>OV702299.1:498938196-500285339 GCA_916181665.1 Avena sativa | reverse complement strand
CGATGGTGTCTGTGAGCCGATTTGGATATCCCATTATCATCTCATTGCCCTTGGGATCCATGGAGAGCATTCACCACTCGTTGTTCTCCTCTACTTCCTTCATTTCAAAATATAAGATGTTTTAGGTTTGTGAAAAAAATAAATTTAAACTTGTTTTAGTGTGTAGATTCACCCCTAAGTTGAGTGAACTTATATGCTAAAACAAGTCTACAAACATTTGTTTCACAAACCTAAAACATCTTATATTTTGAAACGAAGGGAGTACGTACTAGTACATTTTTGTTTCCTTTCTAAAGGGCAAGTGTCTCACACTGAGCGAGCAACTAGCAAGGACCTTCCATTTTAGAAAGTAGCGACCGGATGCAGCAAGAAGTTTTGCACTCTAACTAAAAACGGATTTCGCGCATTGTAAATGGCATCCCCTTGCTTTGTTCTAACAGCCCTTTTTTTTGAACGGTAAAAGGGTCTACAAGACCCAAGAAGCTGCAATAAAATCCACATGGCAGGTACATAATGCAAAGAGGCCCCTAGCGCTAAGCACCCTAGCTAAACTAGAAATAACATATAGGGGCCTTTTTTTTACAGAAACACCTCAGAAAAGGAAGATAGAAAGCAATCAAGCCCCAGGTCGACGCTGCCACCAAACTCCGGCGATCTCCAGCCAACGGCGAGATCGAAGTCTCTTGCTCATGACGCTTTCGGAACCGGAGACAAAGCAGTGCAACCGACCAATTCGCACTCTCCGAGGACGAACCACTTGTTGAGGACGAACTATCGAGCTTCGGTGCAAAGCTTGAGAGAGGGGCCTCCAATGGAGGTTGAAACCCTAGGCCGCCCTTCGGCCAGAACGGGCAGCGGTCTAGCAGCCACGCCACCATAGGACCGCTGCGAGGAAGATCCAGTGGGTGCAGCTTCATCTGGCTTCGATGGCGTCTTCCGCATCAAGGTGCCCTCCCTTCTGTCCCTCGCCACCACGGCAGGCCAAGAGAAGGAGGGGAAGCTCGACGCCATGCACGCTGCCAAGGAGCCACCAAGCTTTATGACCGAGCCGCTGCAACCCTCTGCAGCTCCTACCACAGGAGCAGAGAGAGCGAAGAGGCCGGGCGACCTCCTGACGCCGCTCGACAGCAACCAGGAGTAGACGCTCCACAGCTTCGCCACCAGCCGGATATCGCCCAACTCCCCCGCCGCCATGGCCGACCAAAGAAGGATCCAAAACGAGCAGGGGAGCAACGGAAGGAGCACCGTAGACAACTTTATTCGAAGAAGAGATGTCCAACGCCGCCAACTTCTGACCACGAAGAACCCAAAGCACGCCGGCGAGGAACCCTAAGCTGCTCAAATCGCGAGCTTCTCTAATTACGGGCATAAAACCCACCCTCGGCAACCTGCCGCTACTACTTCCTACCCTAGCTACTCCGACGCCTCCCCTTCACCATATCTAGTCGGCAATGCCGACGGAGAAAGCTCGGGGGCGGCCCGGCTTCAGAGGGGAACCGCTCAGAGAAGAGGGAGGGAGGAGGGCACGTGGAGGGAGGAGAAGAGGGATGATTGATTCGAAGGACAGCTTTGATGAATGCCTCCTGCGTCTAACAGCCCTTTCTTTAAGTTTCAGTATTCAAGGCCTAGAGCATAAATGGACAAACACCGCGCCAACCGTGGTAGAAATAAGTTGGATGAACACCTGTTCTTCCGAGTATTTCAGTTACAGTAAGAACTTGGCAACTCAGACCAGCCCATCTAACTATGTGATAGTGTTCTTTTGGTTTTGCTAGTTCTCGGTCTAACGAGAATTAAGTTAGCTCCAGAACTGTTGGCTTTGCAATCGTGCTTTGCGCACCTTAGAATTGCACATAAGGTTGCAATTGCAGCCAAAATATCCCAATTGCACATGAAAATGAAACACCACATTTTGTCAGGATAACCAATTGTTTTCTACTGTTGAGCATATTTTCTTATACAACAATAAATTGTACTAAAAGAAGTGAAGACCGATTTTACTAATCCAGCAATCCAGGCAACCCCATACACAGATCATGGCCGGAGAGGCAGTTGAGATGGCCAAGGTTTGGTTGGCCGGTCAGGCAACGAAGACGTAGGATGATGTGGTTGTATCTGCATCGTCGTCATCACAGTTTTCACCCTCATGTCATGATGGAGGCCGTCACGGTGGACGAAGACGAGGATACAGACTGCGTACGCAGGGCAGGTATCCCGTGATGGGGGCCTCGAGAACGAGAAGGCCGTAGCCGAGGACTGATCCAGAACTGCATCTGCTCCTCCAGGAGGAACACGCAAATCAAATGGCAAGAAAGAGAGACAACATCTTTTGTTAATCAGCTGGTGAAGAAGATGGATGGAAACTAAAGGTGAGACGGGGGATCTGTCCGTGTTGAGTACGTACGGAGTAGCGGCCGTGGCAGAGGTAGACAGCGAACGGCGCACCCAGGCACCGGCCGCAGCACGACCCCAACCCCATCTCCTCCTGAGCACAGGATGCCGATGTCTCCGGTCCTCACCGTTGTCGCCGGTTGGTTGCTCGCGCTGACGCTGGTTGGAGCGGAGGTGCATGGAGCTAGGCACGGCTTCTTAGCTTCTGTTGGAGCAAAAGTAGGGAGAAACTCCGACCAGCGAACGACGCTGCTGCGCCACTAGTAGACTCGACTCTTGCAGCTTACGACTTTTCCAGTTGGAAGTTGCGATGACCACAGTTCTGTGTGATGATCCAAGCTGACAGCAAAAGGGCACTTTGCTTAATGCCGGGAATCATAATCTGCATCCAAGACAGGGACACGCGCATAGCATATCCCGGTTATACTTGCATGACTTCCCCGCAAATTCAACAATAATATCTCATAGTACAAACTAGCTCAGCAATAGAAGGATGTAAAGCCAGTTGTGCAAATTGACATCTCGCGGTATAAAGTGAGGCGGCATCGTGAACCGAAGGACGGAGTCGCTTCCTGCAGATCGTTCATTTCTCAAAAAGCCAAAAGTAAAGCATGCAAGTTTTATCTCCAGCACTATTTGATACCCTTTGGGCAGTTTCTTGCTTGGAGAGCCGATGATGTACTCAGAATCCTGATATATTATAAGGAGGATCTGGGTTCTCAATTACTATTATACCAAGATATGCAATGTTGCATGACGGGACTAGTGGCTGACCAGGCTATTTTGGAAAGAACATGAGACAATGTGCTATTCTCATAGATAGATGTCTCAATTGCACCATCACGAACCAGGTTTTACCATGTAGAGCAAGGATTA
Source organism: Avena sativa (assembly GCA_916181665.1). Taxonomy (NCBI): domain Eukaryota; kingdom Viridiplantae; phylum Streptophyta; class Magnoliopsida; order Poales; family Poaceae; genus Avena; species Avena sativa. The sequence goes on along the minus strand of OV702299.1, from coordinate 500,282,072 downwards.
TGAGTCTAACGACTAGTCTACATGTCCTAAACTGACTGTCAACTCAGTTGATCGACTCAGACTATTTCCTCGAGTCGATTGAGTCGAACGACTAGTCCTGGACTAGTCTAAACTAATTCTACCGTTTGATTCGATCGACTCAATTTTAGCCAGATAAGTGAGGCAGGAAGAAAATTGGGAACCCTAGCTATTCTAGACTCAATACCTAAAGTTCTAGATTCTAGCATTATTATGTTATTATTAACTTGTGTTGAACTTATGTCAGTTTTAGTTATTAAATAAATCTCCTATCTGGTTACCATATCTGCTGAAGTACATATCGACTAGTCGAGCAATAGTCTAGACTAGTCTATGAGTCGGTACCCCAACGACTCGGCTCGACTCGTCGACTCGTAATCCTTGATGTAGAGAAAATAAAGAGAATCTGTCACAAGCATAAATATAAATACTACTCCAACAATAGTTATTCTACGGCTGAACTTCATGAGCAAATATCAAAATGTATCACACTAGTACATTTTTGCTGTGTAGCTGTTTATATAAGATACCTGGAACAACTTTTCTCCGAATGCCATACTGTCTGCAGGATTTACTTCAAAAATTGCTACTGACACACAAGTTTAGCAGCTATCATCCCCAGAAAAATTTGTCGTCACCTGTCAGTGCAATTTTATCACCCATCTCCAGCTTAGGTGTTTTGTCTATTTTCTCTACCGCCGTGGGCTTTGCATCAATCATGCCAGTATCAGTAACCGTGCTGCGTAGTTGAGCCAACCAGATAATCCCGGAGAAAGTATCTCTCTGCATATTTTGTCTAGCAAGCAGATGTACAGCCTTCTGAAGCAGTCATGAACAAGACTTCCTATGATTGTGATCGCCACTAGATCACTAAGACATGCAATCACTCCAGCAAAGCAACTTCAATCACCAGAATCCCTTTCATCAGAGCCCATGTCACGGCGGGGAAGACTATTCTGGTGTGGCTGGGAAATCCAGTGCAGCCCATCGAGCAATTCCGAGTACATCCTCTGGTCCAATGCCCCTCCCTTCCTCGCGTTCAGCTCCTCCAGCAACTCGAATGCATCCTCTGTCCGTGCAGCTCTGCACAGCTCCTCCAGCAGCGTCCTGTAGGTGATCATATCCGGCTTCCTCTTGCTATCCAACATATCCAGAAGCACCTCTCTTGATTCTTCGAACCTCCACTCCAGTGCCAGCGCGGCTACCGCTGACATGTACACGCCGCCACTCGGCACAAACCCCTTCTCCCTCATCTCCCGCAAATACTCCAACCCCTTATCTGTCCTGCCCTTCTGGAACATGGCCTTGACTATGTAGCCGTAGGTGAACTCATTCGGCTCGCAGCCATACAAGGGCATTTCTCGGAACACCTTGAGGGCGTCGTCTATCTCAAGGCAGCGCCCGTACGCCTTGATGATCAGGTTGAGCAGGTAGGTGTCCGGGACCACGCCGGAGGCCTTCATCTGGCGGGAGAGGGATCTGACGGCGTGGAGGTAGACCAGCGACGCGGGTGGGCGGCGGACGCGGCGGACGACGGTGCTGAGGAGGAGCGTGTAGGTCTCGACGTTGGGGCGGCAGGCGGCGGAGGCCGGGAGGGCGCGCATCTTGTTGAACATGTCGAAGGCGATGGGGAAGAGGCTGCGGCGGTCGCAGCAGAAGCGGAGGCAGGAGTTGAAGAGCTGGAGGTCGGGGGTGCAGGCCCCCGCGAGGACGTCGTGGATGAGGTTCTCGGCGGCGACGGGGCGCTTGCCGGAGGCGGCGGCGTTGAGGGCGGCGAGGTAGGAGACCGGGGCGTGCCGGAAGCCCGGGCGGAGGGCGGCCCAGCGGAAGAGGGCGAGCGCGAGGTCCGGGTCCTGCTCGGAGTTGATGGCGTCGGCCAGGTCGCACGCGGTGAAGCCCGGGCGGAGGCGCGTGACCCACGCTGCGAACTGGTCGTCCGGTGGCGCGCGGACGGGGGATTGCGGCTCCCAGACGGGCGCGGGCACAGAGGTCGCGAATTCCCCAAGGGAGGGGGAGGAAGAGGCGGTGGCGAAGTGGCGGAGCTTTAGGAGGCGGAGGACGCGAGGAAGGCGACGGGCGGCGGCGAGGAGCGCCATAGCTGGTGGTCTCTGCTGCGCTGGTCGGCGGCTCGGTCACTCCGTGGACATGGAGCGCAGGCGAGGTCACGACTCACGACCACGGACCACGAGAAAGGCCTCGGGACTCGGGCCGGAGAACGCGGGCCAGTGCAGACGGGCCGAAAGAAAATTAGGCCCAATGGAAGAGACTGGTTCTCCTCTCACACCATGGAGATGCTGCGATCCGTGACGTCGGCGTCGAGCCCCTTATCGCGCCGCCGGCGACGGCGGAGGCGGCGGGCGAGGGAGAAGATGGCAGCGGCGATGGCGACGCCCAGGAGGTCGGCGGCGGCGTCCCGGAGCGACGCGCCGGAGGACCCGAAGAGCCGGGCCTCGTCGGCGACCTCCTTGGCGGCGCCGACGGCGAGGGAGGCGGCGCAGCCAAGAGCCAGCGCGTGGCGGCGGAGGAAGGGGCGGGAGCTCCGTCCGGCGAGCGCCGCAGCTGCGAGCGCGATGAGGAGGCAGGCGAGGACGTGCTGCAGCTTGTCAGGGGCGAGCCACTCGTCTCCCCACTCCATCCGCCGCCCCCGTCCGTCTCTCTCTCTCTCCGCTACCCAAAGAACAGGCTCCAGTCCGAATATTTTGAGCCGTTTGTTGGTTCCAGAAAATAGAATTCTGATGATGATAGTACACAAAAGCGCTTTAAGAAATTCTTTAGGATAGTATACTACGGCGAAGCAACCGCACTGCCGCCGATCTCAGAATTGGGGATTATTCTGAGCGCACGACTATGCACGAGAAACCGCAGCAACAACGGCACAACGTTCGCGTGTTGTGTATGATGGAGAATGACAAATGAAGTTCGTAGGAATAGAAAGATAAACAGCAAAAACCATTTTTTCGATAAAGAGAATGTGTTAATACGAAGATGATACCAATTACAACTCATCCTCTACCAGAGAAAATCTACTAGACATCAAGGATACACACATCTAAAAAGAGAAAATAAAGAAAAGAGAAAAGACCCATCGAATCAATCAGAAACTCGTGACGACATAGAGTCCGAAAAAGTTCTTCAAACGACACCAATCGGTAAGTGGTGCGCAAGAGTGGTGTTTTAAAATGTCGAGCTTCATTGAAGGAGGCATTCTGCAATATGCATTGCAATCGATGTAAAAAGTAGATGGAACACAATAGAATAGTCAAACACACCCGTCTACCCGTTCAGGTACGTCTCTATAGAACGATAGAGAGAGATTGGTGGAATATGATGAATGTATTATTGAGCCTCATGAGCGAGTATATATAAATGTAGGGGGTCATCTTGAAGTACAAGTCAAGTTAGACTAAAATTCTAACTATCTTAAACTACCATAACAACCGTATTCGTATAATACTCTAACACTCTCGATGACAGGTGTGTCCCATCAGCTCATTAGGGTGTAGGTCTAGGACTTCGTTAATATTAAGATGTGTTGAGGACTTTTTTTAGGTGAAAACGAATAACCGAATATACCCACAAGAGTGGGCATCTTCGGCTTATGGGCCTTTGAGATAGTAAGGACTAGAGTTTTATCCCACTTGCTCAAGGCTCATGAAGCAAACCTTATTCCTCCCTCTCAGCGTTTTCCTATATAATACAGGGGACACTTGTCCTCTAACAACACGTCTCTGCACTTCCTGTCTCCCTTCCGAACCCTAGATCTCACAGTGACACAATATTCCACCTACTCCCCAGCCATGTTTCCTATATAATACAGGGGAATATTTAGTCCGCTTATTCCGACACCACACTTCCCATTTCAGATCTAAACATCTTCGCTTACATAAGACATGTAGGCTCTGTATGTGAGATACTAGCGCATGGCTTAATAGGATTGATAGGATGCTCATACTAACAAGGTGCAATTTCTTTTTCGGAAGCTGGTAGTGAAAGAACTCTAAGGTTAAGAGTGCTTAGCCTAGAGAAATCTAAGGATGAGTGATCGACCGAAAATTTCTTCCCAGGTGTGCACGAGTAAGCTAGTATTGGTCTGTGGGCCAGCCTAGAGATTCTAGAAAGGTACCAGAGGGTGACAACCGCCGGTACTGAGTGTTACACAATACTTTTTGCCAATCTGACATAGCCTTAGCACCGGATTCCTTTATCATCATCGGGTTCATCTCATCTATAGATTGACCGTCTTTCATCTTGTTCTTTCTTTAATCTGTCGGCTTTCTCTTTCAGACCCATGGCGACGTTGACAACGTCAAGTATGCAGAGGATGGCGAGCGTGTCTCTATGGCCGTGCGTGAACGGTAGGGTTCCGTGCATAAAGGATGGCGATCGTGTCTCTCCGGCTGCCATAGCTATGTGCGTGGAGGATGGTCGACGCGTCGCTCCGACAGTCACGATACTTTGCTCTGTGGATGGCACAGATGTTGCCTCAAACGTCACCGTAGTTTGATAGTAGAATAAAGAGACACTCAAGAATAGGTTTAGTTAAATTTCTCTATTTATCCTTAGGATAAGTGAAGAAAACCTAGTTTTACGTTTATTTCCCTTTTTTGAAGTTGCAAGGGACTCAGAAAATATAATGAATAAAGAGATACTCAATTTCTTTAATGGAAACAAAATTATATCTTAATGTCATGGAAATTTTGATCTAAATGATATTAATGAGCTTTATCCTTGATCGTAATTTAATTATATTGCTATATACAAAGCATCCACCGACATATAACGGAGTCGGTTTGTGTTGTTGTCTCACAGCTACTACGGTGTGTACGCAATGGGCGGCCTATAATGGGTCACAACATTAACCCTCAGAAGCACTAGGTCGACGGATGACGTTGTACTGAGCCAAAAAAGCGCCACTTATGCACTTTCTCCGACACAATTATCCATGGCGCCTTTTTTGCCACGTCAGCGCGAGCGCGACAATTAGCCGTGTGCTTCGGCGTCTCTAAGCGCTAGGGCCATACATCCGTCTTGTTGTGGCTTGAACCCTAGCCCAATGCCACCCTCCTACTCCACAACCCTGGCCCTTCGTTGCTTCTAGCATACATCGTATGGTAAAGCACGATGCGCCCAGCGACAGTGGGTACCCTTTGCCTCGCTCAGGGATCCTACCTCCATGGATCCCTCTCCATGTCTGCCTCCCATTCGATTTGCCTTCCGTCGAGGTTGCCATGATCTCTGCGCATCTAGGATGACGTTGGTGACGCATATTCGCAAGCCGCCCTTCTCTTCATATCTTATCGACAATTCCATCCCATACCATACGTACCTCTCAGACCCAACTTCCTCTCGCTTTGGTGCTCGTCCAGATGTGATGCCGCTGGGCTCTCCCTGCCATCGCTTGCTTGTCCTTCGGCGGCGGTCAAGGCACCCGGTGCAGGCTCGTGGCTTGGACTCCTACATCGAGCACATTCTGGAACTAAAGCCTAGTGCCCTGACCTCTATCTCAGTTTGCGTTGCTCGTCTTGCAGCATTATGCAGCAAGGTGTGATTCATATCTAGGCATAGGTCTTTACTTTCCTCCGCCCCCTGCTCCATCGCGCCTTCCTTCCAGATCTACGTTTCACCAGGGTTTGTTGGGGTCGTCAAAATCTTTGTCGGGCCGATGTAGCCTAGGAGAGCATGCAGACATCCAAACATCTTGTTTTCTTCTCACTATGGCCTGCCCGGACCCCCCGCAAGCTACCAAACACGCCTAGATATTTTCCAACAAGCAGAACATTCTATTCTATATCACGTAACTTTTTCAGCAATTTGGTTAATCTAGAAATGAACATAGCCCAACAACAATTTTGAATGGGTCTAAGATCGTGTGCAGCGTTGTGAATTTCTGAAGTCTAAGAAGCCTTATACGTATGTCTAAACGCTAAAGCAGCTGAGTCTAAGGAAATTTTGCTAGATCTAGTACAAGACTCACCCCTAAGGGAATCAAATGGCATGCGGTCCCATTCATAAGTGAATAGACGACTGCCACTTGCTATTATTTTTTATCTTGGATGGTGGGACTTTGATCTATGCTAAACTGTGGAGTGGATATTGATTCCTTAGACCCGTCTCTCCATTTCTCTTAGCTAGCTCCAGACGCTGCACACGCCCTAATGCGCATTTAGTCTGACAATCAATTGGCCTAGAATCGTGCCAAGTTGTTGCTCTGTGCTGGCCAGTGTTTGTCGAGCCCCTGCGTCAGCTAGCACAGTCAACACACACCTAGGACACGTGTCTACACATTTCGTTTAGCTCTAGCTTCCTCATCTCGCTTCTCAAGAATTCGCTACGGTAGCAGGGGCGGAGCCAGGAAAGTTATACAAGAGGAATAATTGCATGTAAAATAACTTGGAGGAGGCCATGTGGGTAAATTTAGCTAAATTAGGAGGTTAAATCTACACATTTAATATGGTGTTTTCAGAAATATTTCTACCACGAGAGGGGCTTGCCCCCTGCTGTCTCCGTCCCTGGGTAGTGGGTCTAGGGAGCAGGGAAGATGGAGCTTGGCTTTGGGGTCGAGAACGCCACTGAGGCGAGACACAAAGGAAAGGGAAGAAGGGATTGGGCAAGGAGTAGGGCTAAGGAGTGGATGCATTTATTTAGGCGATAAGTGGCACATGCTACCGAGAGAGTGAGGGGATTGAAGTGGTTAACTGCACGGTAGAGGATAAACGCTCACATGTAATTTCGAATTTCATGCTATTTATCAGATTAACTATGAGTTGTTTTTTACAAGGGAGGCAGAAACTCGATCTTATACGTGTGCTTTAAGGGTTGCTGCTCCTTCATGGCTGCTCCACCGTGTTGCTGCTTCCTCGCTTTGCCCCTGTATTCCTCACCTTCTTCTCCATGGGAAACACTCAAACTAATGCTCGACAATGGCCATGGCCATAGGATCTCTAAAACCAAGATCTCCTAGTTTTGTCGAATCCAAAAAGATGAAAAACCAGTGTAATGGGTCTAGGGTCACCCTCTGTAGTACAGACGAGGCCGACAACACTGTACCAGTGAGATCTGGTCCACCTTGGATAAGTTTTCCGAGTGATTTTTTCAATGTTGTGTATGTTCGTTAATTTTGTAACAAACGCGTATTTATTTTGTATCAAAAGAACACACGGGATGTTGCAATGTTTGCGTGGTTGTTTGGCGACAAGTTTGTGTTTTTCCTCGAGATTTTCAATGTTGCATTAGCTATTTTAAAATGTAACAACCTCGTATGAGTTTTGTCGGGAAAGCTGACGTCGGTTGTTGCAAGGTTTACTATGAGTGTTTTTCTCAATAAAATTGGCGATGTTTACGTGCTTTTTAAAACTTGTTAAACATATTATATTTTTATTGTAGTCCTTTGTGATTTTTGTTGAAATAGTTATTTTTTATTGCAAATCAATTTGTAGCAAAAAATGTTGCTCAGCCATTTTTTTCATTGTTGCAAACACATGTTTTTTTTTGTAGTAGGTTGCAATTTTTGGTGATTTTTATTGTAAATAAGTATGCACAAAAAGAGTTTCTGTGGTCCTTTGTACTCAAATAAGCAGATACTTTTAGATTTGACCAAATTTTTATTTTTAAAATAGCAGCATAGTCGTATATATTGGAACTCCAGGTTTAAAGTGACCTACTCCCTTCGGTTCAGATAAAATGCACACACATCGTTTAAGAAATTTTTTGACCATCATTTTTTAAAAAAATGAGATATTGCCATAAAGTTTATACCATTGGATTAAAATTTAAAAATATTATAATGGTATAATTTTATGGCCTATATCTCAGATTTTTGTGACAAAACTCATGACTAAAGTTTTCCTTAGACTGCGTGTGTGTGCCTATTAAACTGAACGGGTAAACGGAGATAAATGTTCCTAAAGGTATATTTACCTTTGAAGGAACTGAGTACATACTAGGCCGCGGCAACCAACAGGTCAGCATAGAATGCGCGGAACGCCTCCATCTCCCGGCGTGGCAGCGCCAGGCCGACCTCGATGCCACCATCCCCGTCGCGGCCGCTCTCCGATAGCGCCAGCGCTCCTGTCCGCTCCACCGAGACGATCTCCACCTTCCGCGGCCGTCCCCATGGCGTCCCGAGGTCCGTCGCCGCGTACAGGCCCAGCTTTGGCGACCCGGCCACGGTGACCGCGCGCGCCGACGCGTACTCTCGCACGAGTCTCACCCACCCGCGCGCGTCCCGGAACACTCGCCCCTCCTCCGCGAGCCCCTCGATGGCCCGCCAGATGGCCGTCGCGGAGGCGGTGACCGCGGCGAGAAGGCAGCCCTGCTTAGCCTCCATCTCCCCCTCCTCCTCCTCAACGCGGCAGAGCCCCAGGCAGTTTCCAAAGTAGTTCCCCGGTATCGGTGGGCTCGCGCGGGGCTTGCACCCTGTTACAAAACCGAAGCTGACGCTTCTGCCGCGCGCGCGCATGATCCCTGCCCACATCGCGCCGCACGCCAGCGCGTACGGCGAGCACCGCCGCGCCGAGGTCTCGGACTCCACCTGCCTGCCCAGCCAACGGAGCAGCCTGTCCGTGAACCGGAACGTTGCGAGTTCGGTGGTGGTGCCGCCGGCGAGGTCGCATTCATCGACTCGCTTGTCGCCCGCTGCCGCGTGTGCCCGGTGGTCGCTGAGAAATACCTCCCGGAGCCCGTCGTTGTCTCGCACGACGCCGCGATCAAACAGCGGGAGCGCCTCCACCGCCATCGTCGACCTCCGGCCGTCACCGTAGCCACAGCGGTGGATGGCGGCCCACGTCTTCATGAAATGCGCGTAGCTGGAGCCGTCGCACACTGCGTGGTGCAGCGTTGTGCCGATGCAGATGCCGGCGAGAGGAAACACGGTCAGTTGTACGGCGAACACATCCTGACTGCACTGCCACTGAGAGCCGCCGCCGCCGCTGCCATTTCTCAGCAGCGGAGGCAGCAGACCGCGGAGCCTCGCGGTGTCGCGCGCGTGGTCTCCGGCGAGGTCCTCGAAGTTGTCGTCCCCTACCGCCACCGTCAGACAGACAGAGTCGCCGTCCGAGAACACGATCTCGGGCGCGGCCTCCCGCATCGCACATGGCAGCTTCCCGGCCAATGGATAGAAATGGTGCAGCGTAGCGGCCAGGGACTTCTCGAACAGGGGCAGCTCACTGAGGAGGAACTCGGGGGCGCCGAGGAGGTCGGCGTTGCCGTAGAAGAAGAGGCGCTGCACGGGTGGGACGTCCCAGAAGGCGAGGTCGTAGAATGTGAGTGGCAGCGACCGTGGCTTCCCGGAAGATGGCGACGGCCACGGCGAGACCTGGCACTGCTCCAGGACCTTCACAGGGTTACGTGGTTCCGGCAGCATCTTCGCCTACTGACTCCTAGCTAGCTAGCGCGCAGCGGCAATTTTTTCTTGCTGGGAAGTGACGTACGGTCCTTTCTTTTTTCTGCGTAGCCTCGATAGCAGGTGATCTGCCCCTCTTTTAGCGATGTCATACTACGTCCATTTTAAAATACAAGATGGGGCAATGCAATCCACCCGAAGGCGGGGCCCTCGGCATCTTTTTTGAGATTCGTGCTACAATTTTTACAGAACAATTCTTCCATCTTACTTCTCAAATTTATTGCTGTTTTGCTTATTAGCCCTTAGTTTTTTCATCTTTTATACATTTTCGTCACTGTCTTCAAGGAAAGAACATGATTCACAGATACATTTTTGTTTAATTTAATTAGTCAGTTTTAATTAGCCAATCTAATTAATATAATTTAATTAACAATTTCTTACATAATTATTTTTTTAATAATATTCAACAATATTTCATGGAATTTTTTTAAAGAATTTTTCTAGAAATATCCCTACAAGTTTTATATTTTTTTCAACAATTAATATAATTTGTTTTTTCGACAATCTGTTTTGATAATTTTTATTTTTCTACTTTTTATTTAACAATATTTAGACACTCTTACTTTGTTTCATCTTAGATTCAGAAGTTTCATACAAGATTCCTATGTTTTACAAACTTGTTTCTGTCAAGAGATATTCATATAACTTTTTCACAGAATACGTGCATAATGTCTGTTTCTTTTTCACCTTATTTTTTCTAGCAAAATTTCAGGGATAATCAACAATTTTTTATGTACATTTTTTATTCTGAAAATGAAACATGCCAATATACAGTTTGAATATTCTTGGATTGTTTTTATGAAAGTATGGATATTTTCCAAATATTTGAAACCTTTCAACACAGATTCATTCAAGATTCATAGGCAATAATATTTATATAGGATACATACTAGGATATTTCAGGAATAATATTCTTGGATATATTCAGGAATAGTATTCATCCAAGATTCATAGGAATAATATTCTAGGATATTGATCTGCCCTTCTTTTAGCGATGCCATACTACTTCCATTTTAAAATACAAGACGTTCCATTTCAAAATACAAAATGTTTTAGTCTTTTCTAAAATATATATATCTAGAAATCTTTGAGAATATGTTTTTTTGTTTTGCTCCGAACCAACACAATAGGTATATGAGTTTTAGAAAAAGACTAAAACATATTTTAATATTAAATAAAGGATTACATCATAGTAAAATATATATAATAATGTCACGCATTCCAGCTTGTGAAATAATCACTAATTCTGATTTAACCAACATTTCAGTTAAATTATAGAAAAGCAAGAGTCGTGCTCTTTTTTTAAGTAAATCTCAAAAACATTTTTTTGAATGAAATTCTCGAAATCAGTTGTTGACGAGTTTCAAAAATCTTCATACGAGGAAAATTGTAGGTATAGGTTAAAATATGTTTTATATGAGAGTAAAATGTTCACATGGCACAAAATAGCCACCGTGTTGAAGTTGGACGCGGACAACAGATGAGCTGTCGAATGCATTTTTACAGGAACCGCTACCTACCGGAGTCCTCTTAACCAGTTAGAAGCTACCACCTGTTCCTATTCATGCATGTAGGACAACTCATTTACATTTTCTTATAACCCCTTGCAATTATGCCCTTTTTAGAAAGAATAACATGGTATCATATAGGATTCAGGTTGACCACTCTTGTCAAATGTTTGACTATATTTTTGTTGGCTTCATTTTTTCTATTAAAATTGAGTATATTTCATATGGATTTGTAAAATTCGTTTGAGTGAAACCAAAATCATAATAAAACTCGGTTGTAACTCATACTAAAGTTTTATGAAATCATAAACTAGACTGAAACCTACATAAATCTTATGAAAATCATAACGGAACTTAGCTACAACTCATATAAAATTTTTATGGAATCACGAAACCGGTATGAAACCTATATGTACAAATGAATGTTTTTGATATTTTCATAACTGTTTCATTCAAGTTTCAAAAAAATAAAATTTTATTTTTCAAAAACATATTAAAAGTTGATCTTGTTTCGAAGAGCTCGCTGAGTCAAAGAAGATGGTGAAAACCGATTTCAAATTGGACACCCGGTTTAAACGATATAGTACTTTTTTAGTTAGGCTAGGAATTTAAATGCATGCATTAAATGATGGGAAAGAGGTTAGGTGGACTGCGGATTAATTTGGTAAAACTCAGGGTGGTAAGTGTAAACCAAGTGAATGCTTGAATATGAAATTAGTACAAATCTCAAAGCACTCATCAACACAAAAGATACTCCAGTAGATAACGTCTCCCGTAAAATTTCCGTGTTGCATATGAGCTCTAGTCTATCTTTGCAAGGACATCTCCAGCGGCATGATTCAAACTGGACATCCAAATAGTCTGATTTTGTCAATTTGGATCGTGCGTCAAACAAAATCGGTGGACTTGTCTGTCTCTATCCCGTGCGGTGCCAAAGCGGGGCAATCCATTTTGACCAGGCCAGCTATTTAATTTATATTTTTGTAATTCTTTTCTCAACCGGAAAAGACATTCCTCAAATAGCAATCCAGCGTCAGGAACCAACACGGCCAAGGTATAGCTTCGAGACCACCATCCCCGCGGAACTGGCGAAGCTGGCCTGCACCACCACTAGCCCGCACGCACCCGACATCACGACCATGCCATCGTGGAGAAGTGGCCACCACCTTCCTCACCGTTGACGGGCCAGATTCTGCCCAATCTGACGCCCAAACAATAGGGTGCAGACGGAAGAGCCACCACCATGCCGTAGGGAACCACCCACACCATAGGATCCCAAGAGCAGGAGGTAGGCCGCCACCCTGCCCCGACGCGACGAGGAGAGCTGCAAATGCGGCGAAACTCGCCGCCACGGCTCAGTGCAGAGGGAGCTGGAGCTCCACCACCGTCGGTGCAACGGGGGGATACGCGAGGCGCAGGGGCCACCTGACCACCGGAGAGGCGCCGTGTCAGCCACCGCTGCAGAGGGCCAAGTCCGACGGCGGCAAGGGGGTTGGGAGCGGATTCATCCGACGACGGCGAGTGGGTTAGCCCGACGGATTCATCCGACGGCGGCGAGGGGGTTGGGAGCGGCGGCAGTGGGGTTAGGGTTTCCTCCAAGACGCCTTGGAGGCGACGCACGTGGGGGAATCTCTTAGGGGGAAAATGATATCCTACAAGGGACTATTTTAGATCACATGGTCTAGATTTTTTTCCCGAAATGGACGGTGCGACCTGATGGTGCTCGACGTGGCACTTTGTTGGTAACCCCAAGACTTTGTCCCAACGAAATCAGTGAGGTTGTCAAGCTCACCAGTTTGCTGTAACAAAGGATTAAACGTATGGTGTGGAAGGTAATGGTGGTTTGTAGCAAGTAAACAAGTAACAACGGAAGATGTATCAATGGTAAAGATTAGACTAGGGTCCATAGTTCACTAGAGGTGCTCTCCTTAGATAAACTACATGGCACGAGGGGTAAAAAAATTATAGCAGGACAATTGACAGGAACTGAGCAAGGCATAACAATGCAATTACTAGTCAGAAAGATACTATGAGATTTGATTGGACAATACAACAAGATATATAGACCTCCATCCAACTACATCTATGACTAGAAGTACACATTCAGGTTATCATCTGAACCCCCTCCAGTATTAAGTTGCAAGCAACAGACAACTGCTTTAAGCAAAGTGTGTAAGGTAAACAGTCCACATGTTCCATGAAAAAGAGACCGTTGTTTTCTCCCTAGTAGCAAAAACACATCTACAACCGAAGAGATTTCTGTCACTTCCCTTGGAAACTAGAGGCATGAACCCACTATCGAGTATTAATACTCCCTCTTGGAGTCACTAGCAACTACTTGGCCAAGATAGCTACTAACACGGAGAGCATGCAAGATCACAAACAACACAAACATGATATAATCATAAAGAAAAAACCATTAATCAAACCAACATAATAATCTCAATATCCATCGGATTCCCGCAAACACAACATGCATGATTACAAATATATTAGATCTTGATCATGAACGGAGCTCACAAGATCTATACATGAAAGCACAAAGAAGGAGATACAACCATCTAGCTACTACATGGACCCATAGTCCAAGGTGGAACTACCCACGCATCATACTGGAGAGAAGGCCTCCGGGATGATCTCCCCTCCGGCAGGGTGCCGGGAAGAACTCCAGATCCCCCCGATCTAGGGACGACGGTGGCGGCGTCTACAGAAGGTTTCGTGGAATATTGATCGAGTGCTTAGGGTTTCTGCATCGGGGGCTTCTTATAGGAGAAGGGGGAGGCCGAGGAGGCGGCCAGGGGCCCTACACCCTGCCTAGTCACGGGGTAGGGCCCACACGTGCATAGGGGGGTCTAGCTGCCTTGGCCCGCTTCTCTGTCTCCCCTCTAGACTTCTTGTTCCCCATGAAAAGTTATTGACTTTGACGTTTGTCCCGTCTAATTTCGAGAATATCTCCTTACTAGCTTTTCTGGAACCAAAAACAGCAGAAAACAGGCAACTGGCACCGTGGCAACTTGTCAATAGGTTAGTACCAGAAAACATGTAAAAAGTACCTCAAAGTGTAGACAAAGCAAAGCAAAGTAGATACTAAAAAAGCATGGAACATCAAAAATTATAGATACTTTTCTGGCGTATCAAACATCCCCAAGCTTAACTCCTGCTCGTCCTCGAGTAAGTAAGTGATAAAAATAATAATTTTTGAGGTGACATGCACCCTCACAATAAAGATCTAACCATTTGCAAGCATTGAAAACTAGGATCAAAGAACTCTAAACATGATCATGAAAGATGGAGTTCTAACAATAGTACATAGTAACTATGCATGCAACATGACAAGCTACAAACAAAGATCATGAATAACATGCATTGAAAAACGTTTGTTTGTTTCACATACAGAAAACATAGCATAGTGGCAATCAGCTTGTCCCTCATAGAGTAGCAAATAGATACATAGGACACCTTCAAACTTCACAAGGGTGACTAGAAACAAATAGCACAAGAACAAGTAATATCACAATATGCATCAATCAATAAGCTTTGGGAAACTGCACACAATGACAACTATGCTCTCTTAATGATGCCTAAAGGTAAAAGGTGGAGACTCAAATAATGGTGGAAGAAAGGCCCTTCACAAAGGGAAGCAGGGATTTCAAGTTTCAAAAAGAGCTTCCAAAAATTATGGTACTTATTAGCTTTCAGCCCTCATTGCCCCTATCATAAGCATCTTGAAGTGATTAAGGTTTAAAGTGAACAAAGATGGAGTTTATGCTTGACGAAGTATAAGTTGGCAATCTCAAGTCCCTTGAATACGAGGGTCACACCTCATGCTACTCAACTTCAGTCACCTGTAAGTTCTTGTCATCGTAAGTATTTGCATATCATAAAGAACCGCCAACGGGGTGCCCCTTGCACATGGTACAGGAGCTATCCCATAACCAAATGACAAGGCAAGCAGACAATGAGCATCTCAGCAATCTTTTTATTTACTATATGCATAGCTTTTTATTGAGGATGCTTCATAGATAGCTCACTATGGTGATGCTGCAAGTTTCCACAATAATTAGGCATGGCTTAGGCTAGCGGCCTAGGCGTTTCTCTAACACAGAATATAAACTCCACGGACTTACAAGTTCTCTTTTTATTTCACACCGGTGACATCCATAGACAAAAGAGCATGATATCAACTGAGTACAAAGTACAAGTGCAATGTTGAAAACGTTCCCCGTGATAGCACACTTTTGCTAATTCCAACGTATAAGTGCAAGCATATACAACATAGACGACACAATGGTTCAAGTTTATTAGGGGCAAAGGATATAAAGTGTGCCATCAAGTTTGTGAGGGCTTTAATCACAAAGTTTTCACATAACAAAATAGTTTTTAATTGGAAGATAACTAAAAACAAGATTATACTTGGAATGGTGTAACACACCATGCATAGGAGTTTATAGTGGACACTTTGGAATAACTTGGTTTCTTGGGAGTTGGAAGCATGAGTAGAGCTTACTCATACAAGTGGAGGCTAGCAAAAGAGTAGGAGCAACCAACTAAGAGAGCAATAACGACCATAATCATGCAGTACAACAAAGCATTACTAATCAAAGCATAGAGTGGTACTACAAGTCAAGGACTAAATGATCAAAGAGGCTATGGTGACTTGTTCATAGTCATAAGATGGTGTGAGCATGTGCCAAGTCAACCCAAGCAAAGCATCAAAGGAGAATACCACAATACTATGCTTTTGCATGCTAGAACAACGCATAATTTCTTCAAGGCACACTAAGCAATCCCAATTGTTTGGAACAAGACATGCTACAACAATAATCACTAAGCATAATATTAAAACAACACCTATCATGTCATGCTAAAGTCTAAGTCACAGTCAATGCAAGCTCCTCTTGCACTTCCAAGCAAGAACTTACTACTCCTTTCCAACACCAAGCAACTCATTTGCAAAACAACATAGCGAGAACGGGGGTCCAAACTACTTTATTCAAGCAAACTAAATAACCTAAGCAAAGCAAACGAAAACTAAGACGCTCCAAGAACAAGACAACAATGCATGAAACAATAAAAACGAAGTGTCTAGATAAACCTAAGGTTTTTATTGATGAAGAAGGGGATGCCTTGGGCATCCCCAAGTTTTGACGCTTGTAACTCTTAGATATTTCTTGGGGTGACACCATGGTGGCATCCCCAATCTTGAGCTTTTGTCCATTCTTCATCTTATTGCATCATCCCCTCTCTACACCTGAAATTTTTCCTTCATACAAAACTTTACACAATCTTCATTAGCAACATTAGTTTATTCAAAAGATATTAGACCTCTGACAAAGCTTTAGAACAAAAATGCTTTTCACTAAAAACACAATCTATTGTATTAACTCCTTCAAAAATCTCAATTCACCTAAAGAAAACTTAAAAAGGAATCAATAAGAAGCAAATGCAAATAATGGCAGAAATCTGTCAAAACAGACCAGCAGGTAGAAACCGATTTTTTAGAAAACCTTATGTTACTCAAATCAAAAAGTGTTAAACTAAAGAAAGTTATCTAACATAATGGGGGATTTATTCATAAATTTTGAGCTCAATCCGAGTTACAGAGACTCCTCACGAATATTTATAGTGGAGGACAGAAATCTGTTTCGGGACAACAACTCCCCAAATCTTACTTCCCTCTCATTAGAGGTCATTCTTGGCACAAAAAGCAAACAAAAAGGATAAGGAGAGGTTATTACTGAAGTAATAACTTCCAAGACTCAAGGAAACTCTTGGGTTATCTCCCAACAAGTACTTTTCTTTAACGCCTTTAAGTTAGGCACAAGAAGCAAGAAGAATCAAGTGTTTTCAAATGAAGAAGCATTACCCCACTTGTTCTTTCCTTTCTTACCTTTATTCTTCTCTTTAGGGAAGATATGATTGCTTACCGGAGGAGAAAATTGCATAATGCCCTTTCCCAGATCTATTATTGCTCCAAGGTGTTTTAGTAGGGATCATCCAAGTGTAATCTGTCCTTTGCCTACACATTCAATAACAAGATAATCAGTAGACACCATTTTCCCTTAGATTTTTGTAAACACACCTTCAGCTATTCCAATGGGCAATAAGGTGGCATTATTAGTAAGAGAGATTTCCTCCCTTCCTTCAGAAAGCCCCCAAAGACTCAAAGAATCATAAATATCTTTAGGCATGAGACAAAATTCAGACATGATATCACAGCGAGCATCAAAAAGTGTAGTATTTATAGAGACTTTGATTGTGGGAAACCACTTTGAAGGCTCAAAATTTAAGGGAACATAATCATGGCAAGCCCTAAGCGTGTGATAGCAACTATTCATAGCAGCAATACTGGTCTCAAGAGTGTTCAACCTAGCAAAAATATTTGTGAAAGAGGAATCAGACTTGCCAGGTGTATCATAAATTGCAATCAACTTCCTTATGGCATCAAAAGCTTCATCCTCAGTACATTGAAAAATATCTTTCTCAGCCACAACATCCAAAGCTTATCTATAATGAAGAGCAATATCGTGGTAGAAACTATTGATAACCATGCTAGGACTCATCTTAGGCTCATTTTCCCTTTGTAAAGTAGTGATTATAGAACAAGCCTCTTTAAAACTCTCTTCACTTTTTTTCTTAAAAGTAAAGATCTCTTCCAAAGGTGTAATAGAGATTGGCCCCAAACCAGACATGTTAGCAACTATGGTAGGAACTAATTTTTTTGTGTTTTTGAAAAGAGGCAAACAAAACCAAACAAAAGAAACAAAGCAAACTAAAAACAAAGTAAAGAGAAAGGAAGTGGAGGAATACCCTTGTGAAGACGTCCTTAGCCTCCCCGGCAACGGTGCCAGAAAGACTTGATGGTGCTCGACGTGGCACTTTGTTGGTAACCCCAAGCGCAAGGTGTGAAGAGCACAACAACAAGTTTTCCCTCAGTTGAGACCGAGGTTATCGAACCAGAAGGAGGAATGAAACGTCACACAGGTGTTGCAAACAACATGGAGACATGCACAACACAAACTCAAGACTTTGTCCCAACGAATCAGTGAGGTTGTCAAGCTCACCGGTTTGCTGTAACAAAGGATTAAACGTATGGTGTGGAAGGTAATGGTGGTTTGTAGCAAGTAAACAAGTAACAGTGGAAGGTGTATCAATGGTAAAGATTAGACTAGGGTCCATAGTTCACTATAGGTGCTCTCCTTAGATAAACTACATGGCA
Organism: Avena sativa; assembly: GCA_916181665.1. NCBI lineage: Eukaryota > Viridiplantae > Streptophyta > Magnoliopsida > Poales > Poaceae > Avena > Avena sativa. The sequence goes on along the minus strand of OV702299.1, from coordinate 500,263,927 downwards.
CGAGGGGTAAACAAATTACAACAGGGCAATTGACAGGAACTGAGCAAGGCATAACAATGCAATTACTAGTCAGAAAGATCCTATGAGATTCGATTGGGCAATACAGCAAGATACATAGACCGCCATCCAATTGCATCTATGACTAGAAGTCCACCTTCAGGTTATAATCCGAACCCCCTCCAGTATTAAGTTGCAAGCAACAGACAACTGCTTTAAGCAAAGTGTGTAAGGTAAACAGTCCACATGTTCCATGAACAAGAGACCGTTGTTTTCTCCCTAGTAGCAACAACACATCTACAACCGAAGAGATTTCTGTCACTTCCCTTGGAAACTAGAGGCATGAACCCACTATCGAGCATAAATACTCCCTCTTGGAGTCACTAGCAACTACTTGGCCAAGATAGCTACTAACAACGGAGAGCATGCAAGATTACAAACAACACAGACATGATAGAATCATAAAGACAAAACTATTAATCAAACCAACATAATAATCTCAATATCCATCGGACCCCTGCAAACACAACATGCATGATTACAAATAGATTAGATCTTGATCATGAACGGAGCTCACAAGATCTATACATGAAAGCACAAAGGAGGAGATACAATCATCTAGCTACTACATGGACCCATAGTCCAAGGTGGAACTACTCGCGCATCATACCGGAGAGAAGGCATCCGGGACGATCTCCCCTCCGGCAGGGTGCCGGGAAGAACTTTAGATCCCCACGATCTAGGGACGACGATGGCAGCGGCTATAGAAGGTTTCGTGGAATATTGATCGGTGATACGTCGGAAACGTATCTATAATTTTTGATGTTCCATGCTTGTTTAGTATCCACTTTGCTATGTTTTGTCTACACTTTGAGGTATTTTCATACACTTTCTGGAACTAACCTATTGACAAGATGCCATAGTGCCAGTTGCTTGTTTTCTTCTGTTTTTGGTTCCAGAAAGGCAGTAAATCAATATTCTCGGAATTGGACGGGACAAAAGCCAAAGTTATTATTTTCCCGGAGCAACATGGAACCACGAAGCAGAGCCGGAGGGGGGACACATGGTGGCCAAACCCCCTAGGCGCGGGCAAGCCCTGGAGGCGGCTGGAGGGGGTGTGGGCCCCCTGGACCCCCACCTACCTTGATTCCTGCGCCTATAAGAAGCCTCCGATGGGAAAACCCTAAACAATCCAGAAGAAATCCATGAAAACCTCCACAGCACCGCCGCCACCGAAAGGGAGATTCGGGGGACATAAATTCTCTGTTCCGGCACCCTGCCGAGACGGGAAGTGCCCCTGGAGCCATCTCTATCGATCTCCATCACCATCTTCATCACCATTGCTGATTCCCATGATGAGGAGGGAGTAGTTCTTCCTCGAGGCTAAGGGCTCTATCGGTAGCTATGTGTTCATCTCTCTCTCTATGCATGGTCATATTGTGATCATGAGCTTTGTAATCAAGTAGATCTACCTTGCTACACAAGTGCTTTAATAGATCTCTGCTCTCCCCATGTGTGTGAAAGTGACAGCGTGCATGCCATGGTGGCACTTAGGCTTGAGTCTGCATAAATACTCTTTGTGCTTTAATACATCTATGCTTTTCCCCACGTGTGTGAAAGTGACAGCGTGCATACCATGTGTGTGGCACTTTGGCTAGATTGAATATTTGTTATGAGTTATATTTGGAGTTGGATGTCTTTATGAAATTGTGGTGTTTGTTGGAACCATCTAGTGCTCAAGGTGACAGTTGGGGTTATCTAGATTGGGGAAGGCGGACTTTGAGGAGTGCTATTATAGCCCTACCGATGATTAGAGTGTCCAACCAGAGAGTAGTTAAGAGTAGTACCATGAAGAGAGGATATTTATATGAGAGAGTGTTCACTAGTGAAAGTATGATCCCTAGGCCTTGTTTATAAGCATTGAAACACCGTTTGCTACTAGATCTGTTGCATGTTTGCTTGATTCCATCTTTGTTCCATTTGCCGGGGAGGTTTTGGGATTTTACCTTTCCTCCACACCATCAGCTCTTCTCTGGCACCGTTACCCCACGCCAACAACAAGTCAGAAGCTATTTTCTGGCACTGTTACCACTTGTATTTCACTATCTCTTCGCCGAACTAGTGCACCTATATTGGGTGTGTTGGGGACACAAGAGACTTCTTGTATCTTGATTGCAGTATTGCTTGAGAGGGAATACCTTTGACCACTTCCTCCCTGAGTTCGATAAACCTTGGGTAATCCACTTAAGGGAAACTTGCTGCTATTCTACAAACCTCTGCACTTGGAGGCCCAACAATTGTCTACAAGAATAGAAGTGCATAGACATCACCCACAAGTATAGGGGGTGTATCGCAGTACTTTCGATAAATAGGGGTGTCGATACCAGCGAGGAGCAGAAGGTGTTTACTAGTGGTATGGAGTAGGAAATCTCTGTAAATACTTAGCAAACGGATTTTTAGGTTTTTTTGATGAAGCAACAAAACAAAGTGCAAGTAATAAAGACAAAGAACAACTACAGCAAGTGGCCCAATCCTTTCTTAGCAAAGGACAAGCCGGTGGAAATACTTATAAGGACCAAACATTCTCGAGGACACATGGGAATTCTGTCAAGTGCTTTCGCTTCAAATAGCTGAGTAGTCTTATTTGGTGTTGTAAGTGTTGTGTGGGTGAACCTGTGATAATGTACCGACTTTACTTGGACTAATACACACTTGTGATGAAACCCCCTGCAAGCATCCACAACTACAGGAAAGCAATTAAGATATAAACCTAACCACAGTCTTAAACTCTGAGATCCTACGCTCCCTTGTGCAATGGTGTCCTAACGGGGGTTCAGGTTTTTGTCACTCTGGCAACCCCACAATTAGTAGCCAAATACACAATGCATTCCCCTAGGCTCATAAATGGTGAAGTATCATGTAGTCGACGTTCACATGACACCACTAGAAGAATAGCACCACAACTTAAATACTTAAACATTGAATAATATCTCAACACAATTCCATTACTAACAACATGACTTCTTCCATGTCCTCAAGAACTAAACAAACTACTCACAAGACATCATATGGATCAAGATCAAAGATGATATGGTGATGAATAACAATCTGAACATAAAAAATAATCCAATGGTTCCACTCACAAGCATCAAATACAATAGTAATCAACACCGGGAAAGTTTCCCCTAAGAACTATGCAAGTATTCAACACAATTGTTACAACGGGATGGAGTGGTGATGATGGTGCTGGTGGAGATGATGGTGTGGATGATGATGATGATCCCGATGAAGTCTAGCTTGATGTGGTGTTGATGGCGACGATCTCCCCTCTCCGGGAAGGAATTTCCCCGGTAGAAATCTATCTACCAGAGAGCTCTTTCTCTCTCGGTGTTTTCCGCCCTGTAGAGGCGGCGGAATCTTTCTGTGGTTTCTCCCCTTGTTTTAGGGTTTTCGAGGAGAAGATATAGGTGAGAGGGCGGAGTCGGAGGCCGGACAGGTGGGCCACACCCCCTGTAGGCGCGGCCTGGGGGTCCCTGATGAGTGCAGCATCACTTCGTTGGGAGACCCCAAGCGGAAGGTATGATGCAGTTCAGCAGGCAAGTTTCCCTTAGTAAGAAACCAAGGTTATCAAACCAGTAGGAGGAAGGAAATGTTGGAGATATGCCCAAGAGGCAATAATAAAGTGGTTATTATCATATCTTCGTACTTATGATAAATGTTTACATACCATGCTATAATTGTATTAACCGGAAACATTAATACTTATGTAGTTTGTAAACATAAAAGAGTCCCTAGTAAAGCCTCTTGTTAAACTAGCTTGTTGGTTAATATATGATCATGGTTTACTGATCATGAACATTGAGATGTTATTAACAATAAGGTCATATCATTAGGAGAATGATGTGATGGACATACTCCTATAGTTAAGCGTAGCATAAGATCAAGTCATTCAAATAGTTCACTTGCTATAAGCTTTCTGATACATAGTAACCTAATTCCTTTGACCATGAGATCATGCTAATCACCATCACCGGAAGGATGCTTTGATGACATCAAACACCACACTGTAACTGGGTGGCTATAAAGGTGGCATTGAGTGTTCGGAAAGTATGTGTTGATGCACATGGATCAAGAGTGGGATTTGTCCATGCATATGACAGATAGATATATTCTAGGCCCTCTCGGTGGAATGTCATCCAATTAGCTTGCAAGCATGTGAATGGCTCACAAGGGATCACATATCACGGGAACGAGAAAAGAATACTTATCGGTAACGAGGTTGAACTAGGTATGCATAGATACCGACAATCAGACCTCGAATAAGTAAAATATCACGAGACAAAGGGAAATTGGTTCCGTATATAAATGGTTCATTTGATCGCAAAGTAATCGTAGAAATATATGGTAGCCATATGAATTTCCAGATTCCTCTATTGGTTATTGATCGGAGAAGAGTCTCGATCATGTATGCATAATTCACGAACCATAGGGAGACACACTTAAGGATTCGATGTTGTTTAGTAGATATGGAATGTGAGTAAAGAGACTGAATGTTGTTCGGAGTCTCGGATGGGATCCAGGATATCACGAGGAGATCCGGAATGGTCCGTAGAATAAGATTCATATAAGGAAAGTTCAATTTCGGAGTTCGGGAATGATTCCGGTGTTTTCACCGAAATGTTCTAGAAGGGTCTAGAAGGTTCACAGATCCGGAAGGGGAAGGGTACATGGATGTGTCATGACAAAGTGTAATGGTTGCATCATGTCCTAGGTCACTTGGGTGGACACTTGGAAGAGAGAAATCAAACTCTAATTTGAAAGTCAAAAAGGCAGTTTGAAAAAGTCAAACCCCAACATGGTTTCCGAGTTAGGGAGGGTTTCCACCTAGGTTGGGAACACCCTTGGACGCCCCCACCTATATAAGGAGGGGTGGGGGCGCACCCCAATGTATCCCCCTTGCCCTAGGCGCCCAAGAAACCCTAGGTTGGCCGCCGCCCCCCTCTCTAGTTGCGACCAATCTAGATCTCCTCTAAACCGCTACCGACTAGCTAAACTCTAGTTGCTAGCTACCTCTAAACCTTGGCCCTCTAAACCCTTGGTCGCCGAGGCTCCCTCTACTCCACCATACTCGCTCCGGCTTAGGCGAAGCACTGCGGGATCTCCCCTCTACTTCCGACACCACGCCGCCGTGCTGCCGGAATCGCGAGGAGAGAGCTACAACCTCCACTGCCTGCTGGAACAAGGGAGAGGAAGGTATTCATTGAGTACCATACATGTGACCGACTACGGGAGCGCTGCCGGAACACGGCGCTGGAAGGATTGCCTATGCGATCTTGAGATCGGCAAGTGAATGACTACATCACCCACGAGAATCTGCTCTCGTTAACCGCTTTGGATCTTTGAGGGTTAGTACTTTATCAACTCGATCGTTGCTACAATCTAGTAGATAGATCTTGTCTTGTGTGTGTTCATGCGATAGAATTTTTTTGTTTTCCTTGCCACGAACCCTTACAGGAAACACCCAAGCAATGTGGAGACCTGTACAACACAAACTCAAGACTTTGCCCCAACTAACAGTGAGGTTGTCAATCTCACCGGTTGCTGTAACAAAGGATTAAATGTATGGTGTGGAAGCTAATGGTTTGCAACAAGTAAACAAGTAACAGTGGAAGATGTATCAATGGTAAATATTGGACCGGGGTCCATAGTTCACTAGAGGTGCTCTCCTTAGATAAACAACATGGCATGAAGGGTAAACAAATTACAGCAGGGCAATTGACAGGAACTGAGCAAGGCATAACAATGCAATAACAGACAAAAAGATCCTATGAGATTCGATTGGGCAACACAACAATATACATAGACCTCCATCCAACTGTATCTATGACTAGAATTCCACCTTCAGGTTATCATCCAAACCCCCTCCAGTATTAAGTTGCAAGCAACAGACAACTGCCTTAAGAAAAGTGTGTAAGGTAAACAATCCACTTGTTCCATGAATAACAGACTGTTGTTTTCTCCCTAGTGGCAACATCATATCTACAACCGAAGAGATTTCTGTCACTTCCCTTGGAAACTAGAGGCATGAACCCACTATCGAGCATAAATACCCCCTCTTGGAGTCACTAGCAACTACTTGGCCAAGATAGCTACTAACAACGGAGAGCATGCAAGATCACAAACAACACAAACATGATAGAATCATAAAGACAAAACCATTAATAAATCGACATAGTAATCTCAATATCCATCGGATCCCCGCAAACACAACATGCATGATTACAAATAGATGAGATCTTCATCATGAACGGAGCTCATAAGATCTATACATGAAAGCACAAGGAGGAGATACAACCATCTAGATACTACATGGACCCATAGTCCAAGGTGGAACTACTCACGCTTCATACAAGAGAGAAGGCCTCCGGGATGATTTCCCCTCCGGCAGGGTGCCGGGAAGAACTTCAGATCCCCCAATCTAGGTACAATGGTGGCGGCTACAGAAGGTTTCGTGTAGTTTTGATCGGGTTCCTAGGGTTTCTGCATCGAGGGATTCTTATAGGCAAATATGCGAGGCTGGGAGGCGGCCAGAGGCCCCACACCCTACCCAGGCGCTGGGTGGGCCCACCCGCGCCTAGGGGGGGGGGGTCTGGCTGCCCTGGTTTGCTTCTCTGTCTCGTCTACTGGCTTTGTGTCCCCCACGGTAAAATATTGACTTTGGATTTTGTCCCGTCCAATTCCGAGAATATTGATTTTTTGCCTTTCTGGAACCAAAAACAGAAGAAAACAAGCAGCTGGCACTATGGCAACTTGTTAATAGGTTAGTTCTAGAAAAGATATAAAAACACCTCAAAGTGTAGACAAAGCAAAGCAAAGTAGATACTAAACAAGCATGGAGCATCAAAAATTATAGATACGTTTCCGACGTATCAAGCATCCCCAAGCTTAACTCCTGCTCGTCCTCGAGTAGGTAAGTGATAAAAAGAATAATTTTTGAGGTGACATGCACCATAAAAAACCAAGATCAAACCATTTGCAAGCATTGAAAGCTCGAAACAAAGAACTCTAAACATGTGCATGAAATTGGAGATCTAACAATAAGACATAGTAACTATGCATGCAACATGAAAGGCTACAAACAAAGATCATGAATAACATGCATTGAAAAACGTTTGTTTATTTCACATACAGAAAACATGGCATAGTGGCATTCAGCCTATCCCTCATAGAGTAGCAAATAGATGCATAGGACACCTTCAAAGTTTCACAAGGGTGACTAGAAACAAGTAGCACAAGAACAAGTAAAACCAAGATCTTTTTATTTACTATATGCATAGCTTTTTATTGAGGATGCTTCATAGATAGCTCACTATGGTGATGCTGCAAGTTTCCACCATGATTAGGCATGGTTTAGGCTAGCGGCCCAGGCGTTTCTCTAACACAAAACATACTCCATGGACGTACAAGTTCCCTCTTTATTTCATACCGGTGACATCCATAGACAAAAGCGCATGATATCAACTGAGTACAAAGTACAAGTGCAATGTTGAAAATGTTCCCCGTGACAGCACGGTTATGCTAATTCCAATGTATAATTGCAAGCATATACAACATAGATGACACAATGGTTCAAGTTTATTAGGGGCAAAGAATATAAAGTGTGCCATCAAGATCACTAAGTTTTCACATAACAAAATAGTTTTTAATTGGAAAATAGATGAAAACAAGAATATACTTGGAATGGTGTAACACACCATGCATAGGAATTTATAGTGGACACTTTGGAATAACTTGGTTTCTTGGGAGTTGGAAGCATGAGTAGAGCTTACTCATACAAGTGGAGGCTAGCAAAAGACTAGGGGCAACCAACTAAGAGAGCAATAATGTCCATAATCATGCAGTGCAACAAAGCATTACTAATCAAAGCATAGAGTGTACTACAAGTCAAGGACTAAATGATCATAGAGGCTATGGTGACTTGTCATAGTCATAACATGGTGGGAGCATGTGCCAAGTCAACCCAAACAAATCATCAAAGGCGAATACCACAATACTATGCTTTTGCATGCTAAAACAACACATAATTTCTTCAAGGCACACTAAGCAATCCCAATTGTTTGGAACAAGATATGCTACAACAATAATCACTAAGCATAATGCCAAAACAACACCTAGAATTTCATGCTAAAGTCTAAGTCACAGTCAATGCAAGCTCCTTTTGCACTTTCAAGCAGGAACTTACTAATCCTTTCTAACACCAAGCAACTTATTTGCAAGCCGACGAGTACGCCATGGAGGGGTCCTCACAGTGCGTGTTTAGAGATGTGGGGGAAGGCAGACGGTTGATGGGTACGAGGTAACACAGCTTACCCAGGTTCAGATCCCACGATGGTGGCAGAATCCTACTCCTGCTATAAATCACTATAATGGCAATACGCCGAGTTACAGGGATTGGTTCGCTGTGCGAGGTTATGAGAAGTTGTCTATGATTGTTCCCTAAAGGCTCCCATAGGCCCGAATTATATAGTCGCCAGGTCCTAGGGTTACAGGGAAAAGTCCTTGCCGGACAGGTTACAGATTCCTACACTGTCTATAACTAGTCTAGCGTGTCTTGCACTCCAAGGCTCCAGGTACGTCGGTGACTCCTCCGTAGTCTTCCTTTATCTGGCATGGGCCTCCCTTCTGGATCCATCTAACTGAGCTTCCCAGCAGGCTATGGGCCTTGATACCAATTGTGGGCCACCCGGGTTATCCGGATAGAGGACATGCTATGAGGATACCCATATAGCATATCCCCAACAGTAGCCCCCGGAGAACTCCGAGATCTTGCGCCGTCTTGCCTCTTCACGTTGAATGCTCTGTCTAGATGGATGTCGGCAAATCGTCAAGCAACATCTTGTAGTACTCTCCCAAGAACCCTGCAAGGTTTTCTCCGTCTTCAACTTGTAAGTCGGAGAATTGCTGAATCTTCTATCGTACTCTTCCATAGCCGGATTGGATCCGTCCATGCCAGAATATTACGATGTGATGGTTCACCTGCCAGTGATAGCTAGGGCGACGTAGACATAGGTCAGCAACGCCTCGTAACTCACACATGCAGAGAACACAATCATGTCCATTTTTCCCGCGCGAGCGATACGAACCATTGGCGGCGACAATTGGTAACGTGGCGAAATTTCTGCACACGTCCCCCGCACACGTCACCTACACGACAACCGTTCGATCATGCCGCACGAATCTTGATGCCGGAGGTCATAAATAGTAACAACGGTGGAAAATTTACTTTTTCACCTCATTCTCCTCTGCATCATCTTCTTCCTCCAACGAGCGCCTCCTCGAGCTCTCCGTGCACCTGTGTGAAAACCCTAGCCCCTTAATCTCTCCCAGTCACCACCGAAAACTCCCAATGGTCAGCAGCAGCTTCTCCCCCTCCATGGCGGCGTCAGGTGATGCCGCGGTGAAGCCGGTGAGCACCGTCATCGTGTCCCCAGAGGGATTGGTTATTCCCAAATCCGCGGTGGTTGAAACCACCGGCGGCGACCATAACCCAGCGGCGCTGGAGCTACTGGAGGAGGAGTATGACTCCCACAAGGGCGATTGGCGCGGTTCAGATATTACGGACCGCGACATCAAAGAACTGATCAACGAGGGCTACCTCCCCGCGACGGAGGGGCTCGTCTGGCGGGCGGCACCGGCCGGCGAGGTCACCCCTTCTCCACAAGCCAGAGAGAAGGTGTACCTCAAAGCTCAAATGGTACGCGACGTCTCCCTGCCCATCTCCAACTTTTTCCTTGCTATCCTCAACCATTACCAAGTACAGCCTCAGAACCTCTCCCCCAATAGCATCTTAGCGCCTAGCAACTACGCGGCGCTTTGCGAGGGTTATTGAGGGATTAGGCCTAGGCTAGATCTCTTCATCTATTTCTTCACCGTCAAGCGCGAAGCCGGAGCCGGTGTAAGGTTCCCAACCTTTAATAAGGTAGAGATCCCTGTGTTTACAACGCTAGTCCCTGGATCAATAGCTAGCATCCACAGTTAAGATGTAATATCAAGAAACAAGGGTCATAATACAACTTTATAACCAGGAATGAAATAATTTATTACATCTTACATAGCTCATTTGCCTATCTCATTACAATGCAGCAGAATATAACAATAGCATGGGGTCCTTCATCTTCAAAGTGCCATATGCAGACATGTTGGTTGTAGACTTGTAATCTTAATCATTAAACTTCACTAATATCAAACAAACCTGCAACATAACAAGTTACAGCCACAAGGGTCAATACATTTGAATTGTATTGGCAAGTGATACTATGGTAGTATAGTGGAGTCTATCATCTATATGCATTTGGCTAAGTGGAGCTTAGGCTTGCTTTGCTCAAAATAGATTTTCCTTATCATTTGAAAAACACTAAGTTTTTGCTTGTCAAAATCACCCAAGGCATCTCCCAATAGAAATTGGTGATCCTTCAACCCTTGTTCACCCACAAGATTTTAACTTAGAAATTGGGATGATGAGATTCTTGATAGCTTCCATGTCTTGATGCTCAAATTGTCCTTTGCCAGGGACATGGCTAAGTACTTAGATTTTACACTCTGCAGAGGTGGTGCACTTTTCCCACAAGACTTGGTTTCACCAAGACAAGATCTCTCAGAAGCCTTCCCTTAGACCAGAATGGACGCGTTCCCAACCTATCATCCCCCTACCACCAACTGTCCATTTGGCTAAGTTATTGCAACCTATGTGATCCAGGCAGAGCCCATAATGCCAAGTGGCTGCACTTGAAGCTTCTCAACATTTGAAATCTCAAATCTCTTTGTTCCTGGGTGGCCATCCACAAGTGAGATACACAAGGTAAGCCATAGAAATGGGCCTTGTGAACCACTCAACACAAACCATTCCTTCCATTCCACCCAGGTGATTCATTCACTTAGTTGTTTTATTAACAAAACACAAGTACTTGACTTAGAAATATTTCATAGTGTGAATACATATTCCACCCTTGTTTTCTACTAGCTAAGCTAAGCATGATAGTAGTAGGAATCTTAACTTAGGAAATTTCTACTAAGGTTTCATCTACTAGGATTTCCCATGGCATAGTTTATACTTAGCAAAAATTCCATGCAAGTCCTACTTAGAAATATCACTAATGCATAGTGAAAATAATTGGACAAAAGTATGAAGCATCACTTTCCTTTTTGGTAGAGAGTATAGGTTCACTCCTTGATCTTTGCAATGTTCACTCACTTCAAATCACTACAATTCAATCAAGCAAACAATATTTCAATCTACCATTCAAGCAATTCATCACATAAAATGATAGAAACAAAACAATGCATGCAAGCATGCCAAAGATTGTTTTATTTGTAAAAGTGGTTTCTAGTAGGTTGTAGACATTTGAAAACACCTCTTGGTCATTTTCTAAAATGGCAAGGTCATTTGCAATAGGTTTCACTTTATAAACCCTTTTTAAAACAAGGTATCATTTTATGTGGTGTAAAAATGTTTTTAATAAGGCATTAATCTATAGGGTTCACAAAATATGTTTTTAAACCATAAAACTTGGTGTTTAGGGACAGAAAGTTTATTTCCAAAACATTTCTCAAAGGTTTTCTTCCAAAACCATTTTTAATAAATAAACTATATTTTTATTTGACTAGAATTGGTTTTAAATCCAAGATTCATTCTTTTGTTTCACCAAATACATTTTTGAAACCACCAATTGATTCCTAGGGTCAGTAGGTTCAAAACAAACCATTTGCCAAAGATTTTATCTCAAAAATCATTTTAGAACAAATTTTATATCCTAAACATGCATACACAAGTTTCTGCAAAGACAATCAATTTAACAGAAGCTTTTTACTAAATAAAGTGCATGGTTGGCTAGGGCTTGTTTTTCTGAATCCATTGATATAAAATTTGCAAAATTTGGACGTGTAGATCAAAAGTTATGCAATTTACAAAATCTTGTATCTATTAGATCTAATCTGTTTTAATTCAAATCAACAGAGACACGTGTCCTATTCCTATTCATCGAAAACATTTTGCGTGGATCAAGCGATGCAGGCCGTTGGATTTAAGTTGGATCACACGGCTCAGATGCTAGCGTACCCTTTCAGTTAGTTTCTATCGCGAGCGTCGGATTCAGATCGAACGGTTCACATGAGCAAGTCAAGGATGGGCGGCGCTGGCGGCGGCTGGTGGTGGCGGAGCGGTCAGACGGCGGCAGAGTCGACGCTACAGGAAGCGAGGAAGGAAGGGGAGATGCTCACCATGTTCACCGTGGCGTGGGGAAGCTCAAGATAGTCCTTGCTGGCGAGGGGGCGCACGGAGGTGATCGGAATCGCTCGTCGGAGTGGAGCTGCGCCTCGGGATCGCTCAGATGTCGTCGGGGACGAGGCTACGTAGCGCGCTAGGACACGGTACAAGCGGCGTTAGATGCGGGCGAGTACTCTGATTCCAGGAGTATCATCGAAAGGACAAGGGGTGGCCAGATTATTACTTGAAGCTTCGCCGGAGAGGAAACAGACGGTGGCGGCGGTGGTCGTCGTTGTTGCCGAGGCTCTAGAGCGCGCGGGGACGAGCTGGTGTCACGGGAAGGTGCGCCTGGGTCTGGGGAACGTGCCTGTGTGCTCGGGGAGGCAAGGGGCAGCGAGGGGCTGCCGGAATCGATGCCGGAGCTCGTCGGGGTAGTGGAGCTTCATAGAGGAATTAGGGCGGCCTAGGGCGTGCTAAGGTGGGGCGATAGAGGGGAAAGAGAGAGGAGATGCTGGCGTTTATCACTGCATGGTCACGGCGAGGGATTAACGTGACATTAAGGCGTATTCAAGCGAGGAATCAGTGCAGCAACGGCAGCGGCGTTGGGGGAAGAAGAGGTCGTCGCGGGTAGGAGAGAAAACTGACAGGTGGGGCATGTCTGTCCGCGTGAGAGAGAGGGGGAGTGGGGTCTACGCGTCAGTGTCTCCGCGGGTTCTTTTGCGAGTGTGAATCGTTTTCTGCGGGAGAGGAGCAGTGGGCTGGCTGGGCTTTAGTTGGGCCAGGCTAGTTGGGTCGAGTCTGTTTTCATTTTTTTTCTGTTCTGTTTGTTTTTCTTTTTCTCTTTTGATTTTTCTGTTTTGATTTTGTTTAAACAATTCAAACACCCAAATGAATTCAAACTTTTGCCAAACTTTGTGTAGTTTTTAATTCTATTTATCAACACAAATCAAAGTCCAAAACCAAATAATTTTTTATTCTTTTAGGATCTATTTAATAATTAAATAAAATAGTCCTTAGTTATTAATTCAAATAGGATTTGATTTATTTAAAATCTCCATTTGAAATCTAAATAATACCAAAATAATTTCAGTAGGTTTTATTTGATTAAATAAAACACTTGGAAAACTTATTTAAAAATAAAATAATAGGTTTTAGTGTTTATTTAATAAAAGCAAAAGCCTTTACTTAAATAAAATTGGATATTTAAATCCTTATTATTTTATTTAAATAAACCTTTACTCTTTTTATCAAAACAAAGTATTTTATTTCAAAAACTTGGCCAAGGTTAATTTGGCTCTTTAAAATAATCTTTATTTATAATTCTACCTTTTCTTTTGAAAACCAAATTTTTTTTATTAAAAGATCCAAAATAGTGATTGTAATTATTAAAACTTTCTTTATTCACTGTTTATCTTTTTAAATCCCTTTAGGATTTATTTGATCAAAATAGGTTTGAAAGTTTCCAATTGGAATCAAAAGTTTCTTCTCAGCCTAAAAATCAACAAAATTTTATTTTGTTTAATTATTTTTCACATTACAAGGTTTGGAAAATCTTGAGATGTGACAGCCCGCAAGGACGAGCTCAGGAATTGTGGCACCATTACTTTTAAGATCCGGCCTGGCCGGTAGTTCCCCGGCATCGTCGGCCACGAGTCCTGCAAGAACTGGCAGCGGACGTACTTCTACGGCCCAGATATCCCTCTGGCTGGCCGAGAAGTAACGTACCCGGACTTCGTCGATGGAGCTGCCGCCGAAGCCCCGACATGGAGATCCCAGGCCTCACTTCCCTCCGACATCGACGCTTCCCGCTCTATAAGGCGGATATAGTGGTTCATAGATACGGGTCCGACCGGATTGGACCTAGCCATGTGCTGGTTCGTCAGGCGGATCCAACCTCTGCAGCACCGCTTGAAGTTGATGCACGACTATACCAATGAGAGGAAGGATAGCCTCCGCATCTCCGAGGACAATTTCTCGAGCGACTCCGTCAAGCTCCGCCTCAAGGACATCATCAAGGTGAAGGATAGGAAGCGTGGCTTCACCATCACCTACGACATGTTCGTAGAGAGCAAGTGCCCAAAGGTACCTGTTTATTTTCTGTGTATGACATATACTCCAGCTCTTTCGTCTAGCCATTACCATCTCATCTAACATGGTGGCTCTTCACTTAACAGCTCAGCGACATAGATGAGGATAGCATGGCTCCCCAAATATATGATCCAAAGATGAAGGAAGTCACCATCGTGTCCGACGACAATGCCCCATTGGCGCGAAAGCGGAAGAGCTCCACCTTTGACGCTGTCGATGGAGGCAAGAAGAAGAAGACAGAGGGTGGAGCCTCCAAGAAGACTATCGCCGCCCTGGAGGCGGAGAAAAGAAAGGTTACCGGGATCCCCTTTGCTAAAGCACCCCCTCTTGTGTAAGCTTCTTTCTCTCCGACATTGTCCATTGTTTATCTTATTCCTGTACTTATACTTTTTGTACATTTCAGTAAGAAAGCCACAACCAGTTTGAAGAAGACCTCCAAGACTTTGGGGGCTTCTAAAAACATTAAGGATATGTTGCATCGTTACATGTCTTCCCACGCATCTCCCGCCATCGCCCCTGTCACTCCCATCGTCAAGCCCACGTCCGTTTCGACAAGCTCTCAAGCCAAAGAAACATCTGGCCCTTCCACCATGGAAGTGGACTTAGGTGCCTCCACAGAGCTTGCTTTTGTCGGCGAACATGCGACGCAGGAGAGTGCCGCACACAAAATGGCTGAAGCTCCAGCTAAGGATGCCATCGGTAGTGGTAAGGCGGTGGTGGAAGGTAGTACATCCGCCGAAGGCGGCGCCTCCGCACCCAAGAAGACCATAGAGTTCCCGAAGATAGTCTATCCGGTACTTACGCCGGGTAGCACTGCTCTGGTTCATGGTGCGGCGCCGACATCTCCAACATGCGGCCTTGAGGAGCTTCTCCGGCAAGCAGAAATCTTGCAAGGAAACAGTTTATCCTTTGGCAAGTTGCTTGCTGAGAGTGCTACAAACCTCAAGATCATTGCGCTTGTAAGTTTTGCTTGCCTTTTGCATTTCATATGAGTATCCCACTGTAGCCCCCGAGGATTTAGACGGAAAACCATAAGTCTTTCCATCTAAATGCTCTAAGAGTGACTAAGCTAGAAAACTTCTCACTGTAGCCCCCAAGCATAAAGTTTGAATAAATTATTCCGACTAGATGCTTTCAGAGTAGCATACGAAGTGTATAAATTTGATACTGTAGCCCCCAAGCTTCTAGTTGTAACTGAATTAGTTCCGACTAGATGCTTAAAGAGAAGCTAAGCATATGACTGAGTTAAAAACTTTTATATTGTAGCCCCCAAGCTTCTAGTTGAAAACTGAATTAGTCCGACTAGATACTTAAAGAAAGACCAAGCATACTGTTAAGTTAAAAACTCTCGCTGTAGCCCCCGAGCTTCTAGGTGGAAATTTTCCGGCTAGATGCTCCAAGTAGACCAAACAACATTTAACTTTCTTCTTTCCACAGAATGAGAATGCTCGGAGGGGTGTCACCAATGACAAGTACCAGAAGATGCGCGCGGACTTGGAAGCTGAAAAGGGTAAAACTGCCTTTTTGAAGGAACATATCATCAAGAGCAAGCGTCTGTTTTTCCTTTATTTTTCGTATTCCGACTTGGTCTTGTGCCAACATTCTCCGAGTACTTACTGTGTAAAATTCTTTTCTCCGACTTGCAGAAACCATTTCCAAGGCTAAGGATTTTGTTGAGCAATCCAAGCATATTCAGCAGCTGGATAGCAAAAACAAGATCCTTAAACAGGAGGGGGCAAGGGGCTAGACGGTTTTACTTTCCCCTTCGTTTGCCCTTCTTCTTCCTTCTCGCGCCCATGCATCTATTCGCGTGCTGGCGGCTGCGCCATTGTCGATCTCTTGGACGGTGACGCTGCTGCTCTTCCGAGTACGCCAATAACTGGAATGCCGCCGATCAGCCTGAGGGCTATCCGAGTAGCCAGCCATTTCAGCTTTCCGACATCACAGTCGTTTGCATATGGCTGCCAAGATTGTTTTTGATAGTGATAAGATGAACGAGGTAAGCGCTTCTGTTGATACTTTGTCTGTTATTCAAATGATAGTATATATACACTAGTCCCCGAAGCTTGCAACCAAATAACTATAAGATCCCTCCTTTATAAAGGAAAAGGATCCCTGTGATTGCAATGCTAGTCCCTGGATCAATGCTAGCATCCACAGTTTAAGATGAAGTACACAGAAACAAAGGTCATTATTACAATCATTCTAGAGACAAACATAGTCTTTACAACTCCATGGCCATAGGCCTAGTACAAGAGTTTAAATAAGTAAATAGATAAAAGTCTTCATCTTCATGTGCCACAGGCAAACATGTTGAGTGTAGACTCATGACTCCTAATCCTCATCAGAATAACCTGCAACATCACAAGTTACAGCCACAGTGGGTCAATACATTGGAATAGTATTGGCAAGTGATACCTTAGTATAATATTGGTGTACTACATACTATATGCAATTTGGCTAAGTGTAGCTTAGGCTTGCTTTTCTCAAAATAGGTTTTGCCTATTAGTTGAAATCACTAAGTTTTTCTTTGTCAAAACTTTTCCCAAGGAACCACCAATAGACATTGAGGTCCTTTACCCTTGTTCAACCACAAGTTTTACTTAGAAATTGGGATGAGGAGATTCTTGATAGCTTCCATGTCTTGATGCTCAAGTTGTCCAATACCAGGGATGTGGCTAAGTACTTAGATTCTTCCATCTGCAGAGGTTGTGCACTTTCCCCACAAGCCTTGATTTTCACCAAGACAGGACCTTTCAGAAGCCTTCCCTTAGACCAAGTGGATGCGTTCCAACCTATCACCCCACTACCACCAACTGTCCAAAATGGATAAGTTATTGCGACCTATGTGATCCAGGCAGAGCCCATATTGCCAAGTGGCTGCACTAGAAGCTTCTTAACATTTGGCCTCTCAAATCCCTTTGTTCCTGGGTGGCTTTCCACAAGTGAGATACGCAAGGTAAACCATAGAAATGGGCCTTGTGTAACCACTCAACATAAACCATTCCTTCCATTCCACCCAGGTGTTTCATTCACTTAGTTGTTTTATTAAGCAAAATCAAAAGTCCAAAGACTTAGAAATATTTTATCATAGCATGAATATTTCACCACCCTTGGTTGCTACTAGCTAGGCTAAGCATGGCATATATAAGCATCTTAATTTAGAAATTTCTAGCAATTCTACCACTACTAGGATTTCCCAAGCATAGCATATAAGCAAATTATACCCATGCAAGACTAGCAAAATATTTCTAATGCATGGTAGAAAACATAGGAATAAAAACATGAAGCACCACTTGCCTTGGTAGTTTGGAGAGTAGCTAACTCTCACAATCACAATCACTATTGGCACTAAAATCTACACATAAAATCATAGCAACAAATCACATACAAAATAAATACAAGCAAAAAAATATATGGATGCATGCAATATGATATGTGATGATTTTTCTAAACACAACAAGACAAGTGCACAGTACTGGTTCATAAACAAGTTCAAAACTTGCCAAACAACATTTATTTAAACACTAAAACATTTCTCAAATAATTTATATACACAAGATAAGCCTACACATGTTTCTGTAAATAAAATCAGTTTAACAGAAACAAAACATTAAACACATTGCATATTTAGAAAGGGCTTGTTCTCCTGATTCCATTGATATAAAATTTGTCAAATTTGAACGTGGGAATCAAAAGTTATGGCTAAAATAAAATCAAACATCTAATAGATTCAAATTCTGATTTTAAACCTAATCTCTAGCCACGCGTCACGTTCTGATTGGTGCGTACCGGTTCGCTCAGGATCACGCACACAGGCCGTTAGATCTAACTTAATCTGCACGGCCCAGATCTACTCATACCGCTTCGTTAAGTGATCTATTCCTATGCGCTGGATCTAGATCCAACGGTCCGCGATCAAGCGACCACCGATGGGCGGCGCTGGCGGTGGCAACTGGCGGCAGCGAGCTCTGTCTACGGCGGCGCGGTGCTACAGGGGGTTCTGGGGTCGTCGGAGACGCTTACCAGGTTCTTAGCGATGCACTGATACTCAACATGGCGACAGCTTGGCAAGGGGCGCACGGACACGGCTGCACGGGCTCGTCGGAGTTGCTGACAGCGTCGGGCTCGGGTGGACGGCAACGTTGGCGACGCTCCTGGTCACCCTAGCATGAATAAAAGGCATCAGGAGATGCGCAAGGCTACGGCGAACACGTCCGTGTGAATCAGAGGCGAAGGGGAACAAGGGGCTCACCGAATTTAGTCGCCGGAGTTGGAGACGTCGTCGGGAGCTTGCTGCGCTTGATGGAGTCGACGACCTGGGGCGGTATAGGATGAACCAATGGTGTCAGAAGGTGCGCAAGGTAGTTGCGAATCTGTCTGCACGTATTAGAGGAGAAGGGGCGCACGAGGCTCACCGGGATTGGTCGCCGGAGTGAGCTCTGACTGCGGTGGTGCAAGGGTGATTACGACAGCCCGGGGGCGCTCTATGCTCGAAGTCTGGGGTGAAATGGAGAGGAGGCAGAGGGGGTTTAAGTAGGCGAGATGGGGGCGTGAATTACTCCAGCATTGAACGGGAATTGATGATGCGAATCAAACCAGGAAACGCACGGCGTGATTTGGGGAAGAACATGTCGCCGGGGTGGAGACGATAACGTCGTGTGGGCCGTGGCTGTCAGCGAGAGAAACAGAGAGGGGGTGGGGTCCTGGCGTCAGTCACTCGGTGGGTTTGTTTGCGAGTACAGAAAAAACGGTTCACGGGGGATGGGGTTGTTGGGCTAGTTGGGCTGGTTGGGCCAGATTCGTCTGATTGCTTATTTTTTCTCTTTTAACCTTTTTCTTTTTCTGTTTGCTTTTCTAAACTGATTTCAAAACTCCAATTCAAATCTGTTTGAATTCAAAACTTCTCTGGTCTTTTGTACTATAAATCTTGTGCTCAAATAAGTGTCAAACACAACTATTCACTCAAACCTACTTGGGTCATTTGAAAAATCAAAATAAAACCAAGCCATTATGGGATATAATAATTGGCATAACTTTGGTTTTACTTCATACTTTGTTTGGACACTTTATTCAAACTTTTGAAATCACTTAAGTTTGAATACAAAACACTACTGAATGAATATTTGCACTTCACTCAATAGCAAGTAGCCCAAAGGCTAGTGTGTTCATACATAAAAAAATGAGCAATATATGCTCTTGTTTTTGAATTGATTTTTGAAATGAAACCTTAAATGATCATGGATGCAAGGATGATATGAATGAGTTTGAAACATGATTTTAGGGATGTTACAAATCTAACCCCCTTAAGGTGAATCTCGCCCTCGAGATTCGGATTGGCTAGCAAATAGGTGAGGGTGGTCTTTCCGAAGATCATCTTCTCTTTCCCATGTTGCTTCTTCTTCAGAATGGTGGTTCCATTGAACCTTGCAGAACTTGATAGTCTTAGTTCAAGTAACTCTTTCTGCAGTCTCAAGAATCTTGATAGGTTTCTCTTCATAAGTGAGGTCACTCTCCAACTGAACTTCTTCCAAAGGTATAGTATCCTTCAAAGAAGTTTCTTCCATTTCTGGGTGACATTTCTTAAGATGACTCACATGAAACACATTATGAATAGCTGACAGAGACTCTGGCAATTCAATCTCATAGGCTACTTATCCTTTGCGACTTAGAATCTTGAATGGCCCAACATATCTTGGGGCCAATTTACCTTTGACACCAAATCTCTTCACTCCACGAAGTGGTGACACTCTAAGATAAGCTCTATCACCAACTTCATAGGTGACTTCTCTACGCTTAGGATCTGCATAGCTCTTCTGTCGGGACTGTGCTATCTTCAACCTATCCTTAACCAGCTTAACTTTTTCTTCGGCTTCTTTGATAAGTTCTGGTCCGAACAAACTTCTTTCTCCCACACCATTCCATAGCAATGGGGTGGTACATTTTCTCCCATAGAGAAATTCAAATGGTGCCATCTCAATACTGGCTTGATAGCTGTTGTTATAAGAAAATTCTGCGTAAGGCAGACTTTCATCCCAACTGGCTCCATAGTCTAGGACACATGCCCTCAACATATCTTCAAGAATCTGATTAATCCTTTCTGTTTGTCCATCAGTTTGAGGATGAAAAGCAGTGCTGAATTCCAACCTCGTTCCCAATGACTCATGTAGCTGTCTCCAAAAATGAGAAGTGAATTGGGTTCCTCTATCTGACACAATGCTTTTGGGTACTCCGTGTAGACACACAATTCTGCTCATATAAATCTTGGCTAGCTTAGCACTTGTATAGGTTGTCTTCACGGGTATGAAATGAGCCACTTTAGTTAGGCGATCCACTACTACCCAAATAGAATCGTATCCAGACCTGGTCCTTGGCAATCCAGTAATGAAATCCATACCAATCTTGTCCCACTTCCAATCAGGAATAGGTAGTGGTTGAAGCAAACCTGCTGGTTTCTGATGTTCTGCTTTCACTCTACTACACACATCACACAAATCAATATGTTCGCGATGTCTTTCTTGAGATTATTCCACCAGAATCTCTCTTTCATATCCATGTACATCTTGGTGTTACCCGGATGAATAGAATATGGTGAGTTGTGTGCTTCTTGTAAAATCAGTTTCCGAAGCTCCGGATTGTGGAACACAGATACGTTTTCCATGCCATAAAGTACCATGTTCGTCTTCATGGAATCCTTTGGCTTTTCCTTTGCCAATATTTTCCTTAATCTCTTCAATTTCGTTATCGGTCTTCTGGGCTTCTTTGATCTTGTCCAACAAAGTGGGTTGAACATCCAAAGTCATGAGATGTCCTTCAGGCACAATCTCGAATCTGAGATTTCTGAATTGAGTACACAGATCATCTGGCAATTCTCCCTTAGTAAGGCCATTCACAAAAACCTTACGGCTTAGAGCATCCGCTACAACATTTGCTTTACCGGGGTGGTATTGCAAACTTAAGTCATAGTCCTTGATGAGTTCTAGCCATCTTCTTTGTCTCATGTTAATTTCCTTCTGGGTGAAGATATACTTCAAACTCTTGTGATCTATGAACACTTCACATCGCTTTCCCAAAAGATAATGTCTCCATGTTTTGAGTGCATGGACAACAAAAGCTAACTCTAGATCATGAGTAGGGTAGTTCACTTCATGAGTTTTGAGTTGTCTCGAGGCATAAGCCACAACTTTTCCTTCTTGCATAAGTACGACACCTAATCCATGATGAGATGCATCACAATACACTTGGAAATCCTTCTCCAAATCCGGCAGACATAAGACTGGTGCTGTCACAAGTCTCTTCTTCAATTCTTGAAAGCTGAGTTCACATCCTTCAGACCAAGCAAATTTCTTGTATTTCTTTAGCAATTCTGTCATAGGCTTAGCTACCTTGGAGAAATTCTCAATGAACCTTCTGTAGTAACCTGCTAAGCCAAGGAAACTACGAACTTCTTTCACTGACTTGGGAGATTCCCATTCAGTTACAGCTGAAACTTTAGCAGGATCAACTGCTACACCGTCTCCTGACACCACGTGTCCTAGAAAACCAACTTCATTCAACCAGAATTCACACTTGCTGAATTTAGCATATAGTTTATGCTCTCTAAGCTTCTCAAGTATCAAACACAAATGTCCTTCATGCTCTTCTTTACTCTTGGAGTAGATCAAAATGTCGTCGATGAAAACGACAACAAACTTATCAAGAAATTCCATGAACACCTTGTTCATCATATTCATGAAGTATGCTGGTGCATTGATCAAACCAAATGGCATCACGGCATACTCATACAATCCATACCTTGTGGTGAAAGCAGTCTTAGGTATGTCTTGCTCTCTTATCTTGAGTTGGAAATAACCTGACCAAAGATCAATCTTTGAGAATACACATGCTCCTTTTAGCTGATCAAACAAGTCATTGATTCTTGGCAAAGGGTATTTGTTCTTGATAGTCACCTCATTGAGTGAACGGTAATCTATGCATAACCTTTGACTTCTATCTTTCTTTTCCACAAACAAAACTGGTGCTCCCCAAGATGAAGAACTTGGTTGAATAAATCCTTTCTGCAACTATTCTCCAAGTTGTTTCTTGAGCTCTTTCAGTTCATCAACTGACATCTTGTACGGTCTTTTTGCTATTGGTCCAGACCCTGGTAGCAAATCAATGAGAAATTCCACATCTCTATCAGGTGGCATTCCCGGTAATTCTTCCGGAAACACATCCAGATATTCACTCACAATTGGCACACTGTCCATGCTAACCCCCTTAAGAGAATTTATCTTACTCCTTTTTGCTTCAAAGTTGGTCTTGAATCTGATCCTTTTATTTTCTGGAGTTGTGAGTGAGACAGTATGGTTGGCACAATCTATCACTCCCTTGTGCTTAGTCATCCAGTCCATTCCCAAAATGACATCCAATCCTTGGGAGTTTAGGATTATCAAGTTAACGGGAAACTTATACTTCCCAAACTCTATCACTAGATCATGACACCCTGAATTCACTATCATTTCTCCGCCAGGAGAACTTACTCTTATAGGACACCCAATAGTTTCTACCGGTAGTTCATTTCTTTCAACAAATGCTCTTGATATGAACGAATGAGATGCAACAGTATCAAAGAGAACAAATGCTGGAACAGAATTGAGTTTGAACTTACCAGCAACAGCATCAGGCTCCTCAAAAATTTCCTCCACATTGATGTGGTTCACTTGTCCCTTCTGAAAAGGGTTGGGCTTGTTGGGTCCTTCAACTTTCTTTTCTGGGCATTCATTTGCATAATGCCCCAACTTCTTGCACTTGAAACACTCAACCTGACTAATATCCTTCTTGACAGGCTGGCTTCCACTGCCACTTCCACGGTGGTGGCTCTTATATCCACCCTTGTGATTTTTGTATTTGTCATTGTCATGACTACGGTGACTCTTGTTGTCATGATGACGGTTGTGGTTGTGGTGCTTGTTGAATTTCCCATGCTTGTGAGATCCTGAACTTCCACTGTCATCATAATGGGAATGCTTGTGAGATGATCCCGAGCTGTGCTTGTCCGAGTGCTTTCTCTTCCTGCTTTCAACTTGCTTCATTTTGTTCTCTAAAATAGCAGCCTGATCACAAAGAGACTGATAAGTGGGAACATAGGCCACTGATAGCTGTAGGTTCAGTTCATCATTCAGGCCTTCAAGGAACTTTTCCTTCCTCTTAGCATCAGTGTCAACTTCGTCCGGTGCATAACGCGCCAGATTGTTGAACTCTTCAATATATTCAGCCACGCTGCGGTGGTGCTGCTTCAGATTATGGAACTCTTTCTTCTTCAAACTCATCACTCCGGATGAGATGTGAGCAGTACGAAAACCATCTTCAAAGATATCCCATGTCACATCTTCAATGGGAGTGGTGATCTGGAAGTTATCCCACCAAGTGGCGGCTGGTCCTTCCAACAAATGTGCTGCAAATCTGACTTTTTCTGCATTAGTACAGCCAACTGTCACCAAGTCCTTGCTCACAGAGCGTAGCCAATCATTGGCCGCCATAGGATCAGTTGTTCCGGAGAACTTTGTTGGCCTCAATCTCAAGAACCTGGTAAGCATGTCAAAACCCGGTGTGTTGTTGTTGTTATTATTGTTATTGTTGTTGTTGTTGTTGTTGTTCTGGTTCTGGATGAACGTAGTCATCATTTGCATCAGCTGAGTCTGAGCTGTCATCATTTGCTGCATCTCAGGGGTGATGTTGTTGTTGTTGGGGTTGGGGTTGGCACGATGGGGAGGCATCTGTGGTTTGTTCAATAGAGATAAGAATGAGATACCCATAGATGCTATCATGCACAACACATCACATAAACAAACACCAAGCATGCATCACAATAATAAAGGTTCAACAACAAGATAACAAGTTTGCAAAGTAAACACACCAATAACAAGCCATCCACATGTTGGATGGTCATTGCGACTCAAATAAAGCATGGTAAATAAATGATAAATGAGTAGTCAACACTACTCCTCAGCATCAACCTCCTCCTCAACAAAGGTAAGACCTGCATTCTTCATAGCAGTCTTGTATTCCTCGACATTGGTGGTCAAGGTCTCTACTTTGGCTTTGAGAGCCCTCTTCTAAGAACGAAGCCTCTCAATCACAGTCTGCTGATGCTCGAGTTCGAAATCTTTGGCCTCTAGTTCAGCAGTCATGTCTCGAATTCTCTTGTTCCTATCTTGGACTCGCTTCTCTTGACTTTTGAACTTTTTGTCCTGACTCTCGAACTTTGCCTCCATCTCCTTGACTATCTCATCTTGCTCCGCGAAGAGCTTGTCCTTCTCACGGAGCTGCACCTAGAGTTCGTCATTGCTAAGCATGACGTTGGTCCTATCAGTGTCCACGTGCCTAAGAAGAACCTCTAAGTCCTGGAGGTATAGGCGAATCGGCTCTGCTGTCTCCCTCGAAGTGTCCTCGAAGTCGATGGCCTCTCCATCC
The DNA here is from genome assembly GCA_916181665.1 of Avena sativa. Classification (NCBI taxonomy): domain Eukaryota; kingdom Viridiplantae; phylum Streptophyta; class Magnoliopsida; order Poales; family Poaceae; genus Avena; species Avena sativa. Next base: position 500,239,125 of record OV702299.1, on the reverse strand, counting down.
TCATCACATCTACCGAAGGAGTGGAAGTGAGTACCTCTAACCTGTCGAGAGTGTCTCCCTAACAGACGTCCAATTAAGTCCTGCATGACTACCTCTAGGCCTCTCTCCTTGTCATCGTGCATGAGCTTGAAGATGATAGCCTCCGTGGTAGGCTCAGTCTGGCGTCCGAGCTGATTGACCTTGAAGCCCCAAAGGTCTTTCCTCTCAAACTTGGTGAGGGGAAGTACCATGATAGTAGGAAGAGGGAGATTGAGCAAACTAGTGAGCTCAATAATACGAGGGCCAAAGCGAGTTCCCTGGAACTCCTCAACAGTGCTGATGGTAACATTAGGCATCTATTTATAAGATAGAAAAAGTTAGAAACAACACAAATTTAAGATAAAACACAAGGCAAAGCATCACATGCATATCTTTGGAAATCAAAACACACAAGTCATGGCATACATGGATCCATTACAACAACCAAGGTTCAACTTATTTTAAGAAACATTTGGAAAATAAGGTGTTAAGTGTGGTGGTCCAAATAACGAAGTACGTTTACAATCCTATCTCACTAGATATGTTGGCTAACACAATATTTCTAGAAGCAATCAGTCTATCTTGAGCACATGACTCCATTACTAAGTCTATAATGTATCCTCTTAAGGTTTGGTTGGTAGCCTCCAACTCTTGGGTATGTTTCTTCTCTTCCTTTAGGTCATTATGGATGTTGAGCATTCTGCACTTGACTTTATCACCAAGTTCTTTGATGGTCTTCCAAGCTGCATCCCTTGCTGAATCGAAGAATGTGGTGTGCAGCACTGGATTGGTGAACATGCAGAATCCTGATTCCTTGTGGTTGTCTTCCTTGTTTTTATACAAGTGAAGTTGCACCCACTAGTACTCAACTCCTTCATCCATCAAAGGAAAACCTTTGTACACAGCTGCACCATGTATTCCCATTGCAACCATGAGGTCCTTGAGAGCCTTGGGAAATTCTGTCTCACATTCCAAAGTCATTGTCATGAGTGGTCCCTTCCTTACGGCTTCGTTGATGGAGTTCATCTACAAATAGAGATGAGAAAGAAGATTAGAAAAGTTTACGAGAAGAATAGACAAGTGTGGAAGTTGTTGAAATTTTTTCCTTAGTGGTTTCCAATCCTAGGGTCATAATCCTATAGGCAACACAGTGCTCTGATACCATCTGTAAGATCCCTTCTTTATAAAGGAAAAGGATCCCTGTGATTGCAATGCTAGTCCCTGGATCAATGCTAGCATCCACAGTTTAAGATGAAGTACACAGAAACAAAGGTCATTATTACAATCATTCCAGAGACAAACATAGTCTTTACAACTCCATGGCCATAGGCCTAGTACAAGAGTTTAAATAAGTAAATAGATAAAAGTCTTCATCTTCATGTGCCACAGGCAAACATGTTGAGTGTAGACTCATGACTCCTAATCCTCATCAGAATAACCTGCAACATCACAAGTTACAGCCACAGTGGGTCAATACATTGGAATAGTATTGGCAAGTGATACCTTAGTATAATATTGGTGTACTACATACTATATGCAATTTGGCTAAGTGTAGCTTAGGCTTGCTTTTCTCAAAATAGGTTTTGCCTATTAGTTGAAATCACTAAGTTTTTCTTTGTCAAAACTTTTCCCAAGGAACCACCAATAGACATTGAGGTCCTTTACCCTTGTTCAACCACAAGTTTTACTTAGAAATTGGGATGAGGAGATTCTTGATAGCTTCCATGTCTTGATGCTCAAGTTGTCCAATACCAGGGACGTGGCTAAGTACTTAGATTCTTCCATCTGCAGAGGTTGTGCACTTTCCCCACAAGCCTTGATTTTCACCAAGACAGGACCTTTCAGAAGCCTTCCCTTAGACCAAGTGGATGCATTCCAACCTATCACCCCACTACCACCAACTGTCCAAAATGGCTAAGTTATTGCAACCTATGTGATCTAGGCAGAGCCCATATTGCCAAGTGGCTGCACTAGAAGCTTCTTAACATTTGGCCTCTCAAATCCCTTTGTTCCTAGGTGGCTTTCCACAAGTGAGATACACAAGGTAAACCATAGAAATGGGCCTTGTGTAACCACTCAACATAAACCATTCCTTCCATTCCACCCAGGTGTTTCATTCACTTAGTTGTTTTATTAAGCAAAATCAAAAGTCCAAAGACTTAGAAATATTTTATCATAGCATGAATATTTCACCACCCTTGGTTGCTACTAGCTAGGCTAAGCATGGCATAGATAAGCATCTTAACTTAGAAATTTCTAGAAATTCTACCACTACTAGGATTTCCCAAGCATAGCATATAAGCAAATTATACCCATGCAAGACTAGCAAAATATTTCTAATGCATGGTAGAAAACATAGGAATAAAAACATGAAGCACCACTTGCCTTGGTAGTTTGGAGAGTAGCTACACTCCTCACAATCACAATCACTATTGGCACCAAAATCTACACATAAAATCATAGCAACAAATCACATACAAAATAAATACAAGCAAAAAAATATATGGATGCATGCAATATGATATGTGATGATTTTTCTAAACACAACAATACAAGTGCACAGTACTAGTTCATAAACAAGTTCAAAACTTGCCAAACAACATTTATTTAAACACTAAAACATTTCTCAAATAATTTATATACACAAGATAGGCCTACACATGTTTCTGTAAATAAAATCAGTTTAACAGAAACAAAACATTAAACACATTGCATATTTAGAAAGGGCTTGTTCTCCTGATTCCATTGATATAAAATTTGTCAAATTTGAACGTGGGAATCAAAAGTTATGGCTAAAACAAAATCAAACATCTAATAGATTCAAATTCTGATTTTAAACCTAATCTCTAGCCACGCGTCACGTTCTGACTGGCGCGTACCGGTTCGCTCAGGATCACGCACACAGGCCGTTAGATCTAACTTAATCTGCACGGCCCAGATCTACTCATACCGCTTCGTTAAGTGATCTATTCCTATGCGCTGGATCTAGATCCAACGGTCCGTGATCAAGCGACCACCGATGGGCGGCGCTGGCGGTGGCAACTAGCGGCGGCGAGCTCTGTCTACGGCGGCGTGACGCTACAGGGGGTTCTGGTGTCGTCGGAGACGCTTACCAGGTTCGTAGCGATGCACTGATACTCAACGCGGCGACGGCTTGACAAGGGGCGCACGAACACGGCTGCACGGGCTCGTCGGAGTTGCTGACAGCGTCGGGCTCGGGTGGACGGCGACGTTGGCGACGCTCCTGGTCACCCTAGCATGAATAAAAGGCACCAGGAGATGCGCAAGGCTACGGCGAACACGTCCGTGTGAATCAGAGGCGAAGGGGAACAAGGGGCTCACCGAATTTAGTCACCGGAGTTGGAGACGTCGTCGGGAGCTTGCTGCGCTTGATGGAGTCGACGACCTGGGGCGGTATAGGATGAACCAATGGTGTCAGAAGGTGCGCAAGGTAGTTGCGAATCTGTCTGCACGGATTAGAGGAGAAGGGGCGCACGAGGCTCACCGGGATTGGTCGCCGGAGTGAGCTCTGACTGCGGCGGTGCAAGGGTGATTATGGCATCCTGGGGGCGCTCTATGCTCGAAGTCTGGGGTGAAATGGAGAGGAGGCAGAGGGGGTTTAAGTAGGCGAGATGGGAGCGTGAATTACTCCAGCATTGAACGGGAATTGATGACGCGAATCAAACTAGGAAACGCACGGCGTGATTTGGGGAAGAACACGTCGCCGGGGTGGAGACGATGACGCCGTGTGGGTCGTGGCTGTCAGCGAGAGAAACAGAGAGGGGGTGGGGTCCTGGCGTCAGTCACTCGGTGGGTTCGTTTGCGAGTACAGAAAAACGGTTCGCGGGGGATGGGGTTGTTGGGCTAGTTGGGCTGGTTGGGCCAGATTCGTCTGATTGCTTATTTTTTTATCTTTTAACCTTTTTCTTTTTCTGTTTGCTTTTCTAAACTGATTTCAAAACTCCAATTCAAATATGTTTGAATTCAAAACTTCTCTGGTCTTTTGTACTATAAATCTTGTGCTCAAATAAGTGTCAAACACAACTATTCACTCAAACCTACTTGGGTCATTTGAAAAATCAAAATAAAACCAAGCCATTATGGGATATAATAATTGGCATAACTTTGGTTTTACTTCATACTTTGTTTGGAAACTTTATTCAAACTTTTGAAATCACTTAAGTTTGAATACAAAACACTACTGAATGAATATTTGCACTTCACTCAATAGCAAGTAGCCCAAAGGCTAGTGTGTTCATACATAAAAAAATGAGCAATATATGCTCTTGTTTTTGAATTGATTTTTGAAATGAAACCTTAAATGACCATGGATGTAAGGATGATATGAATGAGTTTGAAACATGATTTTAGGGATGTTACAATAACTTATTGTTCGTTTGGAAGCTTTATTAGGCTTCAAATGCATTATTTGCTAAGTCAATTTCCTGCATGACTTGGATTGACCGTGGTCCATTCATATTCCGAATTAAGTTTTTCTTAATCCGGATCTATTTCGGCTTTGATTATCCAGCCACCGAGATCCGAGTTAAGTTTTACTTGATTCGGATCTGTTCTAGTTGTGATTATCCAGCCACCTAGATCCGAGTTAAGTTTTACTTGATTCAGATCTATTTTAGCTTTAAATATTCAGCCACCTAGATCCGAGTTAAGTTTTGCTTGATTCAGATCTGTTTTAGCTTTGAATATCTAGTTGTGTAATTCACTTTGGTACTTAGGTTGCCCATGATCGACAGACAACCGAATTTCAAAGGTTGCTCTTTGCACACAAGAAATTGCAAGAGAAATATGAGAAGGTTGTCCCTGTAGTGAAGAAAACTGGTAATTTAATAATTTTTTGTATTGTTCCTTAAGTTCTTAACATTTTTGGCTTGATGTGCTAATTCACTCTTTGCTGGTATGCAGCTAGTATTAATAATCTTAACACCCGCCTTACCAAGAAAGTTGATGCTCTGGAAGGTTAGTTATCCTTTTCTTCTTGTGACTTGTTGACTTTCGTTCGAGACAAATCTTGGGTTTCTTATAACCTTCTGTCTTTGGTATAGCCGAGTTACAAACACTTGCAACGTCGCATCAAGAATGCATATCCATGCCTGATATGATGCTGCATTTTTTAGAACAAGCCGCCACTCATTCGGCGTAACTTAAAGAAAAGGATGATGAGATAACCCGGTTACGTGCCGAGGTTGAGTCTCTCAAGCTTTCGCAGAAATCCGAATTGGAAAAGTTGATCAGGAATTTTCTGAAGAAAAGAATCGATTGAGCCTGTAGTTGCAGAAAGATAAGGAACTCCTCGATGCTGCCGAGCTGAAGAACCGTACGATGAGCGAGGAAATCACTCGCTTTGAGAAGAATAAGGCTGATTGGACCCAGGATCTCCAGAAAATGTTGAGTTACATTCATCGTAAGTTTTCGACCGTGGCCGAGTTATTTTCTCCTCTTTCTTATTTTTAACTAATATGTTTTCCTTTCGTGTAGATCATTTTCCGTAAGCGAGACCAGTGAGCTCTAAAGCAGTGATTTCTGCTCGTCAGCGCCGAGGTGTCCCCGCAGACTCGAGTCCGGAATACTCAATGGAAGACTTCCTGATTGCCGTCGGTGCTGCTATTGGACCAATGAAGATTATGGGAAGAGATCTGGTGCAAGCAGCCATTCGGGCCTACCATGTTCTTTGGCCGAATACCTCTAGAACGCCTGATATTGACGAAATCAAAATACTTGTGGAGAGATTAATGGCATCTTAGACCCAGTTAAATCTCTGGAGGGAATCTGCTGGGAGGGCTGGTGCTGATATGGCTCTTACAGCCATTTTGTCTTGGTACGAGGATATCTCACTCCATACTCTGATGAATTTGTGCACTGGATCTCGCTGGGTTGAGGATCCAGAGTTTGTCACTCGCCGCCAAGCTCGTGCCTTCCAGCTTGTAGAGTATGCTAACGTGCATAATTGGATTGAAGGGCCAAGTTTTCTTTCCAATCCGGCGGATGATGTCGAAGTTGAAGATGCATCTGATGATGATTCGGCCGATCAGGATGAAGCAGATGGTGACTCGGATAACTCTCGTGACTCAAATGCAAGCTCGGATGAGGATTGCGACACGCGATCGTCCTCTAAAGGGACTGAGAATTCTCGAGCTCAGGCTAATGTTTCTCAGCAGGCGAGGTTTGCCCCCAAGGTTACTATTTCTTCTCTTGAAGGCGAAGTGACTTCGGCTGAGGCGCCAGCTACCTCGGAGCGCATAGTTCCTGAAAATACCCCTGCGCAGGAGACCCAGGTCACCCTGCCATCATCCGAGATACCCATTCTCGATGCTCCTGATCATGCTGCTGCCCCTTAAGGGTGCTCTGGCCCTTTTCGCTATTTAGGTTAAAAAAACTCTAAGTTATTTTCAGTCCCCGGTATGTCGGGCGTATAATGTCTGTGAAACAATTGTCCGGCTTTTGGTGTGGTGTGAACCTTTTTGCCTTTCGCCGCTGAGGCATGGGTGATGGTAATTATTATTACTCTATCTAAACAAATCTCATTGCTTTATGTCTTTGCTTTGGCGAACTTTGATTTTGTAAGTTCGGATTGTATTTTTCCATGTGGCTGGCCTTGGTTCGGCATTTACCTTGCTTGCCCTTCGTAAACTCGATCGCGTAGCTGTCATGTTTTCAACTTCTATCTGAAGTACAATGCCCGAAGCCTATATCTGGTAAAGTGATATAATAAGTTGCATCCCTTATCATACTTCGATTTGCTGGGGTTGTTATTCTCTTTTGCATTATCCTTAGAGATCTTTGTTTGTTTCCGCTTTGCTATTCCTCTGATTACTGAGACAAGTTTGTATCATATGTTGCAAGTTATGATCAACAATTTTGGGGAGTCCCCGAGTCTTTAGCTGAGCTATGGAGCTTTCATGTGTCTGGCGACAAACAGTGGGTAATACAAGTCAGTCCCCAAGTTATCACTCGGGTTATCGAGTTCTTGCGTGTGCTCAAAGAATATCTAGGATCACGCAGCAGTCCCCGAGTTACAAACTGAGTTGCCGAAATATAACTCATGGCTCAATGTAGAGAATACTACGGGGTAGTCCTCGAGTCATTGCTCAAGGTGCCAAAGTTTAATGCACATTTTTAGAACAAGAAACAAACATAAGGCAGTCCCCGAGTCAATGCTCGAGGTATCGAGGTTCAATGCAAAATCCGAAATAAGGGATAATACGGTGCAGTCCCCGAGTCGTTGCTCGAGGTGCTGAAATTTAACACATAATTCAAAATAAGTAATAACACGGTGCAGTCCCCGAGTCACTGCTCGAGGTGCTGAAAGTTAACACATAATTCAAAATAAGAAATAACACGGTGCAGTCCCCGACTCACTGCTCGAGGTGCCGAGGTTTACTACATAGTCTTAAAAAATAGAAACAACATTGTGCAGTCCCCAGGTCGCTGCTCGAGGTGCCGAGGTTCACTACACGCTTGATACTCCAACTTGATGCGTCACATCATGACGTACAACATATGGCTCCTAAGTGTAGAATGAGCGAAGTAAAGCTATGTTCCACGGTCTTTTTGATTCGTCGCCGGCTTTGTTTGCCATGTTCTTCTCTGATGACTGAGCATCGATTAGGTAATATGCATCATTATGCAATGCTTTACTCATGATGAATGGTCCTTCCCATGGGGGTGAAAGTTTTTGCATGCCGGCTATGCGCTGCACTAGCCGAAGAACTAAATCTCCTTCTTTAAAAACTCTTGGATTGACTTTCTTGCTGTGATATCGTCGAAGGTCTTGCTGATAAATATATGATTTTGATAATGCCAATTCCCTGGCCTCTTCTAGCAAATCGACATCGCCTTGCCGAGCTACCTCATTTAGCTCAGCAATTGTGTACTGGGTCACTCTTGGCGAATCATGTGTTATGTCGGCTGGAAGCACAGCTTCTGCCTCATATACCCAAAAAATGGGGTATACCCTGTTGACCTATTTGGGGTAGTTCGGAGGCTCCACAGTACTGCTGGTAGTTCCTCGATCCAGCATCATGCCGACCTTTGCAGAGGTTCGACAAGCCGGGGTTTTATTCCGGACAATACCAGCCCATTTGATCTCTCTACCTGCCCGTTTGATGCTGGGTGGGCCACCGAGGCAACATCTAGTCTTATGTGTTTCTCTTAGCAGAATCTAGCAAAGGCTCCTTGAGCAAAATTTGTGCCATTGTCCGTAATAACACTGTGTGGATAACCATATCTCAAGATAATATCTTTGAGGAATTTTACTGTTGTTGGTCCATCAAATTTTCTTATTGGTTTTACCTCGATCCATGTTGTGAATTTATCCACCATGACTAGAATGTGAGTCATTCCGCCCCGGGCTGGCTTGAACGGACCTACCATATCCAAGCACCATACAGAAAATGGCCAAGTAATTGGTATGGTTTTTAATTCGGACGAGGGCATATGTATCTTGCTGGCGTATCTCTGGCAACCGTTACATTTTTCTACCAATTCTTTTGCCTCCTTCAACGCCGTCGGCCAATAAAATCCATGCCTAAATGCTTTGGCCACTAAAGCTCTAGACGAGGCGTGATGCCCGCATTCTCCCTAATGTATATCCAGGAGTATTTCCCGGCCTTCTTCCGAGTCAACACATCTTTGCAGCACGCTTGTGACGCTTCTCTTATACAGCTCATTGTTTATGATTGTATAAGCTTTTGCTCTTCTTATTGTCTGTCTAGCCAGTACCTCATTACTCGGCAGGATTGCGTCCTTAAGGAAGGAGAATATGGGTTGCGCCCATATCGGCATGATTTTCTCTGGAATAATTTCACTGTCGATTTCCATATTTTCTGCCGACATAACAGCTTTGGATTTTTCTGTATTCACTCGTGTGATGGCCGGGTTCACTTTCAGAAAGTCCGGGTTGCATTCCTTGTCGATTTCCATTGGCACACTTCCTTCTTTCAATTTTACCGAGATATGAATTGACTCGGATTCTGGTGATGGTGTAATCGATGGTTTTCTCAGGTGCTCTAGGGCGATACCTGTGGGAATTGACTACCTAGTTGATCCGAGTTTTGACAGTGTGTCTGCAGCGTCATTTTCCGCCCGAGGTATATGATGAAACTCGCATCCATCAAAGTATCCACTGATTTTTTGCACATGGAATCTATATAGGGCTATATTCGCATCTAATGCGTCCCAATTTCCTGATACTTGCTGTACTACTAGATCTGAATCCCCATAGCATAGGATCCGACGTATACCAATCTCTTTTGCCACCTTTAACCCATGGACGAGTGCTTCATAATCGGCTACATTGTTTGATGCGGCGAAATGTATTTGCAGCACATATCTCAGCTGATCTTTTTTCGGCGATGTTAACACTATCCCTGCCCCCAAACCATTTCTCAGCTTGGATCCGTCAAAATGCATTGTCCAATAATTTGGATCTGGTAACGGCAGCTCATATTGTACCTCGGCCCAATCCACAAAGAAGTTGGCCACTGCCTGAGATTTGATTGCATCTCGCCTATCGAATTGCGGAGCATAAGGTGATAACTAGATTGCCCATTTTGCTATTTGGCCACTTGCATCTTTGTTGCTCAATATCTCGGCTATGGGCGCTTCACAAATCACTTTTATCGGATGTTCTTCGAAGTAATGTTTAAGTTTTTTCGCCGACATGTATACTCCATAAGCCATCTTTTGGTAGTGCGGGTAGTTCTATTTTGAGGCCGATAGTACCTCGCTTAGGTAGTATACCGGCCTTTGTATTGACTTATCACCTTCATTCTGTTCCACGACAACCACCGCACTTACCACTCTGTTAGTGGCAGCTACATAAAGTAACATAGGTTCTTTTGACAGTGGGGAGGCCAAAATTGGTGCTGTGACCAACATCTTCTTTAACTCATGAAATGCATTATCTTCCTGCGGTGTCCAAATGAACTTATCAGACTTTTTCATCAGTTGATATAGAGGTAATGCCTTTTCCCCCAGCCGACATACAAATTGACTCAGCGAGGCCAGGCAGCCCGTGAATTTTTGTACATCATTTAGACACCTCGTCAATTCCATTTTTTCAACTGCTCGTATTTAGTCGGATTTGCCTCTATACCTCGGCTGGACACGAGGAAACCGATTAATTTTCCAGCCGGCACACCGAAGGTACATTTTTTTGGGTTAAGCTTCATTCGGAACCTTCTCAAGTTTGCGAATGTCTGCCGAATATCATCCAAGAGCATTTTGCTTTCTTTGGTTTTTATAACCACATCGTCTACATATACTTGTATATTTTTTCCTATCTGGTCATGCAGACACTTTTGCATGCATCTCTGGTATGTTGCTCCTGCATTACGCAGGCCAAATGGCATGGTGCGATAGCAATAAGCCCCGTACGGGGTAATAAACGCAGTCTTTATTTGATCGGCCGGATTTAACGGTATCTGGTGGAAACCAGAATACGCGTCTACAAATGACAACAACTCACAACCAGCGGTCGAATCAATGACTTGGTCTATCCTAGGTAAAGGAAAAGGATCTTTGGGACACGCCTTGTTTAGGTTCGTGTAATCGATACACATTCGCCATACGACGGCTACATTTGGGTCATCCTTTTTCTTTTCCACTAACACCGGATTTGATAGCCAATCCGGATGAAGCACTTCCATGATGAACCCGACCGCAAGGAGCCGAGCTATCTCATCCCCTATTATTTTTCTCTTGTCTTCGGCGAAGCGGCGGAGAGGTTGCTTCACCGGCCTTGCTCCCGACCTTACATGCAAAGAGTGCTCAGCCAACTCCCTCGGCACACCTTGCAGGTCTTGAGTTAACCATGCAAAGATATCCCGATTCTCACGGAGGAAGTTGGTGAGCTCGCCTTCCTATTTGGCATCTAGGCCGGCACCAATCATGATGGTGCGCTCTGGGAACTGCTCATCTATTTGGATCTTTTTTGTCTCTTTAGTCGGCTAGAAATAAACGCTTCCATGTGGGTTGGCTAATGCCGGCATATTCAGCTGTGCCGACTGAGCGAGAGCCGCTACCTCCTGAATCCTTCTTTTTTCTCTTGCAATCACCAATGACTCGGCCAGGTTTGATCCGGCCGAAGCACACTCCATCGAATTTCTGTAATCTCCGGTTACTGTTATCACCCCTTGTGGTCCGGGTAACTTCATTTTCAAATAATTAATGTGGCAGCTACTCATGAATTTTGCTAATGCTGGCCGTCCGAGTAAAGCATGATAGCAGCTTTCTAGGTCCACCACTTCAAATTCCAAATTTTCCGATATGAAATTTTCCCTTGTGCCGAATAATACATCTACTCGGACTTTCCCAATGGGTTCACATGGAAGTCCCGGGACTATTCCATGGAACGTGGTTCTCGTGGACTGCAGCATATTCTGTGCTATTCTGAGTTTGTGCATCGTATCTTTGTACATGATGTTGATACTACTGCCATTGTCAATGAGTACTTTTGAGAATTTTACATTGATGCTGGGCCCGACAAATGTCAGATCTAGTACGAGTGCGTACGACCCTGGATTCGGCATTATCTTCGGATGATCCTTTATGCTCCAGGTTATTTCCTGATCAGACCAAGGCACGTATCTTGGTACCGCCGACATAACATCATTTACTTCCATATGCCGGCGTTGTACACTTTGCCTGTCTTGCTGTTCTGTTGTGAACACACAATATGATTGATGATGCTCCCTGTAATCATTACGTCCGTTGTTTCCGGGGTTTGTCCTTCCATCTTGACCTTGATTTATCACTTGATGCACTGCATCCCTCCGGTCCGTGTTGTCATACCTCGGCCGAGGTGGCGGTAACATTAACTGCTGCGCATTTGCTCTAGTTAGCTATGGCTACTGATGCTGATGCGCTTGATGAGGGGGCGCTTGCATGCCCACCGGGTTCCCCATTCCATTTTTCATCCAAGCACATTGGCGATTTGTATGATTAGCCAGCTTTGCCGGGTTTGGAGTGTGAAACTTACACGGTTGATCCAACATGGACTCAAACGTGTATTTCGGCCTCTCCTGCCACTGCTTCTTCTGTTCTGGTGTCCACTGTTTTTTTCCTTCATTCCTCGGTGTCCACTGCTGAGGACCATTTTTCTGTCGCTGACTATTTCCGTGACTCGGCTGATCCTATACTACTGCTGCCACCTGATTGGTAGCATATCTGTAATCCGGTCTCTTCTCCCTTCTTCTACCTCGGAATTCATTGCGCCTTGATGACCCGGCTGCATCTCTTGTATATTGATCCTGGTGCTCCCGATGCTTTGCCGACATTAATTCTGGTTGCGTCGGATCCCCTAAAGCATACGAATCTGCTATCCTGATAGTCTCTGCCAATGTAGTCGGCATATCTATTTGCAGCCTTTGCCATAACACACTTCCATATCGGCATCCTTGAGCAAACCAAGATATTGCCTGAGACTCTATAACTCCTTCGCATGAGTTTCTGAGGTTACACCACCGAGTCAAGAATTCTCTATCTGTTTCATTCGGCCTCTCCTTGCACATAGAGAGGTGCTGTGGCCTGTTTGGCCTTTTATAGGTACTGGTGAAGTTGCTGACAAACATCTCTTCAAAATCTAGCCAACAGTTGATACTGCCTGCTGGAAGATTGTTCATCCACACTCTGGCTGGTCCTTCCAGCATCTGTGGGACGTATCTCACCACCCATCGTAAGTTTCCACTAGCTATTTTCACTGCAGTGGCATATTCAATCAACCAATCCTGTGGTTTTGTGCTCCCATTGTATGTTTTCGTGCCCCTTGCCAGTTGAAAGTTTGGCACCGGTGGTTCGCCCATGATCCGAGGTCCAAAACACGCCGGGCTAGGCGGACCCTGTTCCTCCAATAACTCGGACCGATATAACCTGTCGAGTTTTAACCTTGCATCACTTGATGGCAAGTTTCTGTAAACAATTCTCTCCTGTATTCCATAATTGTTATTCCCACCATGTCCCGCATACTCCATATCTGTGTAACCATCATTGTACCTCTCGTTTGCCTGATTATGATGAGCTGGTCTCATTTCTCGCTCTTGCCGAGGCTCATACCTCGGCTGCGGTTCGGGCGGTGGGTCTCTCCTTCCCTCTGCTGGGTTATTGTTCTCATGATTTCCTCTTCCGAGGTCTCCATTGCCTCGGCTTCCGTTGCCTTTGTTGGCACGGCCGGGGTTTCTATCGCCACTGTTACCTCGGCTTCCATTGCCTATGTTTTCATTGACCTTTACGGCTACTGCCGGATCATACGGAACAATTTGCTTATTTCTTTTTCCTGAAGTTACTGCTCTATCTTTTCGCGCGTTGTTTCCGGGTGAAGATGCTGCTGCCGCTGATAGTGCGGGCGTTGCTCCAGCCGAATGAACCATACACGAGGCTCCTGGTCTTGCCGGGTCATCCCTAAGCATTTCTTCATTCTGCTGGTTCGCAATGCGTACCAGCTCATTCACTCTTTCTTGCTGTTTCTGCCGGGCTTCGCCAATTAATCCTTCTAACTCCAATGCAGCGGCATTTGCCTCCCTTAGGTTCTTTGCCGGGGTGCTACACCTTGGCAAGCCTAGATCAACCGAATCAGCCTTATGAGTCTCGTGCTCTTTGTTGATATCATTCATGAGGTTTTTTCCTCTCAATCTTAATTCATCTACCCGCTCAGGGGCAACATCTAGTTTGTTTGCCCTAGCATATTCTCGCAGGGTCCTGTTCAAGGACTCCCGCAAGGCCGACACCTTTTTTGCCTCTACCAGCACTTTTCGCCTAGTCTCTTCTAACTCTGCCTGAGTGTTAGCCGGATCAGGTATCGGCGCCACAGGCATGGTTAGATTATCTATAGTTGCCTGGAGAATATTATCTGGTCTTTCCAGAGGTGGCCATCTTACCCTTGCTGCCTTTGGGGTTGTCTCCTGCACCTCGGCTGACTTGGCTGCCGACGGATCTACCTCGGTGGGCTGTGGAGCTGCTTGCTTTGTGGTCACCTGTCCTCCTGCCGCCGGGTCCTTGTTCGATCCGGCGCCTGCTCCTGCCGCCTACACCGTGGCTGGGACCATCACCTCGACGCTGCCGATGGGGCGCGCTCTAAGCGGTCCGTTAGCGGCACTGAGGGGAGGCTCTCCTGCATCAATAACCCGGTGAGGATAAATGCAGGAGGTGTCGATGCCGACGTAGACCTTGTGCGTGCCCAAGTTTATGAAGATGCCGTTGCGCAGAGGTGCCTTCCTCCTGAAGCTACCTGCGTTATCGCTGACATAGTCCCAGAGATCAAATCTCTGGACTAAGCCAGAGACAATGCGCTCGCCGGTGTGGATGAAGTTTCCCGTCCGGATCTTGACTCCAGCTAGCACCGCTGCTGGCCCCATGGTGGGCGCCAACTGTCGTGGTGGTGGCACGACAGATGCCATGGGTAGGCTAAAGTATGGGGCTAATGGATGCTAGAGGGATCCGGGGAGGGAAGATGTAGTGATTTCTACACTCAAATGACTAACATGTAGATCTTTATTTCTCCTCTTAAGGACTACAAATGCTCCTTGAGCTGTTTGCGGGAAGAAGAGAGCTACTACACAAGCCTTACGACGTAGAATGAATCGATCCCCTTCTCAGGAGCCAGCGTCCCCCTTATAAAGAGGTGCGTTGGTTCCTTCTAGGGCTGACGTCGCAAGCATATTCTTGGAATATGCTTGTCCCAATATGGTAACTCGGCGGCCTCCTTTCTGTGTCCCCCTTCTATCGGCGGCAATGTTCCAGAGACCTTCACATGCGCGCCTCGGGCTCCCTGACTGTCACCTCCGTGACCTTCTTCTGCCCTTATGATGCTCCGCTCCTTGTCCCTTGTGCTTGGCTCTGTCTAGATCCCTCCTAGCCAGTGACTAGGGTTTGACTATATGCACCTCCTTCTCCTACAAGCTTCGTGTTACTTGGCCTTGTCTCGCATAACTCGGCTCGGCCTTCACCTGCATTCAAGTTAGCCAGACTCATTCATCCGACTTAACTCATATGTCGGCCGGATAAGGTGTTACTCATTCTACACTTGCCATGGCCTCGCTTATCTCGGCCGAATCTTATCTGACCCGGCCGACACAAACAATAACTCGGCTCATGACAAGGGAGATTCCTTCCGTCTTTCCCCTGTATTGACCCTATCCGGGGTCACCTCCCCAACAGACATGCTGAAGATGCATGAAGATTCGATGAAGCCCTACAAGACTCCACCAGTGAGGAGATGAACCGCTTGAAGGAGGAAATCGCGATCTTGAAAGAGCAAAAGAAAGCTGCCGATGAGCAAAATCAACGCCATCATGAAGCGTACAAGATCCTCCGACAAGAACGGGACTCCATGGTGGAGACTCTCTAGCAAGCTGAAATTAGCATCTTCAGTAAGTGATTTTCTGTCTTGGACTTCTGTAAGCTAGATACTCTGAATTTGTTGTGTTATTGGACTCATGTGCTTCTTTGTCGGAAATTTGCAGCTCCTATGGGTTTAATCTGGTCGCCTCCTCCGCAAAAGGAATGCATGGTCCTTGTCGGCAACTTTATCAACACCGCCATCAAGCAGGCCAAAGAGATAGCCAAGCCCCTCCAAATTAATATCAAGGCATCGAACTCTATGGCGTAGTTCTCGGAGATCCTGCGCCGAGCCCTCGAGCGTATCTCAAGCTGGAAAGCTTCGTGTGCATGGGCCGGCGCAAGGATGGCGCTGTCAATGGTCAAGGCACACTATGAAAATGCCGACATCGACACGGTGACCTCCGGTATCCCCGACGTAGATGACAAAGGCAAAAAAATAAATCATGAATCTATCTTGGCATCGCTTGCGGGTTTTCACACCAGAGTCGCCGATTTGGTCGACGTTAATGTCTTTGTTCCCATGAAAACCATTGATGGCGGCAACCAGAGCTCCTCCGAGTCCCTCAACACTGCCGACTTTGAGGAAGGTGACTCTCCTGCTGTCGACGATGCTGCATCAAAGTCGCCTGCGCTAGAGGAATGAAAAACAATTATGTAATATTTGTTTCCTCTGAAATGTGTATGTGGCAAAAAACTATGTGTTAACTTAAGGCGGAAAACAATGGTTGTTATTTCCTTCTACCCAAGAACTAGTTCCAGCATGTATATATTTTTTAAGCAAGTGGTGACTTATCCATTACTTTGGTTTTCATGCTTGACTTTTCGTGAGTCGGAAGACTCGTTGTCAGAACCATGCGCTCAGGCGATGATGCCCAATGGCACCGTCAATAACCTAAACACAAAATCGCCGAAAATAAGTGCCAAAAGTCACTACCCCAGAATCCACATAAAAACGACATAGAACATGTAGACCAGAAAACTTAAGCTAACGCCCGTAGGCGGAATTTTCACAAGTTCAATTGCAAAGCTTGTGCATAAAGGTTTTATACGATCCAAAAATGAACACTAAAGGAGGTAAAAGACTCAGAAGTATGAGTGAACCAGAGAGCTTTATTTCATTGATCATATAAGAGGTACACAATAGATAAAAATGCTAAGTGTAGAAAGGACGTAGCTGTGCTATGTTCCATGGCTGATCAAGCTCCGGGTAGTCATCATCCGGGTCACGTCGCTTACTCTTATGATCCTTGTTGGGTCTATCCTTCAGTTCACAATTGTCACGAGGTAGTAAGACCCATTGAGAAGTGCCTTGCTTATGATGAACGGTCCTTCCCATGGCGGGGATAATTTGTGTGACTTCTTCTGCTTATGTCGGAGCACCAGATCCCCCTCTTTAAACGAGCGATGCCGGACGCGGCGACTATGGTAGATGCGTAGCTTCTGCTGGTAGATGGCAGATCTTTGGCATGCCAAAACACGCTCCTCCTCGAGAAGGTCTACATCTAGGCGTTTGGATTCTTCAGCGGCATCTTCGTCATAGGCGGCGAATCTTGGCGCATCATGAAGGATGTCGGAAGGCAGGATGGCTTCTGCCTCATATACCATGAAGTAAGGGGTGTAGCTGGTGGATCTGTTGGGTGTAGTTCGTAAACTCCACAGCACAGATGGCAATTATTCCGCCCAGGCTCCAGCTGCTCTATGCAGCGGTGCCTCAAGACGTGGCTTGATTCCCTGCAGAATTAATCCATTGGCTCAATCAACCTGACCATTGGATTGTGGGTGTGCCACAGATGCAAGGTCAAGTCGGATGCCTTTGTCCAACAATAAGCCTCCACTTCTCCAAGTGACACGTTGCTGCCGTTGTCGGTGATAATGCTATGCGGGAGACCAAATCTCACCACTAGATCCCGGACAAACCTAAGGGCAGTTGCCCCATCGAGCTTTCTAATGGGTTTAGCTTCTATCCATTTGGTGAATTTATCAACTGCTACTAGCAGATGCGTAAACCCACATGGTGCCGTCTGCAATGGACCAACCATGTCCAGCCCCCAGACTGCAAACGGCCAAGTTATTGGTATTGTTCGCAATTCTTCAACATGAACATGTGGTTGTCGGGCATAATACTGGCATCCCATGCATGTCTCAACCATCTTGTCGGCGTCCGCCTTCGCGGTCAGCCAGTAGAATCCTTGCCGGAAAGCTTTCGCGACCAACGATTGAGGAGCGGCGTGATGCCCGCAATCTCCGAGATGGATTTCGCGTAGGATTTCAATACCTTCTTGTTGGGAAACACGCTTAAGATATACAACAGTAGTGCTTCTTTTGTAGAGCTGTCCATTGGTTATGGTATAGCCCTTTGCTCGACGTACTATTTGCCGTCTTTTGACTTCGTCGTCGGGCAAATTTCCGTGTTCGAGATACTCCATGAACGGTTTTGTCTAAGCTGGAGGGACCTTTGCCACCATGTGGACGAAAGAGTCTACTCTGTCCGGGTTGTCGATGTCTGCTCCCTTCACGAATGGTGTCCGTAGATGCTCCAGGAAAACTCTAGGCGGAATTCGGTTGCGCCCTTATCCAAGATTAGATAGCAGATCAGCAGCCTTGTTTTGCTCCCTAGGTACTTACTTGACCTCGTAGCCCAAGAAGCTCTTGGCTATCTCGTCCACTTTGTCTCGATATGCCTCCATCATAGGGTTCCGCGTGTTCCAGGTGCCAGCCACCTGCTGGGCAACCAAGTCAGAATCTTGTGACACCCCTGGTCACTCCGGACCAACGGCTGTCACTTCTGGCAGCTCAATAGGATCTCTAGACTAACTCCACAGACCAACACTAGTCTTTTTTGCGCACTTTGTCCTCACTCGTGCACACCTGGTACCCACTTCCCGGTCGGTCACCCATCCTAGAATTTCTTTTGGCCAAGCACGCTTAACCTTAGAGTTCTTTTCGAATGAGCTTCCGGAAAAGAAGTTGCAACTTGTTGGTATGGGTTTCCTATCAATCTTATTGAGCCATGCGCCAGGGTCTCACATACACCCACCCGTAGAAGATCGACGTCCTCGTTGATCAACCACAAGCCAGGAATGTCCCCTCTTGGTACACGTCTGTGCGTTCAGTGCCGGAACATTGCCATGCCATGTCCACTCTGTGCCACACGCGCCATGCTACACATGTCCGCCACTGACCTGCACACGCCCGTGTAACCGTGAGGGTCGGCTCTGATACCAATTTGTAACACCCCCGGTCACTCCGGACCGATGGCTGTCACTTCTGGCAGCTCAATAGGATCTCTAGACTAACTCCACAGACCAACACTAGACTTTTCTGCGCACTTTGTCCTCACTCGTGCACACCCGGTACCCACTTCCCGGTCGGTCACCCATCCTAGAATTGCTCTAGGCCAAGCACGCTTAACCTTAGAGTTCTTTTCGAATGAGCTTCTGGAAAAGAAGTTGCAACTTGTTGGTATGGGTTTCCTATCAATCCTATTGAGCCATGCGCCAGGGTCTCACAAATCTCCACAGCAAACTATGTGCTTGATTCCAATATCCTTGGCTATGCGTAATCCGTGAATGAGTGCTTCATACTCTGCCATGTTGTTCGTAGCCTCGAAGTGGATTTGCAGAACGTAGTGTAGCTTGTCTCCAGTTTGTGACTGTAGCAATACACCAGCCCCCGAGCCGTTGAGCAACTTTGATCCGTCAAAGTGCATCACCCAGTATTCTGGCTCCATCAATGGGGTATCATCTGGCATCTCCGTCCAATATGCAATAAAATCCGCCAAGGCTTGTGATTTTATAGCGTCACATCGCTTGTAGGTGATCTCAAAGGCGGCAAGTTCAATGCCCCACTTCGCGACCCTTCCTGTAGCGTCGTTGTTGTTGATGATGTCGGACAGTGGAGTCTTGCTGACCACTGTGATGGGGTGCTCCTGGAAATAGTGCCTCAGCTTCCGACAAGCAAGGAATACTCCATAAGCTATCTTTTGGTAGTGTGGGTAACGCTGCTTGGACTCCATCAAGACCTTGCTTACATAGTAAACTGGTTGTTGAACTCCGTGCTCATAGCCTGGTTCCTCCCACTCTACCACGACGATGATGCTGATTACCCGGTTGGTGGCCGCCATGTAAATTAACATGGGTTCTCCAGGCTCGGGTGCTGCAAGGATAGGCGCTGAGGAAAGAATCTCCTTGAGCTGCTTCAATGTTGTATCTGCTTCGTCCATCCATGTGAATTTGTTCGCCTTCTTCAGCAACTTGTATAGCGGTAGGGCCTTCTCTCCAAGTCGACTGACGAACCGACTAACTGCTGCAACACAACCTGTTAGTCATTGTATGTCCTTTAGGAATGTCAGACCGTTTATGTTTAAGATGGCCTTGATTTTCTCTGGGTTGACCTCGATTCCACCCTGGGAAATGATGAAGCCCAACGAACCCCGAAGATGCACTTCTTAGGGTTAAGCATCATGTTGTATTTCCGGAGATTATCAAAGGTTTATTTTAAGTCGGAGATTAAGTCATTTAATTTTTTAGACATCACCTCTATATCATCCACATAGGCATGAATGTTCCAACCAATTTGGTCGTGTACGCAACGTTGCATTGTCCGCTGGTACGTAGCACCTGCATTTTTTAGCCCAAAAGGCATTGTGACATAGGAAAACGTGCCGTAGGGGGTGGTGAACGAAGTGGCCAATTGGTCCGACTTCGTCATCTTGATCTGGTGGTATCTTGAGTATGCATCGAGAAAACAAAAAAGTTTCGAGCCAGCCGTCGAGTCAATGACTTGGTCAATGCGAGGCAAAGCAAACGGATCTTTGGGACATGCTTTGTTCAAGCCGGTGTAATCAACACACATTCTTAATTATTTGGTTCCCTTTTTGGGGACAAGTACAAGATTTGTCACCCATTGGGTGTGAAGGACTTCTCGGATAAAACTAGCCTTAAGTAACCTAGCTATCTCTTTGCCTATGGCGCGTCTCTTCTCATCTCCAAAGCGTCATAGAGGTTGCTTCACTGGTTTGAATTTTGGATCAATGTTTAAGCTGTGCTCGGCAAGTTCCCTAGGTACACCTTTCATGTCGGCAGGTTGCCAGGCAAAAATGTCCCTATTCTCACGGAGGAACTCAACGAGCGTGCTTTCCTATTTGGGGTCCAGGTTTGTCCCAATGGCGGTGGTCTTGGAGGCATCGCCTACCACAAGTTCCACCGGCTTTATCTCGATGGCAGCCTTGAATGCTGGGGCGGAGTCAGAAATTTGTTTCTTCGACTCGGGCATCTCCGAGGCATCGACCTTGCTCTGGATCTCCTTGAATTCTTTGCTGTAGAGGACAACTTCCGCGTAGGCTGCTTCTCCAATCTCGCAGTCCCTAGCTTTGGTAAAGCTTCCGGATACGATGATGACACCGTTTGGTCCAGGTATCTTGAGTTTGTTGTAGAAGAAGCATGGCTTGGCCATGAAGGTGTGGAATATGTCGCGGACGAATATGACATGGTACACGCTCTTGAAGGGGACCACCTCAAAGGTCATGTGCTCTTGGCGGTAATTATTAACACCGCCAAAGGCTACCTGAAGTGTGATGCACCCAAGGGACCGAGCCTCCTGACCAATCACTACACCGTGGAAGATGGTGTTAGTCCGCCTTAGGTTTGCCTCCGTCAAGTTCATCTTCTGTAGTGTATCCAGGTACATGATGCTGATGTTGCTTCCACTATCCACCATACATTTGGTGAACTCATTACCGTCAATCAAGGGGTTGATGACCATGGCGTATTGGTTCTCCGTAGGGATGAGGTCTGGGTGATCCTTCCTGTCAAAAGTAATTGGAATCTCCGACCATCGCAGGAACTGGGGAACTGGGGGGGGGGGGGAAGTAGCCATTAGTATCCTCATGGAGGTCTTCTGTTGTCGTACGGTGGGGGTGCCAAGGAAAGTATGGAAAATTGCCTTCTTCTTCTCGAAGGGGTTCTTGCCTTTGTCGTCTCTCTTGGCGGCGTGATTGGGGTCAATGTCCTCGTCCATGTCACTTGAATCCTTGGACTCCTCCTCCTCCTTTTTCCCCTTGCCCTTGCCTCGTGGTCTGTTCTTCTGACTTTGCTTGTAGCCGGACTCCGGGTCCTCCTTGAGGTTGTTGACGAACTTGCAGTGTCGATTGGTGTGGGTGGCCTTGCCGTTGACATCGAGGTGTACAAGGCACGGCATATCACAGTACTCTTCGTAGGTTTGGGGAACACGGAGCACTGCCAAGGTAGTTTCACTTCCTCGCTGCTGCCCACGACCAGCTCCCCGTCCTCGGCCACATTGTCCACCATCACCTCATCCTACGAAGGTCATAGCGACCATGTCGGGAGTTTGCTTTTCTTCTGGTGCGGTTTTCTTCTTTGTGCTGCTGTTCTTCCGAGCTTGAGGTGGAACGGCCATTGCCGGCAGAGAGCCGCGAGCATCGTCGTTGGCAGCTGCGAACTCACTGGCCAACTGAATCATCTGATTCAAGTCTAGATGGTGATTGTCCTGCAAGCGCTTCAGCTTATGTCGGAGCAACGTGCCCCTTTCCAACCCATCGATGAAGGCGGCCATGGCGGTCTGAGCGTGCACTCCTGCGCAGGAATTCTTCATATCCAGCCAGCGGGAGAGGTAGGCGCGAGATGTCTCGTCTTTATCTTGCACGCACCGCTGTAGATCGCCAACAGTGCAGGGATGCTTATACGTACCCTCGAAGTTCTTGGTGAACGCTTCTTGCATGTCCAACCAATTGCAGATGGATCTTTCCGGCAAGTCATCGATCCATTGACGGGCCGTTCCCGCCAACATTAATGGGAGGTACTTGACGTCGACGTTGGGGCTACCCTCGGCGATCTCCACCGCGTTACCATAGTCCTGCAACCATGTGGCTGGCTTGGCGGTGCCGTCATAGGGCTTGATGGTCTTGTCAATCCAAAAACCTTTGGGGTAAGTTGCGGACCGTATGAAAGGTCCAAAGCAACATGGTCCCAGGTAGGGTCCTTCCCGGGCCTCGTGGATCTTGTCTATCCATGAACGTGCGTCGTACGGCTCCAGGCTTCTTTTCTTCTTGCCACTAGGGGATGGGCTGCGTGGATAACGCGGACCCCCTCTGCCATGGTGGCTGCTAGGTGGCGACGGAGGCGGAGGTGGCGGTGGGTTAGCCTTCTTGCTGTTACCCTCCTGCGACGCCTCACGCTTGTCGCGGTTGCTTGTCGGACGCAGAGGGTCATGGCGCGACCTGATCTTGTGTCCTTGGTTGTGTTATCCGTCATGACGGGTATGCTCCGTGTTGTCGCGGATGACAATTCCACTCTGCCTTGGCGGAGGCATATCCGTATGATGGTGAGCCTTGGTGTCTTCGCGATGTCGGGATGAGCGGGGCGGTGGCGATGGGCGACGAGGTTGGGCCTTACCTCCGTGGTCAGAGGGATATGGGATAGCGTCCTTCCTGTTGCGCGCATCCTTCCGTCTTCGTTCTGATGAACCCGTCTGAGACCCGACATCAAGAGGAGATCTGTCCCTTGGCGGCTTATGCTGGCTAGACTGGCAAAACGTTGGGTCAGACTCAAGCCTCTGAGAGGTTGCCTTTTCCTACTGTTTCACTGCCTTGGCCACTAGGTCATAGACCTGGTCCACTGCTTCGGGTGATCTATCCTGCTCCAAAAGGGTCTTGGCGACGGCGAGGTTGAGGAGAGGAGTGGGCATCACATGCCTGCCTTCACTATCAATGTATGGCTTGGCTTGTGCCGGCTTCGGGGGAGCCCATCCTAGGTTTCGCCGCACACCAGGATCGTTGATGACGCTAGCCGGAGCTTTCTTGGCCTTCTGCTGTTGCAGCAGAGTCTTGTACTCGGCCTCCATTGCTCTAGCTTTCTCTATTGACTTCTGCGTGTTGGCCAGATCTCGATCTAGCTTCGCACCTTGCTCTGTGATGGCCTGCGCTTCCTCCAGCAGCTACTGGCGCTTCTCATCAAGCTGGGTCACGTTCCGGATATGAGCCACGGTCAAGGGCTCGACGAGGATATTGCCGTACATCACTCTATCTACTAGAGTAACTTGGGCAGCAGCAGACGTAGATGCCGGAGGCAGCGGGTTTGCGGTGTTGTTGTTGCTCGGTCCGGTGCCGAGTTCCTGCGACTGTTGCACTGGGTTAGGCAGAGGGGGCATGTCCCTTGCGTTATCATTGTCGGCAGCAAGAAGTGGTCCCTTCCCCTTGTCCAGCGCTGTAGGCGGAGCTCTTCCGGGTTGATCTTCATCCATCGCCATCCCGATGGTGACGAACACTTCTCGGGACACGACGGTGTTATTGGCCTGCTTGTCGCGCTGGTAATCTTCCTCCATCTCCTGCATGGCAGAGTCTAGCTCCTCCAGACTGAAATCTATCTCCTCTGAATCTGTACTGAAGTCGGCGTAAAGCGCATCAATCACAAAGTCGGAGGGTGCCGGGGCTTCCTCGATGACGGGGGGTGGAGGTGCAACGGGTGCGACGATGACTGGAGGTGGTGGCGCAGCTACCGTGATGGCGGCCGGAGGCAGTGGTGGCGGCTGCTGAGGCGGCGACGCTCCATCAATGAGCGCAAGATCCGCCTGAGCTGCCCCCTCGGTGTCCGCATAGCTGTTGACGGTGTTCACCATGCTTTCTAAGGTGAGACGTCCTGAAGCTTGCTGCCGCCTTAGAGAATGTCGGAGAAGCGTTCCCTGGTCCATTCCTTCCATAAAGTGATACATGGCATCATCATTGGGGTAATGTGCCAGATTGGACCGTATACGGAGCCATATGGCAAGATAATCACGGGGGTTTTCGCCCTCTCTCTGAACGCAACGCGCCAGATCGAAGATGGTGACCATGCCGACGAATTTGGATCTCTGCTGTCCAGACGCACGGACGAAGCCGGCGGACTTGCAGTGATCTTCCACCGTTATATCCTGCATAGGGGTGGTTTGGGTGGGCCTTGAATTTTTCCGATCTTTGCCGGCAAACTCCGAGGAGAGATCCGGCATCGATCCTTCCGCAAACGTATCCAGCCCGTAGGCGGTCTGCGGGGGTCTTGATGCTCCTCCGACTCCCAGGGAACTAGTGCCCGAGTCGGTTTCGCCAAAGAAGAGGTGGATGTCTCCGATAGGAACGATCGAACACCGCGTAGGGTTCATCTTCGCCGGGATCTAGAACTCGTCTGGAGGGACGATCGGAACATTGTCGGAGAAGAGAACACGACCGATGGCTATGGTTTTGCCGATTCCCGCAAATACCTTGGTCCTCGCCCGCTGAAGAGCCTGAAGCGCCTCTTGCCCCATGGTGGGCACCAACTATCGTGGTATTGCCGACGAGTACGCCATGGAGGGGTCCTCACAGTGCGTGTTTGGAGACATGGGGGAAGGCGGACGGTTGACAGGTATGAGGTAACACAGCTTACCTAGGTTCAGATCCCACGACGGTGGCGGAATCCTACTCCTGCTATAAATCACTATAATAGCAATACACCGAGTTACAGGGATTGGTTCACTGTGCGAGGTTATGTGAAGTTGTCTATGATTGTGCCCTAAAGGCTCCCATAGGCCCAACTTATATAGTCGCCAGGTCCTAGGGTTACAGGGAAAAGTCCTTGCCGGACAGGTTACAAAGTCCTACACTGTCTATAACTAGTCTAGCGTGTCTTGCACTCCAAGGCTCTGGGTACATCGGTGACTCCTCCGTAGCCTTCCTTTATCCGGCATGGGCCTCCCTTCTGGATCCATCTAACTGGGCCGCCCAGTAGGCCATGGGCCTTGCTACCAACTACGGGCCACCTGGGTTATCCGGATAGAGGACATGCTATGAGGATACCCATATAGCATATCCCCAACAGCAAGAACGGGGGTCCAAACTACTTTATTCAAGCAAACTAAAAAGAAAAATGGGACGCTCCAAGAACAACACAACAATGCATGAAACAATAAAAACGAAGTGTCTAGACAGACCTGAGCTTTTTATTGATGAAGAAGGGGATGCCTTGGGCATCCCCAAGCTTTGACGCTTTTACCTCTTGGATATTTCTTGGGGTGACACCGGGGTGGCATCCCCAAGCTTTAGCTTTTGTCCATTTTTCATATCATTACATCATTCTCTCTCTACACCTGAAAATTTTCCTTCATACAAAACTTCACACAATCTTCATTAGCAACATTAATGTATTCAAAAGATATTAGAACTTTGGCAAAGCTTTGGAACAACAAGACTTTTCACTAAAAACACAAGATACTGTAGCAACTCCTTCAAAAAGCTCAATTCACCTAAAGAGAACTCAAAAAGGAATCAATAAGAAGCAAATGCAAATAATGGCAGAAATCTGTCAAAATAGACCAACAGGTAGAAACCAATTTTTTAGAACATCTTCTGTTGCTCAAATCAAGAAGTGTTGAACGAAAGTTATCTAACATACTAGGGGATTTATTTGTAAATTTTGAGCTCAATCCGAGTTACAGATACTCCTCACGAATTTTTTTGGTGGAGGATAGAAATCTGTTTTGGGACAGCAACTCCCCAAATCTTACATCCCTCTCATTAGAGGTCATTCTTGGCACAAAAAGCAAACAAAAATGATAGGAAGATGTCATTACTGAAGTAATAACTTCCAAGACTCAAGGAAACTCTTGGGTTATCTCCCAACAAGTACTTTTCGTTAACGCCTTTAAGTTAGGCTTGATAGCTTGAGAAGATGCTCACATAAGAAATATGAACTGAAGTAAAAGAGAGCATCAAGAAGAAAATTCAAAACATATTTAAGTCTAACCCTCTTCCTATGCATCAGAATCTTGTACACAAATAAATTCACAAAGAACAAAGTTATAAGCATAGGAAGATAAAACAAGAGTAACTTCAAAACTTTCCGAACATAGAGAGGTGTTTCAGTACCATGAAAAATTCTACAACCATACTTTCCTCTCTCATAATAATTTTCAGTAGCATCATGAAGAAACTCAACAATATAGATATCACATAAAGCATGCTTTTCATGATCTACAAACACATAATTTCTATGAAGCTCAAAAATAGTCGAATTAAAACCTTCACATGTTTTACCCAAAGTAGATATTTCAAAAGGATCCACATGAACATAGCATTCATCCTCCTTTGGTAAGCATGGGGGACAATCAAATAATATAAGAGGTAAAGAGTTACTCTCATTAGAAGGTAGGCATGGGTAGATCCATTCTTCCTCCTTTTGTTCATCACTCTCCTCTTCTTTTTCATCTAATGAGCTTCCAGTTTCAACATTTTTTCTTCCATAGGCTCCTGCAAGGCATTAGTCTCTTCCAAATGTGGAAAACGCCTATTAAAATATTCAAGAATATAGATATTTTCTTCCTTGTAATTATCAAAGCAAAATTTAAGTATCTCAAAAACCTCATGTTTATAAGGTGCATCATCAGTATTCTCAAGCAAACTGGCAAGTTCAAATGCACCCTGGAAGGCCATAAATTCTTCAATTTGTTCCACATCATAAAAATCATAATTTCCTTTAACATAAGAAGATATGGTAACATTATCATTATACTCACATTGAAAGGGTAGGTGTTTATACCTCCTGCAGCAACAAGCTTTATCAAAGCAATAAGTAACATTATGAGTAGAGCACACGTCTCTAGCAATAGTATTCAACTTATCAATTTGTTCCCATAAGTGTTTCCCTTTTTGTGACAAACGGTGTTCCTTATAATAACACTTTTGTTCTTCTGTGAACACACCTTGCCAATAAGAACTAGTTTCAAAGAAACCATCCATTGATAGAAAGCATGACCAAGCAAGGCAATAACAGACTAGCAACTAGAGTGGGAACTAATTTTTGTGTGTTTTTGAATAAAGCAAGCAAACCAAACTAGACTATTTTTTTTGGGTTTTTTGAAAAGAGGCAAACAAAACCAAGAAAAAGAAACAAAGCAAAGTAAAAACAAAGTAAAGATAAAGGAAGTGAAGGACTCCCCTAGTGAAGACGTCCTTAGCCTCCCCGGCAACGGCGCCAGAAAAGTTTGATGGCGACTCCTTGATGGCACCAGAAAACCTAGTGCTTTACGTGGAGTCTGTTGGGAACCCCAAGAGCAAGGTGCGGAGCAGCACCGCAGCAAGTTTTTCCTCAGTAAGAAACTGAGGTTATCGAACCAGTAGGAGGAAGGAAACGTCACACAGGTGTTGCAAGCAACACGGAGACCTACACAACACAAACTCAAGACTTTGCCCCAACGAATCAGTGAGGTTGTCAAGCTCACCAGTTTGCTGTAACAAAGGATTAAACGTATGGTGTGGAAGGTAATGGTTTGCAGTAAGTAAACAAGTAACAGTGGAAGATGTATCAATGGTAAAGATTGGACCGGGGTCCATAGTTCACTAGAGGTGATCTTCTTAGATAAACAACATGGCATGAAGGGTAAACAAATTACAGCAGGGCAATCGACAGGAACAGAGCAAGACATAACAATGCAATACTAGTCAAAAAGATCCTATGAGATTCGATTGGGCAATACAACAATATACATAGACCGCCATCCAACTTCATCTATGACGAGAAGTCCACCTTCAGGTTATCATCATAACCCCCTCCAGTATTAAGTCGCAAGCAACAGACAACTGCTTTAAGCAAAGTGTGTAAGGTAAACAATGCACTTGTTCCATGAATAAGAGACCATTGTTTTCTCCCTAGTAGCAACAACACATCTACAAACGAAGAGATTTCTATCACTTCCCTTGAAAAACTAGAGGCATGAACCCACTATCGAGCATAAATACCCCTCTTGGAGTCACTAGCAACTACTCGACCAAGATAGCTACTAACAAAGGAGAGCATGCAATATCACAAACAACACAGACATGATAGAATCATAAAGATAAAACCATTAATCAATCTGACATAATAATCTCAATATCTATCGGATCCCCGCAAACACAACATGCATGATTACAAATAGATTAGATCTTGATCATGAACGGAGCTCACAAGATCTATACATGAAAGCACAAAGGAGGAGATACAACCATCTAGCTGCTACATGGACCCATAGTCCAATGTGGAACTACTCACGCATCATACCGGAGAGAAGGCCTCCGGGATGATCTCCCCTCCGACAGGGTGCCGGGAAGAACTTCAGATCCCCCCGATCTGGGGACGACGGTGGCGGCGGCTACAGAAGGTTTCGTGGAATATTGATCGAGTACTTAGGGTTTCTGCATCGGGGGCTTCTTATAGGCGAAGAGGCGAGGCCGGGAGACGGCTAGGGGCCCCATACCCTACCCAGGTGTGGGGCAAGGCCCACCTGCACCTAGGGGGGGGGGGTCTGGCCGCCCTGGTTTGCATCTCCGTTTCGTCTTCTGGATTCGTGTCCCTCATGGTAAAATATTGACTTTGGCTTTTGTCCCGTCCAATTCCGAGAATATTGATTTTCTGCCTTTCTGGAACAAAAGCATAAGAAAACAGGCAACTGGCACTATGGTAACTTGTTAATAGGTTAGTTCCAGAAAAGATATAAAAACACCTCAAAGTGTAGACAAAGCAAAGTAAACTAGATACTAAACAAGCATGGAGCATCAAAAATTATAGATACGTTTCCGACGTATCAGAGGCAAATACTTGGAAACAATAAAGTTGGCATAATCAGCATACCAAGGACTCTCATGCGGGCTTACCCTTATTGCAGTTAACTGCTCATTTGGAAAAGTATCATTAATAGGCAAGGGGTCAAAAGAAATGTTTTCCAAACGAGATAAATTGTCAGCAACAGGATTTTCAGCACCTTTCCTATCTACAATATGCAGATCAAACTCTTGTAAAAGCAACACCCATCTAATAAGCCTAGGCTTAGCGTCCTTCTTTGTCATAAGATACTTAATAGAAGCATGATCAGTATGAATAGTGACCTTTGAATCAACAATATAGGGTCTAAACTTATCACAGGCAAAGATTACAGCTAAGAACTCTTTTTCAGTAGTAGCATAATTCTTTTGAGCAGCATCTAGAGTCTTGCTATCATACTGAATAACATTCAACTTCTTATTAACACATTGCCCAAGGACAACACCCACATAAAAATGACTAGCATCACACATAATTTCAAAAGGTAAACTCCAATCAGGTGGTTAAACAATAGGAGCAGTAGTCAAAGCTTTCTTCAAAGTTTCAAAAGCTTCCTTACAATCATCATGAAAAACAAAAGGTACATCTTTTTGAAGAAGATTGGTAAGGAGCTTCAAAATTTTGGAGAAATCTTTAATAAACCTCCTATAGAAACTAGCATGACCAAGGATACTACGAATACCTTTTATATCTCTAGGGCAAGGCATCTTCTCAGTTGCTTCAATTTTGGGTCTGTCAACTTCAATGCCTCTTTCAGAAATTTTGTGTCCAAGAACAATCCCTTCATTAACCATGAAATGGCATTTCTCCCAATTAAGAACAAGGTTGGTTTATTCACATCTCTGCAAAACTTTATCAAGGTTGTGTAAACATTTATCAAAAGAAGTTCCATAGACGGAGAAATCGTCCATGAAAACCTCCACAATTTCTTCACAAAAAGCATGAAAGATAGCAGACATACATCTCTAAAAGGTAGTAGGAGCATTACATAAACCAAAAGGCATACGACTATAAGCATAAGTGCCATAAGGGCAAGTGAAAGTGGTTTTCTCTTGGTCTTGTGCTTTCATAGCAATTTGAGAAAACCTAGAATAACCATCAAGAAAACAAAAGTGGGTCTTTTTAGATAACCTCTCAAGCATTTGATCAATAAAGGGCAAAGGATAATGATCTTTCTTAGTAAATTTGTTAACCTTTCTAAAATCAATGCACATCCTATACCCAACTACTACTCTTTGGGGTATAAGCTCATTATTTTCATTAGGCACAACTGTTATTCTCCCTTTCTTGGGAACACAATGAACAGGACTAACCCATTGGCTATAAGCAATAGGGTAAATAATACCAGCATCCAGGAGTTTTAATACCTCATTTCTTACCACATCCTTCATCTTAGGATTTAGACGGTGTTGGTGCTCAACAACTGGTTTTGCATCAGGTTCTATATTAATAGCATGCTGACATATAGTGGGAGAAATTCCTTTTAAATCATCAAGAGTATATCCCATAGCTCCTCGGTGCTTCTTCAGTATTTCCAATAACCTTTCTTCTTCCTTTCCTGAAAGTTTAGACCTAATAATAACATGATATACTTTCTTATCATCAAGATAAGCATATTTAAGATCATCAGGTAAAGGTTTTAATTCGAAAACAGGGTCTCCTTTAGGTGGTAGTGTGGTACCCAAATCTTCCACAGGTAGATTATGCTTAAGTAACTCAGGCTGACGAAGGAAAACCTCATCAATCTCATTTCTTTCCTTCATGAAGACATCGCTTTCATGATCTTCCATAAACTGCTGCAAGGCATTGTTAGGAGCAAGAGAAATAGCAAAAAGTTGGTCAACCCTGAAATCCTCATTAGGCAGTTCATTTTCATAAGGAGTTTTAGCAAATTTGGAAAAATTAAACTCATAAGACTCTCCATCAAACTTAGTTAAAACTTTTTCCTTCCTACAATCTATGATAGCCCCACAACTGTTCAAGAAGGGTCTACCAAAAATAATAGGATAGGTTTTACTAGCTTCAGAACCAAGTACTAGAAAATCAGCAAGATATTTAATCTTACCACAAAGAACCTCCACATCTCTTACAATTCCAATGGGATAGACTTTCTTTCTATTAGCAAGGTGAATAACCACATCAATGTCCTCAAGCTCACAAGGACCAATTTCATGCATAATTTCCCTGTAAAGATCATAAGGAATAGCACTAGAACTAGCACCAATATCACATAAACCATAATAGCAATGATCACCAATTCTCATAGAAAGCACAGGGACACTAGCTTTTATAGGATGAGAGACAATATTAGAAGCATCTTCACAGAATACAGTGTGCTCATCCTCTATATTTTTAGTAACAAGATCTTTCACAATAGCTACCACAGGTTCAATATTTATTTGCTCACCGGGTTCCACAGTTTTCTTTGTACTTTTGCTAACCACATTAGCTATGATAGAACGTTCCTTTACCTTAGCAAGAAAAGGGATTTTCTCAACATAAGGTTCAGGCAAAATAGGATCAACAGTACAAACTTCTATGCTAGCAGGAACATGGGTAACAATGTCTTTATAAGGAGCATGGTACTTGTCCCACTCCTTTTTGGGAATTTCAATATAAGAGGCAAAGGCCTTAAAACATTTTGCAAGAACTTGGGAATCAAGACCATACTCATTACTAATATCATGAAAGTCATCAGTTCCCATAAAAGATATTATGCATTCATAATCATAATTTATACCAGACTTTCTCCCCTTGTCATTCTCCCAAGCTTTAGTGTTTTCTTGAATACGGTCTAGTAGATCCCATTCAGCTTCTTCCTTCATACGTGTGAATGATCTAGCACAAGAAGCATCTAGTAAATCTTTATCATGAAGAGAAAGCCTAGCATAAAAGTTATTGATAATAATATTGTTAGGGAGTTCATGAATAGGACATTTAAGCATTAGTAACTTCAATCTCCCCAAGCTTGAGCTGTACTCTCTCCATCACGAGGCCAAAAGTTATATATCAGATTTCTATCCTTATGAATCTCACTGGGAGGATAGAATTTAGAATAAAAGAGATGTACTATTTCCTCCCATTCCATGGATTGTCCATTCTTCAGCAGCTTATACCATTCTTCAGCTCTCCCTTTAAAGGATATAGAGAGTAACTTCTTCTTCACCTGTTCATTTGTGATACCTGCACACTTAAACAACCCACATAATTCATGGATAAAAACCAAATGATCACCAAGATGGGCAATTCCATCCCCTAAATAATAATTATCCATAACATGATCAACAATACTTGTAGGTATCTTAAAAGGATCTATCTCAACAGGTGGTGGTTCATATACTACCCTAACAGTGGTAGTAGTTTTCCCAAATAGAAAACCAAGTGGGTTATCCATATTGGAAACAAAGTAACAAACAGAAATAAAAAGCAATACTCATAGTAGAAGTTTCCTTTACCAGTTCCACTCTTCAATAGTGCTTCACTCCCCGGCAATGGCACCAGAAAATAGTCTTGATGACCCACAAGTATAGGGGGTGTATCGCAGTACTTTCATAAATAGGAGTGTCGATCCCAACGAGGAGCAGAAGGTGTTGACTAGTGGTATGGAGCAGGAAATCTCTTTAAATACTTAGCAAACGGATTTTTAGGGGTTTTCTGATAAAGCAAGATAACAAAGTGCAAGTAATAAAGACAATAAACAACTGAAGCAAGTGGCCCAATCCTTTCTTAGCAAAGGACAAGCTGGTGGAAATACTTATAAGGACCAAACGTTCTCGAGGACACATGGGAATTCTGGCAAGTGCTTTCGCTTAAAATAGCCGAGTATTCTTCTTTGGTGTTGTAAGTGTTGTGTGGGTGAACCTGTGCTAATGTACCGACCTTACTTGGACTAATACAAACTTGTGATTAAACCCCTGCAAGCGTCCACAACTACAGGAAAACAATTAAGATATAAACCTAACCACAACCTTAAACTCTGAGATCCTACGCTCCCTTGTGCAATGGTGTCCTAACGGGGGTCCAGGTTTCTGTCACTCCGGCAACCCCACAATTAGTAGCCAAATACACAATGCATTCCCCTAGGCCCATAAATGGTGAAGTATCATGTAGTCGACGTTCACATGACACCACTAGAAGCATAGCACCACAACTTAAATATTAAACCATTGAATAATATCTCAACACAAATCCACTACTAACAACATGACTTCTCCCATGTCCTCAGTAAATAAACGAACTAATCACAAGACATCATATGGATCAAGATCAAAGATGATATGGTGATGAATAACAATCTGAACATAAACAATAATCCAATGGTTCCACTCACAAGCATCAACTACAATAGTAATCAACACCGGGAAAGTTTCCCCTAAGAACTATGCAAGTATTCAACACAATTGTTACAGCGAGATGGAGTGGTGATGATGGTGCTGGTGGAGATGGTGGTGTGGATGATGATGATGATCCCGATGAAGTCTAGCTTGATGATGGTGTTTATGGCGACGATCTCCCCTCTCTGGGAAGGAATTTCCATGGCAGAAATCTATCTGCTGGAGAGCTCTTTCTCTCTCGGTGTTTTCCGCCCTGTAGAGGCGGCGGAATCTTTCTCTGGTCACTCCCCTTGTTTTAGGGTTTTCAAGGAGAAGATATAGGCGATAGGGTGGTCCACACCCATGTAGGCACGACCTAGGGGGGCCCGCGCCTGGGGGGTGTGGGCCCCCTATGGCCCATCTCGGCCTCCCCTTCTGGCTTCCTTCGTCTTCTGGGAAAATATGATTTTCCATTATTTTTCTGGTATTTTTCTGATCTTTGCGAAATTGCATCAAAACACCTCTTTTTCCATCAGAATCCCGACTCCGGCAGTCCATCCTCCAAGAATCATCCAACATGCAAAAACAGATGAAAAGACATAAGTAACACCTCTTAATAAGAAATATATCAATGAATAGAGGCAAATTATGATATAGAAAGGTGATGCAAATTGGACGTATCAGAGACCATGATGCTCTAAACTTGAAAAGATTTCCTGACAGAAACAGATCAAAACGAAAACACGATATACGAACCTCGGGGATCCGGGGGTTATATATTACGAAGTTTCAATGCATAAGGAAGGTACTGTGCGAAAACGAGGCGGATACGGACTCCAGGGGCTCACACCCCCTGGTGGCGCGGCCAGCTGGGGCCCACGCCACTAGTGGGTGTGGCCCACCTGGGCTCTGTTTCCTCCTCTCTTTCGTTCCATAACTTTCCATATGTAATAAAAACATCAAAAATATAAAGAAAAAGTTTTTTCGCGAACCTTCTGTTTGCAGCACTTTTTACCTATTCAAAGACGGACTTTGCAGATTCCTTCTCTCCATCACTTGAAAATTCCTTTCATGCAAAACCTCGCACAAACTTTATTAGCAACATTAGTGTGCGCAAAAACAATAAACTTTAGGTTCAAAATTCAACTGAAATCCATCAAAACAAAAGCTACTGTAGAAACTCCTTTCAAAATCCCAAAAAGAATCTGAAAGGGAATCAACATAAGAGGCCAATGCAAATGATGACAGAAATCTGTCAAAATAGACCAGCAGGTAAAGATTGATTTTTTCGAAAATCTTATGTTTCTCAAATCAAAAAGTGCAAAACTAATGAAAGTTGGATAACCACTTGGAGAATAAGCACAGAAAATTACAGCTCCATCCATAGTACTGAGCCCCTTCACGATTTTTTACAATGCAACACAAAATTCTGTCCCAGGACAACAACTTATCACAACTCCTCTACTTCTCAAAAGAGGTTGATCTTGACTAAAAAACCAAAGCAAAAGAGGATAAGGATAGGTTATTACAAGTAATAACTTTCAAGACTCAACAAAACAAAAACTAAAAGCAAACTAAAATGGGTTGTCTCCCAAAAGCTCTTTCTTTATAGCCTTTAAGATGGGCATTGATAATTTCAAAGATGCTCACATAGGAGATATGGATTTGAAGTGAAAGAGAGCATCAAGAAGCAAGTATCCAACACATTTGAGTCCAACCCACTTCCTATGCAAGGGAGTCTCAGGAGAAAACAACTTGTTGAAACAAAAGGCCACTAGCATAGGAAGACAAAATAAATGCAACTTCAAAGCTTTCAGCATAAAACAGGGAAACTTAATATTATTGAGATGCATAAAACCATGTTTCCCTCTCTCATAATAACTTTCCGTAGCACTTTGAATAAAGTTGACAATATAACTGTCATGAGAAACAACTTTACCATTAGAATGAGCATACATACAATCATCAAAAAGAGGTCTAAGGTCATAAACTTGATCAATAGAAGCAAGTTGTTCAACCCTGAAATCTTCATTAGGAAAAATATTTTCATAAGGAGCTTTAGCAAATTTGGAAAAGTTAAACTCATAAGAATCTCCATCAAACTTAGTTAAAACTTTCTCCTTTTTACAATCTATAATATCTCCACAAGTGTTCAAGAAAGGTCTACCAAAGATAATAAGACAAGTTTTGCTAGCTGCTGAACTAAGAACTAGAAAATCAGCAGGATACTTAATCTTATCGCAAAGGACTTCTAGATATCTTACAATACCAATAGGGCAAATGGTTTCCTTATTAGCAAGGTGAATAACCACATCAATGTCCTCAAGATCACAAGGACCAATTGCATGCATAATTTCCCTGTAAAGCTCATAAGGAATAGCACTAGAACTAGCACCAATATCACATAAACCATAGTAGCAATGATCACCAATTTTAACAGAAAGCACACGGACACTAGTTTTCCTAACTTTTCTAGGATGAGAGACAATATTAGAAGCGTCTTCATAGAAGACAATGTGCTCATCCTCTATATTTTTAGTGACAATATCTTTCACAAGGGATACTATAGGTTCAATGTTACTTGCTCATCAGGTTCCACAGTTTTCTTTGCACTTTTGCTAACCATATTAGCTATGATAGAATTTTCCTTTACCTTAGCAGAAAAAGGGATTTTCTCAACATAAGATTCAGGCAAAATAGGATCAACAATACAAAATTCAATTCTAGTAGGAACATGGGTAACAATATCTTTATAAGGTGCATGGTACTTGTCCCACTCCTTTTTGGGAATTTCAGTATAAGAGGCAAAGGCCTTAAAACATTTTGCAAGAACTTGAGAATCAAGACCATACTCAATACTAATATCACGGAAGTCATCAGTTCCCATAAAAGATTTAATGTATTCATAATCATAATTTATACCTGACTTTCTTCCTTTGTCATTCTCCCATGCTTCAGTATTCTCTTGAATATGGTATAGGAGATCCCATTTAGCTTCTTCCTTCATACGTGTGAATGATCCAGCGCAAGAAGCATCTAGTAAATCTTTATCATGAAGAGAAAGCCTTGCATAAAAGTTATTGATAATAATATTGTTAGGGAGTTCATGAATAGGACATTTAAGCATTAGTAACTTCAATCTCCCCAAGCTTGAGCTGTACCCTCTCCATCACGAGGCCAAAAGTTATATATTTGATTCCTATCCTTATGAATCTCACTGGGAGGATATAATTTAGAATAAAAGAGAGGTACTATTTCCTACCATTCCATGGATTGTCCATTCTTCAGTAGCTTATACCATTCTTCATCTCTTCCTTTTAATGATATAGAGAGTAACTTCTTATTCACCTATTCAGTTGTGATACCTGCACACTTAAACAACCCGCATAATTGATGGATAAAAAGCAAATGATCACCAGGGTGGATAGTTCCATACCCTAAATAATAATTATCCATAACACGATCAACAATACTTGTAGGTATCTTAAAAGGATCTATCTCAACAGGTGGTGGTTCATCTACTACCCTAACAGTGGTAGTAGTTTTCCCAAATAGGAAACCAAGTGGGTTATCCATATTGGAAACAAAGTAACAAATAGAAATAAAAAGCAATACCCACAGTAGAAGCTTCCTTTACTAGTTCTACTCTTCAATAGCGCTTCACTCCCCGGCAACGGTGCCAGAAAATAGTCTTGATGACCCACAAGTATATGGGTTGTATCATAGTACTTTTGATAAATAGGAGTGTCGATCCCAACGAGGAGCAGAAGGTGTTGACTAGTGGTATGAAGCAGGAAATCTCTGTAAATACTTAGCAAACAGTTTTTTAGGGGTTTTCTAATAAAGCAAGGAAATAAAGTGCAAGTAATAAAGACAGCAAATAATTGCAGAAAGTGGCCCAATCCTTTCTTAGCAAAGGACAAGCCGGTGGAAATACTAATGAGTACCAAATGTTCTCGAGGACACATGGGAATACTGTCAAGTGCTTTCGCTTCATACAACTGAGTAGCCTTCTTTGGTTTTATAAGTGTTGTGTGGGTGAACCTGTGCTAATGTACCAACCTTACTTGGACTAATACATACTTGTGATTAAACCCCTTGCAAGCATCCGCAACTACAAGAAAGCAATTAAGATATAAACCTAACCACAGCCTTAAACACTGAGATCCTACACTCCCTTGTGCAAAGATTTCCTAACGGGGGTTCAGGTTTCTGTCACTCTGGCAACCCCACAATTAGTAGAAAAATACACAATGCATTCCCCTAGGCCCATAAATGGTGAAGTATCATGTAGTCGACGTTCACATGACACCACTAGAAGAATAGCACCACAACTTAAATATTAAACCATTGAATCATACCTCAACACAAATCCACTACTAACAACATGATTTATCCCATGTCCTCAAGAACTAAACGAACTACTCATGAGACATCATATGGATAAAGATCAGAGATGATATAATGATGGATAACAATCAGAACATAAACAATAATTCAATGGTTCCACTCACAAGCATCAACTACAATACTAATCAACACCGGGAAAGTTTCCCCTAAGAACTATGCAAGATTCAACACAATTGTTACAACGGAATGGAGTGGAGATGATGGTGTGGATGATGATGATGATCCAGATGAAGTCTAGCTTGATGACGTTGTTGATGGCGACGATCTCCCCTCTTCGGGAAGGAATTTCCTTGGCAGAAATCTGTCTACCGGAGAGCTCTTTCTCTCTCGGTGTTTTTGCCCCGCAGAGGTGGCGGAATCTTTATGTGGTCTCTCCCCGTGTATTAGGGTTTAGAGGAGAAGATATAGGCGAGAGGGCGGAGCCAGAGGTGGGCTGATATGTTGGAACGTATCTATAATTTTTGATCCTCCATGCTTGTTTTGTATCTACTTTGCTTTGCTTGTCTACACTTTGAGGTGCTTTTTACATGTTTTCTGGTACTAACCTATTAACAAGTTGCAACAGTGCCAGATTCCTATTTTTGATTTCAGAAAAGTTAGTAAAGAAATATTCTCGGAATTGGACGGGACAAACGTCAAAGTCAATTACTTTCCGTGGGGAACAAGAAGTCTAGAGGAGAGCCGGAGGGGCCGGCCAGGGGGGCCAGACCCACCCCAGGCGCGGGGGCAGGTGGGCCCGCGCCTGGCTAGGGTTTGGTGGCCCTGGTCCCGTCCCGGTCTCGCCCCTTCGCCTATAAGAAGCCCCTGATGCAGAAACCCTAAGTACCCGATCAGAAATCCACGCAACCGTCTATAGCCGCCGCCACCATCGTCCCTAGATTGGGGGGGGGGGGGGAGATCTGAAGTTCTTCCCGGCACCCTGCCGGAGGGGAGATCATCTCGGAGGCCTTCTCTCCGGTATGATTCATGAGTAGTTCCACCTTGGACTATGGGTCCATGTAGTAGCTAGATGGTTGTATCTCCTCCTTTGTGCTTTCATGTATAGATCTTGTGAGCTCTGTTCATGATCAAGATCTAATCTATTTGTAATCATGCATGTTGTGTTTGCGGGGATCCAATGGATATTGAGATTATTATGTTGGTTTGATTAATGGTTTTATCTTTATGATTCTATCATGTCTGTGTTGTTTGTGATCTTGCATGCTCTCAGTTGCTAGTGGTTATCTTGGCCAAGTAGTTGCTAGTGACTCTAAGAGGGGGTATTTATGCTCAATAGTGGGTTCATGCCTCTAGTTTCCAAGGGAAGTGACAATAATCTCTTCGGTTCTAGATGTGTTGTTGCTACTAGGGAGAAAACAACGGTCTCTTGTTCATGGAACATGTGGACTGTTTACCTTACACACTTTGCTTAAAGCAGTTGCCTATTGCTTGCAACTTAATACTGGAGGGGGTTCGGATGATAACCTGAAGGTGGACTTCTAGTCATAGATGAAGTTGGATGACGGTCTATGTATATTTTTGTGTTGCCCAATCAACCTCATAGGATCTTTCTGGCTAGTAATTGCATTGTTATGCCTTGCTCAGTTCCTGTCAATTGCCCCGCTATAATTTGTTTACCCTTCATGCCATGTTGTTTATCTAAGGAGAGCACCTCTAGTGAACTATGGACCCCGGTCTAATCTTTACCATTGATACATCTTCCAATGCTACCTGTTTACTTGCTGCAAACCATTACC
Organism: Avena sativa; assembly: GCA_916181665.1. Classification (NCBI taxonomy): domain Eukaryota; kingdom Viridiplantae; phylum Streptophyta; class Magnoliopsida; order Poales; family Poaceae; genus Avena; species Avena sativa. Next base: position 500,199,693 of record OV702299.1, on the reverse strand, counting down.
TTCCACACCATACGTTTAATCCTTTGTTACAACAAACCGGTGAGCTTGACAACCTCACTGATTCGTTGGGGCAAAGTCTTGAGTTTGTGTTGTGCAGGTCTCCGTGTTGCTAGCAACACCTGTGTGACGTTTCCTTCCCCCTATTGGTTCGATAACCTCGTTTTCTTACTAAGGGAAACTTGCTGTTGTGCTGCTTCATACCTTGCTCTTGGGGTTTCCAATGAAGCGTCCCACGACAAGTGGTGGGCGCCATCAAGCTATTTTCTGGCGCTGTTGCCGGGGAGGCTAAGGACGTCTTCACTAGGGGAGTCCTTCACTTCCTTTCTCTTTACTTTGTTTTTAGTTTGCTTTGTTTCTTTTGTTTGGTTTTGTTTGCCTCTTTCCAAAATACCCAAAAAAAATTAGTCTAGTTTGGTTTGCTTTCTTTATTCAAAAACACAAAAAAATTTAGTTCTTACTCTAGTTGGTGGTCTGTCATTGCCTTGCTTGGTCATGCTTTCCATCAATGGATGGTTTCTTTGAAACTAGTTCTTATTGGCAAGGTGGGTTCACGAAAGAACAAAAGTATTATTATAAGGAACACCGTTTGTCACAAAAAGGGAAACACTTATGGGAACAAATTGATAAGTTGAATACTATTGCTAGAGACTTGTGCTCTACTTATAATGTTACTTATTGCTTTGATAAATCTTGTTGTTGCAGGAGGTATAAACACCTACCCTTTCAATATGAGTATAATGATAATGTTACCATATCCTCTTATGTTAAAGGAAATTATGACTTTTATGATGTGGAAAAAATTGAAGAATTTATTGCTTTAAGGGTGCATTTGAACTTGCTAGTTTGCTTGAAAATACTGATGATGCACCTTATGAATGTGAGGTTTATGAGATACTTAAATTTTGCTTTGACAATTACAAGTAAGCAAATGGCTATATTTTTGAATATTTTAATAGGTGCTTTCCTCAACTGGAAGAGACTAATGCCTTGCAGGAGCCTATGGAAGAAGAAAATGTTGAAACGGGAAGCTCATTAGATGAAAAAGAAGAGAGTAATGAACAAAAGGAGGAAGAATGGATCTGCCCATGCCTACCTTCTAAGGAGAGTAACTCTTTATCCCTTACATTATTTGATTGTCCCCCATGCTTACCAAAGGAGGATGAATGTTATGTTCCTGTGGATCCTTTTGAAATATCTACTTTAGATAAAACCTGTGAAGGTTTTTATCCCACTGTTTTCGAGCTTGATAGAAATTATGAGTTTGTAGATCATGAAAAGCATGCTTTATGTGATAGCTATATTGTTGAGTTTATTCATGATGCTACTAAAAATTATTATGAGAGAGGAAAGTATGGTTGTAGGATTTTTCATGGTACTAAAACACCTCTCCATGTGCTGAAAGTTTTGAAGTTGCTCTTGTTTCATCTTCCTATGCCTGTCACTTTGTTCTTTGTGAATTTATTTGCATACAAGATACCTATGCATAGGAATTGGGTTAGATTTAAATGTGTTTTCAATTTGCTTCTTGATGCTCTTTTTGACTTCAATTCATAATTCTTATGTGAGCATCTTCTCAAGCTATCAAGCCTAACTTAAAGGCGTTAAATAAAAGTACTTGTTGGGAGATAACCCAAGAGTTTCCTTGAGTCTTGGAAGTTATTACTTCTGTAATAACCTCTCCTTATCCTTTTTGTTTGCTTTTTGTGCCAAGAATGACCTCTAATGAGAGGGAAGTAAGATTTGGGGAGTTGCTGTCCCGAAACAGATTTCTGTCCTCCACCAAAAAAATTCGTGAGGAGGCTTTGTAACTTGGATCGAGCTCAAAAATTTACGAATAAATCCCCCAGTATGTTAGCTAACTTTTGTTAGTTCAACACTTTTTGATTTGAGCAACAAAAGATGTTTGAAAAAAATCGTTTCTACCTGCTGGTCTGTTTTGACAGATTTCTGCCATTATTTGCATTTGCTTCTTATTGATTCCTATTTGAGATCTCTTTAGATAAATAGAGTTCTTGAAGGAGTTACTACAATAGCTTGTGTTTTTAGTGAAAAGCATTGCTGTTTCAAAGCTTTGCCAGTGGTCTAATATATTTTGAATAAGCTAATATTGCTAATGAAGATTGTGTGAAGTTTTGTATGAAGGAAAAATTTCAGGTGTAGAGAGAGAATGATGCAATGAGATGAAGAATGGACAAAAGCTAAAGCTTGGGGATGCCACCATGGTGTCACCCTAAGAAATATCCAAGAGGTACAAGCGTCAAAGCTAGGGGATGCCCAAGGCATCCCCTTCTTCATCAATAAAAAGCTCAGGTATGTCTAGACACTTCGTTTTTATTGTTTCATGCACAGTTGTGTTATTCTTGGAGCTGTCACATCCCAAAATTTTCCAAATTTTGTAATGTGAAAAATGAATAAACAAAATAAATAATTGTTGAAATTTAGGGTGAAAAGAAACTTTTTATTTCTAAATGGAAACATCAAAACCCATCTTGAACAAACTTTGAATAAAAGGGAATAAAAAAAAATCAATCAAGTGAAATGAATTCATCAATAAATGTAATCTTGAAATTTAAACTTGGAAAATAAATTAAAACTCTAAAACCCTGATGGAAGAAAATCATTTCCAAGATCTCTCAAAGACTATGGATTTGATCCATATAAAAATTTAGCAACAAACATTTTAAAATGACCAAGAATGATAAATAAAAATATTATAAAACCATAGGAATAGGTTTCACTTAATTTGGAACCATAGATAAAAACTTATGAGTTTAATATAAAGAAAATAATTTCTAAAGATAATAAGGATCCTATCTAAAATCCATACCAAATTGTGAGAAATTAATTCTAAGAGGATTTAAAAGGATAAACAAATATTAAATAAAAATTATACAAATTGGAATGAAAAACTTTGGATCTATAAATAAAAAGATATGGATTTTATAAGACAAGGAAAGAAAATAAATGAATAAGGAATATTTAAAAGCCAAATTAAATCTTGGCCAAATCATAAACAAATGAAAGTTTATTGAATAATAAATAAGGGTAAAAGATTATTTAAATAAAATTATAAGGATTGAACAATATTCAATTTTATTTAAATAAAGATAATTTACCTCAATAGTAAACCCCAAGAAAATTATTTAGAAGACAATTTAAACTTGAATTAAAAACCATAAGCAAATGGAATAAAGATAATACAAATCCAAATAAAATAAAGGGAAAAAGAGTATTCAAATAAAATTATATGGCATTAAACCAAATTATATTCCATTTGAATAAAGACAAATGCCCAATTTAAATGATTAATAAATCATATTAAAAATATTTTAAATAATTCAAAGTGAAATTATTTAACACCCTATTAAATAAATAAAACCTACTGAAAGAGTTTTGGTGAAAATTAGAATATAAATAAGGGTTTGAAAATATAATCAAAATCTTATTTGAATAAAAGACAAGTGCCCATTTTAAATAAAATATAAACCATAAAAGAATAAAGGAATTATTGATTTTAAATATATATATATATATATAACAGTATAGAAACATACTGAACATTTAAAAAGGTTTGAATAATAAATCTGGATTCAAATGAATGTTTGAATTTGAAAACAGAAAATCAAAATAGAAAAAGAAAAAGAAACAGAATAAAAAAAGGAAAGAATCAATCCAACCTGGCCCAACTAAGGCCAGCGCAGCCCACCTCCTCTTCTCCCCTGAAACGTTTTTCACTCAGCAACTCACCCGCACTGCCACTGACGAGACGACCCCACCACGTATTTCTCTCTCTCGCTGACGTCAGACCCCACCTGTCAGCTCATCGTTCTCACCCGCCGTGACCAGTTCCTTCCCCAAATTTCCGTCGCCGTTTCTGCCTTGATTCTGCATCTTCAATTTGTTTTATGGCGCCTATAATTTGTCCCCGCAACCACGTACAATTAAACCCCTCCCTCTCTCCTCTCTTTTCCCTCAAACCTCATTCCATCGGAGCCATCAGGCTGTGAGAACCGCTGCTCACACCGTTTCTGCCCCGACGACACTCCGGCGAGCAATCCACGTCATCCCCGAGCGCCCCTTCGCCAACCATGAGTACGTGGAGCATCAACAACGCACGGAGATTCTGGTGAGCCACCCCACTTCTCCTCTAGCTTCCTGTATCGCCGGCACCGTCCTCGTCTGAGCGCGCCGCCGTCAGCCACCGTCGTCGCGCTGCCCATCTACGGTCGATACGCTTTGGACCGTTAGATCTCGATCCTATGTACGCGATAGAAACTTAACCCGAAGGGGTATGCACTGATCTGTGCCGCACGATCCTCTTTTAATCCAACAGTCCACGTTAGTCGATCCACCCGAACTAGTACCAGCTTATAGGATTGCTCCACGTGGCTCAGACTTTGATTTAAAAACAGAAACACTTCTATTAGATATGTGATTTTGTAAAATTCATAACTTGAAATCTACACGTCCAAATTTTACAAACTTTATATCAATAGAATCAGAAAAAAGAGTACTTTCCAACCATGCCCTTTGTTTAGTAAATTGCTTCTGTAAAATTAGTTGTTTTTGTAGAAACTTGTTTAGGCATATTTTGAACATAAAAATTATTCTAAAAATGTTTTTAAGGTAAAACCTTTTGTAAATAGATTGTTTTGAACCTACTGACCATAGAAACCAACTTGTAGATTTAAAAGTATATTTGGTGACAATTAGGAATTAAATCTTTGAATAAAAGCATTTCTAGCTAAATAAAAATATTGACTATGGTTTAAAAATGCTTTTAAAGTAAAACCTTTTGGAAAATGATGTGATTTCAACTCTTTGACCCTAAACACCAAGTTTTGGGATTTGAAAACATATTTGATGAACCTTAGTAAATTATTACTTTGTTAAAGGCATTTCTAGCAAATAAAAATATTGTTTGATTTAAAAATGGAATTTAAGTGAAACCTTTTGCAAATGGATTAATATTAAACCCTTTAACCATAAACACTAACATTTGTGTTTAAAGAATATATTTGGCTAAAACTACAAATATTACTTTGATTTAAATCACTTCTAGCAAAACAAAATGATTTAAATGGCCATTTTCATTAACTTGAAGTTAAATGATTTTGCCACTTTTATAAATGACCAATAGGTGTTTTAAAATGTGTATAGCCTATTAGAACCACTTTTCCAAATAAAACAATCTGTTGCATGCTTGCATGCATTGCTTGATTTTATTGTTTCATGTGATAAATTGTTTGAATGCTAGTTTGAATATGTGCTTGCTTGATTGAATTGTAGTGAAATTAGAAGAGTGTGATATTTGCAAGATCAAGGAGTGAACCAATATTCTCTACTAAAAAGGCAAGTGACACTATCATCCATGCCCTACTATTTTCATTACACTTAGTAGAATTTTTTTAGTATGCATGATAGGGCTACTATATTACTATGCTATGCTATGTACTATTAGGAAACCCTTTATATCTTCCTTAGTGAAAACATCATAGTTGTAGTATGCTTAGCCCTGCTATATACTTGGGGTGGAATACCATGTTATGAATATATGAAGTATTGGAAAATATATGTTTTATATAATAAAACAAGTACTCAATGAACCACCTGGGTGGAATGAGGATACTCAATTTTGGACAAGGTGGCAACAAAGGGAACCATGTTTATATGGCTATATTTTTGTATGTGCACTAGAAGAGAACCACCCAGGGACTTAGAGATTGAACATGTTTCTCGTACAGTGGCTTCCGTGTACAGCCACATGCTAAATGGGCTCTGGCTTAGTCAATTACATAGTGGAAGACCCTTGCATTGGCACCTACTCAGGTTAACCGGATTCATGTATTGGAAATTTATCCTTACATTGGTGCCTGGTAGACAAGCTAGCATCATGTATTGGGAGGACTTCTATGGAAAGACTTTGTCACATTCTCGATCTGCCGATACTCCATTTGGTGTGTACTTATCCAGCGGCCACTGGTGGCGTCAAGACGAGATTGTGTCATGTGGGTAAAGTGTACAACTTCTGCAGAAGATCAAATTCTAAGTACTTAGCCGTGTCCCCGGTTACGGACAACTCTAAGCAACTAAGGCCTGAAGCTATCACTACAAGGAATCTGCTGATACATGACGCTCCATTTTTGTTACTGAATCGTCACTGTGTACAATATATGACGATCTTATGACGAAAAGCATATAGTCAAAAACTGAGCGTCAGTAATTGCACACAATGAAGTTTTGCACCAGATCGTCATAACTGTCTGTGACGATAATGCATCATCATAAACTCTATGACAATCCAGTATCGTCACGGGCTGTCGAGCCTCACCACGTCGGTTCCTACGTGGCAAAATTGTGACGATATTAGATCGTCGTATTCAAAACCAGCCCGGTCCATTTCAGTTGTTTATATGGGCTGATATCGTTCACGCTCTTGGGCCGTGGCCATTTTACGGCCCACATTTGTTTTAGGCAAAGGGCCTATTTTGGTCTCTCTTTTTTTCTATTTTAGAATTCCAGACAATATAATATGGGCCATGGGCTTTTTGTAGCCCATATATATTTGGCTTGATCCACCTTTCGGCCATTTTAATTACAGCTTTTTATTTTTAATTGTAGTTTGTATATTGGATTCAAGCATTGTTGGACTAGGCCATGGCCTTTTTCAGTCATCTGGGCCGTGGTGTTTTTCCAGTCATCTAGGCTGAATAAGAGTCCATTTTGTTGCCTTTACTTCAGGACAATTCTTGAATAACCAGTCAACTTGGACAAATTGCAAGATAATAATAACATGAGTTTGAATAACCAGACAAATTTTGAATTCACAGCCAACATTATAAATTCCACATCCAAGTTTACATAACTTATTGAACCCAAGTTCACAGCCAAGTTCACTGCCAAAAGATACATCCAAGTTCACAGCAAAAATATACATCCAAGTTCAGAGCCACAGTTCACAGCCATAGCACCAAGTGCACTGCCAAAATAGCACCAATCTGCTAACAAATTCACTACCAAAATAGCACCAAGTCACTAGACAACACTAGTTCCCTGTAGGTTTACTTGAAAGCAGCGCCAACAGCTGAGCATACCTCGCATCATTCTCTTCGGCCCTTTTGAGAAGCAAGGCCTGTGCAGCTTCAGCTTCTTCGGCCTTCTTCTTCATGGCAGCCATCTCTGCGCGCATGGCTTCAGTTTGGTGCTCCGACCTCTGCAGATTCTCTTCAAGATCAAGCACATGAGCAGTAACAGCAGCATTCGACTTGCTGGTCTTGTTAGTAGAGCTTGACTGCAGACCAACATTCTTCAGGAATGTGCTTTTCTTGGTTAAAACCTCGGCAACAATATCAGATTTGGGCGATTCGCCTTCTGGTACAGGAGCATCCATCTTATTTTTCATTTCAATCTGACACAATATCATACAGTTTATCAGCAAGTACAAGAATAGCAGCTATACATTGACATAAAGGATGAAAACTATGCTCTAGATTACATTACATAAAGGCAACACTTCATCAAAGAATTGAGTTCAGATTTCATCTTGGAATACAACTAAATTTGCAAACACAGCTAAAACTGAATAAATGGCTGTTTCATTAAAGATTTGAGATATGGCAACAAGTTTTTAGGAGCAAATCACAAGAATTATGTAATAACTACAGCAACCACACTTCTAGCGTTTGGTGCACACATACACAGACACCAACACAGACTCTTACCACCTCCTATGTATTCAAAATCTGACAAAACATTTTCATCGGACGATTACCACCTACTATGCAGTAATTAACAAAACCATAAACAGACTGAAGGTGTGACTTACTATGGCAATCTTAGCCTCCTCTGAAAAGCCATCCTTGGTGCTGTTGTGGGTTACCTTGAACATCTCAACAACAGACAGCTTATCAACCTTTCTTTCCTCCTTCTAAAAATGTTTCAGCAAGACTCAAACCATAAGCTTTTGCGAGAAAGTTACTAATGTGTAAAGGGAAAAATAGAGGAAAACAGCAATGTGGATCTTACAATTGCATGCACATGAGCTAGATAGCAACACGAACCAGTTGTTTGCCCAAACTTGAGTTTTGTTCGATTATCCTTGTTCTTCCTACATGTGTCCTGCAGATTGGTACACCCCATCATCTTTTGCATACAACAAAGCAAATAAGACAGGTGGCATGCACATGGTAAAGCAAGGTACTAGCATACCTTGTGTCTTGGACTTGACCACAGATCAACCAACTTTTGCCATTCAGAATCCGTTATGTATGCAACAGGTGATTTGATGCTGACCTGGCTTGCTTCGACTTTATCAAAATATTGCTTCTTGACATAATGACGTCTGTTCTTGGACACATTCTTTAGGATATCATTGCACGCGGTATGAACGTCAGTTGAATCAGTGTCCATATCAAAGTTTCCCTACCAAGGCAGCAAAGAGGGCAATGGCAAGATTAGTAACCATATGATATGTGTAACAGGGAAGAAAGAACAGTCAGCAACATAAAATTAGCATAGAGAGCTTACTGCAACTTTCCCATGTAGTCTTTCACCAGTCTTGTGTCCTTTTTGAATTCCTTGAAGTGAGGAAGAATTGGCATATGTGTTCTCACAGTGAGTCCTGCCTCTGATGCTAGCTTCGCAGCCTGCTCAGGCTTCTCCGGACGCTTCATCCCTTCAGCTATTTCAATCCTCACCTTTGCTCCCAGCCCCTTTGTCATCTTTTCTAACCCCGAGCCCTTCCTAAAATTCTTGGCCACAACAGATTTCTTTACCACAGCAAGAGTACCTGAAAAGGAAACATTAAAACATCATTGGATACAGTCACCCATATATGCTGTCTTTACATTCCAAACAATGAACAAGTAAAAGAAGAGAAGTACAAGATGAACTTGCCTTCATCATTCATTGCCTCCTCACGGTCTCTAGAAAAATCAGCATAGTCTAGAGGCTGATTCCTGTCCACAGTATGTGAAACAGGGCTGAGTTCAAGACGGAGAGAGCTTCCTTCATCAATGGGCACAAACACATCATCCTGGCGCAGTGGGATTTCTTCACGGTTAGGTACAGCGGTCACCTTTGATTTCTGCCTAGTCATTCTAGGAGAAGGTTCTTCTTCTGTTTCTAGCATTCTCTTCGTTCCTCCAGGAGGTACCACAAAAACCCTTCCTGGAGCCATTGTTGTTGATGTTTCCGGACTATTCTTGCTCTTGCTTAATTTCTTGACTGCACTCTTCTTCCTCCTAGATTTCTGGGCCTCATATAAACAAGTAAAATGGCATTAAGCATCAATGGCAAGTAACAAGAAATGAAAGATAAACAAGGAAGCACAAAGCATTTAAGTACTCCCACCCCTCCAAACAAGATAAAGAATTTGCACCTTCACATTCTTTTGCACTACAATGTCATCAACTTCCTCTCCATCCATAACTTCATCATCCTGTGGATTATAATCTGAGCTTCCACCGTTTGTTATGGCAGATTCCTCTGTGGTAAGTGCACTACCTTCTTTGCCCGCACGTGACCTTCTAATCATTGATACTACCGCAGGAATACCAAGGCACTGAAGAATACGGTTGTTCCTCATCATAAGCTTAGCCCTAACCTTCTCATACTTAGTGAGGGGCGCTTCTTTACATGAATAGAGAAAATATGGCCATTAGATGAATGGTTGAAATGCATAGGAGAGCAAGACAACTCAAACAACTAAATAATCCAATCAGGTTTTAGTTACATTTAATACTAGTAGATTAACCCAATTAGAAAACTAGAAGCATAAGCACAAGGAGCTCATTTCATACCAGCGGGCTCTTAGTACATTTTCAATTACCAGATTATAATCACAAGCTAAGAAAATTTCTATACCTAGCATATGTGCAAACAATCATTAGAAAACTAGCAGCATACAAGGAGCTCATTTCATACCAGCAGGCTCTTAGTACATTCTCAATTACCAGATTATAAGCACAAGCTAGAAAAATTTCTATACTTAGCATATGTGCAAACAGTCATTAGAAAACTAGCAGTATAAGAACAAGGCGATAATTTCTTACCAGCAGGCTCTTTCTTCCTTGCCATTGCTTATCTCTAAGTGGCTGGATTGAAGCTGCTAGGTTGGTGATGTCGAGCTCTGTTTACCTTGACAAATCACTTGCCACTTTCCTGCAGGGAACAAGTGGTTAGATAAATGGCATCATAAATGGCATTACAAAAGCAAGCAATATTCAATCAGCAATATAACTGCAATGCATACATACAACATGCACATATTCAATCAGCAATATAACTACTGTGGTGTGAGTCTACACATTCAGATTTATATTTAGTGGCATCATAAATCAGCACATAAGATTAAAAGGCAAGCACATGATGTGAGTCTACACATTCAGATTTATATTCACATCCAAGATTGATTTGATGAGAGTAGCAACTACTGATAGTGTGTAGCAACAAGCTCTGCATCTAACCATAGACAGTGGGCTAAACACAAGCACATACCATAGCCAAAATTGGTTGTGAATCACAAGAGTTAAACGCAAGCCCTAGCATAGAATCCTAGACACGCCAGGAGAGCCAAACCCTAACCCTAGACACGCCATGAGAGCCAAACCCTAACCCTAGACACGCCATGAGAAGCAAACCCTAACCCTAATCGGCTGGTAGTAGAAGGAGCAGAGAACTCGCCTGACTGTCGAACTAAGAGGAAGACCGCTTCCCTTCTATGGCCGTCGCCTTTGAAAGAACATTTTATAATCCCTAGTGTTTTGTGTGTTAGATAACAATATCAAGGATTATTTAATGTGTGTTGAAGTGTTGCAGCTCTCTTTGAGAAAAAGGGAAAAGGATTCTGCCTTTGGGGGCGGATAATCCGCCCCCACCAGGGGCGGATAATCCGCCCCTCCCTCTTCCCAAGCAGGCGCAAGCCCCAGAAGGGGGGCGGAGTTTTGGCCGGATTTTCCGGCCTCGGCGGATAATCCGCCCCTTAGGGGGGCCGGATAGTCCGCCCCCCATGCTCATCGCCAAGGCGCAAGCCCCAGAGAGGGGGCGGAGTGTTGGCCGGACTTTCCGGTCCGGCCAGATAATCCGCCCCTAGAGGGGGCCGGATTATCCGCCCCCAAGATCTTCACCAAGTTTTGCAGGCGCCAGCCCCAAAGAGGGGGCGGAGTTTCCCCCGGAGAATCCGCCCTAGGGGCGGAGTTTTCCCAGGGGCGGATAATCCGCCCGAAGTGGGGGGCGGATAATCCGCCCCCAAAGTTGTGCAACGACCAGATCTGGGGAGGGGGTATTTAAGCCAGCCTTCCCCCTCCTGCCAGACCTCTTGATTCATTCGAAAAAGACGAGATCTGATCTGCAAACTACATCCAAGGGAGCTCCACCTAGATCCACCCAAAGGCCCCGTCCCTTGGGGAATCGAAGGAGAAGAACTCGATCTTCATCATCAGCAATCAAGCGCTTCATCTCCTCTCCATTCATTTGGAGAACCACCGATCTAGTATTTCTTGCAAATATCTAGATCCTTGTTTTTGTTTATATTGATAAACCTTGTTCTTGTGGCAGCTTGTTGTCATCTCGGGAGCCCCCAATTCGGTTGTGGGTGTGTGCCCCGATAGTATTGTAGAAGGCACCGGTTCCCGCCTCTAAGGGATCCAATAGTGGAGAAGGTGGATCAGGCCTCTCGTGGCGAGATACATCGGAGAATAGGGTGAGGCCTATTATATTGTGGCATGGTGGTCTTAGAACCGCCCACCCCTCCAACGCAGATGTACTTCCCTTAACAAGGAAGGAACTGCGGTAAAACAAATCCATGTGTCTCCGCGTGCTCCACTACGGTTTCCTCGCTCCTCTCTTTACGTGCTTAGTAGTTAGGGTTACATATAGGGAAATTCTCGTAGTTGCATATCTAGAGAATTTACTTTGTGTCAAGCCTAAAATTGAAAAAGTATTAAAAATTGGTTAGCACCTATTCACCCCCCCTCTAGGTGCCCATACGATCCATTTCAATTGGTATCAGAGCCTCGGCTCTTATTTCGGGCTTAACCGCCTAAGAGAAGTATGGGTTCCAAGGTAGATGGGAGTGATGCTCCAGAAGTAGTCACCATGAACGATCTCAAGACGTTGGAAACAACCTTGGTGAGTTCAATGGAGGATAAGATGGAAGAGATGCGTCAATTGATAATGCGTCTCTCCACATCCGCAGCATCACCTCCATCTAACTCTGAGGATACCACTCCGCAATCTAAGGAAACGTGTAAAACTGTTTCCAAAGATAACGAAGTGGTTGGTGATGATACTAGCAAGAGCTCCTCCTAGAAAAAGGATAGCGGTAAGGATGGATACAATGAGGTTTCTCATGTATATTCCCCTGATCCACCTATCCCTCACCCACATATACATAATAGGGGTGATCCACCCAAACTTTCTGCATCTAGTTTCTCTCAATGGCAATTTTTGATGAAATCTCATGTGTGCAGTTCCTCCATAGAGTTGTAGAAGATCATCGAAAATGGTCTTCATGTTGGAAATCCCAACAATCTCACAAGGAGAGAAGTGGTCGATAGCCAACTCAACGCTACAGCTCTACACATGATACAAGTTGGTGTGGGTGACAAAGACATGCCACACATTCAGCATCTTAGCACAGCTAAAGAAGCTTGGGATGCCCTCACCGAGCTCTTCATCGGAAATGAAAGTATGAGAAGGAATAGATATGATGCCTTGAGCAATGAAGCTGAAGGATTCTATATGCTGGATGGAGAAGACCACGAGAACATGTATAGGAGGCTCAAGGCAATAGCCACAACCTTCAGAAACCACGGTGCAACTCATGTTGATGATGCTTGGATCAAGCGCAAGTATGTCAGTGCTCTTATGCCATTTGAGCCCACAGATTTGAAAAGTCTCCAAGGTAGGCATAACTATCACCTCATGTCATCCAATGAGGTAATGCAAGAAATGGCCGCTTTCAAAGTGGCTACCAAGAATGCCGAAGATGCTCGTGCTCGAGCTATGGGGATGCAAAAGGGGATCAACATGGCCTTGAAGACTAGTGTGATTGATCATGATGAATATGCGGTAGAAGGTCTGGACTGTCCCGAGGATATAAAAAGGATCCACGGACAATACTTGGCTCTTTATGCAAGAAACTTTTGGAAAGATCCAGCCAAGGCTAAAGCTGAACTAGATCGCAAGAGTGGAGCTTATGGAAGAAAAGAAAATGGTCCCAAGCTGAGAACATGCTTCAATTGTGGTGACCGGCTGCACTTTGTAGCTGAGTGTCCATATCAAAGTAGGGAGGATAATGGAGGAAGACTCATTTTCAAGGACAAATCAAAAGCTCCACGTAAGAAACAGTTTGTAAAGAAGAATGCTCCTTTCAAGAAGCAACCAAAGATTTTTCTAGTGGCTCAAGAAGAATATTCATCGGGGAGTGAAGATGAGGACGAGGACGATAGCTCTCAAGAGGTGGCTGCTATAGCCACCACATCTACATCAACATCTCTCTTCGACTCTCCTAACTAAAACATCATCAACAAGAATGCTACTTGCCTCATGGCAAGAAGCTCCGAGGTAACTTCTTCTAACTCTTCTTTTCCCAAGGCTATGATAGACATGGATGATCCTACTAGTCTTAAGGTTAAAGAAGAGATTATTGCTTTGGATTATTTCTACACTAACTTGCAAGGTGAGCACAAAGTTCGTTTTGAAGCTCTTATGGATCAGCTGGCCCAAAACGAAGCTCTCCTTGAGGAAAAGGGCAGAATTGAAAGGGAGGATGCAATGGAAATTGCATCCTTAAAAAATGCTCTTGAAGAGGAGGAAGAGGCTCGGGTCTCTCTTGAAGAGAGGCTTGAGTCTATTCAAGAGTCACATGATGAAATTGTGACTTAACTTGTTATGGAACGTGACAATGCTGTCACCAAGGCAAAGAAGTTAAAGAAGGAAAGGATTGACTTTGGGGCTACTCATGATAGACTCTCCGAGGAATTGGAGAAACTTGACAATGCTCACAAGGCGTTGAAAAACAAGTTCTCTATTCTCAATGAGTCACATGATAATCTTCAAAGTCGATTGACCAAATATAGTAACAAGAAAAATGCTAGTGTGGAAAAAGAAGTGATCAAGGACATCACTACCAAGGACAAAGGTGTGCTTGATGAAGTCCTTGGCAAGCAAAGGTGAAATCATGGTAAAGAGGGACTTGGGTATGTCACCAAGTCCAAGAAGAAGATAACCAAGAAGAACAAGACCAAGAATGTGCAATTAAAGACAAGCACCGCTGAGAAGAATGTCACAAAAGATAAGACTAATAATATTGGTTTTGCAGGGTCTCACAATCCGAATTATGGACTCTTTTGTGATGACTATGGTGATGTTTATGCTTATTATGTTGGTCCTTTTGATGAATATATTGCTTGGTCTATTTGGGTCCCAAAGACCCTTGTTACTAACATGAAAGGACCCATTGAAAAATGGGTACCTAAAACCAAGAAGTAATTTTCTTGCAGGGCTATGCTTCCGGTGGGTCGAAATGGGTGCTGGATAGTGGCTGCACTAGTCATATGACCGGAAGCAAGGAGATCATCACGGAGATGCGTCCAAATCATGATAATATCACAGTCTCCTATGGTGATAAGTCTAAATCTCAGGTATTGGGTCTTGGCAAGGTTGTGGTTGCCCACGATATCTCTCTCGTGGACGTCATGCTTGTTGAGACCCTCGGTTACAACCTTCTTTCTGTTCGTGCCCTTGGCAAGATGGGTTTTGCTGTTTTTATCGATGATGATTTTGTGGTACTCTTGTGAAGCAAGTCTCTAAAGGTCGCTTTCGTTGGATACGTCGAAAATGACCTGTATGTGGTGGACTTCTCGGGGAAAACCACTTCGGGTCCGATGTGTCTATTTGGAAAGGCCGACGTGGGTTGGCTATGGCATCGCCGTTTAGCCCATGTCAACATGAGAACTTTGCAAAGTCTCCAGAAGGGTGGCCACATCCTTGGACTAAAAGACAATGTCTCTTTTGCCAAAGATCGTGTTTGCAGGGCTTGTGTAGAAGGAAAAATGCATGACTCTCCCCACAAGAGGAAGACTATTGTGTCATCAAAGAGGATCTTGGAATTACTTCATGTGGATTTATTTGGTCCTCCTTCTCATGCAAGTCTTGGTGGGAAGAAATATTGCTTGGTCATTGTCGATGATTACTCAAGATATACATGGGTCTATTTCTTCAAGCTAAAAAGTGAGACTCAACAAACTGTCATCGACTTTGCCAATGAAGTTCAACGTCAACACAATGTTCCTATCTTGGCAATTAGAAGTGACAACGGCTCCGAATTCAAGAACTACACTTTAAATGAGTTTCTTAGCGAAGAGGGGATTAGACATCAATATTCCGCTGCGTACACCCCTCAACAAAATGGTGTAGCCGAGAGGAAGAACCAGACTTTGATGGATATGGCAAGATCTATGCTAGCTGAATTCAAGTCTCCTTATAATTTTTGGGCTGAAGCCATCTCCACTGCTTGTCACTCATCAAACCGGCTCTACCTTCGAAAGATTTTGGACAAGACTCCATATGAAATACTTACCGGTAACAAGCCCAACATCTCATACTTCAGGGTATTCGGGTGTAAGTGTTTCTTCCTTATTAAAGGTGTCCGTTTGTCAAAATTTGAGTCCAAGGCTTTAGAAGGTATTTTTGTTGGTTACGGTGCCGAATCCCACACTTATAGAGTCTACAACAAGCTAACTGGGATTGTTGTAGAATCTTGTAGTGTGGAGTTCGATGAAAATAACCGCTCCTTTGTAGGGAAAGTTGATGTTTGTGATGCAGATGTTGAAATACCCCAAGATGCCATAAGAAGAATGGGCGTGGGATTTTTCCGCCCCATTGAGGAACCCCTTGTGGCAGATCGGGATGGACAATGCTCCACACATGTGGAGCCCTCATCTACACAAGATCAACAAGCTTCTACTGTTGGAGAAAATCCTGCACCAACACCGCAATCTGCTGAAGATCATCTGTCCCCTGGACAAGTTGGTAGTCCCAGGCCAGACTATCCGCCCCCTCCAAGGGGCGGACAATCGGCCCCTGGCACTCCAATTCGTTCCAGAGGATCTGAAGGAGAAGTCAACAACTCTGAAGCTCCTAGGCCAGATTCTCCGGCCCCTGAGGGTGGATTATCCGGCCCTGGGTCCCCAACTCCTGTCAGGCATTCTCAGGAAGAAGACTCTGGTACTTCACCTCCCAGGCCGGATAGTCCGGCCCCTCCAAGGGGCGGATTATCCGGCCCTAAAGAAAATGTTCAGCAACAATCTTCTGGTGTTAACGGAGACCAAGATCAAGGGAACGGCAGTAATCGATACAAGGATACAAATACGAAATCAACTCCTCCTAGAAACAATAAGGACATTGAGGCTCGTCGCAAGGCTCGTGCTGATCGGAACCTTGAACTAAGAGGTCACACTCTTGACAAGGTTGTTGGTGATCTACGACGAAGGGTATCCACTAGAAGAGAACTTGCAAGCTTCTGTGATCATCAAGCTCACATTTCCATGGTTGAACCGAAGAAGGTTTTTGATGCTCTTGAAGACCCCGATTGGGTTGTTGCAATGCATGAAGAATTAAATAACTTCTAACGCAACAAAGTTTGGAAGCTCGTAGAGAAACCAAAGGATTGTCGCAATGTTATCGGCACCAAGTGGATCTTCAAGAACAAACAAGATGAAAATGGCATTGTTGTGAGGAATAAAGCACGACTCTTGGCTCAAGGATTCTCCCAAGTGGAAGGAATTGGTTTTGGCGAGACTTATGCTCCTGTGGCTCGTCTTGAGTCCATCCGTATCCTTCTTGCATATGCATCTCATCATAATTTTAAATTACAACAAATGGATGTTAAGAGCGCTTTCCTTAATGGTCCTCTACATGAGTTAGTATACGTCAAGCAGCACCCGGGGTTTGAGGACCCCAAATTTCCGAACCATGTCTACAAACTCGATAAGGCGCTCTATGGCCTTAAACAAGCCCCACATGCGTGGTATGAGCACCTTAAAGAGCTTTTGCTAGACCGTGGATTCGAAGTTGGGCAAATCGATCCCACTCTTTTTACTAAGAAGGTTAATGGGGAGATTTTTGTATGCCAACTTTATGTAGATGACATTATTTTTGGCTCTACTAACCAAGCTTTTAACGATGAATTTTTAAAGCTTATGACTGACAGGTTTGAGATGTCCATGATGGGTGAGATGAGGTTCTTTCTTGGATTTGAAATCAAACAACTTAGAGAGGGAACCTTTATTAATCAAGCTAAGTACATCCAAGACATGCTCAAAAGGTTCAAGATGACGGATCTCAATGGCGTTGCTACCCCAATGCAAACAAAGTGTCATCTTGAGCTCAATCCCAAGGGTAAAGACGTGGATCAAAAGGTATACCGATCCATGATCGGCTCTCTCCTTTACCTCTGCGCATCTAGGACCGATATCGTGTTAAGTGTAGGAGTGTGTGCAAGGTACCAAGCCGCTCCTAAAGAAATCCACTTAGTGGCGGTCAAGCGAATCTTCCGATATTTGGTTCATTCCCCAAATTTTGGGTTATGGTATCCCAAGGGTTCCAGTTTCTCTCTATGTGGTTACACTGATTCAGATTGGGCTGGTGAGAAAGATGATAGGAAATCAACCTCTGGTGCATGTCAATTCTTAGGCAGGTCTCTAGTGTGTTGGACATCAAAGAAACAAAATTGTATTTCACTCTCAACCGCCGAAGCTGAATATGTTGCTGCTGCAAGTGCGTGTACACAATTGTTATGGATGAGGCAAACTTTAAAGGAATATGGTGTCACTTGTGACAAAGTGCCTCTATTATGCGACAATGAAAGTGCTATCAAAATTGCTTACAATCCCGTGCAGCATACAAGAACAAAACATATAGAGATTTGCAACCACTTTATTCGGGATCATGTTGCTCGTGGTGATATTGCCCTATCCTTTGTGAGCACGAAGAACCAACTTGCTGATATTTTCACGAAGCCACTTGATGAAGCAAGATTTTGTTATTTGAGGAATGAGCTCAATATCATAGATTCAAGGAGCTTGGCTTGACTACCCTTGCACACTCACTTGCTCTTTTTCATGTATTTGGTTTAGATGCGGGCATAGTCATAGGGGGAGTGTGGTACTAATTGATTGGGCCAACCCTCCCCCCATAATGCCGAAAGCAAGTCAAATCATTTCCCTTAATATTATTTTGTGATATGTGGGTCATCGATGAGCATTGGTTTTGAACTCAAGATACATCTTCGCGGTGTCATGCCATGCGCTCCAACATGGTGGCTTCGGCCACCGCCCTCTTCCTCGAGAAGTGTTGGTTTCTCATGGGTCTCGTTGGATTTTCTTGCATATCTCATGTTCTTATGGAAAACACACTCAAATTTGGCTTTTGTTTGATTTGATTCTTGCAAATTTGGGTGTGTAGTACCATCTCAGTTTGATGCTCTCAACCCAAGCCTTTCTCTCCTTCCTTGAACCATCTATTCTTGCACACAAGTCCTCTAAAACACCATCGAGAGGTTTGCTAGGTTGCTCTGGCCTGATTCTGTATTTTACAGAATTTCTGGGGGAGAGGGGGCGGATTATCCGCCTTAAGTGGGGGGCGGATTATCCGCCCCGGGCGAAATCAGCCCCTTATAGGCTGGGTCGGGGAGGGCAGGCTCAAACAGAGCAGCCAGTCCTCCCCCAACCCTACCTCTGCCCCCCAGCCGCCGCCGGAGCATCCGCCTCTCCCGGAGTCAATTCGACCACCGGATTCTCCGGGCTCTCCCCGGATCTTCTTCACCTCGCCTACGGGTTTCTTCTCCTCCAGCTGATGATGATGATGATGAGTATGATGAAGAGGAAGGGGACGGGAATGACTACGACGAGGATGAGGAGGAGTGACCTACAGGGGCATTAGCATCGCTCTTCTTCCTTTTTGGCGTTTTGATGCCAAAGGGGGAGAAGTAAGTCTATTAGGTATCGTGGATTTGCAAGGGTCGGGCGCAAGCATTTTTCTTTCAGTCGTTTTATTTGCTTGCTTGTGCCTTTTTTAGCGTGAACTTATTTGCTATTTGTGTTTGATTATGTAAGACTATGTCGTGCTCCACTATGTTTGGTACTATGTTTGGTATTCATGGAATTCTGGATTTATCTATTGTGGATCTCATGGAATTCTGGAATTATGGAGCATATTTGATGGCATATGGATTCATGGGATTATCTATGTATGCATCAGTATTGTTGGGATGTGCTTGGAGGCTATCAAACAAACTATGTTCTTTGGCTATATTCTCATCCCGGTGGTATGACTTTGTTTCCCAAACCACCTTGTTTCAATTATCTTCGTTATGGAAGTTGTGTTCTCTCTAGTGTGTGTATTTGTATTCAAATGCAAATTTTAATATGCACACATCTAGGGGGAGCGTCTTTCATTATTTAAGGTGGCATTAGCAGGTTTCATTGCAAATCCTAATATTGTCATCTAACACCAAAAAGGGGGAGATTGAAAGAACATTTTATAATCCCTAGTGTTTTGTGTGTTAGATAACAATATCAAGGATTATTAATGTGTGTTGAAGTGTTGCAGCTCTCTTTGAGAAAAAGGGAAAAGGATTCTGCCTTTGGGGGCGGATAATCCGCCCCCACCAGGGGCGGATAATCCGCCCCTCCCTCTTCCCAAGCAGGCGCAAGCCCCAGAAGGGGGGCGGAGTTTTGGCCGGATTTTCCGGCCCCGTCGGATAATCCGGCCCTCAGGGGGGCCGGATAGTCCACCCCCATGCTCATCGCCAAGGCGCAAGCCCTAGAGAGGGGGCGGAGTGTTGGCCGGACTTTCTAGTCCGGCCGGATTATCCACCCCCCCAAGATCTTCACCAAGTTTTGCAGGCACCAGCCCCAGAGAGGGGGCGGAGTTTCCCCCGGAGAATCCGCCCTGGGGGCGGAGTTTTCCCAGGGGGCGGATAATCCGCCCCAAGTGGGGGGCGGATAATCCGCCCCCAAAGTTGTGCAACGGCCAGATCTAGGGAGGGGGTATTTAAGCCAGCCTTCCCCCTCCTGCCAGACCTCTTGATTCATTTGAAAAAGACGAGATCTGATCTGCAAACTACATCCAAGGGAGCTTCACCTAGATCCACCCAAAGGCCCTGTCCCTTGGGGAATCGAAGGAGAAGAACTCGATCTTCATCATCAGCAATCAAGTGCTTCATCTCCTCTCCATTCATTTGGAGAACCACCGATCTAGTATTTCTTGCAAATATCTAGATCCTTGTTTTTGTTTATATTGATAAACCTTGTTCTTGTGGCAGCTTGTTGTCATCTCGGGAGCCCCCAATTCGGTTGTGGGTGTGTGCCCCGATAGTATTGTAAAAGGCACCGGTTCCCGCCTCGAAGGGATCCAATAGTGGAGAAGGTGGATCAGGCCTCTCGTGGCGAGATACATCGGAGAATAGGGTGAGGCCTATTATATTGTGGCATGGTGGTCATAGAACCGCCCACCCCTCCAACGCAGATGTACTTCCCTTAACAAGGAAGGAACTGCGGTAAAACAAATCCCTGTGTCTCTGCGTGCTCCACTACGGTTTCCTCGCTCCTCTCTTTACGTGCTTAGTAGTTAGGGTTACATATAGGGAAATTCTCGTAGTTGCATATCTAGAGAATGTACTTTGTGTCAAGCCTAAAATTGAAAAAGTATTAAAAATTGGTTAGCACCTATTCACCCCCTAGGTGCCCATACAATCCATTTCAGCCTTCGCTAGTGTTGTCATCGTCGGTCGCACCTACCAGCATGTGCATGTCGTGGGAGCTAGCGCGCGGCGCGAGGCCATCCGGGGAGCGAGCGCGTGGCGCGGGGCCGTCGGGGGAGCGAGCGCGCGGCGCGGGGCCGTCGGGAGAGCGAGCGTGCGGCGCGGGGCAGTCGCCGCTCGCGTCATGGGGAGTGGAGGTGTGAGATGAGGATGGATGGGTGGGGACTGGGGAGAGGACCGGGGTCGGGTAGGGACTAGGGAGGACCGGGGTCGGGTGGGGATGGATGGGTGGGGTGGGGTCGGTTTGTCCAAATTGCCCTGTCTCTCTTTCATTGCCGAAATTCGTGGGCAGGAGAGGCTTGGGCAGGAGAGGTAAAAAATTTGGGTTTTGGGCGGGAGAGGCAAAAAAATTGGGAGAGGCAAAAAATTTGGGTTTTGGCGGCAGAAGAGGCAAAAAAAATCGGTTTGGGCGGCAGAATTTTTTGGGTTTAGGGTTAAATGGTTTTTGGGATATATGGGGTTAAAGGGTTATGGCATTTATTGTTGCACATAATTTTGCTGAAAAAAGTTTCTACCCACTAGATACTATGTCACATAAAATAACGCAACGCAAAGGTTTTTTTTACACTGTGTCATATAAAATGACGTACATTGTTCGGACCGTGCACATAAAATGACGTCACGCGAAGGTTTCCATGGCTAGAATTGGAGCATAGTTTGTGATAATGCGTCCATATTATGCACACATGTGCATCATGGTATGGAGAACAATGTTGCAGGAGGAAGTTTTCCATTTCGTCGCACGGAAAAACCATTTTCTATTTTCCGAGCGCAAAAAACGGGCCGTTTTGTGAAGCAACCACCAAATAAAAGTTTCAAAATGCTACCATCCCATTTTTCAAAAGTAATAGGCCACCTTAAATGGACAAATGTCCCAACCGGGGCCTCTCAAACCTTTCCGTCCACGCCTGGTGAAAAAGACAAATTCCTGCCGAATCGGAAGGAAGTGGGTCCGATTTGAACTACAGATACATGATCCGATGCCCATGATTTTTTGAAAAAAATCATTTTTAGACTCACAATATGCTATTTCTTCAGAGATCCAATGCAAGTTTAGCGAGGCTCATCCCCTAGCTAAGAACCTTCATGACCGTCGTTTTGACCATAGTTTGAAACAGGCATAAAAAATTCAAAAACGGTCCGATCAACACAAATCCTTCGCGTGGTGTCTTATTATGTGACATAGTTGCAAGGAAATATATCAAACTTGGTAAATTGAGTATGTCTCAAAAAAGCCTTCACGAAATGACCTATCATGTTCGAGGTTTCATGGCTTTCGGGTCAAATGACCAATGTTATGGATAGAATCGGTGCATAGTTTGTGATAATGAGCCCGTATTGTGCACACATGTGCATCATGGGATGGCGAACAATGTTGCAGGAGGAAGTTTTCCATTCCGTTGCACAGAAAAACCATTTTCTATTTTCCGAGCGCAAAAAACGGGTCGTTTTGTGAAGCAACCACCAAATAAAAGTTTCAAAATGCTACCATACCATTTTTAAAAAATAATAGTCCACCTTAAATGGACAAATGTCCCAACCGGGGACTCTTAAACCTTTCCGTCCACCCCTGGTGAAAAAGACAAATTCCTGCCGAATCGGTAGGAAGTGGGTCCGATTTGAACTACAGATAGATGATCCGATGCCCATGATTTTTTGAAAAAATCATTTTTAGACTCAAAATATGCTATTTCTTCAGAGATCCAACGCAAGTTTAGCGAGGCTCATCCCCTAGCTAAGAACCTTCATGACCGCCATTTTGACCATAGTTTGAAACGGGCATAAAAAATTCAAAAACGGTCCGATCAACGCAAATCCTTCGCGTTGTGTCTTATTATGTGACATAGTTGCAAGGAAAAATACCAAACTTGGTAAATTGAGTATGTCTCAAAAAAGCCTTCACGAAATGACCTATCATGTTCGAGGTTTCATGGCTTTCGGGTCAAATGACCAATATTATGGATAGAATCGGTGCATAGTTTGTGATAATGCGCCCGTATTATGCACACATGTGCATCATGGGATGGTGAACGATGTTACAGGAGGAAGTTTTCCATTTCGTCGCACGGAAAAACCATTTTCCATTTTACGAGCGCAAAAAACGGGCCGTTTTGTGAAGCAACCACCAAATAAAAGTTTCAAAATGCTACATCCCATTTTTCAAAAATAATAGGCCACCTTAAATGGACAAATGTCCCAACGCAAGTTTAGCGAGTCTCAGCCCCTAGAAATGGGTTGACGCCATTCTAAAACTGTCACTCGGTGGATGCTTCACAAAACGCCCCATTTTTGCACTCGGACACGGACACACAACTTTGGGCTTCACAAAACGCCCCTTTTTTGCTTCACAAAAAGAAAAACTTCTTCCTGTGGACACGGACACACAATTTTGGGCTCGAGGGTTGATGACCTGCTAAGTTCGCCCTCGAGCTTCTGGTACTGATCGTTCCCATCGCAGCATCTGTGCCGTATCCGGTCAAAACTATGTCGTGATTAGACCGTTTTTATTTTATGCCGGTCAAAAAACGGAAAGGTTCGAGATAGCCCATTTGGGTCACTGTCCAAATAATTTGGTCTAGTATGTTGCAAAATGACACATATATAAATGAAAATGAAAATTTTATTTTATTATTTAGAATATGTTTTTTAATCTGCTACCTACCACTCCTTGCTCCAGTCGCCTTCCTCATAATCCCCTCCTCACTCCATTCGCCTTCCTCATAACCCCCTCCTCGAGCCATACGCCTTCCTCCTGGAGCACCCGATGGCGACCCCGACCCCGACCCCGACCCGCCGATCTGCCTCCCTCCACCCGGCAGCACACAGGTAAGACCGCGACCCCGACCCTCCTGGAGCTCCGCCAATCTCCAGTGGCCGCCCCTTTCCCGCCCGTTCCTGCCCCGTCTATGGCCCTCTTCCCCTGGCCCGCTCCTCCTCGCCCGAATCCCTTTTCCCCTCTCCTTTTTCCTCCATCTATTGTGTATGCGTCGATTTGAATGTGCCAATGCGAGAGATTTTGATATTTACTATTATGCCTTAGAACCCTAGGTGGATTTTGCAAATGCGGCTTGGCGGTTTTGAGCAGTAATTACTTTGGGGGTTCATGTTTATAATTAGCAAACTAATCTGTGATGCAGTACCAGCACTAGATTATAGAGAGCTGGTCCAGATATTACTCTTTTGTGTCCAGATATTACTCTTTTATGTGGAGATGCAGTACCAGCACTAGTAGGTTGGGAGGCGTACTATATGCCTAGTATTTTTTGTGTGGAGATGCTCATACCTTGATCTGCTGGTGCATATGTTCTTAAACAGAATGTTGTTTCCAATGAACCCACATTCCAAAATATTCTCTTGTATGTAGCACAATTAGTTGTATTATTCTTCTTAGTTAGTTTCTTATTCCAATTCCTCTCTGGTTGTGTTACCATGTAATAATTTCAAACCAATGCGTGCGGTGTGTATGATGTTCTGCAGTACTAAAGAAAGCATCCCTCTTGTGTTTCTTCAAAGACACAATCTAAACATGAGAGTAACGATTAGGTCCTTTTTAGTTGAAAGAAATTTCATAGAAACTTCAGATTATTCTACTGTAATTTCCTTGCAATTCCAATTTAATATACCTTTTTGAACATTATTATTGTATAACTCTTGGTAGTATTTATGCATAGATTGAATTGTGGTAGTACTAGATTACATTGTATAAAAATCATCAAATTGTTTGAGGTTGTCTCTTTCACAAGAGTTTATAATCTGTGATGCTGGTCCAGCACTACTGCACTAGATTATAGAGAGCAAACTAATCTGTGAGTAATTAGTGCTGATGTTATGCATAGATTCAGCTCTCTTGGTACTGCATTTCATGCTTTGTCAAACTAATCTGTGTAGGAGGGTCATGTTTATAATCTACTTTCTCACTGATGTTGTATGGATGAGTTTGGTCCATTCCATTCATTTCTCACTGTGATGTGGTATGGTTGAATTTAAGTAGATGTTAACATTGCTGTCATGATTTTCTTGGTAGTTGACCATGGACTATCCTGGGGCCATCGAGATTTCCTCGGATGACGAAGCTGCCATTGCTGCGGAGGCTGCTGCTAAGAGAGCTGCTGCTAAGAAAGCTAAGGCTAAGCGGCACGCTAAGAAAGCTGCTGCAGAAGCCGCTGCTGCGGCATCCGCCGCTGCCAACAAGATTGTCATGCGTCGAGGTAAAAATCCTTTACTTCATCGGGCTGTTTACATTGCTCCTTTACTTCATCTTTTACTTATGCTGTTTGCATTGCTGATTTTGAAAATGTGGCTTTTCCTTGCATGTAGGTCCCAGGACAAAGGTTTGTACCAGTTTTGGTAAGTGCTGTGTGTATGGCAACAAGGTTGCTTTGAAACGCACACAGGTGTTGTCCCTAAGGAATCTTGCAAGGAAGAAACACACACTAAAAGTGTATGTATTCACTATGCAGCTATCAAACACCAAGGAGCCAAAAGCTAAAACGGTAAACAAGTTGTCCCTTGATGATCATTCTTTGATTACTGAAGTACTTATGTTGTTTCTGTCATTGATTGATTGGTTCAATTAATTTGTAGTGGTTCCCAAGGGCCTACACCAATGCCTACATCAAGTGGTACAAGGAATTCCCAGCAAAGCTTAGGGTCTTCTGTGGAGGCCATGTGCCCATAGAAGTCACTATGATTATGAGTAAAGGGAAGCGTCAAGGAGCACAAATTACGACCAACTGGTCCCAGGTGGTGGCGGCGACCGGGATGCAACACGGTGACATCTTCATGTTTCGCTTCCGCCGCAGTCCTAGGGATGGACTTAAGCTACTCGTTCAGCCGGTCATGTAATCAGATGGTTGTGTTGGCTGTAAATATGGTCATGTAGGTTTCTATCATGTTGCTATCAGGTTGAACTATGGTCCTGTTGCTATCATGTGCTATCTGGTTGCTATCAGGTTGAACTATGGTCATGTAGCTATCAGGTTTCTTTTGGAATGCCCAATCTAGTTGTGAACTGATCCTGGGCTTTTGGAATGCCCAGTCTATGGTCCTGTAGCTATGCTACTACGTATATCTATGAAATGATCCTGTGGTACTACTGTGGTCAATATGAAATGTTGCTTTTGGTCTGAAATGATCATGTGAAATGCTGTGATAAATCCTGTGATCTATATGAAATGTTGCTTTTGGTCTGAAATGATCATGTAAAATGCTGTGATAAATCCTGTGATCTATATGAAATGTTGCTTTTGGTCTGAAATGATCATGTAAAATGCTGTGATTCTTGTGTATATAAAAAAGTTTGGGTTCTTTTATATAGCAAGATTACATTCACCCTGGAAGAGTGGTAGGAGGTGCTTGGCCAGATTCAGAACTAGATTCAGAACTCATGATCTTCCAGAAATTAAAAAGACAAGATTACACATGATATTCCAGAAATTATATGTCAATATTACACATGATCTCAGATTCGTCCAGAAATTATATGTCAAGATTACACATGATCTCAAGATTACACATGATCTTCCAGAAATTAAAATATCCATGGCAACAATAGACAGAACTTGATATCCATGGCAACAATAGCCAGAACTTGCAGAATAGAAAATTAAAATGACTACACAGCAACTAAAATGGCATGATCTTGCTCCTCACCACCACTCCACCACTGCAGCTAAAATGACATGATCTTGCTCCCAGGTCTAGCTCCTCCTCACCACTGCAACAGAGATTAGCCATTTCCAGTGAGCCACTAGCAATGAAATAAAAAAGAACAGATAATGGAGGATATAATTAGCAATTTCCAGTGAGCCACTACCTTGCATGTTGTTACTAATCATCATCGTCGAAATGCCTCTGCCTTCTATCCTCACCATCGCTACAGTACTGGAGGACGGTGTCATCTACCATGTTTTCATCATCCTCGCATTCATGGCCCTCCACTACCTCCTTCTTTCTTTTCCTAATGTTTTCTACAAATGAAGCATCAAGTAACACTCGTTCCCGACTCCTTCGCAATCTAGTATGCACACTGGGTTCTTTCTCTTGCACTGGAACTTCCTCGGTGTTATCATCTTGGTATGTTAGACCACCGCCATCATTGAGACCCTTCTCCGTTACAGTTTCTTTCACACTCCACAAATGTATGTGCTGAAACTTTTGCACAACTTGCTAATTTCCACGCAAATCGGTGTATGGCACATAGAACACCTTTGTTGCTTGTGTCGTTAGAATAAATGGATCACTCTTATACCAGCACCTTCCAGTGTTGATGCTCTTGAAGTGTCCGTCATCTCGGATCCCTGTCTTCTTTCTGCCACCAAGATCAAACCAATCACAACGGAACAAGACGACCGATCGATGGACGCCTTTGCTGGAGTTGTACTGGAGCCTTATGATGCTTTTGAGCTGACCATAGAAGTCCATGTCTTCACCATCATGGTCTCCCTCAGCAACTATTCCACTGTTCTGCGTGTTTCTATTTTTCTCGCGGTCAATGGTGTGGTAGCGGACACCGTCAGCAATTCATGATGAATACAACCTCACTCGCCTATCCGGCTCGCATGCCAAAGCAAAAAGATCAGCACTGACATTATTGATTCCAAGACTAAAGATCTGCACAAATAAACCAGGATTAATAACAAAAACACAAACTAATCATGTGGCAATTGATTCCAAGACTAAAGATCTCACATGATTCTTAAACCATTTAGCAAACCCCTTCGCAAGCCATCTATCAACATTGATGCCACAATCTTGCTTATTCAGCTCTTCTTTGCACAACCTACAATGCCAACAAAAACATAAAGTTCATTAAATCATCGGGCTTACAAATGGGTTCCTTCCAACTAAGGAAAAAGATAAGGGTGCATGCACAAGAGATGACATACTCTATATATGGTAGAACCTCAGGGAAACTCCTTAGCACATACCAATGCATTTTGTCATAGTCATCACCAGCCTCCAAGTACTCTGACCCTCCAAGAAGGTTCACACCATGGTTGAAAACAGAGACATCACCAATGTGCGAATCATCCCACTCTCTATTTCTGCCCGGCCGATTGAATCTTGTTTCCACATTGTCAAAGTACCTCGAGCAAAATGTAAGGCGCTCATCAACAACATATGCCTCGGCAATCAACCCTTCAGGCCTGGCGGTGTTTCGCACATAACGCTTAAATGTAAGCATCCTTCTTTCGACAGGGTACATCCAGCCATATTGTACGGGGCCTCTAAGAATTGCCTCTTTGGGTAAATGCACGATCAAATGAACCATCACCGTGAAGAAGGTCGGAGGAAATATCTTTTCAAGCTTGCAAAGGATAACTACGATTTATTTCTGGAGTCTTTCAAGAACAGATATCTTGACTGTTTTGGAGCACAACTCTCTGAAGAAATTCCCCAGCTCAGCAACAACTTCATATATTTCTTTATCCAAAATTCCACGGAGTCCAGCCGGTAAAATCCTTTGGAGGAGGATGTGACAATCATGAGTTTTTAGTCCTTGGAGCTTGCATCCATCAGGAGACACGCATTTTGCTAGGTTAGCGGCATACCCATCTGGAAATCTCACCGCTCTTATAAATTCACAGAATGCAAGCTTTTCTTCTTTACTCATTGTATACCATGCTTCTGGCATCTCAAACGACTGTCCACCTTCAACAGGCTACAGATGCAAATCTTTTCTTATGCCCATGTCTTCCAAATCAAGCCTAGAGTTAACTGTTTCCTTTGACTTCCCGTCGATGTTCATAAATGTGCCAAGAATATTATCACATATGTTTTTCTCGATATGCATTACATCAAGGTTGTGCCTCAACTTGAGATCTTCCCAGTAAGGGAGGTCCCACAAAATAGCCCTCCGGTCCCAACATTGACCATCCTCACACTTCCTTTTCTTTTGATGTTTTCCAGGTCTCACATCTTTCACATTGTGAAGCTGTTGCTCGAGCTCTTCTTTAGTGAACTCCGTCGGCTGGTCACGGGTTTCAGTTTTTCCATTGAAATCCTTGCTTTTTCGCCAAGGATGGTGGCGAGGAAGAAAACGGTGGGCCCCGGTCCAATATATCTTGTTCCTTATTTTTTTCGAGCACGGATCCTTGTCACAGCGCACGCATGCTTGATAACCAGACGTGAGCCTCCCCGACAAAGTGTGCAACGCCGGGAAATCATGGATACACCATATTACCGTAGCACGGAGATCGAACTTATCAGGACTCAGGGCATCATAGGTACGGACACCCTCCGAGAGCTTGAGCAGATCTTCTACCAGTGGCTCCATAAAGACATCAAAATCCTTTCCTGGAGATTTTGGACCCGGGACAACAAAGCCATCATGAAGTTTGACTGCTCCATACATGCCCGTGGTGGAAGATTGTACGGAACGACAAATACCGGCCACATGCTATATTTCGAGCTCATTCCAAATGGATTAAAGCCATCTGTGGCAAGGCCGAGTTTGATGTTCCTCGCATCGGCGACAAACTCTTTATGTTTATCGTCAAAATCTTTCCATGCCTTTCCGTCAGCTGGATGGCTAAGTTCATCATCCACGGGTTGCCTCTTTAGCTTGTGCCATTGTACATCCTCCGACTGTTGCTTCGAAATGAACATCCTTTGTAACCTTGGAATCAAAGGAAAGTACCTCAACACCTTCTCTAGTATCTGTATCCTCCCATCTGCATCTTTCCACCTAGAGGCATCACACTTTGGGCATTTGTCATGCTTGGCATACGTGTTTCGAAACAAGATACAATTGTTTGGGCAGACTTGGATTGATTCATAACCAAGCCCCAATCTGCCGATTATACTCAATGCTTCATCATAAGTTTTGGGAATTGAGCTTTTAGGGTATTGGGTGGTCAAGATATGGAGTATTGTGTTGAAGGCAACATTGCTTATCCGGTAGAAGGACTTGACGTGGAGTAGCTTCATGGTGAAGGAAAATTTGGACAATGTCCCACCATCACTAGCTGCACGCTTTGCATCCTCTATCAGCTCGGCATAGATTGTCCTCTGTCCATCACCTTGCGTTTCTGACTTGTATAGATCCTTAAACAAATCAGGAATCTTGTCATCCTCATACCCATCCTCCTCCTCAAAATCATCATCCTTTTGTGGAATATCATCTTCTACAAAATCACCGCCTTCACCAGCATGGTGTGCCTCTTCATTAGGTTCAGCTTCAACTCGAGGTTCTGTACGTAAAGGCTCTCCATGATGGATCCACCTATCATTAGTGCTTGACATCCCGCGCATCAGCAGATCAGACTCGACATCTTCTAGAGTTTGCTAAACACGATTCATACAGCTAGGGCATGGGCAAAGAACTAGAGCATCCTCAGCAGCACTTCTGCGAACAAATCGCATGAACTCGTCCACTGCCCTTAGATGCTCAGTGGAAAGCCTTATAACTCCTCGCGTAATCCAGCTCTGTCCATCTGCATGCAGAAGACCAAAAAATGTTAGCATTCAATGTTCAACCGAAGTGCACAAACCAAAAGTAGCTACCAAGATTAATTACAAATATAGTGCTGCTAAAATGGTAGCATCTGGACAATCTTGTATACACACAGATATGTTAGCATCTGGACAAATCTTGGACACACAGAGATATGGGACAAACCTATATGATGGCGCACTAAGATTCTTAAAAATATAGTGCTGCTAATAAATATGAATAACTGAATTTACTGAATTTGCTGCCAACTAAGATGAATTTGCTGCTAAGAAATATGATGGCACACTAAGATGAATTTGCTGCCAACTAAAGAAAAGGGTTAATTGGAGAGCAGCAACGCCAAGAAGATGACAATGGACTTGGTTAGGCTAGTTACCGTCGCCTCCGTCGGTCACACGCCGCCCCCTCCCCCTCCATCGGTCACCGCAGGCCCTGCCCCCTCCGTCGTTCACCGCCGGCCCCGCCCCCTCCATCGTTCACCGCCGGCCCCGCCCCCTCTGTCAGTCATCACCGGCCCCTCCCCCTCCGTGGGCTGAGCCCTCTCTGTCTCAGCACCTCTCTCAGTGCTGAATTTGTCCAAGTCCCCTCCACTGTGCGTGACTGTTAGATAAGGTGGATCATATTGTTTTGTTTCATATAGACATACTCTTTCATATAAAACAACATCACTTGACTAGCCTAGCGGTATGATGAGCTGAAAAGGAGCGTCGATCGTGGGTTCGAGTCCCCGCAGCTCCACATTTTTTGCCATTTTAACCAAAAACTGGCCATTCGGTGTATTGGGCTGGCATGGGCCACGCTGAGCATCGGCCGTCCATTGGGCCAGAATAGGCATTTCGTTGTATAAAATAAATTGGGCAGCTCATAAAAAAACTGGAGCAGGTCCCACATGTTGACACATAGGCAAAATAGATGAGCTGGCTACCGTCTCAGGCTGTTCCGTCGCAACTTAATGCCTATATGACGATATAGAAACTTCATAGTCGCACAAAATAAGGCCAGAGAAAGGTTATGACGATTTTATATGATGAAATTACGACGATTTGGAACAAAACGTCGTAATTTTACAGGGTTTTGACCTCCCCAATGAGCCCTTGACGATCTTGGAAAACATCGTCATAGATCTATGAAGATTTGATTTCTAGTCACTATGAGAACGTCACAAATAAACACATTTCTTGTAGTGTATGGAAGATCTCGACATTCCAATTTCTCAAAGTAAAACTTGATGGTGTCAACAAGGGATTAGAAGCACTTGGAGTTTTCCAAGAAGTTCAGAAAGACTGTCAAAAGATCAAAACTATTTTGAAAAGATAGGATAAAAATATATTGCTTTCTGCAAATAAGCCTAAACCCTACTTAGCCAAATATGCATATATTGATAGGTTCCACTTATTTCTACATAGTAGTGAAACTTGCCAATACAATTCAAAATGTATTGACCCTTGTGGCTGCAAATTATTATGTTGCAGGTTTGTTTGATGTTAGTGAAGTGTGTTGAATATGATTACAAGTCTACAACCAACATGTTTGCCTATGGCACTTTGAAGATGAAGGACTCCATGCTATATAGATATTCTGCTGCATTGTAATGTGATAGCCAAATGAGCTATGTAAGATGTAAAGAATTATTTTATTCCTGGTTATAAAGTTGTATTATGACCTTTGTTTCTTGATATTACATGTTAACTATGGATGCTAGCTATTGATCCAGGGACTAGCATTGTAAACACAGGGATCTCTACCTTATTAAAGGTTGGGACCTCTACAGGAGCGTCTTAGTTTTCGTTTGCTTTACTTAGTTTGTTTAGTTTGCTTTAGTAGTTTGGACCCACGTTCTCGCTGTGTTGTTTTGCAAATAAGGTTGCTTGGTGTTTGGAAAGGAGTAGTAAGTTCTTGCTTGAAGTGCAAGATGAGCTTGCATTGACTATGACTTATACTTTAGCATGACATGCTAGGTGTTGTTTTAGCATTATGCTTAGTGATTATTGCTGTAGCATGTTTTGTTCCAAACAATTGGGATTGCTTAGTGTGCCTGGAAGAAATTATGCGTTGTTTTAGCATGCAAAAGCATAGTATTGTGGTATTCTCCTTTGATGTTTTTCTTGGGTTGACTTGGCACATGCTCACACCATGTTATGACTATGACAAGTCACCATTAACCTCTATTATCATTTAGTCCTTGACTTGTAGTACCACTCTTTGCTTTGATTAGTTTGCTTTTCTGCATTGCATAATTATGGCCATTATTGCTCGCTTAGTTGGTTGCTCCCAGTCTTTTGCTAGCCTCCACTTGTATGAGTAAGTTATACTCATGCTTCCAACTACCAAGAAACCAAGTTATTCCAAAGTGTACACTATAAATTCCTATGCATGGTGTGTTACACCATTCCAAGTATATTCTTGTTTTCATCTATCTTCCAATTAAACACTATTTTGTTATGTGAAAACTTAGTGATTAAAGCCCTCACGAACTTTATGGCACACTTTATTATTTCCCCCTAATAAACTTGAACCATTGTGACAACTTTGTTGTATATGCTTTCACTTATAAGTTGGAATTAGCATAACCGTGCTGTCACAGGGAACGTTTTCAACGTTGCACTTATACCTTGTTGTACTCAGTTGATATCATGTTCTTTTGTCTATGGATGTCATCGGTGTGAAATAAAGAGGGAACTTGTAAGTCCATGGAGTTTGTATCCTGTGTTAGAGAAACGCCTGGGCCGCTAGCCTAAGCCATGGCTAATCATGGTGGAAACTTGCAGCATCACCATAGTGACATCTATGAAGAATTCTTCTTATAAAAAAGAGACACGTTGAGAAAGAGGAAAGAGAGAAAAAAGCACCATATTCCCATGGTACATAAGAAGAATTGCTGAGATGCTCATTGTCTGCTTGCCTTGTCATTTTGGTTATGGGAAAGCTCCTGTACCATGTGCAAGGGGTACCCCGTTGGCGGTTCTCAATGACATGCAAATACTTATAGTGATAAGAACTTACCTGGACCCAAAGTTGAGGATGCATGAGGTGTGGCCCTCGTATTCAAGGGGCATGAGATTGCCAACTTATACTTCATCAAGCATATACTCCAGCTTTGCCACTTTAACCTTAACCACTTCAAGATGCTTATGATAGGGGCAATGAGGGATGAAAGCTAACTAGTACCATAATTTTTGGAAGGTCTTTTTGAAACTTGTAATCCATGTTTCCTTTATAAAAGAATTTTCTTCAACCATTATTGAGTCTCCACCTTCTACCTTTAGGCACCATTAAGAGAGCATAGTTGTCATTCTGTGTGAAGTGTTTCAAAGCTTATTAATTGATGCATATTGTGTTATTACTTGTTCTTGTGCTATTTGTTTCTAGTCACCCTTGTGAACTTTGCAGGTGTCCTATGCATTATATTGCTACTCTATGAGGGACAATATGATTGCCACTATGCTATGTTTTCTGCATGTGAAACAAACAAACATTTTTCAATGCATATTATTCATGATCTTTGTTTGTAGCTTGCCATGTTGCATGCATAGTTACTATGTCCTATTGTTAGAACTCCATCTTTCATGCACATGTTTAGAGTTCTTTGATCCCAGCTTTCAATGCTTGCAAATGGTTGGATCTTTATTGTGAGGGCGCATGTCACCTCAAAAATTATTCTGCTTATCACTTACCTACTTGAGGACGAGCAGGAGTTAAGCTTGGGGATGCTGATACGTTGGAAACGTATCTATAATTTTTGATGCTACATGCTTGTTTTGTATCTACTTTGCTTTGCTTGACTACACTTTGAGGTGCTTTTTACATGTTTTCTGGTACTAACCTATTAACAAGTTGCAACAGTGCCAGATGCCCGTTTTCTGCTGTTTTTGGTTTAATAAAAGTTAGTAAAGAAATATTCTCGGAATTGGACGGGACAAATGTCAAAGTCAATTACTTTCCATGGGGAACAAGAAGTCTAGAGGAGAGCCGGGGGGCTAGACCCACCCCAGGCGCAGGGGCAGGTGGGCCCGCACCTGGCTAGGGTTTGGTGGCCCTGGCCGCCTCCCGGTCTCGCCCCTTCGCCTATAAGAAGCCCTCGATGCAGAAACCCCGAGTACCCGATCAGAAATCCACGAAACCGTCTGTAGCCACCGCCACCATCGTCCCTAGATCGGGGGGATCTGAAGTTCTTCACGGAACCATGCCGGAGGGGAGATCATCCCAGAGGCCTTCTCTCCAGTATGATTCGTGAGTAGTTCCACCTTGGACTATGGGTCCATGTAGTAGCTAGATGGTTGTATCTCCTCCTTTGTGCTTTCATGTATAGATCTTGTGAGATCCGTTCATGATCAAGATCTAATCCATTTGTAATCATGCATGTTGTGTTTACGGGGATCCGATGGATATTGAGATTATTATGTTGGTTTGATTAATGGTTTTATCTTTATGATTCTATCATGTCTGTGTTGTTTATGATCTTGCATGCTCTCTGTTGCTAGTGGTTATCTTGGCCAAGTAGTTGCTAGTGACTCCAAGAGGGGGTATTTATGCTCGATAGTGGGTTCATGCCTCTAGTTTCCAAGGGAAGTGACAATAATCTCTTCGGTTGTAGATGTGCTGTTGCTACTTGGCAGAAAACAATGGTCTCTTGTTCATGGAACATGTGGACTGTTTACCTTACACACTTTGCTTAAAGCAGTTGCCTGTTGCTTGCAACTTAATACTGGAGGGGGTTCGGATGATAACCTAAAGGTGGACTTCTAGTCATAGATGCAGTTGGATGACAGTCTATGTATATTGTTGTATTGCCCAATCAACCTCATAGGATCTTTCTGGCTAGTAATTGCATTGTTATGCCTTGCTCAGTTCCTGTCAATTGCCCCGCTATAATTTGATTACCCTTCATGCCATGTTGTTTATCTAAGGAGAGCACCTCTAGTGAACTATGGACCCCGGTCCAATCTTTACCATTGATACATTTTCCACTGCTACCTATTTACTTACTGCAAACCATTACCTTCCAGACCATACGTTTAATCCTTTGTTACAGCAAACCGGTGAGCTTGACAAGCTCACTGATTCATTGGGGCAAAGTCTTGAGTTTGTGTTGTGTAGGTCTCCGCGTTGCTAGCAACACCTGTGTGACGTTTCCTTCCTCCTACTGGTTCGATAACCTCGGTTTCTTACTAAGGGAAACTTGTGGTTATGCTGCTTCATACCTTGCTCTTGGGGTTTCCAACGAAGCGTCCCACGACAAGTGGTGGGCGCCATCATGGGCCAGGGTGGCCACACCCCCTGTAGGCGCGCCCTAGGGTGGCCTGTGCCTAGGGTGTGTGGGCCCCCTGTGGCCCAACTTCACCTCCCCTTCTGGCATCCTTCGTTTTCTGGGAAAATAGGATTTTTTGTAGTTTTTATGGTATTTTTATAATCTTCGCGAAATTGCATCAAAACACCACTTTTTCCATCAGAATCCTGACTCCGGCAATTCATCCTCCAAGAATCATCCAACATGCAAAAATAGATAAAAATACATAAGTAACACTTCTTAATACGAAATATATCAATGAATAGAGGAAAATTATGATATAGAATGGTGATGCAAATTGGACGTATCAGCGCATCAAGCTGTTTTTTGGCGCCGTTGCCGGGGAGGCTAAGGACGGATCACAAGGGGAGTCCTTCACAACCTTTCTCTTTACTTTTTTTGTTTTACTTAGTTTCTTTTGCCTGGTTTTGTTTTCCTCTTTTTATCAAAAACTCGAAAAAATTTAGTTTAGTTTGGTTTGCTTTTTCTTATCAAAAACACAAAAAATTAGTTCCTGCTCTAGTTGCTGCTGCTGTTGGCTTGCTCCACTTTTGCCAAAATGAACTTTGCTGAGAACACCAAGTTGTGTGACTTCACTAGCACAAACAACAATGATTTCCTGAGTACACCTATTGCTCCACCTGCTCCTGATGCTACCTTTTATGAAATTAAGCTTGCTTTGTTGAATCTTGTGATGAGAGAGCAATTTCTGGTGCTAGTTCTGATGATGCTGCTGCCCACCTCAATAACTTTGTTGAACTTTGTGAGATGCAAAAATATAAGGATGTAGATGGAGATATTATTAAGCTCAAGTTGTTTCCTTTGTCCTTGAGAGGAAAAGCTAAAGAATGGTTTCTATCCTTGCCTAGAAATAGTATTGATTCTTGGATTAAGTGCAAAGATGCTTTTATTGGAAAATACTACCCTCCTGCTAAGATTATATCTATGAGAAGTGATATTATGAAATTTAAACAACTTGATAATGAAAATGTTGCTCAATCTTGGGAAAGAATGAAATCTTTGGTTAAGAATTGTCCCACTCATGGACTTACTACTTGGATGATTATCCAGACTTTTTATGCAGGTTTGAACTTCTCTTCAAGAAACCTGTTGGATTTAGCTACTAGAGGTACCTTTATGACCATTACCCTGGGTGCTGCAACAAAGCTCCTTGATAATATGATGGTTAATTATTCTGAATGGCACACCGAGAGAGCTCCACATGGTAAGAAGATAAATTCTATTGAAGAAACCCCCTCTTTGAGTGATAAGATTGATGTTATCATGGCTATGCTTGTTAATGGAAAAGCTCCTATAGATCCTAATAATGTTCCATTAGCCTCTTTGGTTGCTCAAGAAGAGCAAGTTGATGTGAACTTCATTAGAAACAACAATTTCAACAACAATGCCTATAGGAATAATTTTGGTAGTAACCACAATTATAGGCCTTATCCTCCTAATAATGGCAATACCTATGGAAACTCCTATAAAAATACTAGAAGTGATCCTTCCGAACTTTAAGTCATGCTCAAAGACTTTATTAGTAAACAAACCACTTTCAACAAGAATGTGGAGGAAAAGCTTTTGAATGTTGAGAAAAATATTTCCTCTTTGTCTGAAGCACAGTCCTCTTTGATTAATAAAATGGCTGCTAAACCTGAAACTTTGGAAAGTACCTTTGCTGCTACTCATGCCATACAAGTTACTATTGATGAAAATGTTAGATTTTTAGCCCAACTACATGCTAAGTGGGAAAGAGAAGCTGAAATTTCTAGAAACAATAGTGTGTGCACAATCACCACCACCAATATGGATGCCACTAAGCCACAAGAAGTCCCTATTCCTCCTACCACAATGCCTAAACCCAATGAGCCTACTACTAGTGATGCTAAGTTTGATTTTGATCTTGATGGTTGCAATATTTCTGAAGTGATTATGTTCCTACAAAAGCTTGCTAGAAGTCCTAATGCTAGTGATATGAATGTAGCTTTCACTAAACACATTACTGATGCCACTCTTATGAAAATTACGGAAGAAAATTTGAAACACAAAGCCTCTATTCCTAGGAAAGTAGAAGATAGTTGGGAACCCATCATTAATATGCAAGTGAATGACTTTAATCTCAAAGCTTCATGTGACCTTGGTTCTAGTGTCTCTATTATGCCTAGAAAGATATATGAAATGCTTGATTTGTCACCTTTGGAATATAGCTATTTGGATGTCCCACTTAATGATAATTCTAAAAAAAACTCATGGGGAGTGTTAATGATGTTCTTATTATGGTTAACAATGCTTATGTCCCTATTGATTTCTATGTTTTTATGTTGAATACAATGCTTCTTGTCCTATTAATTTGGGAAGACCTTTTCTTAGAACTGTTGGTGCCATCATTGATATGAAATAAGGCACCATTAAATATCAACTTCCATTCCAGAAAGGTATTGAAAACTTCCCTATGAGGAGAGAGAGAAGTTATTTTTTACTCCTCCTTTGAAAGCAAGGTTTGATGTTAATGCTTCTTCATTTGAAAATACTTTATTCTTGCTTCTTGTGCCTAACTTAAAGGCGTTAGATAACCCAAAAGTTTTCTTGAGTCTTGGAAGTTATTACCTCTGTAATAACCGCTCCTTATCCCTTTTATTTGCTTTTTGTGCCAAGAATAACCTCTAATGAGAGGGAAGTAAGATTTGGGGAGTTGCTATCCCGAAACAGATTTTTATGCTCCACCGTTAAAATTTGTGTAAAATCTCTGTAAGTCGGTTTGAGCTGATATTTTCTAAATAAACCCCCCAGTATGTTAGCTAACTTTCTTTAGTTCAACTCGTTTTGATTTGAGCAACAGAAGTTCTTCGAAAAAATCGGTTTCTACCTGCTGGTCTGTTTTTACAGATTTCTGCCATTATTTGCATTTGCTTCTTATTGATTCCTTTTTGGGATCTTTTTGGGAAATTGAGATTTTTGAGGGAATTGCTACAATATCTTATGTTTTTATTGAAAGTTTTTCTGTTCTAAAGCTAAACCCAAAGGTCTATTATCTTTTGAACACACTAATGTTGCTAATGAAGATTGTGTGAAGTTTTGTATGAAGGAAAATTTTCAGGTGTAGAGAAAGAATGATGTAATGAGATGAAGAATAGACAAAATCTCAAGCTTGGGGATGCCACCCCATGTCACCCCAAGAAACATTCAAGAGGTACAAGCGTCAAAGCTTGGGGATGCCCAAGGCATCCCCTTCTTCATCAATAAAAATCTTAGGTCTTTCTAGACACTTCGTTTTTATTGTTTCATGCATTGTTGTGTTGTTCTTGGAGCGTCTTAGTTTTTGTTTTGTTTGCTTAGTTTGATTGAATAAAGTAGTTTGGACCCCCGTTCTCTCTATGTTGTTTCAAATAAGTTGATTGGTGTTGGAGAGGAGTAGAAAGTTCTTGCTTGAATAGTACAATAGGAGCTTTTTTTGACTGTGACCTAGAATTTAGCATGTCATGCTAGATGTTGTTTTGACCTTATGCTTAGTGATTATTTCTGTAGCATTACTTGTTCCAAACAATTGGGATTTCTTAATGTGCCTTGAAGGAATCATGCGTTGTTTTAGCATACAAAAGCATAGTATTGTGGTATTCTCCTTTGATGCTTTGTTTAGGTTGACTTGGCACATGGTCACACCATGTTATGACTATGAACCAGGCACCATAGCCTATGATCATTTAGTCCTTGACTTGTAGTACCACTTTATGCTTTGATTAGTAATATTTTCTCACTCTACATGATTATGGCCATTATTGCTCTCTTAGTTGGTCGCTCCCAGTCTTTTGCTAGCCTCCACTTGTATGAGTAAGATCTACTCATGCATCCAACTCCCAATAAACCAAGTTATTCCAAAGTGTCCACTATAAATTCCTATGCATGGTGTGTTACACCATTCCAAGTATATTCTTGTTTTCATCTATCTTCCAATTAAAAAGTGTCTTTGTTATGTGAAAACTTAGTGATTAAAGCTCTCACGAACTTGATGGCACACTTTATTTTTCTTGCACCTAATAAACTTGAACCATTGTGTCATCTATGTTGTATATGCTTGCACTTATACGTTGGAATTAGCAGAACCATGTTGTCATGGGGAACGCTTTCAACATTGTACTTGTACGTTTTACTCAGTTGATATCATGCTCTTTTGTCTATGGATGTCATCGGTGTGAAATGAAAGGGGAGCTTGTAAGTCCATGGAGTTATGTATGTGTGTTAGAGAAACGCCTGAGCTGCTAGCCTAAGCCATGCCTAATCATGGTGGAAACTTGCAGCATCACCATAGTGAGCAATCTATGAAGCATTCTTCTTATAAAAAAACAGATAGAAAAAATAGATTGAGAAAAAGAAAAAATATGATAAAAGAGGAAACAGAGAAAAAGGCACCATTTTCCCATGGTAAATAAGAAGATTGCTGAGATGCTCATTGTCTGCTTGCCTTGTCATTTTTATTATGGGATAGCTTCTATATCATGTGCAAGGGGTACCCTGTTGGCGGTTCTCTATGATACACATGTACTTACTATGATAAGAACTTGCAAGTAACTAAACTTGAGTAGCATGAGGAGCGGCCCTCGTATTCAAGGGACATGAGATTGCCAACTTATACTTTGTCAAGCATATACTCCATAGTTTGTTCACTTTAACCTTAATCACTTCAAGATGCTTATGATAGGGGCAATGAGGGATGAAAGCTAACAAGTACCATAATTTTTGAAAGCTCTTTTTGAGACTTGAAATCCCTACTTCCATTTATGAAGGGCCTTTCTTCCACCATTATATTGAGTTTTCACCTTATATCCTTAGGCACCAATTAAGAGAGCATAGTTGCCATTCTTAGTTCTATGTGCATTGTCTCAAAACTTATTGATTGATGCATATTGTTGATATTACTTGTTCTTGTGCTATTTGTATGTAGTCACTCTTATGAACTTTGAAGGTGTCCTATGGATCTATTTGCTACTCCATGAGGGACAAGCTGAATGCCACTATGCTATGTTTTCTGTATGTGAAACAAACAAACGTTTTTCAATGCATGTTATTCATGATTTTTTTTGTAACCTTTCATGTTGCATGCATAGTTACTTTGTATTACTGTTAGAACTCCATCTTTCATGCTCATGTTTAGAGTTCTTAGATCCCAGCTTTCAATGCTTGCAAATGGTTTGATCTTGATTTTGATGGTGCATGTCACCTAAAAAATTATTCTTTTTATCACTTACCTACTCGAGGACGAGCAGGAGTTAAGCTTGAGGATGATTGATACGTCGGAAACGTATCTATAATTTTTGATGTTCCATGCTTGTTTAGTATATACTTTGCTTTGCTTTGTCTACACTTTGAGGTGTTTTATATGTTTTTAAGGACTAACCTATTAACAAGATGCCACAGTGCCAGTTGCCTGTCTTCTTCTGTTTTTGGTTCCAGAAAAGGGAGAAAATCAGTATTCTCGGAATTGGACGGGACAAAAGCCGAAGTGAATATTTTACCGTGGGGAACACAGAGCCTGAATACGACGGAGGGGAGCCACCAGGGGGCCACACCCCTTGGCCACGCGGCTGGGATAGCCCGCGCCTGGGGGGGCGGCCGCTCTGTGTAAGGTTCCCAACCTTCAATAAGGTAGAGATCCCTGTGTTTACAATGCTAGTCCCTGGATCAATAGCTAGCATCCACAGTTAAGATGTAATATCAAGAAACAAGGGTCATAATACAACTTTATAACCAGGAATAAAATAATTTATTACATCTTACATAGCTCATTTTTGGCTATTACATTACATTGCAGCACAATGTCTATAAAGCATGGAGTCCTTCATCTTCAAAGTGCCACAGGCAGACATGTTGGTTGTAGACTTGTAATCTTATTTCAACACACTTCACTAATTTCAAACAAACCTGCAACATAACAAGTTACAGCCATAAGGGTCAATACATTTGGATTGTATTGGCAAGTGATACTATGGTAGTATAGTGGAGTCTATCATCTATATGCATTTGGCTAAGTGGAGCTTAGGCTTGCTTTGCTCAAAATAGTTTTTCCTTATCATTTGAAAACACTAAGTTTTTGCTTGACAAAATCACCCAAGGCATCTCCCAATAGAAATTGGTGATCCTTCAACCCTTGTTCAACCACAAGTTTTAACTTAGAAAATTGGGATGAGGAGATTCTTGATAGCTTCCATGTCTTGATGCTCAAATTTTCCTTTACCAGGGACATGGCTAAGTACTTAGATTTTTTCCATCTGCAGAGGTTGTGCACTTTCCCCACAAGACTTGGTTTCACCAAGACAAGATCTTTTAGAAGCCTTCCCTTAGACCAGAATGGACGCGTTCCAACCTATCATCCCCTACCACCAACTGTCCATTTGGCTAAGTTATTGCAACCTATATGATCCAGGCAGATCCCATAATGCCAAGTGGCTGCACTTGAAGCTTCTCAACATTTAACATCTCAAATCTCTTTGTTCCTGGGTGGCCATCCACAAGTGAGATACACAAGGTAAACCATATAAATGGGCCTTGTGAACCACTCAACACAAACCATTCCTTCCATTCCACCCAGGTGATTCATTCACTTAGTTGTTTTACTAACAAAACACAAGTCCTTGACTTAGAAATATTCCATGGTATGAATATATATTCCACCCTTGTTTTCTACTAGCTAAGCTAAGCATGATAGTAGTAGGAATCTTAACTTAGGAAATTCTACTAAGATTTCATCTACTAGGATTTCCCATGGCATAGTTTATACTTAGCAAAAATTCCATGCAAGTCCTACTTAGAAATATCACTAATGCATAGTGAAAATAATGGGACAAAGTATGAAGCATCACTTGCCTTTTTGGTAGAGAATAATAGTTCACTCCTTGTCTTTGCAATGATCACACTCTTCAAATCACTATAATTCAATCAAGCAAGGCACAATCTCAATCTACCATGCAAGCAAACATCACATAAAATATTAAAAACAAAGTAGTGCATGCAAGCATGCCAAAGATTGTTTTATTTGGAAAAATGGTTTCTAATAGGTCATAAACATTTGAAAACACCTATTGGTCATTCTATAAAGTGGAAAAACCATTTGCAAAAGATTTTATCTATAAACCATTTTTTTAAACCAAATCAATATTTTATGTGGTTGAAAATGCCTTTAACAAAGCAACAATTTTTATATGGTTCACCAAATACCTTTTCAATTCTAAAACTTGGTGTTTGGGGTCAGAGAGTTTAAATTAAAACATTTCCCAAAGTTTTTCTTCCAAAAATCATTTTTAACAATTAAACCATATTTTTATTTGACTAGAAATGCTTTAATTCAAGGTTTTATTCTTTTGCTTCACCAAATATGTTTTTGAAACCAAAAATTGATTTATATGTTCAGTAGATTCAAAACAAACCATTTGCCAAAGATTTTATCTCAAAAATCATTTTAGAACAAATTTTTATATTCTAAATATGCCTACACAAGTTTCTGCAAAAACAATCATTTTAACAGAAGCAATTCACTAAACAAAGTGCATGGTCAGAAAGTACTTGTTTTTCTGAATCCATTGATATAAAATTTGCAAAATTTGGACGTGTGGTTTGAAAGTTATGGATTTTACAAAATTGAGCATCTAATAGAATAGTTTCTGTTTTTAAAACAAACTCTGGCCACGTGGTGTGATCTCATTGGTCGAAAACGTTTCACGCGGATTGACCTATCTGGTGCATTAGATCAAAGGTAAATCGCGCGGCTCAGGTTCTCCCATACCCATTTGAGTTACGTTCTATCGCATCCGTCAGATCAAGATCCAGTGGCTCAGGCACTGTGACCAAATGTCAGCGGCGCTCGACGGTGGCTGGCGGCGGCGACGCTCGGCTCACGGTGCTGCGGCGACTATAGGAAGCGAGGGAGAGTAAGGAGGTGCTTACCAGGTTCGCAGCGACGTACTGATGCTCAATGTGGTTGTCGCAGGGCAGGGGCGCACGGGGTTCACGACAATTGCTCGCCGGAGTTCGTGGAGTCGTCGGGCGTGCTCAGGCGAGGTTGAAGACGAGGCTTCAGAGCATGTCAGAGAAAATGGAAAGCATGGTTAGATGCGCGGGAGAGTGGTGAGTGTAGGAGGGTCGTCCAGAGGTGGAGGGGGAGACGTGGCTTACGGGGAGGCGTCGCCGGAGTTGAAGCAGACGGCGGCGTTGCTCTGTTGGAGACGCTGTCGACGTTGCACAGCATGCGCGGGCGAGCTGGAGCTACGGGGAGATTCGCCAGGAGGTGGGAAGCAAGTGAGCGTGGTCGAGGGGGCAAGGGGCGAGGGTGTATGGTCGGAATCGGAGAAATGGCTCGCCGGAGTCTACGGCGGTGCAGGGTAAATTGGAGACAGCCTGGGGCGTAGAGGGTCTGGCGAGTGAGGGGAAAGAGAGAGGGGACGCAGACGATTAAGAAGGCATGGTCAGGGGGAGGATTAATTGCGCCATTACT
Source organism: Avena sativa (assembly GCA_916181665.1). NCBI lineage: Eukaryota > Viridiplantae > Streptophyta > Magnoliopsida > Poales > Poaceae > Avena > Avena sativa. The sequence goes on along the minus strand of OV702299.1, from coordinate 500,155,637 downwards.
CATGAATTTAACTTGCGAAATCAACGCAGGGAACGCTCGGACGAACCGGTCGTGAGGATTAAGATGCTGACGTGGTTGTGGGGTCCGTTTGGCAGCGAGTGAGAGAGAGAAGGAGGTGGGGTCCAACCATCGGTGACTGAGCGGGTTCTGTCTTCGGTGAGGAAAACGTTTCGGGGGAGAGGGGTTAGTTGGGTTGCTGGGCCTGGACTGGCTTAGCTGGGCTGGGATGTTCCTTTCATTTTTGTTATACCAAATGTTTTTCCTTTTTCTGTTTGAATATTCTGATTTGATTTTGTTTAAACAAATTAAACATTCATTTGAATTTAAATCTTTGCCAAATTTTGTGAAGACTCAAATACTAATTAATAGTATATTCTGAAGTCAATTTTGGGAATAAAACTTTATTCTCTTTGGGGTCTTTTAATTATTTAATTAGGCCTTTGTTTTAATTCAAATAAGGTTTAATAATATCTTCAAAACACCATTTGAATTGTAAAACCTTCCAAATCTTTTCAGTAGGTTTTTTATTTGTTTAATAGGGTGTCAAATAATTCATCTTGAATTATTTGGAGATGTTTTTAATATGATTTATTAATCATTTAAAATTGGATTTGTCTTTATTCAAATAGAATTTGGTTTATGCCATTTTATTTTATTTTGGAAAATTCTTTATCCTTTTATTTCATTTAGTTTTGGATTAAATTCATTCCATTTTCTTATGGTCTTGGCCAATATTTAATTTGGTCTTTAAATATTCCTTATTTAATATTTCTTTCTTCATCTTATAAAATCCATATCTTTTTATTTAGAGATCCAAACTTGGTGATTCCAATTTGTAAAATCTTATTTAATATTTGTTTATCCTTTTAAATCCCTTTAGGATTATTTGCTCACCATTTGGTATGGATTTCTAGATGGTTGCTTTATTAGCTTTGGTAATTACTTTTCCTTACCTTATTAAATTCATAGGATTTTATTCATGGCTCCCAAGTAAGTGAAACCAATTATATGGTTTTATAATATTTCTATTTTTCTTTCTTGATCATTTTGAAATGTTTGTTTGATCAATTTTTATATGGATCAAATCCATAGGCTTAGAGATAACTTGGAAATGTTTTTCTTCCATTAGGGTTTTAGGGTTTTGGTTTAATTTCCAAGTGTTTAAATTTCAAGATGCATTTATGGAGAATGCATTTTACTTGATTTGAATTTAGTTAGGTTCAAATGTTAACCAAACTTTATTCAAGATGGGATTTTAAGTTTCCATTTAGAAACAAAAGTTTCTTTTCACTCTAAATTTCAACAATTATTTATTTTGTTTATTTATTTTTCACATTACAAGATTTGGAAAATCTTGGGATGTGACAGGCTACCACCCTTAAAATAAATCTCGTCCCGAGATTTGGGATGGCTAGGGGTTACAAGTTGGCTCAAAGCAGCTAGGGTACTACCACCCTTAAAAAAATTCCAACTAGATTACTTCTTGGCTTGCTTGGAATCTTGTTGAAACTTTTCTGGCCAAACATCTGCATTGTGTCCTTTGTTTCCACACTTGAAACATGTGACAAGGCTGTGATCCTTCATAGGCTTGTTTATCTTTTGCTTCATCTTTTTTGGACAATTGCTTGCATAGTGTCCTGGTTCTTTGCAATTGAAACACATCACTTGGCTGATATCTTTCTTTTCCTTTGGTATCATTGCCTTTTGTTTGTTTCCTTGTTTCTTATTCTTTTCTGGGCATTCATTGGCATAGTGTCCTATCTCTTTGCAAGTGTAACATTTATCTTGGGTAATATCCTTCTTGCTAGAGTTGGGGCATTTCTTCTTCTTCTTCTTGGGTCTCTCTAAAGCTAGGAGTTCTTCTAGTTCATGCTCTTCATATCTCACCTCAAAGGTGGGAAATCTTTCTCTCTTCTTGGGGCATTTACTAGAGATATGACCTTCTTCTTCACAAGAGTAGCAACACTTTGTGATCACTTTGGATTTGGCCTTATGGTGCATAGTTTTGACTTTGCCTTCATCCTTCTTGGTAGAAGTTGTTCCTTCATGAGGGTTTACAAATTGTTGTTGCACTCCACCTTGTTTCCTTTGTTGAACTATGGAATAGATGGGGCATTGGATGGGGACATGATTATTTCCTTCACATAGGAAACAAGTAGCTTGAGATGTGGGGCATGGGTCAGTTGGATGTTTCTCTTCACAATTGGGGCATTGATCTACATGCTCTTTGGAAGTGTGATCCTTGTCTCCACAAACATTGCAAGCTTAAGTTCCTTCTATAATATCATCATTGACATCTTTGTTGTCATAAACTCCTTGGGAAGAGTTGTCTCCCATGTTGATCATTTGGTTTGTCATCCTTTGCAACAATTGGGTTTGGGTTTCCAAAAACTTTTGCATGGTTGGGTCTAACTCATTGTTGTTGGCTAAAAACTGAGTTGTCACTTGGTTCAACTGGGTTTGGTTTGCTAGCAGTTGTTCTCTCATGTTGACCTCTTGGTTGTTGTTGTCATCATTCTTGATGTTGGAGTTTCTTGGAGTAGTCATCTGTTTGGGTTGGATTGGGATTAGAGTGGGAAAAAGATTTCTAGGGAAATAGTTCTAATCACACACATCAAAATTCACACAAGCAATGTGCAAGCAATCAAACAAACAAAACATTCCACTCAAACAAGTCTCAAGCATATTTTTAGGCAACAAAATATTTTTGCTACACCACATTAAGTTTGTGTGTTTGATCTATACTTAATATGGTGGTCCATCTATATGGTTCACTTGAGATCATTCCATCCTTCTTAGTTGGTTCTTCTTGAATGAGATCATGGTTTTTTTTTGGGAAAATTTCTTATGTCTTGGTCACAAAACTTCAAAGGTGATGATGATTCCTTCTAAGTTGTGTTTCCTTAGTGTTCAAGTCTTGAGCAACAATTCTTGTCTCACTTGTAGTCCTTAGTGATATCCAAGGTTGAAGTCCTTGTTGAGAATGAGGTTGGAATCACTTGAAGATGTTGAAGTCAATAGAGTTGATGAAGTCCATTTGCACATGGTGAAGTCTTTGGCCATGGAGAAGGCTTTATCCAACAAGTTTCAAATAGAAGAGATGTAGAGTTGAAACCAAAAATGGTTGAGGGAAGAGTTTACAAGATTGTTTGTAAATAAGTTTTGGAACAAATACAACTCCTATTTTTCTAAGGGGTTTTGTCCAATCCTAGGGTTACAATCCTACAGGCAACACAATGCTCTGATACCATCTGTAAGGTTCCCAACCTTCAATAAGGTAGAGATCCCTGTGTTTACAATGCTAGTCCCTGGATCAATAGCTAGCATCCACAGTTAAGATGTAATATCAAGAAACAAGGGTCATAATACAACTTTATAACCAGGAATAAAATAATTTATTACATCTTACATAGCTAATTTTTGGCTATTACATTACATTGCAGCAGAATATCTATAAAGCATGGAGTCCTTCATCTTCAAAGTGCCACAGGCAGACATGTTGGTTGTATACTTGTAATCCTATTTCAACACACTTCACTAATTTCAAACAAACCTGCAACATAACAAGTTACAGCCACAAGGGTCAATACATTTGGATTGTATTGGCAAGTGATACTATGGTAGTATAGTGGAGTCTATCATCTATATGCATTCGGCTAAGTGGAGCTTAGGCTTGCTTTGCTCAAAATAGTTTTTCCTTATCATTTGAAAACACTAAGTTTTTGCTTGACAAAATCACCCAAGGCATCTCCCAATAGAAATTGGTGATCCTTCAACCCTTGTTCAACCACAAGTTTAACTTAGAAAATTGGGATGAGGAGATTCTTGATAGCTTCCATGTCTTGATGCTCAAATTGTCCTTTACCAGGGACATGGCTAAGTACTTAGATTCTTCCATCTGCAGAGGTTGTGCACTTTCCCCACAAGACTTGGTTTCACCAAGACAAGATCTTTCAGAAGCCTTCCCTTAGACCAGAATGGACGCGTTCCAACCTATCATCCCCTACCACCAACTGTCCATTTGGCTAAGTTATTGCAACCTATATGATCTAGGCAGAGCCCATAATGCCAAGTGGCTGCACTTGAAGCTTCTCAACATTTGACATCTCAAATCTCTTTGTTCCTGGGTGGCCATCCACAAGTGATATACACAAGGTAAACCATAGAAATGGGCCTTGTGAACCACTCAACACAAACCATTCCTTCCATTCCACCTAGGGTGATTCATTCACTTAGTTGTTTTATTAACAAAACACAAGTCCTTGACTTAGAAATATTCCATGGTATGAATATATATTCCACCCTTGTTTTCTACTAGATAAGCTAAGCATGATAGTAGTAGGAATCTTAACTTAGGAAATTCTACTAAGATTTCATCTACTAGGATTTCCCATGGCATAGTTTATACTTAGCAAAAATTCCATGCAAGTCCTACTTAGAAATATCACTAATTCATAGTGAAAATAATGGGACAAAGTATGAAGCATCACTTGCCTTTTTGGTAGAGAATAATAGTTCACTCCTTGTCTTTGCAATGATCACACTCTTCAAATCACTTTAATTCAATCAAGCAAGGCACAATCTCAATCTACCATTCAAGCAAACATCACATAAAATATTAAAAACAAAGTAGTGCATGCAAGCATGCCAAAGATTGTTTTATTTGTAAAAATGGTTTCTAATAGGTCATAAACATTTGAAAACACCTATTGGTCATTCTATAAAGTAGCAAAACCATTTGCAAAAGATTTTATCTATAAACCATTTTTTTAAACCAAATCAATATTTTATGTGGTTGAAAATGCCTTTAACAAAGCAAAAAATTTTATATGGTTCACCAAATACCTTTTCAATTCTAAAACTTGGTGTTTGGGGTCAGAGAGTTTAAATCAAAACATTTCCCAAAGGTTTTCTTCCAAAAATCATTTTTAACAATTAAACCATATTTTTATTTGACTAGAAATGCTTTAATTCAAGGTTTTATTCTTTTGCTTCACCAAATAAGTTTTTGAAACCACAAATTGATTTATATGGTCAGTAGGTTCAAACCAAACCATTTGCCAAAGATTTTATCTCAAAAATCATTTTAGAACAAATTTTTATATTCTAAATATGCCTACACAAGTTTCTGAAAAAACAATCATTTTAACAGAAGCAATTCACTAAACAAAGTGCATGGTCAGAAGTACTTGTTTTGCTGAATCCATTGATATAAAATTTGCAAAATTTGGACGTGTGGTTTGAAAGATATGGATTTTACAAAATTGAGCATCTAATAGAATAGTTTATGTTTTTAAAACAAACTCAGGCCACGTGGTGTGATCTCATTGGTCGAAAACGTTTCACGCGGATTGACCTATCTGGTGCGTTAGATCAAAGTTAAATCGCGCGGCTCAGGTTCTCCCATACCCTTTCGAGTTATGTTCTATCGCATCCGTCAGATCAAGATCCAGCGGCTCAGGCACTGTGACCAAATGTCAGCGGCGCTCGACGGTGGCTGGCGGCGGCGACGCTCGGCTCACGGCGCTGCGGCGACTATAGGAAGCGAGGGAGAGTAAGGAGGTGCTCACCAGGTTCGCAGCGACGTACTGATGCTCAACGTGGTTGTCGCAGGGCAGGGGGCGCACGGGGTTCACGACAATTGCTCGCCGGAGTTCGTGGAGTCGTCGGGCGTGCTCGGGTGAGGTTGAAGACGAGTCTTCAGAGCATGTCAGAGAAAATGGAAATCATGGTTAGATGCGCGGGAGAGTGTTGAGTGTAGGAGGGTCATCCAGAGGTGGAGGGGGAGACGTGGCTTACGGGGAGGCATCGCCGGAGTTGAAGCAGACGGCGGCGTTGCTCTGTTGGAGACGCTGTCGAGGTTGCAGAGCACGCGCAGGCGAGCTGGCGCTACGGGGAGATTTGCCAGGAGGTGGGCAGCAAGTGAGCGTGGTCGAGGGGGCAAGGGGCGAGGGTGTATGGTCAGAATCGGAGAAATGGCTCGCCGGAGTCTGCGGCGGTGCAGGGTAAATTGGAGACAGCCTGGGGGCGTAGAGGGTCTGGTGAGTGAGGGGAAAGAGAGAGGGGACGCAGGCGATTAAGAAGGCATGGTCAGGGGGAGGATTAACTGCGCCATTACTCGTGAATTTAACTTGCAAAATCAACACAGCGAACGCTCGGACGAATCGGTCGTGAGGATGAAGATGCTGACGTGGTCGTGGGGTCCGTTTGGCAGCGAGTGAGAGAGAGAAGGAGGTGGGGTCCAACCGTCGGTGACTGAGCGGGTTCTGTCTTCAGTGAGGAAAACGTTTCGGGGGAGAGGGGTTAGTTGGGCTGCTGGGCCTGGACTGGCTTAGCTGGGCTAGGCTGTTCCTTTCATTTTTTTTATACCAAATGTTTTTCCTTTTTCTGTTTGAATATTCTGATTTGATTTTGTTTAAACAAATTAAACATTCATTTGAATTTAAATCTTTGCCAAATTTTGTGAAGACTCAAATACTGATTAATAGTATATTCTGAAGTCAATTTTGGGAATAAAACTTTATTCTCTTTGGGGTCTTTTAATTATTTAATTAGGCCTTTGTTTTAATTCAAATAAGGTTTAATAATATCTTCAAAACACCATTTGAATTGTAAAACCTTCCAAATCTTTTCAGTAGGTTTTTTATTTGTTTAATAGGGTGTCAAATAATTCATCTTGAATTATTTGGAGATGTTTTTAATATGATTTATTAATCATTTAAAATTGGATTTGTCTTTATTCAAATAGAATTTGGTTTATGCCATTTTATTTTATTTTGGAAAATTATTTATCCTTTTATTTTATTTAGTTTTGGATTAAATTCATTCCATTTGCTTATGGTCTTGGACAAGATTTAATTTGGTCTTTAAATATTCCTTTTTTAATATTTCTTTCTTCATCTTATAAAATCCATATCTTTTTATTTAGAGATCCAAACTTGGTGATTCCAATTTGTAAAATCTTATTTAATATTTTTTTATCCTTTTAAATCCCTTTAGGATTATTTGCTCACCATTTGGTATGGATTTCTAGATGGTTGCTTTATTAGCTTTGGTAATTACTTTTCCTTACCTTATTAAATTTATAGGATTTTATTCATGGCTCCAAAGTAAGTGAAACCAATTATATGGTTTTATATATTTCTATTTGTCTTTCTTGATCATTTTGAAATGTTTGTTTGACCAATTTTTATATGGATCAAATCCATAGGCTTAGAGATAACTTGGAAATGTTTTTCTTCCATTAGGGTTTTAGGGTTTTGGTTTAATTTCCAAGTGTTTAAATTTCAAGATGCATTTATGGAGAATGCATTTTACTTGATTTGAATTTAGTTAGGTTCAAATGTTAACCAAAGTTTGTTCAAGATGGGATTTTAAGTTTCCATTTAGAAACAAAAGTTTCTTTTCACTCTAAATTTAAACAATTATTTATTTTGTTTATTTATTTTTCACATTACAAGATTTGGAAAATCTTGGGATGTGACACCCTGTCTGCCCCCTGCCTCGCCTCTTCGCCTATAAAGACTCCCCGATACCAAAACCCTAAGGACCCGATCAATATTCCACGAAACCGTCTGTAGCCACCGCCACCATCGTCCCTAGATCGGGGGGATCTAAAGCTCTTCCCGGCACCCTGCCGGAGGGGAGATCATCCCGGAGGCCTTCTTATTCATCATGCCAGCCTCCGGTATGAAGTGTGAGTAGTTCCACCTTGGACTACGGGTCCATGTAGTAGCTAGATGGTTGTATCTCCTCCTTTGTGCTACCATGTTTAGATCTTGTGAGCTCCGTTCATGATTAAGATCATCTATTTGTAATCATGCATGTTGTGTTTGCGGGGATCCGATGGATATTGAGATTACTATGTCAGATTAGTTAATGGTTTTGTCTTATTGATTCTATCATGTCTGTGTTGTTTGAGATCTTGCATGCTCTCCGTTTCTAGTAGCTATCTTGGCCAAGTAGATGCTAGTGACTCCAAGAGGGGGTATTTATGCTCGATAGTGGGTTGATGCCTCTATTTAATCTAAGGGAAGTGACAGAAATATCTAAGGTTGTAGATGTGCTGTTGCCACTAGGTAGAAAACAACGGTATCTTGTTCATGGAACAAGTGGATTGTTTACCTTACACACTTTGCTTAAAGCAGTTATCCGTTGCTTGCAACTTAATACTGGAGGGGGTTCGGATGATAACCTGAAGGTGGATTACTAGTCATAGATGCAGTTGGATGGCAATATATGTATCTTGTTGTATTGCCCAATCGAATCTCATAGGATCATGAATGACTATGTATCTTGTTGTATTGCTCAGTCCTGTCAATTGCCCTGCTGTAATTTTTTTACCCAGCATGCCATGTTTGTTTATCTTAAGGAGAACACCTCTAGTGAACTATGGATCCCGGTCCAATCTTTACCATTGATACATCTTCCACTGTTACTGTTTACTTTCTACAAACCACCATTACCTTCCACACCATACAGTTGACCCATTGTTTTTAGCAAACCGGTGAGATTGACAACCTCACTATTCGTTGGGGAAAAGTCTTGAGTTTGTGTTGTCCAGGTTTCCAAGTTGCTAGCAACACCTTTGAATCGTTTCCTTCCTCCTATTGGTTCGATAACCTTGGTTTCTTTATGAGGGAAGACTTGTTGTTGTGCTCATCATACCTTCCTCTTGGGGTCTCCCAATGAAGCTCTACATTGATCTGAGTGTATCATGTACTAGAGGGTTATAGTGATTCAAATTGGATATCTGATGCTGATGAGATAAAGGCCACAAGTGGGTATGTATTCACACTTGGTGGTGGCGCTGTTTCTTGGAAGTCTTGCAAGTAGACCATCTTAACGAGGTTAACTATGGAAGCAGAACTCACAGCATTAGACACAACCATTGTTGAAGCAGAGTGGCTTCATGAACTGTTGATGAACACTTGTGGTTGATAAACCAATACCCGCAATCCTTATGAACTGCAATAATCAAATCATGATTTTTAAAGTAAATAGTTCTTAAGGATAATATGAAGTCATCAAGACATGTGAAGAGGAGACTGAAATCTGTCAGGAAAATGAGAAACTTCGGAGTTATTGCATTGGATTATATCCAAACATCTAAAAACTTGGTAGATCCCTTCACAAAGGGTCTATCATGCAACATGATAGAAAATACATCGAAGAAGATGGGTATGAGACCCACAATGTAAGTTTTCCACAGTGGTAAACCACTCTATGTGATCGAAGATCCTGTGAATTATAATTTGGAGACAAACTGTTGGTTAGCCGAGAGGAAAGTATCTCTACTTTAATAAACACAACTCTATGAAGATGCAATACTTTCCTATTCTACACAACAGGTTGATTTATTATTTTAATGTGTTCTAAGTGGCTTATCTTAAGTAGAGATGTTGTCCTACAGAACATCTTTTGAAGAACACACCTATATGAGTTTGGATATTAAACATCATAGTCTATGAGAGTAGGGTGCTCTTTAATAAACTCATAAAAGACCATGGAGTATGACATATAAGATCCACCCACTAGGAAGTCCCACGATAGCCTAGTATCGGTCAAGACTCTGTGTGAAGATAGGTTTGTAGCAAACTTGCAGTTTCATGCATAGTCCAATGTACAAGTTGCATCCTAGTATAACATAAAGCTCTAGGTAGAAGTTCAACTTATCAGTCTGACATGGTTATACCCTAGGGGTACACGACATTATCATACCTGGTCCAGCCCAAGGAAGGCTCATAAGAATATACACGGCCCATGAAGATTTTCGGGCGGCCCAAGCCCATGACATGTTTGGATCCTTGGAGAGCAAGACTAGATCAGATAGAATATTCAAAGGGGAAAACCCTAAATGCTAGGAGGGCACGACGAGGAGGATCTCTCTCACCTCACCGCATACACACCTCCACGCCAGATTGCATCTGCGCACCCCTATAACTTTCGGTTCCGCCGTAATCAAGAGCAGACAAGCAGGAGTAGGGTTTTCCCTCCGAGGACCTGAACCTGGGTAAATCTCGTGTCCCCTGGTTTCTTGTCTGTTAACTGTTCCGCAATCTCCAGCACCCCCATCTTCTCCAAAACCCAAGCTCATAACAATGGGCATTGACGATATTGAACCTCGTCAATTGGCGCCGTCTGTGGGAATCGGGGACGCTGATTCTGCGATCGTGACGGTCCCGACCAAAGCGATCTACAACTCCTCGGCGACGAAGAGCCATCACCTCTTCGGCACTTTCGACCTCACCGCCCACTCACCAGCCACCATGAAGGACTTCGAGCCCGTAGGCGGCGGGCTCGAGATCCTGTTCGGGAGCTTCTGCTTCCAGGTGGGACAGACAGGCACTCTCCGCCTCCCAGAGCAACGTGCTACGCGTCGATCAGGCCTGCCTCATAGGCTCCGCATCGATCAGGCCCGCCTCATGGGCTCCGCATCGCAACGTGCTACGCACGTCAGCATCAACAGATGAGTCATACGACAGCAGCAGCTGCAACTCAAATCTGTGCGATCCCCCGTCGGATGAAGGGACCTACGGTTCTGGATCCGAAAGCTGCGGCAGCAGCGATCCAACCCGCGGACGCTACCAATGCGCCGTGGTCATCCAAAGCGACGTGGACCAACAACCACCAGGTTCTGGTACCCACATACCGCCACCCAACCCGCAAGGTAGAAACGACGAAAACAGGAGGCAACCATCCCCCCGCCCAATGAGGTCGACCCCGATGCCAATCGAGTAATCCACCTCAGCGAGGAAGGGTGGAACCAGGCACGTGAAGCCGTGGCGAGCAACAAGATCCTACCTGTGGGTGCCTCACGGGACCTGCTAATGGCCTACCACATGCTCCTCATCGAAGAGCACAAAAAGCAGGTGAAGATGCAAGAGGTACTTGACAAACGCAAGCAAGCGGCATCGGAGTCCAGCGCGCGGCGAGCTGCGCTCTACGCCGTTGGCGGCTCCAGCTCGCACGGCAACAATGCCAACAAGCATCGCTCTCGCATAGAGAACATGGATCCCGCTGCACGTCGCGAGGTGACTTGAACCCTCAACGCGTCCTTCATGGAGATGGACGCCAACGGCAACGTCATCCCGAAGACGCTGCAAGCTGCGATCATGGCAGCCACCACATATCTCGCATCCCATCCACCTCTGGTGGGGGACCCGAAAAGGGCCATGCACAAGTCCGCGCTAGCCGGACTCGGACTCGTTGGAGCTGCGCTCCACGACATGGTTGCGGCTGGCTACGCCGACCGCCGCAACGAGAGCAACCGCAGCAGCGGTGGATACCGTGGAAACAACTTCCGCGACGGAGGACGCCCAACGCAAATGTGGCAACACCGCGGCCACGAAGATGAACCCTCGGCATACGACAAGTTGTCAGGCCCATGCACCATCCACTTCTACATTGATAAGCAGGATGGCAAAAAGAAGGCCAGCCATATGCTCAAGGACAGCCGCGAGTTCCAGAAACTCGGCGAGGGCTTGGCCCAGATGAGGCAGCAGATCCCGAACCCTGGGTTCAGACACGCACCTGCACTAGGTGATATCGCCCACGGAGCTCCTCCACCACCACCCGTGGGACCTTCGAATCACCCAGTCGCACCCATGCAGAACAACGGCGTAAACGGGTACCCCGCGCTGAAAGGGTCACCATGATCCAAAAGGGGCGCCTAACAAACAGGGTGCAAAAGAAGATCACCCGCCAGGTTAGCTTGGCTGTGACCGCTCCACCCGCCATCCCTGAGTACCTCAGCGGTTCGGAGTCGTGCATCACATTCAGCCGTTCGGATCACCCCTGCCAGATCCCTCGCCCAGGTCATGCTGCCCTGGTGCTTGAGGTGCAGATCGGAGGGTTCGCGATGAGCCGCGTCTTCATGGACAGCGGCAACGGCATCAACCTGATGTTTGCCAGCACCCTAGCAGCGATGCGAATTCTGCTGTGCAGCCTGGAACAATCGGACACAATGTTCCACGGCATCGTCCCAGGGAAGGGCATATTTCCCCTGGGCAAAATATGGCTCGACGTCATCTTTGGCAAACCCGAAATGGTGGACTGACCATCACAATACCACGCCATCCTCGGGCGCGTGGCATTTGCAAGGTTCCTGGCAGTACCGCACTATGCATACCTTCTACTCAAGATGCCAGGACCTAGGGACGTCATCACGGTCCACGGGAGCTTCACCCGGTCCGACCACTGCGACATGGACTTCAACGGAATCTCCCAGTCATTCGGCATGCATGAGGAGCTCACAAGGCTCCGAGAGGTGACAGACAACGGGGCACCCCCAGTCTCAAGGCAAAATGCACCTGACATGTCGTTCGACTCAACAGTCAACAAGAAGAAGGTGCAGGTCCACCCGACGGACGCCTCCAAGATGGCGCTGATCGCTAACGACCTCAGTCCCGCATAGGAAAGCACGCTCGTTGAATTCCTCCGTGAGCGCTGGGAAATCTTTGCCTGGTATCCTACGGACATGCCAGGAGTTCCCAGGGAATTCACCAAGCACACACTCAATGTGTTTCCAGATGCCAAGCCCATCAAACAGTCCATTCGACGATTGTCCGAGCCACGGGCCGAAGCCATCGGTGTCGAAGTCAACAGACTACTCGACCCTGATTTCATTAGGGAGATCAAGGAAAGTGAGTGGCTGGACAACACTGTGATGGTCCGTAAAAAGGACACGGACATCCTGCGGATGTGTGTGGACTTCACATCGCTGAACAAGCACTGCCCGAAGGATCACTTCCCTCTCCCTCGGAATGATCAGATCATTGATTCGACTGCAGGATGCGAGAAACTCTCCTTCCTCGACGCCTACTCAGGCTACAATTAGATTGGACTGAAGGTCGAAGATCAGGAGAAAACGATATGATAAACGTAGGTGCCACATACCAGCGGTGCATGCAGGCATGCCTGAAGAGCCAAATTGGCCGCAACATACAGGTCTATGTCGACGACATAGTAGTCAAGACAAGGGAGGCCAAGACATTGATCGACGATCTCCGCGAGACATTCGACAACCTTGATCACTACAAGATCAAGCTGAACCCAGAAAAGTGCGCCTTCGGCGTCCCATCTGGCCAACTGCTTGGCTACTTCATCTCCCAACGAGGAATTGAGGCGAACCTAAAGAAATTCCAGGCCATACTGGCCATGGAGAAACCGAAGAACCTCAAAGGTGTCCAGCAACTCGCCGGGCGCATCACGGCACTGAGCAGATTCATCAGCCGCATGGGTGAGAAGGCTCTGCCTTTTTACCAGCTACTACGCAAAGCATAAAAATTCGAGTGGACACCCGAAGCCGACGATGCATTCAAAGATCTGAAGCGGCTGCTCTCCACCTCGCCCGTCCTGGTCACGCCAAAGGAACACGAGCCTCTACTGCTATACATAGCAGCCACGCATCAGGTGGTAAGCACCATGCTCGTGGTCGAACGACCCGAAGATGGCAAGACCCATGGGGTCCAACGCCCTATTTACTACCTCAGTGAGGTATTGACGCCAACAAAACATAGGTACCCTCACTACCAGAAACTCGCCTACGGCATGTTGATGCTCGCCTACGGCATGTTGATGACAGCTCGTCGGCTGAGCCACTACTTCCAGGAGCATCAGGTGATGGTCGTCAACGAGGCACCTTTGAACAGCATCCTGAACAACCCCGAAGCTACAAGACGCGTAGCCCTGTGGGGGCATCGAGTTGTCCCCTCTAGACATAGTCTATGAGAAACGCCATGCGATCAAGTCTCAGGTCCTACCGGACTTCCTCGTCCACTGGATGGATCTACAGCTGCCGGACACCCCGGATATGACACAATCATGGATGATGCACTTCGACGGCTCCAAGTGCGAGGCTGGAGCAGGAGCTGGGGTCATACTGACATCCCCGCAGGGCGACAAGATGAAGTACGTCCTACAGATGAAATTTCGGGCCTCCAACAACGAAGCCAAATACGAGGCCCTCATCCACGGCATGAAGATGGAAAAAATCTGCGGTGCAACGCGCCTCGTCATCTACGGTGACTCGAACCTCGTCGTCCAGCAGACGATGAACGAGTGCGACGCACACGTCGCCAACATAATCACGTACCGCGCGCTCTACAACTCACTCGAAGGAGACTTTGACGGCTGCGAGCTTCGGCACGTTGGCAGAGAAAGCAACGAGAAAGCCGATAGAATCGCCAACATTGGCTCCACCTGCGCGTGGGTGCCACCAGGTGTGTTCCTTGAACAAATCTATGTGTCATCCATCAAAAGGAAATTCCCCAAGGGATCACCCGAAGAGGCAGAGCACTCGGGGGCTGCGCTACCCGAAGGACAGGAAGGACCCTAAAAACTCCACAAGGAGGTCACGTTGGTCAACCTGATGCAGGTCATGGCAATCGAGGAAACATGGACGCAGCCGTACCTTCGGTACCTGATAAACAGGGAACTGCCTGATGACCCGACAGATTCCTGGCGCATATCTCGCTGTTCCAAGGCCTTCACCATCATCAATGGCGAGATGTACAAGCGTAGTATTTCGGGTGTACTCCAAAGGTGCGTCACCATCAGTGACGGCAAAACCATCCTCCAAGACATCCACGAGGGCATCTGCGGCCATCACGCGGGCAGACGCGCCCTCGTCGCCAAAGCTCTACAAGCTGGGTTCTACTGGCCAACAGCCATGAACGATGCCAAGGACATCGTCCGAAGGTGCAACGGCTTCTAGAGGTTCGCAGATAAACCGTACGCACCAGGATCGGAGCTCAAGCCCATACCCCTGGCTTGGCCCTTCGCCCAATGGGGCCTCGACATGATTGGCAAACTGTCCAAGTCCTCGAAAGGAGGCCATGTCTACCTCCTGCTCGCAGTCGACAAGTTCACCAAGTGGATCGAAGCCATGCCCATTATCAACCAAAAGGGTAAAACGGCCGTGAAGTTCTTCGAATCCATAGTCTACAGGTTCGGCATGCCGCACATCATCATCACGGACAACGGGTCGAACTTCATCTCCAAAGAGATCCAGGACTTCTGCGAAGGCCTAGGGATCAACATATCATATGCCTCTGTGGCGCACCCGCAAACCAACGGGCAGGTCGAAAATGCCAACGGCCTCGTGGGAGGCGGCATCAAGAAACGCCTACTCATCCCACTCGAACGGCTTGCGGGAGCCTGGGCAGAGGAGCTACCCTCCTTCCTCTAGAGTTTGCGCACAACGCCAAACAGCTCAGCAGGCTACACGCCTTTCTTCATGGTGCACGGATCCGAAGCCGTGTTGCCTGCGGAAGTACGCCATAAGGCCCCACGTGTCGTCGCCTACAGCGAAGCCGAATCGACGGCCGCACTTGAATACGCCGTCGACACACTCGACGAGGCACGCGACATCGCCGTGGATTGCTCAGCGGTCTACCAGCAGAGCCTCCACAACTACCACAGCCATCGGCTGCGCCCAACGTCTTTCGTCGAAGGAGACCTCGTCTTACGACTCAAGCAAGAGCGGCCGAAGAAGCTCAAGTCACCCTGGGAAGGACCCTACGTCGTCACCTAAGTCATCCCAGGTGGCTCCTACCGCCTCAAGCACGTGGAGTCTGGAGTCGCATACTCCAATCCATGGAACGTCACACAATTACGACGCTTCTACCCCTAGCTATCCCCCTTTACTTTTAATAAGGCTACTCAGCCAAGGCTACTCAGCCGAACAATGTACCTCCTCATTACGATATGAATAAAGCTAAGTGTCTCGCCCAAAAACTTATCTTTTCCTCGCATTCCTTTATGCTACAACACACTCGGGGGCTCCCCCTCACCTCACGACTTCGTCGACCAAGGATAACGCATGAACACCTGAGTAGCTGATCACGTCAGGCTAACGAAAAGGGCATGCATACAATCAAGCACCACATGCTAATACAATTAACCTTTACAGTAAAGGGCATAACACGCCCAATCGAAATACATATAAGTTTTATTTTTTATAGGACTTACCTATTCTGAAGGATCACCTGCGCACGATGCTCAAAAAGATCTACCACCTCCTCGGCATACTGCCTCACATACGCGTAGTGCGGGCGCATGTCCCATAGGCCACCATCTGGCCGAGGAGGCGGCCCAGCCGCCACAACCGCAAGATTAACATCATGGCGATGTAGCCGAACGAGGGAAAAGGCGGCTTTCACCTCTGCAACCAACTGATGCGGCACCAGCTCCCTGACGTGACCCACGTCTCGAAACTTCGCCAGCAAGCCCCAGAGAGTCGACGACGCTTCATCAAGAGGAAACATGGCGTGCATAATCGACGCTAGAGAAATCCTCACTTGCCGCAGCACCCGTGACACCTAGTGAGCGCGGTCCTGCACAGTCGCAAGGACCATGGCCCGGTCGCGATCCATCCAGAAAAATCCTCCGTCTTCCATATCCTGTTGGGTCAAGCGGTTGATCCGAACTGCAACACGCTCCTTCTCCTCCCTCAGAACAAGGTTGGCACCTGTAGTAAAAACAAAGAAGGATGACTCACAAACCAGGCGCATCCGAAAACAAACTGCAGCTCAAAAAAACTTACACTATAGTTGCTCGGCCAATCGCCGAAGCTCCTCCATCAGATATTCCTCTCTCGCAGTAGCTCGCTCCGCTTTCGATTTCCATACATCCGCATGGCCTCGAATACCAAGTATCTCCTTCTCAAGACTACGGACTCGGTCACGAAGGAAACACAAGCTGCGACGCATCATCCAAGGATGGTCACGACTACGAGGCTGGCAAAGTATCAACAGGGTCCTCACCTGAAGGTCCCTAAAGGAAAAAACAGACAAGAGTATGAACAATGAATGACTGAGCAACAGCTCGAAGGATCATTTATATACAACAAAAGGCCACTACATGGCACAGGGAAATTGTTCATCAACTATTACAACAAAAGCAGAAGACAACTATCCTACAACTACAAAAGCAGAAGCCTAAGCAGCCGCATCCTGAGTGGCCTCGGAGCCAGAGTGCCTGCTCTTGACCTCCTCCTGCTTCCTCGCCGCATACTCCGCCAGAAGGTCAATGAGCTTCGGCCCATCGCGCTTACAGCGAGAAGCATAGAGAGCGAAGGCTACCTCGGAACCGTCGGGAGCCGTTGGCATCTGGGAGGTGACCTGATGAAGATCCAGCTCCGCCTCGGACGCCAGGGCCACAGCCAGCCCCATGGAAGCATCAATCCCCTAGGGGCATCCGTTGACAGCGCATCCGCCAAAGAGTCGACATCCTCAAGGGCAGCTCCCTTGGGAACGAGCTCATTGTAGAAGCGCCCGAGGATTTCCTTGGACTTGGCAAGGGATCTAGCAGCAGTACCACAGCGGTCTTCGACCGCCGCGGCGGCATTGTCCAGAGCACTCCCGTGCTCCAAGGAACCGCGATTGAACTCAATACCCGAGGCATCTGAAGCAAAAGAAAAACAAAGAAAGAATGGAATAAGGCATGGAGTCAGACCAGCCGAAAAAACCAAAGACTGGCAAATCACACACCCGAAATGGCCTTGGCAGCAGCCATTAGCTTTTCGGCAACCTCTTTATCACGCTCAGCCGTAGCAGCAGCGAGCTGCTCCTCGCGATCCGTAGCTTCCCGCTGCAGGCGCTCCTTGGCTGCGGCTACGTTAGCTAACTCCTGCTCGAGGCGCACCTTCGCCCCAACGGCATCCTCGGCTTTCTTCTCCGCTCGCCCAACGCTCTTTTTGAGAGCATCAAGCTCGCGGAGGGCAGTGTTATTCTCATCTTCAAAAGCAACAAGATCATACATGAGCTCCACAAGCTAGCAAGCAGACGAAAAAGAATAGGATCAATTTAGTATGTACCTTGAAGATGCCGCATGCTGGCCTCCAGTGCTAGGTGCTGCTGCACAAGCAGGTTCGCACCTTGCACAAAGGGCTGCAAGAAGAAACAAAGTATCAGAAAAAAGGCTCGGGGACTGCGCCCAAGAAAATGAGCAAGACATCAAACACATGAAAAATGCTTGGGGGCTCCCCCCGAGACACGCAGGAAAGAAGCAAAGATCAACAGATCATCCGAAAATAAGGCTCGGGGGCTCCCCCTATAGCAAGAGAGGAAACAACTTACATGCTCAGACGGAGACCCCGAAGGTCCCGGTACAGTTTTCTGGGAGATGATCACTCGAGCCTCCTGTAGAGAGGGGTTCGGAGCAGCGCCCCCAGAGGTGGCCACCGTCTAAGAGGGGGGACGAGTCACTTTCGACTCCCCCACTGTCTCCTGAGTGGCATCGCTAAAAGAGCCCTCGGAGGAGTGACTGCAAGGAAAGCACCAATCAAAAGCAAGAAAAAAGAAGACAAGAAAATAGTGAAAGGCATTCGAAGATACTTACGAGTCCATGCCGCTCAAGTCAAAAACGGGCAGCGCCCTCTTCCCTTTCTTCTCTTCCTTCTTCCTCTTGGCCGGCAGCTGCGGCGCTACAGCCCGCACAGGAACGACCAGGATGGGAGAGGAAGAAGCACCGTCACCTCCACTATGACGGACAAGGAACAACGGGTCCCTAGGCGTTGGCGGATTCGAGGCATCCGAAGATTCGCTCGAGCTCCGTACCCACTTTCGGGTCTTCCCCTCGCTCGCCTCGGGGGCTTCCTCGGTTGGCGACTGCACCGGCGGAAATTCGGATTCGGAGTCCACAACCTTGTTGTCCGGCGCATCCGGAAACCGCTCGGGTAGTGGAGGCACCATGCCAGGCACCTTGAGCTCCTCCACAATGGAGACATAAATCAGAACAAATAACTACAAGGAAAAGCATTTGAAAAAGGCGCTACGCGCACGTCACAAATCTACACCTGCGGAACTGGTCGAGAGGCACTAAAAGGGGGCGTCCGTGATTTCCCCGGAATGTCCTTGTCAGACTTGTACTTCAGCAGCGGCCGAAGAACTCTATCGAGGTCCCCCTTGGAGAGCTCTTCAGCCGAAACCCTCGTCGGATCGTGGCGGCCAGAGTAAAGGAACATCGGATGCGCCCTGGCCTAGAGCGGCTACACCCGACGTTTGAGGAAGGTGCGGATGATGTCCACACTGTTCACCTCCTTCTCCGGAACCACCTAGAGGGCCTCCACCCGACGATAGAGCTCCTCTATCTCCTCCACCTCGCCCTCTAGGATATGATTCTTCCAGGATCTCTTCTTCAAGATCTCCTGGGTAGAGTCAAAAGGGGAAAGGCCGAAGTCTTGCCCGTCCACTGTGGAGTCGCGGATATAAAACCACTTCCTCCGCCAGTACTGGACGGACTCAGACATAGAAAAAGAGAAGAAAAGAAAAGTGGATCGAAGAGAAATGATGCAGCCACCAATCGGATAAACTCCGTCGGAGCCGGACTGCCTCTTCACGGAATAGAGCTTCCGGAAGAGGCCAAAGTGCGGCTCGATACCGAGCCAGCACTTGCAAAAAGTGATGAAGCAGGCGATGTGGAGAAGAGAATTGGGTGAAAGATGGTGGAGTTGGATGCCGTAGAAGAACAACAGTCCACGGAGAAAGTCGTGGACTGGGAGCGAAAGGCCGCGAAGAACAAAAGCAACGAACATCACCAAAAACCCTGCGGGTGTAAGGGGCGTTACCTCATCGCCGGGGATCTTGACGGCCTCCTTGTCCTGCAGGATTAGACTCGCCTCACAAAGCTTGCGCAAGTCACCCACGCGTGTCTCCGTACGCCGCCAACCACCTTCGGTGATGCGAGTGGCAGCGGTGCCCTTCTTGCCGCCGGCGGCAGCGCTGGTGCCTGCCCCGATTCGATTTCCCCATCGCGGCGCATCGACAGTGGCGGTGTGCGTGTAAGAACGAGGAAGGGAACGATCGGAGAACGTCTAGCGCGTGACGAGAAAAGCTCAAGAAAATGGAAGCAGTATAAAGCAAATGGCTAAGGTGAAAACAAATTACAGTTTTCCCCATAGTTATAAGGACGAAGACGATGAACGGGGACCGTTCATCTAGAATCCCTAACGCCAGGATCAGATCCAACCGTCCACGTGTCAACACAGCAGTGAACCGTCGCTCGCACGCCGTCCACTACACACGGAAACCGAGGAGACGCCGTAATTCTCGCCACGTCACACATGACCAGTCAACTTCAAGTCAGAAAGTGGGACCCACGTCCGTTCGGTCACGTCACCTCTAGCGCCGCAGACGGTTGAAGTCACCGATCGTCAGCACTGACATCATCATACAACACTAGCAATGGTTAGAAATTTTCGGCTAACAACTAAAAGTACTCACTCGAATCTACGATTCGAGAAATTACTCGGGGGCTACTCCTATCAGGAGCGCTGGCCGCGCACCTGAGGCATGATTAAGGTACTACACCAACATTGATTCTTCGAGTCTTACGTCGAGTCTACGACTCCACTACGGACTCAGGGCTACTCCCATAGGGAGGATTGATTCAAGCATCCGAAAAAATTGTGTCCTATGGACCTAAAGTCAACAACGGCTGAATTAAAGTCTCTGCTCGAGTCTACGACTCGAACAGACATTCGGGGGCTACTTCCATAGGGAGCGCTGGTCGCACACCCTATGAATTCTTCGACTATGATCCTTGGGATCAAAATGCAAAAACTTTTTGGCAACTCTGCCCCAACCAACGCTAAGTGAGCAACATCCTCCTTGGCCACCCGAAACACCTCCGCGGTGATAAAATTTCGGATGTTGTGTCTGCGACACAAAGATAAGACCTACAGATATCATCTGATGGTCTCGTAATGCACCCGACTGCGCTCTGCTAGTAAAAATCCGTGCCAGCAGGCGCGATGAAAATCCCGACGGACGCATTGGGTACATCATTCGAAAACTACTGGGATTCGACTCCTGTAAGACCTCAGCGGCCTGAGTCGAATTACGCCAGCATATGTTCCGGATTCGAGTTTAGGGACTCGAGTCTGAAGAAGATCGTGTTGTTTTGTTCTAAGACAATTAACTGACCCTGATCCATCGGGAGAGTCAGGCACACGCATCAACAATCCCTACACACTAAAATCATTCGTTTCTCTAATGAACAGAAACAATTGCACCTGAAAGATTGAGGAGTCCTCAGCCGAATCTGCGATTCGACTGAACACTCGGGGGCTACTGACATGGTTATACCCTACGGGTACACGACATTAGCATACCTGGTCCAGCCCAAGGAAGGCCCACAAGAATATACGCGGCCCATGAAGATTTTCGGGTGGCCCAAGCCCATGACATATTCGGATCCTTGGAGAGCAAGACTATATCAGATAGAGTATTCAAAGGGGCAAACCCTAAACTTGTAACCGACTCGGTCTGTGCCCGGGATCTGCCTATCTCTATATAAAGGCTAGGAGGACACGACGAGGAGGATCTCTCTCACCTCACCACATACACACCTCCACGCCAGATTGCATTTGCGCACCCCTGTAACTTTCGGTTCCGCCGTAATCAAGAGCAGACAAGCAGGAGTAGGGTTTTCCCTCCGGGGGCCTGAACCTGGGTAAATCTCGTGTCCCCTGGTTGCTTGTCTATTAACCGTTCCGCGATCTCCAGCACCCTCATCTTCTCCAAAACCCAAGCTCATAACAATGGGCATTAACGAGATTGAACCTCGTCACAGTCTCCACTGCAGTACCGGTATATAAACAATGTTTTGGAACCAAAGGCAAACTTCATGTGCCTCTGGGATTTGATGGGGAATTGTTGGAAATTTTTCCTAAGTAGTCCTAGCCTATTTATTACATGACAAGGAGTTCCTAAAATCCTAGAGGCCCACTTGGACCATTCATGTAAGGCAAGAGGTGGGACAAAAAGTTTAGTCCCATATTGTTAATTGAGTGAAAGTTGAATCAGCTTATAAGGAGAGCTCTTCCACCACTTGTATAAGCTTGAGAAGAGAAGACATATACACGCGCGCTCCTCCTCCTCCTCCTCGCTCTCCATGCCATGCCACGCCACGCCACGCGCTCCGTGGGTTGCGGGTTGCGGGAATCTCGTCGAGCCGGGCTTTATTTTGCCACGCATGAATGGTATATGGGCAGTTGTACAGAAGCTGAAATATTTTGCTCGAGTGGATTTAATACGATCTAAGTGGAAATGAATGTGAATTGAGTGGAGGCTGTCTGGTTTCTAGCTGCTGCCTGTTCGCTTCAATTTCCACCTCTTCGTTTCATCTCTTGCGCAACCTGTTTGCATTCCCTCTGTGTCTATAAGAGAGAGAGGTCGCGCTCTCAGATACACCATCACACACTCCTTTGCGCCACCAGTTTCAGAGCACTGCGCTACCTAGATCTTCTCCATCCCGAGCTGGAACAGTAGGCCTCCGAGACCCTGCTGCTTCGGGTCCTGTACGGGAGAAGGGTGATAAGTTTTTTGGGGAGCGTTATTGGCGCGACTACTGGCTTCATCACGGACTCCTTTACGGATAGTGACAGCGCCATCGTTTTTTTCAACGACGACTTCTTCCCCGACATCAACAACCTCTTCCTCGACAACATGGCTAATGACGGTGCCAACACCAACGCTGGTGGTTCCTCTGCTTTGATGTATATCCTTTTTCTCAACCTTGTTCTAATCTTAGCTCAGGTTCTATGCCTTGCAATCCGTTTGGTTATCTGTATTAATCTGTATTCGCTAATTCACATGATTAGTTTAATTTCTATTATTCTATTCATTTTTTATCTAGTGTTTATCATTATTAATTCTCTTAGTAAATTGCTCTTTTACTCAAAGAGATACTCGATTAGACGTGACAACGGCTAACAGCGAGGCAATGCTAGCAGTTGTTGTGCTAGCCCTAAAATCTTTAGGGGTGTTGCATTTATTGGAAAGTTGAAAGATAGGTCACTCGTGCGTGCTTGACCTAGAAATCGGGTCCTCTAGATATCCTCGACAAGACGGAGCAGGTCTGATGATTTTATTATTCAAATGCCTCAGATAACAGGTTGATGACGAGATCCTGAAAAACAGTTAGTAATCAAGGGAAAATACTTCTTAAAATATAGTTTTTACAGTAGCGACCCGAATAGGTCTAGTGGATAATAATCTCCTCGATAGTGAAGCTTCGACTCGAGAAGTCGCTATGCCCGCACAATAATATATTACTATCTGAATGAGGCGCTTCCTTTGGGCCCAATAAGACATGAGTAGGTCGTTCAGGGGTTAAGGTCCGGCTCAAGGTGACATAAGTGATAATGTTAGAGTCACCCAATTAATCTTTGCGACATGGGTAGGTCACTACGGGAATTGAAGTCCTCCTTAAACAGGTTGTGGATACCTGTATATGAATCACCTCGCAAGTCTTCAAGGTTGGTAACTGATGCGGACTGGAGGTGTTTAGTGTGTGTGAATCAGTTTTGATCGGCCTAACTGACTCGCGAGGATTATCGGTGTGTGACATGTACATGGCGTGTCCACCAACGACGCGTGCACGATCAGTTGTTCTAGTCGATGTGCGCGTCGGCCTGTCGGCCATGTTATCAAGTTATGGCTAACCACGGTGCCCGATAAGTGGGGACAAAGAGTGTCTAGATATTATTGGTTTTGTAGGAAATCCTATCAGCATATATAATCAAATGGAGAAATAAACCCTGGAAAGAAACAAACTAAAGGAAAATAAAAAAAACCAAGACATCAAACATGGTGTCGATCCGGCTCGAGCGGTGGCACTGATGAGCCCTAATCTTGCCAATGTCACTCCAATTGTTGATCTGATTTATTTATCATAGCATAAGCTTACTTATCAAAGCAGATACTCCCGCCGTTCCAAAATAATTGTCGTGGTTTTAGTTCAGAAACCACGACATTGATTTGGAAGGGAGAAAGTACTGTAGTGAACAATAGAACACGATCCACATCGACATGGAAAAAGAGCAGGAGGAAACAGAACATGCTAGCTGTAGAGGCTCGACGGACCACCTGGCAGTGATCAAGGTATCATGCGTCGAGCACAGCCGCAGACGATGATGGTAGTACTGTTGGCGATGTCCCCGCGGGTTTAAGCTGGCCGTCTCCTTTCCCCTCGGACACGTAGGCGTCGCGCTCCTGGATCCAGAGGTCCGCGAACTCGCAGTCCCTGTACCGCTCGAACCACGGGCCGCCCGACGTGTAGTGTATAGCGCGCGGCGTGGTCCCGGCGACATCGTCCGGGTCGACGCGGTTGTGCCCCACGAGGAAGTTCCAGGCGAACGGGACCTCGCCGACGTCGGCGTCGTCGAGCCACGCGAAGCGGTGCAGGTGCGCGCCGCTCCTCGTGCTGACGGCCTCCGGCGTGAGGGCGGCGCGGTTCTTGGGGTGGCCGCAGTTGAAGAGCACCATGGAGGACCAGTTCTTGCGCGGGTACAGCGTCTGCACGGCGTCGTCCATCTTGGTGGCCTCCTTGGGCGCATAGTCGTGGTGCACGCACAGCACGGCGTAGCGAGGGTCGGCCATGCGCGCCAGCTCCGCCACGTCGGCCGTGAAGAGGAAGTCGCAGTCCACGAAGAGCGCCCAGCCGCGGTATCCGGCGAGTTGGGAGTCAGGAAGCGGGTGAAGGAGAACTCGGTGCTCTCCGTTGGCCCGCGCTCCCGCCAGTACAGCCCCGCCGAGCGGAGCTCTTGCTGGACGATCGGGATCACCTCCAGCGGGACGGAGGAGCGGCGCAGCAGCGAGCGGCGGCACACGCGATATGCGAGGTCCTCGCGGGAGTCATAGCCCACGAACACGCGGAATGGCTCCGCCGGCGCGTCGGGGCCTGTGAGGTGGACAGCTGCTGGAAGCGACGACGTCATTTGCGCACGCTGTCACGTCATCACGTGTGAGCGAGATACGTTTGATGCCTGCTAGCTAGCCCGGGTAATCAGATGCACGGGGTGGCGCATCTTTATAGGCAGGCTTTGACACATAATTTTTGCATTAACTCATATTTATATTGGGATTTTTTATGACTGAAATCTCGTCGGAATTAGAAATTTACCATTGGTTTTAGCGAAATTGGAAAAGAGCGACGACATAACTCGTGAGTTCCAGTCACGTTGGACTTGGTTTCGATTGTCTCAATCGGGCTGTTAGTCCAGAAAATGCTCCGCGAGGAGGGATAGCGCCATGGCAACCATGTCCTCCACGAAAACATAGACGATGGCCTTATTGGACCACGTCCCTCCATATGGTGTGGTTTGGTGGCAGCCTAACATTAATCCGTGAAAATTTAACGCGTTTCAACCGTTGATCGATGTTCGTATCCAACGGCTGAGGTGCTTTTTGGAAGAGGAGTAGAAAAGAAAACTCTAGCCACCCTTGGCGGGGTGGCTGTGTGTCTCAATTAGAGAGTGAGCAAGTGAGAGTAGCAAGCCAACGTGGCTGCTGCTGAGAGAGGGTGAGAGAACATACAAGAACACTACAACCTAGTGAGAAGAGAGGAAAAAGGAGGGGTGTTTTCTGTCCAGATTTCTAAGATCTGATCGATATGTCTTCAAGCTGGTGTTTGGAGGATCAAACGTGTTTGGATTGGCTCTAAACTTGGTGAGCTTGTTACTTGTTTTGAGTAATTCGATCTGGTTAGCTGGTTTGAGGTCTGGGTCAGTGTAGCATCAGAACTGGAAGCAGTTTATTCAGTTCGGACTACTGCAGTTTCAGCACAGAGCTGTTTTGGTAGACGTACAGTTTGGGCAGACAAACGGTGTCCGGTTGGCCTGAAATTTGGCATGTATGTTGGGTACTCGTATGTCATCTTGTCTACCAAATTTGGTGCTGATTGGATCTGCGGTTTAAGAACAGTTTGCTGATTACCGAAGGGAACAGAAACTAAGATACTCTGCTTTTCTGTAATCTTTCTCTCAAGTGGTTGTTGTTGTTGTTGCCGGTGGACAACATGCTGAGTGTGTTGTATATCTCTAGATGTTTTAGAGAAGACTCTGTACCCAGGTTGCTCATAGTGAAGCACGGTGGACCAGTTGGTTCGCACCCGTGGTTTTTTCCTTCTCACCTTGAGAAGGTTTTTTCCACGTAGATCCTTGTGTCACCTGTGCATGTGCTCGTTGTTGTATTTCCGCTGCATATTTGTTGATAGAAACTATCCTCGGGGTTCACCGCAGCAGTGAGGGTTGTGCTATCCTCACCCCAACAAAGTGGTATTAGAGCTGAGGTTCAGTTCGGGTTCAGTTCAGAGCAAGGTCTGTTTTGGGCTGAGTGCATTTGCTTGTGGTGAAGGATGAAAGTGAATATCATCAGAATGATTTCTTTGAATGATACAAATTATCAAGCATGGAAGAGCAAGATGAAGGACTTGTTATATGTGAAGGATTACTGGAAATCGGTGTTCTCCACTGAGATGCCTAGTGATATGCAGGAAGTTCATTGGGAGGTACTTCATCTCCAAGGTTGTGGGTTCATCCGACAATGGGTGGATGATAATGTTATGAACCATATCATTGATGAGTCACATGCACGTACCTTATGGCAGAAATTGGAGGAGTTGTATACCCGCAAAGAAGGTACCAACAAGATGTTCTTGATCAAGAAATTGATGCATTTGAGGTACAAGGAGGGCACTCCAATTGCAGATCATGTGAATGAATTTCAGGGCATTATAAATCAGCTATCTTCAATGGGAATCACATTTGAAGATGAAGTTAGAGCCTTGCTGCTACTTGGCTCATTACCGGACACTTGGGAGACCTTTAAGGTCACCGTGTGCAATTCAGCACCTAATGGAGTAGTCACTTGGAACCTTGTGAAGACCAAGGTACTAAATGAAGAGTCTAGAAAAAATGCTGGTAAGGACTGTTCTTCCTCACATTCTGAAATGTTAGTGACCGAGTCACAGGGGAGAAGCAAGAGCAAAGGTCCGAGTAAGGGAGGAGAAAAAAGAAGAAGCAAATCAAGAGGCAAAGACAAGTATGCTGGTATTATATGCCATCACTCCCATGAGAAGGGCCACATCAAGTGGCATCATGAACAATGGAAGAAGGACAAAAAGAAAAAGAAGAAAGTTCAGAAACAGACAAACAGTGATAGTGACAGTGAGGGAGGCCGGATTGCTTCGGTTGAGGAGATCATGTTTATCATGCATGAAGAACATGATGGCAGCAATGTTTCCACCACGGAGGATAGGATCACTGTAGTTTCTGATGATACCATCAACCTTGCAGATGGTGATGAGATGACTTGGATTCCGAACAGCGGTGCTACCATACATGCTACATCTCGTAGAGAGCTCTTCACCAACTACACAACAGGTGATTTTGGTGTTGTGAAGATGGGAAACAATGATAGAGCAAAAATCATTGGAAGAGGAGATATGCACTTGGAGAATAAAAATGGTACGGCACTAGTCCTCAAGTCGGTGAGACATCAGGCCCTTCGGCTCAACATTATCTCGGTTGGATTACTTGATGGAGATGGGTACTTGAGCAGATTTGGAAATTCACAGTACAAGCTCACCAAAGGAAACCTGGTTGTTGCAAAAGGTAACATGGTTTTAGTTTTGTATCATCTTCATGCTAAGCTTTCTGCTGCTTGTGTCAATGAATTGCAGAAAGAGGATGCGCGTGCCTTATGACACAAGAGACTTGGGCACATGAGTAAGAAGGGAATGATGGTGCTAGTGAATAAAAATATGTTGAAAGGTGTGAAAGGTGTTCACATCAAGAAATGTTCAGATTGTCTAGCGGGGAAGCAAACAGAGTTGCGTTCAAGAGTCAACCTCCTCACAAGAAGCCCGAGGTGTTGGACTTGATACATTCCGATGTTTGCAAAATGTCGGTGAGGTCTATGGGTGGAGCAAAGTACTGATACGTCCAAAACGTATCCACTTTCCCGAACATGGACTGACGCTGTTTTCAGCAAAATTACCTTGGTGTCTAGTTTTTATGCAGAAAATTGGGACAACCGGAGGGGGTGGCTGTGGTGTGAGGATCACATGTGTTCATGGAGTGTTAATGCTTTTCTCCGGTGCTCTATTAAAAGGAGCACCTTAATTGCCAGTAGTTCCCTAGAGGCCACGCTGCCACAGGCTGGCTGGATAAAACATGTTGTGCAAGTTCTCATTGCGAGCACGCATGACTCTATATGGAGCACATGCCTAGAATTGTTTAGTACTTGGATGCTTATTTATATTTATCTGAAATGCCCTAGATCTTGAAGTTACATGTTTAGACTCGTCCATGCAATGCCCGTCCATCCATCCCTATGCCTACCGCGCTCATATCCTACTGTTTGCTACTACTGTTACTATTGCTCATGTTTCACTACTGCTATTGCTTTGCTGTTGCTACTCCAAATTGTTGCTACTGATAAACTTCTGTGAGCAAGAACTATTTCCAGGTGCAGCTGAATTGACAACTCAGTTGTTAAGGCTTGCAAGTATTCTTTAGCTCCCCTTGTGTCGAATCAATAAATTGGGTAATACTACCCACGAAGACTGTTGCGATCCCCTATACTTGTGGGTCATCAAGACTATTTTCTGGCGTCGTTGCCGGGGAGCATAGCTTTATTTGTAAGTTCACTTGGATCTACTATTGTTCACTGCTAATCCTTTCATCATGGGGAAGTCTCGTGATGGAAAGTTTCCTATTTTACCATCCACTACAAGAAGAGGTCTAGTCCTAAACACCTATGTTTCTCTTGATTCACCGTCTGTTATAAGTAAGCTTGTTACACCACCACCACATACACATGCTACACACACTGCTACTACTGCTGAGTCTGAAACTGCTTTTGATACTCATGATGTTACTTCTATTGTGCTTGATGCGAGTGGTTCATTAGGTCCTTTCCAAGATGCTACTATGGATAGCCTAGGAAATACTAAAACTCCTAGTGAATACACTATTACACATGTTAGCTCACCTGAGTCTAGAGAGAGTTATGATATTAATGATGGCTACATTGAGTTTACTGGTGAATTTGTTGAAGAGTGCCGAAACACACATGGTACTAGTGCTATTAAGAGTCTCCTTGCAAGACGTACTATTATTGCTAAGCTGTCCTCTGATCCTAAGTTTGCCACCTCTCCCATAGATATTAAAGATAAAGATTATGATTTCTCTCTTGATTTATCCTATTTGGACATTGTTGAGAAAGAACCTTTTTGTGGGCCTAAGAGTGAGAGTGTTGTGGCTCATATGAATGAGCTTTCTACTATGAGTGCTTTATTCTCTGATGATTTTAAGATGCGCAAGTACTTTGTTACTAAGATCTTCACTTTTTCACTAAAAGGAGAAGCTAGGGCTTGGTTTAATAGATTGCCTCCTGGTTCCATTGATAGCCCTGATTATTTGATTGCTTCTTTATTCCAAAAATATTTTCCTCCCAGTGCTAGACATGCTGCTTTGCAGAGAATTTTTTATTTTAAATAGGGAGAAGAAGAGAAATTGCCTGAGTCATGGACAAGGTTCTGTGCCTTGATTCATGCACATCCTGGATGTCCATTGCCTAAGAATGAGCTTCTTGATATTTATTATAATGGACTAACTGATGATTCTAGGACATACCTAGATAGCTTTGCTGATTGTGTTTTCAGGAAAAGAACTCCTACAAATGCTGAAGAATTAATGGCTAAAATAAGCAAGAATTATTATGATTGGACTTCAACTGAGCTAAATACACATGAGCCTATTACTCCTGAACCAGTTGTGCATGAACCAGATCCAATACCAACACAAAAGAAGAGGGGATTTATTGCATTGAATGATGAAGTGATGAAGGAAGCTAAGAAATGTCTAAAGGAGAAAGGTATTAGAGCTGAAGATGGCAAGAATCTACCTCCTATAGAAGAACTATGTAAGCCAATTCCCCACTCATCTACTATTGAGGTACACTCTCTCCAACACTTTGATGAAGGTGATATTCCTTATGGTAAGCCTCCTGATCAATGTTTAGAGGAACTTGAAATTTTTATTGTTAAACAAGATAATGTTAATAAACAAGTTCAGAATCATTTATTGGAAAACTCTAGAGCTATTAAAGAGTTGACAGATATTGTGGAAAGAACTTCTAATGATATTAAAATGCTTTGTAAATACTTTCAAATGGTTCAAACCCAACTTGATCAACTTGCTAAGGTACAAAAGGATATGCTAGTTAATGCCTCAAGAGATAAACATGCTTATGGAATTAGAACTAGGAGTGGTATAGCTACTCAAGATCCTTTATATCCTGAAGTACACCCTAAAAGAATTGAGCAGGATTCTCAACAAGGTGAAAGTAGTGGTAGTCCTCGTAAGAGAAAGAAAAAGAAACACAAAGTAGTTGAGGAACCACTTGAACCTGCTGTAGATCGTAATAGTATATCTGTCTCTGATGCTGAAACTGAAAGTGGTGATAAAAATGATGCTCCTGATAAGGAGGAAGTTGAGGAAGAACCTGAGAAGCACACTAAGTAAACTAGGTACACTAAGGAAGATTTTATTGCTAAGAAACATGGTAGTGAGAGAGAACCTTGGGTGCAGACCTATGCCTTTTCCAGGTAAGAAACACAAGCCAAAGGAGGAGGAACACTACAACAAGTTTTGTGAGTGGATGAAGCCTTTATTTTTGCAAATTCCTTTGACTGATGCTATTAAGTTGCCTCCTTATTCAAAGTATATGAAGGATATTGTCTCTAATAAAAGGAAGATTCCTAATGAGGAGATTTCTACTTTGCTTGCTAATTATTCCTTCAATGGTAAGGTTCCAAAGAAACTTGGTGATCCAGGTATACCAACTATTCCTTACTCTATTAAGAAAAATTATGTTAGAACTGCTTTATGTGATTTGGGAGTTGGAGTTAGTGTTATGCCTTTTTCTCTCTACAAGAGACTCCAGCTAGAAAAGTTGATACCAACTGATATATCTTTGCAAATGGATGATAAGTGAACTACTATTCCTGTTGGTATATGTGAGGATGTTCCTGTTCAAGTGGCTCATAATTGCTTGGTTTTAACTGATTTTGTTGTGCTTGAGATGCCTGAAGATGATAATATGTCTATTATTCTTGGGAGACCTTTTCTTAATACTGCATGTGCTGTCATCAATTGTAATCAAGGAAAAGTAACATTCAATATTAATGACAAAGATCATACTGTCTATTTCCCTAAGAAGGTTGTTAAAAGCTATTGCCTGAATTCCATTGAGAATATTGAGAGGATCAAGGTTGGAGAAATATATTGTCCCATTCCACAAGAAAATTTTGAAACTATTATGATTGGGACCATTGCTATCAAGTATGAGCTAACATAATCACCTTGTGGAATACAAAGTTTTGTTTCATATAAGATTGTTTTGGTAACAAGACTTAATCAACCTTGTTAACAAAAGGATTTTAATGAACAAAATAATGTTTTCACTATGGTTATACTTGCTTTCTTTTACTTTTCTCCTTCCTAGTGTTTGCCTTTTCTTTTGCTAGCTTTGATTTTGTTAGTTGTTTGCTTATTATAGTGTCTTAGAACTTCTGTAGTTTGGCTTTTGGTTTGCTTTTGCTTCTTCTAAAACAACTGTTTCTGCGAGAAAATCAATTTTGATACCCTGAAAATTGGCCAAAAATAGAGTTTCCCGAAAAATTCCAGAAAATTCAAAATAAATTTTTCCTCGAAAAAAGGGGCAGAGGGACAACTGGAGTGATCCAGGGGCCACCCCAGGCCAGCACACCCCTGGTGGGCGCAGGAACCCCCTAGGTGGCGCCTGGGTGGGGTGTGGCCCACCTGGTCCCCTCCAAGGTACCTCCTCCTAGCCATCTTCTTTCTCTCTCCCGAAAAACACCAGAAAACTTTCTCAAGCTCGAGTTCCTGCTGTTCTTGCTCGCGAATTTCGATCTCCTTTCTCAGCCCATCTTTGCTGCTGATTTTTGGAGGGATTGCTACTTGGTATGTGCCTCCTCCACTTGTCCAATTAGATTTGTGATTGGTAGATTGTATCTTTAATATTTTGCTGCTATAGGTGACAGGTTGTGTGAGCTTGCATGCTTGTTCTATGCTTAGAGATTTCATTTTTGATGCATGTGTAGCCCTCTATCAAGTTTCTATAATAGTTTCTCATCATTTATCAACTTGGAAATCACTTGGTTTGATGTTTGACTAAAAATTTCAGAAAAAAGAGGTCATGAACAACCACACATTTGGTGAAATATTTGAGAGTGATGCACCTAGGAGGGCAAGGCCTTCAAGATCATCCTCCCGAGCTAGGCCCTCATACAATGAGAATCTCATTACACCGCGATTTGGCGACGAGGGAGATGAGGGGGATGCTCACCCTTCCACGTTTCCTTGCCTAACCTTTCTGCAGGCTGCTGGGATTCTTGATGATTTTATGACCTTGGTTCGGAGGGTTGGACTAACAAGCTATATGCAAGATGAGAGCGTGCAATATGCTACACTCACTAAAACGTTTGTGGAGAGATTCTCTTTTACTAACATCATGTTCAAACCAGATGTGTCCTTCAAAATTTACGGCAGGTCTTACACTATGACATTGAAGAAATTTTGTGAGGCCCTGGGACTTGGTGTAGCTCGGTTGGCGAAGAATATTCCAGCTCAACCCACTGATTTGTTGGATCTCTACCGCGAGATAACCAATGATGATGACCGTAGAACCTAATGGGGAAGATAAGAAATATTCAACTTCGAGCCATCAGTTACTTTGCTTACTATCTTGCCACTAGTGTTATTGGTAGGGATAACACTAGTAATATTTCCAACTATCATTTGGCGTTCATAGCTGCTGCGCTCAACAATGAAACTAAGTATAATCTTGGTTCTCTCATTGGTCGTCGCTTAGCTGCTAAGGGACCCATTTATGGGGGAATTATTGCTGCACGTGGTGTTGCTGCCTTGGACCTTGCTGTTGATCCAAATTATACAGTTTTTGCTTCTCAGAGGCTTGATCTTGCTGCCATGAAGGCGCACCACTTTGTCACTAATGGCTCTACCCTTGAGAGTTTGGTTTATAGAATGCTATTTATTGACAGGGAAGAGAGAGAGATCCCTCTCCTCCAAACCACTTTGTTTAGTATTTTTCAGGGACCTTTGTCATGCTCCAAGGAGGAGATGGATGAAAAGCTTCGCATTCTTGGTTTCCATGGACACTATCAGGGGGACGCGCCCTCATATGACCCCTCTGTATACTACACAAGGGAGTCCTCAAGCTCGTACCAGGACGAGGGAGCCTCCTCGTCGTATTACGGAGGTGCACCTTCTTGGGCACCATGGAGTTGAGCCCCACTTAGGATAAAAGCCTAAGCTTGGGGGAGGTATACCGACATCACACTTATCTATATATCATGTTCGGTCGGTTCTTTGTATATCCATTGTTTCACTTTCTTTTTGGTTTTTGCTTCTGCTTTCTCAAAACACAAAAATATTTTCGTTGTTTCTCTTGGTTTGTTTCTTTGCTTTTTAGCTTTGGTTTGCTTTAAAGAAAAATCCAAAAAGATTTTGCTTTGTTTGTTTTGGCTTTGTTTGCTTGTTTGAAAAAAATTGAAAACACTAAAAATATTTGTTGTTCTTCTTTGGTTTTGTGAGTTCTTTGCAGGGTTTAGCCGTCCTGAGTGGATTTTGGTTTCATGTTATTATTTAAGTCACACAAGTGAAGGGCAATAATGAAGATTAAGACAACTTGAGGTGTGGTAAGAGGCTGGTAACGAACTTTATTTGTTTTTATTTTTGTACATATACTCATCATTATGAACATAGTCTGTTCATGTAAGGTGTATGTTACTGATAGATGCTTAGTAGTTCTTGCTTGTCTGTAATTAGCTCCAGCTTGCTAATAGTTTGTAGCATGTCATATGAATGTTTGCTTGCATTATTTTATTCATATTTTGGTATGATATTGTGGTATCCTCCTCTGAAAGTTTCATGTGAATCGACTTGACGAATTCGACCCATATTAGTTGATTTAGATCATATACTAGCCAAGTTTTACCTAGTACAGTAATAGGTATCGTCCAGCGGCAACAAGAGAAGTTGGGTGTGCTCTGAGAGTCTCTGACGACCCTAGCACGCTGTCTGGCTGTACACCGACGTGCGTTCATGTGCAATGCCTTGTACTGATTTGAGTGATTGCAAGTTTGCCACCACCCCGGCCGTCGCGCTGTGCTTTTTTGGCTGCACCTCGTCCATACTGACAGCCTAGTCCACGCGCTGTTTCATCACGGCCGGTGCGAGTTACACGCGGAGCGATCGATCACATGCTAACTCGCTAGCTCGACCGGGATCTTGCATTGACGGCGCGCCCAGCGAGTAACCATATTAACCGACCTCGCTCAAACGATCGTGTTAGCTCCAGTTGCCGCCCCTACAGTGCAGGAAACGGCATCTTCACTCGTTAGGCGAATCCAGACTAAAAATCGGACCAATTTTCGGTCGGACAAAACAAGTTTTCGGTCTGGATACGCCCAGTTTCTCACTCGCGTACCTAGGCCGAGTTCGCAAGTTCGGCTAAATTTTATTAAAGTTAGGCGAATTTCATTAAGATGGGCGAATATAGGCGGATTACATCAAATTTAAACTAAACTAGTACATAATAAACTAAAAAAGGCCGTCGCCGTGGCCTTCGCCGGTGCCTTCGCCGTTCTACATGCCGAAGTTGCTGTAGAATGCCGTGTAGCCGGGATCAGCGCGGCCATCATCCTCGCCGCCGTCGTCGTCGTCGTCGCTCAGCGGTTGGTGCTGGCGGGAGCTCCCC
This sequence comes from Avena sativa, assembly GCA_916181665.1. Taxonomy (NCBI): domain Eukaryota; kingdom Viridiplantae; phylum Streptophyta; class Magnoliopsida; order Poales; family Poaceae; genus Avena; species Avena sativa. Next base: position 500,121,042 of record OV702299.1, on the reverse strand, counting down.
TGGCCTGGGTCGCCGGACCTCCACGGCTGGTAGGACGGGCCTTCGTCCTCGTCGTCGTCAAGGACGTAGAGCGGGGCGCCCTGGTAGGCGAGCTCGCGCCCGGACATCGCCCGTCTCTGGGCCGCATGCTCCTCGGCTTGCTGCAGGAGGCGGTGGACGCGCTGCCGCTCCACTTCCTCCCAGTCCTTCCTGGACCATTCCAGGATGTCCGGCGAGGACGGCTCCAACAACGGCGGCTGCGGCGCCGAGTCACAGAGCGACTGCTCCAGCACCATCCTCAAGGCGCTATCGTCGGGCGGCGCCGAGCCTTAAATCTTCAGGCACCGAAGACGGAGGTGGCCGGTTGGTGACGCCGTCGCGCGTGGATCGCCGATGACGAGGCCGCACGAGCGTGTCCGCGGCGGCGAGCGCACAAGCGAGACCGCCTCGCGCTTGACTAGGCGCGACCCGACGAAGGCCCAGCCGGCGTAGACAGAGGCGTGGATCCCGAGGAGTGGGAGGCGAAGGCGGAGGAGGAGGAGCTCATGCTGGCCATCCTCCTCAACATCCAGTTCGCCGGAGGTCGCCGGCCCGACCTTGATGCCGGCACGAGTGTGCGCGGGTATCCGAGACGCGGCGTGTTCCCGGCATTGATGTGCTCCATCACCAACCGGAGCGTCCGGCCCGGCGCGCTCCAAAAACGCCGGCGTCCGGCCGAGTTGTTGCGCTTCGGCGACGATTCGCTCGGCGGCCCCTCGTGGCAGGCGAGCTCCTGGGCGCGGCGGTCGGCAAAGAACTCCTCCCAGTAGAGGAGGTTTTCGGGGCTCTCGGCAGCGAAGGGATCATCCATGTCGGAGATGAACTCCTGGATCTTGTACGGGAGATCCTCCGGCGTCGACGCCGGCGGGATGGGAATGCCGCCGGCGCTAAGCTTCCACCCCGGCGGAGTCCTCGTATCCGGCGGCACAACGTAGCCGGCCTCGTAGAGCAGGCGCGGCCTCCCACGCCTGCAGAGTGCACCGACCGAAGCAGTTCGTCGCCGCACCGTCGTCGGGGTACCTCTCGGCCATGGCTAGGGGAGGAGAGCTGCGAGAAAGAGTTCGCCGGAGTTCAGGCTGGTGGGATAGGGGAAGCTATGAGAGAGTGTGAGGTTTTCCGGCGAGGGGGTACGGCTTATAAAGGCCAAGGCGGGCGGCAAGAGCGGGAGGGGTGTCACGGCGAGGGCGGGAAAAGAGAAACGGCGGGAAGTTACTGCCCGCTGGTTCGTTGCGGGAGCCAAGGCGACGACGGTGGCGCTGCAATTCGGCGACGCGTGGCCGACGCGACGGGCAATTAATGTCTGGCGGTCGCCGCGTGGTTCCGAGGATGACGACGACTCGGTTTCCGTCGCTGACTCAGGGGTCCCCACGCCGTTTTTTTTCCGTCGAGTTCGCTGCGTCTGGCGTTCCCATGGTGTACCCGGGAACCTGGGTTCGGTCTAGATAGTCTGGACCAAAATTGGTCCAACTCCAGCCGAAAACAGATTTCTGGATACGCGACTAGGCCAATTTTCGGCGTCCAGACCAAAATTTGACGTCCTAGGTAGATGCTTTAAGGTAGGTAGCGGCAACGTCATCCACGCGCAGCGCAGAAACAGGCCGAGTGATCGCTCCACGGATACATGCTTGATGTCAGCGCTTAGTACAAACATATCGACCGATTTCGATGGAAGATAGCGCTAGCTCCGCTTGGCGCTGCTATAATGAAGTAAGAGCATCTCTACTCGGCTATCCAGGACGCTGATTCAGATGTCGAAATTTGGTCTGGATACCGAAAATTGGTCTAGTCGTGTATCCAGGAACCTGTTTTCGGCCGGATTTGTGCCAATTTTGGTCCAGACTACATACGCCGAACCCAGATTTTTGTGTACGCCCTGGGAACGCCGGACGCAGCGAACTCGGCAAAAAAAATGGTGCGTGGACCCGCCGAGTCAGCGACGGAAGCCGAGTCGTCGTCATCCTCGGAACCATGCGGCGACCGCCGGACATTAACTGTCTGTCGCGTCGGCCACGCATCGCAGAATTACGGCGCCACCGTCGTCGCCTCGGCTCCCGCGATGGACCGGCGGGCACTAACTTCTAGCCGTTTCGACTTTTCCCGCCCTCGCCATTACACCCCTCCCGCCCTTTATAAGCCGTACCCTCGCCGGAGAACCTCACACACCTCCCCTAGCCCACCAGCATGAACTCCGGCGAACTCTTTCTCCCAGCTCTCCTCCCCCCAGCCATGGCCGAGAGGTACCCCGACGACGGTGCGGCGGCGAACGACTTCTGCCGGCGCACTCTGCAGCCGTGGGAGGCGTGCCTGCTCTACGAGGCCTGCAGCAGCAGACGGAGGAGCAGGCGGCCCGGCGACGGGCTTTGGCCGGGCGCGAGCTCGCCTACCATGGCGCCCCACTCTACGTCCTCGACGACGACAAGGACGAAGGCCCGTCCTACCAGCTGTAGAGGTTCGGCGACCCAGGCCAGGGGAGCTCCCGCCAGAACTAGCCGCCGAATGACGACGAAGACGGCGACGATGACGGCTGCGCCGACCCCAGCTACACAGCGTTCTACAGCAACTTCGGCACGTAGAACAACGAAGGCACCGGCAAAGGCCACGACGACGGCCTTTTTTAAAGTTTATTATGTACTAGTTTAGTTTAAATTTGATATAATCCGTCTATATTCGCCCAACTTAATGAAATTCGCTCATCTTTAATGAATTTTAGCCAAACTTAGAAACTCGGCCTGGGTACGCGAGTCGGAAACTGGGCGTACCCAGGCCAAAAACTAGTTCCGTTCGGCCGAAGAAAGGTCCGATTTTCGGCCTGAATTCGCCCAACGAGTGGAGATGCTCTAAAGGTACAACTACACAACGCTGCCTGCTCTAGGTGGCTTTATTCCAGCTGCATAATCCTAAGTTAGCAATAAGGGCATCTTCACCGGGCCGACACATTCGGTCGTCCCAAACCGTTTGTTTCCGTTTGAGTCGGGCCGCGATTAATTTGAGGCCGTGGTCCGGCCTGTTCGGCCTACCGCATCCAGCGGTGTGATCCATCTTCGACCAGACACGCACCATCCACAACACAAAAAATACCATGCCTGGCTGCCAACACCGGCGTCAACCCGATGAGCTCCGTGCCAACCCCGACACCGGCAGAGTAGAGGCGCCCGAGCGGCCGTGGTGGTTGTCGAACCTGTTGTCGCCATGGCGCTCTCACTATAACTACAATAGGATCACCGGTGAGTGTTTCTCGTTCGAGGTGATGAACCGTGTCTTTCTGCCGGAACACCGCCGGCGACTAGCGCTCATGGAAGTGCGTGACGACATCCGTGAAGCATTGCGGACCAATCTCGACAAAAAATACATGTGTGCCCGCCTCCTCCAAGCTGAAGAAGAGCTGTAGACGCAGGAAGCGATCTACCGCTCTCTAAGCGTAGAATGGGGCCTTGCCGACCCGTAGGCGATGCCTAGCTAGAATGACCAATGTCGGTCGACCCGTAGGCGACTGTTGTACTCTTGTTTGTAATATATTTGTCGGTCGAATAAAGATTTTCATTTCAAATGTCTAATGCCTACATGGATACATCATACATGGCGCGCCGCACTGCCTAGCCTACTCGTTGGAGTCGGAGGAGGAGTCAGAGTGGTAGTAGCGACGGCACATGGTGTGGTCGACGACGCTGACGCCGAACTTTCCTTCGCCGTCGTACTTGAAGACGAGTATGTTGCCCACTTCGATCTGGTGCGAGCGGGCAAAGCACTCCCAGCTGTTGCTGAGGTACATCTGGCCGAGGTGGTCGAACTGCAGATCGACCAGGTACCTGCTGGTCCTGAAACCGTTTGCCCGCAGGACAAGAGGGGGCGGCGTGTTGCCGATCAGTGTCACGAACCCGTGGGGCAGGGGCAGCCTGCCATGCGGCATGCCGAGGTGGATGGCCACGGCGAATTGGGTGCCTGGGTCGAAATCTTCGGGCGACGACGGCGTTGAGGGAGCATGGTGGCGCGGTGATTTGGCCGCCTCCTCTACGCCTCCCTCGACGTCCACAACTAGCACGCCCTCCCCTCGATCCAGCAGCGTCGGCCATTGCTAGCTACATGTAGTGAACGAAAAGGAGAAGGAGGAGATGATGGTGTTCTTCATGGTGCGGGCTCTTCATGGTGTGAGTTACTGGCTGAGTGACCAATCATGTACGATCACTCCGTCCGGCCCTTGAAGATCTAAGACACACTTAGTTAAGCTAGACATTAGAGCCACCAAAATATATTTAAATAATTTTTTAATAGGAATCATAAAAAGTAGCATGCAAAAATTTAATATAAATTTGAGTTGATGTTAAACGGGGAGGAGCTTGATTGACACAGGGGATTTGAGTGGGAGGGGCTTGATCAACAAGGTACAGACCTGTGCTATGTGTTCCTTTTAAACTGATGTGTATTTTTGTCTATTCTTGTTTCTGTTTGATAGTTATATGCTCACAAAAATTGTTAACCATACAAAAGGGGATATAAGCAACATCAAGACATATGTGGGGGCTTCAAAGCGAGGCAAACAACGAAAGGGGTTTATGATCCAAGGCAAGGGATAAGAAGTAGCATGCAAAATTTTAATACAAATTTGAATTAATGTTAATCAAAATATTTGTTATCTAAATGGTTTTAGAATTTCTAGCCAGTGCTAAGTGCAAGGGTTAATTACTAGTGCATGCAACTAGAAAATAAAATCGAGGGTTGACAAGTTATAAATACTCATGTGCCAAATAGCAAGGTGTAATTTTACTAAAAAATTGCCGAAGTCGGGGTGGTGTGCTGGAATATGATGCCCACTGAAATCTTGCACTCCCTCCATCCTGAAAAGGATATATCAGAGATTTGTCTTCATTCATATGTTTTTGGAGTGTATATGTACATATGAATCTAAAGAGAAAATTGCAGCTAACACCAGCCTTTGTGAGATTTGTTGCACAAAATACAGAAACGAAATCGTTTTTGCACCTAGCATAGTTTGTGGCTTAATCTTTTGCACCTGGCCTAAATGAACTACTTAGCCTTGTTAACATGTTATCTAGCTGGTTGTGCCCGCTGTTTTCCTTGCAGCATAATATTCGAAACATAAATATTTCTAAATAAATATATTACCAAAAATCTATTTTAACACACGCACCAAAAAATACATTATCAAAATAAATATTTACTAGTATTTGTATGTCTCCTTAAAATATATATCCATGTGTGGTATGTACGGTCAAATTTGTATCAAATTATATTTTCATATGGGTCATAAAAAATGTTAGATGCAAAAAAGTCTTATTTCTCTATTTTGTGTAACAAATATCACAAGAACTGATGTTAGCTGCAATTTTCTTTGTCATATAAGATATTAACAAGGCTAATTGTTAATTTGAGCAAGGTGCAAAGAATTAAGCAACAAATTGTGCTAGTTGCAAAAAATGTTGATTTCCGTGTTTTATACAACAAACGCCATAAAAAATGGCGGTAGCTGCAATTTTCTCGAATCTAAACATATCAGTGACATCATTTTCGAACAGATTAAGTAGCTTTTCTGAGTAAAACTTCTCGAGTATGTGCTAGAGCTAGCTCATGGACGGGTTGCGTTGTGTGGTGTTTTTCGTTGAGAAGTGAGAGCGTGGCAAGAGACGCAATAATTCAACGCATGTGCATCCAAATCTAAACGTCAGAGCAAGAGCACGAGTCGCTCTCCCGATCTCGATCCAGCGCTCCACGGTACTGTATTCCTTCTCACCCACATTATTTGACTTAAATTTGTTTAGATTTGGTTAATTCTAGACAGTATATAAGTTTATTCAAATTTTAACAGATGCAAGTTAATTAATATGAGTCGGATTGACGATTGAGTACTCCCTTCGATCCATATTAATTGACTCAAATTGTCAGATTTGAATCACTATTAAATATATAGATTCATCCAAATTTTAATAAAGCAAAGCCAGTTAATATGGACCGGAGTAGCATATTCCAGTGGCAGGATTGTGGGACACGATGGCGACATGAAGGACCCTAATAATAAAATATGTACAGGAGTCGAAATGGTCACGCACGACGTTAGCTGCAGAGAGCGAGACGTACGTATCCTGCAGCTGCAACACGATTTTAGCTGGGTCTGACCCAAACAATTAATATGTGCATTGCCCTGTACTGATTATTAGATGATGATTGCCAGTTTGCCACCACCCTGCCGCTGTCTCTACTTGGCTGCACCTCGTCCATACTGACAGCCTAGTCCTCGCGCTGTACCATCATAGTGCGAGTTACAGGCGGGGCAATGGATCACATGTTAACCAAGTTCCGACAATCACGTTAGGGCATCTTTACTGTGTCGACGCATCCAACGTATCTGTCCGTGCGGAACGTGCATGGCGCCCACTAATCCGACTCATTCGGACAGACTGCGTTCGGCTTGAATCATCCGGTTAAAATTTGGTGGGCTTTGGTCCATGGTCTAATACAAATTCTGAAATTCTCGCATGGCTCATTCATACCTAGCAAGGGGTGGCATTAGAGTTTAGTCCCACCTTACTAGTTTAGAGGGAGTTGGACCAATATATATAGTAGAGTATTTTACTACCTTCTAAAGAGAGTGAAGAGGAGTAGCATACATCACGCTCCTCCTCCGCCGCCGCCCGCGTCGTCGCGACCCATCGTGTCGTGGTTTGCGAAATGGTGTCGACCTTATCTTTTTGCTCCTCGGAAAAATTATTGTGCGAGTTATTTTCTCAGTCCTTTCCGGTCTTTCCGGAACGTGGGTTGTTACTAACTCGAACCGACGCTATATAAGCGGCTTAGGCGTAAATCCTAATGGGCGTTAAACACATCCTTTTCTCTGTCTCCAGAACCTTGCGCCTCCGCTATACCTTCTCCATCCCCTCTTCTAGCATGCACCGGACGACGGGACAGTAGGCCTCCGGAACCACCGACTCTCGTGAACCAATACGGGTGAGGGGGCCATCAGGTTTTTGGGGAGCGCGTCTGCACGACTACTGACGGCATCACGTCGACCGACCACTCCTTTTCCGACGGGGAATTCTTCCCGGTCATCAGCAACCTCTACATCGACGATGTGGCTGACGACACTCGTGTCAACGCGAACCTCAACGCCAATGTGAACGTGAACTTGAATCCTCCTGCAGCACCGTATGCAATATGCTCCTATCTAGCTCAGTTTTGTTACAGTTTCTTGTACTAGCTTTGGGAATAGATGTGATCTTCTTATCGTGGTTAGATGTGATCTATTCATCTATTATGCTAGTATAGATGATTAGGTTAATTCCTGCAATTATAGTCATGCTTTATTATTGGTTATTTTGGATTAAATATTATGATAATTTTCTTATATATTCAACAATCCAAAAATCTGATGATAGGCAACTGAATTCAACTGGTTTAGCCGTGGCAAAGGCCGCCTCCCTTTGATGGTGTCCACTATAAGAGATGGCCTACGAGAGCAGTCCTATGGTTAAAAAACCTAGGCTGCTATAGCGCCACTCTTGGCACACCTGAGGGAAACCTCTCTCCTGCTCAGGAGAAAGCGTTTCAGAAAGTTGTCACCATGTTTAAGGGGGCTTAGTTCAACATTATTGGTGACAATATTGTTGACACCTATATGTCATTTGATAATGGCAAGGATGGGCGGGATGCACTCGACGCCAAGTTTGGTGTTTTGGACGCTGACACTCAATTGTATATCATGGAGAAATTCTATGACTACAAGATGACTCATGACCGTCCCATCGTGGATCAGGCTCATGAGATACAGTCCCTTGGCAAAGAACTCGAGCAGTTCAAGTGTACCTTACCGGACAAGTTCGTGGTCGGGGGCATTATTGCCAAGCTTCCTCCTTCATGGAGGAACTTTGCTACTTCTCTGAAACATAAGAGACAGGAGTTTTCCGTTTCGGATCTCTTCATGTTGAAGAAAAGGCAAGAGAAAAAGTACACGTGCTCAAGGTTTTGATGGAAGTTCTAACGCACATGTAGTGCATAAAAATAACTTCCAGTCCCACAAGTCCAAGAATAAGAACAAGTATGATGGCAAGGGAAAGTTTGATGGTAAGAACAAGACCTCGCAGACCACCAACTTCAAGAAGAATACTGAGTATAATAAGAAAGGATCATGCCATGTCTATGGTGATCCTAATCATTGGACTCCTAACTGCGCCAATCGCTTTGATAAGAGTTCACATGGAAATAGCGGCAAGTCCGCTAATATTGTTCTTGGTGATACTGAGATGAAGGATGCTGGGTACGGTATATTTCCTAATGTCCTTTCAGTTTGTCATTCACCTGAATGGTGGATAGACACCGGTGCCAATATACATGTATGTGCTAATATTTCCATATTTTCTTCTTATTAGGTCACACGGGCTGGCTCCATGCTGATGGGAAATAGCTCATGTGCTTCTGTTTAAGGTGTTGGTATGGTGGATCTGAAGTTTACTTCAGAGAAGACCATACAGCTGAAGAATGTGCAGCACGTCCCCTCCATCAATAAAAATCTTGTCGGCGGATCACTTCTTTGTCGAGATGGTTTTAAGTTGTTTTTTGAGTACAATAAAGTTGTAGTTTCTAAGTGTGGACAATTTGTTGGAAAGGTTTATGAGTGCGGAAGCTTGTTCCATTTATCTTTGTCAGAATCATGTACTCAAGTTATGAATCATGTTTGCAATGATAGTGAATCCAATATTTGGCATTCACGACTTTGTCATATTAATTTGGGTGCCTGACGCGGATAGCCAATATGAATTTAATTCAAAATTTACTAATGTCAAGAGTTCCAAGTGTCAAGTGTGTGTGCAAGCTAAGAAACCTCGCAAGTCCCACAAGACTATTGAGGTACGAGATTTGGCACCACTGGAACTAATACATTCAGATCTTTGTGAAATGAATGGCAAGTTGACAAAAGGTGGAAAGCGATATTTCATGACTTTAATTGATGATTCCACTTCATTTTAATCACTTCTGTTATGTGTACCTTCTGAAATGCTGTTATGTGTACCTTCTGAAATCTAAAGATGAAGCTTTTAATCACTTCAAAATCTATAAAGATGAATCAAAAAACCAACTTGATCGAAAGATTAAGCAGCTTCGTTTTGATCATCGTGGATAGTATTTTTCCAACGAATTTTATTCTTTTTTGTGTGAAGCATGGTATTATCCATGAGAGGACGCCTCCCTACTCACCTCAGTCAAATGGGGTGGCCGAAAGAAAGAACCATACTCTAACTGATTTGGTTAACTCCATGTTAGATACATCGGGTCTATCCAAGGAATGGTGGGGGAGGCTATAATGACCACATGTCATGTCCTAAACCGTGTTCCCAAAAAGAACTAAACCATTACTCCATTTGAGGAGTGGGAAAGGAAAAGGCTGAAACTCTCCTACTTACGGACTTGGGGTTGTTTGGCGAAAGTGAATGTACCGATACCCAAGAAGCGCAAGCTTGGACCAAAAACCGTGGATTGTGTTTGTCTAGGATATGCATTTCATAACATTGGCTATAGATTTTTGTTAGTGAAATCTGAGGTATCCGACATGCATGTTGTTACAATTATGGAGTCGAATGATGCGACTTTATTTGAAGACATCTTTCCCATGAAAGATTCATTTAGATCATCAAATCAGGAGATGCCTAGTTCATATAGTCAAGAATTAATTACAATTCCCGAATCCACCATTCCGAGAGAACACTCTGATAATCCTGTAGAGGATAACAATGAAGCTCCTACTAGGAGTAAGAGACAAAGGACTGCAAAGTCTTTTGGTGATGACTTCATTGTATACCTTGTGGATGACACTCCCACTTATATTTCAGAAGCTTATGCATCTCAAGATGCTGACTACTGGAAAGGAGACGTTCGTAGTGAAATGGATTCCATCATAGAAATCGGAACTTGGGAAATTACTGATCATCCTTATGGGTGCAAACATGTAGGATGTAAGTGGGTGTTTAAGAAGAAGCTTAGACCTGATGGTACTATTGAGAAGTACAAGGTATGCCTTGTTGCTAAGGGTTATACCCATAAAGAAGGCAGAGACTTTTTTGATACTTATTCACCTGTGACTAGATTGACCACCATTTGAGTACTACGATCCTTGGCTGCCTCGCATGGTCTTCTCGTTCATCAAATGGGCATTAAGACGACTTTACTAAATGGAGAGTTAGATGAGGAAATTTATATGGATCAGCCAGATGGATTCGTGGTACATGGTCAAAAATGAAAGGTGTGCAAGTTACTAAAGTCTTTGTATGGTCTTAAGCAAGCACCTAAGCAGTGGCATGAGAAGTTTGAAAGAACTTTAACTGATGAAGGCTTTATTGTAAACGAAGCTGAGTGTGTGTATTATCGTCATGGTGGGGGCGAGGGAGTCATCTTATGTCTGTATGTTGATGATATACTGATATTTGGGACCAATCTTAATGTTATCAAGGAGGTCAAAGACTTTCTATCTCGTTGCATTGAGATGAAAGATCTAGGAGTGGGTGATGTGATCTTGAACATCAAACTGCTGAAAGATGATGATGGTGGGATAACACTGCTTCAGTCTCACTATGTGGTAAATATCTTGAGTCGTTTTGGGTATAGCGATTGAAGATCTTCTCCTACACCATATGATCCTAGCGTGTTGGTTTGAAAGAATCAGGGAGATCCTAAGGATGCTAAATATCAGCTGAGGTTTTCTCAGATTATTGGCTCGCTTATGTATTTACCCAGCTCTACGAGGCCTGACATCTCCTTTGTTGTAAGCAAGTTAAGTCGTTTTGTCTCAAATCCTGGAGATGTTCATTGGCAGGCCCTTGAAAGGGTTTTGCGTTTTTTGAAAGGCACTACAAGCTATGGGATTCACTACTCTGGGTATCCAAGGGTACTTAAAGGGTATAGTGACTCAAACTAGATTTCTTATGCTGATGAGACTAAGGTCGCGAGTGGTTATGTGTTTACATTTGGTGGCGGCGTTGTTTCTTGGAAGTCTTGCAAGCAGACCATCTTAACGAAGTCAACTATGGAAGAAGAACTCACAACATTAAACACAACCACTGTTAAAGCAGAGTGGCTTCGTGAACTCTTGATGAACTTACCTGTGGTTGAAAAACCAATACCTGCAATCCTTATGGACTATGATAATCAAATTGTGATTATCAAAATAAATAGTTCTAAGGACAATATGAAGTCATCAAGGCATGTGAAGAGCAGATTGAAGTTTGTCAGGAAAATGAGAAACTCCGGAGTTATTGCATTGGACTATATCCAAACATCTAAAAATTTGACATATCCCTTCACAAAGGGTCTATCACGTAATGTGATAGATAATTCATCGAGAGAGATGTGTTTGAGACCCACACTTTGAGTTGCTCACAGTGGAAACCCGCTCTATGTGATCGGAGATCCCGTGAAGTAGAGTTGGGAGACAAGCTGTTGGTCAGCTGGGAGGAGAGTATCCATACATTATAATACCACTTTGTATAGATGTCATACTCTCCTATTCTGCATGGCAGGTTGATATTAATCTTAATATTTTCTAAATGGCTGGTTTAAATCAAAGATGTTGTCCTGTAAAACATCTTCTGAAGAACACACCTATATGAGTCCAACTGTCAAACGTCGCAGTCCGTGAGAGTTGGGTGCTCTTTAATAAACTCATGAAAGACCATGGATTATGACGCATAAGCTGCAAACCGCGGGGAAGTCTGAAGGCAGCCCTGTATCGATCTAGACTTTGTGTGAAACTAGTGCGCACCAAACTTTTAGTTTAAGGCATAGTCCACTATTCAAGTTGCAATCTACTATAGCATGAAGTTTTAAGTGGAAGTTCAACTTAATAGTCTCCACTTCGCACCGGTATATAAACAATGTTCTGGAAATGATTGATGTGATGTGACTATGATACTTTGTAACATCCCTAAAATCATGTTTCAAAACTCATGCATATCATCCATGCATCCATGATCATTTAGGGTTCCATTTCAAAACCATTTCAAAAACAGGAACATTTTATGCTCATTATTTTATGTGAGCAACTATTAAACTAATGCCACTCTCAATTGAAGACTTTATTTGTTTTAAACCAAGCCTTGCTTGCTCTCTTGTTACTTTGTTTGATTGTTGGAGTTTGGTGGAAATTTACAAAACAAATATGATTCAAAGACCATTTCTAAAACTTATTCAAATAATGTGCTATAGCACTATTTATTTTGTTTAATCAAAGGGCCAATCTAGTACAGAGCGACCACATGTTTTTATGCCCAGAAATATGAGTGTTACACTCTACAAAAATCCAGAAAAGGTTTGAATTCAAATGGATTTTGAAATCATTTGAAAATGTTTCCTGGAAATTCAAAGAGAAAAAGAAAAGGAATAAAGAAATAAGAAAGGTCGGCGCCAGAATTTTGGCCCAACAGCGAAGCCAGCCCAGCAACCAGCCCACCCGGGTTTCCCCCTCTCCCTCTGTTTCTCACCGCGTTCGTGCATACCCCGTCGCTGACAAGTGGACCCTACAGCCACGTCACTCCATCGTCCCCAAAATCCCGCCCGCAGACCACGTCGCCGCTGCAGTTGATGCCGATAATGTCGCGGCGTAATTAGCCTTGATTCGGCGAGCGTTTCCTGTCGTGCTGCTGCCTACTTAAGACCCTCCTCTCTCCGCTCGTTTCCCCTCACTCAGCGCAGACACCACGCCACCAGGATGCCCGTAATCGTGCCCACACCGCCGCAGCACCGACGACCTCCGGCGACCAATTCCGGTGAGCATCGTCCACCCCTCTGTCTCTGCTTCATGCGAGCATGCTCTACATATCCTTGCGCATCTTCTCGTGCCTTTATTTTTCTCTGTACCATCTTAGAACGTCGTCACCGTCCACCACTGAGCGCCACCGTCTTTGGCTCCAACTCCGACGACCTCCAGCGGTATTTTCCGACCGCCCCTTTCTCTCTCGTTGACACCCGCGTGACTAGAATCGTCTTGCGCGTCTGACCCACCCCTTCTTTTGCCTTGGCATGATCTGCACCCTCGCCAATGTCGATGAAAAGAAGCATCCTTCGCCAGGGACTTCTCCGACGAGCAATCCGCGACGACTCCGAGCGCCCCTTCGCCAACCGAGCACACGTTGAGCTTCAACACATCGCCGCGAGTCTGGTAAGCCTCTCCGACGACCCCAACCCCCTCTGTAGCCACCGCGCCGCCGTAGACAGAGCGCGCCGCCGCTCACCGTCGCCGCGCGCCGCCAGTCTTTGGTAGGTTGATCGAGCACCGTTGGATCTGGATCTGACGTGTAGGATAGATCATTTAACGAAGGGGGTAAGTTTAGATCTGAGCCTGCGCGTTTTAGTTAGATCTAACGGCTCGGAAGCGCGATCCAGCATGAAGCGGTACCAGCCAATCAGATGTCGCCGTGTGTCTATGAGTTAGGTTTAAAAATCAGAAATTTGATCTATTTGATATTAAAACTTGTTTAAATCATAACTTTTGAATGCCACGTCCAAATTGGACAAATTTTATATCAATGGAATCAGGAGAGAAAGCCCTTTCCATTTATGTAATGTGTTTAATGTTTTGCTTCTGTTAAAATGGTTATTTTTATAGAAACATGTGTAGGCTTATTTTGGGTATAATAATTAATTGAATAAAGTTTTAGTATTCAAATAAAGTTTATTTGGCAAGTTTTGAACTTGTTTATGAATCAGTACCATGCACTTGTATTGTTTGGTGTAGAAAATCATCACATGGCATTATGCATGCATCCATATATTTTTGCTTGTATTTGTTTTGTACGTAATTTTGGTGCTATTATTTTATGTGTAGATTTTGGTGCAAATAGTGATTGTGATTGTGAGGATTGTAGCTACTCTCCAAACTACCAAGGCAAGTGGTGCTTCATGATTTATTCCTATGTTTTTCAACTATGCATTAGAAATATTTGCTAGACTTGCATGGATATTTTTTTATCTATATGCTATGCTTGGGAAATCCTAGTAGTTGTAGAATTTCTAGAAATTTCTAAGTTAAGATTCTTATCAATGCCATGCTTAGCCTAGCTAGTAGCAACCAAGGGTGGTTATATATTCATGCTATGATAAAAATATTTCTAAGTCTTTGGACTTGTGTTTTGCTTAATAAAACAACTAAGTAAATGAAACACCTGGGTGGAATGGAAGGAATGGTTTATGTTGAGTGGTTACACAAGGCCCATTTCTATGGTTTACCTTGTGTATCTCACTTGTGGAAAGCCACCCAGGAACAAAGGGATTTGAGAGGCCAAATGTTAAGAAGCTTCTAGTGCAGCCACTTGGCAATATGGGCTCTGCCTGGATCATATAGGTTGCAATAACTTAGCCATTTGGACAGTTGGTGGTAGTGGGATGATAGGTTGGAACGCGTCCATTTGGTTTAAGGGAAGGCTTCTGAGAGGTCCTGTCTTGGTGAAAATCAAGTCTGTGGGGAAAGTGCATAACCTCTGCAGATGGAAGAATCTAAGTACTTAGCCATGTCCCTGGTATTGGACAACTTGAGTATCAAGACATGGAAGCTATCAAGAATCTCCTCATCCCAATTTCTAAGTAAAAAAAACTTGTGGTTGAACAAGGGTGAAGGACCCCAATGTCTATTGGTGGTTCCTTGGGAAAGTTTTGACAAAGAAAAACTTAGTGTTTTCAACTAATAGGCAAAACCTATTTTGAGCAAAGCAAGCCTAAGCTACACTTAGCCAAAAAGCATATAGTATTTAGACTACCAATGTTCTACTAAGGTATCACTTGCCAATACTATTCCAATGTATTGACCCACTATGGCTGTAACTTGTGATGTTGCAGGTTTTTCTAATGATGATTAGGAGTCATGAGTCTACACTCAACATGCTTGCCAGTGGAACATGAAGATGAAGACTTATTTATCTTACTACATATTTAAACTCTTGTACTAGGCCTGTGGCCATGGAGTTGTAAAAGACTATGTTTGTCTCTGGAATGACTTGTAATGATGACCTTTGTTTCTGTGTACTTCATCTTAAACTGTGGATGCTAGCATTGATCCAGGGACTAGCATTGCAATCACAGTGATCCTTTACTTTACAAAGGAGGGATCTTACAGATGGTATCAGAGCACTGTGTTACCTGTAGGATTATGACCCTAGGATTGGAAACCACTAAGGAAAAAATTTCAACAACTTCCACACTTGTCTTTTCTTCTCGTAAACTTTTCTAATCTTCTTTCTCATCTCTATTTGTAGATGAACTCCATCAATGAAGTCGTGAGGAAGGGACCACTCATGACTATGACTTTGGAATGTGAGACAGAATTCCCCAAGGCTCTCAAGGACCTCATGGTTGCCATGGGAATACATGGTGCAGCTGTGTACAAAGGTTTTCCTGTGATGGATGAAGGAGTTGAGTACTGGTGGGTGCAACTTCACTTGTATAAAAACAAGGAAGACAACCACAAGGACTCAGGTTTCTGCATGGTCACCAACTTAGTGATGAACACTACATTCTTTGATTCAGCAAGGGATGCAGCTTGGAAGGCCATCAAAGAACTTGGTGATAGAATCAAGTGCAGAATGCTTAACACCCAGAATGACCTTAGGGAAGAAAAGAAGCATACACAAGAATTACAGGCTACCAACCAAAGCTTAAGGGAGGACATCATAGACTTAGTAATGGAATCATGTGATCTAGATAGACAGATTGCCACTAGAGATGCCCTGTTAGTCAACTTGGCAAGTGAATTGGGATTGTAACTTCGTTAGTTGGACCACCACACTTATCATTTTATTTTCCAAAAATGTTGTCTAAAATAAGTTGAACCTTGGATGCTTGTAATGGATTATATGTATGCTTTGACTTGTGTGTTTGCCAATGTTATGCTTGTGATGCTTTGTCTTGTAAAATTATTCATGGTGTTGACTCTAACTTTTTCTATCTTATAAATAGATGCCTAATGTTACTATTAGCACGGCTGAAGAGTTCAAGGGAACTCGTTTTGGCCCTCGTATTATTGATCTCACTAGTTTGCTCAGTCTCCCTCTTCCTACCATCATGGTGCTTCCCCTCACCAAGTTTGAGAGGAAAGACCTTTGGGGCTTCAAGGTTAATCAGCCCGGACGCCAAACTGAGCCTACCACGGAGGCAATCATCTTCAAGCTCATGCATGATGACAAGGAGAGAGGCCTAGAGGTAGTCATGCAAGACTTGATTGGACGTCTGTTAGGGAGACACTCTCGACAGGTTAGAGGTACTCACTTCCACGCCTTCAGTAGACGTGATGAGGATGGTGAGGCCATTGACTTCGAGGATACTTCAAGGGAGACAGCAGAGCCGATTCGTCTATACCTCCAGGACTTAGAGGTTCTTCTTAGGCACGTGGACACTGATAGGAACAACGTCATGCTTAGCAATGACGAACTCCAGGTGCAGCTCCGTGAGAAGGACAAGCTCTTCACGGAGCAAGATGAGATAGTCAAGGAGATGGAGGCTAAGTTTGAGAGTCAGGATAGAAAGTTCAAGAGCCAAGAGAAGCGAGTCCAAGATAGGAACAAGAGGATTCGGACATGACTGAGGAACTGGAGGCCAAGGACTTCGAGCTCGAGCACCAGCAGACTGTGATTGAGAGACTTCGTGCACAGAAGAGGGCTCTCAAAGCCAAAGTAGAGACCTTGACCACCAATGTCGAGGAATACAAGACCGTTATGGAGAATGCAGGTCTTACATTTGTTGAGGAGGAGGTTGATGCCGAGGAGTAGTGATGACTACTCATTTACCATTTATTTACCATGCTTTTGATTATTGAGTCTCAATGACCATCCAACATGTGGATGGCTTGCTATTGGTGTGTTTACTTTTCAGAACTTGTTGTCTATGTTGTTGAACTTTTAGTACTATGATGCATGATTGTGATTTGTTATGTGATGTATTGTGCATGTTAGCATCTATGGGTATCTCATTCTTATCTCCATTGAAAAACCACAGATGCCTCCCCGACGTGCCAATCCCAACCCCAACAACAACAACATCACCCCTGAGATGCAGCAGATGATGACAGCTCAGACTCAGTTGATGCAAATGATGACCACGTTCATCCAGAATCAAAATAACAACAACAATAATAACAACAACAACAACAATCAAAACAACCCACCGGGTTTTGACATGCTTACCAGGTTCTTGAGACTGAGGCCAACAAAGTTCTCAGGAACTACTGATCCTATGGTGGCCAATGATTGGCTACGCTCTGTGAATAAGGACTTGGTAACTGTTGGCTGTACTGATGAAGAGAAAGTCAGATTTGCAGCTCACTTGTTGGAAGGACCAGCAGCCACTTGGTGGGATAACTTCCAAATCACCACTCCCATTGCGGATGTGACATGGGCTATCTTTGAAGATGGTTTCCGTACTGCTCACATCTCATCCGGAGTGATGAGTTTGAAGAAGAAAGAGTTTCATAACTTGAAGCAACGCCACCGCAGCGTGGCCGAATATATTGAAGAGTTCAACAATCTGCCGCGTTATGCACTGGATGAAGTTGACACTGATGCTAAGAGGAAAGAAAAGTTCCTTGAAGGATTGAACGATGAGCTTAACCTGCAGCTATCTGTGGCTTATGTTCCCACTTATCAGTCTCTTTGTGATAAGGCTGCTATTTTGGAGAGCAAGATGAAACAAGTTGAAAGCAGGAAGAGAAAGCACTCTGACAAGCACAGCTCGGGATCGTCTCACAAGCGTTCCCATTATGATGATAGTGGGAGTTCTGGATCCCACAAGCATGGGAAGTTCAACAAGCACCACAACCACAACCGTTATCATGACAACAAGCACAATCGTAGTCATGACAACGATAAGTACAAGAATCACATGGGTGGATATAAGAGCCACCACAATGGAAGTGGAAGCCAGCCTGTCAAGAAGGATCTTAGTCAGGTCGAATGTTTCAAGTGCAAGAAGATGGGACATTATGCAAATGAATGCCCAGAAAATAAAGTTGAAGGACCAACAAGCCCAACCCTTTTCAAAAGGGACAAGTGAACCACATCAATGTGGAGGAAATTTATGAGGAACCTGATGCTGTTGCTGGTAAGTTCAAACTCAATTCTGTTCCAGCATTTGTTCTATTTGATACAGGTGCATCTCATTCATTCATATCAAGTGCATTTGTTGAAAGAAATGAACTACCGGTAGAAACTATTGGGTGTCCTATAAAAGTAAGTTCTCCTGGCGGAGAAATGATAGTGAATTCAGGATGTCATGATCTAGTCATAGAGTTTGGGAAGTATAAGTTTCCCATTAACTTGATAATCCTAAACTCCCAAGGATTGGATGTGATTTTGGGAATGGACTGGATAGCTAAGCACAAGGGAGTGATAGATTGTGCCAATCATACTGTCTCACTCACAACTCCAGAAAATAAGAGGATCAGATTCAAGACCAACTTTGAGGCTAAAAGGAGTAAGCTAAATTCTCTTAAGGGGGTTAGCATGGACAATGTGCCAATTGTGAGTGAATATCCGAATGTGTTTCTGGAAGAATTACCGGGAATGCCACCTGATAGAGATGTGGAGTTTCTTATTGATTTGCTACCAGGATCTGGACCAATAGCAAAGAGACCGTACAAGATGTCAGTAGATGAGTTGAAAGAACTCAAGAAGCAGCTTGGAGAACAGTTGCAGAAAGGATTTATCCAACCAAGTTCTTCATCTTTGGGAGCACCAGTTTTGTTTGTGGAAAATCATTGAAAATTTCTCCAAAGTAGCTAAGCCTATGACAGAATTACTAAAGAAAGACAATAAATTTGCTTGGTCTGAAGGTTGTGAACTCAGCTTTCAAGAATTGAAGAAGAGGCTAGTGACAGCACCAGTCTTATGTTTGCCAGATTTGGAGAAAGATTTCCAAGTATATTGCGATGCATCTCATCATGGATTAGGTGCAGTACTTATGCAAGAAGGGAAAGTTGTGGCTTATGCCTCGAGACAACTCAAAACTCATGAGGTAAACTACCCTACTCATGATTTAGAGTTAGCCTCTGTTGTCCATGCACTCAAAACATGGAGACATTACCTTTTGGGAAAGCGATGTGAAGTGTTCACAGATCACAAGAGTTTGAAGTATATCTTCACCCAGAAAGAAATTAACATGAGACAAAGAAGATGGCTAGAACTCATCAAGGACTATGACTTGAGTTTGCAATACCACCCCGGTAAAGAAAATGTTGTAGCGGATGCTCTAAGCCGTAAGGTTTTTGTGAATGGCCTTACTAAAGGAGAAATTCTAGATGATCTGTGTGCCCAATTTAGACATCTCAAATTGGAGATTGTGCCTAAAGGACATCTCATGTCATTGGATGTTCAACCCACTTTGTTGGACAAGATCAAAGAAGCCCAAAAGACAGACATGGAAATTGAAGAGATTAAGGAAAAGATTGGCAAAGGAAAAGCCAAAGGATTTCATGAAGATGAACAAGGTACTTTATGGCATGGAAAACGTATCTGTGTTCCACAAGATCCGGAGCTTCGGAAACTGATATTACAAGAATCACATAACTCACCATATTCCATTCATTCGGGTAACACCAAAATGTACATGGACTTGAAGGAAAGATTTTGGTGGAGTAATCTCAAGAAGGACATCGCCGAACATATTGCTCTGTGTGATGTATGTAGTAGAGTGAAAGCGGAACATCACAAACCAGCAGGATTGTTACAACCACTACCTATTCCTGATTGGATATGGGACAAGATTGGTATGGATTTCATCACCGGATTGCCAAGGACCAGGTCGGGATATGATTCTATTTGGGTAGTAGTGGATCGCCTAACTAAAGTGGCTCATTTCATACCCGTAAAGACAACTTACACAAGTGCTAAGTTAGCCAAGATCTATATGAGTAGAATTGTATGTCTACATGGAGTACCCAAGAGTATTGTGTCTGATAGGGGAACTCAATTCACTTCCAATTTTTGGAGGCAATTACATGAGTCATTGGGAACGAGGTTGGAATTCAGCACTGCTTTTCATCCTCAGACTGATGGACAGACAAAAAGGACTAATAAGATTCTTGAAGATATGTTGAGAGCATGTGCTCTAGACTATGGAGCCAGTTGGGATGAAAGTCTGCCTTACGCAGAATTCTCTTACAATAACAGCTATCAAGCCAGTATTGAGATGGCACCATTTGAGTTTCTCTATGGGAGAAAGTGTACCACCCCATTACTATGGAATGGTGTGGGAGAAAGAAGTCTATTTGGACCAGAACTAATCAAAGAGGCTGAAGAGAAAGTCAAGCTGGTTAAGGACAGGTTGAAGATAGCACAGTCCCGACAGAAGAGCTACGCAGATCCTAAGCATAGAGAAGTCACCTATGAAGTGGGTGATAGAGCTTATCTTAGAGTGTCACCACTTCGTGGAGTGAAGAGATTTGGTGTGAAAGGTAAATTGGCCCCAAGATATGTTGGACCATTCAAGATTCTGAGTCGTAAAGGAGAAGTAGCTTATGAGATTGAATTGCCAAAATCTTTGTCAGCTGTTCATAATGTGTTTCATGTGAGTCAGCTTAAGAAATGTCATCCAGAAATGGAAGAAACTTCTTTGAAGGATACTATACCTTTGGAAGAGGTTCAATTGGAAAGTGATCTCACTTATGAGGAGAAACCTATCAAGATTCTTGAGACTGCAGAAAGAGTTACTCGGACTAAGACTATCAAGTTCTGCAAAGTTCAATGGGACCATCATTCCGAAGAAGAATCAACATGGGAAAGAGAAGATGATCTTCGGAAAGACCACCCTCACCTATTTGCTAGCCAACCCGAATCTCGAGGGCGAGATTCACCTTAAGGGGGTTAGATTTGTAACATCCCTAAAATCATGTTTCAAAACTCAAGCATATCATCCATGCATCCATGATCATTTAGGGTTCCATTTCAAAACCATTTCAAAAACAGGAACATTTTATGCTCATTATTTTATTTGAGCTAAACTAATGCCACTCTCAATTGAAGAGTTTATTTGTTTTAAACCAAGCCTTGCTTGCTCTCTTGTTACTTTGTTTGTTTGTTGGAGTTTGGTGGAAATTTACAAAACAAATATGATTCAAAGACCATTTCTAAAACTTATTCAAATCATGTGCTATAGCACTATTTATTTTGTTTAATCAAAGGACCAAGCTAGTACAGGGAGACCACATGTTTTTATGCCCAGAAATATGAGTGTTACACTCTACAAAAATCCAAAAAAGGTTTGAATTCAAATGGCTTTTGAAATCATTTGAAAATGTTTCCTGGAAATTCAAACAGAAAAAGAAAAGGAATAAAGAAATAAGAAAGGCCGGCGCCAGACTTTTGGCCCAACAGCGAAGCCATCCCAGCAACCAGCCCACCCGGGTTTCCCCCTCTCCCTCTGTTTCTCACCGCGTTCGCGCATACCCCGTCGCTGACAAGTGGACCCTACAGCCACGTCACTCCGTCGTCCCCAAAATCCCGCCCGCAGACCACGTCGCCGCTGCAGTTGATGCCGATAATGTCACGGAGTAATTAGCCTTGATTCGGCGAGCGTTTCCTATCGCGTGCTGCCTACTTAAGCCCCTCCTCTCTCCGCTCGTTTTCCCTCAGTCAGCGCAGACACCACGCCACCAGGCTGCCCGTAAACGTGCCCACACCGCCGCAGCACCGACGACCTCCGGCGACCAATTCCGGTGAGCATCGTCCACCCCTCTGTCTCTGCTTCATGCGAGCATGCTCTACATATCCTTGCGCATCTTCTCATGCCTTTCTTTTTCTCTGTACCATCCTAGAACATCGTCACCGTCCACCACTGAGCGCCACCGTCTTCGGCTCCAACTCCGACGACCTCCAGTGGTATTTTCCGACCGCCCCTTTCTCTCTCGTTGACACCCGCGTGACTAGAATCGTCTTGCGCGTCTGACCCACCCATTCTTTTGCCTTGGCATGATCTGCACCCTCGCCAATGTCGACGAACAGAAGCATCCTTCGCCAGGGACTTCTCCGACGAGCAATCCGCGACGACTCCGAGCGTCCCTTCGCCAACCGAGCACACGTTGAGCTTCAACACATCGCCGCGAGTCTGGTAAGCCTCTCCGACGACCCCAACCCCCTCTGTAGCCACCGCGCCGCCATAGATAGAGCGCGCCGCCGCTCACCGTCGCCGCGCGCCGCCAGTCTTTCGTAGGTTGATCGAGCAACGTTGGATCTGGATCTGACGTGTAGGATAGATCATTTAACGAAGGGGGTAAGTTTAGATCTGAGCCTGCGCGTTTTAGTTAGATCTAACGGCTCGGAAGCGTGATCCAGCATGAAGCGGTACCAGCCAATCAGATGTGGCCGCGTGTCTGTGAGTTAGGTTTAAAAATCAGAAATTTGATCTATTTGATATTAAAACTTGTTTAAATCATAACTTTTTAATGCCACGTCCAAATTGGACAAATTTTGTATCAACGGAATCAGGAGAGAAAGCCCTTTCCATTTATGTAATATGTTTAATGTTTTGCTTCTGTTAAAATGGTTATTTGTACAGAAACATGTGTAGGCTTATTTTGGGTATAATAATTAATTGAATAAAGTTTTAGTGTTCAAATAAAGTTTATTTGGCAAGTTTTGAACTTGTTTATGAATCAGTACCATGCACTTGTATTGTTTGGTGTAGAAAATCATCACATGGCATTATGCATGCATCCATATATTTTTGCTTGTATTTGTTTTGTATGTAATTTTGGTGCTATTATTTTATGTGTATATTTTGGTGCAAATAGTGATTGTGAGGATTGTAGCTACTCTCCAAACTACCAAGGCAAGTGGTGCTTCATGATTTATTCCTATGTTTTTCAACTATGCATTAGAAATATTTGCTAGACTTGCATGGATATTTTTTATCTATATGCTATGCTTGGGAAATCCTAGTAGTTGTAGAATTGCTAGAAATTTCTAAGTTAAGATTATTTTCAATGCCATTCTTAGACTAGCTAGTAGTAACCAAGGGTGGTTATATATTCATGCTATGATAAAAATATTTCTAAGTCTTTGGACTTGTGTTTTGCTTAATAAAACAACTAAGTAGATGAAACACCTGGGTGGAATGGAAGGAATGGTTTATGTTGAGTGGTTACACAAGGCCCATTTCTATGGTTTACCTTGTGTATCTCACTTGTGGAAAGCCACCCAGGAACAAAGGGATTTGAGAGGCCAAATGTTAAGAAGCTTCTAGTGCAGCCACTTGGCAATATGGGCTCTGCCTGGATCATATAGGTTGCAATAACTTAGCCATTTGGACAGTTGGTGGTAGTGGGATGATAGGTTGGAACGCGTCCATTTGGTTTAAGGGAAGGCTTTTGAAAGGTCCTGTCTTGGTGAAAATCAAGTCTTGTGGGGAAAGTGCACAACCTCTGCAGATGGAAGAATCTAAGTACTTAGCCATGTCCTTGGTATTGGACAACTTGAGCATCAAGACATGGAAGCTATCAAGAATCTCCTCATCCCAATTTCTAAGTAAAAAAAACTTGTGGTTGAAAAAGGGTAAAGGACCCCAATGTCTATTGGTGGTTCCTTGGGAAAGTTTTGACAAAGAAAAACTTAGTGTTTTCAACTAATAGGCAAAACCTATTTTGAGCAAAGCAAGCCTAAGCTACACTTAGCCAAAAAGCATATAGTATTTAGACTACCAATATTCTACTAAGGTATCACTTGCCAATACTATTCCAATGTATTGACCCACTGTGGCTGTAACTTGTGATGTTGCAGGTTATTCTGATGATGATTAGGAGTCATGAGTCTACACTCAACATGCTTGCCTGTGGCACATGTAGATGAAGACTTATTTATCTTACTAAATATTTAAACTCTTGTACTAGGCCTGTGGCCATGGAGTTGTAAAAGACTATGTTTGTCTCTAGAATGACTTGTAATAATGACCTTTGTTTCTATGTACTTCATCTTAAACTATGGATGCTATCATTGATCCAGGGACTAGCATTGCAATCACAGGGATCCTTTCCTTTACAAAGGAGGGATCTTACATACTTTGTGGGGGATTATTGGAATTTGGTTGTGGGCTTTGTCCCATGGCCTAGTATAAATTCTGAAATTCTCATGGCCCATTCATGCCGAGCAAGGGGTGGCACCAAAGTTTAGTCCCACCTTGCTAGTTTGGAGGGAGTTGGACCAATATATATAGTGGAGTGTTTCACTACCTCCTAAAGAGAGTGAATAGGAGTGGCATACATGCATGCTCCTCCTCCTCCGCCATCCGCCTCGCCACACAACACAACGCAACGCAACGCCTTGCCTCGTCACGACATGCGCGCACGCGCGTGCCGCTGTTTGCGGAATTGTGTCTCGATGTCGATCTTATCTTTTTGCTGCTCGGGAAAATTATTGTGCGAGTTATTTTTTATTAGTCGTTTCCGGTCTTTCCGAAACGTGGGCTGTTACTAACTCGGACGTGGGTTGCGCCCCACGTCTTACCCAACCGGCGATGTATAAGCGGCTCAGGTATAAACCCTAACGTGCGTTATACACATCCTTTTCTCTGCCTCTATAACCTTTCACTGCCGCTACACCTTCTCCATCCCCTCTTTCGGCGTGTACCAGACAATGGGATAGTAGGCCTCTGGAACTACCGCCTCTCATGAACCTGTATGGGTGAGGGACGATCAGGTTTTTGGGGAGCGTGTCTGCGCAACTACTGATGGCATCACGTCGACCGACCACTCCTTCCCCAACGAGGACCTCTTCCAAGACATCAGCAGCCTATACATCGACGACATGGCTGACAACACTGGTGTCAACACGAACCTCAACGCCAATGTGAACGCGAACATGATTCCTCCTGCAGCACTGTATGCAATCTGCTCCTATCTAGCTCAGTTTTTGTTACAGTTTCCTGTACTATCTTTTGGAATATATGTGATATGCTTATTGTGGTTAGATGTGATATGTTCATCTATTCTGCTAGTATACATGATTAGGTTAATTCCTACAATTATAGTCATGTTTTATTATCGGTTATTTTGGATTAAATATTATGTAAATTTGCTTATATATGCAACACATCCGTGCATCAAATCTGGGCCTCGGTTGCATCGGCCCGAACAGCTCCTTGTCCTCGCGCGTCCACCCACTAGTTCGCCAGGGCCCTCTTGCCAGTGGCACTATAGACACTCTCCTCCCCCAAACCCTCGCCCTCCATATCTCGTGACCAGAGAAGGCACAACCTTTGCTATCGCCACCGCTCACTGCCACCGATGCCTCTGTGATTTCGAGAAGCACAACCTTTGTCGAAGGGCAATGGAGTTCTTCTACAAGAATTTCATGGAGTCATCATTCGAGGAGGAGCCTGACAGTGAGACCGAGATTCTGCTGGCAGCTGCACAGATGGTGCACGACCACTTGATCAACTTGCTAAGGTACAAAAGGATATGCTAGTTAATGCCTCAAGAGATAAACATGCTTATGGAATTAGAACTAGGAGTGGTATAGCTACTCAAGATCCTTTATATCCTGAAGGACACCCTAAAAGAATTGAGCAGGATTCTCAACAAGGTGAAAGTAGTGGTAGTCCTCGTAAGAGAAAGAAAAAGAAACACAAAGTAGTTGAGGAACCACTTGAACCTGCTGTAGATCGTAATAGTATATCTGTCTCTGATGCTGAAACTGAAAGTGGTGATAAAAATGATGCTCCTGATAAGGAGGAAGTTGAGGAAGAACCTGAGAAGCACACTAAGTAAACTAGGTACACTAAGGAAGATTTTATTGCTAAGAAACATGGTAGTGAGAGAGAACCTTGGGTGCAGACCTATGCCTTTTCCAGGTAAGAAACACAAGCCAAAGGAGGAGGAACACTACAACAAGTTTTGTGAGTGGATGAAGCCTTTATTTTTGCAAATTCCTTTGACTGATGCTATTAAGTTGCCTCCTTATTCAAAGTATATGAAGGATATTGTCTCTAATAAAAGGAAGATTCCTAATGAGGAGATTTCTACTTTGCTTGCTAATTATTCCTTCAATGGTAAGGTTCCAAAGAAACTTGGTGATCCAGGTATACCAACTATTCCTTACTCTATTAAGAACAATTATGTTAGAACTGCTTTATGTGATTTGGGAGTTGGAGTTAGTGTTATGCCTTTTTCTCTCTACAAGAGACTCCAGCTAGAAAAGTTGATACCAACTGATATATCTTTGCAAATGGATGATAAGTGAACTACTATTCCTGTTGGTATATGTGAGGATGTTCCTGTTCAAGTGGCTCATAATTTCTTGGTTTTAACTGATTTTGTTGTGCTTGAGATGCCTGAAGATGATAATATGTCTATTATTCTTGGGAGACCTTTTCTTAATACTGCATGTGCTGTCATCAATTGTAATCAAGGAAAAGTAACATTCAATATTAATGACAAAGATCATACTGTCTATTTCCCTAAGAAGGTTGTTAAAAGCTATTGCCTGAATTCCATTGAAAATATTGAGAGGATCAAGGTTGGAGAAATATATTGTCCCATTCCACAAGAAAATTTTGAAACTATTATGATTGGGACCATTGCTATCAAGTATGAGCTAACATAATCACCTTGTGGAATACAAAGTTTTGTTTCATATAAGATTGTTTTGGTAACAAGACTTAATCAACCTTGTTAACAAAAGGATTTTAATGAACAAAATAATGTTTTCACTATGGTTATACTTGCTTTCTTTTACTTTTCTCCTTCCTAGTGTTTGCCTTTTCTTTTGCTAGCTTTGATTTTGTTAGTTGTTTGCTTATTAGAGTGTCTTAGAACTTCTGTAGTTTGGCTTTTGGTTTGCTTTTGCTTCTTCTAAAACAACTGTTTCTGCGAGAAAATCAATTTTGATACCCTGAAAATTGGCCAAAATAGAGTTTCCCGAAAAATTCCAGAAAATTCAAAATAAATTTTTCCTCGAAAAAAGGGGCAGAGGGACAACTGGAGTGATCCAGGGGCCACCCCAGGCCAGCACACCCTTGGTGGGCGCAGGAACCCCCTAGGTGGCGCCTGGGTGGGGTGTGGCCCACCTGGTCCCCTCCAAGGTACCTCCTCCTAGCCATCTTCTTTCTCTCTCCCGAAAAACACCAGAAAACTTTCTCAAGCTCGAGTTCCTGCTATTCTTGCTCGCGAATTTCGATCTCCTTTCTTAGCCCATCTTTGCTGCTGATTTTTGGAGGGATTGCTACTTGGTATGTGCCTCCTCCACTTGTCCAATTAGATTTGTGATTGGTAGATTGTATCTTTAATATTTTGCTGCTATAGGTGACAGGTTGTGTGAGTTTGCATGCTTGTTCTATGCTTAGAGATTTCATTTTTGATGCATGTGTAGCTCTCTATCAAGTTTCTATAATAGTTCCTCATCATTTATCAACTTGGAAATCACTTGGTTTGATGTTTGACAAAAAATTTCAGAAAAAAGAGGTCATGAACAACCACACATTTGGTGAAATATTTGAGAGTGATGCACCTAGGAGGGCAAGCCCTTCAAGATCATCCTCCCGAGCTAGGCCCTCATACAATGAGAATCTCATTACACCGCGATTTGGCGACGAGGGAGATGAGGGGGATGCTCACCCTTCCACCTTTCCTTGCCTAACCTTTCCGCGGGCTGCTGGGATTCTTGATGATTTTATGACCTTGGTTCGGAGGGTTGGACTAACAAGCTATATGCAAGATGAGAGCGTGCAATATGCTACGCTCACTAAAACGTTTGTGGAGAGATTATCTTTTACTAACATCATGTTCAAACCAGATGTGTCCTTCAAAATTTACGGCAGGTCTTACACTATGACATTGAAGAAATTTTGTGAGGCCCTGGGACTTGGTGCAGCTCGGTCGGCGAAGAATATTCCAGCTCAACCCGCTGATTTGTTGGATCTCTACCGCGAGATAACCAATGATGATCACCGTAGAACCCAATGGGGAAGATAAGAAATATTCAACTTCGAGCCATCAGTTACTTTGCTTACTATCTTGCCACTAGTGTTATTGGTAGGGATAACACTAGTAATATTTCCAACTATCATTTGGCCTTCATAGCTGCTGCGCTCAACAATGAAACTAAGTATAATCTTGGTTCTCTCATTGGTCGTCGCTTAGCTGCTAAGGGACCCATTTATGGGGGAATTATTGTTGCACGTGGTGTTGCTGCCTTGGACCTTGCTGTTGATCCAAATTATACAGTTTTTGCTTCTCAGAGGCTTGATCTTGCTGCCATGAAGGCGCACCACTTTTTCACTAATGGCTCTACCCTTGAGAGTTTGGTTTATAGAATGCTATTTATTGATAGGGAAGAGAGAGAGATCCCTCTCCTCCAAACCACTTTGTTTAGTATTTCTCAGGGACCTTTGTCATGCTCCAAGGAGGAGATGGATGAAAAGCTTCGCATTCTTGGTTTCCATGGACACTATCAAGGGGACGCGCCCTCATATGACCCCTCTGTATACTACACAGGGGAGTCCTCAAGCTCGTACCAGGACGAGGGAGCCTCCTCGTCGTATTACGGAGGTGCACCTTCTTGGGCACCATGGAGTTGAGCCCCACTTAGGATAAAAGCCTAAGCTTGGGGGGAGGTATACCGACATCACACTTATCTATATATCATGTTCGGTCGGTTCTTTGTATATCCATTGTTTCACTTTCTTTTTGGTTTTTGCTTCTGCTTTCTCAAAACACAAAAATATTTTCGTTGTTTCTCTTGGTTTGTTTCTTTGCTTTTTAGCTTTGGTTTGCTTTAAAGAAAAATCCAAAAAGATTTTGCTTGGTTTGTTCTGGCTTTGTTTGCTTGTTTGAAAAAATTGAAAACACTAAAAATATTTGTTGTTCTTCTTTGGTTTTGTGAGTTCTTTGCAGGGTTTAGCCGTCCTGAGTGGATTTTGGTTTCATGTTATTATTCAAGTCACACAAGTGAAGGACAATAATGAAGATTAAGACAACTTGAGATGTGGTAAGAGGCTGGTAACGAACTTTATTTGTTTTCATTTTTGTACATATACTCATCATTATGAGCATGCTTAGTCTGTTCATGTAAGGTGTATGTTACTGATAGATGCTTAGTAGTTCTTGCTTGTCTGTAATTAGCTCCAGCTTGCTAATAGTTTGTAGCATGTCATATGAATATTTGCTTGCATTGTTTTATTTATATTTTGGTATGATATTGTGGTATCCTCCTCTGAAAGTTTCATGTGAATCGACTTGGCACATGCTCGCGCATGCATATGACTAAACAATAGTCAGTAAGTCTCGATGATTTACTTTGCCTCAGAGTTCTTGTATCACTTTCATGCCATAATTAGTCATGTTTTGTTGCAAGCATGATTATGACAGTTATTGCTCTCTCGTTCGTCGCTCCCTCTCTATTGCTAGCCTTTACTTGCACTCCGTATGAGCTCTACTTATGCATCCATGAAGCCAGATATGGCGGACAATATTGCCTGCCACTTCGATGATAAAGGCTTGTTTAGTGTCAAATCGTCCTACCGAGTTGGGGTCGGTGTTAGGGATTCCCAGATGCACCCAGATGCCTCATCTTCGGGCTTACAAGAGCAGGTCCATTCGAGCTGGTAGAGGTTGTGGAAGAGCAAATTACCAGGGAAGGTCCTGATCTTTCTATGGCGCCTGGCGAGGAACAGCCTGCCAACAAGGAAAAACATCCAGAGAAAGGGGATCGAGCTCGACACCAGGTGCCCAGTCTGCTGTAGACTGGACGAGGATGGCGGGCACATTTTCTTACGATGCAAGATAGACGAATTCGACCCATATTAGTTGTTTTAGATCATATACTAGCCAAGTTTTACCTAGTACAGTAATAGGTATCGTCCAGCGGCAACAAGAGAAGTTGGGTGTGCTCTGAGAGTCTCTGACGACCCTAGCACGCTGTCTGGCTGTACACCGACGTGCGTTCATGTGCAATGCCTTGTACTGATTTGAGTGATTGCAAGTTTGCCACCACCCCGGCCGTCGCGCTGTGCTTTTTTGGCTGCACCTCGTCCATACTGACAGCCTAGTCCGCGCGCTGTTTCATCACGGCCGGTGCGAGTTACACGCGGAGCGATCGATCACATGCTAACTCGCTAGCTCGACCGGGATCTTGCATTGACGGCGCGCCCAGCGTGTAACCATATTAACCGATCTCGGTCAAACGATCGTGTTAGCTCCAGTTGCCGCCCCTACAGTGCAGGAAACGGCATCTCGACTCGTTAGGCGAATCCAGACTAAAAATCAGACCAATTTTCGGCCGGACGAAACAAGTTTTCGGTCTGGATACGCCCAGTTTCCCACTCGCGTACCTAGGCAGAGTTCGCAAGTTCGGCTAAATTTTATTAAAGTTAGGCGAATTTCATTAAGATGGACGAATATAGGCGGATTACATCAAATTTAAACTAAACTAGTACATAATAAACTAAAAAAGGCCGTCGCCGTGGCCTTCGCCGGTGCCTTCGCCGTTCTACATGCCAAAGTTGCTGTAGAACGCCGTGTAGCCGGGATCAGCGCGGCCATCATCCTCGCCGCCGCCGTCGTCGTCGTCGCTCGACGGTTGGTGCTGGCGGGAGCTCCCCTGGCCTGGGTCGCCGGACCTCCACGGCTGGTAGGACGGGCCTTCGTCCTCGTCGTCGTCAAGGACGTAGAGCGGGGCGCCCTGGTAGGCGAGCTCGCGCCCGGACATCGCCCGTCTCTGGGCCGCCTGCTCCTCGGCTTGCTGCAGGAGGCGGTGGACGCGCTGCCGCTCCGCTTCCTCCTAGTCCTTCCTGGACCATTCCAGGATGTCCGGCGAGGACGGCTCCAACAACGGCTGCTGCGGCGCCGAGTCACGGAGCGACTGCTCCAGCACCATCCTCAAGGCGCTATCGTCGGGCGGCTCCGAGCCTTCAATCTTTAGGCACCGAAGACGGAGGTGGCCGGTTGGTGACGCCGTCGCGCGTGGATCGCCGATGACGAGGCCGCACGAGCGTGTCCGCGGCGGCGAGCGCACAGGCGAGACCGCCTCGCGCTTGACTAGGCGCGACCCCGACGAAGGCCCAGCCGGCGTAGACAGAGGCGTGGATCCCGAGGAGTGGGAGGCGGAGGCGAAGGAGGACGAGCTCATGCTGGCCATCCTCCTCGACATCCAGTTCGCCGGAGGTCGCTGGCCCGACCTTGATGCCGGCACGAGTGTGCGCGGGTATCCGAGACGCGGTGTGTTCCCGGCATTGATGTGCTCCATCACCAACCGGAGCGTCCGGCCCGGCGCGCTCCAAAAACGCCGGCGGCCGGCCGAGTTGTTGCGCTTCGGCGATGACTCGCTCGGCGGCCCCTCGTGGCGGGCGAGCTCCTGGGCGCGGCGGTCGGCAAAGAACTCCTCCCAGTAGAGGAGGTTTTCAGGGCTCTCGACAGCGAAGGGATCATCCATGCCGGAGATGAACTCCTGGATCTCGTACGGGAGATCCTCCGGCGTCGACGCCGGCGGGATGGGAATGCCGCCGGCGCTAAGCTTCCACCCCGGCGGAGTCCTCGTATCCGGCGGCACAACGTAGCCGGCCTCGTAGAGCAGGCGCGGCCTCCGATGCCTACAGAGTGCACCGACCGAAGCCGTTCGCCGCCGCACCGTCGTCAGGGTACCTCTCGGCCATGGCTAGGGGAGGAGAACTGTGAGAAAGAGTTCGCCGGAGTTCAGGCTGGTGGGCTAGGGGAAGCTATGAGAGAGTGTGAGGTTTTCCGGCGAGGGGGTACGGCTTATAAAGGCTAAGGCGGGCGGCAAGAGCGGGAGGGGTGTAACGGCGAGGGCGGGAAAAGGGAAAACGGCGGGAAGTTAGTGCCCGCTGGTTCGTTGCGGGAGCCAAGGCGACGACGGTGGCGCCGCAATTCGGCGACGCGTGGCCGACGCGACGGGCAATTAATGTCTGGCGGTCGCCGCGTGGTTCCGAGGATGACGACGACTCGGTTTCCGTCGCTGACTCAGGGGTCCCCGCGCCGTTTTTTTTTCCGTCGAGTTCGCTGCGTCCGGCGTTCCCATGGTGTACTCGGGAACCTGGATTCGGTCTAGATAGTCTGGACCAAAATTAGTCCAAATCCAGCCGAAAACAGATTTCTAGGCCAATTTTCGACGTCTAGACCAAAATTTAATGTCCGGATCCGTGTCCTAGGTAGATGCTTTAAGGTAGGTAGCGGCAACGTCATCCACGCGCAGCGCAGAAACAGGCCGAGTGATCGCTCCACGGATACATGCTTGATGTCAGCGCTTAGTACAAACATATCGACCGATTTCGATGGAAGATAGCGCTAGCTCCGCTTGGCGCTGCTATAATGAAGTAAGAGCATCTCTACTCGGCTATCCTGGACGCTGATTCAGACTCGAAATTTGGTCTGGATGCCGAAAATTGGTCTAGTCGTGTATTCAGGAACCTGTTTTCGGCCGGATTTGCGCCAATTTTGGTCCAGACTACATACGCCGAACCCAGATTTTTGGGTACGCCCTGGGAATGCCGGATGCAACGAACTCGGCAAAAAAAAAATGGTGCGTGGACCCGCCGAGTCAGCGACGGAAGCCGAGTCGTCGTCATCCTCGGAACCATGCGGCGACCGCCGGACATTAACTGTCCGTCGCGTCGGCCACACATCGCAGAATTACGGCGCCACTGTCGTCGCCTCGGCTCCCGCGATGGACCGGCGGGCACTAACTTCCAGCCGTTTCGACTTTTCCCGCCCTCGCCGTTACACCCCTCCCGCCCTTTATAAGCCGTACCCTCGCCGGAGAACCTCACACACCTCCCCTAGCCCACCAGCATGAACTCCGGCGAACTCTTTCTCCCAGCTCTCCTCCCCCAGCCATGGCCGAGAGGTACTCCGACGACGGTGCGGCGGCGAACGACTTCTGCCGCGCACTCTGCAGCCGTGGGAGGCGTGCCTGCTCTACGAGGCCTGCAGCAGCAGACCGAGGAGCAGGCGGCCCGGCGACGGGCTTTGGCCGGGCGCGAGCTCGCCTACCATGGCGCCCCACTCTACGTCCTCGACGACGACAAGGACGAAGGCCCGTCCTACCAGCTGTAGAGGTTCGGCGACCCAGGCCAGGGGAGCTCCCGCCAGAACCAGCCGCCGAATGATGACGACGACGGCGACGATGACGGCCGCGCCGACCCCGGCTACACGGCGTTCTACAGCAACTTCGGCATGTAGAACAGCGAAGGCACCGGCGAAGGCCACGGCGACGGCTTTTTTTAAAGTTTATTATGTACTAGTTTAGTTTAAATTTGATATAATCCGTCTATATTCGCCCAACTTAATGAAATTCGCTCATCTTTAATGAATTTTAGCCAAACTTAGAAACTCGGCCTGGGTACGCGAGTGGGAAACTGGGCGTATCCAGGCCAAAAACTAGTTCCGTTCGGCCGAAGAAAGATCCGATTTTCGGCCTGAATTCACCCAACGAGTGGAGATGCTCTAAAGGTACAACTACACAACGCTGCCTGCTCTAGGTGGCTTTATTCCAGCCGCATAATCCTATGTTAGCAATAAGGGCATCTTCACCGGGCCGACACATTCGGTCGTCCC
Source organism: Avena sativa (assembly GCA_916181665.1). Classification (NCBI taxonomy): domain Eukaryota; kingdom Viridiplantae; phylum Streptophyta; class Magnoliopsida; order Poales; family Poaceae; genus Avena; species Avena sativa. Next base: position 500,087,495 of record OV702299.1, on the reverse strand, counting down.
AAACCGTTTGTTTCCGTTTGAGTCGGGCCGCGATTAATTTGAGGTCGTGGTCCGGCCTGTTCGGCCTACCGCATCCAGCGGTGTGATCCATCTTCGACGAGACATGCACCATCCACAACACAAAAAATACCATGCCTGGCCGCCGACACCGGCGTCAACCCGATGGGCTCCGTGCCAACCCCGACACCGGCAGAGTAGAGGCGCCCGAGCGGCCGTGGTGGTTGTCGAACCTGTTGTCGCCATGGCGCTCTCACTATAACTACAATAGGATCACCGGTGAGTGTTTCTCGTTCGAGGTGATGAACCGCGTCTTTCTGCCGGAACACCGCCGGCGTCTAGCGCTCATGGAAGTGCGTGACGACATCCGTGAAGCATTGCGGACCAATCTCGACAACAAATACATGTGTGCCCGCCTCCTCCAAGCTGAAGAAGAGCTGTAGACGCAGGAAGCGATCTACCGCTCTCTAAGCGTAGAATGGGGCCTTGCCGACCCGTAGGCGACGCCTAGCTAGAATGACCAATGTCGGTCGACCCGTAGGCGACTGTTGTACTCTTGTTTGTAATATATTTGTCGGTCGAATAAAGATTTTCATTTCAAATGTCCAATGCCTACATTGATACATCATACATGGCGCGCCGCACTGCCTAGCCTACTCGTTGGAGTCGGAGGAGGAGTCAGAGTGGTAGTAGCGACGACACATGGTGTGGTCGAAGACGCTGACGCCGAACTTTCCTTCGCCGTCGTACTTGAAGACGAGTATGTTGCCCACTTCGATCTGGTGCGAGCGGGCAAAGCACTCCCAACTGTTGCTGAGGTACATCTGGCCGAGGTGGTCGAACTGCAGATCGACCAGGTACCTGCTGGTCCTGAAACCGTTTGCCCGCAGGACAAGAGGGGGCGGGGTGTTGCCGATCAGTGTCACGAACCCGTGGGGCAGGAGCAGCCTGCCATGCGGCATGCCGAGGTGGATGGCCACGGCGAATTGGGTGCCTGGGTCGAAATCTTCGGGCGACGACGGCGTTGAGGGAGCATGGTGGCGCAGTGATTTGGCCGCCTCCTCTACGCCTCCCTCGACGTCCACGACTAGCACGCCCTCCCCTCGATCCAGCACCGTTGGCCATTGCTAGCTACATGTAGTGAACGAAAAGGAGAAGGAGGAGATGATGGTGTTCTTCATGGTGCGGGCTCTTCATGGTGTGAGTTACTGGCTGAGTGACCAATCATGTACGATCACTCCGTCCGGCCCTTGAAGATCTAAGACACACTTAGTTAAGCTACACATTAGAGCCACCAAAATATATTTAAATAATTTTTTAATAGGAATCATAAAAAGTAGCATGCAAAAATTTAATATAAATTTGAGTTGATGTTAAACGGGGAGGAGCTTGATTGACACAGGGGATTTGAGTGGGAGGGGCTTGATCAACAAGGTACAGACCTGTGCTATGTGTTCCTTTTAAACTGATGTGTATTTTTGTCTATTCTTGTTTCTGTTTGATAGTTATATGCTCACAAAAATTGTTAACCATACAAAAGGGGATATAAGCAACATCAAGACATATGTGGGGGCTTCAAAGCGAGGCAAACAACGAAAGGGGTTTATGATCCAAGGCAAGGGATAAGAAGTAGCATGCAAAATTTTAATACAAATTTGAATTCATGTTAATCAAAATATTTGTTATCTAAATGGTTTTAGAATTTCTAGCCAGTGCTAAGTGCAAGGGTTAATTACTAGTGCATGCAACTAGAAAATAAAATCGAGGGTTGACAAGTTATAAATACTCATGTGCCAAATAGCAAGGTGTAATTTTACTAAAAAATTGCCGAAGTCGGGGTGGTGTGCTGGAATATGATGCCCACTGAAATCTTGCACTCCCTCCATCCTGAAAAGGATATATCAGAGATTTGTCTTCATTCATATGTTTTTGGAGTGTATATGTACATATGAATCTAAAGAGAAAATTGCAGCTAACACCAGCCTTTGTGAGATTTGTTGCACAAAATACAGAAACGAAATCGTTTTTGCACCTAGCATAGTTTGTGGCTTAATCTTTTGCACCTGACCTAAATGAACTACTTAGCCTTGTTAACATGTTATCTAGCTGGTTGTGCCCGCTGTTTTCCTTGCAGCATAATATTCGAAACATAAATATTTCTAAATAAATATATTACCAAAAATCTATTTTAACACACGCACCAAAAAATACATTATCAAAATAAATATTTACTAGTATTTGTATGTCTCCTTAAAATATATATCCATGTGTGGTATGTACGGTCAAATTTGTATCAAATTATATTTTCATATGGGTCATAAAAAATGTTAGATGCAAAAAAGTCTTATTTCTCTATTTTGTGTAACAAATATCACAAGAACTGATGTTAGCTGCAATTTTCTTTGTCATATAAGATATTAACAAGGCTAATTGTTAATTTGAGCAAGGTGCAAAGAATTAAGCAACAAATTGTGCTAGTTGCAAAAAATGTTGATTTCCGTGTTTTATACAACAAACGCCATAAAAAATGGCGGTAGCTGCAATTTTCTCGAATCTAAACATATCAGTGACATCATTTTCGAACAGATTAAGTAGCTTTTCTGAGTAAAACTTCTCGAGTATGTGCTAGAGCTAGCTCATGGACGGGTTGCGTTGTGTGGTGTTTTTCGTTGAGAAGTGAGAGCGTGGCAAGAGACGCAATAATTCAACGCATGTGCATCCAAATCTAAACGTCAGAGCAAGAGCACGAGTCGCTCTCCCGATCTCGATCCAGCGCTCCACGGTACTGTATTCCTTCTCACCCACATTATTTGACTTAAATTTGTTTAGATTTGGTTAATTCTAGACAGTATATAAGTTTATTCAAATTTTAACAGATGCAAGTTAATTAATATGAGTCGGATTGACGATTGAGTACTCCCTTCGATCCATATTAATTGACTCAAATTGTCAGATTTGAATCACTATTAAATATATAGATTCATCCAAATTTTAATAAAGCAAAGCCAGTTAATATGGACCGGAGTAGCATATTCCAGTGGCAGGATTGTGGGACACGATGGCGACATGAAGGACCCTAATAATAAAATATGTACAGGAGTCGAAATGGTCACGCACGACGTTAGCTGCAGAGAGCGAGACGTACGTATCCTGCAGCTGCAACACGATTTTAGCTGGGTCTGACCCAAACAATTAATATGTGCATTGCCCTGTACTGATTATTAGATGATGATTGCCAGTTTGCCACCACCCTGCCGCTGTCTCTACTTGGCTGCACCTCGTCCATACTGACAGCCTAGTCCTCGCGCTGTACCATCATAGTGCGAGTTACAGGCGGGGCAATGGATCACATGTTAACCAAGTTCCGACAATCACGTTAGGGCATCTTTACTGTGTCGACGCATCCAACGTATCTGTCCGTGCGGAACGTGCATGGCGCCCACTAATCCGACTCATTCGGACAGACTGCGTTCGGCTTGAATCATCCGGTTAAAATTTGGTGGGCTTTGGTCCATGGTCTAATACAAATTCTGAAATTCTCGCATGGCTCATTCATACCTAGCAAGGGGTGGCATTAGAGTTTAGTCCCACCTTACTAGTTTAGAGGGAGTTGGACCAATATATATAGTAGAGTATTTTACTACCTTCTAAAGAGAGTGAAGAGGAGTAGCATACATCACGCTCCTCCTCCGCCGCCGCCCGCGTCGTCGCGACCCATCGTGTCGTGGTTTGCGAAATGGTGTCGACCTTATCTTTTTGCTCCTCGGAAAAATTATTGTGCGAGTTATTTTCTCAGTCCTTTCCGGTCTTTCCGGAACGTGGGTTGTTACTAACTCGAACCGACGCTATATAAGCGGCTTAGGCGTAAATCCTAATGGGCGTTAAACACATCCTTTTCTCTGTCTCCAGAACCTTGCGCCTCCGCTATACCTTCTCCATCCCCTCTTCTAGCATGCACCGGACGACGGGACAGTAGGCCTCCGGAACCACCGACTCTCGTGAACCAATACGGGTGAGGGGGCCATCAGGTTTTTGGGGAGCGCGTCTGCACGACTACTGACGGCATCACGTCGACCGACCACTCCTTTCCCGACGGGGAATTCTTCCCGGTCATCAGCAGCCTCTACATCGACGATGTGGCTGACGACACTGGTGTCAACGCGAACCTCAACGCCAACGTGAACGCGAACCTGAATCCTCCTGCAGCACCGTATGCAATATGCTCCTATCTAGCTCAGTTTTTGTTACAGTTTCTTGTACTAGCTTTGGGAATAGATGTGATCTTCTTATCGTGGTTAGATGTGATCTATTCGTCTATTATGCTAGTATAGATGATTAGGTTAATTCCTACAATTATAGTCATGCTTTATTATTGGTTATTTCGGATTAAATATTATGATAATTTTCTCATATATTCAACAATCCAAAAATCTGACGATAGGCAACTGAATTCAACTGGTTTAGCCGTGGCAAAGGCCGCCTCCCTTTGATGGTGTCCACTATAAGAGATGGCCTACGAGAGCAGTCCTATGGTTAAAAAACCTAGGCTGCTATAGCGTCACTCATGGCACACCTGAGGAAAACCTCTCTCCTGCTCAGGAGAAAGCGTTTCAGAAAGTTGTCACCATGTTTAAGGGGGCTTAGTTCAACATTATTGGTGACAATATTGTTGACACCTATATGTCATTTGATAATGGCAAGGATGCGCGGGATGCACTCGACGCCAAGTTTGGTGTTTTGGACGCTGGCACTCAATTGTATATCATGGAGAAATTCTATGACTACAAGATGACTCATGACCGTCCCATCGTGGATCAGGCTCATGAGATACAGTCCCTTGGCAAAGAACTCGAGCAGTTCAAGTGTACCTTACCGGACAAGTTCGTGGTCGGGGGCATTATTGCCAAGCTTCCTCCTTCATGGAGGAAATTTGCTACTTCTCTGAAACATAAGAGACAGGAGTTTTCCGTTTCGGATCTCATCGGATCTCTTCATGTTGAAGAAAAGGCAAGAGCAAAAGTACACGTGCTCAAGGTTTTGGTGGAAGTTCTAACGCACATGTAGTGCATAAAAATAACTTCCAGTCCCACAAGTCCAAGAATAAGAACAAGTATGATGGCAAGAGAAAGTTTGATGGTAAGAACAAGACCTCGTAGACCACCAACTTCAAGAAGAATACTGAGTATAAGAAGAAAGGATCATGCCATGTCTATGGTGATCCTAATCATTGGACTCCTAACTGCGCCAATCGCTTTGATAAGAGTTCACATGGAAACAGCGGCTAGTCAGCTAATATTGTTCTTGGTGATACTGAGATGAAGGATGCTGGGTACGGTATATTTCCTAATGTCCTTTCAGTTTGTCATTCACCTGAATGGTGGATAGACACCGGTGCCAATATACATGTATGTGCTAATATTTCCATATTTTCTTCTTATTAGGTCACACGGGCTGGCTCCATGCTGATGGGAAATGGCTCATGTGCTTCTGTTTAAGGTGTTGGTATGGTGGATCTGAAGTTTACTTCAGAGAAGACCATACAGCTGAAGAATGTGCAGCACGTCCCCTCCATCAATAAAAATCTCGTCGGCGGATCACTTCTTTGTCGAGATGGTTTTAAGTTGTTTTTTGAGTACAATAAAGTTGTAATTTCTAAGTGTGGACAATTTGTTGGAAAGGTTTATGAGTGCGGAAGCTTGTTCCATTTATCTTTGTCAGAATCATGTACTCAAGTTATTAATCATGTTTGCAATGATAGTGAATCCAATATTTGGCATTCACGACTTTGTCATATTAATTTGGGTGCCTGACGCGGATAGCCAATATGAATTTAATTCAAAATTTACTAATGTCAAGAGTTCCAAGTGTCAAGTGTTTGTGCAAGCTAAGAAACCTCGCAAGTCCCACAAGACTATTGAGGTACGAGATTTGGCACCACTGGAACTAATACATTCAGATCTTTGTGAAATGAATGGCAAGTTGACAAAAGGTGGAAAGCGATATTTCATGACTTTAATTGATGATTCCACTTCATTTTAATCACTTCTGTTATGTGTACCTTCTGAAATGTTGTTATGTGTACCTTCTGAAATCTAAAGATGAAGCTTTTAATCACTTCAAAATCTATAAAGATGAATCAAAAAACCAACTTGATCGAAAGATTAAGCAGCTTCGTTTTGATCATCGTGGATAGTATTTTTCCAACGAATTTTATTCTTTTTTGTGTGAAGCATGGTATTATCCATGAGAGGACGCCTCCCTACTCACCTCAGTCAAATGGGGTGGCCGAAAGAAAGAACCATACTCTAACTGATTTGGTTAACTCCATGTTAGATACATCGGGTCTATCCAAGGAATGGTGGGGGAGGCTATAATGACCACGTGTCATGTCCTAAACCGTGTTCCCAAAAAGAACTAAACCATTACTCCATTTGAGGAGTGGGAAAGGAAAAGGCTGAAACTCTCCTACTTACGGACTTGGGGTTGTTTGGCGAAAGTGAATGTACCGATACCCAAGAAGCGCAAGCTTGGACCAAAAACCGTGGATTGTGTTTGTCTAGGATATGCATTTCATAACATTGGCTATAGATTTTTGTTAGTGAAATCTGAGGTATCCGACATGCATGTTGTTACAATTATGGAGTCGAATGATGCGACTTTATTTGAAGACATCTTTCCCATGAAAGATTCATTTAGATCATCAAATCAGGAGATGCCTAGTTCATATAGTCAAGAATTAATTACAATTCCCGAATCCACCATTCCGAGAGAACACTCTGATAATCCTATAGAGGATAACAATGAAGCTCCTACTAGGAGTAAGAGACAAAGGACTGCAAAGTCTTTTGGTGATGACTTCATTGTATACCTTGTGGATGACACTCCCACTTATATTTCAGAAGCTTATGCATCTCAAGATGCTGACTACTGGAAAGGAGACGTTCGCAGTGAAATGGATTCCATCATAGAAATCGGAACTTGGGAAATTACTGATCATCCTTATGGGTGCAAACATGTAGGATGTAAGTGGGTGTTTAAGAAGAAGCTTAGACCTGATGGTACTATTGAGAAGTACAAGGTACGCCTTGTTGCTAAGGGTTATACCCATAAAGAAGGCAGAGACTTTTTTGATACTTATTCACCTGTGACTAGATTGACCACCATTTGAGTACTACGATCCTTGGCTGCCTCGCATGGTCTTCTCGTTCATCAAATGGGCATTAAGACGACTTTACTAAATGGAGAGTTAGATGAGGAAATTTATATGGATCAGCCAGATGGATTCGTGGTACATGGTCAAAAATGAAAGGTGTGCAAGTTACTAAAGTCTTTGTATGGTCTTAAGCAAGCACCTAAGCAGTGGCATGAGAAGTTTGAAAGAACTTTAACTGATGAAGGCTTTATTGTAAACGAAGCTGAGTGTATGTATTATCGTCATGGTGGGGGCGAGGGAGTCATCTTATGTCTGTATGTTGATGATATACTAATATTTGGGACCAATCTTAATGTTATCAAGGAGGTCAAAGACTTTCTATCTCGTTGCTTTGAGATGAAAGATCTAGGAGTGGGTGATGTGATCTTGAACATCAAACTGCTGAAAGATGATGATGGTGGGATAACACTGCTTCAGTCTCACTATGTGGTAAATATCTTGAGTCGTTTTGGGTATAGCGATTGAAGATATTCTCTTACACCATATGATCCTAGCGTGTTGGTTTGAAAGAATCAGGGAGATCCTAAGGATGCTAAATATCAGCTAAGGTATTCTCAGATTATTGGCTCGCTTATGTATTTACCCAGCTCTACGAGGCCTGACATCTCCTTTGTTGTAAGCAAGTTAAGTTGTTTTGTCTCAAATCCTGGAGATGTTCATTGGCAGGCCCTTGAAAGGGTTTTGCGTTATTTGAAAGGCACTGCAAGCTATGGGATTCACTACTCTGGGTATCCAAGGGTACTTGAAGGGTATAGTGACTCAAACTAGATTTCTTATGCTGATGAGACTAAGGTCGCGAGTGGTTATGTGTTTACATTTGGTGGCGGCGCTGTTTCTTGGAAGTCTTGCAAGCAGACCATCTTAACGAAGTCAACTATGGAAGAAGAACTCACAACATTAAACACAACCACTGTTAAAGCAGAGTGGCTTCGTGAACTCTTGATGAACTTACCTGTGGTTGAAAAATCAATACCTGCAATCCTTATGGACTGTGATAATCAAATTGTGATTATCAAAATAAATAGTTCTAAGGACAATATGAAGTCATCAAGGCATGTGAAGAGCAGATTGAAGTTTGTCAGGAAAATGAGAAACTTCGAAGTTATTGCATTGGACTATATCCAAACATCTAAAAATCTGACATATCCCTTCACAAAGGGTCTATCACGTAATGTGATAGATAATTCATCGAGAGAGATGTGTTTGAGACCCACACTTTGAGTTGCTCACAGTGGTAACCCGCTCTATGTGATCGGAGATCCCGTGAAGTAGAGTTGGGAGACAAGCTGTTGGTCAGCTGGGAGGAGAGTATCCATACATTATAATACCACTCTGTATAGATGTCATACTCTCCTATTCTGCATGGCAGGTTGATATTAATCTTAATATGTTCTAAATGGCTGGTTTAAATCAAAGATGTTGTCCTGTAGAACATCTTCTGAAGAACACACCTATATGAGTCTAACTGTCAAACGTCGCAGTCCGTGAGAGTTGGGTGCTCTTTAATAAACTCATGAAAGACCATGGATTATGACGCATAAGCTGCAAACCGCAGGGAAGTCTGACGACAGCCTTGTATCGATCTAGACTTTGTGTGAAACTAGTGCGCACCAAACTTGTAGTTCAAGGCATAGTCCACTATTCAAGTTGCAATCTACTATAGCATGAAGTTTTTAGTGGAAGTTCAACTTAATAGTCTCCACTTCGCACCGGTATATAAACAATGTTCTGGAAATGATTGATGTGATGTGACTATGATACTTTGTAACATCCCTAAAATCATGTTTCAAAACTCATGCATATCATCCATGCATCCATGATCATTTAGGGTTCCATTTCAAAACACCCGCGTGACTAGAATCGTCTTGCGCATCTGACCCACCCCTTCTTTTGCCTTGGCATGATCTGCACCCTCGCCAACGTCGACGAATAGAAGCATCCGTCGCCAGGGACTTCTCCGACGAGCAATCTGCGACGACTCCGAGTGCCCCTTCGCCAACCAAGCACACGTTGAGCTTCAACACATTGCCGCGAGTCTGGTAAACCTCTCCGACGACCCCAACCCCCTCTGTAGCCACCGTGCCACCGTAGACAGAGCGCGCCGCCGCTCACCGTCGCCGCGCACCGCCAGTCTTTGGTAGGTTGATCGAGCACCGTTGGATCTGGATCTGACGTGTAGGATAGATCATTTAACGAAGGGGTAAGTTTAGATCCGAGCCGCGCGTTTTAGTTAGATCTAACGGCTCGGAAGCGCGATCCAGCACGAAGCGGTACCAGCCAATCAGATGTCGCCGCGTGTCTGTGAGTTAGGTTTAAAAATCAGAAATTTGATCTATTTGATATTAAAACTTGTTTAAATCATAACTTTTGAATGCCACGTCCAAATTTGACAAATTTTATATCAATGGAATCAGGAGAGAAATCCCTTTCCATTTATGTAATGTGTTTAATGTTTTGCTTCTGTTAAAATGGTTATTTTTACAGAAACATGTGTAGGCTTATTTTGGGTATAATAATTAACTGAATAAAGTTTTAGTGTTCAAATAAAGTTTATTTGGCAAGTTTTGAACTTGTTTATGAATCAGTACCATGCACTTGTATTGTTTGGTGTAGAAAATCATCACATGGCATTATGCATGCATCCATATATTTTTGCTTGTATTTGTTTTGTATGTAATTTTGGTGCTATTATTTTATGTGTAGATTTTGGTGCAAATAGTGATTGTGATTGTGAGGATTGTAGCTACTCTCCAAACTACCAAGGCAAGTGGTGCTTCATGATTTATTCCTATGTTTTTCAACTATGCATTAAAATATTTGCTAGACTTGCATGGATATTTTTTTTATCTATATGCTATGCTTGGAAAATCCTAGTAGTTGTAGAATTGCTAGAAATTTCTAAGTTAAGATTCTTATCAATGCCATGCTTAGCCTAGCTAGTAGCAACCAAGGGTGGTTATATATTCATGCTATGATAAAAATATTTCTAAGTCTTTGGACTTGTGTTTTGCTTAATAAAACAACTAAGTAAATGAAACACCTGGGTGGAATGGAAGGAATGGTTTATGTTGAGTGGTTACACAAGGCCCATTTCTATGGTTTACCTTGTGTATCTCACTTGTGGAAAGCCAGCCAGGAACAAAGGGATTTGAGAGGCCAAATGTTAAGAAGCTTCTAGTGCAGCCACTTGGCAATATGGGCTCTGCCTGGATCATATAGGTTGCAATAACTTAGCCATTTGGATAGTTGGTGGTAGTGGGATGATAGGTTGGAACGCGTCCATTTGGTTTAAGGGAAGGCTTCTGAGAGGTCCAGTCTTGGTGAAAATCAACTCTTGTGGGGAAAGTGCACAACCTCTGCAGATGGAAGAATCTAAGTACTTAGCCATGTCCCTGGTATTGGACAACTTGAGCATCAAGACATGGAAGCTATCAAGAATCTCCTCATCCCAATTTCTAAGTAAAAATTTTTTGTTGTTGAACAAGGGTGAAGGACCCCAATGTCTATTGGTGGTTCCTTGGGAAAGTTTTGACAAAGAAAAACTTAGTGTTTTCTACTAATAGGCAAAACCTATTTTGAGCAAAGCAAGCCTAAGCTACACTTTGCCAAAAAGCATATAGTATTTAGACTACCAATGTTCTTCTAAGGTATCACTTGCCAATACTATTCCAATGTATTGACCCACTGTGGCTGTAACTTGTGATGTTGCAGGTTTTTCTGATGATGATTAGGAGTCATGAGTCTACACTCAACATGCTTGCCAGTGGAACATGAAGATGAAGACTTATTTATCTTACTACATATTTAAACTCTTGTACTAGGCCTGTGGCCATGGAGTTGTAAAAGACTATGTTTGTCTCTGGAATGACTTGTAATAATGACCTTTGTTTCTGTGTACTTCATCTTAAACTGTGGATGCTAGCATTGATCCAGGGACTAGCATTGCAATCACAGGGATCCTTTACTTTACAAAGGAGGGATCTTACAGATGGTATCAGAGCACTGTGTTGCCTGTAGGATTATGACCCTAGGATTGGAAACCACTAAGGAAAAAATTTCAACAACTTCCACACTTGTCTTTTCTTCTCGTAAACTTTTCTAATCTTCTTTCTCATCTCTATTTGTAGATGAACTCCAGCAATGAAGTCATGAGGAAGGGACCACTCATGACTATGACTTTGGAATGTGAGACAGAATTCCCCAAGGCTCTCAAGGACCTCATGGTTGCCATGGGAATACATGGTGCAGCTGTGTACAAAGGTTTTCCTGTGATGGATGAAGGAGTTGAGTACTGGTGGGTGCAACTTCACTTGTATAAAAACAAGGAAGACAACCACAAGGACTCAGGTTTCTGCATGGTCACCAACTTAGTGATGCACACTACATTCTTTGATTCGGCAAGGGATGCAGCTTGGAAGGCCATCAAAGAACTTGGTGATAGAATGAAGTGCAGAATGCTTAACACCCAGAATGACCTTAGGGAAGAAAAGAAGCATACACAAGAATTACAGGCTACCAACCAAAGCTTAAGGGAGGACATCATAGACTTAGTAATGGAATCATGTGATCTAGATAGACAGATTGCCACTAGAGATGCCCTGTTAGTCAACTTGGCAAGTGAATTGGGATTGTAACTTCGTTAGTTGGACCACCACACTTATCATTTTATTTTCCAAAAATGTTGTCTAAAATAAGTTGAACCTTGGATACTTGTAATGGATTATATGTATGCTATGACTTGTGTGTTTGCCAATGTTATGCTTGTGATGCTTTGTCTTGTAAAATTATTCATGGTGTTGACTCTAACTTTTTCTATCTTATAAATAGATGCCTAATGTTACTATTAGCACGGCTGAAGAGTTCAAGGGAACTCGTTTTGGCCCTCGTATTATTGAGCTCACTAGTTTGCTCAATCTCCCTCTTCCTACCATCATGGTGCTTCCCCTCACCAAGTTTGAGAGGAAAGACCTTTGGGGCTTCAAGGTTAATCAGCCCGGACGCCAGACTGAGCCTACCACGGAGGCAATCATCTTCAAGCTCATGCATGATGACAAGGAGAGAGGCCTAGAGGTAGTCATGCAGGACTTGATTGGACGTCTGTTAGGGAGACACTCTCGACAGGTTAGAGGTACTCACTTCCACGCCTTCGGTAGACGTGATGAGGATGGTGAGGCCATTGACTTCGAGGATACTTCGAGGGAGACAGCAGAGCCGATTCGTCTATACCTCTAGGACTTAGAGGTTCTTCTTAGGCACGTGGACACTGATAGGACCAACGTCATGCTTAGCAATGACGAACTCTAGGTGCAGCTCCGTGAGAAGGACAAGCTCTTCGCGGAGCAAGATGAGATAGTCAAGGAGATGGAGGCTAAGTTTGAGAGTCAGGATAGAAAGTTCAAGAGCCAAGAGAAGCGAGTCCAAGATAGGAACAAGAGGATTCGAGACATGACTGAGGAACTGGAGGCCAAGGACTTCGAGCTCGAGCACCAGCAGACTGTGATTGAGAGACTTCATGCACAGAAGAGGGCTCTCAAAGCCAAAGTAGAGGCCTTGACCACCAATGTCGAGGAATACAAGACCGCTATGGAGAATGCAGGTCTTACATTTGTTGAGGAGGAGGTTGATGCCGAGGAGTAGTGATGACTACTCATTTACCATTTATTTACCATGCTTTTGATTATTGAGTCGCAATGACCATCCAACATGTGGATGGCTTGCTATTGGTGTGTTTACTTTTCAGAACTTGTTGTCTATGTTGTTGAACTTTTAGTACTATGATGCATGATTGTGATTTGTTACGTGATGTATTGTGCATGTTAGCATCTATGGGTATCTCATTCTTATCTCCATTGAAAAACCACAGATGCCTCCCCGACGTGCCAATCCCAACCCCAACAACAACAACATCACCCCTGAGATGCAGCAGACGATGACAGCTCAGACTCAGTTGATGCAAATGATGACCACGTTCATCCAGAATCAAAACAACAACAACAATAATAACAACAACAACAACAACAATCAAAACAACCCACCGGGTTTTGACATGCTTACCAGGTTCTTGAGACTGAGGCCAACAAAGTTCTCAGGAACTACTGATCCTATGGTGGCCAATCATTGGCTACGCTCTGTGAATAAGGACTTGGTAACTGTTGGCTGTACTGATGAAGAGAAAGTCAGATTTGCAGCTCACTTGTTGGAAGGACCAGCAGCCACTTGGTGGGATAACTTCCAGATCACCACTCCCATTGCGGATGTGACATGGGCTATCTTTGAAGATGGTTTCCGTACTGCTCACATCTCATCCGGAGTGATGAGTTTGAAGAAGAAAGAGTTTCATAACTTGAAGCAACGCCACCGCAGCGTGGCCGAATATATTGAAGAGTTCAACAATCTGCCGCGTTATGCACTGGATGAAGTTGACACTGATGCTAAGAGGAAAGAAAAGTTCCTTGAAGGATTGAACGATGAGCTTAACCTGCAGCTATCTGTGGCTTATGTTCCCACTTATCAGTCTCTTTGTGATAAGGCTGCTATTTTGGAGAGCAAGATGAAACAAGTTGAAAGCAGGAAGAGAAAGCACTCTGACAAGCACAGCCCGGGATCGTCTCACAAGTGTTCCCATTATGATGATAGTGGGAGTTCTGGATCCCACAAGCATGGGAAGTTCAACAAGCACCACAACCACAACCGTTATCATGACAACAAGCACAATCGTAGTCATGACAACGATAAGTACAAGAATCACAAGGGTGGATATAAGAGCCACCACAATGGAAGTGGAAGCCAGCCTGTCAAGAAGGATCTTAGTCAGGTCGAATGTTTCAAGTGCAAGAAGATGGGACATTATGCAAATGAATGCCCAGAAAATAAAGTTGAAGGACCAACAAGCCCAACCCTTTTCAAAAGGGACAAGTGAACCACATCAATGTGGAGGAAATTTATGAGGAACCTGATGCTGTTGCTGGTAAGTTCAAACTCAATTCTGTTCCAGCATTTTTTCTATTTGATACAGGTGCATCTCATTCATTCATATCAAGTGCATTTGTTGAAAGAAATGAACTACCGGTAGAAACTATTGGGTGTCCTATAAAAGTAAGTTCTCCTGGCGGAGAAATGATAGTGAATTCAGGATGTCATGATCTAGTCATAGAGTTTGGGAAGTATAAGTTTCCCATTAACTTGATAATCCTAAACTCCCAAGGATTGGATGTTATTTTGGGAATGGACTGGATGGCTAAGCACAAGAGAGTGATAGATTGTGCCAATCATACTGTCTCACTCACAACTCCAGAAAATAAGAGGATCAGATTCAAGACCAACTTTGAGGCTAAAAGGAGTAAGCTAAATTCTCTTAAGGGGGTTAGCATGGACAGTGTGCCAATTGTGAGTGAATATCCGAATGTGTTTCTGGAAGAATTACCGGGAATGCCACCTGATAGAGATGTGGAGTTTCTTATTGATTTGCTACCAGGATCTGGACCAATAGCAAAGAGACCGTACAAGATGTCAGTAGATGAGTTGAAAGAACTCAATAAGCATCTTGGAGAACAGTTGCAGAAAGGATTTATCCAACCAAGTTCTTCATCTTTGGGAGCACCAGTTTTGTTTGTGGAAAATCATTGAAAATTTCTCCAAAGTAGCTAAGCCTATGACAGAATTACTAAAGAAAGACAAGAAATTTGCTTGGTCTGAAGGTTGTGAACTCAGCTTTCAAGAATTGAAGAAGAGGCTAGTGACAGCACCAGTCTTATGTTTGCCAGATTTGGAGAAAGATTTCCAAGTATATTGCGATGCATCTCATCATGGATTAGGTGCAGTACTTATGCAAGAAGGGAAAGTTGTGGCTTATGCCTCGAGACAACTCAAAACTCATGAGGTAAACTACCCTACTCATGATTTAGAGTTAGCCTCTGTTGTCCATGCACTCAAAACATGGAGACATTACCTTTTGGGAAAGCGATGTGAAGTGTTCACAGATCACAAGAGTTTGAAGTATATCTTCACCCAGAAAGAAATTAACATGAGACAAAGAAGATTGCTAGAACTCATCAAGGACTATGACTTGAGTTTGCAATACCACCCCGGTAAAGAAAATGTTGTAGCGAATGCTCTAAGCCGTAAGGTTTTTGTGAATGGCCTTACTAAAGGAGAAATTCCAGATGATCTGTGTGCCCAATTTAGACATCTGAGATTGGAGATTGTGCCTAAAGGACATCTCATGTCATTGGATGTTCAACCCACTTTGTTGGAAAAGATCAAAGAAGCCCAAAAGACAGACATGGAAATTGAAGAGATTAAGGAAAAGATTGGCAAAGGAAAAGCCAAAGGATTTCATGAAGATGAACAGGGTACTTTATGGCATGGAAAACGTATCTGTGTTCCACAAGATCCGGAGCTTCGGAAACTGATATTACAAGAATCACATAACTCACCATATTCCATTCATCCGGGTAACACCAAAATGTACATGGACTTGAAGGAAAGATTTTGGTGGAATAATCTCAAGAAGGACATCGCCGAACATATTGCTCTGTGTGATGTATGTAGTAGAGTGAAAGCGGAACATCACAAACCAGCAGGATTGTTACAACCACTACCTATTCCTGATTGGATATGGGACAAGATTGGTATGGATTTCATCACCGGATTGCCAAGGACCAGGTCAGGATATGATTCTATTTGGGTAGTAGTGGATCGCCTAACTAAAGTGGCTCATTTCATACCCGTAAAGACAACTTACACAAGTGCTAAGTTAGCCAAGATCTATATGAGTAGAATTGTATGTCTACATGGAGTACCCAAGAGTATTGTGTCTGATAGGGGAACTCAATTCACTTCCCATTTTTGGAGGCAATTACATGAGTCATTGGGAACGAGGTTGGAATTCAGCACTGCTTTTCATCCCCAGACTGATGGACAGACAAAAAGGACTAATAAGATTCTTGAAGATATGTTGAGAGCATGTGCTCTAGACTATGGAGCCAGTTGGGATGAAAGTCTTCCTTACGCAGAATTCTCTTACAATAACAGCTATCAAGCCAGTATTGAGATGGCACCATTTGAGTTTCTCTATGGGAGAAAGTGTACCACCCCATTACTATGGAATGGTGTGGGAGAAAGAAGTCTATTTGGACCAGAACTAATCAAAGAGGCTGAAGAGAAAGTCAAGCTGGTTAAGGACAGGTTGAAGATAGCACAGTCCCGACAGAAGAGCTACGCAGATCCTAAGCGTAGAGAAGTCACCTATGAAGTGGGTGATAGAGCTTATCTTAGAGTGTCACCACTTCGTGGAGTGAAGAGATTTGGTGTGAAAGGTAAATTGGCCCCAAGATATGTTGGACCATTCAAGATTCTGAGTCGTAAAGGAGAAGTAGCTTATGAGATTGAATTGCCAAAATCTTTGTCAGCTGTTCATAATGTGTTTCATGTGAGTCAGCTTAAGAAATGTCATCCAGAAATGGAAGAAACTTCTTTGAAGGATACTATACCTTTGGAAGAGGTTCAATTGGAAAGTGATCTCACTTATGAGGAGAAACCTATCAAGATTCTTGAGACTGCAGAAAGAGTTACTCGGACTAAGACTATCAAGTTCTGCAAAGTTCAATGGGACCATCATTCCGAAGAAGAATCAACATGGGAAAGAGAAGATGATCTTCGGAAAGACCACCCTCACCTATTTGCTAGCCAACCCGAATCTCGAGGGCGAGATTCACCTTAAGGGGGTTAGATTTGTAACATCCCTAAAATCATGTTTCAAAACTCATGCATATCATCCATGCATCCATGATCATTTAGGGTTCCATTTCAAAACCATTTCAAAAACAGGAACATTTTATGCTCATTATTTTATTTGAGCTAAACTAATGCCACTCTCAATTGAAGAGTTTATTTGTTTTAAACCAAGCCTTGCTTGCTCTCTTGTTACTTTGTTTGTTTGTTGGAGTTTGGTGGAAATTTACAAAACAAATATGATTCAAAGACCATTTCTAAAACTTATTCAAATCATGTGCTATAGCACTATTTATTTTGTTTAATCAAAGGACCAAGCTAGTACAGGGAGACCACATGTTTTTATGCCCAAAAATATGAGTGTTACACTCTACAAAAATCCAGAAAAGGTTTGAATTAAAATGGCTTTTGAAATCATTTGAAAATGTTTCCTGGAAATTCAAACAGAAAAAGAAAAGGAATAAAGAAATAAGAAAGGCCGGCGCCAGACTTTTGGCCCAACAGCGAAGCCAGCCCAGCAACCAGCCCACCCGGGTTTCCCCCTCTCCCTCTGTTTCTCACCGCGTTCGCGCATACCCCGTCGCTGACAAGTGGACCCTACAGCCACGTCACTCCGTCGTCCCCAAAATCCCGCCCGCAGACCACGTCGCCGCTGCAGTTGATGCCGATAATGTCGCGGAGTAATTAGCCTTGATTCAGCGAGCGTTTCCTGTCGCGTGCTGCCTACTTAAGCCCCTCCTCTCTCCACTCGTTTTCCCTCAGTTAGCGCAGACACCACGCCACCAGGCTGCCCGTAATCGTGCCCACACCACCGCAGCACCGACGACCTCCGGCGACCAATTCCGGTGAGCATCGTCCACCCCTCTGTCTCTGCTTCATGCGAGCATGCTCTACATATCCTTGCGCATCTTCTCATGCCTTTCTTTTTCTCTGTACCATCCTAGAATGTCGTCACCGTCCACCACTGAGCGCCACCGTCTTCGGCTCCAACTCCGACGACCTCAAGTGGTATTTTCCGACCGCCCCTTTCTCTCTCGTTGACACCCGCGTGACTAGAATCGTCTTGCGCGTCTGACCCACCCCTTCTTTTGCCTTGGCATGATCTGCACCCTCGCCAACGTCGACGAACAGAAGCATCCTTCGCCAGGGACTTCTCCGACGAGCAATCCGCGACGACTCCGAGCGCCCCTTCGCCAACCGAGCACACGTTGAGCTTCAACACATCGCCGCGAGTCTGGTAAGCCTCTCCGACGACCCCAACCCCCTCTGTAGCCACCGTGCCGCCGTAGACAGAGCGCGACGCCGCTCACCGTCGCCGCGCGCCGCCAGTCTTTGGTAGGTTGATCGAGCACCGTTGGATCTGGATCTGACGTGTAGGATAGATCATTTAACGAAGGGGTTAAGTTTAGATCTGAGCCTGCGCGTTTTAGTTAGATCTAACGGCTCGGAAGCGTGATCCAGCACAAAGCGGTACCAGCCAATCAGATGTCGCCGCGTGTCTGTGAGTTAGGTTTAAAAATCAGAAATTTGATCTATTTGATATTAAAACTTGTTTAAATCATAACTTTTTAATGCCACGTCCAAATTGGACAAATTTTATATCAATGGAATAAGGAGAGAAAGCCCTTTCCATTTATGTAATGTGTTTAATGTTTTGCTTCTGTTAAAATGGTTATTTTTATAGAAACATGTGTAGGCTTATTTTGGGTATAATAATTAATTGAATAAAGTTTTAGTGTTCAAATAAAGTTTATTTGGCAAGTTTTGAACTTGTTTATGAATCAGTACCATGCACTTGTATTGTTTGGTGTAGAAAATCATCACATGGCATTATGCATGCATCCATATATTTTTGCTTGTATTTGTTTTGTATGTAATTTTGGTGCTATTATTTTATGTGTAGATTTTGGTGCAAATAGTGATTGTGATTGTGAGGATTGTAGATACTCTCCAAACTACCAAGGCAAGTGGTGCTTCATGATTTATTCCTATGTTTTTCAACTATGCATTAGAAATATTTGCTAGACTTGCATGGATATTTTTTATCTATATGCTGTGCTTGGGAAATCCTAGTAGTTGTAGAATTGCTAGAAATTTCTAAGTTAAGATTCTTTTCAATGCCATTCTTAGCCTAGCTAGTGGTAACCAAGGGTGGTTATATATTCATGCTATGATAAAACAACTAAGTAAATGAAACACCTGGGTGGAATGGAAGGAATGGTTTATGTTGAGTGGTTACACAAGGCCCATTTCTATGGTTTACCTTGTGTATCTCACTTGTGGAAAGCCACCCAGGAACAAAGGGATTTGAGAGGCCAAATGTTAAGAAGCTTCTAGTGCAGCCACTTGGCAATATGGGCTCTGCCTGGATCATATAGGTTGCAATAACTTAGCCATTTGGACAGTTTGTGGTAGTGGGATGATAGGTTGGAACGCGTCCATTTGGTTTAAGGGAAGGCTTCTGAAAGGTCCTATCTTGGTGAAAATCAAGTCTTGTGGGGAAAGTGCACAACCTCTGCAGATGGAAGAATCTAAGTACTTAGCCATGTCCCTGGTATTGGACAACTTGAGCATCAAGACATGGAAGCTATCAAGAATCTCCTCATCCCAATTTCTAAGTAAAAAAAACTTGTGGTTGAACAAGGGTGAAGGACCCCAATGTCTATTAGTGGTTCCTTGGGAAAGTTTTGACAAAGAAAAACTTAGTGTTTTCAACTAATAGGCAAAACCTATTTTGAGCAAAGCAAGCCTAAGATACACTTAGCCAAAAAGCATATAGTATTTACACTACCAATATTCTACTAAGGTATCACTTGCCAATACTATTCCAATGTATTGACCCACTGTGGCTGTAACTTGTGATGTTGCAGGTTATTTTGATGATGATTAGGAGTCATGAGTCTACACTCAACATGCTTGCCTGTGGCACATGAAGATGAAGACTTATTTATCTTACTACATATTTAAACTCTTGTACTAGGCCTGTGGCCATGGAGTTGTAAAAGACTATGTTTGTCTCTAGAATGACTTGTAATAATGACCTTTGTTTCTGTGTACTTCATCTTAAACTGTGGATGCTATCATTGATCCAGGGACTAGCATTGTAATCACAGGGATCCTTTCCTTTACAAAGGAGGGATCTTACATACTTTGTGGGGGATTATTGGAATTTGGTTGTGGGCTTTGTCCCATGGCCTAGTATAAATTCTGAAATTCGCATGGCCCATTCATGCCTAGCAAGGGGTGGCACCAAAGTTTAGTCCCACCTTGCTAGTTTGGAGGGAGTTGGACCAATATATATAGTGGAGTGTTTCACTACCTCCTAAAGAGAGTGAAGAGGAGTGGCATACATGCGTGCTCCTCCTCCTCCGCCATCCGCCTCGCCACACAACACAACGCAACACAACGCCTTGCCTCGTCACGACATGCGCGCACGCGCGTGCCGCTGTTTGCGTAATTGTGTCTCGATGTCGATCTTATCTTTTTGCTGCTCGGGAAAATTATTGTGCGAGTTATTTTTTATTAGTCGTTTCCGGTCTTTCCGAAACGTGGGCTGTTACTAACTCGGACGTGGGTTGCGCCCCACGTCTTACCCAACCGGCGATGTATAAGCGGCTCAGGTATAAACCCTAACCTGCGTTATACACATCCTTTTCTCTGCCTCTATAACCTTTCACTGTCGCTACACCTTCTCCATCCCCTCTTTCGGCGTGTACCAGACAACATGATAGTAGGCCTCCGGAACTACCGCCTCTCATGAACCTGTATGGGTGAGGGACGATCAGGTTTTTGGGGAGCGTGTCTGCGCAACTACTGATGGCATCACGTCGACTGACCACTCCTTCCCCAACGAGGATCTCTTCCAAGACATCAACAGCCTATACATCGACGACATGGCTGACGACACTAGTGTCAACGCGAACCTCAACGCCAATGTGAACGCGAACATGATTCCTCCTGCAACACTATATGCAATCTGCTCCTATCTAGCTCAGTTTTTGTTACAGTTTCCTGTACTATCTTTTGGAATATATGTGATATGCTTATTGTGGTTAGATGTGATATGTTCATCTATTCTGCTAGTATACATGATTAGGTTAATTCCTACAATTATAGTCATGTTTTATTGTCGGTTATTTTGGATTAACTATTATGTAAATTTGCTTATATATGCAACACATCTGCGCATCAAATCTGGGCCTCGGTTGCATCGGCCCAAACAGCTCCTTGTCCTCGCGCGAACACCCACTAGTTCGCCAGGGCCCTCTTGCCAGTGGCACTATAGACACTCTCCTCCCCCAAACCCTCGCCCTCCATATCTCGTGACCAGAGAAGGCACAACCTTTGCTATCGCCGCCGCTCACTGCCACCGATGCCTCTGTGATTTCGAGAAGCACCAGAGGCCACGCGCTTTGCCGGAGTTGTCTGGAGGCTCCACAGGAAATCCGCCGCCTCATCCTCCGCATGTGGCCTGGACGCGCGACACCCTCTGCATGGCGCACAACCTGCTCGATCATTTGCTTGAGGTATGTTCGCTGGTCCTTTCTATGTTATCCGGCCAGCTGCGGTAGTCGGCATCACCATTGACGGCCGCATACTTTGAAGATGGGAAGCAGTCGAAGGGCAATGGAGTTCTTCTACAAGAATTTCATGGAGTCATCATTCGAGGAGGAGCCTGACAGTGAGACCGAGATTCTGCTGGCAGCTGCACAGATGGTGCACGACCACTACCTCCTGCCGCCGCGCATAGGTGGCTCTTCCAAGCTGCTCGAAGCCAACCAGGAGCGCGACCGAGAAGAAGGCCACATACACCTTTACAAGGACTACTTCCATCCAACTGACCAGTCTTTAGAGAGAAGGCATTTCGTCGCCGCTATCGGATGTCGAGGGACCTGTTCTTGCAAATTCTCAATGGGGTGATGGAGTATGATAAGTACTTCGAGGCCAAGTATGATTGAACATGTAAGATTAGCTTCTCCTCTTATAAAAAAATGTTCTGCTGCCATTCGAGATCTTGCATATGGAGTTCCTGGTGACCTCCTCGACGACTACATACGCATGAGAGAGTCCACATGCCATGAGGCTATTTTTCAGCGCGGTTATTGCAGTGTTTGGAAAAGTTTACCTGAGAGAGCCAATCACCGAAGACACTGCCCTCCTTTTGTCCATCAACGAGAGAAGGGGTTTCCTGGAATGCTTAGAAGCATCGACTGCATGTATTGATAGTGGAAGAACTGTCACTTTGGTTGGGAAGAGCAGTTCAAAGGGCATGCAGAGGGGTGCACCATCATACTAGAAGCTTTTGCATCATAGGATCTCTAGATTTGTCACTCCTTTTTTGGCATTGCTGGATCAAACAATGACATCAATGTGCTGCGTCTAGGGGTTCGTATCATGGAAAACAAAATTTTCTACCGCATAGAAACAAACAAGCCAAGATCTATCTACTAGATTGTAGCAACGAGTCGATAAAATAACTCACCCTCGAAGATTCCGAAGTGTTTAACGAGAGCAGATTCTCGTGGGTGATGTAGTCGTACTCTTGCCGATCTCAAGATCGTGTAGACGATCCTTC
This sequence comes from Avena sativa, assembly GCA_916181665.1. Lineage (NCBI taxonomy): Eukaryota > Viridiplantae > Streptophyta > Magnoliopsida > Poales > Poaceae > Avena > Avena sativa. Next base: position 500,064,978 of record OV702299.1, on the reverse strand, counting down.
CGCCGCCGCGTTCCGGCAGCGCTCCCGCAGTAGGTCACACGTTCGGTACTCGATGAAGACCTTCCTCTCCCTTGTTCTAGCAGGCTGCGGAGGTTGTAGCACTCTCCTCGCGATTCCGGCAGCACGACGGCGTGGTACCGGAAGTAGAGGGGAGATCTCGCAGGGCTTCGCCTTAAGCCGGAGCGAGTATGGTGGACTATGAGAGAGGCCTTGGCAATCTAGGGTTTAGAGGCACCAATGAGAGAGAGCTAGGGCCGGCGGATAGGGCAAGGGGAGGCCCTAACTCGGCGGCTTGGGAGAAACCCTAGGGCAGAGGCGGCGACTTGGTGGCCGACGGCTAGGGTTAGGGTTTTGGTGGGGCAAGGTATAGGTCTAGAGGGGCACCCTTGCCCCTCCTTTTATAGGTGGGAGGGCGTGGCCAAGGGGAAGGGAGTCCTCCCCCAAGTCGGCCTCCTTGGCCGGCGGTGGAGGGAGGAGAACTTCCTCCCCAAGTAGGTTTCCTACTCTCCCTCCACCAAGCAAACTTGCCGTTTGACTTTTCAAATTGGGGTTTGACTTTTCAAACTAGGATTTGATTTATCCCTTTATTTTGCTCAGCGATCACAACAACCATTCCACATTGTTATGACACATTCATGTACCCTTCCCCTCCAGAGTGTCGGACCTTCCAGACCTTTCTAGAACATTCCCGATGAAAACACCGGAATCATTCTCCGACTCCGAAACAGGACTTTCCTTATATGAATCTTATTCTCCAGACCATTCCGGATCTCCTCGTGATATCCCGGATCCCATCCGAGACTCTGAACAACATTCAGTCTCTTACTCATCATTCCATAACTACTCAACAACATCGAATCCTTAAGTGTGTCTCCCTACGGTTCGTGAATTATGCGGACATGATCGAGACACTTCTCCGAACAATAACCAATAGAGGAATCTGGAAATTCATATGTCTCCCACATATTTCTACGATTACTTTGCGATCGAATGAACCACTTACATACGATACCAATTTCCCTTTGTCTCACGATAGTTTACTTATCCGAGGTTTTAATCGTCGGTATCTCTGCATACCTAGTTCAACCTCGTTACCGATAAGTACTCTTTTCTCGTTCCCGTGATATGTGATCCCTTGTGAGCCAGTCACATGCTTGCAAGCTAATTGGATGACATTCCACCGAGAGGGCCTAGAGTATATCTATCCGTCATATGGATGGACAAATCCCACTCTTTATCCATGTGTCTCAACCCATACTTTCCGAACACTCAATGCCACCTTTATAGCCACCCAGTTATGGTGTGGTGTTTGATGTCATCAAAGCATCCTTCCGGTGATGGTGATAAGCATGATCTCATGGTCGAAGGAATTAGGTTACTATGTATCAGAAAGCATATAGCAATTGAAGTATTAAAATGACTTGATCTTTATGCTACGCTTATCTATAGGAGTATGTCCATCATACCATTCTCCTAATGATATGATCTTGTTGTTAATAACATCTCAATGTTCATGATAGGGAAACCACAATCATTTATTAACCAACAAGCTAGTATTATGAAGAGGCTTTACCAGGGACTCTAATTTAGTTTACAAATCACACAAGTATTAATGTTTCCTGGTTAATACTGTTATAGCATGAATGTAAACATTTATCATAAACACAAACATATAATAATAACTATATTTATTATTGCCTCTAGGGCATATCTCCAACAGTCTCCCACTTGCACTAGAGTCAACTAATCTAGATTACATGGTAATATACCGAACACTCATGGCAGTTTGGTGTTGGTCATGTTTTGCCCTCGGGAGAGGTTTAGTCAACGGATCCACCACATTCAGATCTGTGTGTACTTTGAAAATCTTTATGTCACCATCTTGGACATGCTCTTGAATAGTGTGAAAATGTAGCTTGATGTGCTTCAGCTTTCTTGTGTGACCTTGGTTCTTGCGCATTGGCTATGGCGCCCATGTTATCACAGTAGATAGACATTGGGTCCAGCGCACTTGGAACCACACCGAGCTCTGTAATGAACTCCTTCATCCATATCGCTTCTTGTGAAGCCTCTGAAGCAGCTATGTATTCCGATTCAGTTGAAGATCTCGCCACAACGCTTTGCTTTGCACTCCTCCAGCTAACTGCTGCACCATTCAAAGTAAATACGTATCCAGATTGTGATTTAGAATCATTCGGATCGGTGTTCTAACTAGCATCGTTGTAACCATTAACAACGAGCTGTTCATCACCTCCATAAGAAAGAACCATATCCTCAGTTCTTCTCAATTACTTAAGGATGTTTTTGACCGCTGTCCAATGATCCACTCCTGGATCACTTTGATATCTGCTAGTCAAACTAACAGCATATGCAATGTCGGGTCTAGTACATAGCATGGCATACATTAGAGAACCTATGGCTGAGGCATAAGGAGTCTTACTCATCCCTTCTCTATCTTCTGCCGCTGCTGGACTTTGAGTTTTACTCAAGGTCGTATTGGGCAACATGGGCAAGAACCCTTCCTTGCTATCTTCCATTACAAACCTCTTTAGAACTTTGTCCAAATATGTACTTTGTGGCAATGATATTAGGCGTCTCGATCTATCTCTATAAATCTTTATGCCTAATATGTAAGCTGCTTTGCCAAGATCTTTCATTGAGAAACTATTATTCAAATATTCCTTGACACTATTAAGAAGGTCTACATCATTCCCAATCAACAATATGTCATCTACATATAGTATTAAGAATGCTACAGAGCTCCCACTCACTTTCTTGTAAATACAAGCTTCTCCATAAGTTTGTATAAAACCAAAACTTTTGATTACCTTATCAAACCGTTGATTCCAACTTCGGGATGCTTGCTTCAATCCATATATGGACCGTTGAAGTTTGCATACCTTGTTAGCATCTTTAGGATCAAGAAAACCTTTGGGTTGCATCATATACAACTCTTCATCAATGTCTCCATTGAGGAACGCTGTTTTGACATCCATCTGCCATATCTCATAATCGTAATATGCAGTGATTGGTAACAAAATCCTCATAGACTTTAGCTTCGCTACTGGTGAGAAAGTCTCATCATAGTCAACTCCTTGAATTTGTCGAAACCCTTTTGCGAAAAGTCGAGCTTTATAGACAGTAACATTACCATCAGCATCTGTTTTCTTCTTGAAAATCCATTTGTTCTCGACAACCTTCCTGCCATTCGGTAATTCCACCAAATTCCATACTTGGTTTTCGTACATGGATCCAATCTCGGATTTCATGGCTTCTTGCCATTTATTGAAATCTGGGCTCATCATCGCTTCCTCATATGTCGCAGGGTCATCGGTGTTGTCCACGAACATGACACTCATAATGGGATCATACCAATCAGGAGTGGTACGAGTTCTCGTTGACCTGTGAGGCTCTGTATCAACTTCAACCGAAGTTTCATGATCATCATCATTAGATTCCTCTCTCATTGGTGCAGACACCAAAGGAACTTCTTCCGGTGCTGCGCTACTAGCAAGTTCGAGAGAAGGTTCAACAACCTCGTCGAGTTCTACTTTCCTTCCAGTCACTTCTTTTGAGAGAAATTCCTTCTCTAGAAAGGATCCATTCTTGGCAACGAAGATTTTGCCTTCGGATCTATGATAGAAGGTATACCCAATAGTTTCCTTCGGGTATCCTATGAAGACGCATTTTTCCGATTTGGGTTCAAGCTTGTCCGGCTGTAACTTCTTTACATAGGCTTCGCAACCCCAAACTTTAAGGAACGACAATTTAGGTTTCTTCCCAAACCATAATTCATACGGTGTCGTTTCAACGGATTTAGATGGTGCCCTATTTAAAGTGAATGCGGCTGTTTCTAATGCATAACCCCAAAATGATAGCGGTAAATCTGTAAGTGACATCATAGAACGAACCATATCTAAGAAAGTTCGATTACGATGTTCGGACACACCATTACGCTGTGGTGTTCCCGACGGTGTCAATTGTGAAAGTATTCCGCATTTCTTCAAATGCTCGTCAAACTCGTAACTTAGATATTCACCTCCACGATCAGAACGTAGAAATTTAATCTTCTTGTTACGTTGATTCTCTACCTCACTTTGAAATTCCTTAAACTTCTCGAAAGTTTCGGACTTATGTTTCATGAAATAGATATACCCATATCTACTCAAGTCATCCGTGAAGGTAAGAACACAACGATAACCACCGCGCGATGCTACACTCATTGGGCCACATACATCGGTATGTATGATTTCCAACAAGTCCGTAGCTCGCTCCATCATACCAGAAAATGGAGTCTTAGTCATTTTTCCCATCAGACATGCTTCGCATCTTTCAAGTGATTCGAAATCAAGTAATTCAAGAAGTCCATCGGAATGGAGTTTCTTCATACGCTTCACTCCAATGTGACCAAGATGACAGTGCCATATATAGGTCGAGTCATCGCTCAATTTCAAACGTTTAGCTTCAATGTTATTAATATGTGTATTTCCACTATCGAGATTCAATAAAAATAGACCATCTATCAAAGGTGCATGTGCATAAAACATATTACTCATATAAATCGAACAACCATTATTCTCGGACTTAAACAAGTAACCGTCTCGCAATAAACAAGATCCTGATATAATGTTCATGCTTAACGCAGGCACCAAATAACAATTATTTAAGTATAAAACTAATCCCGATGGTAGATGAAGAGGTAGCGTGCCGACCGCGATCACATCAACCTTTGATCCATTTCCAACGCGCATCGTCACCTCGTTCTTCGCTAGCTTCCGTTTATTTTGCAGTACCTGTTTCGAGTTACAAATATGAGCAACCGAACCAGTATCAAATACCCAGGCACTACTACAAGTACTAGTGATATACACATCAATAACATGTATATCGGATATACCTTTCTTCTTGATGTTGCCGTTCTTTAAATCCGCCAAGTACTTTGGGCAATTCCGCTTCCATTGACCCTCTCCCTTGCAGTAAAAGCATTCAGTATCAGGCTTTGGTCCAGCCTTGGTCTTCTTCGTCGGTGCGGTAACTTTCTTACCACCCTTCTTGAAGTGTCCCTTTTGCTTAGACTTGCCTTTCTTGAATTTGGTGGTCTTATTGACCATCAACACTTGGTGCTCTTTCTTGATCTCCACTTCTGCAGATTTTATCATGGAGAAGAGTTCTGGCAACTGCTTGTTCATGCTTTGCATATTGTAGTTCATCACAAAGTTCTTGTAACTTGGTGGCAGTGATTGGAGGACACGGTAAATCCCCAAAGCATTAGGAATCACTATACCCAAGCTTTGGAGTTTGTTTGCGTGCCAAGACATCTAGAGCACATGCTCACTGACGAAGCTGCCCTCTTCCATCGTGCAGTTAAAGAACTTTTCAGAAGCCTCATAATTCTCAACTACCGCGTGAGTCTAAAATATCAATTTGAGTTCACGGACAATATCATGTGGGTCTGAGTTCTCAAACCTTTTCTGAAGCTCCGATTCCAAGCCATACAAGATAACACACTGAACTGTGGAGTACTGATTCTTCCGAGTGAGGTAAACGTTCTTTACTTCATCGGTAGCATCAACTGCAGGTGGGTCACCCAGTGGTGCATCCAGTCAAATTACCAGCATTGAGGACAATCCTCAAATTGCGGAACCAATCCACGAAGTTGCTTCCATTGTTTTTCAACTTTTCTTTCTCTAGGAACGCATTAAAATTGATGGTAGGGGCCGCCATTGATCCACAACATATTTGCAATAGTTTAGACTAAGTTTATGACAAATTGAGTTCTAATTAATAGTTAAATTAATCTAGGTAAACTCCCACTCAAAACAATATCCCTCACATTGTTTTTAGTGATCACATGAACCAAATCCACCACATCAAAACCGATCATCACGAGAGTTGATGTAGCTTCAATGGTGAACAATCGACATGTTCATCATATCTACTATATGATTCATGCTTTACCTTTCGGTGATCCGTGTTCCGAGACCATGTCCGTACATGCTAGGCTCGTCAAGATCAAACCTTAGCTTCCGCATGAGCAAATCTGGCTTGCTCACGTTGTATACACTTGCAGAATCTAATACACCCGATCATCACGTGGTGCTTCGAAACAACAAGCTTTAGCAACGGTGCTTATTAAGGATGAACACTTTAGAACTTGAAATTTATGTGCATGAGGGATCATCTTATAATGCTACCATCGTTAACTAAGTAATACAAGATGCATAAAGGATTAACATCACATGCAATTCATAATATGTGATATGATATGGCCTTTCTTCTTTGTTCTTCCGATCTCCATCTTCAAGCACGAACATGATCTCCATCATCACCGGCATTGCATCAAGGTCAATGACGTTGCTCCATGGTTGTCGTCCACCGGCTTCAACTATTACAACTACTTTGAATAGACACTCGGGTCTTAACAGAAATTAAAGACAACCATATGGCTCCTGCCGGTTGCCAACTTACAATAAGGAACATTGCATACATCAAATATGATCACAATCATGGCCATATCACATCACAGCAAACCCCTGCAAAACAAAGTTAGACGCCTCTAATTTTCTTTGCATATTTTATGTGGTTTGGGGATTTCAATAAGTGTCGCTCTAACTTACGAACAAGAACCACAACGTTGATGCTAGAACTATCAAGTGCCCATTGTAAATTGGATCTATACTACAATGGGAGAGACAGACACCCGCAAAGCCACTTATGCAATACAAGTTGCATGTTGAGCGTGGAGCAAGTCTCATGAACGATGTCATGTAAGGTTAGCCCGGGCCGCTTCATCCCATCATACCGCAAGATGAAAAGTACACAAGAAGCAATTGATAATAAAAGCACCACCGCCCACAATGACCATTGTGTTCTACTCGTGCAACAGATCTACATATAGACACGGCTCTGATACCACTGTAGGGGTTCGTAGCATGGAAAACAAAATTTTCTACCGCATATAAAACAAACAAGCCAAGATCTATCTACTAGATTGTAGCAACGAGTCGATAAAATAACTCACCCTCGAAGATTCCAAAGTGTTTAACGAGAGCTGATTCTCGTGGGTGATGTAGTCGTACTCTTGCCAATCTCAAGATCGTGTAGACGATCCTTTCGGCGCCGCGTTCCGGCAGCGCTCCCGTAGTCGGTCACATGTTCGGTACTCGATGAAGACCTTCCTCTCCCTTGTTCCAGCAGGTAGTGGAGGTTGTAGCACTCTCCTCGCGATTCCGGCAGCACGACGGCATGGTACCGGAAGTAGAGGGGAGATCTCGCAGGGCTTCGCCTTAAGCCGGAGCGATTATGGTGGACTATGAGAGAGGCCTTGGCGATCTAGGGTTTAGAGGCACCAAGGAGAGAGAGCTAGGGCCGGCGGCTAGGGCAAGGGGAGGCCCCAACTTGGCGGCTTGGGAGAAACCCTAGGGCGGCGGCGGCGACTTGGTGGCCGGTGGCTAGGGTTAGGGTTTTGGTGGGGCAAGGTGTAGGTCTAGAGGGGCACCCTTGCCCCTCCTTTTATAGGTGGGAGGGCGCGGCCAAGGGGAAGGGAGTCCTCCCCCAAGTCGGCCTCCTTGGCCGGTGGTGGAGGGAGGAGGACTTCCTCCCCAAGTAGGTTTCCTACTCTCCCTCCACCAAGCAAACTTGCCGTTTGACTTTTCAAATTGGCGTTTGACTTTTTAAACTAGGATTTGATTTATCCCTTTATTTTGCTCAGCGATGACACCTAGTACATGATGCAACCATTCCACATTGTTATGTCACATTCATGTACCCTTCCCCTCCGGAGTGTCGGACCTTCCGGACCCTTCTAGAACATTCCCGATGAAAACACCGGAATCATTCTCCGACTCCGAAACAGGACTTTCCTTATATGAATCTTATTCTCCGGACCATTCCGGATCTCCTCGTGATATCCCGGATCCCATCCGAGACTCCGAACAACATTCGGTCTCTTACTCATCATTCCATAACTACTCAACAACATCGAATCCTTAAGTGTGTCTCCCTACGGTTCGTGAATTATGCAGACATGATCGAGACACTTCTCTGAACAATAACCAATAGAGGAATCTGGAAATTCATATGGCTCCCACATATTTCTACGATTACTTTGCGATCGAATGAACCACTTACATACGATACCAATTTCCCTTTGTCTCACGATAGTTTACTTATCCGAGGTTTTGATCATCGGTATCTCTGCATACCTAGTTCAACCTCGTTATCGATAAGTACTCTTTTCTCGTTCCCGTGATATGTGATCCCTTGTGAGCCAGTCACATTCTTGCAAGCTAATTGGATGACATTCCACCGAGAGGGCCCAGAGTATATCTATCCGTCATATGGATGGATAAATCCCACTCTTGATCCATGTGTCTCAACCCATACTTTCCGAACACTCAATGCCACCTTTATAGCCACCCAGTTACGGTGTGGTGTTTGATGTCATCAAAGCATCCTTCCGGTGATGGTGATAAGCATGATCTCATGGTCGAAGGAATTAGGTTACTATGTATCAGAAAGCATATATCAATTGAACTATTAAAATGACTTGATCTTTATGCTACGCTTATCTATAGGAGTATGTCCATCATACCATTCTCCTAATGATATGATCTTGTTGTTAATAACATCTCAATGTTCATGATAGGGAAACCACAATCATTTATTAACCAACAAGCTAGTATAATGAAGAGGCTTTACCAGGGACTCTAATTTAGTTTACAAATCACACAAGTATTAATGTTTCCTGGTTAATACTGTTATAGCATGAATGTAAACATTTATCATAAACACAAAGATATAATAATAACTATATTTATTATTGCCTCTAGGGCATATCTCCAACACTGCGGCGGTCTCCAATGTTTGCTAGGCTGGTAGAAGGTAATGCCCCACAGGTTTCTTATCAGATCAATGGTAATCCATATGATATGAGTTACTATCTAGCTGAAGGTATCTACCCCTCCCGGGCCACCATTGTGAAGACAATTTGCAACCCTGGAGATGAGAAATGCAAGAGGTTTGCGAAAGAGCAAGAGGCCGCTAGGAAGGATGTGGAGCGAGCATTCGGCGTGCTTCAGTCAAGGTGGGCTGTTATCCGTCTAGAACCTGGAGCACGGAGAGGATGTGGGATGTGATGACTGCTTGTATGATCATGCACAATATGATCATCGAGGACGAGCGAGATGACAACATCTTGGACCAAGGCTGGGACTTTCAGGATCAGTTTGTTAAGCCAGAGCGAGGTCTAGTGTCATGGGAAGATTTCATGCGATTGCATGAAACTTTGCATCATAGGCAAACCCATGAACGACTTCAACTAGATTTGTTTGAGCACATATGGGCTCATGCAGGAAACCTCAATTTTTAATTCCTTATTTGTTTTTTGTAATTTGAATGATGGTTTAGTTATTTTCTATCGAACCATGTGAGATTGAACTATATATATGTAAGCACTATTTTAATTAAATTATATATTCTGGTTTATTTTCTTGTCAAATTTTATTTTGTGACAAAACCAACAAACACATGGAATTCTTGGCCAGCGCTGGCCTGCGCGGATAGATGGGTCGCGCTGCTGGGCGCGATTGTCCGGACAGGCCGAATCCCTACCCAAAAGCGCGCTCGGACCAACCCAAACGGACAAAGGCCATTTGAGTCGATCAGATTGGTCGGCCAGGTGAAGGTGCCCTTAGCTCTCCGGTTGGAGCTGCCACCGTGTGAAAAGGTACCGCTACAATATCTGTGTGCCCTTGGTGGCTTTATTCTAGCCCCACAATGTAAGGTAACGACAACGTGGCGCCTATTAATCATGTACTACCACCCGACTGGACACACGCTTAATGTCAGGACTAGTGTAAATATTATTTTAAAGAAAAAGGAGCGGAGCCCCGGCCTCTGCATCGAGTGATACACGCAATCTTTTATTGCAAAGTTCATGTCGTTACAATCATGGATCAGTTAAGGTTGAGACAAATGTCAACCATCGAAAATGAATAAGCAATGTGTTTCTATCCATTTTGTAGTCTACTAGAATGCCGCCAACTGGTAGCTTGGAAATAAGTTCTGAGCGACCATCAGGAGCCAGGAGCATCCAGTAATCATAGTCTCTTGTTGACCCTCTGGGAGTAGCTATGACCATAGTTGGATCCAGTCCGCCACCAAATGAATAACCTGCGTGAAATTAGAACCAGATTGTTTGTTAATCACAATGTTATTCCGAGTCGTCCAGATGGACCAACATATAGCCGAAACGCCAATGTAAGCAAGACTTGTTCTTCTTATTGACTCCATTTAACCAATTTCAAAATATATTCGTAATATTGAAAGGTGGAGGCATATTATAAGTGAAGTAAATCATATACCAAATAATACACGCAAAAGTGCATGAAATAAAAAGATGTTCAACCGATTCCAAAGAATCATAAAAACAATATTTTTTGCATCCATCTCAATTTCTTTTGGCAAGGTTGTCTTTAGTTAACAGAACTTTATTATTAAGAAACCACATGAAGATCTTAATCTTTAATAGGATTTTTATTTTACATAAATACGATTGCAAAAATCTAGTATGACCGTTCAATTGATCTTGGTACATAGATTATACAGTAAAGACCCCGTGGAAGTGAGCTTACAAAAAAATTGATCAGGATTATCATTCAACTAGACCGTCATTAGTTTGCGTCATAAGTTAAACCAAAGCGTCCACTTATTTTCCGTGAAACTGTGTCTAAAAACCAATATTTAGAGGAACTTGCCCAAACATCTGCCACCAAAACATTTTTTCTTTGAACAATGTTATACAAATTCGAATATTGTTGGGCTAACGACGTGTCACTCGGCCAAATATCTTTCCAAAAACGCACACTCTGTCCATCTCCCACTTTAAAAAGGAATTTTTATTTCCGTGCCCTTGGTTCGTTAGTTGTACTCAGTTTTTCCCAGCCACTAAACTTTTCCTCACTTTTCCCTCTCTATATTTTGGAACCCTCGCAGGCACTCGGACGGAGAGATGTCGTCAGGTCAAAGGCTTGACCCTTACATGCTGACTGGTGGGATTGAGTTAGGGCGGGTCGTGCGTTGAGCGTTACGTTACGTGGCCTCGACTGTTACATGCTGACAGGTGGAGTCGTCTTGGAACGGGTCCTGCATATGTCATGAAGGGTGGGGCCACGTTGGGACGTGCCTTGCATACGTGGGGAAGGGTGGGGCCGCATGGATACACGTCGTACCGGCCATTCTCGCTCACCCAAAGCATTCGCTTCCTCCCGAGCCTGGAATAGCTCCCACACCGCTCCTCCACTGCCCCGCCGTCGTGCCCTCCTACCCTATGTCGTCCTCGGCCCTAGAGCCACCCCTCCCCTAGCCGTGAAGACCACTCCACCTACGGCTCCACTCCCGCCCCGCTAGATCTACCCCTTTCACAAAACAGTATGCAACGCCGGCTGGTGTACCGGCCATCCCCGTCGAGTACGGAGAAGATTGAGTGGAATCAGAGGGATCTAACGCATGGATTCCATCTAGGTAAGCATCGTTTCCCTTTGTGGATTGAATATAGGCAGTATTTGAGCATGAATCGTTGGTTCTCAACTAACTGCATTGCTTTTCGAATAAGATTGATCCATCGCTGGCATTTCGGCTGGCGGTTAGACTGGATACTAGCATAATTCGTGGTTGTAAACAATATCTATCTAGATTTTACTTCCCAGCGGTGGTTGCAACATCCATAACTCTCAGAGATTTGAAAGATAAAATATATTCTAAATTCCCCTAGAGCAGTGGCGATTCAGTTGATTTGCAATATTTCAACATTAGTGACAAAGATTGCTCCTACTAACTAGCGGAGATGATCTGATAATGCTTTTCTCTTTGAATGATGCCGAACGTTTTGGTCAAATTCGTCTCCATGTGCAACCTAAAGTTGAGCACATGGGAAAGAGGGTTAAATCATCATCTGGTGGTCAGGCATCATCAGGTGGTCGGGCATCATGTGTCTCTGTTGTCTCTGCTAATAGTGTGCGCCTCGACGCTCCTTATAGGTCCATAGCAGTACCATCTATTCGCACTGCGAGTGTAAGCCAAATTGCTCGTGTGGCCGATGTGGAGGACGAAACAGAGCCTAACGAGGGAGCGCCTCCACTAGATGATGAGGATGAGTTGATGTTTCCTGAATTGGTAGATATATTCATTAAACAGACACTAGAGGATCAATACAAGGAGGAAATTGCCCATGGTGCCAGGTTTGATGACACTGATGACGAAGAGAACGATGCCAACCTCGTTTTAGCCGAGTACGATGGTGAGGACTTGCCAGTAATTGAGTGGGACAGGGATGATCCTAAGATTTCAGAAGGCACTGATACCTTCGATCCGGATTATGTATGTAGTATAGATCTTTTTCCCTAGTAGACCTATGTTTATCAAATCCTCGGGAAGCAGAAAGCAAAGTGAGATTACTTAAACGGACCTTCGAGAGAGTTTTAGAATTCCTATTGCATTTTCACCGGACCAAGAGTTTGCGATCTTGTTGTTGTTGTTGTTGACGATGGAGAGAGAGGGCCTAGGGTCTTCGGTTTTGACCAGTAGCTGTGCAAAAAGATCTTATGGTAATAACAAATAATAATAAATTACACATGTAATTGTTAGAGCAAGATGATTATATGTGGGCAGTGCATCCATAAATGTTGTCACCTCCGCAACCGCTTATGGCAATAACCTACTAGTCTCATCCATACAAGAAAGAGAACTAATGATATTCATAGTGATGGCACCGTTCCTCCCAAGTAAGTTCCTCACATACAACCATACTACCCTTTCTGTCACTGGGGTTCCTATCCTGCAGATCAGTCGTTACTCACACTCCCTTTACTTGGATAAATCCTCGGGGTCTTGGGTACCTGACAAGTCCTTAGATTGAGGCAAGAGAGGGTACTACAATCATCATGTCATATAAACTTATACATGATCCCATCTATGATAAATAACATGCACAAAAGCTACATGGCTAGGCCGAAGCCGTTAACCCAAGTAGAATTATTCACACATAGAGATAAAATCAACAATCATAAACATTTTAATAGAGATCATAGGGTTGATAGCAAATAGTCTTACAATATCGCCAATTGGAGATGAGATCTACTATTACAAGTGGTGGAAGATGGCTATGATGGTGGAGAAGGGTTTAGAGGTTTAGATCTAGATCTATTCCTCTAGCGTGGCGGCATGGAGAGTTTAGGGTGAAAGAGGAGATTTTGTGGAGTCGGGGGGCTTGTTTCTCATTGCCTGAAGCCTATTTATATAGGGGTCCCTTCACGAAAGTTGTTATGTTTGACCTAAGGAGGTCGGTGAAAACTATACGACGACAGCTATACGGCGGCGGCCCGTATAGTTGGTCGTTAAACTTGCAAAAATCTCTTCACGGCTCCTGATTTCTTTGGCATGTTGGGAATCTCGTATCTTTCGTATTTATATAGTGATTCCCATCATCATACATCATTATCTGCGCAGGCAAAAATAGCAAGAAAGGATTGCATACCCCTTTGATCATTAGGCATTAGTGGCAGGTTTTAGAGAGATATTTTATCAAATATATGAATAATATCTACTTTAAATACGGACGTGGATGGCTATATTTCACAGCCATCAACCTCCCCAAGCTTAAACTTGATCGAGAAAGAAAACCAAAATCAAAAGGGGACTCAACATTTAAACTAAAATAACAAGATGATGATCTTACTCATGATTGGTAGTCTCATGTTTCCTCCACTTTATTAATCTAAAAAACTTCAGCATAGATAGAGTAATGGTAAGCATATCATATGGGTTTCATGAATCCTTATAGAACAACAAAATTATAGTCAACATGGATGATTCAAAAGAGTAAACTTTATTCCATGTCATGTAATTAACTCATAGGCTTGCCTTTGAACAATAAAGTGTAATCATGTAGAATTAAGAGTGTGAGAGTTTGTCATGAAAAGCATATATACTAAAGTATCTCAATTTCTCCCACATCAATAAATCAAGACTTTTCAAGCTCTACTTTTCTATTCATTGTTCTTCAAGAATTTTTAGTTCTTAAGTAATTGAGAGCATGCCAAAATTTTCATTAGTTTATCAGGCTGAGATGGAGACTCGTGGCATCTCGAAGGTTTTCACTACTGGAAAAACCATCTTCAGTTCGACGTGAACAAAGCCAACAGTCCCGGCCTGTCACAGCCCGCGACTAGTGGGAGCACTAGTCCCGGGCCGTGAGGCCTCTAACGGCTAGAAACGGCCGTAGTAACTAGTCTCGGGCCGGACTAGATCTTTAGTCTCGGTCCATATTACGGACCGGGACTAATGACCTGGAGCAGGCCAGCCGGTCTTTTCGTGGACTATTAGTCCTGGGTCGTATCATGGCCCGGGACTAGTTGTCCACCACTATATATTCAGCTTCCTGTCCTGCTGCCCTAAAGCATATGGTGGCCATTTTTCTCAAAGAAGCAAGAGAGTTCATGCCATTTTTTCTCAAGATTTGTCAAGATTTAGTTTGCAACCCCTAAATCCAAAGCTTTAAAAGGTTAGAACTTCATTCTTTCTCTTATTGCTACTTTAGCTCTATAATTCTCTAGAAGTATAGAGATATGGATCAATGCATGCATGCTCTAGAAGTAGAAGGATTTTGATATATATGTGTAACAAATTTTGATTAGGCACATAGTTACTGAAAATTGAAATGTGTAATTTTAGAGTTTCAGAGCTTAGAATGGAATAAGGTTTTCACTGATAGAACAATAATAAAAAACTCCACATTTATCATGTTGATTGTTTTCTCCAATTCACAAATTGGTGCATGTAAATTTTTCAAAATTCAAAATTAATGCTCTAGAATCTCTCAATATAACTTGCAATAATTTTATCATGTTGTCTAATGGTTTTTGATATACTTTTACTATAATGTAGATGGTCCGGGAATGGATGTACGGTACTGATCGACACTCTGGCGAGTTCATTAATGGAGTGCATGAATTCATCTGTGTTGCTAATGCAAAAAAGCGCAATGGTTTTGTATTCTGTCCATGTAGTGGATGTAGGAATCAAAGAGATTACTCTGACTCAAAAACCCTTCACAGCCACCTGTTGAAGTCCGGCTTCATGCCCAGTTATAATTGTTGGATCAAGCATGGAGAGAGAGGGGTTATAATGGAAGACAATGAAGAAGAAGAGGAGGAGGATGACAACTATCATGGTTTCCCTGAGTACGGAGATACTTCCATGGGGGATGCTGAAGGGGAGGATGAAGAAGAGACACATGATGAACCCGCTGATGATCTTGGTCGGACCATTGCCGATGCACGAAGAGATTGTGAAACTAAAAAGGACAGGGAGAAGTTCAATAACATGTTAGAGGATCACAAAAAGTTGTTGTACCCAAATTGCGAAAATGGTCTGAAAAAGCTGGGCAGCACACTGGAATTGCTGCGATGGAAGGCTGAGTGTGCTATACCTGACTCCTCATTTGAAAAGTTGCTGAAAATGATGAAGAATATGCTTCCAAAAGATAACGTATTGCCCGCCAGTACGTACGAAGCAAAGAAGGTTGTCTGCCCTCTAGGTTTAGAGGTTTTGAAGATACATGCATACCCTAATGACTGCATTCTCTACCGCGGTGAGGAGTATGAGAATTTGGATGCATGCCCGGTATGCACTTCACTTCGGTATATGATTAAACGAGATGACCCTGGTGACGTTGAGGGAGAGCCCCCCAGAAGAGGGTTCCTGCCAAGGTGATGTGGTATGCTCCTATAATACCACGGTTGAAACGCTTATTCAGAAACAAAGAGCACGCCAAGTTATTGCGATGGCATAAAGAGGAACGTAAGTCAGACGGGATGTTGAGACACCCCGCTGATGGGTCGCAATGGAGAAAAATCGATAGAAAGTACCCGATCTTTGCAGATGAGGCAAGGAGTTTAAGGTTTGGTCTAAGTACAGATGGCATGAATCCCTTTGGGGAGCAGAGCTCCAGTCACAGCACCTGGCCCGTGACTCTATGCATCTATAACCTTCCTCCTTGGTTGTGCATGAAGTGGAAGTTCATTATGATGCCAGTGTTGATCCAAGGTCCGAAGCAACCCGACAACGACATTGATGTGTACCTAAGGACATTAGTGGAAGAACTTTTACAGTTGTGGCATGAACCCGGCATACACGTGTGGGATGAGCACAAGCAGGAAGAATTTAACCTCCGAGCATTGCTTTTCGTAACAATCAATGATTGGCATGCTCTTAGTAACCTTTCAGGACAGTCCAACAAGGGATACAATGCATGCACACACTGTTTAGATGAGACTGAAAGTATATATTTGGAACATTGTAACAAGAATGTATACAATGAGCATCGTCGATTTCTTTTGGCCAAGCATCCCTTAAGAAAGAAAGGCAAGCATTTCAACGGTCTGGCATGTCACCAGACGAAGCCTAAGGAGCGTACTGGTGCTGATATATTTGATATCGTCAAAGATTTGGATCAAATGGTAACCTTTGGAAAGGGTCCTGGCGGAAAATCTGTTCCGAAGGAAGCTGAAGGACATGAACCCATGTGGAAGAAGAAATCTATATTTTGGGAGCTACCATATTGGAAATTCTTAGAGGTCCGCTCTGCAATCGATGTGATGCATGTGATGAAGAATCTTTGCGTGAACTTGCTAGGCTTCTTGGGCGTGTATGGGAAGACAAAAGATACACCGGAAGCACGAAAGGACCATCAACGTATGAAAGACCCAGATGGCCTGCATCCAGAATGGTTTCAAGGTCATGCCAGCTACGCTCTTACCAAACAAGAGAAGGGAATATTTTTTGAATGCCTAAGCAGTATTAAGGTCCCGTCTGGCTTCTCGTCGAATATAAAGGGAATAATAAATATGGCAGAAAAATGTTCCAAAACCTAAAGTCTCATGACTTCCACGTGATTATGAGGCAAATGCTTCCGACTGCATTGAGGGGGCTTCTACCAGATAATGTTCGAGTACCCATTGTTAAGCTATGTGCATTTATCAATGCAATCTCTCAGAAGATAATCAATCCTGAAGATCTACCACGGTTAAAGAATGATGTGGTCCAATGTCTTGTTAATTTTGAGTTGGTGTTCCCACCATCCTTCTTCAATATTATGACGCACCTGCTGGTTCACCTAGTCGAAGAGATTTCCATTCTCGGTCCTGTATTTCTACACAATATGTTTCCCTTAGAGAGGTTCATGGGAATCTTAAAGAAATATGTTCGTAACTGTTCTAGGACAGAAGGAAGCATCTCCAAGGGCTATGGAACATAGGAGGTCATTGAATTTTGTGTTGAATTTGTTCCTGACCTTAGGACGATTGGTCTTCCTTAATCGCGGCATGAGGGGAGACTGAGTGGAAAGGGTACTCTAGGAAGGAAATCAATAATTTGTAGGGACGAACATTCTTACACCGAAGCACATTACACCGTTCTACAGAATTCTATCTTGGCAGCCCCATATATCGAGGAACACAAGAAAATCTTCGCTCCAACAACCCTGGAAAGCATGACTCTTGGATTAGAGATGAACACATGAAGAGTTTTGGCGGTTGGTTGCAACATCTCATCAAAAACAACACTCTTGGAGATCAGCTATAATTGTTGTCTAGGTCATCATCTTCGACTATATCGACTTTCCAACGGTACGAGATAAATGGGTATACATTTTACACGATAGCCCAAGATAAAAAGAGCACCAACCAAAACACCACTTTGATGCAACAGACAACAATGGGTCAAAGACCACATATTATG
The DNA here is from genome assembly GCA_916181665.1 of Avena sativa. Classification (NCBI taxonomy): domain Eukaryota; kingdom Viridiplantae; phylum Streptophyta; class Magnoliopsida; order Poales; family Poaceae; genus Avena; species Avena sativa. The sequence continues at coordinate 500,047,182 of OV702299.1, read as the reverse complement.
GTTACATAGAGGAGATATATGAACTTGACTATGGACCTACTTTTAAGGTCCCCTTGTTTTGGTGCAAATGGGTCAAGCTGACAGGAGGAGGGGTTGAGGTAGACAAGAAATACTGAATGACATTGTGGGATCTCAACAATCTTGGGTACTTAGACGAACCATTCGTCCTAGCCAATGATGTGGCTCAGGTTTTCTATGTGAAGGACATGTCTACCAAACCTAGAAAAAGAAAAAATAAGAAAAAGAATACATCAGACGATAAGCCAAAGCGCCACATAGTTCTTTCAGGAAAAAGAAACATCGTGGGAGTGGAGGACAAGACAGACATGTCAGAAGATTGTGATAAGTTTCATGAAATTCCGCCCTTCGCGGTGAAGGATGACCCAAGCATCATGTTAATGAATGAAGATGCTCCATGGATACGGCGGGATCAGAAAAGAACACATGCTAAGAAATGATGTGTAATAATTGTAACATTTTATGAGTGAAGATGATCCATGTGTCCATTTTTATAGTGTTGTCTGCGAACAATCTTGAGTGTGTTAGTCCCATTTTGTGGCTAAACCGGGACTACAGGGGGGCCTTTAGTCCTGATTCATACTTACAATTAACATATGATCTCCAAACGCGTGAGGTCACATATTAGGGAGTGCCTCTATGACCAGTTTCTTGGAGATGCCGGAGGACTGGGCTCCAGCGACATCTCTCTGAAACTGGCCATAGTGGTGTCCCTGCTCTCGAAAACCATCTTGCAGCTTGTAACTTCTCTAACTAGATCAATACGCCCGGGAGCTAACTAATTTCACATATTAGGGAGTGCCTCTATGACTAGTTTCTTGGAGATGCCGGAGGACTAGGCTCCGGCGGCATCTCCCTGAAACTGGCCGTAGTGGTGTCCCTGTTCTCGAAAACCATCTTGGAGATGCCTCAGACTAGCTGGAGGACTGGACTCACAAGTATGCATATTTATAGTCACAGCTCGGCATAATTTCGACACTCACAACATAATGTCGACACTCCCCCTATTATTAGTGCTGACTCATGTTTTGTCCCGGTTGGTGTCTCCAACCGGGACTAAAGGTTCATCTTTAGTCCTGGTTGGTGACAGCATCCGGGACAAGGTACAAGCCGCACGGCATAATGTCGACACTCATCCCTATTATTAGTGTTTCCTGGCCTAGTCTGCCGCAATCCCTTGAGTCGCGGTTGGTTTCTCCAACCGGGACTAAAGATGAACCATCTCTTTATAGGCATTTCCCTCTATTTATAGGCTGCTCGATCCAACCTGCCCGTCCTTTCCTCTATTTATAGGCCTTTTCCTCTAAATACAACATCTTCATATTTAGGTAACACTCAAGACATTTATTAATATTAAAAACCGAGACAAACCGGGACTAGCTAACACTCAGGACTAAAGCCGCCCCCTTTAGTCATAATCATGCCTAGTCCTATAGTATGCAGCTTCAGGGTCTTCTTCGTCATCGTCATCATCATTGTCATCGTCACCTGCCACTCCAGGGATCCTCAGCCCAGCCATGGCATATACCAGGGGCCACTCCGGCCTCGGATTCATGGCGGGCGGGGGAGGGGTCTCCTGGAAGACGATGTCGCTACCGCCGGGGCGGGGGAGGGGCCTTCTTGTGGCTCTGTGGCGGGTGGACTTGTGGGAATCGCAGGCGAGGATGGTCTCCCCCGGCGATGTAGCGCATCACTCCGATGATAGTACGGTTCGCCCACCATAGACGGCGACCGGCTTCGTTATGGTTCACCGGGGGCAGGCCATCACCCTTGTACCTAGCGAGCTCCCTTTCCCGCCTATTAGCGAAGAAGGCATTCCAGGTGTCGTAGTTGTCGGGATCCCACTGGGGATCCATCCGCTGCGCCGGCGTGAGATCGTGGTAGAAGTGGTTCGTGATGGCCACCTGGCGTGTGGAACCTTGAGGGACAGGAGGGACAGGAACCCCTCCAGCGCTCAGCCTCTAGCCGGCGGGCAGCCGGTAGCCCGATGGACAAGGGTAGTTGGAGGCGCACAGCGCCTCGGTCTCCTCGAGTGTCAGAATTTCCTAGTAGGCGTTGTCCATTGTTCTAAGAGAGGAAGGTGTGGATGTGTGGATAGCCATGGCGCGATCACCCTAGATATAGAGGGAAAGGGTGGTAAAACTTGGCGGGAAGCTTTGGGAAATGGCGGGAAATATCTTTAGTTCCGGTTAGTGACTACAACCGGGACTAAAAGCTCTCGTAAAAAGGAAAGGGCGGGAAAACTTGGCGAGAAGCGGTGGGAAATGGCGGGAAATATCTTTAGTCCCGGTTTGTGACTACAACCGGGACTAAAAGGATATTATATTAAGATTCTTTATATTTTTCTGATAATAATAGACATATTATTTGTTTTATTTGGATTTTTACAATAAAAGATATGATTTTTCCAAAGTTTTATATTTGATTTGAATTAAAAAAGAAATTTATAGATGAAATAATTTATAAATGATGCAAACAGATATATGGATATTATATTAAGATTCTTTATATTTTTCTGATAATAATAGACATATTATTTGGATTTTTACAATAAAAGATATGATGTTCCAAAGTTTTATATTTGATTTCAATTAAAAAAAGAAAAATTACAAATGAAATAATTTATAAATCATGCATATAGATATATGGATATTATATTAAGATTCTTTATATTTTTCTGATAATAATAGACATATTATTTGTTTTATTTGGATTTTACAATAAAAGATATGATTGTCCAAAGTTTTATATTTGATTTGAATTAAAAAAAGAAAAATTTACAAATAACAAACTTGTCCCGGGCCGAGGCTCGACCCGGGATTAGAGGGTGCCTGCGCGCACGAAAACGAAGCGGCCGAAAAAACCTCTAGTCCTGGGCGGTGGCTTAACCCGCGACTAAAGGGGGAGTCTTTAGTCGCGGGTTAAGCCATCGCCCGGGACTAGAGACCCTCTAGTCCCGGGCGGTGGCTTGATCCGGGACTAAAGGGGTGACTCTTTATATACCACGCTCCCGCCCCTGGCGCGTCCACCCAGCACTTAGCAAGATTTGACGACAAAGACGAAAACAAGAAGGCGCCGTCGACGCAGAGAACAGGGGAGGTGCTGCCCGGCCGATTCCCGCGCCGCCGCCCTCATCTCCGGCCGCCCCGCCGTACCGCAGAGCCGCCGCACGCCGCATCGCCGAGCCTCCGCGCGTCGTGCCGCCCCGCCTTGCCATGTCACTACCCCGCCGTACGTATCGCGCCGTGCCGCCATGCCGCGCCGCCCTGCCGTGTCGCCGCCCCGCCGTGCTGCACCGCCTCGCCGCGCCGTTGTTCCTCCGGCCGCCTACCTCGCCGGAGGTGGTTATTTAATTATATAGTCTAGTATTAATTATATATTTAGGTTTTTGTATAATTAGTCTAGTATTAATTAGTCTAGTATTAATTATTAGTATATTTAGGTTTTTGTAGTAATATTTGTTATTATTATTATTATTAGTAATATTTAGGTTTTGTATAAATGTTATTCTTAGTATTTATATTATTAGTATATTATTAGGAAATGTTAGTACTTTTTATAGTTTTTTTTATAGTTTTTTGTTATATTTTTTCTATAGTTTTTTTATAATTAGGATTATTAGGATTATTATAATTAGGTTTATTAGTGTTTTTTGTTATAGTTTTTTTATAGTTTTTTTTATATTAGAGTTTTTTGTTTTAGTTATTAGGATTATTGTTTTACCACAAATAATATTAGGGTTTTTTTTGTTTTAGTTATTAGGATTATTGATTTACCATAAGTAATATTAGGTTTTTTTGTTTTAGTTATTAGGATTATTGTTTTACCATAAGTAATATTAGGGTTATTAATTAGGGTTATTGTTTTTTTGTTTTAGTTATTAAGATTATTTTTTACCGCAAATAATATTAGGGTTATTGTTTTTTGTTTTAGTTATTAGGGTTATTGTTTTTTCTAACCTGTTTAACTCTCTTTTTGTTATAGATAATTAAGTCATGGATCCATCCGAAGATCCTGGTCGCATCGGTGAAGGTTATCTTTAGGGCATGATAAGATGTGAAATCCCTCTTAATATTACTACCGACGAAGATATTTTGCTCGAGGAAGAGATATCCTCATATCTGAATCCATCCGGTGATGGACTAGAGGAAAACCTAATGTATCAAGGGGAAGACCGGATGGACGAAGGACAAACAAATAACAACAATAATGATGGCCCCTCGACAGGATCCGGCGAGGTACATATATATAAAGCATCATGTTACCTCTATTCATTAACTGATCTAGATATATATTAATCACTCTCTCTTCTTCTTTTAGCCGACCGGATCGAAGCAATCGACAGCTCGAACGAAACGAGGGCCAAACAAAAAGTTGGATGGTAATCAGAGGTTCACCATCGAAGAAATAGATGATGATGGTGAACCGATTGCTCCAGAAAAGCACCGGGGGATGTTTATAAATCAATGTGGGGTGCTTGTTAGGGACAACCTACCGATCACCATCCAAGAATGGAATCAGTCAAAGAAACCCGGTGAAGAATCCAATAGCTATGTCACCGATGATGCCAAAGATGACCTTTGGCAGTAGCTCATAGCGCATTTAATACTACCTCCAGAGTATGAAGAATTTGAGGTAGATGGTATTACCCCAAGGCCGGATGGGCTTGAAAATAGAGCGAACGTCAAGGAGTGAGCTCTGAGCAAGATGGCTGAACTGTACCGGAACCACTAGAAAAGTTTATACGCGAAATATGTCGTGAAAAAGAAAACTCCAGACTTCAAAGGAGTAAACGATAAGTTGAGAGAACAGTGGCCCGATTTTGTACAGTACAAGCAATCTGATAAAGCAAAGGCAAAGTCGGCAAATAACGCGTTAAATGCTTCCCAAAAGAAATACCATCATAAAATGGGGACAGGTGGCTACAAGAGTGTCGTCCCTAAGTGGGGAACTATGGAGAAGAAAATGAGGGCTAGAGGCATCACTCCTGGTACAGATGTATGGCCCGAGAGGTCAAAGCGCTTGTGGTACGGGCACGAGGGATCGTTGGACCCAGAAACAGGGAAGACATTATTTCATGAAAAAATTCTAAAACCCTCCCAAGACCTTATTCAAGCAATGAATGATGCTCAACTGGGATTCTTCCGTCCCGAGAGAGAGAATGACGAGCTGACATGCGCCCTAGGGAATCCTGAAAAGGAAGGACGAACACGAGGCAAAGGCACCGGTGTCTCGTGGAAGAAAGGGTTTCCTCAGTATGATGCCAGTTACAGAAGCCGTCAGAGAAAGAAGGACTGGGAGGCAGACCGGATCTCCAGGGTAGAGTAGGACCTAGATGATCTGAAGAACCTCATGCATGAAATTAGCCAAAGGCCGCCGTCGTCAACTCACCTGCGGGCTAATGATCCTGCATTGGATCTTAGCCAGCGGAGAAGCAGCGTGGCTTCCACGGAGGTCCGGGCTGATGATCAAGCACTACTGGATGATGCATCGGCTCCTCACTACCCCGTGGATGATGTCAGAGAGATGGCACAATGAGAGCTACATCAGCCAATGAACAACCTGTCCTTCAAGGTGGCGATCAACACTGCTTTACCTTGTCTACCTGGAGGACTCCACCATTCACTTCCGATTCCACCAGGCTATGATCGTGTCACGGTGGATGACATAGTGGAGGATTTTGCGGACCTAGAGATTGAAATCTCTATGCCTGAAGGCCTTACGAAACTAGGAGATGTCAAGCGCAACATCATTCTATGGAATAAGAAGTACATCAAGTTTCCAGGCTCGGAGCCAAGGCCACCGATTCCAAGGAATCCAAGTCCACCCCGCATCGAATATCGTCAACCTCCAAGTCCATCCCAACCCGATTATCGCCAACCTCCAAGTCCACCCTGCCCCACTGAAGATCGCCGCAGCAGGAGTACATCAAATCGATCTCCGACTCCGTGCAATACTCGATATCCGCCTCCGCCTCCGTGCAATACTACTACCTCGTCGAAGAAACGGAAGTTCGACGCTCCCCCGCGCCCCACATCGAAGAAAGGTCAAACGGCGAAGATAGTCGACATCCCGCCGTATCTTCCAAAGAGACCTTATGACAAGACCGATGAGGAAACTAACGCGGATGTGGCTGCCCAAGTTAAGGCGCATTTTGCACCCAAAAAGCCTGAGCCAAAGCCGGTATATGATGAAAAAAACAAAAAGTGGGCTAAGTCCTTTCTTGAGCAACCATCCCAGATATCGATGGATCTGGAATCAGACTATGACCGGGAGATTATTAAGCAAGCACAGAAGAAAAAATCACATGTACAAAAAGCGGGAAGCAAGTTGCCCAGCTCGGAGCACAGAAGAATCAATCAGTTGCCCCGCTCAAAGTCATTTCAGACCTCGACAAGGCCTTCAGAGCTGAAATGGATATGGACATGCAAATAATGGACCCAGAGCCCGTAATAATGCTGCACTAATGGGAATCAATGTATCGCAGGCCAAAGTACTTGCTACCGAAGAAAAAATGTCTCTTGGTCAATATTTAGGCTATGAAGATACGCCATTGGGTCAGATATTACGGAAGTATGTCCAAGGGGAGCCTCTAGTCAGTAATGAGGAGCTCGCGCGTCTATCCACACATATGCAAAATCTGCACAAATGGTACATGTCGCAAGAAGAAAAAAGCATCAGAAAGATTGGTTTCCGGTGGACGTTAGAAAGGAGCATCACTTCAAACCATACTCGATACAGGTTCAAATGACCGAACTGTTTCAGTTATATAACCAGCGCCCCCTCGATAAATCTATCATTGGTTGCTACTGTCTTTAAGTGATTTATTTCTATAATTAAGTTTGTAGCTCAACTCGTTCATTGCATTTAATATAGTATCCTAACTATATATCCTTTTGTATGATTTTATATTCTGCAGAATGAAGATGCTTGAATGCAAAAGAGCTAGAAGATACGATGTTGGGTTCATTGACCCATATATCGTTAATGAATATACGTTAAAGAATCACCCCAAGGACGTGGAGGAAGACCTGTGCAGGTTCTTAACCGAGAATAATTTTGTTAAGGAAATACTATTTCCTTACAACTTCAAATGAGTGTTTATATCTTGTACACATTTTATTTTTGCTTACTCGATGAGCTATGCATGTATGCTTATGTAAACGTCCGCATATTTCACTGGATCTCGCTAAACATTCAAGTTGACAACTCCCTAGTTGAAGTCCACGACTCATTAAGTTGGGACCAAAAGCAATGGAGCGACATGAAAGCAATGCTCCATAAGTAATTTCAATCATTATCACATTATATCGTCATCTTTCATTCATTTCCTGATATCAAGTAACTAATAACTCCTTTGTTCATTTTCTTTGCCGAGCAGGTGTTGGACACGGTTCAAACAGAAAATACCAGGTCCATTCAAAGATGAGCTAACTTATAAAATGGTGAAGAGTTTACAGCAGCCACCGGGAACTCATTTATGTGGATACTACGTCTGCAAGTACATCCGCGAGTTGACCAGTGAGCGGAAAGTTGAATCACATTATATTTATGATTTGCGGGAGAAACTAGAGCCAGACCAGCGCATAAGAGCAATTCAAGAGGATCTGGCAGGATTTATGATGAAAGAAGTCCTTGATGTACATGGAGAGCATTATGCGGATGACGTGGAACTCGATTTGCCTTAGTGATATCCATGTAGCTGATATGATATATATATTCATCAATGACCATGTAATTTCAAAACATTTCTTCCTTTTGATATATATATCATCAATGTATGCTTGCAAGGGATCGATTAATTATATAGATGCATCAACGTGTACTGTGTATGTAGTAGCGTAGAATATGTGTACTTAAATATATGTTTGAAATTATAGTGAAACACAAAACAAAAAAGGAACGAAATGGCAAAAAAAAGGAAATACACAATCTCTACTGCGGCAGGAAACCTTATAGTCCCGGGTGGTGTTACGGCCCGGGACTAGAGGGTTTCCACCCCCCGCGGCGCTGAAACAGTCACGTGGCTGTTATCAGTCACAGACCGTAGCGAGCTGGGACTAGAGGGGGGGGCTCTAGTCCCGTTTTCACAGTCCCGGGCCCAAAACCGGGACTAGAGCCCGTTGCGTCCCGGGACTAGAGGCCTGTTTTCCACCAGTGTTTTGTTCCTTTTGCATAATGAGGACTCATATAAGCCAAAGGAGTGATTCCATCATGTTACAGCTACCCGAGAGTGCCAAGAATCTTACCCATTATAGCATTGCTTCTACATATGTTTAATCAACTCATAGCCGAAATCTAGGAGTTTCCTCCATGAAGATCATTCATAGGCCAGCGGAGTTGTTGGCATCCCATGAAGTTTGACACGCATAAAGCTATATCATTCTTATGATTTACATGTCAAGATTTGGCATGCTCACAAAAACTGCTAAACATTAATTCAATTGAACAAATCTTTTCAAAGAGAGCTATCAAGGCAATCATTATTTTCTGTGGTGTTGAGTGTCTCTACGAATAAGCTTTCAAGACTAAACACTACAACTCCCAAGTATATAATTGTAAGACTTTTTCTTATTTCAATTGTTTAGCAAATTTTTAAGAAAGACTTGGTTAACTACAAGAGCTGGAACAAAATGTACCCAATTAAATACCCATGCAAACAAAAATTTACTGCAATATAGAGACTCACTCCACCGATATAACATCTCAACATTACTACTAACTATAGAATGGGTTTCTCGAACTTCAAAAGTGGGGAGTCATAAGGCATACCTCTCATGTTTGGTTCCACTTCTCTCTTCCCTTTTTATTTTTTTCTTGGAAACTCGAAGTCAATCACTCTCCTGCAAATCAGCGAGAACTTTGAGGCTAAAAGAAAAGGAGAGAGGGAAAATAAAGATAAACGGAGAAATCTTTTTGTGGTTTTTGAGAAGGGGAATTAAAGAATAGAAAATTGGCACCAAAGCTCGGCTTGAAAATCTTCAAATAAAATAAAACTAAGATAAAGTGTTGGGGAAACCAACACGAGTGCGTATAAACTCAAATAAAAGCATAACCTTGAAAATAAGATAAAGCAAATGAAAGAAAAATAAAATAGATAGAAAACCTCCCCAAGCTTAGGCTTTTGCAAGACCTTCAAATCACTATGGTGGTGGGGGGGGGGGGTTGTAACTCCAGTCCGCATATTGAGTTGAAAGGTTACTTTTTGTTTCTCGGAGGTTCAAGGCAAGACTGTGTATTCCCTCCAAATTTCCTCCAAGTTCTTGGAAATCTTGATATGTAGCGAACCGGTTTGGTGGCTGCTCCTCCTGATGGTGGACTTCTTGCTCCTCCTCTTGGTATTCATCCTCATCCAAAATCTCCTCCTCGGATTGGTGTTACGCAACTAGCAAGTCATAAATCACACGTCCTTCCTCGATAGAGAAAAGACCATTAGGAAAAGGAGAGGGGTAGATACGCCTAGCTCCAGCAATATGCAGATAATAAACACCACCTCTTCTAGTGAGCATTCCACAATCCCTCAAAGTAGATAAACCAACACGTCTCTCACCTAGCACTGGTTGTAACTCACCTGGGTCGATGCCTAGAACATTGGCAAGCACGGTGATGATGCCTCCACAAGTTATTGGTCCTTGGCTTTGGTGAGATTGGTACTCCAAGTAGCGCACAAGAATTGCGCCCAAGTGAAGTGACAAGTTGTCATAGTTGAAAGCAGATTTTGCAAGGGTTAAGATATCCTCCTCATTGAGTCTTGTAAACTCATTGCATGCCTGCAAGGTGTTAGCAATAACATAGAACAAATAGTGAATAGCAGGATGTTGAATATTCTCCCCTCTACTGACTCTAGAGGTAAAGCTCATTCTATTATAACAGTGTTCAGGGGAAGGTTCCATGTTGGTAAAAGCTACGCGGAGAGCATTATGATTATTGTTGGTTAAACCAAAACAATTGCACCATTCATCAAGTCTTAGAAAATAATTATTGTTCATGAGTCGGAAAGAAATCTTATCCTCCCCATGCCATGCTTTGATGGTGCTACTCAAAGAGCTAAGAAATTCAATGGTTAACGGGCGATAGGTTGGTGCATCATGGAATACAAAGGTTTTTAGGCCAACTCTATTGCAAAGTAAATTAAAGCCATCAGAAATACCGAGTTTGTTCAAAGTGATGGGGCAAGCCCACTTGGTTTCCTTGATTTCTTGATTTTTGATCCTGTCGAAACAATCACGGTGGGCTTCGTTCTTGAATTGAATCCCCATGCGTACCTGAGCTGCAGCCCGAGAAGAACTAGTTGCGGAAAGAGCATGTGTCTGACTCCTCGTGTTCATCTTCTAAAAATAAAAGAGACAAGTATAAAACTTTTTGGTCCAACAGTAATAGTCATAGCATAATCCTCATCATAGCACACTAAAGAATGTCCTCAACATAATAATCTAGGAAAGATAATCATGGCAAATAGATCAAAACAAGTCTAACCCTAGATTGATAATGACAATAGATTAGAGATGAATTTGCAAAATGTAATTGGATGATCGGAGGAGAAACATACCGTAGATCACTTGTGTGCGAGGAATTCGAACAAAATTGAGTAGGGGTGATGATCCCTTGAGGTTTTGAGAGAGTTTGGAGGTATAAGAGAGAAAAAAGGATTGTGTTTTTGATGTTTTGGGTACCTCCCCGAGCGTTTAAGTGGTCGGACACAACTATTGTTGGAGATATGACCAAGAGGCAATAATAAAGAGGTTATTATCATATCTTCATGCTTATGATAAATGTTTACATACCATGATATAATTGTATTAACCGGAAAGATTAATACTTGTGTGATTTCTAAACATATAAGAGTCCCTAGTAAAGCCTCTTGTTAAACTAGCTTGTTGGTTAATATATGATCATGGTTTTCTGATCACGAACATTGAGATGTTATGAAAAACAATATTCTATCATTAGGACAATGGTGTGATGGACATACTCCTATAGTTAAGCATAGCATAAAGATCAAGTCATTTAATATAGTTCAGTTGCTATAAGCTGTCAGATGCATAGTAACCTAAATCCTTCGACCATGAGATCATGCTAATCACCATCACCAGATGGATGCTTTGATGACATCAAACAACACACCGTAACTGGGTGGCTATAAATGTGGCATTGAGTGTTTAGAAAGTATGTGTTGAGGCACATGGATCAAGAGTGGGATTTGTCCATCCATATGACGGATAGATATACTCCGAGCCCTCTCGATGGAATGTCACCCAATTAGCTTGCAAGCATGTGACTGGCTCAGGGATCACATATCACAGGAATGAGAAAAGAGTACTTATCGGTGACGAGGTTGAACTAGGTATGCAGAGATACCGACGATCAAACCTCGGATAAGTAAACTATCGCGAGACAAAGGGAAATTGGTATCGTATGTAAGTGGTTCATTCGATCGCAAAGTAATCGTAGAAATATGTGGGAGCCATATGAATTTTCATATTCCTCTATTGGTTATTGATCGGAGAAGTGTCTCGGTCATGTCCACGTAATTCATGAACCGTAGGGAGACACACTTAAGGATTCGGTGTTGTTTAGTAGATATGGAATGTAAGTAGGGAGACCGAATGTTGTTCAGAGTCTCGGATGGGATCCGGAATATCACGAGGATATCCGGAATGGTCCGTAGAATAAGATTCATATAAGGAAAGTCCAATTCCAGAGTTCGGGAATGATTCCGATGATTTCATCGGAGAGGTTCTAGAAGGGTCTAGAAGGTTCACCGGACCAGAAGAGGAAGGGAACATGAATGTGTCATGGTTAAGTGGAATGATTAGATCATGTACTAGGTCACTTGGTTGGGCATTTGAAGGAGAGAAATAAATCTCCAAATTGAAAGTCAAAAGGCAGTTTCGAAAAGTCAAACTGAAACAATGGTTTCCTATTGGAGGAAGGAAAGAATCCTTCTTTCCCTCCACCACAATCCAACTAGGAGAGGGAGTTGGGGAAGGATTCAAACTCCCCTCTCCCAAGCTGCTCTCCCTCTCATAAATAGAGGGGAGGGGATGCCCCAAGACCACACAACACCACCCCTCCCCACCTAGCCGCGCCGCCGCCAGCCGCTGCCGCCTCGCGCCTCCCTAGTCGCCGTCGTCCACACCTCCTCCTCTCCGGCCTTCTAAACCCTAGATCACCAAAAATCCTAGATCCACCATAACCTGCTCCGGCTTAGGCGAAGCCCTGTAGGATTTTCCCTCTACTTCCGACACCACGCCGTCGTGCTACCGGAATCGTGAGGGGAGAAGTACAACCTCCACTGCCTGCTGGAACAAAGGAGAGGAAGGTCTTCATCGAGTCCCGAACGTGTGACCGACTGCGGAAGCGCTGCCGAAACGCAGCTCCGGAAGGATCGTCTATGCGATCTTGAGATCGGAAAGTGTACAACTACATCACCCACGAGAATCTTCTCTCGTTAACCACTTTGGAATCTTCGAGGGTGAGTACTCTAATCGACTCGTTACAACAATCTAGTAGATATATCTTGTCTTGTTTTTGTGCATGCACTAGAATTTTTTTGTTTTCATTACTACGAACCCCTACAGTGGTATCAGAGACGTGTCTATATGTAGATCTGTTGCACGAGTAGAACACAATGGTCATTGTGGGCGTTGATGCTTTTGTTGTCGATTTCTTATTGTGTACTTTGGATCTTGTGGGATGGTGGGATGAAGCGTCCCGGGCTAACCTTACATGACATTGTTCATGATACTTGCTCCATGCTTGACATGCAACTTGTATTGCATAAGTGGCTTTGCGGGTGCTTGTTTCTCCCAACATTATGAAGATTAAATTTACAACGGGTAATTGACAATACTAGTATCAACGTTGTGGTTCTTGTTTGTAAGTTAGAACGACACTTATTGAAAGCCCCAAAGCACGTAAAACATGCAAAGAAAATTAGAGGCGTCTAACTTTGTTTTGCAGGGGTGTGTTGTGATGTGATATGGCCATAATTGTGATTATATATGATGTATGCAATGTTCCTTATTGTAAGTCGGCAACCGTCAGGAGCCTTATGGTTGTATTTTAATTTCGTTAAGACCTGCGTGTCTATTATTCAAAGTAGTTATAATAGTTGATGCTGGTGGACGACAACCATGAAGTGGCACCATTGACCTTGACGCCATACCGGTGATAATGGAGATCATGTTCGTGCTTGAAGATGGAGATCGGAAGCACAAGAAGAAAGGCCATATCATATCACATATTATGAATTGCATGTGATGTTAATCCTTTTATGCATCTTGTATTGTTTAGTTAGCGACGGTAGCATTATAAGATGATCCCTCTCACAAAATATCAAGTTATAAAGTGTTCATCCTTAGTAAGCACCATTGCTAAAGCTCATTGTTTAGAAGCACCACGTGATGATCGGGTGTGTTAGATTCTGCGAATGTATACAATGGGAGCAAGCCAGATTTGCTCATGCGGAAGCTAAGGTTTGATCTTGACGAGCCTAGCATGTAAAGACATGGTCTCAGAACACGGAATACCGAAAGGTAAAGCATGAGTCATATAGATGATATGATGAGCATGATGATTGTTCGCCTTAGAAACTATATCATGTCACGTGATGATCGGACTTGGTGTAGTGAATTTGGTTCGTGTGATCACTTGTGATGTATATTGTTTTGAGTGGGAGTTCAATAGCAATATGATTAAAAGTTGAACACTATTTATCATAAATTAAATCAAAGTGAATTTCCATAGTTGTTGTAGTCGTTGGCATCCTTTTACCACCTTGCGCTTAGTTATAATTGAGATAATAGAACTATAGAATTCTGGTTAATTACTTTATGAACTGGTATCGTATTGTTTTGAAGTGTTAGTCTAAAGTTTAAAAGTCCTATTGCAAACTTTTAGTAAGTTCCGGTTACTCCGTGAAGTTTAATAATTGGTATTAAATCAAGAGTAACAATTCCAGTGTTAGTATATAAGTATCATGTTTATCTGCATGATTCTTGATATTCAAAAGATTGTTTTAATATCAAGGTTATCTAGGAACATCATATGTGGAAGATATTGTGATATCTGAAATGATGTTTTTGATTATAAAATGATAGAGTATAATATGACAAAGTTTATGTTCTCATATTTGATGGGAATTTTCAAAAGGTTGGAGACGCTAGTCGTCCTAATCCTCCAAAAGGTTTTGGAGAACAACATTATACTCGCGATTCACCATTATAAGCTAAAGCATCTTGATCATGAATAATTCCATGATAAGGATGAATATTTGATGTAGGTAAAATGTTTACTACACCAAGAGATTACTAAAGAATAGAATTTGAAAGAACACCAAACATTTGATGATGGTTATGGACTTCAAAGTGCAAGTCCAAAGACATTGGTATTTAACTATACATGCTTTGGACTATGTGTCATGTGTATGGATCCACTATTGATGTTGATAGATTCTTTCAAACAGAAAAGGAAATACTAAGAGAATCTCATAAATATATGGAAGAAAAGAAAAGACCAAAATTGTTTAGCTTAGGTATATAGAGGATATACGTGTTATGGTTGTATTCTTTGCTTGTTAAATAATGTGGTTCTTAAGTATTGGATACTGAATTTGTTGGTGTGAATCGTCATACGAAACAACACAATTCATGAACTACAATGGCCTAAGTAACCAGCAAAAGAATATGTGATGATGTTCATCGAGAACAAATAAAGGGTTACTGTGTTGCTCGTTGAAATCAAAGCTTGGCTTCAAGATTTGTTTTATCGGGTATTATGAGAACAAAAGGGATGTTCAAATAATTGCCGTAATCCGTAAAATATGGATGATTTACAAATATTGTTGGAGAAATCACATCCATAAAACTAGTGCTAAAAATGTCGAAAGACAAATTGATTGAAAGATCACTTAGGAAGTGATATCGCCGTTTAAATTATATTGGAAAGAAAACATGAAGAAACTCCATGTGGATGGAATTTTGGAGTCTTTTGATTTTTTATCAAATGACGCTTGTGAAACTTTCCTAGAGATAATTAAAACTCCGTTCATAGGCCAAAAGCAAACGAATGACTAGATTATTGGATTTGTACATATTTGATGTATGAAGTCCATTACGTGTAGTCAAGAGCGATGGATTTCAACTTCATATGCTTTCTTCGAAAATTTGAGTGAATATATGAATATTTACTTAATGAGTATGAAGTGTGAAACATTTGAAAAGTTCAAAAACTTTCAAGATGAAGTGCAAAATCAATGTAACAAGAAAATAAAGAATTGATGATAGGATCATAAAGAAAGATATTTGAGTTACAAGTTTAGCATAATACCTTAGATTTGAGGAATCGTTCCGTGGATTTGCATTTCCCTAAACACCATAAGAGTATGGAGTGTTCGAGATATGTAATGAAACTTTGTTTGACATGGTAAGATCAAAGGTGTAATTTATAAAACTGCCATTATATTTTAAAGATTAAAGCTTTAGAGAATATCGTTTTTCCACTGAAAAGAGCTCCATCATAATCCGTTGAAATGACACCATATAAAGTTATGGTTAGGGATAAAACCCAAGTTGTCCTTTCTTAAACATTGGTATGCTATGCATAAGAAAGATGTTTGCAACCAAAATCAGATGAAAATATCTTTGTATGTTATTTTGAATAATCGTTGAGTATTCCTCCATAACACCAAAGACAAAAATGTTTGTCGCTTAGAACGTCAAGTTTCTTTGAGAAAGGAATTTTCTGTGAAAGGTTAAGTGGGAGGACAACAAAACTTTGATAAGGTTAAAAGAACCTTAGCTATATGTGCAAAGTTGCGCAGCGCCGAAAAGTGTTCCGGAGGCAACAAAAATGCTCATGGCTCACGTGCCTCAAAGGTTGTGGTCACGGAAGTCTAAGTTCCTATTGAAACAAGTAGGTCGGATAAACAATCAAATACCAAGATTTGAGGGTTGAATCATTATTTGACAATAATGAAATGACTACATGCAAAGAAGCAACGATGGTCCCTGACTCCGTCAAATGGCTTGGAGCCATAAAATCCGTGATAGTTTCATACACGAGAAATCAAGCTTTGAACTTGAAAGACCCTCTAGAAAGGTTTACAACATTACAGTCGTGTTTGGATCTATAAAGAAATAGACATGGATGTTTAACATCTATGAAATAGTCGACATGTTGGGAAAGAGTTCACAACAATGTTCAAAGGTTGATTATGACAAGATTTTATCTTTCATAGCGATGTTTAGTCTAGACGGATTAAAGTAGCAACCACTACATATAATTTTGTTATGTGGTAGTTAAATAAACAAAACAAGTTCTTCTGATAGAATTGTTACCTAGGACGTGTGCGTAACATGGTCCATAGGGTTTTGTTAATTCAAAAGATGTTGAAAACATATGCAAACTACAATGGTTGAAGTGAGCATCGCGGAGTTGGAATCTTCACCATGATGAAACTGTTAAAAGAGTTTAAATTCATCAGAGATGATGAAGATACTTGCATTTGCAAGAAATTAAGTGGGAGCGCTAAGACATATTTCTAATACATTATGTGGAAGACATATTGTTGATTGGAAATAATGTATATTTTATTAACACATGTTAAGAATTTCATCTCGATGAAAGACTTAGGCAAAACCCAAATATTTGGCATCAATATCTATATAGATAGATTGAGACGCTAATATGGTTGTGCCAAATGTACATAGATGAGATATTGAATGAGTTCAATATGGAAATGACAGGAAAGGTTCTTACCACACAGAAAGGATTAAATCAAAATTCAAGTGTATCGACACTTGGTAAGTGAAATAAAGATTCAAGTATAGATTGATACTTGATGTATGAAATTACAAAGAGTATTTATATCAATCATACTGTGATATGTACAAATCCAGATATGTCCTATGCTCTAAAAGTTATGAGCATATACCAGAATGATTCATAAGATGATCATTGGATGATAGTAAGGATATTCTTATGATCTTTTGGAAGAACTAAGAATATATTATTTTTGCAGATGTGACAAATAGATGAATAGTTCAATGTAAAAATACTGCAATTATACTAGTTTTGTCACAAAGTACAAATTAAGTTTATCTCAATCTAAACTAAGGGTGGCACAATATAATGGAAAGTAAGTTCCATAATGGATTTGGATGAGTTCCAAAGTTAAGACATTGTGACCGATACTACAACAAAAGGCTAAGTATATGACTGCTATTATAGCATCAAAAGAGGGCATTTGTGTTAAGTAGTTTGTTATCAAACTAGGTGTGATTCACAGCGGGATAGTACCATGAAGATATATTGTACGACAATATTGTCAACATGTTTTAACCCCAAGGAACCAAAGGTCTCACCAAAGGACCAAATTTATACAAAGCCATCTCATTAGAGAATGAGTGATGCGTAGAGACGCAAAGACATGCAATTACACACGGACCTGAAAGAGTCGGATCCGAAGATCATTTGACCACTAGCAATCGTGTAAACACAACACCGGAAAGCCATAGGTGTTGAATACACAAAGATTTGAAACTAGATTATTGTCTCTAGTGCAAGTGGGAGACTGTTGGAGATACGCCCAAGATGCAATAATAAAGAGGTTATTATCATATCTTCATGATTATGATAAATTTTTACATACCATGCTATAATTGTATTAACCGGAAACATTAATACTTGTGTGATTTGTAAACATATTAGAGTCCCTAGTAAAGCCTCTTGTTAAATTAGCTTGTTGGTTAATATATGATCATGGTTTCCTGATCATGAACATTGAGATGTTATTACCAACAAGATTATATCATTAGGAGAATGGTGTTATGGACATACTCCTATAGTTAAGCATAGCATAAATATCAAGTCATTTAATATAGTTCAGTTGCTATTAGCTTTCAGATACATAGTAACCTAAATCCTTCGCCCATGAGATCATGCTAATCACCATCACCGGATGGATGCTTTGATGACATCAAACACCACACCATAACTGGGTGGCTATAAAGGTGGCATTGAGTGTTCAGAAAGTATGTGTCGAGGCACATGGATCAAGAGTGGGATTTTTCCATCCATATGACAGATAGATATACTCCGGGCCCTCTCGGTGGAATGTCATCCAATTAGCTTGCAAGCATGTGACTGGCTCATAAGGGATCACATATCACAGGAACGAGAAAAGAGTACTTATCGGTGACGAGGTTGAACTAGGTATGCAGAGATACCGACGATCAAACGTCGAATAAGTAAACTATCACGAGACAAAGGGAAATTGGTATCGTATGTAAGTGGTTCATTCGATAGCAAGTAATCGTAGAAATATGTGGGAGACATATGAATTTCCAGATTCCTGTATTGGTTATTGATCGGAGAAGTGTCTCGGTCATGTCCGCGTAATTCATGAACCGTAGGGAGACACACTTAAGGATTCGATGTTGTTTAGTAGATATGGAATGTAAGTAGGGAGACCGAATGTTGTTCGGAGTCTCGGATGGGATCCGGGATATCACGAGGAGATTGGTTCGGAGAATAAGATTCATATAAGGAAAGTCCAATTCCAGAGTTCAGGAATGATTCTAATGATTTCATCGGAGAGGTTCTAGAAGGGTCTAGAAGGTTCACCGGACCGGAAAGGGAAGGGAACATGAATGTGTCATGGTTAAGTGGAATGATTGGATCATGTCCTAGGTCACCTGGTTGGGCATTTGCAAGAGAGAAATAAAGATGCAAATTGAAAGTCAAAAGGCAGGTTTGAAAAGTCAAACTGGAACAATGGTGTCCTAGTGGAGGAAGGAAAGAATCCTTCTTTCCCTCCACCACAATCCAACTAGGAGAGGGAGTTGGGGAAGGATTCAAACTTCCCTCTCCCAAGATTCCCTCCCTCTCATAAATAGAGGGAAGGGGCTGCCCCAAGACCACACAACACCACCCCTTCCCACCTAGCCGCGTGGCCGCTCGCCGCCGCCGGCCACACCTCCTCCTCTCCGGCCTTCTAAACCCTAGATCCACCATAACCTGCTCCGGCTTAGGCGAAGCCCTACAGGATTTTCCCTCTACTTCCGACACCACGCCGTCGTACTATCGGAATCGCGAGGGGAGAACTACAACCTCTGCTGCCTGCTGGAACAAGGGAGAGGAAGGTCTTCATCGAGTACCGAACGTGTGACCGACTGCGGAAGCGCTGTCGAAACGCAGCTCCGGAAGGGTCGTCTACGCGATCTTGAGATCGACAAGTGTACAACTACATCACCCACGAGAATCTGCTCTCGTTAACCGCTTTGGAATCTTCAAGGGTGAGTACTCTAATCGACTCATTGCTATAATCTAGTAGATAGATCTTGGTTTGTGTGCATGCGGTAGAATTTTTTTGTTTTCCTTGATACGATCCCCTACAACTATACATCAGAAACTATACGGCGGGAATAGGGTGTTCCAGCCGTATAGTTGGTCTGACAGCAAAATTTTAGGGTTTCTATGGTAGTGGCTGTAACTATACGGCGACAACTATACAGCCGGAACTTTTGTTTATGCCGTATAGTTGGTCGTCAAACTTTCTGTATCATGGGATGAAAAATTATCGATGAGTAACATAACTATACGGCGGGAATTTTTTCCGTCGTATAGTTGGTCGTTAACCTTTTTGTACACATCAAAAAAATTCTATTTATTTGAGGATTACTTTTTAGACTAAAACTTAGCGAAACACCTAGTTTTGACAGAAAAATGACAGCCTAAAATTTCGACCAACTATGGCATATATAAAACGGGAATTTTTAGTACCGCTGAATCTCTTCTTCTCACTGGAGTTTTCTAGTACTCTTTATTTATATAAAACTTAAAAACTTAACTCAAACCTTTATTTCACATGGGTTGCCTCCCATGCATCACTCTTTTATGGTTAATAGCTTGACCTTGATATTGCTCACTTAGGCCATATGAGTGGAACACCCACTCCAAAGTGGCCTTCAAAGTGATGGCCTTCTGATCATCTTGCTTGGCTTTCTTTTTCCTGGGGAAATGAATAACAAAAGGACCTCGAGAAGGCAATTGAAGCTTCACATTCCCTTCATGCAAATTGATTAAAGCCTTAATAGTTCTTAAGAAAGGACGACCTAATATGATAGCGGCAGTAGCATCTTCAGGCATGTCAATAATAACAAAATCAATAAGAGCATGACAACCTTTAATGTAAACTAAAGGGGGAAATTTCTAAGGTTGTGGGGTTTTGTTTTGGAAAAGTTTTTGAAGTTTGACTCAGATTTTTCTAGCAACTTGCTTTCCATTCATTCATTCATTCATAGCACACAATACAAACACACACCACAACAAGGAAACAAAAGATTTTAAGAACCATTCCGTGAAACTACGATACAGTGGGACCGGATACAACTTTCCTAACGCTAGTGCTCAAGTGCTACTACTCCTTGGAATCGCTAGCTTCATCGTCATCATCATCTTCATCATCATCGTCAATGAAGGCGAAGTCATCCTCATCGGTGAAGAAGTCCATAGCTTGATCCTCTAGAAAGTCATCATCGTTACTGAGGTAAGAGTAGGGGTATGCACGGATATCTTCCCCTGCATTCTGATACGTCCAAAACGTATCTACTTTCTCGAACACTTTTGATATTGTTTCTCGTCTAAACTTGTGTGATTTGGATACAATTAACACGGACTGACGCTGTTTTCAGCAAAATTACCTTGGTGTCTAGTTTTTGTGCAGAAAATCAACTATCAGGAAAAATCATAGAAAATATGCCAAAAATTATATTTCACCAGAAGATCCACGGAGCCAGAAGACGAAACGGAGTGGAGGCCTGGGGGGCCCACACCCCTGCCAGGCGCGGGTGGGCCCTGCCCATGCCTAGGGGGTGTGGCCACCCTAGGCACCCCCTTGGGCTCCCTCTACGCCTATAAGTTACCCCTTGACCTAAAAATTGAGGGGGGTTCGACGTTTTCCAGAAAAGAGTTCTGCTGCGCCGCCACCACCGGAGACAAGATTCAGAACCAAAAACTCCGTTGTGCCACCCTGTCGGGACGGGGAATTTGGGGAGGATCATCGCTATCGTCATCACCAACGCCTCTCCATCAACCATCAATGTTTCCCTCATCCATGAGTGAGTAATCCCCCGCAGTAGGCTATGGGGATGGCAGGGTTTGGATGAATTCTATCATGTAATCGAATAAGATTGTTAGGACATAGTGCCTAGTATCTCTATTAGTGCTATTTGACTTTGTTGCAACTTCTTGTGCTTAATGCTTGTCACTAGGGCCCGAGTGCCATGATCTCAGATCTGAACTTATTACTGAATCATTATGATAGTATTGTTTGTGATATTATCTGCAAGTTGTGTACACATATCACTGCCCGGATCCAAAGGCCCCAATGTGACAATAATTGGGACAACCGGAGGGGATGGCTATCGTGTGAGGATCACATGTGTTCACAGAGTGTTAATGTTTTGCTCCGGTGCTCTATTAAAAGGAGCACCTTAATTACCAGTAGTTCCCTAGAGGCCCCGCTGCCATGGGCTGGCTGGACAGAAGATCACTAGTGCAGAGAGGCCCATTGGTCCCGGTTGGTAAGGGGCTTTAGTCCCGTTTACCCAACCGGGACGGGGCAATCGGGACTAAAGCCCCAACCTTTAGTCCCAGTTGCCCCACCAACCGGGACAAATGGGGGTACACGTGGCGGCGTCAGAGCGCGAGGGGGGTGGAGCATTAGTCCCGGTTCGTAACACGAACCGGGACAAATAACCTTCTGCCGCGGCAGAGATTTGGCCCATTTCTCTGCCGCACAGAGAATTCATTTTTGGCACATTTTGTTGCCGCGCCAGCATTTTCGCCACTTTTTGTGCCGCGGCAGAGAATTCATTTAGGTTGTTTTATTGTTTATTTAGTGTTTTGCACTTATCAATGAAGGAACCGTTATATTACACAAGATCATCATGACAATATTACATTCGATACACGGATCGAGTTCATGCACTACATACAAAAGTTGCTCTTTTTACAATCCCTATTGTCTATACACAGCCGAATAGTATTCCCCTTTTGGGTTTAGGACTTCTGCATCCAAGAATCCCGCCAATTCCTCCTGAATTGCTCGTACGCGATCCTTTGGCAGAAGACCGTCTCGTAGACGTTCGATCTGATTTAAAAAAGGAGTCAGCCTATATGAATGAAACTAAACACAATTTGATTGTAATTAAAAACTATAGAAATTGTTTACGTACGTGGAGTTGCTCTAAATTTCTGCCCTTCTCATCGCACGTCTGCCGGATGAACTCGCAAACATAGTATCCACATAGATTGTTACCTGGTCCCTGCGTCAGGCACTTTACGAGAACAAAGTTCAATCAAAAGAATAATCAAGCATGATAATAACTGTGTCAAAACTAGAATCAAAGAGATGCGCGGATATAGCTAGTGGTGCTTACATCAAGTGGTTGAAATGTAAGCTCATCTTTCCAAACACCCCTAGCCTTGTTGGTGAACCGTTTCCAAGCGCTACCCGGCGAAGAAAACGAATAAAAGAAGTTATTAATTACTTGATATCATAAAATTCACAAACATTGCCGATATAGTGTCGTAATGATTAGAATTACCGCTGGAGAAGCATCTGCATGTCCTTCCACGTCTCAAGGGGTTTATGTTTCGAGTCCATGACTAGTACACACCCTTTGTCAAGTTGAATGATTAACAGAATATAGTGGAAGCTGTGAATGCATAACTAATCAATTATATACTTAACATCGAGTAAGCGAAATAGAAAGTGTATAGAAGACAATAACACTCACTCGAAGTTGTAAGGAAAAAGTATTTCCCTTCTGGTTTCTTGAAACCTTAATGCGTGTACTATATTATCCTCCGTATCCTGGGGGCTTGTTTTGAGATTAGCTTCATGAACCCAATATGGGTCAATGAAGCCAATGTCATAGATTTGTCCTCTGCTGCATTCGATAATCTTCATTCTGCATATTACATTATGATTATATACATGCAATAAACAAGGTGAGATAGCTGGAGACTAAATTAATTACAGAATTAGTACTTACAGACAATAGGCACTGATAATTGATTTGTCCAAGGCGTCTTGATTGAATAATTGAAATAGTTCATCAAATTCAATGGATATCATGTCATCCTTTTCTTTCCCATGATGCTTTTTTGTAACCCTCAGCACTATCCAGTTAGCCTCGGCCTTTGTGGCATGCATGTACCAGTTATGCAATCTTCGCATTTTTGTTGGAAGATTGTTTACCTCCTCAGGTTTGATGAGAGGTTTGCCATACTGGTATTTGTATGCTACTTCACTCACGGGGAAGTACTCTAACTGGGATAAGTACTGGGCAATACTCATACCTTGAGCAGCGGCAGCTTCTCCGTATTGTGCAACTACCTCTGGATCATACTGCTCTTCGGCCCCATATTTGCTCGACCCCACATTGGTTTGGGAAATCACCTTGAGAGGGGCGCAAGACTATTTTGCTTGTTCTCCGAGCTGGGCAACAGATTTCTCGCTTGCATCAGTACTGCTCTTCGAGGCTTTTTGTGCCGCATGTGACTTGAGAATAGAACGCTCATAGTCTGATGACAGCTTTGGCTCGGGTTGATGAAGAGACTTTAGCATTTTCAACACTTTGGCTTTTTCTTCTTTGGTGCTGGGGAACTCTGGCTCTTTCGGCCGCCTCAGCACATAACATCGGTCATTTGGACCGAAAGCCATGAAACCTCGAACATGATAGGTCATTTTGTGAAGGTTTTTTCGAAACATAATCAATATACCAAGTCTGGTATTTTTCCTTTCAACTATGTAACATAAGATGACACCACGCGAAGGATTTTCATTGTTCGGATTTTTTTTGAATTTATTATGCCCGTTTTGAATTATCTGAATTTCCAACTATGGTCGAACCGGTGTGCATGAAGATAGGGGACGAGCATCGTTAGAACTTGCATTGGATCTCTGAAGAAACCACATATTGCGAGTCTAAAAATGATTTTTTCAAAAAATCACGGGCGATAGATCATGTACCTGTAATACAAACCAGACCCACTTCCTACCGATTCGTCAGACATTTGTCCTTTTTACCCGGGATGGACGAAAAGGTTTGAGATGTCCTGGTTGGGAGATAGTCCATGTAAGGTGGTCTAGTATTTTAGGAAAATGGGACGGTAGCATTCTGAAACGGCATTTTGGTGGTTACTTCACAAAATGACCTGTTTTTTGCGCTCGGAAAATGGAAAAGGGCTTTTCCGTACGACAAAAAGGAAAACTTCCTCCTGCAACATTGTTCTCCACACCAATGTCCACACACATGCATAATATGGGCACAACATCACAAACTATGCCGTGATTCAGCACATAACATCGGTCATTTGGACCGAAAGCCATGAAACCTCGAACATGATTCGTCATTTTGTGAAGGATTTTCATTGTTCGGATTGTTCTAAAAATGGGACGGTAGCATTCTGAAACAGGATTTTCATTGTCGACACCACGCGGAGGGATTTTGGCAGGCTGGGCCTGGCAACACTAATGATAGTGGTGAGTGTCGACATTATGTCGTGCGGCGTGTACCTTGTCCCGGATGGTGTCACCAACCATGACTAAAGATGAACCTGTAGTCCCGGTTGGAGACACCAACCGGGACAAAACACGAGTCAGCACTAATAACAGGGGTGAGTGTCGACATTATTTCGTAAGTGTCGACACTATGCCGAGCTGCTTGTACTATAAATAGGCATCCTTGCGAGTCCAGTCCTCCAGCCAGTTTGAGGCATCTCCAAGATGGTTTTCGAGAGTAGGGACACCACTACGGCCAGTTTCAGGGAGATGCCGACGGAGCCCAGTCCTCCGGCATCTCCGAGAAACTGGTCATAGAGGCACTCCCTAATATGTGAAATTATTTAGCTCCCAGGCGTATTGATCTAGTTAGAGAAGTTACAAGGTGCAAGATGGTTTTCGAGAGCAGGGACACCACTACGGCCAGTTTCAGGGAGATGCCGACGGAGCCCAGTCCTCCGGCATCTCCGAGAAACTGGTCATAGAGGCACTCCCTAATATGTGAAATTAGTTAGCGCCCTGGTGTATTGATCTAGTTAGAGAAGTTACAAGTTGCAAGATGGTTTTCGAGAGCAGGGACACCACTACGACCAGTTTCAGGGAGATGCCGCCGGCTCCCAGTCCTCCGGCATCTCCAAGAAACTGGTCATAGAGGCACTCCCTAAAAAGTGACCGCGCGCGTTTGGAGATCAGATCTTAATGGTAAGTACGAATCGGGACAACTTCTTCATAGTCCCAGTCCAGCCACAAAACAGGACTAACACTCAAGACATTTATTAATATTAAAAACTGAGACTACAAAACCGGGACTAAAGGCCCCCTATATATAGTCCCGGTCAAGCCACAAACCGCGAAAGACATGAACTAGAGTTACATAATATGAGAATGAACTTCTTGGCATATGTCCTTCCTTATGATCGCTTCAGACATAACCATGGAGCATCTTCTTTACTTAACAGAATGCTTGGGTCAGTGTCGTGGTATTGCCGACGAGTACGCCATGGAGGGGTCCTCACAGTGCGTGTTTAGAGACGTGGGGTAAGGCGGACGGTTGACGGGTACGAGGTAACACAGCTTACCCAGGTTCAGATCCCACAACGGTGGTGGAATCCTACTCCTGCTATAAATCACTACAATGGCAAATACGCCGAGTTACAGAGATAGGTTCGCTGTGCGAGGTGTGTGTAAAAACGATGCCCTAAAGGCTCCCGTAGGCCCGACTTATATAGTCGTCAGATCCTAGGGTTACAGGGAAAAGTCCTAGCCGAACAGGTTACAGAGTTTTACACCGTCTATTACTAGTCTTGTGTATCTTGCACTCCAAGGCTCCGGGTACGCTGGTGACTCCACCGTAGCCTTCTTTTATCCGGCATGGGCTTCCCTTCTGGATCCATCTAACTGGGCCGCCCATCAGGCCATAGGCCATGCTACCGACTATGGGCCACCCGGGTTAGTCGGATAAGAGACATTCTATGAGGATACCCATATAGCATATCCCCAATAGTAGCCCCTGGAGAACTCCAAGATCTTGTGCCGTCTTGCCTCTTTATTTGGAATGCTCCGTCTAGATGGATGTTGGCAAATCGTCAAGCAACATCTTGTAGTCCTCCCAAAGAACCCTGCAAAGTTTTCTCCATCTTCTATCAGTAAGTCGGAGAAATGCTGAATCTTCCATCGTATGCTCCCCTTGTCGGAGTAAATCCGTCCATGCTGGAATCTTCGATGGGACGGCTCATCTACCATGTCAGTTATGACGACGTAGGCTATAGGTCAGCAACGCCTCGTAACTCACACATGCAGAGAACGTAATCATATCCGATTTTCCTGCGCGAGCAATATGAACCGTTGGCGGCGACGGTTGGAGACGTGGCGAAATTACCGCGCATGTTTCACGAACACGTTGTCTACGCAGCAACCGTCCGATTAGCTGCACGAATCTTGACGCAGAGTAGGATAAATAGTAACCGTGGGACACATGCCACTTTTTCACCCATTCTCTCGCGTCATCGTCTTCTTCCTCCAGCCGCGCGCCTCCTCGAGCTCCCCTCGAAAACCCTAGCCTCCTTCTGCGCAGATCGCACCCTCCCAGCACTCCATGGCCAGCAGCAGCTCTTCCCCATCGATGGCGGCATCGAGCGAAGCGGTGGCGAAACCGGCGAGCTCCATCGTCGTGCCACCAGAAGGGCTGGTCATCCCCGCATCGGCGGTGATTGAAACCACCGGTGGCGACCAAAAACTAGCGGCACTGGAGCCTCTGGACGAGGAAACAGACTCGCACAAAGGCGACTGGTGCGGCTCGGACATCTCCGGCCGCGACATCCAAGAGATGGTCGCCGAGGGCTACCTCCCCGTGACGGAGGGGCTCGCCTGGCGGGCGGCGCCGACCGGCGAGGTGACTCCTTCTCCCCAAGCCGGAGAGAAGGTGTACCTCAAGGCACAACTGGTACGCGGAGTTTCTCTGCCCATCTCTCACTTCTTCTTGTCCGTCTTGAATCACTTCAAGGTCCAACCCCATAACCTCTCCCCCAATAGCATCCTAGTGCTTAGCAACTTCGTGGCACTTTGTGAGGGTTACCTAGGGATTAGGCCTAGGTTAGATTTATTTGTATATTTCTTCACCGTCAAGCGTGAAGCCGGACATAGTAGGGAGGAGCTGAGAAACTGCGTCACCATAAGCTTCAAGATCCGGCCTGGCCGGCGGTTCCCCGACATCGTCGGCCATGAGTCCTGCAAGAACTGGCAGCGGACGTACTTCTACGGCCCCGACATTCCCTTGTCGGGCCGAGAAGCAACGTACCCGTACTTCGTCGATGGAGCCGCCGCCGAAGTCTCCACATGGCGATCGCATGCCTCCCTTCCCTCCGACCTCAATGCTTCCCGCGCAATAAGGCAGATCGAGTGGTTCGTAGAGACGGGTCTGACCGGCTTGGACCTAGCCATGTGCTAACACGGCGATTTCCGTCTTACTAATATCATCTTGTCTAACACGGTGATTTCTCATTTAACAGCTTAGCGATCTAGATGAGGGCAACCTGGCTGCCCAAATCTACGATCCAAAGATGAAGGAAGTCACGGTCATGTCCGATGATGATATCCCGTTGGCACGAAAGCGGAAGAGCTCCACCTCTGACGCTGCCGACGGAGGTAAGAAGAAGAAGACTGAGGGTGGAGCCTCCAAAAAGAGTACTGCCGCCCTGGAGGCGGAGAAGAAGAAAGCCACTGGAATGTTTGCCAAAGCACCCCCCCCCCAGTGTAAGCTTTTTATTCTCCGGCATTGTATCATTTGTCTGTCTTATTCCTGTACTTATGCATTTTGCACGTTTCAGGAAGAAAGCCACAACCAGCCTCAAGAAGTCCTCCAAGACTCTTGGGGCTTCTAGAAATATTAAGGATATGCTGCATCGCGACTCCTCTCCCGCCATCGCCCCTGCCACTCCTGCCGTCAAGCCCTCCTCTACTCCGACAAGCTCCCAAGTTCAGGAGGTACCAGGCCCTTCCGTCATGGAAGTGGATTCTGGTGCCTCTACCGAGCTCGCTGTTGTCGGCGAGCAGGCGACGCAGGAGAGCGTTGCCCTTCAAATGGCTGAAGCTCGGGCTAAGGATGCCATCGGTAGCGGCAAGGCGATGCTGGGAGCTGGTACCTCTGCCGAAGGCGGCGCCTCTACTCCCCAGAAACCCTTCGAATTTCCGAAGATAGTTTTCGTGACGCTCATGCCGGGTAACACAACTATGGTTCCTGGAGGAGTGCCGTCATCTCCTACGTGCGGTATTGAGGAGCTGCTCCGACAAGCAGACAGCGTTTCTTTTGGCAAGCTGCTGGCCGAGAGCTCTACAAACCTCAAGATCATTGCACTTGTAAGTTTTACTTTACCTTTTGCATTTTATATGAGTGTCCCACTGTAGCCCCCGAGGATGTAGACGGAAAACCATAGGTTTTGCATCTATATGCTCTAAGAGAAACTAAGTTAGAAAGAACTCGCACTGTAGCCCCCGAGCATCTAGATGGAATGATTTATTCCGACTAGATGCTTTAAGAGTAGCACACACAGTGTTCATAAACTTAAGTGTTGTAGCCCCCTAGCCTCTAGTTGTAACTGAACTAGTTCTGACTAGATACTTAAAGAAAAGCTAAACATTTTCCGAGTTAGAACTTTATACTATAGCCCCCAAGCCTCTAGTTGAGAATGGAATTAGCTCCGACTAGATGCTTAAAGAAAAGCTAAGCATATTGCTAAGTTAAAAACTCTCACTGTAGCCCCCGAGCATCTAGGTGGAAAATCTCTGACCAGAAACTCCAAGGAGACTAAACAACGACTTAACTTTGTATTTATTTCCACAGAACAAGAACGCTCGGAGGGGTATGGCCAACGAGAAGTACCATAAGATGCGTGCGGACCTTGAAGCTGAAAAGGGTAAAACCGCCATCTTGAAGGAACAGATCATCAAAAACAAGAGTCTGTTTTCTTTTTGCGCATTTCCGTCTTACTTTTATGTCCATAATCTCCGAGTACTCAATGTGTACTTTGTTTTCTCCGACTTGCAGAACATGTTGCCAAGGCTAAGGATATTGTCGAGCAGTCCAAGCATATACAACAGCTGGACAACGAGAACAAGATCCTTAAGAAGGAGAGGGAAGAAATGCTGAAGATGCACGAGCATTCTATGAAAGCCCTGCAGGACTCCGCCTCCGCTAAGATCAATCGCGTGAAAGAGGAGCTTGCGATCCTAAAGGATCAGAAGCAAGCTGCCGATGAGCAAAACCTTCGCCACAGCGAGGCGTTCAAGCTCCTTAATCAAGAGAAGGAATCCTTGGCGGACGTCGTCTGGCAGGCTAAGGCCAGCATGTTCAGTAAGTGTCCTCCGCCTTGTAGTTCTATAGTATGGATACTTAGGATTTTTTAACTCATGCAGTCGTTGTCAGAATTTTCAGCGCCCATGGGCTTAACCCGCTCGCCTCCTTCGAACAAGGAATGCATGACTCTTGATGGCAACTTCATCAACACCGCCATTGCCCAAGCCAAGGAGATCGCCAAGCCCCTTCAAATTTATATCAAGGCCTCGGACTCCGTGGTGAAGTACTCGGAGATTCTGCGCCGAGCCCCCGAGCATATTGCAAGCTAGAAAGCTTCATGTGCACGGGCTGGTGCAAGGATGGCGTTGTCTATGGTGAATGCACACGTGCCGACATCGATACGGTGACATCTGGTATCCCCGACGTAGATGATGACGGCAAGGAGATCGATCACGACGCCATCTTGTCATCACTCGCGGGGTATGATACCAGGGTTGCCGAGTTGGTGGATGTGGACTTCTTCGTGCCCAGGAACTTTCTCGACAACGCCGACCCATAATCCTCCGAGTCTCACCATAGCACCGATGCTGAGGGTGATTCTCCGGCTGGTGATGATGCGGCCTCCAAGTCTCCTGCGCCCAAAGAGTGAAAAAACACTTTGTAATTTCTGACTCATCTCTGGATTGTGCGCGGAAAAACTATGTTGATGTAATCTTTAAGGCGGAAAAACAATGGTTATCGTATCCTGCTACTCAAGGATTAAGTTCCAGTATGTATATATTTTTTAAGCAAGCGCTGGCTTATCCATTACTTTGGTTTGTATGCTTGAATTTTCGTGAGTCGGAAGACTCGTTGTCGGAACCATGCGCTTTAGGTGATGATGCCTAATGGCACCGTCAATAACCTAAGCACATAATCGCCGACAATGAGTGCCGAAAGTCACTACTCCCGAATCCACATAAAAACAACAAAGAACGTGTAGACCAGAAAACTTAAGCTAACGCCCGTAGGTGGAATTTTCACAAGTGCAATCGCAAAGCTTGTGCATAAAGGTTTATATGATCCAAAAATGAACACTAAAGGAGGTAAAAGACTCAACAATATGAGTGAACCAAAGAGCTTTATTTCATTGACCATATAAGAGGTACACTATTAGATAAAAAATACTAAGTGTAGAAAGGACGTAGCTGTGCTATGTTCCATGGCCGATCAAGCTCCGGGTAGTCATCATCCGGGTCACGTCGCTTACGCTTATGATCCTCGTTGGGTCTATCCTTGAGCTCACGATTGTCAACAAGGTTGCAAGACCCATTGAGCAGCGCCTTGCTTATGATGAACGGTCCTTCCCATGGCGGGGATAATTTGTGTGACTTCTTCTGCTTAAGTCGGAGCACCAGATCCCCCTCTTTAAACGAGCGATGCCGAACGCGGCGACTATGGTAGCTGCGTAGCTTCTGCTGGTAGATGGCGGATCTTTGGCATGCCAAAACGCGCTCCTCCTCAAGAAGGTCTACATCTAGGCGTCTGGATTCTTCAGCGTCATCTTCGTCATAGGCGGCAACTCTTGGTGCATCATGGAGGATGTCGGAAGGTAGGATGGCTTCTGCTCCATATACCATGAAATAGGGGGTGTAGCCGGTAGATCTGTTGGGTGTAGTTCGTAAACTCCACGGCATAGATGGCAATTCTTCCGCCCAGGCTCCAGCTGCTCTATGTAGCGGTGCCTCAAGACGTGGCTTGATTCCCTGCAGAATTAACCCATTGGCTCGTTCAACCTGACCATTGGATTATGGGTGTGCCAAGGATGCAAGGTCAAGTCGGATGCCTTTGTCCCAGCAATAAGCCTCCACTTCTCCGAGTGACAAATTGCTTCCGTTGTCGGTGATGATGCTATGTGGGAGACCAAATCTCAACACTAGATCCCGGACAAATCTAAAGGCAGTTGCCCCTCAAGCTTTCTAATGGGTTTTGCTTCTATCCATTTGGTGAATTTGTCAACTGCTACAAGCAGATGCGTAAATCCACACGGTGCCGTCTGTAACGGCCCCACCATGTCTAGCCCCCAGACTGCAAACAGCCAAGTTATTGGTATTGTTCGCAATTCTTCAGCAGGAACATGTGGTTGTCGGGCATAATACTGGCATCCTGTGCACATCTCAACCAGCTTGTCGGCGTCCGCCTTCGCGGTCAGCCAGTAGAATCCTTGCCGGAAGGCTTTCGCGACCAACGATCAAGGAGCGGCATGGTGCCCGCAATCTCCGAGATGGATTTCGCGGAGGATTTCCATTCCTTCTAGCTGGGAAACGCACCTTAGGTATACCCCAGTAGTGCTCCTTTTATAGAGCTGCCCATTGATTATGGTATAACCCTTTGCTCGTCGTACTATTTGTCGTCTTTCGACCTCATCGTCGGGCAAAGTTCCGTGTTCGAGATATTCCATGAACGGTTTTGTCCAAGCCGGAGGGATCTTTGTCACCATGTTGACGAAAGAGTCAGCTCTGTCCGGGTTGTCGACGTCGGCTCCCTTCACGGATGGTGTGCGCAGATGCTCTAGGAAAACTCCTGGCGGAATTTGCTTGCACCCTGATCCAAGCTTAGACAGTAGATCAGCTGCCTCGTTTTGCTCCCTAGGCACATACTTGACTTCGTAGCCTAAGAAGCTCTTGGCTATCTCATCCACTTCGTCACGATATGCCGCCATCATAGGGTTCCGCGCATTCCAGGTGCCAGCCACCTGCTGGGCAACCAAGTCAGAATCTCCGCAGCAAACTATGCGCTTGATGCCAATGTCCTTGGCTACACGTAATCCGTGAATGAGTGCTTCATACTCCGACATGTTGTTTGTAGCCTCGAAGTGGATCTGCAGAACATAGTGTAGCTTGTCTCCTTTTGGTGACTGTAGCAATACACCAGCCCCCGAGCCGTTGAGCAGCTTTGATCCGTCAAAGTGCATCACCCAGTACTCTGGCTCCGGCAACGGAGTAGCATCTGGAATCTCTGTCCAGTCTACAATGAAATCCGCCAAGGCTTGTGACTTGATAGCATCGCGTCTCTTGTAGGTGATCTCGAAGGCGGCAAGTTCAATGCCCCACTTTGCGACCCTTCCTATAGCGTCGCTGTTGTTGATGATGTCGGACGCAAGGATGGACGCTGAGGAAAGGGTCTCCTTGAGCTGCTTCAATGCTGCATCTGCTTCATCCGTCCACGTGAATTTGTCCGCCTTCTTCAGCAACTTGTGCAACGGCAAAGCCTTCTCTCCAAGTCGACTGATGAACCGACTAACTGCTGCAACGCAACCTGTTAGTCATTGAATGTCCTTTAGGCATGTCGGACGGTTTATGTTTAAGATGGCCTTGATTTTCTCCGGGTTGACCTCGATTCCGCGCTGGGAAACAATGAAGCCTAACAGTTTGCCGGCTGGAACCCCGAAGACACACTTCTTAGGGTTGAGCATCATGTTGTATTTCCGGAGATTATCAAAGGTTTCTTTTAAGTCAGAGATTAAGTAGTTTGATTTTTTAGACATCACCGCGATATTGTCCACATAAGCATGAACGTTCCGACCAATTTGGTCATGAAGGCAACGTTGCATTGTCCGCTGGTAGGTAGCACCTGTGTTTTTCAGCCCAAAGGGCATTGTGACGTAGCAAAACATGTTGTATGGGGTAGTGAATGAAGTGGCGAATTGGTCTGACTTTCTCATCTTGATCTGGTGGTATCCTGAGTACGCATCAAGAAAACACAAAAGTTCTGAGCCAGCCGTCGAGTCAATGACTTGGTCAATGCGAGGCAAAGCAAACGGATCTTTGGGACATGCTTTGTTCAAGACGGTGTAATCAACGCACATTCTTAATTCATTGGTTCCCTTTTTGGGGACAAGTACAGGATTGGCCACCCATCGGGTGTGAAGGACTTCTCGGATAAACTCAGCATTAAGTAACCTAGCTATCTCTTTGCCAATGGCGCGTCTCTTCTCATCTCCGAAGCGTCGTAGAGGTTGTTTCACGGGTTTACATTTTGGATCAATGTTTAAGATGTTCTCGGCAAGTTCCCTAGGTACACCTTTCATGTCGGCAGGTTGCCAGGCAAAGATGTCCCTATTCTCACGGAGGAACTCGACGAGCGTGCTTTCCTATTTAGGATCCAGGTTCGTCCCAATGGCAACGGTCTTGGAGGCATCGCCTACCACAAATTCTACCGGCTTGGTTTCGATGGCGGACTTAAACGCAGGAGCGGAGTCGGAGATCTGCTTCTTTGACGCGGGCATCTCTGAGTCATTGACCTTGCTCTGGATCTCCTTGAATTCTTCGCTGTAGAGGACATCTTCTGCAATGGCTGCTTCATTGATCTCGCAGTCCCTTGCCTTGGCGAAGCTTCCAGATACGGTGATGACTCCGTTTGGTCCGGGTATCTTGAGTTTGTTGTATACGAAGCACGGCTTGGCCATGAACGAGTGGAATATGTCGCGGCCGAATATGATGTGGTACACGCTCTTGAAGGGGACCACCTCGAAGTTCATGCGCTCTTGGCGGTAATTATTAACGTCGCCAAAGGCTACCTGAAGCGTGATACACCCAAGGGACCGAGCCTCCCGACCAGGAACTACGCCATGGAACATGGTGTTGGTCCGCCTTAGGTTTTCCTCCGTCAAGTTCATCTTCTGTAGTGTATCCAGGTACATAATGTTGATGCTGCTTCCACTATCCACCATGCACTTGGTGAACTCTAGCCGTCAATCAATGGGTTGATGACCATGGCATACTGGTTCTCCGTGGGGACAAGGTATGGGTGGTCCGTCCTGTCCCAAGTGATTGGAACCTCCGACCAGTGCAGGTATTGGGGGACTGGGGGGAGAGTAGCCATCAGGATCCTTAGAGAGGTCTTCTGTTGTTCGACGGTGGGGGTACCAAGGAAAGTGTGGTAGACTGGGGCCTTCTTTGCGAAGGGGTTCTTGCCCTTGTCGTCGCCCTTGGCGGCGTGCTTGGGGTCAACTTCCTCGTCCATGTCACTTGAATCCTTGGACTCCTCCTCCTTCTTCTTCCCCTTGCCCTTACCTTGCGGTCTGTTCTTCTGACTTCGCTTGTAGCCGGACTCCAGGTCTTCCTTGAGGTCGTTGACGAATTTGCAGTGTCGATTGGTATGGGTGGCCTTGTCGGCGGCGTCGGGGTGTACGAGACACGGCATATCGCGGTACTCTTCGTAGGTTTGGGGAACGCGGAGCGGCGCCGAGTTGGTTTCATTGGCTCGCTGCTGCCCGCGGCCTGCTCCCCTTCCTCGGCCACGTTGTCCGCCTTCGCCTCGTCCTGCAAAAGTCATGGAGACCATGTCTGTAGATTGCTTTTCTTCTGGAGCGGTTTTCCGCTTTGTACTGCTGTTCCTCCGAGCTTGGGTTGGAATGGCCGTTGCCGGCAAAGAGCCACGAGCATCGTCGTCGGCAGCCGCGAACTCACTAGCTAACCTAATCATCTGATTCAGGTCAAGCTGATGATTGTCCTGCAGGCGCTTTAGCTTATGTCGGAGCAACGTACCCCTTTCCAGCCCATCGATGAAGGCGGCCATGGCGGTTTGAGCGTGCACTCCTGCACATGAATTTTTCATATCCAGACAGCAGGAGAGGTAGGCACGAGATGTCTCGTCTTTCTCTTGCACGCACCGCTGTAGATCGCCCACAGTGCAGGGACGCTTGTATGTACCCTCAAAGTTCTTGGTGAACGCTTCTTGCATGTCCAGCCAGTTGTAGATAGATTCTTTCGGCAAGTCATCGATCCATTGACGGGCCGTGCCCGCCAACATTAACGGGAGGTACTTTACGGCGACGTTGGGGTTGCCTCCGGCAATCTCCATCGCGTTGCCATAATCCTGCAACCATGTGGCAGGCTTGGCGGTGCCGTCATAGGGCTTGATGGTCTTGTCAATTCGGAAACCTTTGGGGTAAGTTGCGGACCGTATAGCAGGTCCAAAGCAACGTGGTCCCAGGTATGGTCCTTCCCGGGCCTCGTGGATCTTATCGATCCGCGAACGTGCGTCGTATGGCTCCGGGGTCTTTTTCTTGT
This sequence comes from Avena sativa, assembly GCA_916181665.1. Classification (NCBI taxonomy): domain Eukaryota; kingdom Viridiplantae; phylum Streptophyta; class Magnoliopsida; order Poales; family Poaceae; genus Avena; species Avena sativa. The sequence continues at coordinate 500,011,745 of OV702299.1, read as the reverse complement.
TGTCAACAGGGGATGGGCTGCGTGGACGACGCGGGCCTCTTCCACCATGGTGACTGCTTGGCGACGATGGAGGTGGAGGTGGCGGTGGGTTAGCCTGCTTGCTATTGCCCTCCTGCGACGGCCCCCGCCTATCGCGGTTGCTTGTCGGATGCGGAGGGTCGTGGTGCGACCTGCTCTTATGTCCTTGGTGGTGCTCTTCATCATGACGGGTATGTGCCGCGTTGTCGCGGATGACGATGCCGCACTGTTTTGGTGGGGGCATATCTGTGCGATGGTGAGTCTTGTAGCCTTCCTGACGTCGGGGGGATCGGAGCGGTGGCGATGGACGGCGAGGTTGGGCTTTTTCTGCGTGTTGACCAGATCTCGATCTAGTTTAGCGCCTTGTTCCGCGATGGCTTGTGCTTCCTCCAGCAGCTGCTGGCGCTTCTTGTCAAGCTGAGTCACATTCCGGATATGATCAACTGTTAGTGGCTCAACGAGGAGACTACCGTATATCACTTTATCAGCTGGGGTGACATGGGCTGCTGTCGACGTGGATGCTAGAGGTGGTAAGTTTGCGGTGTTGTTGTTGCTCGGACCGGTGCCGAGTTCCTGCGATTGTTGCACTGGGTTAGGCGGAGGAGGCATGACTTTGCGCGAACATTGTCGGCGGCAATAAGTGGTCCTTTCCCCTTATCCAGCGCCGTAGGCGGAGCTTGCCCGGGTTGGTCTTCATCCATCGCTGTCCCAATGGTGACGAACACTCCTCGGGACATGACGGTGTTATGAGCTTGTTCATCGCGCGAGTATTCCTCCTCCATCTCCTGCATAGCGGAGTCTAGCTCTTCTGGACTGAAGTCTATTTCCTCTGAATCTACACTGAAATCGGCGTAAAGCGCGTCAATGACAGAGTCGGAGGGTGCCAGGGTTTCCTCGATGACGGGCGGTGGAGGTGCAACGGCCTCGATGATAACTGGAGGTGGTGGCGCTGCTGCGACGATGGCGGCTGGAGGCAGTGGTGGTTGAGTCGGAGGTGCTCCGTCAATGAGCGCAGGCGCTATCTGAGCTGCCGCTTCAGCCTCCGCGTAGTAGTTGACGGTGTTCACCATGCCTTCGAAGGTAAGGCGTCCTGATGCCTGTTGCCGTCTTAGAGAGTGTCGGAGAAGCGTGCCATGGTCCAGTCCTTCCACAAAGTGATAGATGGCATCATCATTGGGGTAGTTGGCTAGATCGGCTCGTATACGGAGCCACCTGGCCAGGTAATCGCGGGGGTTTTCTCCTTCTCTCTGCACGCAGCGTGCTAGATCGAAGATGGTAACCACGCCGACGAACTTGGATCTCTGCTGTCCAGACGCACGGTCAAAGCCGGCGGATTTGCAGTGATCTTCCACCTTTATACCCTGCACAGGGGCGGTTTGGGTGGGTCTTGAATTTTTTCGATCTTTGTCGGCAAACTCTGAGGAGAGATCCGACATTGATCCTTCCGTGAACGTATCCTGCCCATAGGCGGTCCGTGCGGGTCTTGATGCTCCTCCGACTCCCAGGGAACTAGTGCCCGAGTCGGTTTCGCTGATGAAGAGGTGGATATCTCCGATAGGAACGATCGAGCACCGCGTAGGGTTCGTCTTCGCCGGGATCCAGAAATCGTCGGGGGGGACGATCGGAACGTTGCCGGAGAAGAGAACGCGACCGATGGCTACGGTTTTGCCGATTCCCGCGAAGATCTTGGTCCTCGTCCGCTGAAGAGCCTGAAGCGCCTCTTGCCCCACGGTGGGCGCCAACTGTCGTGGTATTGCCGATGAGTACGCCATGGAGGGGTCCTCACAGTGCGTGTTTAGAGACGTGGGGTAAGGCAGACGGTTTACGGGTACGAGGTAACACAGCTTACCCAGGTTCAGATCCCACAATGGTGGCGGAATCCTACTCCTTCTATAAATCACTATAATGGCAAATACACCGAGTTACAGAGATAGGTTCGCTGTGCGAGGTGTGTGTAAAAACGATGCCCTAAAGGCTCCTGTGGGCCTGACTTATATAGTCGTCAGATCCTAGGGTTACAGGGAAAAGTCCTAGCCGGACAGGTTACAGAGTTCTACACCGTCTATTACTAGTCTTGTGTATCTTGCACTCCAAGGCTCCGGGTACGCTGGTGACTCCACCGTAGCCTTCCTTTATCCGGCATGGGCCTCCCTTCTGGATCCATCTAACTGGGCCGCCCAGCAGGCCATAGGCCACGCTACCGACTATGGGCCACCCGGGTTAGTCGGATGAGAGACATGCTATGAGGATACCCATATAGCATATCCCCAACAGTCAGTTTTCACTGTGAAGGGCGGAATTTCATCAAACTTATTATAATGTTCTGACATGTCTGTCTTGTCCTCGATTCCCACGATGTTTCTTTTCCCTGAAAGAACTATGTGACACTTTGGCTCATCATATGATGTATTCGTTTGCATATTTATTCCTTTTTTCGGTCTGGAGGACATGTCCTTCACATAGAAAACCTGAGACACATCATTGGCTAGGACGAATGGTTCATCTCTATAACCAAGATTGTTGAGATGCACTGTTGTCATTCCGTACAACTGGTCTATCTTTACCCCTTCCCCATTCAGGTTGACCCATTTGCAGCGAAACAAAGGGACCTTAAAAGAGACTCCATAGTCTAGTTCCCATATCTCCTCTATGTAACCATAATATGTGTCCTTTTGTCCATTCTCGTCTATTGCATCAAAGCGGACACCACTATTTTGGTTGGTGCTCTTTTTATCTTGGGCGATCGTGTAGAATGTATTCCCATTTATTTCGTACCCTTGGAAATTCAATACAGTAGAAGATGGTGACGCGGCCAACAAGTATAGCTGATCTCCAACAGTGGTGTCATTCAAGAGATGTGTCCGCATCCAACCACCGAAAGACTTCATGTGTTCATCTGTAATCCATGATTCAGGCTTCCCCGGGTTTTTGCAGCGTACAATATTCTTGTGTTCCTCGATATACAGAGCTGCCAAGGTGGAATTATGTAGAACTGTGTAGTGTGCTTTAGTGAAAGAATCCCCGTCCCTACATATCATTGCTTTCTTTCCCAGCGTGCCTTTTCCACTTAGTCTTCTCTCATGCCGCGAGTCAGAAACACCAATCGGCTTAAGGTCAGGAATAAAGTCAACACAAAACTCAATGACCTCCTCTGTTCCATATCCCTTGGAGATGCTTCATTCTGGTCTAGCACGGTTATGAACATATTTCTTTAAGACACCCATGAACCTCTCAAAGGGGAACATATTGTGCAGAAATACCGGACCGAGAATGGCAATCTCTTCCACTAGGTGAACCAGGAGATGCGTCATAATATTGAAGAAGGATGGTGGGAACACCAATTCAAAACTAACAAGACATTGTACCACATCCTTCTGTAACCTTGGCAGAATATCTGGATTGATTACCTTCTGAGATATTGCATTGAGGAATGCACACAGCTTCACAATGGGTACTCGAACATTTTCCGGTAGAAGCCCCCTCAATGCAATCGGAAGCAACTGCGTCATAATCACGTGAAAGTCATGAGACTTCAGGTTTTGGAACTTTTTCTGTGCCATATTTATTATCCCCTTTATATTAGATGAGAAGCCCGATGGCACCTTGATACTGTAAAGGACTTCAAAAGAGATTTCCTTCTCTGCTTTGGTAAGAGCATAGCTGGCACGATTTAAGTGACGCCCTTTATCCGTCTTGTTATGTGTATGCATGTTCTTTGGGTCTTTCATAATTTGTTGGTCCTCCCGTGCTTCTGGTGTATCTTTTGTCTTCCCATACACGCCTAGGAATCCTAGTAGGTTCACACAAAGATTCTTCGTCACGTGCATCACGTCGATTGAAGAGCGGACACGCAGGACTTTCCAATATGGCAGCTCCCAAAATATAGATTTCTTCTTCCACATGGGTGCGTGTCCTGTAGCGACGTCGTTCGGAACTGATTGACCGTCGGGACCCTTTCCAAAGATTACTTCTATGTCCTTGACCATACCAAATACATCATCACCAGCAGGGAGTTCAGGCTTCTTCCGGTGATCTGCCTCACCTTTGAAATGCTTGCCTTTCTTTTTTACGGGATGATTGGTCGGAAGAAATCGTCGATTCACCAGGTACACAACCTTCTTGCATTTATGCAAATATGTACCTTCAGTCTTATCTAAACAGTGTGTGCATGCCTTATATCCCTTGTTTATCTGTCCTGAAAGGTTACTAAGAGCAGGCCAATCATTGATGGTTACGAATAACAACCCTCGTAGATCAAATGGCTCCTGTTTGTTCTCATCCCACGCACGTACACCTGGTTTGCCCCACAACTGTAAGAGTTCTTCAACTAATGGCCTAAGGTACACATCAATGTCGTTGCCCGGTTGCTTCAGGCCTTGGATGAGCACTGGCATCATAATGAACTTACGCTTCATGCACAACCAAGGAGGCAGGTTGTAGATACATAGAGTTACGGGCTAGGTGCTGTGACTGCAGCTCTGCTCCCCAAAAGGATTCATGCCATTCGTACTTAGACCAAACCGTAAGTTCCTTGCGTCACCTGCAAAGTCTGGGAAGTCTCTCTCAATTTTTCTCCACTATGACCCATCAGCAGGGTGTCTCAACTTCCCGACTTTCTTACGGTCTTCTTTGTGCCATCGCAACAACCTGGCATGCTCTTTGTTTCTGAACATGCGTTTCAACCTTGGTATTATAGGAGCATACCACATAACCTTAGCAGGAACCCTCTTCCGGAGGGGCTCTCCCTCAACATCACCAGGGTCATCTCGTCTGATCTTATACCGCAACGCATTGCATACCGGGCATTTATCTAAATTCTCATACTCCTTACCGCGGTAGAGAATGCAGTCATTAATGCATGCATGTATCTTTTGCACATCTAATCCTAGAGGACAGAGAGTCTTCTTTGCTTCGTAGGTACTCTCGGGAAGTTCGTTATGTTTTGGAAACTTCGGCTTCATTATTTTCAGCATCTTCTCAAATGAGGAGTCAGTTAGACCACACTCTGCCTTCCATCGCAACAATTCCAGTGTGGTACCGAGCTTTGTGCTGCCATCTTCACAATTTGGGTACAACAATTTCTTGTGATCTTCTAACATGCCCTCTAACTTCAACTTCTCATTTTCTGTTTCACAGTCTCGCTTTGCATCAGAAATGACCCTACCAAGTTCATCAGCCGGCTCATCTGATGCCCGTTCTTCACCTCTTTCCTCTCCATTTTCTTCCATTGCAGTACCACTATATTCAGGAAACATATGATGATAGTTTTTATCATCATATTCTTCTTCACCATCTTCCATCATAACCCCTCTTTCCCTGTGCTTGGTCCAGCAATTATAGTTGGGCATGAAACCTTTCATAATCAGGTGGCCGCGAATTATTTTTGAGGAAGAGTACTCCTTGTTGTTCCGACATTGAACACATGGACAACGTATAAAACCATTCTCTTTGTTTGCCGTAGCCACATCGATAAATTTATCCACGCCTTTCATATACCCGGCTATCCGCCGGTCACCATACATCCATTCCCGACCGTTCATCTGCATCATATAAGTAAGTTTATCAAAAAACAGGACATCATAAATAGTGAAATGACCAATTCACATCGACACATGCATTGTATCAATGACAGAGAAAAGATAAGATTGCTAACCTCGATCGAGGGAAATAAAGAGGAGAAAGCTCAAGTGCGTCTCGGACACCTTCTATATTTTTGTTCTATGAGAAATTGAACGGGATTATTCACTCAAACATTTCATCAAACACCTTGAATGCATGCATAGGGGAGAAAAAACTAGCACACCCCTCACACCTTCCACCAAGAGAAAAAACAGAGTGGAGGAAGAGGGGGCTAGGGCGTTGCATTTATAGAGGGCGGGAGCATACGTCCCGGTTGGAGCCACCAACCGGGACTAAAGGTGTGTGCCAAGCCACGTGGCTGTGGCCAAACCTTTAGTCCCGGTTGCTGGCTCCAACCGGGACGTATGCCCCGTTACCAACCGGGACGCATGCCTCCGGGCCCCGTGCCCGCTCGAACCGGGACGCATGCCAGCATTAGTCCCGGTTGGTGGCGCAACCGGGAGTAATGCTCTGAGGGGGCGCGAACGGATGGCCTGTTTTCTACTAGTGGATGTTGTGCAAGTTCTCATTGCGAGCACGTATGACTATATATGGAGCACATGCCTAGGATTGTTTAGTACTTGGATGCTTGTTATTAGTTATATGCAATGCCTAGATCTTGAAGTTACATGTTTATACTCGTCCATGCAATGCCCGTCCATCCATCCCTATGCCTACCGCACTCGAATCCACTATTTACCGTTACTGTTACTATTGCTCTTGTTCTACTATTGCTGTTGCTTTGCTGTTGCTACTACCAAACTGTTAGTAATGATAAACTTCTGTGAGAAAGAACTATTTCCAGGTGCAGCTGAATTGACAACTCAGTTGTTAAGGCTTGCATGTATTCTTTGGCTCCCCTTGTGTCAAACAATAAATTAGGTAATACTACCCGCGAAGATTGTTGCGATCCCCTACACTTGTGGGCCATCAATACTATTTTCTAGCACAGTTGCCCGGGAGCATAGCTTTACTTTTAAGTTCACTTGGATCTATTATTGTTCACTGCTACTCCTTTCATCATGGGAAAGTATCGTGATTGAAAGTTTCTTATTTTACCATCCACAAGAAGAGGTACAGTCCTAAACACCTCTGTTGCTCTTGATTCATCGTCTGTTATAAGTAAGCTTGTTACACCACCACCACATACACATGCTACACACACTGCTACTACTGTTGAGTCTGAAACTTCTTCTGATACTCATGATGTTACTTCTACTGTGCTTGATGCGAGTGGTTCATTAGGTCCTTTCCTAGATGATGGCTAGTCTAGGAAATACTGAAACTCCTAGTGAAGACACTGTTACACATGTTAGCTCACCCAAGTCTAGAGAGAGAGATATGATATTAATGATGGTTACATTGAGTTTACTGATGAATTTATTGAAGAGTGCCAAAACACACATGGTGCTAGTGCTATTAACAGTCTCCTTGAGAGACGTACCATTATTCCTAAACTGTCCTATGATCCTAAGTTTGCCACCTCTCCCATAGATATTAAAGATAAAGATTATGATTTATCCCTTGATTTATCTTATTTAGACATTGTAGAGAAATAACCTTTCTGTGGGACTAAAAATGAGAGTGTTGTGGCTTATATGAATGAGCTTTCTACTATGAGTGCTTTATTCTCTGATGATTTTAAGATGTGCAAGTACTTTGTTACTAAGATCTTCCATTTTTCACTAAAAGGAGAAGCTAAGGCTTGGTTTAATAGATTACCTCCTCGATCCATTGATAGTCCTGATTGTTTTATTGCTTCTTTCTTCTAGAAATATTTTCCTCCTAGTGCTAGACATGCTGCTTTGCAGAGACTTTTTCATTTTAAATAGGGAGAAGAAGAGAAATTGCCTGAGTCATGGACAAGGTTCTATGCCTTGATTCATGCACATCCTAGATGTCCATTACCTAAAAATGAGCTTCTTGATATTTATTATAATGGACTAACTGATGATTCTAGGACATACCTAGATAGCTTTGCTGATTGTGTTTTTAGGAAAAGAACTCCTACAGATGCTGATGAATTAATGGCTAAAATAAGCAAGAATTATGATGATTGGACTTCAACTGAGCTAAATACACCTGAGCCTATTATTCCTAAACCACATGTTCCTGAACCAGTTCCAACACCAACACCAAAGAAGAGGGGGGTTATTGCATTAAATGATGAAGGAAGCTAAGAAGTGTCTAAAGGAGAAAGGTATTAGAGCTGAAGATGTGAAGAATCTACCTCCTATAGAAGAATTATGTAAACCAATTCACCATTCATCTACTATTGAGGTACACTCTCTCCAACACTTTGATGAAGGCGATATTCCTTCTGGTAAGCCTCCTGATCAATGCTTAGAGGAACTTGACATTTTTATTGTTAAGCAACGTAATTTTAAAAAACATGTTCAGAATCATATATTGGAAAACTCTAGAGATATCAATGAGTTGAAAGATATTATGGAAAGAACTTCAAATGATATTAAAATGCTTTGTAAACACTTTCAAATGGTTCAAATCCAACTTGATCAACTTGCTAAGGTACAAAAAGATATGCTAGTTAATTCCTCAGGAGATAAACATGCTTATGGAATTAGAACTAGGAGTGGTATAGCTACTCAAGATCCTTTATATCCTGAAGGACACCCTAAAAGAATTAAGCAGGATTCTCAACAAGGTGAGAGTAGTGGTAGTCCTCGTAAGACGAAGAAAAATAAACATAGAATAGTTGACGAACCCCTTGAACCTGCTGTAGATCCTAATAGTATATTTGTTTCTGATGCTGAAACTGAGAGTGGTATTGATAAAAATGATGCTCCTGATAAGGAGGAAGTTGAGGAAGAACCTGAGAAGCACACTAAGAACACTAGGTACACAAAAGAAGATTTTATTGCTAATAAACATGGTAAAGAGAGAGAACCTTGGGTGTAGAAACTTATGCCTTTTCCAAGTAAGAAACACAATTCAAAGGAGGAAGAACACTACAACAAGTTTTGTGAGTGGATGAAACCTTTATTTTTGCAAATTCCTTTGACTGATCCTATTAAGTTGCCTCCTTATTGAAAGTATATGAAGGATATTGTCTCTAATAAAAGGAAGATTCCTAATGAGGAGATTTCTACTCTGCTTGCTAATTATTCCTTAAATGGTAAGGTTCCAAAGAAACTTGGTGATCCAGGTATACCAACTATTCCTTGCTCTATGGAGAATAATTATGTTAGAACTGCTTTATGTGATTTGGGAGCTGGAGTTAGTGTTATGCCTTTTTCTCTCTACAAAAGACTCCCGCTAGAAAAGTTGATACCAACTGATATTTCTTTGCAAATGGCTGATAAGTCAACTACTATTCCTGTTGGTATATGTGAGGATGTTCCTGTGCAAGTAGCTCATAATTGCTTGGTTCTAACTGGTTTTGTTGTGCTTGAGATGCATGAAGATGATAATATGTCTATTATTCTTGGAAGACCTTTTCTTAATACTACAGGTGTTGTCATCAATTGTAATCAAGTAAAAGTAACTTTCAATATTAATGACAAAGAGCATACTATTTATTTCCCCAAGAAGGTTGCTAAGAGCTATTGCCTGAATTCCATTGAAAATATTGAGAGCATCAAGGTTGGAGAAATATATTGTCCCATTCCACAATTTTTTTTGAAACTATTATGATTGGGACCATTGCTATCAAGTATGAGGTAACATAATCACTAGTGGAATGCAAAAGTTTTTTTTCATGTAAGATTGTTTTGGTAACAAGTATTGATCAACCTTGTTAACAAAAGGATTTTAATGAACAAACTAATGTTTTCACTATGGTTATACTTGCTTTCTTTTAGTTTTCTCCTTCCTATTATTTGCCTTTTCTCTTGTTAGATTTAGTTTTGCTAGTTGTTTGCTTGTTATAGTGCCTTAGAACTTCTGTAGTTTGGCTTTTGTTTGCTTTTGCTTCTTCTGGAAAAACTGTTTCTGCGAGAAAATCAATTTTCATACCCTGTAAATTGGCCAAAAATAAAGTTTCCCGAAAAATCCCAGAAAATTCAAAATACTTTTTTCCTCGAAAAAAGGGTCAGAGGGACACCTGGAGTGACCCAGGGGACCACCCCAGGTGCCCACACCCCAGGTAGGCGCGGCCTGCCCATCGGTGGCGCCTAGGGGGGTTTGGCCCACCTAGGTCCCTCCAAGGTGCCCCCTCACAACCATCTTCTTTCTCTCCCGAAATAACACCCGAAAACTTGTTCAAGCTCGAGTTCTTGCTGTTCTTGCTCACGATTTTCGATCTCCTTGCTCAGCCCATCTTTGCTGCTGATTTTTGGTAGGATTGCTCCTTGGTATGTGCCTCCTCCACTTGTCCAATTAGATTTGTGATTGGTAGATTGTATCTTGAGTATTTTACTGCTATAGGTGTCAGGTTGTGTGAGCTTGCATGCTTGTTCTATGCTTAGAGATTTCATTTTGATGCATGTGTAGCCCTCTAGCAAGTTCCTATAGTAGTTTATCATCATTTATCAACTTGGAAATCACTTGGTTTGATGTTTGTCTAAAAATTTCAGAAATAAAGAGGTCATGGACAACCACACATTTGCTGAATTATTTGTGAGTGATGCACCAAGAAGGGCAAGTCCTTCGAGATCATCCTCCCGTGCTAGGACCTCATACAATGCGGATCTCATCACTCCGCGATTTGGCGACAAGGGAGATGAGGGGGATGCGCACCCCTCCACCTTTCCTTGTCAAACCTTCTTGCGGGCTGCTGGGATTCTTGATGATTTTACGACCTTGGTTCGGAGGGCTGGACTAACAAGCCTTATGTAGGATGAGAGCGCGCAATATGCTATGCTCACTAAAACATTTGTGGAGAGCTTCTCCTTTACTAACAACATGTTCAATCTAGATGTTTATTTCAAAATTTATGGCAGGTCTTACCATATGACATTGAAGAAATTTTGTGAAGCTCTAGGACTTGGTACAGCCGGGTCAGCAAAGAAGATTCCAGCTCAACCCGCTGATTTATTGGAGCTCTATCGTAGAATAACCTATGATGACAACCGTAGAGCTCAACAGGGAAAGATAAGAAACATTCAGCTTCCAGCCATCAGGTACTTCGCTTACTATCTTGCCACTAGTGTTCTTGGTAGGGAGAACACTAGTAATATTTCCAGCTATCATTTGGCTTTCTTAGCTGCTGCGCTCAACAATGAAACTAAGTACAATCTTGGTTCTCTCATTGCTCGTCGCTTAACTGCTAAGGGACCCATTTATGGGGGAATTATTGCTACGCGTGTTGCTACTGCCTTGGACATTGTTGTTGATCCAAATGATACAGTTTTGGCTCCTCGGAGGCTTGATCTTGCTGCCATGAAGGCGCACCACTTTGTCACTAATGGCTCTACCCTTGAGAACTTGGTTTATAAAATGTTGTTTATTGACGGGGAAGAGAGAGAGATCCCTCTACCCCAAACCACTTTGTTTAGTATTTCTCAGGGACCTTTGTCACGCTCCAAGGATGAGATGGATGACAAGTTGCGCTCTCTTAACTTCCATGGGCACTATCAGGAGGAAGCGCCCTCATATGACCCCGTTGTACACTACACAGGGGAGTCCTCGAGATCTTACCAGGACGAGGGAGCCTCCTCGTCGTACTACGGAGGTGCACCTACTTGGGAACCATGGGATTGAGCCCCACTTAGGCCAAAAGCCTAAGCTTGGGGGGAGGTACACCGACATCACACTCATCTATATATCATGTTCGATCGGTTCTTGGTATATCCATTGTTTCGTTTTCTTTTTGGTTCTTGTTGCTGCTTTCTCAAAAACACAAATACCAAAAATATTTTCGTTGTTTCTCTTGGTCTGTTTCCTTGCTTTTTGGTTTTGATTTGCCTTAAAAGAAAATCCAAAAATATTTTGCTTTGCTTGGTTTGTTCTTGTCTGGTTTGCTTTTTCTTTTGTTTGGTTTTGCTTTGTTTGCTTTCTTTAAAAAAATCGAAAACACCAAAAATATTTGTTGTTCTTCTTTGGTTTTGTGAGTTCTTTGCAGGGTTCAGCCGTCCTCAGTGGATTTTGGTTTCATGTTATTATTCAAGTCACACAAGTGAAGGGCAATAATGAAGATTAAGACAACTTGAGGTGTGGTAAGAGGCTGGCAACGAACTTGATTGTTTCCTTTTTGTACATATACTCATCATTGTGAGCATGCTTAGCCTGTTCTTGTAAGGTGTGTGTTATTATGGATGCTTAGTAGTTCTTGGTTGCTTGTGATTAGCTCTAGCTTTCTAATAGTTTGCAGCGTGTCATATGAATGTTTGCTTGCATTGTTTTATTCATATTTTGGTATGATATTGTGGTATCCTCCTCTAAATGTTTCATGTGAATCGACTTGGCACATGCTCATGCATGCATATGACTAAACAATAGTCAGTAAGCCTCTATGATTAATTTTGCCTCAGATTTCTTGTATCACTTTCATGCCATAATTAGTCCTGTTTTGTTGCAAGCATGATTATGACAGTTATTGCTCTCTCGTGTGTCGCTCCCTCTCTATTGCTAGCCTTCACTTGCACTGAGTATGAGCTCTACCTGTGCTTCCAACTCCCTAAAACCAATATTGCCAACTGTGTCCATCATACCTACCTATTAGCATCATTTGCTACTTCAGTGCATATTCTTTATGCCGTGTTTTCTTCCAAATAAAATGTTTGTCTGTTTTGAGAAAGTTGGTTAGTAAAGCTCCCACGAACTTGATGGCACACTTTATTCCTTACACTTAATAATCCTGAACCATTGTGACTTGTCCATGAAATTTATATGCTTGAAAACTATATGCTGGGAGTTAGCAGAACTGTGCTATCACGAGAAACACTTTCAACACTTTTTGGATAACCTATCCAGTTGATACCTTTCTCTTTTGTTTGCAGATGTCATCGATGTGAAATAAAATGGGAGATTGTGAGTTCATGGAGTCTATACATTGTGTTAAAGGACCGCCTGGGCCCGCTAGCCTAAGCCATGCCTAATCATGGTGGAAACTTGAAGCATCACCATAATGAGAATTTATGAAGCATCCTCAATAAAAAGCTATGCACATAGTTGATACGCCCAATTTGCATCACCTTTCTATATCATAATTTACCTCTATTCATTGATATTTGTCTTATTATGAGGTATTACTTATGGATTTTCATCTGTTTATGCACGTTGGATGATTCCTGGAGGATGGATTGCCGGAGTCTGGATTCTGATGGAAAAGATGGTGTTTCGGTGCAATTTGGCGAAGATCAGAAAAATATGGAAACATATTATTTTACCGGAAGACGAAGGAAGCCAGAAGGAGGAGCAAAGGGGGGCCTCAAGGGGCCCACACCCCCTAGGCGCGGGCCCACCTGACCCCGCGCCTAGGGTGGGTTTGGCCCACCTGTTTGGCCTCTGACTCCGCCCCTTTGCCTATATCTTCCCTATGGAACCCTAACACCAGGGGAGCGACCACAGATAGATTTCCGCTGCCTCTCGGGGGCGGAAAACACCGAGAGAGAAAGATCTCTCTGGCATACAGATTTTTGCCGGGGGAATTCCTTCCCGGAGAGGGGAGACCGTCGCCATCAACACCATCATCAAGCTAGGCTTCATTAGGATCATCATCATCATCATCCACACCATCATCTCCACTCCGTCCCGCTGTAACAATTGTGTTGGATATTGCTTAGTTCATTAGGGGAAACTTTCCCGGTGTTGATTACTATTGTAGTTGATGCTTGTGAGTGGAACCATTGGATTATTGTTTATGTTCAGATTGTTATCCATTATCATATCATCTTTGATCTTGATCCATATGATGTCTTGTGAGTAGTTCGTTTAGTTCTTGAGGACATGGGAGAAGTCATGATGTTAGTAGTGAATCTGTGATGAGTTATTATTCAATGGTTTAGTATTTAAGTTGGGGTGCTATTCTTCTAGTGGTGTCATGTGAACGTCGACTACATGATACTTCACCATTTATGGGCCTAGGGGAATGCATTGTGTATTTGGCTACTAATCGTGGGGTTGCCGGAGTGACATAAACCTGAACCCCTGTTAGGACACCTTTGCACAAGGGAGTGTAGGATCTCAGAGTTTAAGGTTGTGGTTAGATTTATATCTTAATTACTTTCATGTAGTTACAGATGTTTGCAGGTGGTTTAATCACAAGTATGTATTAGTCCTAGGAAGGGCGGTATGTTAGCACAGGTTCACCCACACAACACTTACAAACACCAAAGAAGAGTACTCAGCTATTTGAAGCGAAAGCACTTGACAGAATTCCCATGTGTCCTCGAGAACTTTTGGTCCTTATAAGTATTTCCACCGGCTTGTCCTTTGCTAAGAAAGGATTGGGCCACTTGCTCCGTTTGTTCGTTACTTCTGTTACTTGCTCTTTGTTTTGTTGCCTTGTCAGAAAACCACTAAAAATCCGTTTGCTAAGTATTCACAGGGATTTCCTGCTCCATACCACTGTTTAGCACCTTCTGCTCCTCGTTGGGATCGACACTCCTATTTATCGAAAGTACTATGATACACCCCCTATACTTGTGGGTCATCAAGACTATTTTCTGGCGCTGTTGCCGGGGAGTGAAGCTCTATTGAAGAGTGGAACTGGTAAGGGACACTTTCACTGTGAGTATTGCTTTTGTTACTGCTTGTTACTTTGTTTCCAATATGAATAACCCACTTGGTTTTCTGTTTGGGAAAACTACTACCGCTGGTAGGGTAGTAGATGAACCACCACCTGTTGAGATAGATCCTTTTAAGATACCTACGAGTATTGTTAATCGCGTCATGGATAATTATTATTTTGGGGATGGAACTATCCATCCTGGTGATCACTTGCTTTATATCCATGACTTATGCGGGTTGTTTAAGTGTGCAGGTATCACAACTGAACAGGTGAAGAAGAAGTTACTCTCCATATCCTTGAAAGGGAGAGCTGAGGCATGGTATAAGATGTTAAAGAATGGACAATCCACGGAATGGGAGGTGATGGCATCTCTCTTTTACTCTAAATTTTATCCTCCCAGTGAAATCCAAAAGGATAGAAATCTTATATATAACTTTTGGCCTCTTGATGGAGAAAGTACAGCTCAAGCTTCGGGGAGATTGAGCTGATAATGCTTAAATGTCCTATTCATGAACTCCTTAACAACATTATTGTCAATAACTTTTATGCTAGGCTTTCTCTTCATGATAAAGATTTATTAGATGCTTCTTGTGCTGGATCATTCACAAGTATGAAGGAAGAAGATAAACGGGATCTCTTAGACCGTATTCAAGATAACACTGAGGCTTGGGAGAATGACAAAGGAAGAAAGTCAGGTATAAACTATGATTATGAATGCATTAAATATTTTATGGGTACTGATAACTTCCGTGATATTCGCAATACGTTTGGTCTTGATTTCCAAAGTATTGCCAACTATTTTAAGGCCTTTGACTCTTACATAGAAATTTCCAAGAAAAAGTGGAATAAGTACCATGCTCCTTATAAAGATGTTTTTAATCATGCTCCAGTTAAAAGTACTCAAGTTTGCACTACTAATCATATTGTGCCTGAACCCCATGTTGAGAATGCCTTTCCTAGCTAAGGTAAAGGAGTATTCTATGATTATTAGTGCAAATAACAAGGGTACAATGGAAACTGTGGAGCCTGGTAAGCATTTGAGTGTGAACCTGTGGTAGCTATTGTGAAGGACACTGTCACTAGAAATATAAAGGATGAACATATTGTCTTCTGTGAAGACGCCACTAATGTTATCTCTCATCCTGGTAAATTTAGAAAACCTAGTGTTCTTGTGCTTTCTGTTAAAATTGATGATCATTGCTACTATGGTTTATGTGATATTGGTGCTAGTTCTAGTGCTATTCCTTATGAGCTTTACAGGGAAATTATGCATGAAATTGGTCCTTGTGAGCTTGAGGACATTGATGTGGTTATTCACCTTGCTAACAAGGAGACCATTTGCCCCATTGGTATTGTAAGAGATGTGGAGGTTCTCTGTGGTAAGATTAAATATCCTGCTGATTTTCTAGTGCTTAATTCAGCAGCTAGCAAAACTTGTCCTATCATTTTTGGTAGACCTTTCTTGAATACTTGTGGAGCCATTATTGATTGTAGGAAGGAAAAAGTTTTAACTAAGTTTGATGGAGATTCTTATGAGTTTAACTTTTCCAAATTTGCTAAAGCTCCTTATGAAAATAGCTTGCCTAATAAATATTTCAGGATGGAACAACTTTCTTCAATTGATTCAGTCTATGACCTTGGACCTCTTTTTGATGACTGTAAGAATGCTTGTTCTGATGATAAATTTGTTTCTTGTGATAGTTATATTGTAAACTTTATTCAAAGTGCCACTAAAAGTTATTTTGAGAGAGGGAAACATGGTTTTATGCATCTCAATGATGTTAAGTTTCCCCGTTTTATGTTGAGAGCTTTAAAGTTGCATCTGTTTTGTCTTCCTATGCTTGTGGCTTTTTGTTTCAACAATTTGTTTTCTCATGATACCCCCATGCATAGGAAGTGGGTGAGACTCAAGTGTTTTGGTTATTTGCTTCTTTATGCTCTCTTTCACTCCATATATATATATATATATATATCCTATGTGAGCATCTTTGGAAGTTTCAAGCCTAACCTAAAGGCGTTAAAGAAAAGTACTTGTTGGGAGATAACCCAAGAGTTCTGTCGAGTCTTGGAAGTTATTACCTCTGTAATAACCGCTCCTTATCCTTTTTGTTTTGGTTTTTGTGTCAAGTTCAACTAGTTTTGTGAGGTAGAGGAGTTGTGAAAAGTGGCTGTCCTGGGACATATTTTTGTGCTACATTGTAAAAATTCGTGAGGAAGCTCAGTACGAAGGATGGAGCTGCATTTTTCTAATCTTGTTCTCCCAGTTGTTACCCAACTTTCATCAGTTCTGCACTTGTTGATTTGAGCAACACAAGGTCTTCGAAAAAATCAATCTTTACCTGCTGGTCTGTTTTGACAGATTTCTGCCATTCATTTGCCTCTTACAGAAGCTTTTGTTTTGATGGGGTTTTCAGTTGAAGTGTGCACCAAAGGTTTATTGTTTTTGCTTACACTAATGTTGTCATTGAGTTTGTGCAAAGTTTTGTATGAAGGAAATTCATAGGAGGAAGAGAGAAGGAATCTGCAGAGTTCGTCTTTGAATATGTAAAAGTGGTGAAAACAGAAGGTTCGTGAAACCCCAATCTTCTTATATTTTTTATGTTTTTTTATACATAAGGGAAGTTACGAGACAAAACTGAAGAGGAAACGGAGCCCGGGGTGGACAAACCCACCCTAGGCGCGGGCCTAGCCTAGCCGCTCCTGAGGGGGGTGTTCCACCCTCAAACTCTGTCTCCGCTTCGTTCCTGTGTCAAAACCTTCCTTATGCATTGAATCTTCATAATATATACCCCCTGGATCCCCCGAGGTTAGTGCATTGTGTCCTCGTCGTGTTTTCATTTCGATCTGTTTCTGTCAGGAAATCTTCTCAAGTTTATAGCACCATGGCCTCCGCCAACGACAAAGGCAAGAAGCCCGACTTGTTGAGGAGCTTATCAAGAGAACACCACCACCACCGAAGGAGTAATTCGTCATCAGGTTTGGCATCCCATTTGCTTGTTCCAAGCTTGGGGGAGTGTCGCGGTATCACCACCACTATCTATTATCTTTTACCTTTACAGTGGATTCATATATGTGGTAGAGTTATCTTATAGTTTAGTCTGCATGTGGAACTATCTCTCCTTTAGTTAATTATCTATGTATCCCTTGGTGTGAGTGCCTTTATTGGAATATTAATGAGAAGTCTCATCTTTTACTTTTTGCACTTCTTATTTTTAGTTTGCAATCTCTATTATTTGATGGATCTTGTTGTTCAATATTGGCACCACTTTGGGATCATCAAGTGAATCTAAATTGATTTTGGCAAACCGAGTTCTGGTCAGTGGCATTAGTTTGAAAGAAAAGAAAGAAAGAAAAAGCTTACAGGTATTTGGTATCATTTGTTTTGTTTCTTGATTGGCTCATAAGCTTAGTATTTTTTATTTAAGATTCTTTTGTGTTTTCAAGGAAGATTGCATGTTTGGCTTTATTACTTGTATGTTTGCTTGCTTCTTTCAACTCTCTTGCTTGCTACCCAGCCTTGCTAGCCAAAAACCTATTTTGAGAAGGCATACTTCTCATGTTTCCAAAACCCTTTGTGTTGGGGATATGCTATATGGGTATACTCATAGCATGTCACTTATCTGGATAACCCGGGTGGCCCACAGTTGGTAGCATGGCCTATGGACTGCTGGGCGGCCCAGTTAGATGGATCCAGAAGGGAGGACCATGCCGGATAAAGGAAGGCTACGGTTGGAGTTACTGACGTACCCGGAGCCTTGGAGTGCAAGATACACAAGACTAGTAATAGACGGTGTAGGACTCTGTAACCTGTCCGGCTAGGACTTTTCCCTGTAACCCTAGGACCTGGCGACTATATAAGTTGGGCCTATGGGAGCCTTTAGGGCATCGATTCATACAATCTCGCACAACGAACCTATCTCTCTACTTGGCGTATTGCCCTTATAGTGATTTATAGCAGGAGTAGGATTCCGCCACCGTCGTGGGATCTGAACCTGGGTAAGCTGTGTTACCTCGTACCCGTCAACCGTCCGCCTTCCCACACGTCTCTAAACACACACTGTGAGGACCCCTCCATGGCGTACTCGTCGGCAATACCACGACAGTTGGCGCCCACCGTGGGGCCAGAGGCGCTTCAGGCTCTTCAGCGGGCGAGGACCAAGATCTTCGCGAGAATCGGCGAAACTGTAGCCATCGGTCGTGTTCTCTTCTCCGGCAACGTTCCGATCGTCCCTCCTGACGAGTTATGGATCCCGGCGAAGATGAGCCCTACGCGGTTCGATCGTTCCTATCAGATACATCCACCTCTTCATCGGCGAAACCGACTCAGGCACTAGTTCCCTGGGAGTCGGAGGAGCATCAAGGCCCGCACGAACCGCCTACGGGAAGGATACGTTCGCGGAAGGATCGATGTCGGATCTCTCTTCAGAGTTTGCCGACAAAGATCGGAAAAATTCAAGGCCCACCCAAACCGCCCCTCTGCAGGATATAAAGGTGGAAGATCACTGCAAATCCGCCGATTTCGCCCGCACGTCTGGACAGCAGAGATCCAAGTTCGTCGAAGTGGTTACCATCTTCGATCTGGAGCATTGCGTTCAGAGAGAGGGCGAAAACCCCCGCAATTATCTGGCCAGGTGGCTCCGTATACGAGCCGATCTGGCCCACTACCCCGATGATAACGCTTTGTATCACTTCGTGGAAGGACTGGACCATGGCAAACTTGTCCGACATTCTCTAAGACGGCAGCAGGCAACAGGACGCCTTACCCTTGAACAGATAATGAGCACCGTCAACAGCTACGCGGAGGCTGCTGCAGAAGCCTAGAAAGCACTTGCGCTCATCGACGGAGAACCTCCGATTCAGCCACCACCACCACCGCCTCCCGCCGCCATCGTCGCAGCCGCGCCAACACCTCCAATCATCGTCGCTGCCGTTGCACCTCCACCGCCCGTCATCAAGGAAGTCTTGGCATCCTCCGAATCTGTCATTGACGTGCTTTATGCTGACTTTAGTGCAGATTCAGAGGAGATAGATTTCAGTCCAGAAGAGATAGACTCCGCTATGCAAGAGATGGAGGAGGAGTACTCGCGCGACAAGCAAGCTAACAACGCCGTCACATTTGGGACGGCGATGGATGAAGATCAACCCGGACGAGCTCCGCCTACAGCGCTGCTAAAGGGGAAGGGGCCATTTATCGCTGCTGACGATGATCGCCCAAAAGTCATGCCTCCTCCACCTAACCCAGTGCAGCAGCCGCAGGAACTCAGCACCGGCCCGAGCAACAACAACACCGCAAACTTGCCGCCTCCAGCATCTACGTCTGCAGCAGCCCAAGTTACTCCAGCTGATAGAGTGATGTACGGAAATCTCCTCGTCGAGCCACTGACCATTGCTCATATCCGGAACTTGACCCAGCTTGACGAGAAGCGCCAGCAGCTGCTGGAGGAAGCACAGGCCATCGCGGAGCAAGGCACTAAGCTAGATCGAGATCTGGTCAACACGCAGAAGTCCATAGAGAAAGCTAGAGCAATGGAGGCCGAGTACAAGACTTTGCTGCAGCAGCAGAAGGCCAAGAAAGCTCCAGCTCGTGTCATCAACGATCCTAGTGTACAACGCAACCTAGGATGGGCTCCCTCGAAGCCAGCACAAGCCAAGCCATACATTGACAATGAAGGCAAGCAGGTGATGCCCACCCCACTCCTTAACCTCGCCGTCACCAAGACCCTTTTGGAGCAGGATAGATCGCCTGAGGCAGTGGAACAGGTCTATGACCTAGTGTCCAAGGCGGTGAAGCAGCAGGAAAATACCACCCCTCAGAGGCTTGAGTCCGACCTAGCGCTTTGCCAGTCTAGCCAATATAAGCCGCCAAGGGACAGATCTCCTCTTGATGTCGGGTCCTAGACGGGTTCATCAGAACAAAGACGGAGAGATGCACGCAACAAGAAGGATGCCAGCCCCATATCCTCCGACCATAGAGAAAAGGCCCGACCTCGTCGCCCATCGCCACCGCCCCGATCACCCCGACATCGTGAAGATTACAAGGCTCACCATCGTATATATATGCCCCCACCAAAGCAGTGCGGCATCTTCATCCGCGACAACGCGGATCAGACCCATCATGGCGGAGAGCGCAACCAAGGACACAGGAGCAGGTCACACCATGACCCTCCGCGTCCGACAAGCAACCGTGACAGGTGTGAGGCATCGCAGGAGGGTAACATCAAGAAGGATAACCCACCGCCACCTCCGCCTCCGTCACCGCCAAGTAGTCACCATGGCGGAGGAGGCCCGCGTCGTTCACGCAGCCCATCCCCTGTTGACAAGAAGAAGAAGAACCTGGAGCCGTACGATGCATGTTCGCGGATCGATAAGATCCATGAGGCCCGGGAAGGACCATACCTAGGACCATGTTGCTTTGGACCTGCAATATGGTCCGCAACTTACCCCAAAGGTTTCCGGATTGACAAGACCATCAAGCCCTATGACGGCACCGCCAAGCCAGACACATGGTTGCAGGACTATGGCAACGCGGTGGAGATTGCCGGAGGCAACCCGAACATCATCGTCAAGTACCTCCCATTAATGTTGGCAGGCACGGCCCGCCAATGGATCAACGACCTACCGGAGAAATCTATCTACATCTGGTTGGACATGCAAGAAGCGTTCACCAAGAACTTGGAGGGTACATACAAGTGTCCCTGCACTGTGGGCGATCTACAGCGGTGCATGCAAGAGAAAGACAAGACATCTCGCGCCTACCTCTCCCCCTGGCTGGACATGAAGAATTCCTGCGCAGGAGTGCACGCTCAGACCGCCATGGCCGCCTTCATCGACGGGTTGGAAAGGGGCACGTTGCTCCGACATAAGCTGAAGCACTTGCAGGACAATCACCAGCTTGACTTGAATCAGATGATCCAGTTGGCCAGTGAGTTCGCAGCTGCCGACGACGATGCTCGCGGCTCCATGCCGGCAACAACCGTTCCAACTCAAGCTCGGAGGAATAGCAGTACAGAGCGGAAAACCGCTCCAAAAGAAAAGCAATCTACCGACATGGTCGCTATGACTTTTGCAGGACGAGGCGATGGCGGACAGCGTGGCCGAGGAAGGGGAGCTGGTCGTGGGCAGCAACGAGGAAGTGAAACCACCTTAGCGCCGCTCCGCATTCCCCAAACCTACGAGGAGTACCGCGATATGCCATGCCTCGTACACCTCGACGTCAATGGCAAAGCCACCCATACCAATCGACACTGCAAGTTCGTCAACGACCTTCAGGAAGACCCGGAGTTCGGCTACAAGCGAAGTCGGAAGAACAGACCGCGAGGCAAGGGCAAGGGGAAGAAGAAGGAGGAGGATTCCAAGGATTCAAGTGACATGGACGAAGACGTTGACCCGAAGGACGCCGCCAAGAGCGACGACAAGGGCAAGAACCCCTTCGCGAAGAAGGCTCCAGTCTACCACACTTTCCTTGGCACCCCCACTGTCCGACAATAGAAGACCTCTTTGAGGATCCTGATGGCTACTCTCCCCCCAGTTCCCCAGTACCTACGCTGGTCGGAGGTTCCAATCACTTGGGACAGGACGGACCACCCAGACCTTATACCTACGGAGAACCAGTATGCCATGGTCATCAACCCCTTGATTGACGGCGTGGAGTTCAGCAAGTGTATGGTGGATAGTGGAAGCAGCATTAACATCATGTACCTGGATACATTGCAGAAGATGAACTTGACGGAGGCAAACCTAAGGCGGACCAACACCATCGTCCACGGCGTAGTTCCTAGTCGGGAGGCTCAGTCCCTTGGGTGCATTACACTTCAGGTTGCCTTTGGCGATGTTAACAATTACTGTAAGATCCCTCCCTTATAAAGGTAAGGATCCCTGTGATTGCAATGCTAGTCCCTGGATCAATGCTAGCATCCACAGTTTAAGATGAAGTACACAGAAACAAAGGTCATTATTACATATCATTCCAGACAAATATAGTCTTTTACAACTCCATGGCCATAGGCCTAATACAAGAGTTTAACCATAACAATATAAATAAGTCTTCATCTTCATGTTCCACAGGCAAGCATGTTGAGTGTAGACTCATAACCCCTAATCATCATCATAATAACCTGCAACCTCACAAGTTACAGCCACAGTTGGTCAATACATTGGAATAGTATTGGCAAGTGATACCTTAGTAGAATATTAGCATCTAGATACTACATGAATTTGGCTAAGTGTAGCTTAGGCTTGCTTTGCTCAAAATAGGTTTTACCTATCAGTTGAAACACTAAGTTTTTCTTTGACAAAACTTTCCCAAGGAATCACCAATAGACATTGGTGATCCTTCACCCTTGTTCAACCACAAGTTTTAACTTAGAAAATTGGGATGAGGAGATTCTTGATAGCTTCCATGTCTTGATGCTTAAGTTATCCAATACCAGGGACATGGCTAAGTACTTAGATTCTTCCATCTGCAGAGGTTGTGCACTTTCCCCACAAGACTTGATTTTCACCAAGACAGGACCTTTCAGAAGCCTTCCCTTAGACCAAATGGACGCGCTCCAAACCTATCATCCCACTACCACCAACTGTCCAAATGGCTAAGTTATTGCAACCTATATGATCCAGGAAGAGCCCATAATGCCATGTGGCTGCACTAGAAGCTTCTTAACATTTGGCATCTCAAATCCCTTTGTTCCTGGGTGGCTTTCCACAAGTGAGATACACAAGGTAAACCATAGAAATGGGCCTTGTGTAAGCACTCAGCACAAACCATTCTTTCCATTCCACCCAGGTGTTTCATTCACTTAGTTGTTTTATTAGAAAAAACAAGTCAAGGACTTAGAAATATTTCATATAGCATGAATATATAAACCACCCTTGGTTGCTACTAGCTAGGCTAAGCATGGTAATGGTAAGCATCTTAACTTAGAGGAAATTTTAACAATTCTACAACTACTAGGATTTCCCAAGCATAGCAATAAGATACTTAGCAAAATATTCATGCAAGTTCCTATACAAAATATTTCTAATGCATAGGTGAAAATTATAGGAATAAAATCATGAAGCACCACTTGCCTTGGTAGTTTGGGGAGTAGCAACAATCTTCAATACCACAATCACTATTTGCACCAAAATCTACACATAAAATAATGGCACCAAAATCACATAACAAAATATACAATCAAAAATATATGAATGCATGCAAATTCCATGTGATGATTTTTCTACACCAAACAAGACAAGTATACAGTACTGAAGCATAAACAAGTCCAATATACTCAAAATAAACTTTATTTGATCCTTAAAACATTTTTCAAATAGTTTCCATTCTCAAATTATGCCTACAAATGTCTCTGCTAAAATAACCATTTTTACAGAGGGAAACATTAAACACATTGCATAAACAGATAGGATTTTCTCTCCTGATTCGAATGATAAAGTTTGCAAAAATTGAACGTGGGAATCAAAAGTTATGAATTTTGCAAGTTTGAATCACTAATAGATCTAAATTCTGTTTTTAAATCTAAACTCAGGCCACGCGGCGCTCTCTGATTCGTCGGTACCGCTTCGCACGGATCGACCAGCGTGGACCGCACGATCTAAATGAAATCGCATGGCCAGATCTAACTCGTACCCCTTCGCTAAGTGGATCTATCATATGCGTTAGATCTAGATCTAATGGCTACTGATCAAACAACCAATTTTTGGTGGCGCTGGCGATGATGGCGTGGTGGCGGCGCTCTGTCAGTGACGCTCCGGCGGCTACAGAGGGGGCTGGGGTCAACGAAGGGGCTTACCGAACTCGCAAGGTCATGCTGATGCTCAACCACTTGCTGGCGTGGACAGGGGCGCACCATGGAGGTCGCTGGGGGTCGTTGGAGTTGCGTGCAGCGTCGGGTGCTTGCAGATGATGTTGTTGTCGATGATGTAGACCGCCCTAGCACGAACCAGTGGCGTCAGAGGATGCACAAAGTTGCGGCGAACAAGACAGGGTCAGAGAGGAAGCAAGGGGCGCTCAGACTTTACCGGTATTCCTCGTCGGAGTTGAGCGGCGTCTCTGTCGCTTGCAGGGGTGGACGGGAACGGCTAACTGGGTAAAGCGCGGCCAAACGAGAGGGGTCAGAAGGTGCGCAAGGTTGAAAGGAACACGCTCGTTTGAGTTAGAAGGGAAGGGGTGGTCTGGCTCACCGGAATTTCGTCGCCGGAGTTCGTCGGTACAGCGGCGTTGCAACGTGGAATTGTGGCAGCCTGGTGGCGGAGCAAGTGTGAGGTGTGAGGGGAAATGGTCGTGGTGGAGAGGAGATTAAATAGCCAGGAGCGGGGCGGCGATTACTCCCTGCATCAATGAGATTTATGCGAGCAGTGACTGTGGCGAGGTAACGGCGGAGCGGCTCGGCCGTGCGTTGATTGAGGACGAAGCTGACAGGGCATGATGGGGTCAACCTATCAATGGGTGGGTGCACGCGGCTGCGGTGAGAAACAAAGAGAAAAGAAAAACCCCGGGTGGGCTGCTTTGTCTGTTGGGCCGAAAAGGTGGCGCCAGGCCTAGTTCTGTTTTCTCATTCTTTTTCTTTTTCTAAATTGATTTTGAGGAATCCTTTTCAAATAAATTCAAAAGCATTTGAATTCCAAATCTTTCTGGACTTTTGTAAAGTGAAGACTTCATAATTTTGAGGATAAAACCATGCTGTCTTGCTGGACATGCTTGGTTCCTTTGAAATTTAAAAATAAACAGTGCCTTAGCACAAGATTTGATAAACATTTGAAAATGGTTTTAATAGCAAAATTTGATTTGAAAAATTTTGTCCAAGCTTGGAACTCAACCACACCACCTCATGAACAAAAAATCCTTGGTTTGAAACAAATATTCTCTCTCTAGAAAGTAGCATTGGATCAATGCTTGCTTACATAAAATAATAAGCACCCAAATGCTTCTATTTTTGTAATGACTTTGAAATTGATCCATAAATGATTATGCATGCATGGATGATATGCAGACTTTTGAAAAACATGATTTTAGGGATGTTACACAAACGGTGTCATCACCATATATCCGGAAGCTTTACCAAAGCAAGGGACTGCAAGATCAATGAAGCAGCCGTTTGCAGAAGCTGTCCTCTACATCGAAGAATTCAAAGAGATCCAGAGTAAGGTCGATGACTCAGAGATGCCCGCGTCGAAGAAGCAGATCTCCGACTCCACTCCTGCGTTCAAGGCCGCCATCGAGATGAAGCCGGTGGAACTTGTGGTAGGCGATGCCTCCAAGGTCACCGCCATTGGGACGAACCTGGATCTGAAATAGGAAAGCGCGCTCGTCGAGTTCCTCCGTGAGAATAGGGACATATTTGCCTGGCAACCTGCCGACATGAAAGGTGTACCTAGGGAACTTTCCGAGCACAGCTTAAACATTGATCCAAAATGCAAACTAGTGAAACAACCTCTATGATGCTTTGGAGATGAGAAGAGACGCACCATTGGCAAAGAGATAGCTAGGTTACTTAAGGCTAGATTTATCCGAGAAGTCCTTCACACCCGATGGGTGGCCAATCCTATACTTGTCCCCAAAAAGGGAACCAATGAATTAAGAATGTGCGTTGATTACACCGGCTTGAACAAAGCATGTCCCAAAGATCCGTTTTCTTTGCCTCGCATTGACTCGACGGCTGGCTCGGAGCTTTTGTGTTTTCTCGATGCATACTCAGGATACCACCAGATCAAGATGAGAAAGTTGGACAAATTGGCCACTTCGTTCACTACCCCATACGGCATGTTTTGCTATGTTACGATGCCCTTTGGGCTGAAAAACACAGGTGCTACCTACCAGCGGACAATGCAACGTTGCCTCCACGACCAAATTGGTCGGAACGTTCATGCTTATGTGGACGATATCGCGGTGATGTCTAAAAAGTCAAATGACTTAATCTCCGACTTAAAAGAAACCTTTGATAATCTCCGGAAATACAACATGATGCTCAACCCTAAGAAGTGTGTCTTCGGGGTTCCAGCCGGCAAACTGTTAGGCTTCATTGTTTCCCAGCACGGAATCGAGGTCAACCTCGAGAAAATCAAGGCCATCCTAAACATAAACCGTCTGACATGCCTAAAGGACATTCAAAGGCTAACAGGTTATGTTGCAGCAGTTAGTCGGTTCGTCAGCCGACTTGGAGAAAAGGCTCTGCCGCTGTACAAGTTGCTAAAGAAGGCGGACGAATTCACGTGGACAGACGAAGCAGATGCAGCATTGAAGCAGCTGAAGGAGATTCTTTCCTCAGCGCCCATCCTTGCAGCGCCTGAGCCTGGAGAGCCCCTGTTAATATACATGGCGGCAACCAACCGGGTAATCAGCATCGTCGTCGTGGTAGAGCGGAAGGAACCAGGCTATGCGCACGGAGTTCAACGACCAGTTTACTACGTGAGCAAGGTCTTGACAGAGTCCAAGCAGCGTTACCCGCACTACCAGAAGATAGCTTATGGAGTATTCCTTGCCTCTCGGAAGCTGAGGAATTATTTTCAGGAGCACCCAATCACAGTGGTGAGCAAGACTCCACTGTCCGACATAATCAACAACAGCGACGCTACATGAAGGGTCGCGAAATGGGGCTTTGAACTTGCCGCCTTCGAGATCACCTACACGAGACGCGACACTATCAAGGCACAAGCCTTGGCGGATTTTGTTGCAGATTGGACGGAGATGCCAGATGCTACTCTGTTGCCGGAACCAGAGTACTGGGTGATGCACTTTGACGGATCAAAGCTGCTCAACGGCTCGGGGGCTGGTGTATTGCTACAGTCACCAGCAGGAGACAAGCTACACTACGTTTTGCAGATCCACTTCGAGGCTACAAACAACATGGCGGAGTATGAAGCACTCATTCACGGACTACGTGTAGCCAAGGATATTGGTATCAAGTGCATAGTTTGCTGTGGAGATTCCGACTTGGTTGCCTAGTAGGTGACTGGCAGCTGGAATGCACGGAACCCTATGATGGAGGCATATCGAGACGAAGTGGACGAGATAGCCAAGAGCTTCTTGGGCTACGAAGTCAAGTATGTACCTAGGGATCAAAACGAGGCGGCTGATCTGCTGTCTAAGCTTGGATCAGGGCACAAGAAAATTCCGCCAAGAGTTTTCCTAGAGCACTTGCGCACACCATCTGTGAAGGGAGCCGACATCGACAACCCGGATAGAGCTGACTCTTTCGTCAACATGGTGACTAAGGTCCCTCCGGCTTGGACAAAACTGTTCATGGAATATCTCGAACACGGAACTTTGCCCGAAGACGAAGTCGAAAGATGGCAAATAGTACAACGAGCAAAGGGTTATACCATAATCAATGGACAACTCTACAAAAGGAGCACTACTGGTGTATACCTAAAGTGTGTTTCCCAGCTAGAAGGTATGGAAATCCTACGCGAAATCCATCTAGGAGACTACGGGCATCACGCCGCTCCTCGATCGTTGGTCGTGAAAGCCTTCCGGCAAGGATTCTACTGGCTGACCACGAAGGCGGACGCCGACAAGCTGGTTGAGACATGCATGAGATGCCAGTATTATGCCTGGCAACCACATGTTCCTGCTGAAGAATTGCGAACAATACCAATAACTTGGCCGTTTGCAGTCTGGGGGCTAGACATGGTGAGACCGTTACAGACGGCACCTTGTGGGTTTACGCATCTGCTTGTAGCAGTTGATAAATTCACTAAATGGATAGAAGCTAAACCCATTAGAAAGCTTGATGGGGCAACTGCCCTCATGTTTGTCCGGGATCTGGTGGTGAGATATGGTCTCCCACATAGCATTATCACCGACAACAGCAGCAATTTGTCACTCGGAGAAGTGGAGGCTTATTGTTGGGAGAAAGGCATCCGACTTGACCTTGCATCTGTGGCACACCCACAGTCCAACAGTCAGGTTGAGCGACCCAATGGATTAATTCTGCAGGGAATCAAGCCACGTCTTGAGGCACCGCTATATAGAGCAACTAGAGCCTGGGCGGAAGAATTACCATCTGTGCTGTGGAGTTTATGAACTACACCCAACAGATCCACCGGCTACACCCCTTACTTCATGGTATATGGAGCAGAAGCCATCCTGCCTTCCGACATACTTCACGATGCACCAAGAGTTTCCGCCTATGACGAAGATGACGCTGAAGAATCCAGACGCCTGGATGTGGACCTTCTCGAGGAGGAGCACGTTTTGGCATGCCAAAGATCCGCCATCTACCAGTAGAAGATACGCAGCTACCATAGTCGCCACATTCGGCATCGCTCGTTTAAAGAGGGGGATTTGGTGCTCCGACTTAAGCAGAAGAAGTCACACAAATTATCCCCGCCATGGGAAGGGCCGTTCATCATAAGCAAGGCGCTACTCAATGGGTCTTACTACCTTGTTGACAATCGTGAACTGAAGGATAGACCCAACGAGGATAATAAGCGTAAGAGACGTGACCCGGATGATGACTACCCGGAGCTTGATCGGCCATGGAACATAGCATAGCTACGTCCTTTTTACACTTAGCATTTTTTTTTCTAATTGTGTACCTCTTATATGATCAATGAAATAAAGATCTCTGGTTCACTCATATTTCTGTGTCTTTTACCTCCTTTAGTGTTCTTTTTTGGATCATGTAAAAACTTTATGCACAAGCTTTGCGATTGCACTTATGAAAATTCCGCCTATGGGCGTTAGCTTAAGTTTTCTGGTCTACATGCTCTTTGTCGTTTTTATGTGGATTCTGGAGTAGTGACTTTTGGCACTTATTGTCGGCGATTTTGTGCTCAGGTTATTGACGGTGCCATTGGGCATCATCACCTAAGCGCATGGTTCCGACAACGAGTCTTCCGACTCACGAATAGTCAAGCATAAGAACCAAAGTGATGGATAAGCTAGCACTTGCTTAAAACAATATATACATGCTGGAAACTAGTTCTTGAGCAGCAAGAAGTAACAACCATTGTTTTCCTCCTTAAGTTACATAAACAAGTTTTTCCGCATATGCACCAAAGGTGAAACAAATATTACAAAGTTGTTCTTCACTCCTTTGGGGCAGGTGACTTGGAAGCAGCATCATCACCAGCCGGAGAACCACCCTCGAAGTCAGTGCTGTGGTGGGACTCAGAGGAACCTTGGTTGCCGCTATCGATGATGTTCATGGGCACGAAGACGTCGATGTCCACCAACTCGGCAACTCTAGTGTCATAGCCCACGAGCGATGACAAGATGGCTTCATGGTTAATCTCTTTGCCATCATCGTCTACGCCGGGAATGCCAGAGGTCACCATGTCGATGTCGGCATCTTCATAGTGTCCCTTAACCATTGACAGCGCCATCCTTGCGCCAGCCCATGCACATGAAGCTTTCCAGCTTGTGATACGCTCGGGGGCTCGGTGCAGAATCTCCGAGTACTTCACCATGGAGTTGCCGGCAAGAACCATGCATTCCTTGGCTGGAGGAGGTGATCGGGTTAAACCCATATGAGCTGCAAAATTCCGACAAGGAGCGCATGAGTTCAACAATTCAAATTACCCAGACTACAGAAACCCAAGACAGAGAAAACTTACTGAAGATGCTGGCCTCAGCTTGCCAGAGGGTGTCCACCAAGGATTCTTTCTCTTATTGGAGGAGCTTATACGTCTCGCTATGGCGTTGATTTTGCTCATCGGCGGCTTGCTTCTGATCTTTTAAGATCTCAATCTCCTCCTTCAAGCGATTGATTTCCTCGATGGCGGAATCCTGCAGGACCTTCATCGACTCCTCATGCATTTTCGGCATATCCTTCCTCTCCTGCTTAAGAATTTTGTTCTCGCTATCCATCTCTTGAATGTGCTGGGATTGCTCAACAATATTCTTGGCCTTGGCGATGGTTTCTGCAAGTCAGAGAAAGCAAAGTACACAGTGAGTACTCGGAGAATATGGGCACAATACCAAGTCGGAATGCGAAAAAGAAAACAGACGCTTGCTCTTGGTGATCTGTTCCTTCAAGAAGGCAGTTTTACCCTTTTCGGCTTCTAGGTCTGCGCGCATCTTCTGGTAATTGTCATTGGCCATGCCCCTCCAAGCACTCTCGTTTTGTGGAAAAAAGTGCAAAGTTAAAATGTTGTTTGGTTTTCTTGGAGAATCTAACCGGACATTTTCCACCTAGACGCTCGGGGGCTATAGCGAGAATTTTTTGACTTAGTAATATGCTTAGCTTTTATTTAAGCATCTAGTCGGAACTAATTCAGTTACAACAAGAGGCTTGAGGGTTACAATATGGAAATTTATAAACACTGCGTGTGCTACTCTTAAAGCATCTAGTCGGAACATTTCATTCCATCTACATGCTTGGGGGCTACAGCGAGAGTTTTTCTAACTTAGTCACTCTTAGAGCATATAGATGCAAAAATCTATTGTTTTTCCATCTAGATCCTCGGGGGCTACAGTGGGATACTCATATGAAATGCAAAAGGCAAAGAAAACTTAAAGTGCGATGATCTTGAGGTTCGTAGCACTCTCGGCCAACAGCTTGGCAAAGGATTCGCTGTTTCCTTGCAAGATTTCTGCTTGCCGGCGGAGCTCCTCTAGACCGCACGTCGGAGATGTCGGCGCCACACCAGGGACCAAAGCAGTGCTACCCGGTGTAAGTACCGGATAAACTATCTTTGGATAGGCTATGGTTTTCTTGGGTGCGGGGGCGCCGCCAACGGCAGAGGTACCTGCTTCCACCACCGCCTTACCGCCACCTATGGCATCGTTAGCCGGAGCTTCAGCCATTTGGTGGGCGGCACTCTCCTGTGTTGCCTGCTCGCCGACGACTGCAACCTCAGTAGAAGCACCTGAGTCCACTTCCATGCCGGAAAGGCCAGATGCCTCCTTAGCTTGTGAGCTTGTCGGGGCAAACGAAGGATTGACGGAGGGAGTGGTAGGGGCGATGGCGGGAGATGTGTCGCGATGCAGCATGTCCTTGATAGTTCTAGAGGCCCCCAATTTGGAGGTATTCTTGAGGCTGGTCGTGGCTTTCTTCCTGAAATGTGCAAAATGCATAAGTACAGGAGCAAGACAGATAAATAGACAACGTTGGAGGAAGATAAGCTTACATAAGTGGGGGTGCTTTGACAAAGGGGATCCCAGTAACTTTTCTATTTTCCGCCTCCAGGGCGGCAGTAGTCTTCTTGGAGGCTCCACCCTCCGTCTTCTTCTTCTTGCCTCCGTCGGTAGCGTCAGAGGTGGAGCTCTTCCGCTTTCGCGCCAACGGAGCCTCGTCGTCGGACACGACCATGACTTCCTTCATCTTTGGATCATAGATTTGGGCAGCCAGGTTTCCCTCCTCTAGATCGCTAAGCTGTTAAGTGAGAAATCACCATGTTAGATAAGATGACACTTGCAAGACAAAAGAACTTGAGTATATGTCGTACATGGAAAATAAATACCTACCTTTGGGCCCTTGCTGTGTACGAACATGTCGTAGGTGATGGTGAAGCCACGCTTCTTATCCTTCACCTTCACGATGTCCTTAAGGAGGAGCTTGACGGAGTCGCTCGAGAAGTTATCCACAGAGATGCGGAGGCTATCCCTTCTGTCACTGGTATACTCGTGCATGAGCTTCGCGCGGTGCTGCAGAGGTTGGATTCGCCTGATGAACAACACATGGCTAGGTACAAGCCGGTAAAACCCATCTCTACGAACCATTCTATCCCCTTATGGCGCCGGAAGCATCGAGGTCAGAGGGAAGGGAGGCCTGGGATCTCCATGACGAGGCTTCAGCGGAGGCTCCGTCAACGAAGTCCAGGTACGTTACTTGTCGGCCAGCCAGAGGGATGTCTGGGCCATAGAAGTACGTCCGTTGACAATTTTTGTAGGACTCGTGGCCGACGATGTCGGGGAACCGCCGGCCAGGTCGAATCTTGAAGCTTATGGTGCCGCAGTTCCTGAGTTCTTCCTTGCTATGTTTGGCTTCACGTTTGACGGTGAAGAAGTACACAAAGAGGTCTAACCTAGGCCTTATCCCTAAGTATCCCTCGCAGAGCGCCGCTTAGTTGCTAAGCACTAAGATACTATTGGGGGAAAGATTCTGGGGCTGGACTCCATAGTGATTCAAGACAGAGAGGAAGAAGTTGGAGATGGGCAGGGAGACGCCGCGTACCAGTTGGGATTTTGAGGTACACCTTTTCTCCGGCTTGGGGAGAAGGTGTAACCTCGCCGGTCAGCGCCGCCTGCTAGGCGAGCCCCTCTGTCGCAGGGAGGTAGCCCTCAGCGATCATCTCTTGGATATCACGGTCCGTGATATCTGAGCCGCGCTAGTCGCCCTTGTGCGAATCTGGCTCCTCCTCCAACGGCTCCAGCGCCGCCAGATTAAGGTCGCCGCCGGTGGACTCGATCACCGCTGATGGGGGGATGACTAGGCCCTCTGGAGGCACGACAATGGAGCTCGCCGACTTCGCCGCGACTTCGTTTGACACCGCCATGGAGGGAGAAGTGCTGCTGTTGGCCATGGAGTGAGGTTGGGTGTGACTGGTGTGGATTGGAGGCTAGGGTTTTTTCGTGAGTTAGGCGCGGAGAGCTCGAGGGGGCGCACACTGGAGGAAGAAGACGATGCGAGGATAATGAGGTAAAAAGTGGAAATTCCACCGTGGTTACTATTTATCATCTCCAGCATCAAGATTTGTGCAGCTTGATCGAACGGTTGCCGCGTAGACGACGTGTTCGCGAACGTGCGCGGAAATTTTGCCACGTCTCCAACCGTCGCCGCCAACGGTTCGTATCGCTCGCACGGGAAAATCGGACATGATTGCGTTCTCTGCATGTGTGAGTTACGAGGAGTCGCTGACCTAAGCCTACATCGTCTTAGCTGGTATAGGCATATGAGCCGTCACATCGGAAGATTCCGCATGGATGGATCCAGTCCGGCTACGGAAGAGTATGATGGAAGATTCAACATTTCTCCGACTTACATATTCAAGACGGAGAAAGCCTTGCAGGGTTCTTTGGGAGGACTACAAGATATTGCTTGACGATTTGCCGACATCCATCTAGAAGGAGCATTCCACACGGAGAGGCAAGACGGCGCAAGATCTCGGAGTTCTCCGGGGGCTACTGTTGGGGATATGCTATATGGCTATCCTCATGGCATGTCACTTATCCGGATAACCCGGGTGGCCCACAGTTGGTAGCATGGACTATGGCCTGCTCGGTGACCCAGTTAGATGGATCCAGAAGGGAGGCCCATGCCGGATAAAGGAAGGCTATGGTTGGAGTTACTGACGTACCCGGAGCCTTGGAGTGCAAGATACACAAGACTAGTAATAGACGGTGTAGCACTTTGTAACCTGTCCGGCTAGGACTTTTCCCTGTAACCCTAGGACCTGGCGACTATATAAGTCGGGCCTATGGGAGCCTTTAGGGCATCGATTCATACAATCTCGCACAGCGAACCTATCTCTATACTCTGCGTATTGCCCTTATAGTGATTTATAGCAGGAGTAGGATTCCGCCACCGTCGTGGGATCTGAACCTGGGTAAGCTGTGTTACCTTGTACCCGTCAACCGTCCGCCTTCCCCCACGTCTCTAAACACGCACTATGAGGACCCCTCCATGGCGTACTCGTCGGCAATACCACGACACTTTGAACCAAAAACTCTTGCCACTTGTGTCCACCATATCTACCTAGTAGCACTTTTTTTATTCCTAGCAAATTCTCAAGCTTCATCTACCTTTCGAATTAAAAAGTATTTTGTTATGTGAAAACTAGTTAGTAAAGCTCTCACGAACTTGATGGCACAATTTATTTACTTGCCCCTAATAAACTTGAGCCATTGTGGACATCGAAGTTGTATATGCTTGCATCTATACGTTGGGATTAGCAGAATTGTGCTGTCACGGGGAACGTTTTCAACATTCCACTTGTACCTTGTTGTACATAGTTGATATCGTGCTCTTTTGTCAATTGATGTCAACGGTGTGAAATAAAGAGGGGACTTGTAAGTCCATGGAGTTTTTATTCTGTGTTAGAGAAACACCTGGGCCGCTAGCCTAAGCCATGCTTAATCATGGTGGAAACTTGTAGCATCACCATAGTGAGTCATCTATGAAGCATCCTCAATAAAAAGCTATATGCATTGTAAATAAAAAGATTGCTGAGATGCTCATTGTCTGCTTGCCTTGTCATTTTGGTTATGGGAAAGCTCCTGTACCATGTGCAAGGGTACCCTGTTGGTGGTTCTCAATGATATGCAAATACTTACAATGACAAAAACTTACTTGGATACAAAGTTGAGTATGCATGAGGATTGGCCCTCATATTCAAGGGACATGAGATTGCCAACTTATATTTCGTCAAGCATATACTCCATCTTTGTTCACTTTAACCTTAACCATCTCAAGATGCTTATGATAGGGGCAAAGAGGGCTCAAAGCTAGTAAGTACCATAATCTTTTGGAATCTCTTTATGACTTGTAATCTGCGGTGACCCAGCATACCACTGCATGATGTAGTATACTATAGTCGTTGACATAACACCAATGAAACACCATTCACTAGTATTACATCCCTCAGAATGGCACAACAAAAACACAGCGGGTCCAATACATGGCTAAAGGTTACAACTCACTCTTTACACAAGATCCAGAGAACACTCTAGGTTAAAGAGAGAAAGACCTTCTTACAGAGAAGAATCAAAGATGAACAACGCAAGAACTAGTATACTATTAAGTCTAGTATTTTAACTAAAGGGTTCGCATTGCTGCTATTGCAATACTTTACAGAATTAGGTTCTTGACTAGAGATTATATTTCTATCTAATTAGTAATTCCATCTTCACTTGAGTTGATGTATATGTTGACTTCCTTGACTTCATTGAAGAGCTTTGGCATTGGATGACGAGTCCTGGAGCATAACTTGATGTGGATGTTGTCTATTCCGGCTTCAGAATCTAGCAAGGGTTAAGAAGATACTTTGAGTACGAGCGTACTCAGCAAATTCACTAGAAAAGGAGTGTTTGATGCACTATAACTACAGCCACAGACCGTAGGTCGTAGGCAATGCAAGTTTTCATAAACATTTCTTCAAAGGTTGCTTTTATTTTGAAAAGCTATCTCTGTCAGTCTTCACGGGTTTACCAGAACTTTCATGGAGTTCCTTTCCCGCCACGTTCGCCGCTCCTTCCCGGAACAGGGAGTAACAAGGTACAGTTCTTACACTCTGCAGAGGTGCATTACTTTACCCATGAGAGATCAACTCTTTGATGCACAACCGGGCAGCTTATTCCCGTCCACAATTCCATGATGTGGGGCCCAGAAGATGATCCAAGCCAATCACTGCCCCCTTCGCGACCTCGCATGCCTCCTTGGTGTACACCATGCCCACATATCGGATTACGGCAATGGTTTGTACAAACCGTTAGATGCCAGAACTATCGTGGGACGTTGAGGGTTCCCACCCATATGCTACATATCCTCTATGAATTACCAATTAATATGCACGCTTTGAGGATAACAACCATGACCTACACATCCGGCTTCATGCGAGAGGAAGAAGATACAACTGACTTCTCCGTCCCATTCCAAATCTCATGGTTAAGGCGTAATATACGACGCAAGAATCACTAGTGACATTGGTTGTTAAGTCCTAGGTGATATAGTTCTAAACTGTGGTATTCCCAACTGTCAGATTTAATAGATTAGCTTATCACCCTGGATCAGTATCCAATAGTTCACACTATTATCAAAATAGTGTTTTCTGATCTTTTTCAAATGCAGATGATGATAACACTGGATTTGCAAAATACTTTACAGAAAATACTCAAAGGACATGAGCAAGTGTGAACTTGCCTTTTGTGATTGCAAGATTATGCACTCACGGTCTTCGAGTTAGTATAAGATCCAAAATCTGAAATCAGCATCATTGGTCCGGTAAGGGCTAATGTTTAAAGAAGCAATATGCTTTTATGCATAAGTAATGTGATGCACGTTATAAACGCGAATCCCGGGGATAACGTTGTTCTAGGGTTTGGATTTCGGAAATGGTTACTTTAGAATGTGTTGTTCTTTTAGATAAGTTTCACACCTGCGCTTCTTATTAGGGCTTGTGAGTGTGTGTGAACAACACATATTTATGCAGTAATAAAGTATATATCTAAGAAATGCTATTTAAAGTTGTTTACACTTTAACAGTTTATCTCCAAACTTTACTTTATAAGTAGAGTCACTTATAAATAGCTTAAGTGTTATCGCTCCTAGGTATATAAGTGAAGTATGAAGTAATGTGATCTTGATTATTTGTTATATATTGTTTGAACTGGCAAAACGAATAACTTTTGAAGAATAAATTCCTTTTCTAAGGTTTAAACAATCTTTGTGGTTAGTCAGTGGTGTTCGATGTCATTTGTGTTTGCTTGAATAGTTTTGGTTTGAGATGCTTTATAACTTAACTAGTTCAGACCAAAGTTAACTATAAAACATATAATAATGCTTATAGTGTTATATTTAGATTCTTGTAGACTAAAGTTAACTTTAAAACAAAGGTAGTTTGAAAGTATAATGCTTATAACCTTTGTACCTGCTGTACTTGGTGATGTTGCCTTAAGGTTACTTAAGAATGGTTATTCTTCTATTTAAGTAGTGGTCTCTTAATTTTGTAGTGAAACAAGATCTCTTGTTTCCTTATAAAGGTATGATTATGGTTTGCGGATAAATAAATAGTACTAGTGACTACTCATGAATTTCCTTTGTATTTAGTCCATTATAAGGTTGTATTTGATTGATATATCATTCTGGAAGATTTTATAAATATTAAAGATCTTTTTAGCATATAAATTATTTCTTTAGTAAAAGGATAATTCAATATAATAGTATTTCTAATGTTTTGAATGATTATGTAGAGGTCCCAACCTTTAATAAGGTAGAGATCCCTGTGTTTACAATGCTAGTCCCTGGATCAATAGCTAGCATCCACAGTTAAGATGTAATATCAAGAAGCAAAGGTCAAATTACAACTTTATAACCAGGAATAAAATAATTCATTACATCTTACATAGCTCGTTTGACTATCTCATTACAATGCAGCAGAAATAACTATAGCATGGAGTCCTTCATCTTCGAAGTGCCACAGGCAATCATGTTGGTTGTAGACTTGTAATCCTATTCGACACACTTCACTAACATCAATAAACCTGCAACATAATAAGTTACTGCCATAAGGGTCAATACATTTGAATTGTATTGGCAAGTTTCACTACTATGTAGAAATAAGTGGATCCTATCATTACATGCATATTTGGCTAAGTAGGATTTAGGCTCATTTGCAGAAAGCAATATAGTTTTATCCTATCTTTTCAAAATAGTTTTGATCTTTTGTCAAATCTTTCTGAACTCCTTGGAAAACTCCAAGTGCTTCTAATCCCTTGTTGTCACCATCAAGTTTTACTTTGAGAAATTGGAATGTCGAGATTTTCCATAGCTTCAGGCCTTAGTTGCTCAGATTTGTCCATAACTGGGGACACGGCTAAGTACTTAGAATTTTGATCTTCTACAGAAGTTGTACACTTTACCCACATGACACAATCTCGTCTTGACGCCACCAGTGGCCGCTGGATAAGTACTCACCAAAATGGAGTACCGGCAGATCGAGAATGTGACAAAGTATTTCCATGGGAGTCCTCCCAATACACAATGCTAGCTTGTCTACCAGGCACCAATGTAGGGATGTATTTCCCTACACAAATCTAGTTAACCTAAAGATGCCAATGCATGGGTCTTCCACTATGTAGTTGACTAAGCCAGAGCCCATTTAGCGTGTGGCTGTACACGGAAGCCACTATACGAGAAACATGTTTAGTCTCTAAGTCCCTAGGTGGTTTTCTTCTAGTGCACATACAAAAAGATAGCCATATAAACATGGTTCCCTTTGTTGCCACCTTGTCCAAAACTTGAGTATCCTTTTTCCACCCAGGTGGTTCATTGAGTACTTGTTTTATTATATAATACATATAATTTTTCCAACACTTCATATAATCATATCATGTATCCCATCCCAAATATATAGCAGGGCTAAGCATACTACAACTACAATGTTTTCACTAAGGAAGATATAGAATATAGCATAGCATAGAAATATAGTAGTCCTATCATGCATGCTACAAAAATCCACTAAGTGTAATGAAAATAGTAGGACATGGATGATAGTGTCACTTGCCTTTTTAGTAGAGAAAATTGGTTCACTTCTTGATCTTGCAAATATCACACTCTTCAAACTTCACTACAATTCAATCAAGCAAACACATATTCAACTAGCATTCAAACAATTTCACCACATAAAATAACAAAAACATGGCAATGCATGCAAGCATGCAAAAGACGGTTTTATTTATAAAAGTGGTTTCTATTAGGCTCTAACCATTTTAAAGCCCATATTGGTCATTTACAAAAGTGGTAAAATCATTTAAATTCAAGATGGTGAAAATGGCCACTTAAATCATTTTTGTTTTGCTAGGAATGATTTAAATCAAAATGATAATCCCTAGTGTTTCTAAAATATTTTTAAACACAACATGTTAGTGTTTTAAGGTCAAGTGTTTAATACAAAACCATTTGCAAAAGGTTTCACCCCATAAACCAAATATTATACCAAAGTTATATTTTATGTTGTTGGAAATGCCTTTTTGCAAAGTAATAATTTTATAGGGTTCATCAAATATATTTTTAAATCTGAAAACTTGGTGTTTAGGTCAGAGAGTT
The DNA here is from genome assembly GCA_916181665.1 of Avena sativa. Classification (NCBI taxonomy): domain Eukaryota; kingdom Viridiplantae; phylum Streptophyta; class Magnoliopsida; order Poales; family Poaceae; genus Avena; species Avena sativa. Next base: position 499,972,772 of record OV702299.1, on the reverse strand, counting down.
TAACTCAAATCATTTTCCAAAGATTTTACTCAAAAAGTATATTTTATCACATAAACAATATTTTTATTTGGCTAGAAATGTTCTAATTCAAAGCTTTATTCTTTAACTTCACAAAATACATTTTTAAAGCCATAGGTTGGTTTATATGGTCAGTAGGTTCAAAACAAACCACTTAGCAAAGATTTCACCTTAAAAATATTTCTAGAACAATTTTTATATTCAAATTATGCCTACACAAGTTTCTGCAAATTCAACCAATTTTCCGTAAGCAAAACATTAAACAAAGTGCATGGTTGGAAAGGTTTTATTCTCCTGATTCCATTGATATAAAATTTGTAAAATTTGTACGTGTGGATTAAAAGTTATGAATTTTGCAAGTTTGCATATCCAATAGATCAAAATTTTCTATTTTAAATCAACTCTGGACACGTGGCTCATTTCTATTGGATGATACCGCTTCGGCTGGATCGCACTTTGTGGATCGTTAGATCTAAGTTAGATCATGCGGCACAGAACGCTTCATACCTATTTGCTAAGTTCTAATCTGAGCCACCCGATGAGGATCCAATGGCTACAACGCATCTGCCAGGAACTGGCAGCGCTGGCGGTGGCTAACAGCGGTGCGCGCTCAGACGGTGATGTTGGCGATGAACCAGGAAGCGCGGGAGGGAGTGAGGATTCTCACGATACTCGAAGTGGCGCGGTGGTCCTCAAGGTGGTCACCGTTGGGTAGGGGGTGCACGGGAACAGAGTGGATTGCTCGCCGGAGCTTGCGGTGGCGTCGGGTGCTTCTGTTCGTCGACAGGGGCGAGCTTGTAGGCCACCAGAAGGAGAAAGAAAGGTTGCGTTAGACGCGGGAGAGTGTGGCGTTTACGGGAGCATCAACGAAAGGGTCAGGGGCGGTCTGTGCTTACCAGGGAAGCTTGCCGGAGCGATGGCAGACACGGCGGCGCTCAGGTGTCGAGGTTGTCGAGCCTCTGGGGAATGCGCGGGTGTGGGGTTGGTACTGGGAGATGCAGGAGACGATGGGGAGCACGCACGTGTGGACGGGGAGGAAAGGGGTGGTCAGACGGCGCCGGATTTCGCCGGAGTAGCTCGTCGGGGCAGGGGGCTTGAGCTTGCAATTGGGGCAGCCTGGGGGCAGAGGGGAGGCGATGTCTGGGGGAAATGGAAGAGGGGAGGAAGGCGTTTAAGTGTGCGTGGTCGCTAGCAAGATTATTTCAGCCATGAACGCAAATTAACACGAATTGAATCGCGACAGAACGACGACGAGCGATAGGGAAACAGTCGACGTGGGTGGGAGAGAAGACTGACAGCGTGGGGCCGTGTTGTCTGTGAGAGAGAGCGGGTGCGTGTGGGGGCTAGGCGTCAGCGACTGCGCGGGTGAGTTTCTGAGTGAAAAACAGTTCGCTGCGGGGGAGAGAAGGTGGGCTAGTTTGCTGGGTTGGGCTGGGCCTGGTTCTGGGCTGGGTTCGTTTCATTTTTTTGTACTCAGAATCTTTTCTTTTTCCTTTTCTATTTATGCGATTTGATTTTTATTCAAACAATTCAAACACTATTTGAATGCAAACTTCTACCAAACTTTCTGTAGATTTTAATACTGTTATTTAACATATTCTAAAGTCAAATTTAGAATAATTAATTTTAGGGTTTATTAATTATTAAAAATAAATAGACATTAGTCTTTATTTCAAAATAGGATTTAAATATGTTTTAAAACACTATTTGAATTCTAAATTTTACCAAAACCTTTTCAGTAGGTTTTATTTGAAAAATAAAACACTTTGAATTTTTATTTAAAATACTTTATTAAGTTTTAATGTTCATTCAAAATAGTAAATTGTCTTTACTTAAATAAAATTGGATATTAATAAATCCTTATGATTTATTTAAATAATCCTTTACTCTCTTTATTAAACAAAAATATTTTATTTCCATTGCTTGGCCAAGATTTAATTTGGCTCTTTAAAATAGTCCTTATTCAAAAACCATATTTTTTTATTTAAAGATCAAAAAATGGTGATTCCCACTTTTATAACTTTATTTATTATTTGTTTATCTTTTTAAATCCCTTTAGGATTCTATTTGATCAAAATAGGTTTTGATGTTTCCAATTGGAATCAAAAAGTTTCTTTTCACTCTAAATTTCAACAATTATTTGTTTTTTTAATTTATTTTTCACATTTCAAAATTTGGAAAATTTTGGGTTGTGACAGATTATGACTTATTAGTAATATTCAAGAATAATATTTATTTATTAGACTTGATTGCCTAATTTTAGAAATATTAATCAATTTTATTTACTAAGTAATTAAGTTTGAATTTGAGTTATTAAAATATCTGAAATTTTTTGTAACTCCAAAGTGGGATATTGTATTTTTAACATGTAGATATTTTTTGTGATTATTTTTGGTATATTATATTTATTTTTGTGATTTATAAATAATAAGATATGATTTTAAAAATTATTATTACTTTATAATTACTTAATAAATAACAAAAATTTAATTAAGTGAAATAATAATACATGATTATGGTTTTAAATTATAATTTTTATTTTTCTAAGATTTTTGGTATTTTATTTATATTATTAACATTTACCATTATTAACATATGAATTATCAAAGTTTTATTACTTATAAAACCTTTATTAAATAATATTTATTTAAATAATCATCATAATAATATTTAATAATAAGCTTAATTTGTAGATTTGATTTTTATACAATTTGTCATATATTATACACATTTTTCTGAATTATAAATCAAAAGTTATTAATTAAATACGATTTAATCATTTATTTGATTTCTAAAATATTATTAATTGAATTTATAACATTTTATTTATTTCTTAAACAGAAATTAACTTTTTACACCGCACCCACATCTAGCCTGAGTCACTAACCAGTGGGCCAGTGGCCACCTCAGCACATAGGTCATAGAAAACGCATTTGTTACTAAATGATTGGCTACCCCCAGTCAATGACATATGGGCCCTGGGCCACGTCACATGCCACGCTAGCAAAGACTGGTCAAACTAGCTGACGTGGTACGAACCTGACGTAGGCATGACGTCATATGGTTTGATCCTTACTGGTTGAGGATCGATCGATCTGGTGCGCGCGGGGCTGTGGCTAGGTGCGTTGGATAGAGAAGATCAAGGCGAACCTATTGGTGGTGGCACCGCTACCTAATGGTCACCAGAACTGCATCGACGATGAGCTTCTGCGGCAGCCAACAGTGGTGCTCAACAGAACTAGGCCTACAGTGAAAATTAGCATGCGAGAATGGTGTCCAGAGATGCGTAAGCTTACCCTAATGACGATAGAGAGGTCGAGGAGGCTTGGGGAGGCATGACGACGGCGAATCGACGATAATGGCCACGGCGGCCGAGGAAAAGGAATGCTCGATTTCACATGATTCCCGGCGAGCAGGCTTCCGTGCTTGGTCCTTGGTGAGTAAGTCCACGACAGCGCGTCCAACGGTGGCTACCACGAGGCGAGGGGTGGTCGGACTTGACTCGAACGATGAACTCCGATGAACTAGGGTTTTGGGAGAGGAAGGAAAATGGGTCTGGAGAGCCAGATAGAAGATGAGATATGTATGAGAAGATAGAGGAGGACGCGGCGATCTTATCTACTCCCTCCAGATATGGGGCACGCATCATAGCGCGGCGGTTGATCGACGGCGGAGCTCCGGCCAGCGAGCTGCTTCCAGTAGGTGAGGTAGACGACGAAGTTGATTTTGCAGAAAACCCCGTGGCGTTTATTTCTTCTCAACCCGCGATCCTTTCCTGGCCCCACTCGTCAGTCACAGGAGAGAATGAGCTGGGCTGGTTATTGGGCCTTTGTGGGCTGCACCTGGGCGACATGTAAGCAGGTAGGAGTTGGGCCACGGCCAGGTCTTGTTTTTATTTGTTTTCCATTTTTCTATTTTCTGTTTTCCTTTTCAGATTTGAATTTAATTTATATTTTGAACTTTTCTAATAAAGTTTATTTGCTGAATACTTATAGAAAAAAAAATTATTTATTGTGATTCCTTTTATGAATCTTTCATGATAAATGTTTTTATATTTCTTTTTATTTTATTTATATGAACCCCTTTTAATATTTTGTAGAAGCTTTTCTTATTTTTTTTCTTTCTAATTTTAAACATGGATTTATTAAATGATATTTCCTTATTGGTTTATAAAACTTAACTCTAGTTGGCTCATAGTTTGAATGGAAATTTGTATATGTTATATCATTATTTGATGCATGAAATACAAAAGAAATTAATATGGTTAATACTACTTTCATTAATTGAGAAAATGGTATTGTATATATTCTATTATGATAATCATAGAAGTTTAGGGTTCTTAATTTACTTATATTTCTCTATTGATTTGAGAAAATATTTAATAGCTGAGCATATTGTCTTCTATTTGTGATGTTTGATGACATCACCTTTTATAATAGAAAGTTATATCTAGAATGCTTTATAGAAAGGAATTGGTGTAATATCCCTCCTTTGTAAAGGAAAGGATCCCTGTGATTGAAATGCTAGTCCCTGGATCAATGCTAGCATCCATAGTTTAATACATGTCATTCCAGAGACAAACATAGTATTTTACAAACTCCATGGCCACAGGCCTAGTACAAGAGTTTAAATATGTAATAAGATAAATAAGTCTTCATCTTCATGTGCCACAGGCAAGCATGTTGAGTGTAGACTCATAACCCCTAATCACCATCAGAATAACCTGCAATGATGGGGATAGGCCTACCGGGGTATACCCAGCGGGACGTTTCCGACTGGCCCAGGAACTGGTGAGTGGGCCTGTAGGACGGCGACTGGATCAGGACCTGGCGAGGATTCAAGCGACTGGAAGCTGAAGGCCCAGGAGAGTAGATAGTCCCAGTCGGATTAGATTAAACGATTGACGAATCCTTAACTGATTCGGTTGATATCTGTAAACCCTAGGGGTGAGTCTATATAAACCTCCCTAGAGGGCGTGTAGAGGACACGTTCCATCATCCACCCAAGCGACTCGCCGCCTAGCTGCCGAGCTCGCTCCATTGTACTACCGTCATAATACAATCTAGCAGGAGTAGGTCTTTACCCTCCGGGGGGCCGAACCTGGGTAAAACCCTGTGTCTCCACCCTCATCTCGCATCGCAGATGGCTGGCGCCCTTGCCCCATGTTCTACTACTCGCTGCCGATCGCAGCATCTGTCGTGGTCATTCCCACGACAGTGGCGTCCACCGTGGGGCCTGGCCGGTCTGGCCGGTGTTCTGCGGCGAGATCCAATCTGCCCATCAACGAGTCGATCGCCACCGGCCGCATGATAGCGATCAGCGAGATGCTCCAAATCTTGCCGAGCAGCTACGTCCCAGCGGCGCGACCCGTCACGCACAGCATGATCTTGCCGGTCCGCACGATCAGTCTCTTCGTCAGCCTCACCGATGTCATCGTCTCGGAGGACTCAGCTCGCATCCGCGAGTCGCCGCCACGCGATCGGCTCTCCAACAGTTAGGTCCGCACGATCCACCGCCTCGCCTCCGAGTACGACTCAGCCCATAGTGATGTGGCTGAAACCACCGCGGCCGTGGAAGACGCGGCCCTCTACGACGACGCCGACTCGGCGATCCCGGCGTCACTCGCCGGATCCATCATCGCGGCTTCTCCCGCGGGCTCCATCACCCAGGTCTCCAACGTCGGAGACTTCGAGGATCCCTCCATCCTTGGGATCTTCGACTTCGACTCTGGATCGGAGAACTCCGCCGACCTCTGTGACGGTACCAATCGCCACGCCGCGACCTACATGGCGACTGGCACCGACCTGCCAGAGGATCCATTCACCACCCCGATCCCCCCCCAATGCGACGGCGACGGAGGTCGAGGAACTCCGCGTGAAGCTGGCGGAAGCAGTCCGCAAGGAACAAGCCGAGCGCGAAAAATTCCGCCTCGAGCAGGCGACGGCGCGGGAGCTGTCGCAATATCACCAGCGCCGAATCAGGTCGCGCCTGAACCCCACCGTCTAGGGGCGTGCCCTGAACTTCAACAACGAAAGCGAACCGGCCCGCGTGGTTGAACGCGCGATCTGTGAGAACGCGCCTCCAGAAGTGAGCGCTCGGCCCCCACCAGGGTCAACGGCCAATGGCGCGCCGCCACCGCCCAACCGCACACCCCCAGGGACCAACGGCGGATCGTGGTCTCCTCACGGGAGTGAGACGCGAATGGCCTACCGCTGTTCTCCACTCCCATGGAAAACCTCGTCGCAGGCCGCGCGGCAATCGACAACATCGCAGCCGCTGGCGAAGGCACCTTGCAAATCCAGTACGCCAGGGCCCTGCTCGCAAAGGCGGTCGAGCAACAAAACGCAGGCATTGACTCACAGGGTCGGATGTACTCCCGTTCATCGGGAAGCAGAGCAGCCTCGAGCGGCCGCCCCATGGCGGCAAACACCCTCAACTGCCCGTCACCCGAACCACTACAGCTCCAACACCGACCCGCGAACGCGACACTCTCCACCAACGACCCCAGGCCGGCGACCAACTTCGTCGCTGCCAACGGTCAGCCTGTCGACGCCCGGACCCACATCATCAACAATCAGAGCTGGCGCGCACGCCAACCCGACGACCTGCGGCACACCCTAACCAACCGCCGCGACGGCGAACCAAGGGGGTCGCTAAGCCGACTCAGGCCCCGATGCTTCAGACCGATGATCCGAGGCGAAAAATACCCGGTGAACTTCAAAGCGCCGAAGGAAATAGAGAAGTACGATCCTTCGCACGCCCCCTCCGTGTGGCTGGATACCTACCTCATGGCAATGGGGATCGCCGGCCACACCGACCTGCTAGCCGCCCGCTACCTTCCCCTGATGATGGAGGGAGCATGCAGGCAGTGGATCAACACTCTCCCCCCGGATAGCATCGACTCCTGGGAAGAGATGCGCGATGCCTTCGTCAGGCACTTCGAGGGTTCATACACCCGCGCCACCACCATCGAGGACCTGGAACGATGCGTCCAGGGACCCCGCGAGTCGACCCGCAGTTGGGTCCAGCGGTGGCAAGAACTATGGTACAACGCGGTCGGCATCCACCCGGACACCGCGATCCACTACTTCAAGACCTCGAGCCGCTACGAGCCCTTGGTCGCCAAGCTCAAACGAGCATACCGCACACTCGACAACATACCGGACCTCGTCGAAATCGCCAAAAGGTACGCGGAGGAAGACCCAAACCAAGAAACCGACGACGAGTCGGGAGGACAACGCCGCATGACCGGCACCGACAACGGACGACGATCCGATCTACGCTACAGCAACACTCGCCTCACTGGCAAGCGCCGTAGTGACAGGCGAGTCGACTTCGTCACCAACGCTGGATACGCGTAGCGCGAGCCCAAGAGCTTCCGCCGCGATGGGGGGCAACGCCGCGACGGCGGCAACTACAAGGCGAAGCCAAGGTTCGACCTTGCGGCCCTTCTTAACCAACCTTGTGTGTTCCACAGCAGGGAAGGCAAACCCGCCACGCATACGACCGCCGACTGCCACTCTCTCAAGGAGATCGAGAAGGCGAGGCGAGCGCAGGGAGACCATGACGATAACCCGCCAAACGGCGGAAAATTCGGCAGTGTGGCCGGCTCTCTCCACACCTTCACAGGCTTTAACACGAAGCGCGAGAAGAAGGTCATCGCCCGCACCGTCGATGTCAACACGGTGGCCCAGGTGGACGTTCCCCAGTTCCTCAACTGGTCGGAGCAGCTAATCACCTGGAGCCGCCAGGACCACTCGCCGCGCATCGAGTACCCAGGACGAGTCGCCCTAGTAGTCAAGCCCAAGGTGGGAGACTACTGGCTCCCCAAGACATTGACGGACGGCTGCAGCTCCATTAACATCCTGTACCTGGACCCCTTCAGGCGACTGCGGCTCCCGCAGTGGATGGTCAAGACGACCTACACCAAATTCCATGGCATCGTCCCCGGTCGGAAGGCGTACCCGATCGGCAAGGTCGCGCTGCCAGTCACCTTCGGCACACTGGCAAACTTCCGCACCGAGCGGATCGTCTTCGAGCTGGTGCCCTTCGACAGCCCCTACCACTACATCTTGGGGCGCCAGTCGTTCGCCAAGTTTATGGCAGCGCCCCACTACGCGTACAATGCGATGAAGCTCCCCGGGCCGCGCGGCGTCATCACCATCCACGGCGACCCCGACATGGCCGCCGAGTGCGAGGCCAAAGGAGCCGAACTCGCCGACGCCGTCATTGCGGCAGAGGCCAACCACGCCGACGAGCTCGCCAAGTACGCGAGCGGGGTCAACAACGACGACCCCACTATACTCAAGAAGCCCAACTCGGAGGGCGGCAACACCTCAGCCTTCGAGGCAACGACACACACCCGCACCGTCGAGCTGGTCCCAGGTGACTCCAGCCAGACGGTGACGATTGGGGCGGGCATGAGCCCAGCATAGGAAGGCGCGCTCATCGAGTTCCTCTGTGAGAACAAGGACATCTTCGCATGGAAGCCCTCTGACATGCCTGGTGTCCCTAGGGAACTCGCTGAGCACAAACTCAACGCCGACCCCAAAGTGCGACATGTCAAGCAGTCGCTGCGGCCCTTCAATGAAGAGCGCCGCCGAGCCATCGCCGAGGAGGTGCAGCGTCTACTCGCTGCAGGCTTCATCCGGCCAATAAAATACTCCAAGTGGCTGGCAAACCCAGTCCTGGTCGAGAAGAAAAATGGGACCTGGAGGTTGTGTATAGATTACACAAATTTAAACAGTGCCTGCCGGAAGGAGCAATTCGTCCTCCCGTGGATCGACCAAATAATCGATTCCACCGCGGGCTCGGAGTCGTTGTGTTTCCTCGACGCCTACTCTCGGTACAACCAGATCAAAATGGCTGTCGAGGACGAAGAAAAAATGGCGTTCATCACGCCATTCGGAGCCTTCTGCTACACCGCCATGACCTTCGGCCTCAAGAACGCCGGGGCAACCTACCAGCGGTGCATGCAGGAGTGCCATGCGAGCCAAATTGGCCGCAATATCCACGTCTACATCGACGACGTGGTAGTGAAGTCTGCTCGCCAGAGCGACCTACTCGCCGACCTGGTGGAAACATTCGCCAACCTGCAGAAATATAAGATAAAGCTAAACCCAGGCAAATGCACCTTCGGCGTACCAGTAGGGCAACTACTGGGATACGTCGTCTCCAAGCGCGGGATCGAGGCGAACCCCACCAAGATCGACACGATCGCTCGACTCGGCAAACCCGAGTGCCTGCGCGACGTCCAGAAGCTGGCCGGGCGAGTCGCGGCTCTTAGTCGCTTCATCCCCCGATTGGGCGAAAAGGCGATGCCCCTATACCGCCTGATGTGCAAGAACCCCACCTTCCAGTGGGACAAGGAGGCGGACGACGCGCTCCGCGACCTCAAGAAGGTGCTACTCGCAGCACCGCTACTCACCGCCCCCGTCGACAAGGAACCCATGTTGGTCTACGTCATGGCTTCCGAGCGCATCGTCAGCACCGTCATGATCGTCGAGCGGCCAGAGGAAGGAAAGGAGCGCCCAGTACAGCGACCGGTGTACTATATCAGCGAGGTCCTCACCGAGTCGCGCCAGCGATACCCGCAATACCAGAAACTGGTATACGCGGTCTTCAGAGCACAGCGGCGACTGCCGCACTACTTCTAGGAGCACCCGATCACGGTCGTCTCCTTAGCACCGTTGCAGGACATAATCCGCAACCGCGAGGCGACCGGGCGAGTCGCCAAGTGGGCCGTCGAAATCGGCGTCCACAACATCAAGTATGAGCCACGCAAAGCGATCAAGTCGCAGGCTCTCGCGGACTTCATCGCCGACTGGGAAGAGGCCTAGCAGCCGGAAAAGCTGCCGTACCTCCACTATTGGAGCCTGCACTTCGACGGCTCCAAGAATGCAGACGGCGCAGGAGCAGGGATCGTGCTGACTTCCCCGAAGGGCGACAAGCTCCGCTACGTCCTCTGCCTCGACTTCACCCCCTGCACCAACAACATGGCCGAGTACGAGGCACTACTCTAGGGCATGCGAGCTGCCAAGGAAATGAATGTCAACCGCCTACGCTGCTACGGAGACTCCGACCTCGTCGCTGGGTAGGTCGCTGGTACCTGTGACGCCGTATCCCCCACCATGGCGGCATACCGCCAAGCAGTGGACAAGCTGGGCAGACACTTCGCAGGATATTCCGTCAAGTGGATCGACAGGCGAAAAAACGAGGAGGACGACGCACTCTCTCGTATCGGCTCGGCTCGACTCACACCACCCGCCGGCGTCTTCCTCGACACCATCACCAAACCTTCCATCTCTCCCCCAAGGGAGATCGACATCGGAGTCCCGCTGCAACCAGAGGCAGCCCTGGTCGCACTCATCGCCGAGCCAGAAGACTGGACTACGCCATACATCGCCTACCTGGAGGGAGGCACCTTGCCAGCAGACGAAACATACACCCGGATGATAGCGCGCCGCTGCAAATCCTTCGTCATCATCGACGGCCAGCTCCACAAGCACAGCGTGACCGGCGTGTTCCAACGCTGCGTCCAACCCGCTGAAGGACACAAAATCCTCCACGACATCCACTCCGGCGACTGCGGCCACCACGCCGGCGCCCGCTCTCTGGTCGCAAAGGCTATGCGACACGGTTTCTACTGGCCCACCGCACACGCAGACGCTGTCGACATTGTCCAGCGGTGCGCCGGGTGCTAGAAGTACGCCAACCAGACTCACGTGCCAAGCTCGGCACTCAAGACAATCCCCATCACCTGGTCGTTCGCCGTGTGGGGTATGGACATGGTAGGCCCTTTCAAAAAGGCCCCTCCGGCTCCACCCACCTCCTGGTCGCGGTCGAGAAATTCACAAAGTGGGTGGAGGCCAAGCCAGTCCGGAAATGCGATGGGAAGACCGCCACCAAGTTCCTACGCGTGCTCATATATCGCTATGGATTCCCAAACAGCATCATCACGGACAACGGCACCAACTTCGCTAAAGGGGCCATGGCCGAGTTCTGCGAAACACACCACATCCGACTCGACCTTGCTTCAGTCGCCCACCCGGAGTCCAATGGCCAGGCGGAACGGGCCAACCAGAGCATCCTCCATGGCCTGAAGCCACGGCTCCAAGTACCACTCGAGCGCACCGCCGGGTGCTGGGTAGAGGAGCTCCCCTCCATCATCTGGGGCATCCGCACATCCGTCAACAGGTCGACAGGGTTCACCCCTTCTTCATGGTGTACGCCGCCGAGGCAGTCATGCCCACCGACCTAGAGCACAACTCGCCAAGGGTCGTCCACTACACGGAGGCCGCAAACAAACTCGCACGCTAGGATGGAGTCGATCAACTCGACGAGGCACGCGACCTAGCTCGCTCCCGCATGGCCATCTACCAGCAAGGACTCCGCCGCTACCATAGCCGGCGAGTGAGGACTCATACTTTCCAGGAAGGCGACCTGGTGCTACGCCTCATCCAGGACAAGAAGGGCATGCACAAGCTCTCCCCCCCGTGGGAGGGACTATTCGCCATCGGGCGAGTACTCGGCAACTACGCCTATTACCTCGCCGACGTCCGCGGAGACGGGGAACTCGACGTCAAGCGACCGTGGAATGTAAACCTCCTACGGAAGTTCTACTCCTAGAACTCCATGTACCCTCCACTCGCTATGAAATAAAACATATTGTTTACCGCAAATTGCGTCTGCTCTCCGTGTCTTGTGCCACTCGCACTCATAATAACAGCGTCAAGCTGACTGCAGAAGTCAACCTCTGGTACAGCGACCGGCATGGCCAAGTAGTGCGTTACGAGGGCACTGGGTTACCCAAGGACTTGTAACGTCCACGAAAAACGCCTACCCGGAGCCCCATTGGAGTCGCCTAGCTCTACTGGCTTAACAAGCCAAGACTACTTCCTTCGCTCCTCATAGCGACCATGACCCTCCGCGTCCTCGACACAGCGACTCGAACGGCCAAGTACCACGCTCGGGGACTGATGACCAGGTAAACACGAGCGACTAGGGAAAAACGCCAAGTATGAGAGCGTGCCCAGGACTCGCCATGCGACTGACCTTACGGGTCAGGAAGGAGTGGTGCACTCACTCTAACGCGCTCAGTCCTCACCCACCCCAGAGCCGCGACTAGAACCACCAAGTACCACGCTCGGGGACTCGGCCACCCGACCTCGTTCACGCAAGGGAAAACGGTCAAGTAAAGAGCACTCTTGGGAGTCGCCCAGCGACTGGCTTTCCCAGCTCGGGCGAGTCGACCTCAATATCAAAACAACTAACAAAACATTCTAAACCACAAACACATAACAAACGAGGTAAACCCCATAAAAAGGGCGGACGCGCTCGGGGACTCGTCCAATCAACAATCAAAACCGCAAGATAATCCACAAAATAACATGAGATTCAATTACAGCAGAACAAAGTCGTTCAAAATACAAATTGAGCCCAATGGCCAATTGCTACTAATGCCCCAGGGCACAATGTTTCTATTCCGCAGGCTTCAACGACGACTCGCCGCCACCCCTGCGGGTACGGGTTCGACGGATAGGTCGTCAATTCACCCGCCATCGCCGCACGGAAGGGTTGCTCGACCTTGAAGTCCCAATGCGGCGGCTCAGGGTCATTGGGGGCGACAGTCGTCTCCTGATAGGGGAGGAGGTCGCCCATCGCCTAGACGCGGTCGGAGTACACCGCAGCCTGGTCCGTCAGTTTCAGCACCTCGGCGATCTCCACCGAGCCCGTTGACGAGGGGTAGCCACTCGTCACGTCGTCCAGATTGAAATCCTCCGGGAAGTGGGCAAGCCCAAGGCTAAGCGCCGTCGCCGCCCCGCGTCGGAATGCTGACTGCGTCATGAACTCGACGACTGATGGCGCCTTCTCCAGATACCGCCATACTTCGACAAGGTCGCTGGGAATCACTTCTATAGGCGACATCTCCTGAAGATACGCCCGAATGCAAGCCGCGGACAACGTGGATGAGTCGACCAGAGTGGCCACACACTGCCGCGCGTCGTACGACTACGCCTCCTTTGAGCTGTCGATAATCCGACCTGTGGACGGAGGGAGGCAGTGAGTACAAGAAAGATTATATAATGCAGCTACTACAAGCAGAGGCGGCAAATTTACAAATCAAAGGACGGCAGAGGCCCGTGATGAAGCTTTGAAGAGAGGAGAAGTTGTCTTGTAGCCCAGCAACGAGGGTGTCAGAGATCTTCCACTCTTCAGCGGCAGCCGTAACAGCAGCTCTGGCTCGCCCATCCGCCGCACTCTCCTCCGCCTTCGCTTCCTTAAGCTCGCTCTCAAGATCAGCGATCCGCTGCTCAGCCGTACTCAAGGCAGACTGAGCCGCTGACAGTTCACACGCCGGAACATGACCCTGGCGGACCTCCTCCGCCTTGGCAGCAAGGGCTTGGAGTCCCTTGTTCGTTTCTTGGACGGCAACAAGTTCCTTCTCCGCACGAAACTTCGCGGCAAGCCGATCGGCTGATTCACGCTGCAAGCCCTGCGCACAAATCAAACAGTCAACAACAATGAAATACTAAGTGCCCACCCGCTGAAATTCAGCGACTAGGCACTCGGAGACTGGAGATCAAAAATCCTAAGTGCCCACCCGCTGAAATTCAGCGACTAGGCACTCGGGGACTGGGCGCTACAAATACAAGCAAGCACTAAAAGAATCTGACCACTGAAATTTAGTGGCCTGATCCTCGGGGACTGTACATACCTGGATGGCTGCGCCCAGCATGCCGTGAAGCTGCAGCGCGTCCACAGATGCGAGACGAGCCGGAGTGTGTCCGCGAAGCTGCTCGACTTCCGTTTCGGCGACCCCAGGCGCGTGGCTCGATGGCGCTGTATCACTCGTTGTGGACGCTTTGGCCATAAAGCGGGAGAAGGTCGCGGTGGACGCTCCAGCACCAAGAGGAGCCGGCTCGGCCATCCCAAGCGAGGAAATATACTCCTTGGTCTTCAAGGCCGCCTCCGTCGCAGTCGGAGGATCACTCGGAGCAGCCGTTGTGTCGTCAGAGACCGTGACGACATCGTCACCCTTGGCCTTCTTAGCATTGTCGGCGGGGGCAGCGACCTCATCGGCTTTCCTCTTCCGTGAGGTGTCCTCCTCGGCGACGACTGGCGGCACCTTAGCCAAGGACGGGTGGCCTATCTTCTTAACTCCAGTCCTGCGAATTGACTATATGAGCAAAGCGGTCCGAATACAACGAAAGGCAAGCAGACGAACAAAACTTACTTCGCGACTAAGGCCCATCTCCAAAGCATCACGTGCCCAAGACACGGAAGGCCTGTTCGACAACGAGGCCACGACAGGAGCTTCCGGAATGATTTTGGCAGGAGCTCTCCTGGGAGATGAAGCTGCTGCGGCTGGAGCAACCCCCAACCCAGAGACTGGGGCGAATAGGGGGGAGCGAGGCCAGAGGTACCTCATCCAGAGCGGCAGCAGCATCCGGTGCTGCTATCGTCTACGGCGCTTCATCCTTGGCCAAGCTAGTGGCGTCGGGACTACTCGCCGAACGAGGCGGAGATGCCTGTTTCGCCGGCCTCGTCTTCCTCTTTGGTGGAGCCTTCGCCTCCTTCTTCTTCTTCTTTTTTGACGGTGTGGCCTCGCGACGCGAGGTGTGCTCGGGAAGATCGTCGTCGTCGTCGTCGTCATGACGTTCGAGGCTTCTACTCGCCTCGAGTTCGTGCTGATGTTGCCCGCAAGTTTTGCGGACCATTGGGGCGGCCTCTTCCCTTGGCTCATCGTCGTCGTCATCACTCGCGTCGCTCTCGACGCCGCCCTTGGAAGGAGGCGACTCACCCCCGTCCTGGGCGGACGAGCTTGAGTTCTCGTCGTCCGCGGGTGGGAGCCACCCTTCCACCACTTGAAATAACTGCAGAAGGCACAAGAAAATATCAGTATAACCGCGACAGCATCAACTGCGACTGCGAATGGTAATGACAACAGCGATTTACTGTTGGGGCTGGATGCTTCGCGATGTAGGGGGCGACCCCGGCCTTCGCGTCCAGGTATGCCGCCTGGGTGATTTTCTTCAACGCCAGGACGTAGTCTTCGAGGTTCCACTCGGCGAGGCAGGATTTCGTCGAGTCTTCCCTACCCGTGTACTCGTACATTTAATGCTCGCGGCGGGCCAGGGGAACAAGTCGCCGCCCGAGCCAGCAGTTGTACAAGTTGATGGTCTGCAGGCCTCTCTTCTTCAGGCCGCGGATGGTTTGAAGCATCTCATCCACGATCATCCGCTGGTCTAATGGGAGCTTGCCGACCTGGAGACGACGCGGTTCGGGCCGGTCGGCGGAGTACCTCGGGATCGCTACCTCACCGTCTGGAGTCGCCTTGGTGACATAGAACCAAGACTTCTTCCACTCGCTTGCCGCCTTGGCGGGCAACATCAGGTCGAAGAAGGAGGCCTTCGACTTCAACTGGAACGTCAGGCCCCCCGCCGCCAGCATTGGGCCGCCTGATTCTACACGACTGATCCTCCCGTGGAACAGATCTTGCCACAGGGGGAAGTAGGGCCTGCAGCCCAGGTAACACTCGCACAACGCCATGAAAATGGCGAGCTACTCGATGCTGTGCGGACCCAAGTCCGACGGCTGGATCCCATAGAAGGCGCAGAAGCGACGGCAGAAGAGAGACGTGGGAAACCCCAGCCCCCGTTCCAGATGGCTGGTGAAGCAAATAAACTCTCCCTCGCGCGGATCCAGAGTCACCTCTCCGGCCGCAGGGATGCGCCACCTCTCGGCGTGCAGGATCCCAGCCTCCTCGAAGGATGCCAGTAGCGCTCTGGTGCACTTGGACCTGCCCCATGGTTCGGTGGAGGGGGCCATTGGCTGAAAGGTTCGTGGAGGTCGACGGTTTTTGGATCGATCGGATCGCGAAGCGGAGGAAAACGGAGGTGGGCAAAATCGGAGGAAATATGAAGGAGTGTCTTCCCAATCGCTTGCCATTTCCCTTATATAGCGGTTGCTACCTGCCAATTTCGGTAGCCGTTACTACGCGGTGATTACGCCAAAAGTTACCGTTGGATTACCCCAACGGCAAGTTTGACCTCATCTAATGGTCCAACTTCGTCCGTTCGACTCGCCGACCCGATCACTACAACAGTGACTGCACATTCGCCGACCCGTTCGCCGAGCTGCGACCCAACTAATCGCTATCATTGCCGACTGGAGTAACTGGTTTTTCCTTTATTCAGGAGTCCGCCGCCGATTCGACTGGGCGTCCGCATTGGACTCGTATACTCCGACTGCCAACGAACACCTGCGCCCAACCGACGACGGCCTCGGGGACTACTGATAGGGATATGCCTACCGGGGTATACCCAGCGGGACGTTTCCGACTGGCCCAGGAACTGGTGAGTGGGCCTGCAGGACGGCGACTGGATCAGGACCTGGCGAGGATTCAAGCGAATGGAAGCTGAAGGCCCAGGAGAGTAGATAGGCCTAGTCGGCTTAGGTTAAACGATTGCCGAATCCTTAACTGATTCGGTTGAGATCTGTAAACCCTAGGGGGTGAGTCTATATAAACCTCCCTAGAGGGCGTGTAGAGGACACGTTCCATCATCCACCCAAGCGACCCGCCGCCTAGCCGCTATCACATCCCAAGATTTTCCAAATCTTGTAATGTGAAAAATAAATAAATAAAATAAATAATTGTTGAAATTTAGGGTGAAAAGAAACTTTTGTTTCTAAATGGAAACTCAAAATCCTATCTTGAACAAACTTTGGTTAATGTTTGAATCCAACTAAAGTTCAAAACAAGTGAAGTGCATTCTTCATAAATGCATCTGGAAATTTAAACACTTGAAGAATAAACCAGAACTCTAAAACCCTAATAGAAGTAAATCATTTTCAAGTTATCTCTAAGCCTATGGATTGGATCCATATAAAAACTGGCCAAACATACTTTTCAAATTGATCAAGAATGATTATTAGAAATATTATAAAACCATATGAATTGGATTCACTTAATTTGGAGCCATAGATAAAATCTTATGAATTTAATAGGATGAGGAAATTAAATTTCCAAAACCAATAAAGCAACTATCTAAAAATCCATACCAAATGGTGAGCAAATAATCCTAAATATATTTAAAAGGGTAAATAAATATTAAATAAGATTTTTCAAATTGGAATCACTATTTATGGATCTTTAAATAAAAAGATATGGTTTTGATAAGCATAGGTAGAAATATAAATAAGGATTTTTTTTATAGAGCCAAATTAAACCTTGGCCAAGCTTTTGAAAGAAAATATTTTGTTTGATAAAAATAGTAAAGGTTTATTTAAATAAAATAATAAGGATTTATTAATATCTAATTTTATTTAAGTAAAGGCTTTTCCTTTTTAAATAAACACTAAAACTTATTAGAGTATTTTAAATAAGTGATTTCCAAGTGTTTTATATTTTTCAAATAAAACCTACTGAAAAGGTTTTGGTATTATTTAGATTTCAAATAGAATTTTTAAATAATTAAATCCTATTTGAATTAATGACTATGGTCTATTTATTTAATTATTAATAGATCTTAAAAGTATAAAAGAAGTATTTTATTTTTTGACTTTGAAATATGTTGATAAACAGAATAAAAATTCACCCAAAGTTTGGTGATGATTTGAATTCAAATGGGGATTGAAAAATATTATTAAATCTTATTTAATTAATACTAGAGCCTATTTTAAATAATTAAAAGACACTAAAGAGGATAAATATATTATTCTGAATTTGACTTTGGAATGTGTTACTAATCAGTATATGAATCTACACAAATTTTGATTGAGGTTTGAATTGATTTGTTGCTTTAATTGTTTGAATGAAAATCAAATCAGAATATTCAAAAACAGAAAAGAAAAAGGTTTAGTATAAAGAAAATGGAAACAGACTCAGACCAGCCTAGCTAGCCCATTAAGCCCATCAGCATCCCACCTGCCCATTAATACAACGAAAGGCAATTGATTGAGTCTATGACGGTTGGACCCCACCTCCTCCTCCTCTCTCTCGCTGCCAAGCGACCCCACAGCCCCGTCAGCATCGTCTTCACCCGCGCGCGCTCACCACGCCTTCTGGCCGTTTTTCTGCCGTTAACTGCTCGGAGTAAATTCACTGCAATGGCTCGACGTTTAATCCTCGCAATCACGCCTGATAAATCCCCTCCCTCTCCTCTTCCTTTCCCCTCAAACCCCGCTGCCAGAGAGCCACCAGGGTGCCCCTAATTTGCTTCGCATTGCCGCTGTCTCCGACGTCTTCCGGCGATGATTCCGGCCGTACCTCGCCGCCCCTTGCCGCCTCGACCATGCTCACTTGCTTCCCACATCCTGGCGAATCTCCCTGTAGCGCCAGCTCGCCCGTGCGTGCTCTGCAACGTTGACAGCGTCTCCAACAGAGCAACGCCGCCGTCTGCTTCAACTCCGGTGATGCTTCCCCGTAATCCACGTCTCCCCCTCCACCTCTGGATGACCCTCCTACACTCACCACTCTCCCGCGCATCTAACCATGCTTTCCATTTTCTCTTGCATGCTCTGAAGCCTCGTCTTCAACCTCGCCTGAGCACGCCCGACGACTCCACGAACTCCGGTGAGCAATTGTCGTGAACCCCATGCGCCCCCTGCCCTGCGACAACCACGTTGAGCATCAGTACGTCGTTGCGAACCTGGTGAGCACATCCTTGCTCTCCCTTGCTTCCTGTAGTCTCCGCAGCACCGTGAGCCGAGCGTCGCCGCCGCCAGGCACTGTCGAGCGCCGCTGACATTTGGTCACAGTGCCTGAGCCGCTGGATCTTGATCTGACGGATGCGATAGAACGTAACTCGAAAGGGTATGGGAGAACCTGAGCTGCGCGATTTAACTTTGATCTAACGCACCAGATAGGTCAATCCGCGCGAAACGTTTTCGACCAATGAGATCACACCACGTGGCCAGAGTTTGTTTTAAAAACAGAAACTATTCTATTAGATGCTCAATTTTATAAAATCCATAACTTTCAAACCACACGTCCACATTTTGCAAATTTTATATCAATGGATTCAGAAAAACAAGTACTTTCTGACCATGCACTTTGTTTATTAAATTGCTTCTGTTAAATTGTTTGTTTTTGTAGAAACTTTTCTAGGCATATTTAGAATATAAAATTTGTTCTAAAATGAATTTTGAGATGAAATCTTTGGCAAATGGTTTGTTTTGAACCTAGTGACCATAGAAATCAATTTGTGGTTTCAAAAACATATTTGGTGAAGCAAAAGAACAAACTTTTGATTTAAACCATTTCTAGTCAAATAAAAATAATGTTTATTTATTTAAAATGCTTTTGGGAGAAAATCTTTGGGAAATGTTTTGGAATAAACTCTCTGACTCCAAGCACCAAGTTTTATGATTTAAAAATGTATTTGGTGAACCATATAAAAATTGTTACTTTTGCTAAAGGTATTTTCAACCACATAAAACATTGATTTTGTTCAAAAATGGTTTATAAGTAAAATCTTTTGCAAATAGTTTTGCCACTTTATAAAATGACCAATAAGTGTTTTAGAATGTTTATAACCTATTATAAAACACTTTTTTAAATAAAACAAAGTTTGGCATGCTTGCATGCATTGTTTTGTTACTATTATTCTATGTGATGTTGCTTGAATGGTAGATTGAAATATTGCTTGCTTGATTGAATTGTAGTGATTTGAAGAGTGTGATAATTGCAAAGACAAGGAGTGAAATTATATTCTCTACCAAAAAGGCAAGTGATGCTTCATACTTTTGTCCCATTATTTTCACTATACATTAGTGATATTTCTAAGTAGGACTTGCATGGAATTTTGCTAAGTGTAAACTATGCCATGGGAAATCCTAGTAGATGAAACCTTAGTAGAAATTTCCTATGTGAAGATTCCTACTACTATCATGCTTAGCTTAGCTAGTAGAAAACAAGGGTGGAATATATATTCACACTATGGAATATTTCTAAGTCAAGGACTTGTGTTTTGTTTAATAAAATAACTAAGTGAATGAATCACCTGGGTGGAATGGAAGGACTGGTTTGTGTTGAGTGGTTCAGAAGGCCCATTTCTATGGTTTACCTTGTGTATCTCACTTGTGGATGGCCACCCAGGAACAAAGAGATTTGAGATGTCAAATGTTGAGAAGCTTCAAGTGCACCCACTTGGCATTATGGGCTCTCCCTGGATCATATAGGTTGCAATATCTTAGCCAAATGGACAGTTGGTGGTAGGGGATTGATAGGTTGGAGCGCGTCCATTCTGGTCTAAGGGAAGGCTTCTGAAAGATCTTGTCTTGGTGAAACCAAGTCTTGTGGGGAAAGTGCACCACCTCTGCAGAGTGTAAAATCTAAGTACTTAGCCATGTCCCTAGAAAAGGACAATTTGAGCATCAAAGACATGGAAGCTATCAAGAATCTCCTCATCCCAATTTCTAAGTTAAAAACTTGTGGTTGAACAAGGGTTGAAGGATCACCAATTTCTATTGGGAGATGCCTTGGGTGATTTTGTCAAGCAAAAACTTAGTGTTTTCAAATGATAAGGAAAATCTATTTTTGAGCAAGCAAGCCTAAGATCCACTTAGCCAAAATGCATATAGGTGATAGACTCCACTATACTACCATAGTATCACTTGCCAATACAATTGAAATGTATTGACCCTTGTGGCTGTAACTTATTATGTTGCAGGTTTGTTTGATGTTAGTGAAGTGTGTTGATTAGGATTACAAGTCTACAACCAACATGTCTGCCTGTGGCACTATGAAGATGAAGGACCCCATGCTATTGTTATATTCTGCTGCATTGTAATGAGATAACCAAATGATCTATGTAAGATGTAATAAATTATTTTATTCCTGGTTATAAAGTTGTATTATGACCTTTGTTTCTTGATATTACATCTTAACTGTGGATGCTAGATATTGATCCAGGGACTAGCATTGTAATCACAGAGATCCTTTTTCCTTTATAAAGGAGGGATCTTACAGCCGCCGAGCTCGCTCCATTGTACTACCGTCATAATACAATCTAGCAGGAGTAGGTATTTACCCTCTGGGGGGCCGAACCTGGGTAAAACCCTGTGTCTCCGCCCTCATCTCGCACCGCAGATGGCTGGCCGCCCTTGCCCCATGTTCTACTACTCGCTGCCGATCGCAGCATCTTCCATGGTCATTCCCACGACATGCAACATCACAAGTTACATCCACAGTGGGTCAATACATTGGAATAGTATTGGCAAGTGATACCTTAGTAGAATGTTGGTAGAATATATACTATATGCATTTTGGCTAAGTGTAGCTTAGGCTGGCTTTGCTCAAAATAGGTTTTTCCTATTAGTTGAAAACACTAAGTTTTTCTTTGACAAAATCTTTCCCAAGGAACGACCAATAGAAATTGGTGAACCTTCACCCTTGTTCAACCACAAGTTTTTAACTAAGAAATTGGGATGAGGAGATTTTTGATAGCTTCCATGTCTTGATGCTCAAATTGTCCAATACCAGGGACATGGCTAAGTACTTAGATTCTTCCATCTGCAGAGGTTGTGCACTTTCCCCACAAGACTTGATTTTCACCAAGACAGGACCTTTCAGAAGCCTTCCCTTAGACCAAATGGACGCGCTCCAACCTATCATCCCACTACCACCAACTGTCCAATTGGCTAAGTTATTGCAACCTATATGATCCAGGTAGAGCCCATAATACCATGTGGCTGCACTAGAAGCTTCTTAACATTTGGCCTCTCAAATCCCTTTGTTCCTGGGTGGATTTCCACAAGTGAGATACACAAGTTAAACCATAGAAATGGGCCTTGTGTAACCACTCAACACAAACCATTCTTTCCATTCCACCCAGGTGATTCATTCACTTAGTTGTTTTATTAAGTAAAACACAAGTCCAAAGACTTAGAAATATTTTCTCATAGCATGAATATATATAACCACCCTTGGTTGCTACTATCTAGGCTAAGCATGGCATAGATAAACATCTTAACTTAGAAATTTCTAGCAATTCTACAACTACTAGGATTTCCCAAGCATAGCATATAGATCAAAATATTCATGCAAGTCTAGCAAAATATTTCTAGTGCATAGTTGAAAAACATAGGTATAAAATCATGAAGCACCACTTGCCTTGGTAGTTTGGGGAGTAGCAACAATCCTCACAATCACAATCACTATTTGCACCAAAATCTACACATAAAATAATGGCACAAAATCACATATACAATTTATACAAGCAAAAATACATGAATGTATGCAATATGCCATGTGATGATTTTCTACACCAAACAAGACAAGTGCATAGTACTGAATCATAAACAAGTACAAAACAAGCCAAATAAACTTTATTTGAATAGCAAAACATTTTCCAAATAAATACTATACTCAAATTATGCCTACAAATGTTTCTGCAAAAAAAAACCATTTTAACAGAGGCAAAATATTAAACACATTGCATAAATGGAAAGGATTTTCTCTCCCGATTCCATTGATATAAAATTTGTCAAATTTGGACGTGGGAATCAAAAGTTATAAATTAAACAAGTTTAACCATCTAATTGATCTAATTCAAATTTTTAAAAAGAACTCATGCCACGCGGCAGCTTCTGGTTGGTTGGTATCGCTTCGCGTTGGATCGTGCTCACGCACCATTAGATCTACTTAACATCTGCGGCTCAGATCTACCCATACCTCTTCAACTATGTTCTATCGCGTTCGTCCGATCTACATCGCACGGCTCACAGCGATTGACCATCGAGTGGCGGCGCTGGCGGCGACGACAGGCGGCGGCGCGCTCTGGATGAAAGCTTGCCGGTGAACTAGGTCGCGCGGGAAGGTGTGAGGATGCTCACCAGAATCTCCGTGGCGAGGGGATGCTCGACGTGTGCTCGGTTGGCGAAGGGGCGTACGGAGTCGATGTCGATTGCTCGTTGGAGATCGAGACGGCGTCGGTTGTCCTCGGTTGGCAATGGATACGACGTTCTGGGCCACACTAAGACGATAAAAGGGTGCCGTTAGGTGCGTAGGATGCTGGGGATCACACGCGTATCAAACAGAGGGAGAGGGAAAGTTGGGGCTTACGGGGAACGGTCGCCGGAGTTCGAGGCTACAAAGCATGCGCGAGCAAGCGGAGGATGTCAGTAGGATGCAGAAACAGCTAGAATAACCCATAGGCAGAGGGGAATGCGGTGCTTACCAGAATTCAACGACGAGCTCGTCGGAGCAGAGGGGCGTCTCGAAACGATTCCGAGCATCCTAGGGGCTCTCTGCGGGTGTGGCGTGAGGGAAAAAGAGCGGAAGGAGGAGGGGATTAAGTAGGCGTGGACGTGGGCGTGAATTACTCGACCATTCAACAGAATTGAAGCTGTGGAATTAAACGGGAAACGCCCGGAGTGATTTGGGGAGGAACTCGTCGCTGGGTGGAGACGATGACTGCCGTGTGGGCCTCTGTTGTCAGCGAGAGAAAAAGAGAGGAGGTGGGGTCCCTGTGTTAGTGACTCTGTGGGTGAGCGCGTGGGTGAAAAAGAACAAAGGCAGAGGGGTTCCCAGGTGGGCTCTTGCTGGGCCAGAATGGCTTGCTGGGCTGGGTAGGGCTAGATTGGCTGTTTGCTTTATTTTTTTCTACCTTTCACTTTTTCTTTTTCTGAATCGAAATTCTGGTTTAAATTTGAAAGATCAAATCAAATCTTTTTTAAATCAAACTTTCCCCATACTAAAGTTTGCTGAATCTTGCTTCCTGGGACGTGTAATACAACGGTTCACCCTTTAAAAAACAACTTGTGTTTTGAAAAAGAATTTAAAACAAGCTTTAGTTAATTATTTATAAATAGTAAAGGATTGGTTTATAAATCATAATTTGTTTTGAAACCTTGACCAAACTTTAGAAACAACACTTAAGTTTGAACTCAAAAAATTTCTGATTAAAATAAGTACCTTTCTCATTAGAAGGTAGCAATAAGGCTATAGCATACTTACATAAAATAATGAGCAACATATGCTCCTGTTTTTGAAATGGTTTTGAAAAAGAACCCTAAATGACCATGGATGCATGGATGATATGCATGAGTTTGAAACATGATTTTTAGGGATGTTACAAATCTAACCCCCTTAAGGTGAATCTCGCCCTCAAGATTCGGGTTGGCTAGCAAATAGGTGAGGGTGGTCTTTCCGAAGATCATCTTCTCTTTCCCATGTTGCTTCTTCTTCGGAATGATGGTTCCATCGAACTTTGCAGAATTTGATAGTCTTGGTCCGTGTAACTCTTTCTGCTGTCTCAAGAATCTTGATAGGTTTCTCCTCATAAGTGAGATCACTTTCCAATTGAACCTCCTCCAAAGGTATAGTATCCTTCAAAGAAGTCTCTTCCATTTCTGGATGTCATTTCTTAAGCTGACTCACATGCAACACATTATGAACAGCAGACAAAGCCTCTGGCAATTCAATCTCATAAGCTACTTCTCCTTTACGACTCAGAATATTGAATGGTCCAACATATCTTGGGGCCAATTTACCTTTGACACCAAACCTCTTCACTCCACGAAGTGGTGACACTCTAAGATAAGCTCTATCACCTACTTCATAGGTGACTTCTCTATGCTTAGGATTTGCGTAGCTCTTTTGTCGGGACTGTGCTATCTTCAATCTGTCCTTAACTAGCTTGACTTTCTCTTCAGCCTCTTTGATTAGTTCTGGTCCGAACAAACTTCTTTCTCCCACACCATTCCATAGAAATGGGGTGGTACACTTTCTCCCATATAGAAACTCAAATGGTGCCATCTCAATACTGGCTTGATAGCTGTTATTGTAAGAGAATTCTGCGTAAGGCAGACTTTCATCCCAACTGGCTCCATAATCTAGAGCACATGCCCTCAGCATATCTTCAAGTATCTGGTTGGTCCTTTCTGTTTGTCCATCAGTCTGAGGATGAAAAGCAGTGCTGAATTCCAACCTCGTTCCCAACGACTCATGTAGTTGCCTCCAAAAATGAGAAGTGAATTGGGTTCCCCTATCAGACAAAATACTCTTGGGTACTCCATGTAGACATACAATTCTACTCATATAGATCTTGGCTAACTTAGCACTTGTGTAGGTTGTCTTCACAGGTATGAAATGAGCCACTTTAGTTAAGCGATCCACTACTACTAAAATAGAATCATATCCTGACCGGGTCCTTGGTAATCCGGTGATGAAATCCATACCAATCTTGTCCCACTTCCAATCAGGAATAGGTAGTGGTTGTAATAATCCTTCGGGTTTCTGATGTTCCACTTTCACTCTACTACATACATCACACAAAGCAATATGTTCGGCGATGTCCTTCTTGAGATTATTCCACCAAAATATTTCTTTCATATCCATGTACATTTTGGTGTTAGCCGGATGAATGGAATACGGTGAGTTGTGGGCTTCTTGTAAAATCAGTTTCCGAAGCTCCGGATCTTGTGGAACACAGATACGTTTCCCATACCATAAAGTACCCTGTTCATCTTCATGGAATCCTTTGGATTTTCCCTTGCCAATCTTTTCCTTAATCTCTTCAATTTCCTTATCTGCCTTTTGGGCTTCTTTGATCTTGTTCAACAAAGTGGGTTGAACATCCAAAGACATGAGATGTCCCTCAGGCACAATCTCCAATCTGAGATCTCTGAATTGGGCACACAGATCATCTAGCAATTCTCCCTTAGTAAGGCCATTCACAAAAACTTTACGGCTTAGAGAATCCGCTACAACATTTGCTTTACCAGGGTGGTATTTCAAACTCAAGTCATAGTCCTTGATGAGTTCTAGCCATGTTCTTTGTCTCATGTTAATTTCTTTCTGGGTGAAGATATACTTCAAACTCTTGTGATCTGTGAACACTTCACATCGTTTTCCCAAAAGATAGTGTCTCCATGTTTTGAGTGCATGGACTATAGAGGCTAACTGTAAATCATGAGTAGGATAGTTCACTTCATGAGTTTTGAGTTGTCTTGAGGCATAAGCCACTACTTTCCCTTCTTGCATAAGTACTGCACCTAATCCATGATCAGATGCATCACAATATACTTGGAAATCCTTCTCCAAATCTGGCAAACATAAGACTGGTGCTGTCACTAGTCTCTTCTTCAATTCTTGAAAGCTGAGCTCACAACCTTCAGACCAAGCAAATTTCTTGTCTTTCTTTAGCAATTCTTTCATAGGCTTAGCTACCTTGGAGAAATTCTCAATAAATCTTCTGTAGTATCCTACCAAGCCAAGGAAACTACGAACCTATTTCACTGACTTGGGAGATTCCCATTCAGTTACAGCTGAAACTTTAGCAGGATCAAATGCTACACCATCTCCCGACACAACGTGTCCAAGAAAACCAACTTCATTTAACCAAAATTCACACTTGCTGAATTTGGCATACAGCTTATGCTCTCTAAGCTTCTCAAGTATCAAACGTAAATGTCCTTCATGCTCTTCTTTGCTCTTGGAGTAGATCAAGATGTCATCGATGAAAACGACAACAAACTTATCAAGGAATTCCATGAACACCTTGTTCATCATATTCATGAAGTATGCTGGTGCATTGGTCAAACCAAATGGCATCACGGTATACTTACCTTGTGGTGAAAGCTATCTTAGGTATGTCTTGTTCCCTTATCTTGAGTTGGAAATAACCTGACCGGAGATCAATCTTTGAGAACACACAAGCTCCCTCTAACTGATCAAACAAGTCATTGATTCTAGGCAAAGGGTATTTGTTCTTGATAGTCACCTCATTGAGTGAACGGTAATCTATGCATAACCTTTGACTTCTATCTTTCTTTTCCACAAACAAAACTGCTGCTCCCCAAGATGAAGAACTTGGTTGGATAAAACCTTCCTGTAACTATTCTCCAAGCTGCTTCTTGAGTTCTTTCAACTCATCCACTGATATCTTGTACGTTCTCTTTGCTATTGGTCCAGATCCTGGTAGCAAATCAATAAGAAATTCCACATCTCTATCTGGTGGCATTCCTGGCAATTCCTCCGGAAACACATCCGGATATTCACTCACAATAGGCACACTGTCTATGCTAACCCCCTTAAGAGAATTTAGCTTACTTCCTTTTGATTCAAAGTTAGACTTGAATCTAATCCGTTTCTTTTCCGGGGTTGTGAGTGCAACAGTACGATTGGCACAATCTAGTACTCCTTCATATTTGGTCATCCAATCCATTCCCAAAATTACATCCAGTCCTTGGGAATCTAGGATTATCAGACTCACTGGAAACTTATGTTTTCCAAACTCTATCACTAGATCCCGGCATCCAAGACTTACTATCATGTCCCCACCAGGAGAACTTACTCCTATTAGACACCCAATGTTTTCCGTTGGAAACCCATTTCTATCAACAAATGCTTTTGATATGAATGAATGTGATGCACCAGTATCAAAAAGAACAAGTGCTGGAATAGAATTGAGTTTGAACTTACCAGCCACAGCATCAGGTTCCTCATAGATTTCCTCCACATTGATGTGGTTCACTTGCCCCTTTTGTAAAGGGTTGGGTTTGTTGGGTCCTTCAACTTTCTTTTCTGGGCATTCATTTGCATAATGCCCCATCTTCTTGCACTTGAAACATTCAACCTGACTAAGATCCTTCTTAACAGGCTGGCTTCCACTGCCACTTCCACTTCCATTGTGGTGGCTCTTATATCCACTCTTGTGATTTTTATATTTGTCATTGTCATGACTACGGTGATGCTTGTTGTCATGATGACGGTTGTGGTTGTGGTACTTGTTGAACTTCCCATGCTTGTGGGATCCAGAACTCCCATTATCATCATAATGGGAACGCTTGTGAGACGATCCCGAGCTGTGCTTGTCAGAGTGCTTTCTCTTCCTGCTTTCCACTTGTTTCATCTTGCTCTCCAAAATAGCAGCCTTGCCACAAAGAGACTGATAAGTGGGAACATAAGCCACAGATAGCTGCAGGTTAAGTTCATCGTTCAATCCTTCAAGGAACTTTTCTTTCCTCTTAGCATCAGTGTCAACTTCATCCGGTGCATAACACGCCAGATTGTTGAACTCCTCAATATACTCGGCCACGCTGCGGTGGCGCTGCTTCAAGTTGTGAAATTCCTTTTTCTTCAGACTCATCACTCCGGATGAGATGTGAGCGGTACGGAAACCATCTTCAAAGATAGCCCATGTCACATCCGCAATGGGAGTGGTGATCTGAAAATTATCCCACCAAGTGGCTGCTGGTCCTTCCAACAAGTGTGCTGCAAATCTGACCTTCTCTTCATCAGTACAGCCAACAGTTACCAAATCCTTGTTCACAGAGCGTAGCCAATCATTGGCCACCATAGAATCAGTAGTTCCTGAGAACTTTGCTGGCCCCAGTCTTAAGAACCTGGTAAGCATGTCAAAACCCGGTGGGTTGTTCTGATTGTTGTTGTTGTTGTTGTTGTTATTATTATTATTATTGTTGTTGTTCTGATTCAGGATGAACGTGGTCATCATTTGCATCAACTGAGTCTGAGCTGTCATCATCTATTGCATCTCACGGGGTGATGTTGTTGTTGGGGTTGGGATTGGCACGTCGGGGAGGCATCTGTGGTTTTCAATAAGGATAAGAATGAGATACCCATAGATGCTAACATGCACAATACATCACATAAACAATCACCAAACATGCATCATAATAATAAAAGTTCAACAACACAGACAACAAGTTCTGAAAAAGTAAACACACCAATAGCAAGCCATCCACATGTTGGATGGTCATTGCGACTCAATAATCAAAGGCATGATAAATAAAGGTAAATGAGTAGTCATCACTACTCCTCTTCATCAACCTCCTCATCAACAAATGTAAGACCCGCATTCTCCATTGCGGTCTTGTATTCCTCGACATTGGTGGTCAAGGTCTCTACTTTGGCTTTGAGAGCCCTCTTCTGTGCACGAAGCCTCTCAATCACACCTTTCTGATGCTCGAGCTCGAAGTCCTTGGCCTCTAGTTCTGCAGTCATGTCTCGAATCCTCTTGTTCCTATCTTGGAATCTCTTCTCTTGACTCTTGAACTTTCTATCCTGACTCTCAAACTTGGCCTCCATTTCCTTGACTATCTCATCATGCTCCGCGAAGAGCTTGTCCTTCTCATGAAGCTGCACCTGGAGTTCGTCATTGCTGAGCATGACGTTGGTCCTATCAGTATCTAGGTGCCTAAGAAGAACCTCTAAGTCCTGGAGGTATAGACGAATCGGCTCTGCCGTCTCTCTCGAAGCATCCTCGAAGTCAATGGCCTCACCATCCTCATCATGTCTACCGAAGGCGTGGAAGTGAGTACCTCTAATCTCTCGAGAGTGTCTCCCTAGTAAACGTCCAAGCAAATCCTGCATGACTACCTCTAGGCCTCTCTCCTTGTCATCATGCATGAGCTTGAAGATGATTTCCTCCGTGGTAGGCTCAGTCTGGCATCCTGGCTGATTAACCTTGAAGCCCCAAAGGTCCTTCCTCTCGAACTTGGTGAGGGGAAGCATCATGATGGTAGGAAGAGGGAGATTGAGCAGACTAGTGAGCTCAATAATACGGGTGCCAAAACGAGTTCCCTTGAACTCTTCAACCGTGCTGATAGTAACATTAGGCATCTATTTAATAAGATAGAAAAATTTAGAATCAACACAATTTAAGATACATCACAAGACAAGGCATCACATGCATATCTTTGACAATCAAAACATTCAAGTCATGGCATACATAAAACCATTACAAACATCCAAGGTTCAATTTATTTTAAACAACATTTGGGAAATGAAATGATAAGTGTGGTGGTCCAACTAACGAAGTACGTTACAATCCCATCTCACTTGCCAAGTTGGCTAACAGGGCATCCCTAGAGGCAATCTGTCTATCTAGATCACATGACTCCGTTGCTAAGTCTATGATGTCCTCCCTTAAACTTTGGTTGGTAGCCTCTAACTCTTGGGTATGCTTCTTTTCTTCCTTAAGGTCATTCTGGGTGTTGAGCATTCTGCACTTGCTTCTATCACCAAGTTCTTTGATGGCTTTCCAAGCTGCATCCCTTGTTGAATCAAAGAATGTGGTGTGCATCACTGAGTTGGTGACCATGCAGAATCCTGATTCTTTGTGGTTGTCCTCCTTGTTTTTATACAAGTGAAGTTGCACCCACCAGTACTCAACTCCTTCATCCATCAAAGGAAAACCTTTGTACACAGCTGCACCATGTATTCCCATGGTAACCATGAGGTCCTTGAGAGCCTTGGGGAATTCTGTCTCACATTCCAAAGTCATAGTCATGAGTGGTCCCTTCCTCACGGCTTCGTTGATGGAGTTCATCTACAAATAGAGATGAGAAAGAAGATTAGAAAAGTTTACGAGAAGAAAAGACAAGTGTGGAAGTTGTTAAAAAAATTCCTTAGTGGTTTCCAATCCTAGGGTCATAATCCTACATGCAACACAGTGCTCCGATACCATGTGTAAGATCCCTCCTTTGTAAAGGAAAGGATCCCTGTGATTGCAATGCTACTCCCTGGATCAATGCTAGAATCCATAGTTTAAGATGAAGTACACAGAAACAAAGGTCATTATTACATGTCATTCCAGAGACAAACATAGTCTTTTACAAACTCCATGGCCATAGGCCTAGTACAAGAGTTTAAATATGTAATAAGATAAATAAGTCTTCATCTTCATGTGCCACAGGAAAGCATGTTGAGTGTAGACTCATAACCCCTAATCACCATCAGAATAACCTGCAACATCACAAGTTACAGCCATAGTGGGTCAATACATTGGCATAGTAATGGCAAGTGATACCTTAGTAGAATGTTGGTAGACTAGATACTATATGCATTTTGGATAAGTGTAGCTTAGGCTGTCTTTGCTCAAAATAGGTTTTTCCTATTAGTTGAAAACACTAAGTTTTTCTTTGACAAAATCTTTCCCAAGGAACCACCAATAGAAATTGGTGAACCTTCACCCTTGTTCAACCACAAGTTTTTAACTTAGAAATTGGGATGAGGAGATTCTTGATAGCTTCCATGTCTTGATGCTCAAATTGTCCAATACCAGGGACATGGCTAAGTACTTAGATTCTTCCATCTGCAGAGGTTGTGCACTTTCCCCACAAGACTTGATTTTCACCAAGACAGGACCTTTCAGAAGCCTTCTCTTAGACCAAATGGACGCGCTCCAACCTATCATCCCACTACCACCAACTGTCCAATTGGCTAAGTTATTGCAACCTATATGATCTAGGCAGAGCGCATAATACCATCTGACTGCACTAGAAGCTTCTTAACATTTGGCCTCTCAAATCCCTTTTCTCCTGGGTGGCTTTCCACAAGTGAGATACACAAGGTAAACCATAGAAATGGGCCTTGTGTAACCACTCAACACAAACCATTCTTTCCATTCCACCCAGGTGATTCATTCACTTAGTTGTTTTATTAAGTAAAACACAAGTCCAAAGACTTAGAAATATTTTCTCATAGCATGAATATATATATAACCACCCTTGGTTGCTACTAGCTAGGCTAAGCATGGCATAGATAAACATCTTAACTTAGAAATTTCTAGCAATTCTACAACTACTAGGATTTCCCAAGCATAGCATACAGATCAAAATATTCATGCAAGTCTAGCAAAATATTTCTAGTGCATAGTTGAAAAACATAGGTATAAAATCATGAAGCACCACTTGCCTTGGTAGTTTGGGGAGTAGCAACAATCCTCACAATCACAATCACTATTTGCACCAAAATCTACACATAAAATAATGGCACAAAATCACATATACAATTTATACAAGCAAAAATACATGAATGTATGCAATATGCCATGTGATGATTTTCTACACCAAACAAGACAAGTGCATAGTACTGAATCATAAACAAGTACAAAACAAGCCAAATAAACTTTATTTGAATAGCAAAACATTTTCCAAATAATTACTATACTCAAATTATGCCTATAAATGTTTCTGCAAAAAAAAACCATTTTAACAGAGGCAAAATATTAAACACATTGCATAAATGGAAAGGATTTTCTCTCCTGATTCCATTGATATAAAATTTGTCAAATTTGGACGTGGGAATCAAAATTTATGAATTAAACAAGTTTAACCATCTAATTGATCTAATTCAAAATTTTAAAACAGAACTCATGCCACGCGGCAACTTCTGGTTGGTTGGTACCGCTTCGCGTTGGATCGTGCTCGCGCACCGTCAGATCTACTTAACATCTGCGGCTCAGATCTACCCATACCTCTTCGACTATGTTCTATCGCGTTCGTCCGATCTACATCGCACGGCTCACAACGATTGACCATCGAGTGGCGGCGCTGGCGGCGACGACAGGCGGCGGCGCGCTCTGGCTGCAAGCTTGCCGGCAAACTAGGCGCGCGGGGAGGTGTGAGGATGCTCACCATAATCTCCGTGGCGAGGGGATGCTCGACATGTGCTCGGTTGGCGAAGGGGCGTACGGAGTCGATGTCGATTGCTCGTCGGAGATCGAGACGACGTTGGTTGTCCTCGGTTGGCGACGGAGACGATGTTCTGGGCCACGCTAAGACGAGAAAAGGGTGCCGTTAGGTGCGTAGGATGCTGGGGATCACACGCGTATCAAACAGAGGGAGAGGGAAAGTTGGGGCTTACGGGGAACGGTCGCTGGAGTTCGAGCAGACGGTGGCGGAGCTTAGTCAATGACGTTGCCGAGGCTACAGAGCATGCGCGAGCAAGCGGAGGATGTCAGTAGGTGCATACGAGGATGCAGAAACAGCTAGACTAACCCATAGGTAGAGGGGAATGCGGTGCTTACCGGAATTCGACGACGAGCTCGTCGGGGCAGAGGGGCGTCTGAAGACGATTCCGAGCAACCTGGGGGCTCTCTGCGGGTGTGGCGTGAGGGAAAAAGAGCGGAAGGAGGAGGGGATTAAGTAGGCGTGGACGTGGGCGTGAATTACTCGAGCATTCAACGGAATTGAAGCCGCGGAATTAAACAGGAAACGCCCGGAGTGATTTGGGGAGGAACTCGTCACTGGGTGGAGACGATGACTACCGTGTGGGCCTCTGTTGTCAGCGAGAGAAAAAGAGAGGAGGTGGGGTCCCTGCGTCAGTGACTCTGTGGGTGAGCGCGTGGGTGAAAAAGAACAGAGGCAGAGGGGTTCCCGGGTGGGCTCTTGCTGGGCCAAAATGGCTTACTGGGCTGGGTAGGGCTAGATTAGCTGTTTGCTTTATTTTTTTCTACCTTTCACTTTTTCTTTTTTTGATTCGAAATTCTGGTTTAAATTTGAAAGATCAAATCAAATCTGTTTGAAATGAAACTTTCCCCATACTAAAGTTTGTTGAATCTTGCTTCTTAGGACGTGTAACACAACTGTTCACCCTTAAAAAACAACTTGTGTTTTGAAAAAGAATTTAAAACAAGCTTTAGTTAATTATTTATAAATAGTAAAGGATTGGTTTATAAATCATAATTTGTTTTGAAACCTTGACCAAACTTTAGAAACAACACTTAAGTTTGAACTCAAAACATTTCTGATTAAAATAAGTACCTTTCTCATTAGAAGGTAGCAATAAGGCTATAGCATACTTACATAAAATAATGAGCAACATATGCTCCTGTTTTTGAAATGGTTTTGAAAAAGAACCCTAAATGACCATGGATGCATGATGATATGCATGAGTTTGAAACATGATTTTTAGGGATGTTACAATTGGTAAATATACTCTTAAGCACATATAACTATGATGGTTAGAATTGGCAAAGATGTGCTTATGTGATTTGTTATAGGAAAATATTCCTATAAAGTGATATTAACATAAGATGATGAATCAATTCCCTGAATGGACATTATACTTGGTTTAAGATTTAGAGTTGGTTGTTTAACAACAATGTCTATCTTTCCATTATTCACCATCCCTAACCTTTAATTAAAGAATTCCTTTCCTACATATAATACTTCTTCCTATCCATCATCATAGTTAATATGATGAGCTTTACTTCACAAGAATGTTCTTATTCACCTTTTATTCTTATAAACTCATGGATGAATCCAATGAGTTTGATACTAAAGTATTTCATAGTTTTTCTCATATCTTTGCTTGGTTATACCCACTACTCTACTGTTGATAATCATCAATCCAACAAGTAGTTCTTTCAAACTCCACTCATAATCTTCCTTAATCATCCATCACTAATATTTCTTCATCAGATGTATGTATGTATCCAACTACCTTTCTCTAAGGCTTACTATCCTTTAAGATGAGTAACACTTCTTCCATAACTCTATGCTAAACTAGTTTTAATTGAATAATATTATCCTGCATTTACTTTACTCTAATAACTCACACTCCAACCTTACATTATATTAATGTGGCTTGCAATGACTACTCTAGGATAACTTATCTCTACTAGGGTTTCAATCATGTTCTACCCATCAATATCTTTTATACTAGATATAGGTAGACCATCCTGGTGAGTAAGGCATGATCAATATAATCCTTTAATCATTTATAGCTTAAGTTCTTAGTTGGCTAAACAAGGCATTATCAATACTACTTTTCAATTGGATTGGAATTATTTTCTTAGTAGCTCATATTGGATTAAGGGTATTCATGGACTATGCCCTCTTTAAAAGATTAAGTAGATTCTATGATAAGATCAAGAAATAGTAGATCAAGTATTGATAGTTAAATAATTTGTGAATCAATGGTTGATTACTCAACATTGATGAACAACAGAGATTGAGATAGGTTCCATAAAGATTGATATAGAAAGAAAGATATATGGTGAATGATCTTGACTTAGTCTATTTCCAACTCAGACTCATTAAAGAGTTAAAGTTATGTATTACTATGATACTCATAGTAAGAATACATAAGAATAAGATAGGTCAGGATTAGTCATTACATTTATATTACTTTAGTTGTAATCTTAACTTGGCATTTGTGAGTTGTTGTGCTGAATATTATGATAGAATCCCTTAAGGATCAAATATTAATCCTTGAAGCAATGTATTAGGGTAACCTTTTATTATCTTTGATCTATCCTTAGATCAATTCATGTTTACCAAAATAAGGTTTTAACAAAGGTCATATTGATACTCACTACAAGAAATCTGTTATTCTATGACCTTCTAATAGTGACTGTGGATAAAATCGTCATAGATCTATGACAATTTTGTACTAAATGGTCGTAGGCTGTTTGAAGAGGTAAAAGCCCTACATAAATATGACGATTTGTCTCAAAATCATCGTTATTTTCTTATACAAAATCGTCATAACCATGTTGCCCAACTAGAGACCTTATTTATAAGCGATTATGACGAAATTAGATCGTCGTAGCTGTTAATTTATCATATGTATAGATGATGTGGCAGCCACCTTAATTGTTGCTTATACGGGTCATAACTATGTGGCAGCCTATGTGTCATATGTATATGTCAATTTAATATTTTATAAGTATCTCCATGTGTTAAGATGCCTACATGTTATATTTATATGTCAATTTAATATTTTACATATGTCCATGTGTCAAGATGGACAACCTACGTGTCATATGTTGTCTACATGTCAATTTATTTTATATTTTATTTATTTATTTTTATATGTGCCTATTTATTTTATATTTTATTTATTTATTTTTATATGTGCATATGTGTCAATATGTCAGCCTACATGTCATGTCCTACGTGCAACGTTCTTAGAAAATAAGGAACAAAAAGAGATGGATGGGGGTTTCGAACCCACAACCTCCCACACCTCCAATCTATTGTGCTACCAACAAGCTACATCTCATATCTTGTCAAAGTACCACTCGGCGGTTTTATTCACTTGACCTCCGTCTGTTGGGCATGGGCCTTCGTCAACCATCTCCACCCATTCCTTCTTTTTTGTCTTTATATTTTTCTGCCGCCTAGGAGGGAGCTGGGCCACGCTTGGGCCGGCCTTGACTAGGTCTGGGCAAATCCGGTTGGGCCGGTTAGTATAGTATTTTTTCACTCTTTTCTTTTTTCTTTTTTCAGTTTTCTTAATTCTTT
This sequence comes from Avena sativa, assembly GCA_916181665.1. Classification (NCBI taxonomy): domain Eukaryota; kingdom Viridiplantae; phylum Streptophyta; class Magnoliopsida; order Poales; family Poaceae; genus Avena; species Avena sativa. The sequence continues at coordinate 499,936,751 of OV702299.1, read as the reverse complement.
TGTATCTTTTTCATAAGAAGTCCAAAACAGTTGATTTTCGTCTCTAGTTTTTCATAAGAAGTCCAAAACAGTTGATTTTCGTCTCTAGTTTTGGAGTTTGGAGATGCTCTATTCTAATGACCTGACCTGCTAATTACGGTGTTTGCATGGTGTTTGCTTCCAGCGTATAGCTTTTATTGTCTCTGTTGTGTAGTAGGTATAAGGAGTTTTTGCTGTGAATAGAGAATGTGTCAGTCTTGAGATAAATGCCTGATATTACATTCGTCAATGCTTGTCAGTCTTTACATTCAACAAAGTTCAGTTATATATTTCTAGTGGGGTAGGAACAAATAGCTACTTGGAGTGATATATTTGTCTTTATAGTGTTGTCAAATGAAGAGAGACCAGGAAACTGTATCTTTGTAGTGTTGTCAATTCAGAACCATATAAGTACTAGAGTTATATTAAGTGCTTAGCATCCTCAATTGTTATTTTGTTTCTAATGTTAGTTGTAGATGAAGCACACATGAAAGGCTAGAATTTGGTTTAGTCCTGGAACTATTTTGTATATTACTTGTGCCATTTGTTTCTGTTGGCATTTGGTTCAGTCCTGTGATCCCTCACTCCTATCATGATTTTTTCATTTAGTGCTTTGTACTCATTCATGTTCTTAATTGGTACTAATTAGAGTAGTCTAGCACCTGTAGTTATCAGATCATGATATGGGTAATTTTAACCTGGAACCTGTAGTTATCACAACAATAGTAATCCTAGAATGAAGTAATCCTGAACAAACCTGGTTAGGAGTAGGACAAGATTAGTTACATGGATTTGTTCTTCTCTGATTTGTAGTGTGGTTAATCTTTGTGTGCAATCAAATGATATGAGAAAATGAATATTAGTGTAGAAAATGAACTTCCTCAATGCTTTCGATGCCCAATCAGTCTACTAGCACTACTCTGAAACTTGTCTACTCCATTGAGTACTTGACTTGTATGTGTCCTGGCATCTCTTGTGTTTTTTCAGGTTGGAATCATAATGGAGGAGCAAGGAGGGGCGAGTACCGGACGGTGGACTGGGAGGATACGGCAGCGGCCGAGGTCTCCGGTAGCCTGCCGTTCATAGGACAAGAGCAGATCGTGGAGGACGAAGTGAACATCAGTTTTCCCAAGATCACCTCCGCCTTCCCCTCGTTCACCTCTCCAGCGGCAAGATCAGCGACTACTGCATCGACATGCTCAGTGGTAAGGTACTCCAGTACCATACTCACTCGATGGTGCTGCTACTAAAATAGAAACAATAGAAATATCGATTCCTTCATTTCTTGATTGACTACACTTCTCAGCACGTTTTTTAGTGTGTCGGTTCCTTCTTTTTTATCAATTTGTTAGATAGTGCTACCAAGATAGTCACTGGACGAATTAGTTGTAAACTGCTCTAGTATGGTTATATTATGTCAGATTGAAAGTTTGATGGATATGCATGTTTCTTTTGAACTACAACTTGATCCTATTGGTTGGGCATATTTTGCAATAAATTCTATTGCATGCTCTGTACTATACTGTCGGTTTGGCGTTTGTTGCAGTTTACATCGAGGGTTTGCTAGAATTGTCCATTTTAGGCTAAATCCTTACGAATTCTGCACAAAATGGTTTTAGTCACTTATGATAGCTTTGATCATAAATTATTTGGTATATCGGGTAACCTGGCCATAGCTATCATGGATACAATAGAAGAAATTGCTTTGGCAGCTAGTCTGCTTTTGATAATGGTGGAATTACATCTGGATGACTTTAGCATGTTGTTAGTTGATTGTTGCATCTTTGAACAATATCTAATTCATGCAGAATTATATCTCCTTATAGTAGTATAGGAACTAAGTGAAATCTATGCGAATATAATCTTGTGCTAATGCAACTTCTCTATTTGAAATGCAGGAGAAGGCTTAGAAGCTCAAGGCCTAGTACAACATGAAAACCGTCTACAGGATGATGATGATCAAGAGTAGCTAGCTTTAGTACTTTCTGAGAGTTTTATTTGCAGACTGTAGGGTATGAAATATTTGATGGCTGCATTTGTTGTGATGTCAATTATGCAATTTCACATGTGTTATAACTGTTCCAAAAATCATACTGTCACAAAGCATTTTTGGCTATTATTTATAGATTTTTATTTGTATTCTTTCTCCTTTCTAATTGGTATATTGGTCATTAATTTTATGTGGAAAAAAATCAAAACCGTACAAATGAGATGAACTAACAATTGGGACCCACTATCTATAATAACCTAAAAGTTTGGACCCACTGTAGAACAATCTGACAATTGGGACCCATTGACCAAAAGGCCAAAATTGGAAAATAAATGGATTGTAAAAAGGCTGAGTATAGAAAATAATTGGACTATAAAAAGGCCAAGATATATAAAACAAACAGGCTGAAAACGTTGGATTTGGCCCATGTAGCTAAGACAGAATTGATAGGAAACATAAGCATAAATGTATTGAATTGTTGGGCTTGGCCCATTTAAATGGGTGAAGTGGACAGGGCTGAATCGTTGCCACATCGGATCGGCCACGTAGGATCTGACGTGGCCAGGCTAGATGCCCCATGACGATATTGGATCGTCATAAACATTATGACGATCCAATATCGTCATAGACGGTTATGACGATTTCAAAAAAATCGTCGTTATAGTTCATTTGCGACGCCCAGCTTTCGGCGATCTCAAAATCGTCATAAACGAACTACTATGACGATTCTATGACGAAAATGGAGGGTCATATATAGCCAGATTCCTTGTAGTGACTTATCACAGTCAACTTGATGATCTACTATAATTCCATCAAGTTGAGAGAAGATCCAATCACTTAGACAAGTTTTGTTCAAAAGCGCGAAAATTATTCGGATTTTCTATGCAGGAATGCAATGCACACATCTGGTTTCAGCCTATTTCTGAGCTCTAATGCTGGGATGTTACATAATCCCGGCTACCCTCTAAGAAGGGACCTTTCTACCAGTTACCAGTTGAGTCAGTAAACCTACTTCCTCTTTATCTCCAGCAAGCTTTTGAGTTGTTGTGTTTCAAGCATTCATATGGTGATTTATTCAATCATGTTCTTTATCTTCCTTGTTTGCACAAAACTCTTATCTATTGAGTATTACTTTGAAAGCCTTCGCTTGTGAAAAACCTTTTTGAGCAAAGAGTGCTCCTATTTTGAAACTTCTACAAAAAGCTTTTGTGAAACTGTTTGCCAGGTGTTCTCTGACCAAGAACAAGTTTGCCAATTACAATTATGATTTATCTTTATGCATCACTATTGTGACTGATGTACTTGGTTGCAAGCTAAGTTTTATAATGGTGAGTTGCTTTCTTCTATGAGTTGTGCAATGGTAAGTGTGATGCTTCTTGTTCGTATTATTTTATCGACACTTCACTCCATAAACCTATGGACATGTTTAATGAGCTTAGTATTCGCTTGGGGACAAGCGGAGTCTAAGCTTGAGGGAGTTGATATGCCCAATTTACATCACCTTTCTATATCATAATTTACCTCTATTCATTGATATTTGTCTTATTATGAGGTATTACTTATGGATTTTCATCTGTTTATGCGTTTCGGTGCAATTTCGCGAAGATCATAAAAATACCAGAAAAATATGGAAACATATTATTTTACCGGAAGACGAAGGAAGCCAGGAGGAGGAGCGAAGGGGGGGGGCTCAGGGGGCCCACACCCCCTAGGCACGGGCCCACCTGACCCCGCGCCTAGGGTGGGTTTGGCCCACCTGTTCGGCCTCCGACTCCACCCCTTCGCCTATATCTTCCCTACGGAACCCTAACACCAGGGGAGCGACCACAGATAGATTTCCGCCGCCTCTCGGGGGCGGAAAACACCGAGAGAGAAAGATCTCTCCGACAGATAGATTTCTGCTGGGGGAATTCCTTCCCAGAGAGGGGAGAACGTTGCCATCAACACCAACATCAAGCTAGGCTTCATCGGTATCATCATCATCATCATCCACACCATCATCTCCACTCCATCCCGCTGTAACAATTGTGTTGGATATTGCTTAGTTCATTAGGGGAAACTTTCCCGGTGTTGATTACTATTGTAGTTGATGCTTGTGAGTGGAACCATTGGATTATTGTTTATGTTCAGATTGTTATCCATTATCATATCATCTTTGATCTTGATCCATATGATGTCTTGTGAGTAGTTTATTTAGTTCTTGAGGACATGGGAGAAGTCATGATGTTAGTAGTGAATCTATGATGAGTTATTATTCAATGGTTTAGTATGTAAGTTGTGGTGCTATTCTTCTAGTGGTGTCATGTGAACATCGACTACATGATACTTCACCATTTATGGGCCTAGGGGAATGCATTGTGTATTTGGCTACTAATCGTGGGGTTGCCGGAGTGACAGAAACTTGAACCCCCGTTAGGACACCTTTGCACAAGGGAGTGTAGGATCTCAGAGTTTAAGGCTGTGGTTAGATTTATGTCTTAATTACTTTCCTGTAGTTACGGTGTTTGCAGGGGGTTTAATCACAAGTATGTATTAGTCCTAGGAAGGGCGGTATGTTAGAACATGTTCACCCACACAACACTTACAAACACCAAATAAGAGTACTCATCTATTTGAAGCGAAAGCACTTGACAGAATTCCCATGTGTCCCCGAGAACGTTTGTTCCTTATAAGTATTTCCACCGGATTGTCCTCTGTAAGAAAGGATTGGGCCACTTGCTCCGTTTTTTCGTTACTTATGTTGCTTGCTCTTTGTTTTGTTGCCTTGTCAGAAAACCACTAAAAATCCGTTTGCTAAGTATTCACAGGGATTTCCTGCTCCATACCACTGTTCAGCACCTTCTGCTCCTCGTTGGGATCGACACTCATATTTATCAAAAGTACTACGATACACCCCCTATACTTGTGGGTCATCAATAGTAAATAAAAAGATCGCTGAGATGCTCATTATCTGATTTCCTTTTCATTTTGATCACGAGATAGCTCCTGTATCATGTGCAAGGGGTACCCTGTTAGCGGTTCTCTATGATATGCATGTATTTACAATGACAAGAACTTACAGGTAACCAAAGTTTAGTAGCATGCGGAGCGGTCTTCGTACTCAAGGGACTTGGGATTTCCAGTTTATGGTTTGTCAAGCATATAACTCAGACTGGACCTCACTTTCACCTTAATCATATAAAGATGCCTATGATAGGGGCAATGAGATCTCAAAGCTAATGAGTACCTTCCTTTCAGCATTTGGAAGCCTTTCAAATTTTTCAAAACCTTTTCACAACCTTGTTGAGTCACCACTTATTCTATGAGCACCTTCTTGAGAGCATAGTTGTCATTCTTATGTTTGTTCCAAAACATGGTTAATTATGTCATGACTTTGATGCTTGTATCTCTGATATCTTTATCTCTAGTCTTCACTTGAACTTCAGAGGTGCCTTGGCATTTATATTGTGCTCTACAAACAAAGGCAAGCGAGATACCACTCTATCATACCTTATTATGAGCATTGCAATGTTGCTTATGTTTATGTTTCATGCTACTTATTATTATTGATTTGGTTTCTCTTCATAGCTTGCAGTGACATTGAGTAGACTTAGTTGCATAATTCTTATTATGAATGGTTTAAGCATCTACTCCAGTGCTGAGAATATATACATCATATGAAGCAAATGTGTTCATGAAAGTTCTTTTATCGCACTCAGTTTTCAACTGAATTGCTTGAGGACAAGCAATAAGCTAAGCTTGGGGGGAGTTGATACGTCCAAAACGTATCTACTTTCCCGAACACTTTTGCTATTGTTTATCCTCTAAACTTGTGTGATTTGGATACAACTAACACAGACTGACGCTGTTTTTAGCAGAATTACCTTGGTGTCTAGGTTTTGTGCAGAAAATCAACTATCAGGAAAAATCCCAGAAAATATGCCAAAAATTATATATCACCAGAAGATCCACGGAGACATAAGACGAAACAGAGTGGAGGCCTAGGGGGCCCACACCCCTGCCAGGCGCGGGTGGGCCCTGCCCGCGCCTAGGGGGTGCGGCCACCCCAGGCACCCCCTCGGGATTCCTCTGCGCCTATAAGTTACCCCTTGACCTAAAAACCGAGGGGAGTTCGACGTTTTCCAAAAAAGAGTTCCGCTGCACCGCCACTACCAGAGACAAGATTTGGAACCAGAAACTCCGTTCTGGCACCCTACCGGGACGGGGAATTTGGGGAGGATCATCGCCATCATCATCACTAACGCCTCTCATCAACCATCAATGTTTCCCTCATCCATGAGTGAGTAATCCCCGGCAGTTGGCTATGGGGATGGTAGGGATTGGATGAGTTCTATCATGTAATCGAATAAGATTGTTAGGGCATAGTGCCTAGTATCTCTATTAGTGTTATTTGACTTTGTTGCAACTTGTTGTGCTTAATGCTTGTCACTAGGACCCGAGTGCCATGATCTCAGATCTGAACTTATTATTGAATCATCATGATAGTATTGTTTGTGATCTTATCTGCAAGTTGTGTACACATATCATTGTCCGGATCCAAAGTCCCCGAAGTGACAATAATTGTGACAACCGGAGGGGATGGCTGTGGTGTGAGGATCACATATGTTCATGGAGTGTTAATGCTTTGCTCCGGTGCTCTATTAAAAGGAGCACCTTAATTGCCAGCAGTTCCCTAGAGGCCCCTCTGCCACGGGATGGCTGGACAGAAGATGTTGTGCAAGTTCTCATTGTGAGCATGTATGACTATATATGGAGCACATGCCTAGGATTGTTTAGTACTTGGATTCTTGTTATTATTTATCTGCAATGCCCTAGATCTTGAAGTTATATGTTTAGACTCGTCCATGCAACGCCCGTCCATCCATCCCTATGCCTACCTCACTCGAATCCACTGTTTACTGTTACTGTTACTATTGCTCTTGTTCTACTATTGTTGTTTCTTTGCTGTTGCTACTACCAAAATGTTACTACTGATAAACTTCTTTGAGAAAGAACTATTTCCAGGTGCAGCTGAATTGACAACTCAGTTGTTAAGGCTTGCAAGTATTCTTTGGATCCCCTTGTGTCGAATCAATAAATTGGGTAATACTACCCGCGGAGACTGTTGCGATCCCCTACACTTGTGGGTCATCAAGACTATTTTCTAGCATCGTTGCCGGGGAGCGTAGCTTTATTTGTAAGTGTAAGGTCCCCAACCTTTAATAAGATTGAGTCCCCTGTGTTTACAATGCTAGTCCCTGGATCAATAGCTAGCATCCACAGTTCAGATGTAATATCAAGAAACAAAGGTCATAATACAACTTTATAACCAGGAATAAAATAGTTTTATTACATCAAACATAGCTCATTGGCTATTTACATTACATTGCAGCGGAATAACTATAGTCATGGGTCCTTCATCTTCAAAGTGCCACAGGCAGATGTTGGTTGTAGACTTTGTAATCCTAATCAATCAATCTTCACTAAAATCAATCAAACCTGCAACATTACAAGTTACAGCCACAAGGGTCAATACATTTGAATTGTATTGGCAAGTGATACCTTAGTATATTTTAAGTGGACTATAATACTATATGCATTTGGCTGGTGGAGCTTAGGCTTGCATTGCTCAAAATAGATTTTTCCTTAACTTTTGAAAATACTAAGTTTTGTTTGGCAAAAACTTTCCAAGACATCTACCAATCAGAGACTGAAGATCCACTCAGGGCATCTACCAATCAAAGACTGAAGATTTGCTTGGCAAAAACACCCAAGGTATCTACCAATCAAGGACTGAAGATCCACTCAGGGCATCTACCAATCAAAGACTGAAGATCCTTTTAACCCTTGTTCACCCACAAGTTTTATTTAGAAATTGGAGTGATGAGATTCTTGAAGTTTCCATGTCTTGATGCTCAAATTGTCCTTTACCAGGGACATGGCTAAGTACTTAGGTTTTACACTCTGCAGAGGTGGTGCACTTTCCCCACAAGACTTGGTTTCCCAAGACAAGATCCTTCAGTAGCCTTTCCTTAGTCAAATGGACGCGCTCCAACCTATCATCCCATCTACCACCCACTGTCCAAGAGACTAAGTTCTAGCATCCTAAGATCATGGCAGAGCCCATAATGCCAAGTGGTTGCACTTGAAGCTCCTCAACATTTGACATCTCAAATCTCTTTGTTTCCTGGGTGGCCATCCACAAGTGAGATACACAAGCCAAGTCATGGCCTTGTGAACCACTCAACATAAACCATTCCTTCCATTCCACCCAGGTGATTCATTAATTTAGTTGTTTTTGTTAAATAAAACACAAGTCCTCAGACTTAGAATATTTTTCCATAGTGTGAATATATAAACCACCCTTGTTTTCTAATAGCTAGGCTAAGCATGATAGTAATAGGAACCTTGACTTAGGTAATTTTCACTAAGGTTTCACCTAATAGGTTTTCCCAAAGCATAGCTTGTACTTAGCAAATAACCATGCAAGTCCTATACTTAGAAAAATATTACCAATGCATAAATAAAATATAGGAATGGAATATTGATGATGATATCACTTGCCTTCTTGGTAGAGGGTATAGGTTCACTCCTTGTCCTTGCAACACTCACACTCTTCAAGTCACTACAATCAATCAAGCAAGGTACAAACTCAATCTACCAATCAAGCAAAACAACACACACATAAAATAACAAAGTCAAGGTAATGCATGCAAGCATGCCAAGCTTTGCTTTGTTTGAAAAAGTGGTTCCTAGTGGGTCATAGTCATTTGGGTACATCTAAGTCATGCATAAGCATGCAAAGGTTGGTTCTATTGCAAGGATGGTCTTCACTAGGCTTCTAAACTTTGTAAGTTCCAAATTGGTCATTTACCAAAATGGCAAAGTCATTTGCAAAGAGGGTCTCTATTAGATTCCTAAACTTTGTAAGATCCAAATTGGTCATCTACCAAAGTGGCAAAGTTGTTAGCAAAAGGTTTCACTAAGGCATTAACCTATAGGGTTCACCAAGTATGTTTTCTATCACAAAACTTGGGGTTTGGGGTTAGTGAGTTTAAAACAAATCATTTTCCAAAGGCTTTCTTCCAAAATCATTTTTTGATAAAAACCACATTTCTATTTGACTAGAAATAGTTTTTAAATCAAAGAATCCTTATTTTGTTTCACCAAATGAGTTGCTATTGCAAAACTTGGTGCTTTTGGTCAGTAGGTTTGGTCTAAACTATTTTCCCAAAGGTCTTCACTCAAAAACATTTTCATAAACAAAACAATAGATTTTGATTAGCTAGAAATGGACTAAACTAATTAATCCATTCTAAACTTTTCAAAATCAATTTCCAAAACATAGGTTGGTTCCTAGGGTCAGTAGGGTCACAAGAAACTATTTGGCAAAGGTTTGATCTCAAAAATCATTTTTAAACAATTTTTCTAATGTTAGCAAGCACTCAAATGTTTCTGCAAAATCAAGCAAGCTAACAGATACTATTTGCTAAACTAAAGGCAGGGTTGGTTAGAGCTTGTCTTGCTGATTCCAACAACATCAAATTTGTAAAATTTGGACGTGTGGATCAAAAGATACATGGGTTTGAAGTTTGCAAAAGTTTCTGTTTTCAAATCTGTTTTTAAACAGAATACTGGACACGCGGCGCAATTCTATTCGTCGGTACCGCTTCGCGCAGATCGGCAACGTGGAGCGTTGGATCTAGTCTAATCGTGCGGCGTTGAGCTAGTACCCCTTCGTGATTAAATGAATCTATCGTATTCGTTCGATCTGAATCGAACGGCTGTGGGGTGCTCGACCACAGACGAGCGGCGCTGCGGCGGCTGCTGGCGGCGGAGCGGTCGGTCGTCGACGGTGCCGGCGATACAGGAAGCGAGAGAGAGAAAGGAGTAGCTCACCGGGCTCAGGGGGTCACGGTGATGCTCGGGGAGGTGTTGGTAGGGCGAGGGGCGCACGGGGTCAGGCGTAATTCCTCGTCGGAGTTGGGAACGGCGGCGGTTGTTTCTGGTTGCTGTCGAGGACGACGCTGTTGATCACCAGGAGGTAAACAAAACACATAGTCAGGAGCACAAGGACACGGTGAAGGTGTGTGCGTGAACGAGAAGGCGCGGGGCGGTCTAGTTCACCTGGGAGACGTCGCCGGAGAAGAAGCAGACACGGCGGCGCTCTGTGCTTGACGATGGCGAGGATTGGGGGCGCCCTAAGACAAACGGAAAGTGCTGTTAGGTTCGTATGAGCTTGGAGATCATCATCGTGTTCTCGGGGAGGAGAGGGGTGACCGGAATCTACCTGTGGGGCTCGTCGGAGAAAGAGGCAGACGGTGGTGACGGTGGTCGAGGTGGTTGTCGACGCTCTGGGTCGCTCGGGGGTAAGCTGGTGCTATGGGGATGATCGCCAGGAGGTGTGGATCACGAGAGCATGGTCGAGGAGGCAAGGGGCGGCGAGTCTTGGCCGGAATTGCTCGGAGACGGTGGTCGGAGCTGCGGTGGTACAGAGAGAAATGGAGGCAGCCTGGTGGCGCCGGGGAAGCGGGGTTTGAGGGGAAATGTAGAGGAGAAGGAGGTGATTTAACGAGCGTGGACACGGTGAGGAATTAACGCGGCGTTAAAGCGAAATCAAGCGCGAGAAATCAAGGCAGAAACGGCAGCGCTGTGAGGGGGAGACGGGGTCGCGGGGAGAAGAAGAAGGAGGTGGCGGTGGGGTCCTCTGGTCAGTGGGAAAGGGAGAGGGAACGGGGTCCACTTGCCAGTCTCTTAGCGGGTTCCTTTCGTGGTGCAGAAAACGGTTCGGGGCGTGGGTGAGAGAGGTGGGGTCGTTTCGTCAGCGAGTGAGAGAGAGGAGGAGTGGGTCCAGGTTGTCATTGACTCAACGGGTCTGTTTCTGAGTGAGAAAAGGTTTCTTCGGGGGGGGGGGAAGAAGAGGGAGAAGACTGGGCTGGTCTGGGCCTTAGTGGGCTGGGTCTGTTTGCTCTATTTTTTTTCTGTCTAAACCTTTTTCCTTTTCTAATTCTTTTCTGTTTTAAATTTCAAACAATTATCAAGCAATTCAAACAACACTCAATCAATTCAAACAATCACTCAACTTCACTTTGAATTTGGTTCTGTTTGGCAACATAATCCAAATCTCAAAATGAAATATTATTTTTATTTAATTTAGGATCCATTTAATAATTAAATAAAATGGATCTTTAGTTGTTTAATAGTGTTTGATTTATTTAAATAAAATTTCCATTTGAATTCCAATTATTTTCAAAACCAAACCAGAAGGTTTAATTTGAAAAATAAAAGAATACTTGGAAACTTATTTAAATAAATAAATAAGTTTTGGTGTTTTAATTAAAATGGGAAAGCCTTTACTTAAATAAAATTGGATATTTAAATCCTTATTATTTTATTTAAATAATCCTTTACTCATTTTAATCAAAGCAAAACCTTTTAATAAAAGATTTCAAAGTAGTAATAAAATACTTGGTGTTCATTTAAAATGGGAAAAGCTTTTACTTAAATAAAATTGGATATTTAAATCCTTTATTTTATTTAAATAAACCTTTACTCATTTTATCAAAACAAAATATTTTATTTCAAAAGTTTGGCCAAAATTAATTTGGCTTATCTTTTCATTTGAAACCAAAGTCTTTTATTAAAAGATCTAAAACAGTGTTTCCAAAACAATTTATTTTCCTTTGATAAATGTTTTATCTTTATAAATCCCTTTAGGATTATTTGTTCACCAAAGAGTATGGGCTTTTGGTAAGGGCTTTAAAGGCTTTGGAAATTTCAATTTCCTTCTCTTATTATACTTCTAAGATTTTGCTTATGGTTCCAAACTAAGTGGAACCAACTTTTAAGGTCTTTCTTGATCCTTTGAGAAAGTTTGTTGATCAACTTTGGTATGGATCAAATCCATAGATTTGGAGATACTTTGGAAATTGATTTCCTTCCATTAGGGCTTAGGGTTTTGGATTTTGGATTTACTTTCCAAGTGTTTAAATTCCAGATACATTCATTGAGGAATGCAATTCCCTTGATTTGGATTTTGTTGGATTCAAACTTTAGAATCCCATCTTTAACAAACTTTGGCTAAAGTTTTCCTTTTAGAAACAAAAGTTTCTTTTCACCCTGATTTTCAACAAAATTTTATTTTGTTTAATTTATTTTTCACATTACAAGATTTGGAAAATCTTGGGATGTGACAGTAAGTTCACTTGGATCTATTATTGTTCACTACTACTCCTTTCATCATGGGAAAGTCTCGTGATGTAAAGTTTCCTATTTTACCATCCACTACAAGAAGAGATACCATCTATTATAAGTAAGATTGTTACACCACCACCACATACACATGCTACACACACTGCTACTACTGCTGAGTCTGAAACTTCTTCTGATACTCATGATGTTACTTCTACTGTGCTTGATGCGAGTCTAGGAAATACTGAAACTCCTAGTGAAGACACTGTTACACCTGTTAGCTCACCCCGAGTCTAGAGAGAGATATGATATTAATGATGGTTACATTGAGTTTACAGATGAATTTATTGAAGAGTTCCAAAACACACATGGTGCTAGTGCTATTAAGAGTCTGCTTGAGAGACGTACCATTATTCCTAAACTGTCCTCTGATCCTAAGTTTGCCACCTCTCCCATAGATATTAAAGATAAAGATTATGATTTCTCCCTTGATTTATCCTATTTAGACATTGTAGAGAACGAACCTTTCTGTGGGACTGAAAATGAGAGTGTTGTGGCTCATACAAATGAGCTTTATACTATGAGTGCTTTATTCTCTGATGATTTTAAGATGCGCAAGTACTTTGTTACTAAGATCTTCCCTTTTTCACTAAAAGGAGAATCTAAGGCTTGGTTTAATAGATTAGATCCTGGATCCATTGATAGTCCTGATTGTTTGATTGCTTCTTTCTTCCAGAAATATTTTCCTCCCAGTGCTAGACATTCTTCTTTGCAGAGACTTTTTGATTTTAAACAGGGAGAAGAAGAGAAATTGCCTGAGTCATGGACAAGGTTCTGTGCCTTGATTCATGCACATCTTGGATGTCCATTACCTAAAAATGAGCTTCTTGATATTTATTATAATGGACTAACTGATGATTCTAGGACATATCTAGATAGCTTTGCTGATTGTGTTTTTAGGAAAATAACTCCTACAAATGCTGAAGAATTAATGGATAAAATAAGCAAGAATTATGATGATTGGTCTTCAACTGAGCTAAATACACCTGAGCCTATTATTCCTGAACCAGATGTTCCTGAACCAGTTCCAACACCAAAGAAGAGGGGAGTTATTGCATTAAATGATGAAGTGATGAAGGAAGCTAAGAAGTGTCTAAAGGAGAAAGGTATTAGAGCTGAAGATGTGAAGAATCCACCTCCTATAGAAGAATTATGTAAGCCAATTCCCCATTCATCTACTATTGAGGTACACTCTCTCCAACACTTTGATGAAGGTGATATTCCTTATGGTAAGCCTCCTGATCAATGCTTAGAGGAACTTGACATCAAAAAAATTCTATTTCTTTAAGGATTACTTTTTAGACTGAAACTTAGCGAAACACCTAGTTTTGACAGAAAAATGACAGACTAAAATTTCGACCAACTATGGCATATATAAAACGGGAATTTTTAGTACCGCTGAATCTCTTCTTCTATAGAAGTGTCTAAAGGAGAAAGGTATTAGAGTCGAAGATGTGAAGAATCCACCTCCTATAGAAGAATTATGTAAGCCAATTCCCCATTCATCTACTATTGAGGTACACTCTCTCCAACACTTTGATGAAGGTTATATTCCTTATGGTAAGCCTCCTGATCAATGCTTAGAGGAACTTGACATCAAAAAAAATCTATTTCTTTAAGGAATACTTTTTAGACTGAAACTTAGCGAAACACCTAGTTTTGACAGAAAAATGACAGACTAAAATTTCGACCAACTATGGCATATATAAAACGGGAATTTTTAGTACAGATGAATCTCTTCTTCTCACTAGAGTTTTCTAGCAATCTTTATTTATATAAAACTTAAAAACTTAACTCAAACCTTTATTTCACATGGGTTGCCTCCCATGCAGCGCTCTTTTATGGTTAATAGCTTGACCTTGATATTGCTCACTTAGGCCATATGAGTGGAACACCCACTCCAAAGTAATTAGCCTTCAAAGTGATGGCCTTCCGATCATCTTGCTTGGCTTTCTTTTTCCTGGGGAAATGAATAACAAAAGGACCCCGCGAAGGCAATTGAAGCTTCACGTTCCCTTCATGCAAATTGATTAAAGCCTTAATAGTTCTTAAGAAAGGACGACCTAATATGATAGGGGCAGTAGCATCTTCAGGCATGTCAACAATAACAAAATCAATAAGAGCAGGACAACCTTTAATATAAACTAAAGTATTTTCCTTTATACCTACTGCTTGTTTATAGGTAGGATCTGCTAGTTGTAATTTTAGTTTGGTGATTTCCAAAGAGCCAAGATTTAACTTGTTAAAAATACTCTTTGGAATTGATGAAACACTTGCACCTAGATCACATAGTGCATCTATTTCATTAGTCCCAATTTTAATCTTAACGGTAGGCGCAAATATATCATCTAGCTTAACAGGCAATTTTTCAGCAATTTTCTTGTATTCTTCTTCAAGCTCATGTACCTTTATTGCTACCTAATTAACAAAGTGTTGATACATGGCTTCCTCATTTCCTTCACTTACCGGAATATTGACATTGATCCTTTTTACAAGATCTTCAACTGTGTAGTTTGGTGAAGGAGCATTGCTATAATCAAGTTCTACGGGCTCCACCCTTTGGATTCTTATCATCTTGAGGTATTCAACTGGACTGAGCTCAGATTTACCTGCAAATTTAGCTAGAATCAGAGTTTGACTCTCGGTTATCTTACCTAGTTGTGCCTCAACGATCCTTGTTCTTTCCTGGAAGGGCCTGCAAATCATTTCTCAAACTAACAACTTGGTTAGATAATTTACCAAGCATAGCATCATGATTCTCCATAATTTTGACTAGAATATTATTTTGCTCATTCTGCGAGTCCATAAAAGCTTTAAGAGTTTCTTGGAGACTAGTATTACTTGATGCCATATTATTATTAGAGCTACCTGTTGGACTAGAGTAATGTTTTTGAAAGTTTGGATTGTAATTCTTCTTCCAAGCAGGGTTATAATCATTACGAGCTATGAAGTCTACTTCTTCAATAGTTGGTTCGGGAGTAGTTCTTACCAGAGTTTCCTTACCTTTAACGGCTAATATAAGCTCATCCAACTTAGAATTAAGTTCTTCATTTTTTTGAGGTGTAACGGAGTTCACCTTCTTCGTGTTTGATCTTTCCA
Organism: Avena sativa; assembly: GCA_916181665.1. Lineage (NCBI taxonomy): Eukaryota > Viridiplantae > Streptophyta > Magnoliopsida > Poales > Poaceae > Avena > Avena sativa. The sequence continues at coordinate 499,921,414 of OV702299.1, read as the reverse complement.
CATGCCATTGGGCATGGTTGTCTTGCATATTTTCTAGATACTGCTTTGCTTCGGTAATTTGCTTACCCATAAATGTTCCTCCAGCTGCAGTGTCAACACCCGGATTTTTAATCCCAGATGCATGTTATGCCATACATCACAATCCCAAGATTACCATTTTTGCGAGAGTAACAGAAAGGATATCACAGTACATCATCCATTACAAACCATACATAAGGTCTTAACACAAATAAAGGATCTCATGATCCAGTCTTAGTATAATAAAGCAGCGGAATAATATAATAACGATAGCATGGGCGAAGCTCCATCTTCATGGTCATAGGCAATGCTGACGATGGGAGATGATCCTAGTTGTCGTAACCTTCCTGCGGTACATCCTCCTGATAGTCCTCTTCATAGACTGGCCACGGGAATAGCCAGGGACAAATCCATGAGTACTCTTTAAGTACTCGCAAACTAACACTAATAAGTAAGTGGTTTGAATAGGAATACTAAGCTCTAGGTTGTTTTGCAAAAACCCATATTTATCTCTAACTGGGTTTAGAAGCAAAGAAAACTAGTTTAAGGTTTCATAACACCTAAGTGGGAATTCAAGTTTCCCTTTCACAACCCTGTTGTGCTCAAGTCAAAGTCATGATTCAATTCACAAGTTATTTTGAAAACATCTGACAACGGAACAGTATGGCCACTCCAACTGTCCATAACCGCGAACACGGCTATTCGAATAGTTTGACACTCTGCAAAGGTGGTACACTTTCACCACAATATTCGATACATCCATCAGGAACAATCCTGAATTCACCATACTCAGTATGTGGATAATCAATCCTAACCTTTCAATTACACGCCCTAGTATAGGCACCTCTCCTATGAGTTTGGCCCCCCAACCATGACCATCTGTCATCCTGGAAACTGCACAGGTGGTCAATCTTCACGAGGTAGCCTCAGCTCAAACCTCGGCCGCAGGGGAACCCATACTAAGGTATATAAACTTCTAGTCAAGCCCTACCCAAATTCGGGTATTGTGATTGTACGATAAAATTGGAATGGTATCGCATCCAGACAACCATCAGTTTTTATAAAGGGCTAAGGCTCATGCCTCAACATTTTCATCATCAAAATCATCTGGTGTTCAAGAACACATGTCAAAACATTTCATTAGAATGACTCATCATTCCAAGGTTTTCATAATCATTTTCACCAAGTATTCCCATCTAAAGTGATCAAGTTTTATGCTTAGCACTAGCCACTAAATTTGGGGGTAATCACTAATGAGGGGTGGTAAACAAGGGTGACTTATCTAAGTTCAATCTGATGCCTCAGGATGACATCAAGATTTATCTAACTTAGGCCAAGTTTTATGCTCTTTATTCTACCTTTAAGATCTTTCCAAAACTTACAAGTCACTAGGTAAACAAAGAGTTTTGATTAAGAAATAACTTAATAGAGCTTGCAAGTAAAACTGGGATTTGGTATAATCAAGTGGTATAACTAAGGCATGCCTAATACAGTGCATAGGTTATGTAGTTTTTATAGATGCAGGTGTTAGCTTGCTAGGATGGCTTGCATAATTGCAAGTGTAAGCTTGCTAAGTTAACTTGTATTATGAATCTTGCCTTGTGCAGTGCAGTGGTTGAAGTTCTCCTCGGCTTCTTCCTCGTAGTAATCTCCTTCCTCTTCGTATCCTTGGTCGGTACTAGCGTCCATAAATAAATACGAGGTACACAATCACCAAACAACACTTAACTAATTCTATTTATCGCACTAGGGTTTTCACTAGATGATCTAACATCATCACAAGAATTAAGGTACTAGTTTCATTTCTTTCATTTTAGAAAAGTAATTTCTACTCATTGAAAAACTACTTAAGATTTAATATTCTCCAATTAAAACATGGGATCATGTTGACATGTCATCACCACATATTTCAGTACATGGGAATGTGATTTAAAGTGGTGTCAAAATTTAATAAGGTTTAACCTTTTTATTTTAATTAATTAAAGTGACTAGAAATGCCTATGGGGCATTCTTGTATTACTTGTCCATTATTATTGCAAGTAAACCTAGATATTTTTATATATTCAGAAAGGTCTTGTTGAATGTGATTTTTGAGAGTTGGAATCATCTCAAAAGCTTTTATGGTTGAATTTTGAAAAATGTTTGAATGTATAAAAGTCTCTACCTTTTTTATTTTTACTATAGGTGATCTATAATTCCAAATGGTTTGAATCCAACAGGCTTGGATTAAGAATTTCAATACCTTTCTAGCAAAATTAGTTTCATGCAATTTGGTTTAGTGAATCTCTCTAAAATGATTTTTGAATCTACAGCCAGAACTAAGTTTGAAATTAAATAGATAAACCTAATTTCAAACGAACTGGGTTACACGGGAAGTTAACTAGGCCGGCCCACTGCACACAGTGCACACGGGCAGGTTTAAGTGGTTGTCCCCACCAGTCAGTGAGACAGGGGTGCGAAGGGGTACGGGGCAATCTGGACTGTGCGATTTACATCTAATCTAATAGCTAGGGCTTGTCGTCTCCGTCGGGCAGCGCCAGCGAGACTGAACCGTAATGCGGTCAGTGGGGGTCAGTGGCGTCTCACCGGGGCTCAGGCGAGGGTCGGCGATGGGGGCGAACAACGATCCTCCTAGTACCGGTGACTTCTCCTGGGGTGTCTCCAATCAACGACGCCCTTCTCCTCCAGCAGCGGCAAGCTCCGGCAAAATTCTTGCAACCTGATGCTTGCCTTGCTTCGGGGAAGAGGTGGGGTGGTTCTGAGAGAGAGGGGAGTGGAATGGTGTGACGAATTCGAACGGGGGAGGCCTCTATTTATAGTGCGGCGAGGTAACCGAAGGGTGCGGGCGGAGCTCGTCGGGGTCGTCTTCACCTAACGGCATGTCCGAAGGTAGGGTACGGTGCGCTGCCTCCTGGCGAAGCTCAACATCTTCATGGCGAGGCGTGGGGCGGTGCGGTTTGGACGGAACACGTCGATGCTCTAGGCGGCACCGACGGCTGTTTTAATGACGCACAACGGCTACGGGTCGCGCAATGGCGAACGGGGTTGTCTGGGAAGTTCTTGGGGCAGTGGTGATCACGCACGCGGGCAGCGAAGGCGAGGCACGGTCTGTGCGAGTGTGTCGAGCGCGGCGCTCTGGCGTGCTCTCGGCATGGTCACAGAGACATTGGGCGCGAGCGTTCCGTGTGGTCCAGTAGCTAGTAGGGCTCGAGCGCTGGACATGGGGTGCGGTGGACGGTGGCATGCGTCCCAGACACGGTTGGCGAGGCTAGTTAGGCTTGTAGCATACTGTCGACGTTGGTGGTGGAAATTGTGCTCGGCCATGGTGACCATTGATGGCATGGTCGAGTTCACAGTGAGCTAGAGCTGCTTAGACAAGGTAGATGATCTACTAGGAGTGTATTGAGAGCTAGATAGGGGACAAGGTTGGCACATACACTGCTCACTATAGTGTTTGTGGTTTAATTTGATTTATGCTCGGAAGGTGTTTGATGAAATGGCCGCAAGAAATTCAAATTTGCATTTTTAGATGGAACTTGGTGGGTGTACTGGTCACATACTAGGCAGTCTCTCGTTGCTTGGATTTGTCAAGGTGCACTGGTTTGGTTGGGTTTTGATAAATGGTGATCTTCTCATATGATATAGATTCAAATTTCAAATGTCATTTGAATAGGGTTGCCAAATGTTTCTGTGGGTTTGCAAGGTGGGCTTGGGTTCACTTTCACTTGTTGTAGCAAGGGGTGAAAAGAAATGGATTTGTTTCTATTTGAAATCTTGGACTAGAAACACTCAAAGTGGTCTAGTGAGCAAGATTGGCAAAAATGACCATTTGCTTGTTTTGTTTGTTTTTGAATTTCTGTTGATTTGATTCTGCTTGGAATTGATTTAGATGATGTTGTTTTCATATTTGAACCATTCCTTGCCATTCATAACAATCACACAAGTCCAACCATGCATTCATACATTCATCACATACACACATGCATTCATATGGATTTAATTAACAAAAGTTTTTGTTAACCCTAAATTTGGGTGATTGGGATTGATAACCTTGATCAATATATTTGGGATGTTACATGCAGTATCTAGCACAGACTTAGAAACAGGGTTAAGACATTATAAAATAAATGGAGAATTAACCAATCTTCTATCCCATGGTTGGGATAGTTTCTCATGCATTCTTTCATTCTCTCTCATGCAAGCGCTAGTGGATCACACTCTTCCTGTCTAAAACAAGTAATATTAGATCTGAGTTGCATAGCTTTGCAGGTTGATGACCCACAAGTATAGGGGGTGTATCGTAGTACTTTCAATAAATAGGAGTGTCGATCCCAACAAGGAGCAGAAGGTGTTGACTAGTGGTATGGAGCAGGAAAACCCTGTGAATACTTAGCAAACGGATTTTTAGTGGTTTTCTGATAAGGCAACAAAACAAAGAGCAAGTAATAAAGACAACGAACAAACGGAGCAAGTGGCCCAATCCTTTTGTTATCAAAGGATAAGCCGGTGGAAATACTTATAAGGACCAAACGTTCTCGAGGACACATGGGAATTCTGTAAAGTGCTTTCGCTTCAAATAGCTGAGTACTCTTCTCTGGTGTTGTAAGTGTTGTGTGGGTGAACCTGTGCTAATGTACCGAACTTACTTGGACTAATACATACTTGTGATTAAACCCCCTTCAAACATCCGTAACTACAGGAAAGTAATTAAGATATAAATCTATCCACATCCTTAAAATCTGAGATCCTACACTCCCTTGTGCAAAGATATCCTAACAGGGGGTTCAGGTTTCTGTCACTCCGGCAACCCCACAATTAGTAGCCAAATACACAATGCATTCCCCTAGGACCATAAATGGTGAAGTATCATGTAGTCGACGTTCACATGACACCACAAGAAGAATAACACCACAACTTAAATACCAAACCATTGAATAATAACTCAACACAGATCCACTAATAACAACATGACTTCTCCCATGTCCTCAAGAACTAAACGAACTACTCACAAGACATCATATGGATCAAGATCAAAGATGATATGGTAATAGATAACAATCTAAACATCAACAATAATCCAATGGTTCCACTCACAAGCATCAACTACAATAGTAATTAACACTGGGAAAGTTTCCCCTAATGAACTAAAGCAATATCCAACACAATTGTTACAACAGGACGGAGTGGTGATGATGGTGCTGGTGGAGATGATGGTATGGATGATGATGATACTCCCGATGAAGCCTAGCTTGATGATGGTGTTGATGGCGACGATCTCCCGTCTCTAGGAAGGAATTTCCCCGGCAGAAATCTGTCTGCCGGAGAGATCTTTATCTCTTGGTGTTTTCTGCCCCGCAGAGGCGGCGGAAATCTATCTATCGTCGCTCCCCTAGCCTTAGGGTTCCGTAGGGAAGATATAGGCAAAGGGGCGGAGTCGGGAGCCAGGCAGGTGGGCCACACCTGCCCTAGGCGCAGCCCAGGGTGAGCCCGCGCCTAGGGGTGTGGGCCCCCCTGTGTCCCTTCTTCGTCCCTCCTTCTGGCTTCCTCAGTATTCTGGAAAAATATAATTTTCCCATATTTTTCTGGTATTTTTCTGATCTTTGCGAAATTGCATCAAAATTGCATTATAATAATACATATATCAATGAATAGAGGTAAATTATGATATAGAATTGTGATGCAAATTGGGCGTATCAACTGCCCCAATCTTAGACCTTCGCTTGTCCCCAAGTGAAAACTGAGCTCTCTAAACATGTCCACAGGTTTATGGAGTGAAGTGTCGATAAAATAATACAAACAAGAAGCATCACACTTACCCTTGCACAAATCATAGAAGAAAGGAACTCACCATTATATAACTTAACCTTCAACCAAGTACAGCAGTCACAATAGAGATGCATAAAGATAAATCATAATTGGAATTGGCAAACTCTTGTTCCTGGTCAGAGAACAGCTGGCAAATAGTTTCTCAAAAAGCTTTGTGTAGATGTTTTATAACAGGAGCACTCTTTGCTCAAAAAGTTTTTTCAATGAATGCTTTCAAATTAATACTCAATAGATAAGAGTTTTGTGCGAACAAGGAAGATAAAGAACATGATTGAATAAATCACCATATGAATGCTTGAAACACAACAACTCAAATGCTTGTTGGAGATAGAGAGGAAGTAGGTTTACTGACTCAATTTGGAAATAGGAGAAAGGTCCCTTCATAGAGGGAAGCAGGGATTACAAGTCATAAAGAGCTTCCAAAAGATTATGGTACTTACTAGCTTTGAGCCCTCATTGCACCTATCATAGGCATCTTGAGATGATTAAGGTTAAAGTGCGCAAAGATGGAGTATATGCTTGAAGAAATATAAGTTGGTAATCTCATGTCCCTTGAATATGAAGGCCACTGCTCGTGCTACTCAACTTTGATCACCGGTAAGTTCTTGTCATTATAAGTGCATGCGTTGCGGTGACCCAGCATACTAGTGCATGTGTAGTACACTATAGTCGTTGACATGACACTCACAGAACATCGTTCTGTAAATATCACATCCCTCAGAGTTGTACAACAGAAACATTGCGGGTCCATATTACAAAAGTACACACATTATTATTATTACAATACCGAAAGTTCAGGACTTCCAAAAGATTCAACTTACAAACCAAAATATAAAGTGTTTCAGCGGAATTTAAAAGTAGCAACTCCGACTAGGAGTTGAGCTCAACAGCTTATTCTATAGAGTTCATGCTGCTCGGCTCCGTTGGTAACTACTAACTAGGGATACTTAGTTGGATTCGTTATCATCGACACCGTAGCGGATCTCGTAATCCACTCCTTCAGCACCTCCGGACAGATCGGGTTCCTCATAGAACACATCTTCTTGACATTCGACTGCATACATTGGCACGTCTTCGGGATCCTCAGTGTCTAAGCAAGGGATCAAAGGAAAGAATGAGTAACAGCGTTACCCAACAAGTTCATTATATGCAAGGTGGGAAGTTTGATGCTCTAACTACCACCTCGGATTATAAATCCTTGGCACTATGCAATTTTTGTAAATCTTTCTTTAAAGATGGATTTTATTCTAAAAAAACTATGACAAACAGCCTTCACTGGTTGACCAGAACTTTCATGGAGTTCCTTTACTGCCGCGTTCGCAGCTCCTTCCCAGAGCAGGGAGTAACAAGTTACAATTCTTACACTCTACAGAGGTACGTTACTTTACCCATGAGAGATCAACTCCTTGTTGCACAACCGGACGTACTTTCCCGTCCACAATTCCATGATGTGGGGCCCAGTAGTAGGTCCAAGCCAATCACTGCCCCCTTCGCGGCCTCACATGCCTCCTTGGTGTACACCATGCCCACATAATGAATTACGGCAATGGTTTGTACAAACCGTTAGACGCCAGAACTATCGTGGGACGATGAGGGTTCCCACGCATATGCTGCATATCCTCTACGAATTACCAATTAATATGCACGCTATGAGGATAACAGCCACGACCTGCACATCTGGCTTCATGCGAGAGGAAGAAGATACAGCTGACTTCTCCGTCCCATTCCAAATCTCATGGCTAATGTGTAATATACGACGCTAGAATCACTGATGTCAGGGGTTATTAAGTCCCTACTTGATCATCATTGTTGCAAATAGAACCCTAAGTTCTATTGCTCCTTTATATCACAACTTAGGATGATATCTATGATTTCTTTATTTGTGAAAATAATATTTTCTTTCTTTTATAGCATATATGATAACACACAATTTGCAAATACTTTGATAAAGACTCTTCAAAGGACATGAGCAAGTGATGAACTTGCCTTGTGATGGCAAGGTAGTGAAGTCTGATGCTTGCACTGGACATTGAGCTTCTATGTCTATAAAAACATCATTATTGCCTGGTAAGGACAATATTTAAAGAAGCAAAATGATTATGCAATAATGTAATGCATCATTTAATTTGATATCCATTTACCCCATTATCATAAAATTTTCTTTTTAATAATAAAGGATTTATAAATATTACTTTTTAATATTTATAACCTATATTGAATTATTTTATTTTATTTCCCTTTTATTTGACTTTTATTGATTTAATAATTCTTTTAGGAATTATCACTTAAACATTAAAAATTGTGATTAAATATTTATTTAGTATTTTCAAAAATACTACAATATTACTATATAATGAACATGATTTTTATTTATTTTTATCGTCTTTCAATAATTTTGTAAAATTACATAAGGAATATATAAATTACAAAATTATTATTAAAATTTAAATGTCTAAAATATTACATCTTAATTTATTTGGATAGTGTGGATTATTGTGAATCCAAAAATATTTTATTTATAATTTTTGGACTTTTATTTTATTTTCTAGAATTTAATTAAGTCTAGGGGTATTTTAGTTTTTTCCTATTTATTGGAACAGGCCTTAAAGATTTATGGGCTGACTTAATCTTATTGGGCCCTAGTGGCCCATTAGGCATAGTAAGAAATAACCACCCCGAAGGGTCTGGCCCAACTCAGCCCACTCCACTGTTGCCTCTCTCCCTCGAGCTCATCCTCTCCTCCTCTGACCTCGACCACGTGGTCAGTGATGTCGCCGCCGTTCTGGTCGCCGCCGTGGTACAACAGGAGGTTGTCGACGACGCCCGTCCTGTCTATCCAATTGGATTTGAGTATGGGGCTCTCCTGCGATGGATCGATGCCGTCCTGAACCCTAGGGTTTGGGGGTTGGCATGGATCTTGGTGTTGCCGCTGCCGCCGTGCGTCATGGTGATGCTCCTCGCCTCTATGTGTGTTCATGGTCGCCGTCGTGGCGCCGTATGGGTTGCAGCGCCCCTCCTGGGGTGCTCCCCGTGCCGCCATGGACGTCGGCCACCTCTGCTTCCTCTTCTAGTCTTCAGCGAGGACCTTTGGTGAGTTCTGTTCCTTTCCTCTAGTGCTCTCTGTGCTTGATGATCCGATGCTAGATGTTGGCAGTGACCTCTCTGGTTACTGTCTTGTCCTGATATAGATGATTTATTCCATTTAGGGTTCTTATCCTGTGATTGATCCTATACTGGATGAATTAGATCATGTCTGGATGGTGTGTGAGCATGCTAGATGGTTATTGGTCTGAGGCTTGTGGCTTGAGATGAACTATAATGGTTCTAATGGCTTATTAGATGCTTTTATGCTTGGATTGTAAATGATTCAGATGGTATAGTTGCTTTGGAATCCATGCTTGGTAAAGTCAGTGACTTGATAACTTTCCACTGTCATTTCATGGTTTAGGATCATGGTTATGGTGTGATGAAATCACTGTCTTAGTGTTGTTCTCTTAGAAATTAATATGTGGTTTGAGATCACAATGATCTCAAACAGTATAGAGATGGAATGTTTTAATTATGATTCCTGACAGGAAAATGATTAGTAGATTGATTTGTTGAAGCTGTGATGATTGGATGTTTATCCTGATTCATATAGAATTGTTCTTCTTTGAAATCCCTAAGATCAATGATGTTGGTATGTGGCTTAGGGGTTTTAGGCCTTATCTACTTGATTCATATAGATAGTCTTGGTAGTGTACCATCTATTGTTTCTTGAATCAAAGCTTGGAGAAAAATGATAGTAGGCTTGATCATTATATGGATCCAAAGGATTAGTTTCTAAGGTGCTACCCTTACTTTAGGGATGTGCCTAGAAATTAGATCTTAGCTATTTATGCTTGAATTGTAATATATAGCTTGAACAACCAGAGCAATGAAGTTGTTCTGAGATCTGGATGGATCCTTGTACTTTGCTGTTTGCTTTTAGAGTTTAAAATCTCTATGATGGATTCACCCCACTTGGGTGCTTTCTAAGAGGTTGTTCATAAAACAACACATGCTTCTGTCTAGATAATATGATTAGATCATGTGAGGGTTTTATGATGCTCACCACAAAATCTGATGATTGTGGAGTAAGGTGGTGATGTTGATCTTGTTTTGCTGAGCTCCTGTGCTTGACCTTGAGATAGCCTGCTCCTCCTAGCTCCTGGACTTGATCTTGTTGTCCACCTGATCCTTCCCCCTCGTTATGTTACCATCCTAGTGATGAGAACTGAGGTTTTGGTTGATGTGGTTACTGGCTGTTGTGCTTGGTTTAGCTGCTGTCTAAGCTGGCTATTCTTGTGTGTGTGCAGTGAAGAGATGCACTAGTGCCTCTACACGGATGTGCTGCTGGTTTTGTGTGTTGGAGCTGTGCTGTGAGGCTGACAACACATCACATGCATTTAGTTGTGTGTCCTGCTTGTGTGCTTGCTATGCACTTGTGGATATGTTCAGAATTTTGAAATTGATTGTTATCTGGTTACTTTTACCTGGCTGGTGAAACTTGCCCCTCTTGGCTGTCATTTGACTTCTGGCTTAAAAATTATGGAAGATTTATTCTTTCATATTGGTGAAACTTTCCCCTTCTATAATTTCTCAATGGTGAACTTGTTCAGTGCACTTCACTGACATGTCTGAGAGAAAAACAATACTAACCCTAACTTTCGTTTTTCTATTTAGTTTCTGTTTGTTTTGTAGGTACAGATTTTAAGTGAAGATTTTTAGTTTAGGTTTAGTTATAGAACAATCCAATGTAATCTTCTTCATACTTTTGTAATTTTCATTTTATTATTTTGTAATCTTCATTTTATTCTTTTGCAATAAAGATTATATTATTATCAATAAATATTATTCTTAGTCTTTATTTATTTGCTTTTGTGAAGTGTGTGGATGATTTCAATAAGTTACAATTTTGTAACTTATTTATAAAATAAAAATATGAAATAAGTTTTCATATTCTTAATTGTTTTCTTTAGTTAAAATTTGAGTTATAATAATTAACTCTTAATTAAATTAAGATTCAAACCTTATTCCTAATTCATTTGAATTATAATTCAAACACTCAAATTTAAAATTCAAATTCATTTTCCAAAACACCTAATTCCTTAGAGATCATCTCAAAGTCTAGAGCAATCATCCTTTAAGACTAAACCTAATCTCAAAGTAAGAAATAAACCTTGATCACTTAAGGTTTTTATTTGGCAAAAATTTTACCCACATTTTCACAGATGAATGCATGCAACATTCCAAATTCCTAAATCTACCCTTCGTTAGTTCCTAAATGCTGGGATGTTACAGACTTCCCCCCTTAAATTAAACTTCGTCCCGAAGTTTGTGGAGATGTACCTGAATAGTTCTGGATAGGCTTTCCTTAAATCCTCTTATTTCTCCCACGTGGCTTCCCTTTCAGGGTGATGTTCCCACTGTACCTTGCAATATTTGATTGCTCTGTTCCTCAATCTTTTCCAGTTTTCTTCCAGAATCTTACATGGCTTTTCAATATAGGTTAGGTCTGCTTGTAGTTCTATCTCCTGGTGTGTGATTGCATAATCTGGAACTTTCAAACATTTACGAAGTTGTGACACATGGAAAACATTATGCACTTGAGCTAATCTTGATGGTAACTCTAAAGCATAAGCTATAGTTCTGTTTTGACTCGGTATCTTGAATGGTCCGATGTATCTTGGACTCAATTTTCCTTGAACTCCGAACCTTTTCACCTCTTTCATTGGACTTACTTTCAAATAGACCATATCTCCCACTTCTGGATGCCATGATCTTCGACTTTGATCCGCATAACTTTTCTGCCTGCTTTGGGCTATTTTCAGTCTATCCCTCATCTTATCAATGATATCTTGTCTTTCCTTGATATAATCTGGCGCAAATTCTTTGCTGCTTCCAGGCTCATGCCAACATATTGGTGATTTACACTTCCTTCCATATAGAACCTGATATGGAGTTGCCTTCAGACTACTTTGACAGCTATTATTATAAGAAAATTCTGCCAATGGTAGATGATCTTCCCATGTTCCTCCAAAATCTAATGCACAAGCCCTTAACATGTCTTCTAATATTTGATTTGTTCTTTCAGTTTGACCTCCTGTCTCCGGATGATATGTTGTGCTGAAATCTAACTTTGAACCAAGTGCTTCATGCAATTGCTTCCAAAATGCTGAAGTAAACACTAATCCCCTATCAGTTACGATCTTTTGGGTACTCCAGGCTTGCTTACTATCTCTTTGACATATACTTCAACTACCCTATCGGCATTATCTTTTTGATTCACTGGAAAAAATGTGCACTCCTAGTGAGTCTGTCCACAATTACCCAGATCATATCCTTCCTTTTTGGTGCCATGGAAAATCCCGTGATGAAGTCCATACCTATTTCCTCCCACTTCCATTCAGGAATTTCCAAGGGTTGTAATGGTCCTGCTGGACTTTGATGTTCATCCTTCACCCTTTGACATGTATGGCATTCAGATACATATTTTGCAATGTCCCTTTTCATGTTATTCCACCAGAATAGTTCTTTCAAATCCATATACATCTTAGTACTCCCTGGATGTATAGAATATGGTGTTTCATGTGCTTCTATGAGTATGACATCTCTAATCTCAGTCACATCTGGAACACAAAGACGGTCTTGAAACCATAAAGACAAATAATCCCCAAGGCGAAAAACTGATTTTTGCCCTTGAGATATCCTCCGAATTTCCTCAGCAATAAAAGGATCTTCTGCTTGATGTCTAAAAATTTCTTGTTTAAGATCACTGTCCTGCTCTGCAACTACCTGCATAGTGGCTAATCCTCCAAGAACCTCTATTCTAATGAATTGAAGTTCTAATCTTTCCAAGTCCATTTGTAACTCTTTTGGTAACTCCCGATTATTAGGCTAAATATCTGCACTCTTTCTGCTTAAAGCATCTGCTACAACATTTGCTTTCACTGGGGTGTAGTTGATTGTTAAATCATAATCCTTGATTAGTTCCAACCAACTTTTCTGTCTCATATTCAATTCCTTTTGAGTGAAGAAATATTTGAGACTTTTATGGTCAGTGTATAACTCACATCTGGCTCCGTAAAGAAAATGCCTCCATCCTTTCATCGCAAAAACTACTGCTGCTAAATCTAAATCATGAGTTGGAAAGTTGACTTCATGTGGTTTCAGTTGTCTTGAACCACAAGCAATCACTTTCCGATCTTGCATTAATACACAACCCAAACCTTCTTTAGACGCATCACAGTATACGGTGAAGTCCTTCCCTGTTTCTGGAACTACTAAGATTGGAGCTGTGGTTAACATAGTCTTCAACTCTTGAAAACTTGCTTCACATTTCTCATCCCACTTGAATGGTGTATTCTTCCTTAATAATTTGGTCATTGGTCCGGCTATTTTGGAGAAACCTTCAATGAATCTCCGATAATAACCAGTCATTCCTGAATATTGCCGGTGCATTGGTCAAACCAAATGGTACTACCAGATACTCATGGTGTCCATATCTTGAGACAAATGCTGTCTTTGGAACATCTTCCGGTTTAATTTTTATTTGATGGTATCTAGATCTTAAATCGATCTTTGAAAATACCCCAGCTCCTTTTACTTGATCAAAGAAATCTTGGATTCTTGGTAAAGGATACTTATTTTTGATAATAACGTTGTTTAGGTTCCTATAATCACCACACATCGGTCTTCCACCATCTCTCTTATCCACAAAGATTACTGGTGTTCCGCATGGAGATACACTTTCCTGGATAAATCCTTTTCTGGCTAACTCATCAATTTGCTCTTTGAGTTCTTTTAACTCTTTGGGTCCCATTTTATATGGTGCTTGAGCTATTGGTGCTGTACCAGGAATTAGGTCAATAGTAAACTCTATCTCCCGGTCTGGTGGCATTCCTGGTAGCTCTGCTGGAAAATCATCTTGAAATTCATTTACTATATGAATCTCTTCCAATTTGACCTCTTTCATTGAGTTCAACTGCAGATCCACCATGATATGACTGTGCTTATCTACTTGGTAAACTATCCTTGCTCCACTTGGAGTTTTGATTGAGACAGTTTTCTCCTCACAATTTATCTGAGCTCTGTGTTCCACATCCAATCCATCCCCAGCACTACTGCAATTCCCTTCAAAGGAATCACATAAAGGTCTGCGAAATATGTACAACCACAGATAGAGATAACCTGATCTTGTTTTATGTGGCGTACAATCACATTCCCTCCTGCCATAACTATTGTCATAGGACTTTCTAACGTTGCCCTTCTAATCCCGAACTTATCACAAAATTCTTCAGAAATGAATGAAGTAGTTGCACCAGTATCAAATAGAACTTTTCCGGGATTGGTAAGGATATTGAGCGTACCTATCACTGCATGCTCCAAATTATCCACCTCCTCGAGGGTTGCACAGTTCCGTTTCCCGGTAGGTCGGTTCCTCTTGCCATTGTTGTTCTTGCCATTATTTGCTCCTTTATTTGGCTACCCATTTCCTCCACTGTCTTGTCCTCCTCCCTTGGTAGGCCAACCTCCTGGTGATTTGCTCGGACAATCGGGCTTGATATGCCCCTTCTAACCACAACCATAACAAATCACTACAGGCTTTTTGCATTCCCTCTGGAAATGCCCTGGAATTCCACAATTGTTACAAATAACATTCCTTCTCGGATTGGATTGATTTCCACCACTGCCCTTGCTATTGTTATTGTTATTGTTGCCATAATTCCTATTCCGAGGTTTGAACTCCAGGTTGGGTTTAGGTTTGCTTGCCTGAATTCTCTTGGTTTCCTTCTTGGCTCTCTTCCTCCGGTCCTCTTGGACATTTTTATAATCATCTTCAAAAGTAATGGCTGCATCCAACAACTGCTGATAAGTTTGCTTATTGGCTAACCTTAGTTGCATCTGCAGAAATGGATTTAATCCACGCAGGAAACGCTTCTTCCGCTTCTCTTCAGTGTTGACATCCTCCTCAGCATAGCGAGACAGTTGACTAAAATCCCGGATGTACTTCATGACACTAGTATATCCTTGCTGAAGCTCCTCAAATTCTCTCTGCTTCAACTCCATAACACTTTCCGGAACATGTAATTCACGGAATATCTGCTTGAACTCTTCCCAGGTAAACTCCCTTCCTAGTTGTTGCATGGCCAATTGATTTTCCCACCATGATGCTGCAGGTCCAGTCAGAATATGAGTTGCATACCTCAATTTCTCCTCATCATTGCAACCTATAGTTTTTAGCTTCCTTTCAGTATCCGCTAGCCAATCTTCTGCATCCATTGGTTCAGGAGCTAATGCAAAAGGTAATGGTCTTGCATTCTGGAAATCAGATAGACTCACTCCTCCACCTTCAGGTGCCCTCTGATTTGCTCGCCCCGACAAATCTTCCATAAACGTGTTCTGGGTTTCTTGCATCATTTGCATGCATTGCATAAAGTTCTGCTCCATTAACAGCCTCATTGGTGGTGGCAGTGGTAATGCTCCTTGATTTGTTGCATCTGCATCGGCCTTCTCCTTGGGCTCTCGCTCCATCCGTTGCTGCTCAGTTTCAATTTCTACACCCGTATCCATGACCCTCTAGTCCTGCAACATAAAGCGAATACTCATAATTACATCATGCACATGTGTTCTAAGCTTGACTTTACGCACAGAACTAGTCACACAATGAAGATCCAAATAAAATCCAAATATGCATTTCACATATGATACATACTATCATAATAATACAAAGTCATTACAACATATACCATATAGGTATAATCACAAAACTACCTTATTCATCTTACTATCTTATTTCTTGAAGTACAATACACGGTACTTAATCTCACTAACTAATTGCCTCCTTCTAGTAGTAACTACGCTCATCGTACATGCCTGATGTCCAACCGTGATGACGGGTTGTTCGCCGCACAGTTTGTGGAACATATGGCCTTCCAGAAGGAACATACTCTGTATCTGAAGTGTCAGGACTTGAGTCATTACTCAACTTGAGCGCATTAACTCCCTCCAGCTCAGCTGAAAAGTCATCAGAAACATATTCAACATTATATCCAGTCTGCATCTCGTGAGCTTCATTTGTTGAGTTATCAACTGGATACGTAGATCCTGCTGCTTCCCAGGTGCTCTCTTGGGAAAGATAATTAAACACTGGATAATGTATATTCCCTGGGTTTTGAGAAGATGTTGATGATTCAAACACTCTCTCCTCAGGATCTTCTTCTTCATATTGATTATCTATTGACATGGTATTTCTACTACTACTATTAGGGTTCATCCTTGCACCCATCCAACTAGATTGTCCAACATTTCTGTCAGAACCATCTGTGGACATCTGGTGTTCATGAGATCCATTATATGATCCCATTCTCCAACCATCCGAA
Source organism: Avena sativa (assembly GCA_916181665.1). Classification (NCBI taxonomy): domain Eukaryota; kingdom Viridiplantae; phylum Streptophyta; class Magnoliopsida; order Poales; family Poaceae; genus Avena; species Avena sativa. The sequence goes on along the minus strand of OV702299.1, from coordinate 499,905,167 downwards.
TTCTCAATAGGAAGTTATGAGTCAGAACCATCCTCTGAGCCCAATGGTACTACATACCTCATATCCATAGTAGGATCATGTATAGGTTCAGGTCTTGGTGAATAAGGATATGGTATAAAAGATTTAGGATCTATAGGTATATCCTTAAAGATAGGTGTTGCACTACTACTTTCTTCCTTCTCTAACTAGAATGCTAACTGCTTCCTCCTTTCCAGATCAATTAGATCCTCTAACATGTCATTTTTTTCTTCAACAATCACTTGATGGGTCTTATAAAAAGACGCAACGAGTGTTTGATATTTATCCATAAACTTGGAAGCTAACTTAGGATGCTTCTTAACCAAAGTAAAATGATCCGGTATAGGCTCCGAGTCTATAGAATCATGAGGTATCACAGAGAATGTGCTACTTTCTAGCTCCTTGGTTTTCTGCTCCCGGATATTAGTTATCGCCTCCACAATAGCAACATGATATGCTGCTAAATGACTTCTACCTTCTCCTATAGGTAGATCGTGATATAATCCAAGCATCTCTGGAAGTTGGATACTCACACGATACTTGGATAACATCCGGCCATCAAGGTAAGTGATAGTGTTCACTGGAATTCTAGTTGGACAACTACAGATTTTAAAAGTTGACGAAGTTGGTCTGTGAATGATCCTTGATAATCATCAATAGTATCCTCTTTCCTTACCAAAGTCTATTTTGGAAACTTTGGTGCCATATTTCTGTATATCAGAAAAATAATTTTGATTAGTATCCAAATAATATATTGCATCATAACAAAGAATTATCGCACTAAAAAATATAATGGAATATTCTCATTTGAATACCCATTATATTACTTTAGAGAATTCTTTATCGTTGCTAATTTTTCCTACAGGTAATACCCTTTACTAGGTTTCCAACCTAAGGTCAAAGCAATTTGCTCTGATACCAACTGCGGTGATCCAGCATACCACTACATGTGTAGTACACTATAGTCGTTGACATGACACTCATAGAACACTGTTCTATAAATATCACATCCCTCAGAGTGGTACAACAGAAACATTGCGGGTCCATATTACAAAAGTACACACATTATTATTATTACAATACCGGAAGTTCAAGACTTCCAAAAGATTCAACTTACAAACCAAAATATAAAGTGTTTCAGCCGAATTTAAAAGTAGCAACTCCGACTAGGAGTTGAGCTCAACAGCTTATTCTATAGAGTTCATGTTGCTCGGCTCCGTTGGTTACTACTAACTAGGGATACTTAATTGGATTTATTATCATCGACAACGTAGCGTATCTCGTAATCCACTCCTTCAACACCTCCGGACAGATCGGGTTCCTCGTAGAACACATCTTCTTCACATTCGGCTGCATACATTGGCACGTCTTCGGGATCCTCGGAGTCTAAGCAAGGATCAAAGGAGAGAATGAGTAACAACATTACCCAACAAGTTCATTATATGCAAGGTGGGAAGTTTGATGCTCTAACTACCACCTCGGATTATAAATCCTTGGCACTATGCAATTTTTGTAATTCTTTCTTTAAAGATGGATTTTATTCTGAAAAACTATGAAAAACAGCCTTCACAGGTTGACCAGAACTTTCATGGAGTTCCTTTCCTGCCGCGTTTGCAGCTCCCACTACTAGGAAACTAGCTATAGATAGACATAACTTCTGTGGCGCATGGTTCTGACCATGCGCCACAAAAGTTAACCAGTGGCGCATCTGGATAAATGCGCCACGGAACCACCAAACTTCTGTGGCGCATCTTACGGAGTAATGCGCCACAGAAGTATGGTGGGACCCGCACCAGCGGTTGGACCATGAATCTTCTGTGGCGCATCACCCCATATGCGCCACTGAAGTTTGGTGGGACCCACAGCAGGCGGGGTACGACCGTGCTCTGACCAAACTTCAGTGGCGCATACAAGATGATGCGCCATAGAAGATTATATCTCTTGTGGGACATATCATCATATGCGCCACAAAATAATAATGTGGGCCCCACACTCTAGACACCCATGTAGAAGCTTCTATGGCGAATTCCTCGGATATGCGCCACAGAATGCTTCGTGTTTTCTAGAACAAACTTCTCTTGTGCTTTTCCCAACTAGCAGTGGAATAGGTAGAATATACTAGAAAATCTAGTAGATAGACATGTGAAGTGGCATACATCGTTGCAAAATGCACATGCGCATAGCCTTGAACAGCAAAACAACAATGCCATACATCATTGCAAATACACAAACTACAACATTGCAAATCCCTTCACAGAGCTGGTGGGGGCGATGGCGGTAGAAGATGCCAAACCTCCCTGTTCACGCGCGCCTGCAGCCTGCAGACGTGGTCCTCCATGGACATGTTGGGGTCGAGCACCGGTCGCCACCCGATTGGTTCCGCCATGCGCGCCCTCTCCTCCGGAGAAGCGAGCACGGCGTACAACCTCATGGCCTTGTTGTAGAGAGCCTCGTGCCGCAGTCTGGCCTCCTCCTCGATTAGGTTGACCTCTGAATCCCATGGTGGCTGACTCCGAGCACTGTCCCTCGACCTCACCCCTCCACTGCGAGTAGGCTGCAGGGAACGCGAGCGGGTTGTGCTCTCCAGCGAGTCTTCCGACGAGTTGTGGGAAGAAGACATGAGGGGCAGGTATGTTGCTTTGGACAGGGAGTGTGGCATATATATAGAGGGGTGTCATTAAAGCAGCTCTATCTGCCACCTTTATTTGGTGCAGATCTGTGCCCTCAGTGTTATGTGGCGCATAGGTCAGCTATGCGCCTTAGAAGTTTAACCTTCTGTGGCGCATAACCACAGTATGCGCCACAGAACACTGAGTGTCGGGCCCACAGTGCCTGGCGCATAGTGTCTGGCCACTGGCCAAGGTTCTGTGGCGCATATATTCTCCATGTGCCACAGAACATTGAGTCACGGGGCCCACATGGCCCACTGCACCCTATGGCCAAGGTTCTCTGGCGCATGCACCCAGTATGATCTTCTGTGGCGCATATTGCCTGTATGCGCCACATAATCCTCGACCAGATCTGCACAAAGGTGGCAGCGTTGCACTCCTCTATCTACCACCATCCATTTCACATCCTTCTTCCCCCTCCTCCCAGCTCGTGTTCCTCCTCTCTCCCACCCACTTGTGTCTATACTTTTCTACATTTTGTTGTATTTAAACCTACTATAGTTGATAGATTGGTTAGGGAAAGCCTTTCTCCAACTAGTATATCTAAAACACACCTACTTTTCTCCTCCACATCTCTATTTGTGTACTATTATCTCTCTATAGATCTATTGATCCACACTCTCTCACATCACGCTCTCGACTCCGTATTCAATCTACCCGGTGGGTAATTGTCCATGAATATGCATGTTTTGTAGGTGTAAAGCTTGTCGCGCGGGCGGTGTGTATATGCGATGCATGCATGGCGCGAAGATGATGTTTGTGCATGAAGCTTGTGTGGTGCATGAATGCTTGCATGGGAAGAAGATTCTTGTTTTTGCTTGTCTCTGTCTCGGTGTGGTGCATGGATGTTTGCCGAAATGTTGATTCATTTCCATTTCGGCAAATTTTTGCACCACCCATATGTCCTACTTTTAGGAAAGGTCATGCCGAATTTTTCCGGCGACGACCATGCATGTGTGTTTTGTGTGTGTATAAGGTGTTGTTTCTAATTAACCTACTCTCTGTCTTTTGCTCTATATGTGCATACCGCGCAGGCTACCATGGTCGTCAGCATGAGCGAAGGTCGAGTTACTAGGTATAATAAAGACGCCAAGGCGGACATGATTCGGAACAACAAGACCCAGATAAGATGTCCATGTCGAACATGCAAACTTCAGCGCTGGATCGACCCTGATTCTGGACAATTGGAGGATCACCTGCTCAAGCGCGGTTTCATGCGCGACGACTTCGATGAGGAGCTGGCAGTAAATGGTGTTGGTCATCATGAAGACTTGGGCGAGCAAGAATACGAAGAGTCTCCTGACGGGCATGGTCATGATGACGAAGAATATACCGGCGACGGGCATGATCATCATGACGAAGAAGGAGATGTCGACGGGCATGACCATCATGAAGAAGGAGAAGAAGTGAACACCCAGACGCTGCTAACTTCGGTGTTAAGAGACCCTCATGAACTTCTTCTCAAGGAGACAAGCAACGCCAAAGCTGTAGCCAGAGAGAAAGCCAAGCTGGCGCAAATGGAGTTAGATGGGATGACTCCATTGTATCCTGGGTGTCGGCCCGAGGATACACGCCTAAGTGTAACGCTCAAGGCTCTAGAGATGAAGGCGGAACACAAATGGATCGACGTGAGCTTCAATGGTAACATGGAATTCTGGCACGATCGTCTTCCTAACGGGAACACATTGCCAACAAGTATAGAGGAGGCCAAGAAAATCGTGTGCCCTCTCGACCTACCGCACGTTAAATACCACGCATGTATCAATGATTGTGCACTTTATCGTAACGAGTACGCGGAGAGAACCACATGTCTGGCGTGCGGCCATGGACTGTACAAGAGAGGGAACAAGAAAGTTCCTCGAGAAGTGGTATGGTACTTTCCTATTACTCCCCGTCTACAAAGATATTTCGTGGATCCTAAGGAAGCAAGGCTAATGCAATGGCACGCGGAAAGGGAGAAATCCGAAGATGATCCAGAGAAGGGCAAGATCCTAACACACCCTTCAGACTCTAGCCAGTGGAATGCATTGGACATCGAGTTCGAAGAGTTCGGGGGCGATGGAAGGAACGTCAGGCTAGGTATGAGCACCGATGGACTCAATCCTTTTGGCAACCAGAGTAGCACGCATAGCACCTGTCCTGTGTTTGTATGGCCGTACAACATCCCCCCGTGGCTCTGCATAAAGCAAAGGTACGTAAACATGAGCATTCTTATTCAGGGGCCAAAACAGCCAGGTGTCGATATGCATCTTTATCTCGGGCTGTTGAAAGAGGAGTTAGCCACGTTGTGAGAGACGCCAGCCCTTATGTGGGATGCCTACACTAAAGAATATTTCCCTCTGAGAGCCGCGTTGCTCACGATGGTGCAGGACTATCCTGGTTACGCATATGTATCGGCCTAGGTGAACCATGGACACAATGCATGTGTCAAGTGCATGGATAAGACCCCGCATCTCCAGCTACCCAAGGATCTCGGGTCTTCGAAAACCGTGTTCCAAGGGACTCGAAAGTGGCTTCGCATGGATCACCCGTGGAGAAAATGCGGGGAACTGTTCAATGGTAAAGACGAGCTTGAAAGAGCCCCACGTACGAGGAGCGGCGAAGAAATCGAAGAGCTTCTGAATAATTGGGATGAGTGCCCAGCGCCAGGAAAGAAGCGACCAAGGACAAAGCCGCTTCTGGGTGTATGGAAAGCGAGGTCTGTTTTCTGGGACCTGCCGTACTGGAAGGTCCTCCACACGCCCCATAGCCTCGATGTAATGCACATCACGAAGAACGTTACCAAGAGTCTGCTTGGCACTCTCCTCAACACGCCGGAGAGGACCAAGGATGGGCCAAAAGCAAGAAATGACCTGAAATTGCTTGGCATCAAGAAGGAGCTTCAGTACCCTGATAGTGATGATGATGACGATCAAACAGAAGGGGCTCAGGGTCGCCGCAAAAGGGTTAAGAAGAATGAGGTGATTGTGCTTCGCGCTGCCTTCTTCACTCTATGTCAGGAGGAGATCGAGCAGTTTTTCAGGTGCCTCCTAGGAGTCAAAGTTCCTCACGGTTACTCGGGCAAGATAAGCATGTATCTCGACGTAGCGAAGAAGAGGTTCAGCTATATGAAGTCCCACGACTGTCACGTGATGATGACACAAATACTTCTAGTTGCCATACGAGGGATAATGGACGAGCACGTCCGTGAGACGATGTTTGGCTTGTGCAACTTTTTCGACGTTATCTCTAGGAAGTCGATCGGCATGAAGCATCTCGATTGGCTACAGGAAGAGATCGTGGTGATACTATGCGAGCTCGAAATTTACTTTCTGCCCGCATTCTTCGACATCATGGTGCATCTACTTGTCCATGTCGTGGATGACATCATCCAGCTCGGGCCGACATTCCTGCACAACATGATGTCGTTTGAAAGGCTGAACGGTGTAATCAAAGGGTTCGTTCGCAACAGGTCCCGTCCAGATGGAAGCATAGCCAAGGGCTTTCTGATCTACGAGTGCATCTCTTTATGCCAGAACTATCTAACCACCGAGAACGAGGATGTTGGAATACCCACCAAGAATCACCTCGGCAGGCTCGCTGGGTATGGTCACCGCGAGGGCCACCGCTCACTGCATGTCGGCATTGCTAATCGATGCGCTGACTTTGGCAGGGCACACATAGTCGCACTGCAACACATTGAATTGGTCAGCCCTTGGGTGGAAGAGCACAAAAGAAGAAGAAGGATATTAAGGATCGGAAGCCGCAAGTGCTCGCCAAAGTCTGTGATGAGTTCACCGAGGTCACAGAAGGTGGCCAACCCATTGCTCCTTCATCGATTGCCTGTGGGTACAACTTGCAACTCGGGTGCATCGTCCGGGAAATCATGTCGATCAACACGAAGTACATCCGACGTAATCATGCTTTGGTCGAGAACCTCCTTAAGAAGCTTCACAAGCGATACACATTCCCAGAGAAGTTCAGAAACCTAGAGAGTAATAAGAACCCGGTGAACAAACTAGCACTGACAAAGATGAGCAACGCCTTGAGCAGCTGGAAAACCCAGGTAAAGAACAACATTGACAAACGTGAAAGCTAGGAGATTATAAGTAGGAAAAATCCGATGCTCGACGAAGAAGAGTTCAAGATATTCAAGGCGGACTTAGATACCACTACCTCTAAAGCATGGACTGAGTGGGGAAAGACTTTGCGAGAGAAGAACATAGGTAACCACCGGCTTGGAAGCGGCGGATACAGAGGGAAACAACCCATTTGGTACAAGGAGGACGCCGAGCTTGAACGCCTGGGTAAAGAGAACCCATGGCATAAAATCACAGACCTGCAGATCCGACAATTTGTCCGGGCCCGCTACTACCTAGACCCTGTTACAGGGAGTTCGTCACCGATGACCCGGATTTGAAGGCATTTGAGGATGAGCTGGTAAGGAATTTACCATGGATCTCTCATTAAAACAATTAAGCCAAGAATCTAAATGCATGCATGGGTTCACCTCTCCTTGTATCTCTGCAAGAGAAGGAATTGAACGCTAGCGAGGACTTGTTGTCCCAAGATTCGGCGGCGGAGCCATGGGACACTATTTTTAACAGGGCGACGAACACTTACAAGAAGAGGGAGAAGAAGTTGCCGCCAAAATGAGTTGGCCGTGTGTCCGGCTTCGGTACAAGCATGAAGGTTACCGAGTACTACAAAGAGGACGCAAAGAAGAGGAGGGAGAGGAAGAACCAGTCGGCAGCTAAAGATAAAGCCGAGGTTGAAGAGCTGAAGTTGAAGGTGAATACATTAGAGGCAAAAGTGGACGAGAAAGCAATGGACAAGTTATTCGAGGAGAAGCTTCGCGCGATCATCCCCCTAGGTTGATGGAGGGGCTAGCTGTTTGGAATGCGAGAGGTCGACAGGGGCCGATAAACATGCCCAGCTTTAGCGGCAGCAACTCGAGCATCAACGTTAACGCGTCGCCGGACTTGGTGACCCCGCCGGCCACCATCGCCACGGCGCAGCTGCAAGAGCTTGTTGTCGCACAACTGCCCCCTGGTGCTCCCGCCAAAAATACCAGTATCGCACAGCCGGCGGTGGCACCAGTACCGCGGGAGAATGCTGATGATAGGCCTGCCGCCGGGATCGGCCATGTGTCGACATTAGCCGAGCTCAACGCCCTCACCAAGGTAACTAATATCATACTCCGCTTCATCTTCTTTATGCGCCTTTGGTGATTGCCACCTCGATCATGATGCCCAACACATATGTGTCGATATTCAAGACACTGCTTGCGTACTGCTCCACAAAGTTGCCGGCGGAGGGTTGAAGGATGTTGCCAAGGGCAATATCATACAACCGGCGAACCGCATGATGCACAACAATGCAATGGACGATGTCGTGATGAGGGTCCGGATTGCTCGGGTGTTGCCAGGGTGTGACGACATGGACCCCCCCTTTCAACCTCAGGGAGCCGACGAACACAAGACCCTTGTAGAATGCCACGGCTGGCCCTTGACATGGCCGAAGACTCAGATTCGTCTTACAGGGCACCTAAGCGCCACCTCGATCGTTCGGCCACCACCTCGGATGCCACCTGTCACCGGCAGAACCTCGATCGTCCGGCCACCACCTAGGAAGCCACCTGTCATCGTCGCCACCACCAGTCGCCACCAACAACTGTTGGGAGCGTGTGGGCCGCCCCAAGGCGATGCCGTCGTCGCAACGCAACCGTCGTCGCCCCCGCCACCACCATCAGGACATGGCGACAACAACGATGATGATGAAGAATTTGTCAACATCGACGACTACATCAACACCGGCGCCGGCATAGGATTGTACATGCCTACTGTGGATGAAGAACCCTTCGTCGCTCGCGAGGGTCAAGGTGGGTGTCCCACTACATGCACGTAACGCCTGGTCTTCCATGGTTTATCTCAAGAGACGCCTCTGGCCGCCGATCAACAAGAGAAACCTGTTGGATTCGTCTTTAGCCCTGGCACACTCCAAAAGGCGGCCGTTGAGCACTTAGCATCCCCAGTGGAGGAGCCTGCTCAAAAGACGAAGAAGCACAGGAAGAGAGGTAAGAAAGCTGAGAGCCAACCTCCTCCGAAGAGGATCCGGGCTAAGGATGACATTAAACCAGCCCGTGAGGATGGCTTGCCCAGGATACATATAGCCGGTGAAGCGATACTGACTCCGGAGCTGCTTCGCCTTGCTGGTGGACATATGCTCGCTTTGAGTGATAGTATCAGGACACTACAGGGCATTCTTCTTAAAGACAAAGATCCAAATTACCCGGTTTTCACTGTCAAGGTGCCATCGGACGTGTACTTCGTCCATGAAGCCCCCACGGACGTGTTCTTCATATCGTACGAGGACGTCTTCAAGCTGTTTCTCTCGAAACGGCCGGACTATAACATGGTCCGCCTATTCGCGCTCAATCTGGCGATGAAGACCAAGAGAGAGCAGACCCCCTACATCGTGATAGTGGATCCCTACTACATGCGTGATAGCCAGTTGAGGGAAGGATCTGAGACGCGTGCCAAGGCGAGGGCGTATCTCAAGAAGTTCATGGTGGACCACAAGAGGACGAACACGCTTCTTTTTCCTTTCTTTCCCGAGTAAGTACACATACCCCCTAGCATTGTTAACTTAGGCTTTCTTATAGCTTTCTTCCTTTGCCCTTTTCCAACATCCTGTTTCAATCGTGTTGTGTAGAGACAAATACTGCACACTCATCGTCATTTGCACAAAGTACTCCATAGCATCGTATTTCGACTCGACGAGTCAGAATAAGAAGAAGGACTACACCAGAATAAGGGGTCTTTTGAATGAGGCTCTCGAGGGCTACGCTAAAAAGGGATGCCCCTTCGTCAACAAGGGGGAATGTATCAAGGATGACAAGCACGTGTTCAAGCACGTGCTCGTGTTCAAGCATGTGCTACTGGCGGCGCCAAGGAGGCCTTCTACGCCATGCATCACCTTAAAGGGTTTGTCCGGGATTGCCAGAACCTAACACTGCCATCTAGTTTCCGAGCATGGGCCGAAAATTTGGCGCGAAGGGACGATGATGATCTTAGAGAAGACTTCCATCGCATCCAGGTTAAGTTCTCGGAAATCATCGTGGAAGATGTCAACACAAGGGGAGGGGTCCTAAAACACAACAGAGGGTTGACTAAGAGGGAGATTGAAAATATTCTTCGTCAACAGGGTGACAACAGGACGTAGATGACGAAGGATGGCTATCTACCATTCCCGAAGCCGAGCGTTAGCAGTTCTCAACATTGATCGATGTGTGCGCCTAGAATTATCATAGATGTCTCTGTGTAGTGTTGTGTCACAAACTATATACTACCATGGTCGTATGTTGTAAACTTCACTATTGTGGTCGTTGTCGTCGAAGTTCTATGAATATAATCGATGTGCTATCTTCTGTGTTTACTGATCTTTTGCTTTAGTTTAAGTGAATATATATGCATGTGAACCAATTTAGTTCTTTCTGTTGCATGATTTACTAATATTCCTTACCTATAGAGATGACGAAGTGGTACGTGGTGTACAAGGGTTGGGTTCCAGGAGTCTACGATGAGTGGGAGGACTGTCAGAAACAGGTGAACAAGTTTAGCGGCAACAGCTACAAAGGATACGCGACTCGAGAGGAGGCGGTAGCCAAGTGGAGGAACCACCTATGGAAGGAGAACCGGATGAAGATATTGCTAGTGCTCTTGCTCTTGCTCACCGTCATCACAGTTGTATTCTGTTTGATTCTAGTGTAGGCGATGAACACTTCATTTGTAATGTGATGAGATGGTGAACTTTGTAACAAACACTTGTAACAAACACTTGTATAAATGTAACAAACACTTCATTTGACTTGTATTGTAATATGATGATCACTTGTTTATCTTGTTCGGGCTCTAAGTAGTGTGATGGCACTATATTCATGTTTGTATTATATTTGTTTTCATATACTAAGTCAAATATACTGTTTCTGAATAATACTGTATAATACCTGTATAATACCTATATAATACTATATATTTGGACAAGTTTCGATTTTTTTAATACCTGATACTCAAACCAGTGGCGCATCGTTTTAACCTTCTGTGGCGCATTGTCTAGAATGCGCCACTGGACAGAGTCCTGTGGCGCATCAACCAAAATGCGCCACAGAAGTATCATGACTCTTGTGGCGCATTTAGGAATGCGCCACAGAAGTTTTCATCAGTGGCGAGGTAACAGTGGCATCCCAGCCATGCGCCACAGAAGACCAATACAGATGCGCCACTGATGAAGGATTTCCTAGTAGTGTCCTTCCCAGAACAGGAAGTAACAAGTTACAATTCTTACACTCTGAAGAGGTGCGTTACTTTACCCATGAGAGATCAACTCCTTGTTGCACAACCGAGCGTACATTCCCGTCCACAATTCCATGATGTGGGGCCCATTAGTTGGTCCAAGCCAATCACTGCCCCCTTCGCGACCTCGCATTCCTCCTTGGTGTACACCATGCCCACATAATGAATTATGGCAATGGTTTGTACAAACCGTTATATGCCAGAACTATCGTGGGACGATGAGGGTTCCTACCCATATGCTGCATACACTACTAGGAAAATGGCTATAGGTAATCAGCACATCCGTGGCTCACATGGTTGAAGTGCCCCACGGCTAAAACAGGCGTGGCTCACCTACGGGCAGTGCCCTACTAGTAACTAGAACAACCGTGGCGCACATGACCATAGTGCGCCACAGATATGTGTGGGCCAGGGCCCTGTTGGCCGCACGCCAGACATCCGTGGTGCACATAGGGTAGGTGCGCTACGGTTGTTAGCATCAACCGTGGAGCACATGGAGGGGGTGCGCTATGCCTAAGCGCATGCCCCTCTCTGCTATGAAACGGCCAGACATATCCGTGGCGCACTACGGCATGTGCGCCACGGATGTTACTAATCCCTGTGGCGCACTGGGGCTGAGTGCGCCACGGATGTGGCGATTTTTTTTGGCAGCTCCACTTTATGTGCACATGTGTGATCATCAACTACTTTATGTGCACATGTGCACACATATATTCGCATGTCACCAACTACTTTATAACTTGGTCGAAACAATGTAACTTATACTATGTATTCATGTATGAGACTTATCTATATGTATTTGTTTCAATCTTGTTTTTCAAATTATGTATTTATATATATAATTGTATATCTTGTATCTGTGTGTGTATATCTGCCTGTAATATTGTATATAATCTTTATTGTATATAATCTGGCTCGGAAATTAAAAAAAATAAAAAAACACCTGTGGCGCACATGACCTACCTTTTGTGGCGCACTACGCCTAAAGCTTAGTGGCAGTGCGCCACAGAAGATCCTACGCGTAGCGCACCTGCCCACATAGCCGTGGCGCACTAGCAGGTGCGCTACGCCTATCTCGACACAACCGTGGCGCACTAGGCAGTGCGCCACGGCTAGGAGATAGCTGTAGCGCAAGGCTAGTGGCGCACTGCTAGTGCGCCACGGATGGGCATTCCATGTGCGCCAGAGACAACCATTTTCCTAGTAGTGATATCCTCTACGAATTACCAATTAATATGCACGCTACGAGGATAACAGCCACGACCTGCACATCCGGCTTCATGCGAGAGGAAGAAGATTTAGCTGACTTCTCCGTCCCATTCCAAATCTCATGGCTAACGCGTAATATACAACGCTAGAATCACTAATGTCAGGGGTTATTAAGTCCCTGCTTGATCATCATTGTTGCAAATAGAACCCTAAGTTCTAATGCTCCTTTATATTACCACTTAGGATGATATCTATGATTTCTTTATTTGTGAAAATAATATTTTCTTTCTTTTATAGCATATATGATAACACACAATTTGCAAATACTTTGATAAAGACTCTTCAAAGGACATGAGCAAGTGATGAACTTGCCTTGTGATGGCAAGGTAGTGAAGTCTGATGCTTGCACTGGACCTTGAGCTTCTATGTCTATAAAAACATCATTATTGCCCGGTAAGGACAATATTTAAAGAAGCAAAATGATTATGCAATAATGTAATGCATCATTTAATTTGATATACATTTACCCCATTATTATAAAAATTTCTTTTTAATAATAAAGGATTTCTAAATATTACTTTTTAATATTTATAACCTATATTGAATTATTTTATTTTATTTCCCTTTTATTATACTTTTATAGATTTAATAATTATTTTAGGAATTATCACTTAAACATTAAAAATTGTGATTAAATATTTATTTAGTATTTTTCAAAAATACTAAAATATTACTATATAATGAAAGTGATTTTTATTTATTTTTATCGTCTTTCAATAATTTTGTAAAATTCCATAAGGAATATATAAATTACAAAATTCTTATTAAAATTTAAATGTCTAAAATATTACATCTTAATTTATTTGGATAGTGTGGATTATTATGAATCCAAAAATATTTTATTTATAATTTTTGGACTTTTATTTTATTTTCTAGAATTTAATTAAGTCTAGGGGTATTTTGGTCTTTTCCTATTTATTAGAACCGGCCTTAAAGATTTCTGGGCTGACTTAATATTATTGGGCCCTAGTGGCCCATTAGACATAGTCAAAAAAAACCACCCTGAAGGGTCTGGCCCAACTCAGCCCACTCCACTGCTGCCTCTCTCCCTCGAGCTCATCCTCTCCTCATCTGACCTCGACCCCGTGGTCGGTGATGTCGCCGTTAGCGATTCCCGCCGCCGTGGGCCGTTCTGGTCGCCGCCGTGGTGCAACAGGAGGTTGTCGACGATGCTCGTCCTTTCTATCCAACTGGATTTGAGTATGGGGCTCTCCTGCGACGGATCGATGTCGTCCCGAACCCTAGGGTTTGGGGGTTGGCGTGGATCTTGGTGCTGCCGCTGCCATCGTGCGTCGTGGTGATGCTCCTCACCTCTATGCGTGTTCATGGTCGCTGATGTGGCGCCGTATGGGTTGCAGCGCCCCTCCTGGGGTGCTCCCCGTGCCACCATGGACGTCGGCCACCTCTGCTTCCTCTTCTAGTCTTCAGCGAGGACCTTTGGAGGGTTTTGTTCCTCTCCTCTAGTGCTCTCTGTGCTGGCTGATCCGATGCTAGATGTTGGCAGTGACCTCTCTGGTTACTGTCTTGTCCTGATTAAGATGATTTATTCCATTTAGGGTTCTTATCATGTGATTGATCCTATACTGGATGAATTAGATCATGTCTGGATGGTCTGTGAGCATGCTAGATGGTTATTGGCCTGAGGCTTGTGTCTTGAGATGAACTATAGTGGTTTTGATGGCTTATTAGATGCTTTTATGCTTGGATTGCATATGATTCAGATGGTATAGTTGCTTTGGAATCCATGCTTGGTAAAGTCAGTGACTTGATAACTTTCCACTGTCATTTCATGGTTTAGGATCATGGTTATGGTGTGATGAAATCACTGTATTAGTGTTGTTGGTTAGAAATTAATATGTGGTTTGAGATCACAATGATCTCAAACAGCACAGAGAAACATTGGAATGTTTTAATTATGATTTCTGACAGGAAAATGATTAGTAGATTGATTTGTTGAAGCTATGATGATTGGATGTTTATCCTGATTCATATAGAATTGTTCTTCTTTGAAATCCCTAAGATCAATGATGTTGGTCTGAGGCTTAGGGGTATTAGGCCTTATCTACTTGATTCATATAGATAGTCCTGGTAGTGTACCAGCTATTGTTTCTTGAATCAAATCTCGGAGAAAAAGATAGTAGGCTTGATCATTATATGGATCCAAAGGATTAGTTTCTAAGGTGCTACCCTTACTTTAGGGATATGGCTACCAATTAGATCTTAGCTTTATTTATGCTTGAATTGTAATATATAGTTTTGACAACCAGAGCAATGAAGTTGTTCTGAGCTCTGGTTGGATCCTTGTACTTTGTTGTTTGCTTTTAGAGTTTAAAATATCTATGATGGATTCACCCCACTTGGGTGCTTTCTGAGAGTTTGTTCATAAAATGACACATGCTTCTGTCTAGATAATATGATTAGATCATGTGAGGGTTTTATGATGCTCACCACAAAATCTGATGATTGTGGAGTAAGGTGGTGATGTTGATCTTGTTTTGCTGAGCTCTTGTGCTTGACCTTGAGCTAGCCTTGCTCCTACTAGATCCTGGACTTGATCTTGTTGTCCACCTGATCCTTCCCCCTCCTTATGTTACCATCTTGGTGATGAGATCTGAGGTTTTGGTTGATGTGGTTACTGGTTGTTGTGCTTGGTTTAGCCGCTATCTAAGCTGGCTGTTCTTGTGTGTGTGTGTGTGAAGTGAAGAGATGCACTACTGCCTCTCCACGGCTGTGCTGCTGGTTTTGTGTGTTGGAGCTATGCTGTGAGGCTGACAGCACATCACATGCATTTAGTTGTGTGTCCTGCTTGTGTGCTTGCTGTGCACTTGTGGATATGTTCAAAATTTTGAAATTGACTGTTATCTGGTTATTTTTACCTGGCTGGTGAAACTTGCCCCTCTTGGCTGTCATTTGACTTCTGGCTGAAAAATTATGGAAGATTTATTCTTTCATATTGGTGAAACTTGCCCCTTCTATAATTTCTCAATGATGAACTTGTTCAGTGCACTTCACTGACATGTCTGAGAGAAAACCAATACTAACCCTAACTTTCCTTTTTCTATTTAGTTTCTGTTTGTTTTGCAGGTACAGATTTAAAGTGAAGATTTTTAGTTTAGGTTTAGTTATAGAATAATCCAATGTAATCTTCTTCATACTTTTGTAATTTTCTTTTTATTATTTTGTAATCTTCATTTTATTCTTTTACACTAAAGATTATATTATTATCAATAAAGATTATTCTTAGTCTTTATTTATTTGCTTTTGTGAAGTGTGTGGATGATTTCAATAAGTTACAATTTTGTAACTTATTTATAAAATAAAAATATGAAATAAGTTTTCATATTCTTAATTGTTTTCTTTAGTTAAAATTTTAGTCATAATAATTAACTCTTAATTAAATTAAGATTCAAACCTTATTCCTAATTCATTTGAATTATAATTCAAACACTCAAATTTTAAATTCAAATTCATTTTCCAAAACACCTAATTCCTTAGAGATCATCTCAAAGTCTATAGCAATCTTCCTTTAAGACTAAACCTAATCTCAAAGTAAGAAAGAAACCTTGATCACTTAAGGTTTTTATTTGGCAAAACATTTACCCACATTTTCACAGATGAATGCATGCAACATTCGAAATTCCTAAATCTATCCTTCGTTAGTTCCTAAATGCTGGGATGTTACAGACTTCCCCCCTTAAATTAAACTTCGTCCTTAAGTTTGTGGACATGTACCTGAATAGTTCTGGATAGGCTTTCCTTAAATCCTCTTCTTTCTCCCACGTGGCTTCCCTTTCAGGGTGATGTTCCCATTGTACCTTGCAATATTTGATTGCTCTGTTCCTCAATCTTTTCTAGTTTTCTTCCAGAATCTTACATGGCTTTTCAATATAGGTTAGGTCTGCTTGTAGTTCTATCTCCTGGTGTGTGATTGCATCATCTGGAACTTTCAAACATTTACGAAGTTGTGACACATGGAAAACATTATGCACTTGAGGTAATCTTGATGGTAACTATTAATATAGGTTAGGTCTGCTTGTAGTTCTATCTCTTGATGGTAACTATTAATCTCCTGGTGTGTGAGTAACGACTGATCTTGTTGTTGTTGACGATGGAGAGAGAGGGCCTAGGGTCTTCGGTCTTCACCAGTAGCTGTGCAAAAAGATCTGATGGGAATAACATATAATAATACATTACTCATGTAATTGTTAGAGCAAGATGATTATATGTGGGCAGTACATCCATAAATGTTATCGCCTCCACAACCACTTATGGCAATAACCTACTAGTCTCATCCAGAGAAGAAAGAGAACCAATGATATGCATAGTGATGTCACTGTTAATCCCAAGTAAGTTCCTCACATACAGTCGTACTACCCTTTCTGTCACTAGGGTTCCTATCCTGCAGATCAGTCGTTACTCACACTCCCTTTACCTAGATCAATCCTCGGGGTCTTGGGTACTTGACAAATCCTTATATTGAGGCAAGAGAGGGTACTACAATCATCATGGCATACAAACTAATACATGATCCTATCTATGATTAATAACATGCACAAAAGCTACATCGCTAGGCCGAAGACCTTAGCCCAAGGAGAATTACTCACACATAGAGATGAAATCGACAATCATAAACATTGTAATACACATCATAGAGTTGATAGCAAATAGTGTTACAATGTCGCCAATTGGAGATGAGATCTACTATTACAAGTGGTGGAAGATGGCTATGATGGTGGAGAAGGATTTTTAGGTTTAGATCATGATCTATTCCACCGGCATGGCGGCAGGGAGAGTTTAGGGTGAAATAAGCGATGTTGTGGAGACGGGGGCTTTTTTCTCGTCGCCTGAAGCCTCTTTATATAGGGGTCCCTTCACGAAAGTTGTTCTGTTTGACCTAAGGAGGTCGGTGCTAACTATACTACAGCAACTATACGTCGGTGGCCCGTATAGTTGGTCATTAAACATGCAGAGATCTCTTCACGACTCCTGGTTTCTTTGGCGTGTTGGGAATCTCGTATCTTTGGCATTTATGTAGTGATTGTGACACCCCCACGATCAGGGCTAAACAAATCCCAGACCTATGTCTGACATAAGCTTAACCTTGAGCTCGAGAATATCCAGTGAAGAATCGGTAACACAACAGTGACCCTACGACACAAAAATTTATTACAGCAAGCTCATAACTGAGCAAAGAATCAAATTATTACAAGCAGAGGTCACTGACCACAAACATCAAACAACGGAAGGAAAATTATGCTATTAAGTATAGTAAACTTAACAAATGGCCTAAGAGGCCTGAATCATAACGATGACGCCCCAGCCCATAGATTCCAGTCTGCCGGCCGGGAACCCCAAGCTGCTCATCGATGTCGATGTAGTACCAAACTAATCTTCTGGGAACACTTACTCTGCCAAAATTATCAACAAAGCAAGGGTGAGTACAGGGTGTACACCGCAAGACTTATGGCTGGTGGAGTTGTTTTGCATAAAGCCATCTTTGTTTATAAAACAAGAGAGAGAAGAAGCTCGTCTCAATAGAGTATTTAAAAGGGGGATAAGAGAGCGACATCTCCAAATTCTTGATCATTATCTTTTGATATCCACCAAATCATCATCATCTCCTGAACTAGGATCACCCCCTCGTAACCATGAGGAAGCATCCTTAATCACACGTTGATCTGCCAAGTTTTATGTTTAGGTTGTAGTTCTCTATGATCTCACATCCGTTCCCAAGTCGTCCATAACCGTGGACACGGCTTTCCGAAAGATTATTACCCTGCAGGGGTGTACAACTTTACCCACACGTACTAACCTTCTATTAATGCCACTTAAGATTAGCCCTCTTCCTTGGATGGCCGGAAGAGGGTGGTTAGACACGACCTTTACCTTGCTTTCACCGAGACCATGAGTCACACAATAAGTATGGTTCCGCCGTAACGGGTCAAATCCCAAGGCCGGTACTTAAATATTTGAGGCGAGGTTGGTTTACCAGGGGCTCCATCCAACCCAAGCAACCCCGGCCATGCTTACCTACCTGTTATGATGCACCATCACCCGCCAAATCTTTCAAAACATTTTCTATGCATATGCCGAATGGAACGCCCGAACTATGTGACTCATGGAATCTACAAGGCAAGTTAGTCAATCAGGGGGTCCCCATAAACCCCGTGTGGTTGTACGCTCGTCTTGGTTCAAGAGGCAAGAACTCAGGTCCTAGTGGTGGCGAGCATGGGACTATAAAAACCACATACCACCGTGGCCTCCGATACAAGACTTAGCTTGTTTAAACTCATATCACTGATCTCATCTCATCACTTTCTCCTGTCATACTAGATTATCTGCATCTGATACATCATATGGATGAACCAGCACTAAAAGCTATGCAAAGCTAAGAAAGACACAGATAAGCTTTAGCAGTGCACACAAGCCAAACTTAGTTATGCTAGGAGTAGTGGATCAGGTAATAGAAGCTCAAAGGGAATAATGCAACAGATAGGATACTCTATCTATCAATAAAAGACCATAGTAGAATCGTATGCATCATGGCAAGAAATGAAATGCTTTCGAAAACATAGGATTATATCATGGTGGGGCTATGCTTGCCTTTGCCTGTTGATAACCAGAAAGCAAAGCTTCAGGAGCCTTCTACTTGACTTGATTATAGTTGGTCAAGTATTGTTCGTCGATCTTCAATCTTAGATGGTGTTGATCTCGGTCTTCGATCTTGATCTCGATATCGTATTCTACCGAGGAAGAACCAAATCATCGGAAAGAAAGGGAAACAATCAACACATGCCATCGATGCAATCATCAAGCAAGGATGATTATATGAAAAGTTAAATTGTATTGAAATGTAACCCTGAAACATGCTCAGCAACTTAATCGGGGTACCCGTGGTATAAACCCTAACTCGGAGAAACTCCGGAATCACCTATGAGGGGTTACTATGTTCTTCTAATTAAACTTGTCTCGAAAGTTGTTGAACAATGCATGCTTATAGTGTAATTAGATATATCTCATTTTTCTGAAAATTTTGATATATTATTTGAATTTTTCTGATTTAAATGAATTAGTTATGATTTTTCTCAATTTAAATCCATTTTAAATCATTTTAGGAAATTATAAAACATTTTTGGATTATATTAAATATTTATTCACTTGGGGCCAGTTGTCATAGTTTTATTCATTTCAGAAATTAATTTAGATAATTATTAAAAAGCTGACAGACTGGGCCCATAGGGGTTTATTTATATTCCAGAAAAATAATTACAGAAAAGATTAAAAGAAAAGGAAAGCTTTACTGCATCATGCTGACGTCAGGATGATGTCAGCAATGGGGATGCTCTCAGATCAAACGCGGGACAGAAGATTGGGTCCTCGCGCGCGTGCGTGGTTGGGGGCGTTGGATGCGCAAAGGTGCAAGGATCCAGAAACTGACGGCTCTGGGCAAGTTGGTCGCGGGAATCGCCGGCGGGCGGCGGTGCATGGCGGGAGCAAGCTAGAGAGAGAGAGAGAGAGAGAGAGAGAGAGAGAGAGAGAGAGAGGAGGCTCCAGAGAACCGCCAGCTCACCCGGATTCTCGTGGGAAGGTCGTCGAGGCAGGGGGAGGTCAGGTGTGGCTAGAATCAGCGACGAAAGTGGCGGTCGGCGTTGGACATGACAACTCGATTCTCCCTATCCGAGGCTTCTCCAGCTTTGCTGCTTGTCTGGGATGAACAAGGAGAGCAAGGGGATCACGATGGTACCCACAACTAGTCGAGGGGAGGCCAAAGACGGTGGGCGGCAGGATGCCTGTCGAAGCTAGGGTTTGACCGGAGGGGAAAATTGGGGAAGAAAGAAGCTAGGGTTCGATGAGCTACAGCACGGAGTACTTGTAGGCGCTAGGGGGCGGCAGTGAGTATCGTGGCGGCAACGCGCATCGTGGCGCACGGCGACGGCCTCCGTTGCGCCATCCAGCTACTTCTCGACGAGGAAGACGACGACGGGGACAACGCGAAGAGGTACGGGCCAGGGCTGGGCCGCGTATGGGCCAACTGGGATGCGGGGTTCCGCACTGCGCGGGAGAAAGGGAGGAGAGGATAGGAAGGTGGGATAGCTGGGACGTCCTGGATAGGTTAGCTGCTCTGTTTTTTTATTTTGCAAACTCTTTTCTTTTTAGCTTTTATGTTTTCTTTCTTTTGCAAACCCATTTCAAATCTGTTTTTGATCATTTCAAAAATACCAGAACACTTGTAAAATATATAAAATATTTCTCGGGCCCTTATAAAAATTTGGGCTCCAATGTTTTGGTAGTTTTCCAAATTCAAAACATTGGAATGTGTTTCAAAGAGAGGGGAGTAAACTAGGATTTTAGGGTTTTGGTTTTATTTCTTTCTTGCATGCATTACTTTCGATATGATGCTCATGAATGCAACAATCAAAACCCTAATTAGTAATAACTAAAAACTGGGGTGTTACAGCTCTATCCCCCTTACGAGAATCTCGACCCGAGATTCCGAAGGTAGGAAGAGAGACAGAGAGAAAAAGAAACAAGGCCATTCTAAGGATAAGAGGGAAACACACTAAATAGCACACAGAGTATCTCATGGTCAAATCATGAATGGAGTGTTCATAAACAACTCTGAGATGACAAACATGAAACACGTCAAGGTAATGGAGGGAACAAGAGGAGAAGGTTTCAAATTGTTAGATAACTGGTCTTCATAAGTATTGAGACCATGGAGCTTACAGAAGAGTTTAAGCTTCGGAAAAGGAAGGGTTCCAACAGAAAGAACATAACCACAGACTTCCATAGGGAACCTCTACTAAATGGCTTAATTAGAGATTTTAGGTTGCAAAGATATGGATCAACAAAACCAAGCTGTTGAACTACTTTTGAAATAGAAGAGTCACTCTTTCATCCATCAGAAGCCTTAAGACAGAAAGGTGTTTTGTGGAGAGGACTCGTAAAAGTCACAAGGAACATGTAGCAAGAGAAACTTCTGATTACCAAAATCATAGTCGCTCCTAAAACATGATTGAAAAAAAGGAGGAAACTCTTTACTCATCCAGGTTTATCGAAATCTTTGCCAAAGATCGGGATATCACTTTACCACACTGAGATGAATAGTTAAGAAGATTCCAGATGACATGAGAAGAAAGAAACTTCATTCTCAGACTTCAATTACTTGGCACAACAAAAAATTTACCAACATAAAAGGGTCTGGAGGATCGACCGAGAAACATTTAGCAACACTACTTTAAATGTTCTCCTTGATGTTCAAGATATGAGACATCAAGTAAAGGTCGGACTTCGGATTCAGAGGAAAACATAAGTGCAACTCCTATAATAAATCATATAAGATGCCTCATGAGAGTGGTTGTTATTGCCAAATCAAGAGTATGACAAGAGGTCTTTCCGGCTAAGTGTGTCAACCATTACATCAATCTTGCCAGATTTACAAAGAGACCAATATCAAAACCTTGAGGAACACCAACCATCATTGCTGGTTGAGATTCAGCTTTGGTTAGGTGGGACGATACTTTAGACTCAGCATGTCCGAATAGAAAGTTTGCAACATTTACCACAAAGGTAAAGTTACTAGATTCTTAAGATAGTGACTACATTGTTAAACTCCAAAAGATGAGCTAGATTGCTAGACCTATGCATTAGCAACTTGTCGAAAGACAATTGCACACACATAAGGTACTGACAATAAAACACAGATATGTCATTAAGGAACGGAGATAACTCTTCTCAAATCCATGGTGACATCTTTAAACAGTTACACGTGAACCAGAGAGGGTTACTTCTAACATCCAGAACACATACTTCAAGATGACTCGGAGACGGTTCTCGAAAGTTTACAACATTAATGCCAATTGTTCCATATGAATCTTGTCTAGTATGAGGAAGATAAGAATGTCATTGATGGGCTCAACAACAAACTTATCTAGACACTCAAAGAAGATGGACTCATATGTTGCATGAACAAGACAAAAATACTGGTCAGACCAAAGGACATGAAGATGTACTAAAGTGAAACATCACGAGTAGAAACATCATCAAGATAGTCCTTGGAACTGAGTTTAATTTGACGATAACCCAAATGAAATCAAAAGAGGGGAAAATAATATATCCACAAAGGAAATACTATATTTCTTCAACACGAACAAAACTAGACATCCCTTTAAGAAAGAACTAAGTCAAGTAGAACTTTTGTCTTACAACTCTCCAAGTTATTGTTGAAGCTCAACCAACTAGTTCAGGGGTATCCAGTGCGGATTCTTGGAGAAAAGAGCAGTTTAGAGAACTTGATTGCTCAAGAACTTGACAACACGGTCATGTGGCAACATGGCGATACTTCTAGTAGACATCTAGAATATCAAGAACCACTGATATGTCACCTAGTTTGAGAGGAAACTTGCTTGGTAAGGCAAGAAGACATAGTCTTAGAGTTTCTACACAAGCCTAACTCTTTGACCGAAGAGAGTGCACCAGAATAACAAACTTGGTAAAACGACCATTCTTTGCTTAGTGACAGGGTTAACCAATCATGCTAAGAATGACACAAATTTCCTTAGAGTTCAAATTTTTTTTGCTAGAATCTCAAATGACCACATTATTACGCACACGCATCACTCACAAGCGAGAAAGCTCGAGGAAGGGTGGGTATTTATGTGTAAGAGCATCACTTCATTAAGGGGTCATGTAACTCAACACGACCTCTTAGTATAAAAGGGTGTGATACTTTAAGATAGAACAGATGGAAGACAATCAATGCATCTTAATCTGCAGATTACAACACTTTGACCTGGTCCTAGATATGGCGAGGTACTGGAGTTTGTTTCTCCTAGACATTTTGAAATGGTTTGTCATGACGGGCCACAAGAGTATCTTGCATTGGAAGACACCAATGCACATTTACTACTTGGTTACCAACCGGTAAACAAAGGTTAGAAAACAACAAGGAAAAAAGAATATGCTCAGGATGGAATCCCGAGATGTGGATGCATAAGTCAACAATATTCTGAAAACCAATGCAGAGAAGGGGTAAGGTGTGGCAGAGTCACGAGTATAGATGCGAGACTCTCGAGGAGTACTCTTGTCATGATCTATTTGGTTCCATTAAAGAACATCTGCCATAGCTAGTGGTATGGGAAGTCCTTAGTTGTAACGATTTAATCGCGACAAAGACCACAAGCTTGAAGGCTAGAATTGTAGTTCCAGCCATCCTGATGTAACGTGTCAACATTAGCAACAAGGGACAAAGGAATGGATCTTGGTTTAAAGATCAGCGTCATGTACCAGATTCATAACACCAGAAACCAGCACAATCGGGGATCTTCGGTTCAAGTCCAAGGGTTAAAACCCAAGAAAGGAGTAAATACCACTTGAGTGACATGGCGTACACTACAAGATAATAATCACGAGGTAGCTTCCAAGAGAAGAGACAACTTCTAAAGTACCCAAATAAAAAGGAGGCACACGAGGCAAAAGGAAACCTCGAAGCCTAGAACAGAATATTGTGGATCAACAATATAATATTGTGGGTCCAAAATATAGAGAGATCATGATGGAAAGGAATATCTCAGATGATTAATAGCAAGGGGAACAAGGAATTCACAACACACACAACTCTAGAGAACTCAACACTAGGTCAACTAGTTAAGAAACGACATGCCCAGAAGGCACCTAAGCTTTGAAAGACTAGAAGAGATATCAAAACTTTTCCAAAATCAACACCAGATAAGATAACCCAGAGTTAGAGAGAAACTGGATAAGGAGAAAAAGAAGCATACTAGAGTTTTCGCAAATAGTTTTCAGCTTTAAAATAGTTTTTCACCAACACTAGACTCAACATCGACCAATAGCAAGGTTTTCCTATGGTCGATACTGCTCTGATACCAAAACCTGTGACACCCCCCGGGATTAGGGCTAAACAAATCCTAGACCTATGTCTGACATAAGCTTAACCTTGAGCTCGAGAATATCCAGTGAAGAATCGGTAACACAACAGTGACCCTACGACACAAAAATTTATTATAGCAAGCTCATAACTGAGTAAAGAATCAAATTATTACAAGCAGAGGTCACTGACCACAAACATCAAACATAGGAAGGCAAATTATGCTATTAAGTATAGTAAACTTAACAAATGGCCTAAGAGGCCTGAAGCATAACGATGACGCCCCAGCCCATAGATTCCAGGCTACCGGCCAGGAACCCCAAGCTACTCGTCGATGTCGATGTAGTACCAAACTGATCTTCAGGGAACACTTACTCTGCCAAAAGTATCAACAAAGCAAGGGTGAGTATAGGGTGTACTCCGCAAGACTTACAGCTGGTGGAGTTGTTTTGCATAAAGCCATCTTTGTTTATAAAACATGAGAGAGAAGAAGCTCGTCTAAATAGAGTATTTTAAAAGGGGGATAAGAGAGCGACATCTCCAAAGTATTGATCAGTATCTTTCGATATCCACCAAATCATCATCTCCTAAACTAGGATCACCCCATCGTAACCATGAGGAAGCATCCTTAATCACACGTTGATCTGCCAAGTTTTATGTTTAGGTTGTAGTTATCTATGATCTCACATCCGTTCCCAAGTCATCGTCCATAACCGTGGACACGGCTTTCCGAAATATTATTACCCTGCAGGGGCGTACAACTTTACCCACACGTACTAACCTTCTCTTAATGCCACTTAAGATTAGCCCTCTTCCTTGGAAGGCCGGCAGAGGGTGGTCAGACACGACCTTTACCTTGCTTTCATGAGACCATGAGTCATGCAATAAGTATGGTTCCGTCGTAACGGGTCAAATCCGAAGACGGTACTTAAAGATGTGAGGCGAGGTTGGTTTACCAGGGGCTCCATCCACCCCAAGCAACCCCGGCCACGCTTACCTACCTGTTATGATGCATCTTCACCCGCCAAATCTTTCAAAACATTTTCTATGCCTATGTCGAATGGAACGCCCGAACTATGTGACTCATGGAATCTACTAGGCAAGTTATTTAATCAGGGGGTCCCCATAAACCCCATGTGGTTGTACGCTGATCTTGGTTCAAGAGGCAAGAACTCGGGTCCTAGTGGTGGCGAGCATGGGACTATAAAAACCACATCCCACCGTGGCCTCCCATACAAGCCTTAGCATGTTTAAAATCATATCACTGATCTCATCTCATCACGTTCTCCTGTCATACCAGATTATCTACATATGATACATCATCTGGATAAACCAGCACTAAAAGCTTTGCATGGCTAAGCAAGACACATATAAGCTTTAGTAGTGCACACAAGCCAAACCTAGTTATGCTAGGAGCAGTGGATCAGGCGATATAATCTCAAAGGGAATAATGCAACAGATAGGATACTCTATCTATCGATAAAAGCCCACCGTAGAATCGTATGCATCATGGCAAGAAATGAAATGCTTTCGAAAACATAGGATTATATCCTGGTGGGGATATGCTTGCATTTGCCTGTTGATAACCAGAAAGCAGAGCTTCAAGAGCCTTGTACTTGACTTGATTATAGTTGGTCAAGTATTGTTCGTCGATCTTCAATCTTCGACGGTGTTGATCTCGGTCTTCGACCTCGATCTCGATATCATATTCTATAGAGGAAGAACCAAATCACCGGAAAGAAAGGGAAACAATCAACACATGCCATCGATGCAATGATCAAGCAAGTATGATGATATGACAAGTTAAATTATATTGAAATGTAACCCTAAAACATGCTCGGCAACTTAATCGGGGTTCCGAGGGGTATAAACCCTAACTCGGAAAAACTCCGGAATCACCTGTGAGGGGTTACTATGTTCTTATAGTTAAACTTGTCTTGAAAGTTGTTGAACAATGCATGATTATAGTGTAATTAGATAGATCTCATTTTTCTGAAAATTTTGATATATTATTTGAATTTTTCTGATTTAAAATGAATTAGTTATGAATTTTCTCAATTTAAATCCATTTTAAATCATTTTAGGAAATTATAAAACATTTTCGGATTATATTAAATATTTATTCACTTGGGCCCACATGTCATAGTTTTATTCATTTCAGAAATTAATTTAGATAATTATTAAAAAGATGACAGACTAGGCCCACAGTTTTTTATTTATATTTCAGAAAAATAATTACAGAAAAGATTAAAAGAAAAGGAAAGCTTTACTGCATCATGCTGACGTTAGGCTGACGTCAGCAATGGGGATGCTCTCAGATCAAACGCGGGGCAGGAGATAGGGGCCTCGCGCGCGTGCGTGGTTGGGGGCGTTGGATGCGCACAGGTGCGAGGAGCCAGAAACTGGCGGCGCTGGGCAAGTTGGTCGCGGGAATCGCCGGCGGCGAGCAATACTGCGGCGGTAGGCGGCGGTGCACGGCGGGAGCGAGCTACAGAGAGAGAGAGAGAGAGAGAGAGAGAGAGAGAGAGAGAGAGAGAGAGAGAGAGAGAGAGAGAGAGAGAGAGAGAGAGAGAGAGAGAGAGAGAGAGAGAGAGAGAGAGAGAGAGAGAAAGGAGGCTCCAGAGAACCGCCAGCTCACCAGGATGCTCGTGGGAAGGTCGTCGAGGCAAGGGGAGGTCGGGTGTGGCCAGAATCAGCGACGAAAGCAGCGGTCGGCGTCCGACATGACAACTCGATTCTCCCTATCTGAGGCTTCTCCGGCTTTGCTGCCTTTTTGGGATGAACGAGGAGAGCGAGGGGATCACGACGGTACCCACAACTGGTCGAGGGGAGGCCAGAGACGGCGGGCGGCAGGACGCCTGGCGAAGCTAGGGTTTGGCCGGAGGGGAAAATTAGGAAAGAAAGAAGCTAGGGTTCGATGAGCTGCGGCATGGGGTACTTGTAGGCGCTAGGGGGCGACGGCAAGTATCGCGGGGGCAGCACGCATCGTGGCGCACGGCGACGGCCTCCGCTGCGCCAGCCAGCTGCTTCTCGACGAGGAAGACGATGACGGGGATAGCGCGAAGAGGTACGGGCCAGGGGTGGGCCGCGTATGGGCCAACTGGGATGCGGGGTTCCGCACTACGCGGGAGAAAGGGAGGAGAGGAGAGGAAGGTGGGCTAGCTGGGCCGGCCTGGATAGGTTAGCTGCTCTGTTTTTTTATTTTGCAAATTGTTTTTTTAGCTTTTATGTTTTCTTTCTTTTGCAAACCCATTTCAAATCCGTTTTTGATCATTTCAAAAATACCAGAACACTTGTAAAATATATAAAATATTTCTCGGGCCCTTATAAAAATTTGGGCTCCAATGTTTTGGTAGTTTTCCAAATTCAAACAATTGGAATGTGTTTCAAAGACAGGGGAGTAAACTAGGGTTTTAGGGTTTTGGTTTTATTTCTTTCTTGCATGCATTACTTTCGATATGATGCTCATGAATGCACAATCAAAACCCTAATTAGTAATAACTAAAAACTGGGGTGTTATAGTGATTCCCATCATCATACATCATTATTTGTGCAGGCAAAAATAACAAGAAAGGATTGCATACCCCTTTGATCATTAGGCATTAGCGGCAGGTTTTAGAGAGATATTTTATCAAATATATGAATAATATCTTGTTTAAATGCGGACATGGATGGCTACATTTCACAGCCATCAGGCACCGTATTTGAAACAATGCGGGAATGTCGTAATGCACTTACTACATATTGCATTCGTACCAATAATGATTATGATGTTATTAAGATTGAGCCAGAAAGGTTCACAGTGAAGTGCCCATAGAAGAGGTGTAGGTGGAGGATGCATGCATCCACTATGCTCAGGAGCAGTTTAGTTCAAGTATTACAACTAGTTGTGTATTTTAGACCATTATATAGAGTTTGTTAGCTGTATCTAACATTTTCATTATGTTTTAGATAAAAATTAACCGGTTTGAACATTCTTGTCCATCTCAAGGGGGCGGCCAAAGGACAAAACAAAACTAGCAAAGGCTAGGTAATTGGCAGATGCAATCATGGATTGGATGAGATCGAACCAATCACTTGGTGCAACAATGTACATAAAAGAAGTTTATAATTTTTTTAATATTACAGTACCTTAGATGAGGATGTTCTATGCAAAGGAAATGCCTCTTGAGAGGATCAATGGTCCATGGAATGAATTTTTTCAGTTGCTTTATAGCTTCAAAGCTGAAGTGGAAATGGCTAGTCTAGGTAGTGTTGCACAGATAGACAGCCATAAAGTTTAGTACAAAATAAGAGGGAAGACAATGGAGAAAGAGTGCTTTAGAAGGGCTTTTCTTTGTTTCAAAGCTTGATAGCAAGGGTTTTTGGATGGTTGCAGGCCTTATTTGGCCGTATATGCAATAACTCTTCATGGCAGATTTAAAGGACAGCTAGTAGCTGCTACTTCAGTTGATGGCCACAATTGGATGTTCCCTGTTGCTTATGGAGTTTTGCAGATTGAGTCAGAGGAAATTTGGACTTGGTTTCTGGAGAATTTGCGCGACCTTATAGGTCATCCACCAAGACTTACTATCCACACTGATGCTTGCAAAGGTTTGGAGAAAGCTGTAGAATTGGTATTCCCCGGAGTGGAGCATAGGGAATGTATGCGACACTTAGTGCAGAATTTTACAAAGAAAAATGAGGGTAAAATTTATATTGACAACCAATGGCCAACTTCATACACATATAGTTTGAGGAAGCATATGTATCATTTGGAAGTGTTGTATAAACAAAAACCTACGATGAAGGAGTATTTGGATGCACATCATGGAATGATGTGGTCAAGAAGCCGATTCAATGAAATTTGCAAGGTATACTATGTAACAAGTAACCTTGCAGAGAGTTTCAATGCAAAGGACAAGTCATTAAAAGGGCTTATGCTGTGGAAAATATTTGATAAGATTAGGCAGATGATCATGATAAAGATCGATTTGCATCAACAATATATGCTGGCCATCTCATCCTCCCATCTTTGATTAAGGCTTTGCATGCCAGGAAAAAACAACTGAAGATGAAATGCATTAGAAGAGGAATGGAGGCTGAGGTAACATACACTGATAGTAAAGATAGGCAATGGAGGTATCCAGTGAGTTTGGTTGATAGGACATGCCATTGCGGGCAATGACAGCTCCGTGGGAAACCCTGCATACATGCATTGTTTTTCATGGGTGTTCTAGGAGGTGAAGAGGGTGAAGTGGATCAGTACGTGTCGAAGTATTTCTCCTTTGCCAAATTTAGGGAAGCATATGCTCAAAATGTTCCAGCCTTGTTGGGAGAAGACCAATGGATGGAAGTGGATCCAAGCTTCAAGCTATACAGGGGAGATTGAATCAATGGATTGAGAGGAGATTCAACCAAATACAGAGGAGATTGAACCAAATGTAGGGGAGATTGAACTAGTCAATCGAGATGAGATTGAACCAAATGCAGGATAGATTACATCAAATTCATGGGAGATTGAAGCAGAGTTCAAACGTAAAGGAATTACACGAGAGGATATTGAAGAAATGGTGGCAAAGCTTTTTGAACTGTATGAACCAGAGGATCGAAACATGATTGAACCAATTATACGATAGACTGAAGCACTTTATTCATTAGATACAGAGAAAAAGAACAAAGGGAACAACCAGAAGAAGCTGATGGTGGACTCCGAGAATTGGCTCCACTGGCCACACAAAGAGGCCCACAAGTCAGCGAGAGATGGATGGCGGGTCCGACGTGTATCCTGGCCCAACCCGTCAACACGTAACGGCCACAGAAGGACCCGCCCCAATGCGGACCCACCGGTTGGCATGTAACGGTCAAGCCTTTGACCTGACAGCATACCTCCTCTAAGCTCCTGCTAGTGCCTGTGAGGTTTTCATAATATAGCGAGGGGAAAAGTTAAGCGGCTGGGGAAAACTGAGTACAACTAAGAAACCAAGGGCACGAAAATAGAAATCCCCTTTAAAAAGGCCATTATTGAAGATCATATCCTTCACAAGCATGAGACCCTTACGAAAGAGAGAGTCGGTGGTTTGGATTCCACTTGTGATAGGATTTTACCTTGCAAGTATTTGTTGTGTAGAATTTTTTGCCACATGCCATCTTCAGTAAGCAACTTGAAGAGCCATTTGCAAAGAAGACATCTATTTTTAATTTCCAACACTTCAATCCCCAGACCTCCCCGGTCTTTGGGGCGACATATGATATTTCATTTGGATGATATATATTTCTTTTTAGCATCATCACTTTTCCAAAAGAATCTTGATCTAAAGAAATCCAATCTCTTTTAAACTCCCTTAGGGATTTCTAAGAATGAGACCATGAACATCGGCAAACTAGTCAAAACTGAATTAATCAAGACTAGCATATCCTCATAAGAAAGTAATTTTCCTTTCTAGCATATCATCCACATATTGTAAAATGGATACTCCCCCATCAACAAGATGATGCACAAGATTACCAACTTGACCATCCGCCTTGGCTCGGGCAATAAGAATAGACAACATATCAGCTACGATACTGAAAAGAATTGGAGACCAGGGATCGCCTTGTCTAAAACCTTTTTGTGTCTGAAAAATAATGACCAATATCATCATTCACCCTTATCCCGACACTCCCACCTTGTACAAATTGTTTGATCCATTCACACCATTTAGGATCAAAACCTTTCATTCATAAAACTTGTTGTAGAAAAGGCCATTTCACTTTATCGATGCCCTTTCAAAGTCAATTTTGAAAAGCACACTGATACGTCGGAAACGTATCTATAATTTTTGATGCTCCATGCTTGTTTTGTATCTACTTTTCTTTGCTTTGTCTTTATTTTGAGGTGTTTTTATATCTTTTCTGGAACTAACCTATTAACAAGTTGTCACAGTGCCAGTTGCCTGTTTTCTTCTGTTTTTGGTTCCAGAAAGGCAGCAAATCAATATTCTCGGAACAGGACAAAAGCCAAAGTCATTATTTTTCCTGGAGAAACACAGAACCACGAAGCAGAGCCGGAGGGGGGGGCCACAGGGTGGCCGCACCCCCTAGGCGCGGGCAAGCCCTAGGGGCCCCACAGGGGGTGTGGGCCCCCTGGACCCCCCACCGACCTTGATTCCTGCGCCTATAAGAAGCCGCAGATGAGAAAACCCTAAAAAATACAGAAGAAATCCACGAAAACCTCTGCTGCGCTGCCGCCACCGAAGGGGAGATTCGCGGCACAGAAAGTCTTTGTTACGGCACCCTACCGGTATGGGGAAGTACCCCCGGATCCATCTCCATCAATCTCCACCACCATCTTCATCACCGTTGCTGATTCCCATGATGAGGAGGGAGTAGTTATTCCTCGAGGCTAAGGGCTCTACTGGTAGCTATGTGTTCATCTCTCTCTCTATGCATAATCTTGTTGTGGTCATGAGCTTTATAATCTAGTAGATCTACCTTGCTACTCAAGTGCTTCATTACATCTCTACTCTCCCCATGTGTGTGAAAGTGACAGCGTGCACGCTATGGTGGCACTTAGGTTTGAGTCTACATAAATACTCTTTGTGCTTTAATAGATCTATGCTTTTCCCCACGTGTGTGAAAGTGACAGCATGCATACCGTGTGTGGAACATTGGCTAGATTGAATATTTGTTATGAGTTATATTTTGAGTTGGATGTCTCTAAAATTGTGGTGTTTGTTGGAACCATCTAGTGCTCAAGGTGTTAGTTTGGGGTTATCTAGATTGGGGAAGGCGGACTTTGAGGAGTGATGTTATAGCCCTACCATGGATTAGAGTATCCAACCGGAGAGTAGTTAAGAGTAGTATCATGAAGACAGAATATTTATATGAGAGAGTGTTCACTAGTGGAAGTATGATCCCTAGGCCTTGTTTCTAAGCATTGAAACACCGTTTGCTACTACATCTGTTGCATGTTTGCTTGCTTCCAGTGTTCTCCATGCCATAAGCTATTTTCTGGCACCGTTACCACTTGTATTTCACTATCTCTTCGCTGAACTAGTGCACCTATATTGGGTGTATTGGGGACATGAGAGACTTCTTGTATCTTGATTGTAGGGTTGCTTGAGAGGGAATACCTTTGACCACTTCCTCCCTGAGTTCGATAAACCTTGGGTAATCCACTTAAGGGAAACTTGCTGCTGTTCTACAAACCTCTGCACTTGGAGGCCCAACAACTGTCTACAAGAATAGAAGTGCGTAGACATCAAGCTTTTTCTGGCGCCGTTGCCGGGGAGGTTTTGGGATTTTACCTTTCCTCCATGCCATCAACTCTTATCTGGCGCCGTTGCCGGGGAGGTAAGGTAAAAGGTACTCACATCCTCCGGTGTGAGGGCTCGAAGTTATTTCCTTTAGATTCTGCAATTTTGTCTCTTTGTTTCTTTTTTTCACTAGTTAGGCTTAATGGAAAACAACAACAAAATTAGGAGCTTTATAGTATTTATCTTGAGTTAGGACATGAAGTGTTTGAAGAGAAAATTTAAAAACCTATGGAGCTTTATTTGCAAGCTAATATCAATGTTATTAGTATGAATTCTTTGGACACCATTGTTGCTAATGGAAAAGTCTAAGCTTGGGAAGCTGGTTTTGGTGAGCATGATATTTTTAGTCCCCCAAGCATAGAGGAGAAAATTTTCTTTGACGATAGTTTACCTCCAATATATGATGATTACAATGATGAGTATGATATTTTCAATCCACCTACTATTGAGGAGAAAATTGATTGTGATTACAATATGCCTACTATATTTGATGATTATGGTGATGAGAATAATAATGATAGCTATTTTGTTAAATTTTCTCCCACTACAATTAATAAGAATGACTATGCTTATGTGGAGAGTAATAATCATTATATGCATGTGGCTCATGATAAGAATATTTTATGTGATAGTTATATTGTTAATTTTATTCATGATGCTATTGAAAGTTATTATGAGAGAGG
Organism: Avena sativa; assembly: GCA_916181665.1. NCBI lineage: Eukaryota > Viridiplantae > Streptophyta > Magnoliopsida > Poales > Poaceae > Avena > Avena sativa. Next base: position 499,872,032 of record OV702299.1, on the reverse strand, counting down.
GAAACATGGCCTTATGTATCTCAACAATATTAAGTTTCCTCTCTTTATGTTGAAAATTTTAAATTTGCACTTGTTTTGCTTTCCTATGCTTATTGCTTTGTGCTTTCATGCCTTGTTTATTTACAAGATTCCTATGCATAGGAAGTGGGTTGACTTAAATGTGTTTTTAATTTGCTTCTTGATGCTCTCTTTTACTATAATTCATATTTCTTATGTGAGCATCTTCTCAAAATTATCATGCCTAACTTAAAGGCGTTAAAGAAAAGTACTTGTTGGGAGATAACCCAAGAGTTTTCTTGAGTCTTGGAAGTTATTACTTTAGTAATGACCTCTCCTTATCCTTTTTGTTTGCTTTTTGTGCCAATAATGACCTCTAATGAGAGGGAGGTAAGATTTGGGGAGTTGCTGTCCCGAAACAGATTTCTGTCCTCCACCATAAAAATTCGTAAGGAGTCTCTGTAACTCGGATTGAGATGAAAATTTACGAATAAATCCCCCAGTATGTTAGCTAACTTTCTTTAGTTCAAATTTTTTTATTTGAGCAACAAAAGGTCTTCAAAAAAATCGGTTTCTACCTGCCAGTCTGTTTTGACAGATTTCTGCCATTATTTGCATTTGCTTCTTATTGATTCCTTTTTGGGTTATTTTTGGGAAATTGAGCTTTTTGAAGGAATTGCTACAGTATCTTGTGTTTTTAGTGAAAAGTTTTGCTGTTCTAAATCTAAACCCAAAGGTCTATTATCTTTTGAATACACTAATGTTGCTAATGAAGATTGTGTGAAGGAAAAATTTCAGGTGTAGAGAGAGAATGATGTAATGAGATGAAGAATGGACAAAAGCTCAAGCTTGGGGATGCCACCCCGGTGTCACCCCAAGAAATATTCATGAGGTACAAGCGTTAAAGCTTGGGGATGCCCAAGGGATCCCCTTCTTCATCAATAAAAAGCTCAGGTCTTTCTAGACACTTTGTTTTTATTGTTTCATGCACAATTTTGTGTTGTTCTTGGAGCGTCTTAGTTTTCTTTTTTGTTTTTCGTTTGCTTAGTTTGCTTGAGTAAGTTGGTTGGTTACATCACACTTCTTTTGGAGAGAGACACACTCTGTTTCCATTAGGTAGAACACTCTAGTTTTCACTCTTATTGTTTTGTGAGTGTTCACTTTTGCTAGCACTGCGTTAAGCCTTAGTTTTCTTGTGCTTTCAGCTTAGAAATTTTTAGTTCTTCTTTGTGGATTTGTGAAACAAGCTCACTGATATTTGTTGCTTATTAAGTTTGTGAGTTGTTTCAAATAAGTTGTTTGGTGTTGGAAAAGAGTAGAAAGCTTCATGCTTATAGTGGTACAAATGGGAGCTTGTTTTGACTGTGGCTTAGACTTTATCATATCATGCTAGATCTTGTTTTGACCTTATGCTTAGTGATTATTGCTGTAGCATGACTTGTTCCAAACAATTAGGATTTTCTTAATGTGCCTTGAAGTAATCATGCGTTGTTTTAGTATACAAAAGCTTTGTATTGCGGTATTCTCCTTTGATGCTTTGTTTGGGTTGACTTGGCACATGCTCACACCATGTTATGACTTGAACAATTCACCATAGCCTCTATGATCATTTAGTCCTTGACTTGTAGTACCACTCTATGCTTTGATTAGTAATGCTTTGTTGCTCTGCATGATTATGGCCATTATGCTCTCTTAGTTGGTTGCTCCCAGTCTTTTGCTAGCCTCCACTTGTATGAGTAAGCTCTACTCATGCTTCCAATTCCCAAGAAACGCAATTATTCCAAAGTGTCCACTATAAACTCCTATGCATGGTGTATTACACCATTCCAAGTATATTATTTTTTCAGCCATCTTCCAATTAAAAACTATTTTGTTATGTGAATACTTAGTGATTAAAGCCCTCACGATCTTGATGGCACACTTTATATTCTTTGCGCCTAATAAACTTGAACCATTGTGACATCCTTGTTGTATATTCTTGCACTTATATGTTGGAATTAACAGAACCGTGCTATCACGGGGAACATTTTCAACATTGCACTTGTACTTTGTACTCAGTTGATATCATGCTCTTTTGTCTATGGATGTCACCGGTGTGAAATAAAGAGGGAACTTGTAAGTCCATGGGGTTTGCATCCTGTGTTAGAGAAACGCCTGGGCCGCTAGCCTAAGCCATGCCTAATCATGGTGGAAACTTGCAGCATCACCATAGTGAGATATCTATGGAGCATCCTCAATAAAAAGCTATGCATATAGTAAATAAAAAGATTGTTGAGATGCTCATTGTCTGCTTGCCTTGTCATTTTGGTTATGGGAAAGCTCATGTACCATGTGCAAGGGGTACCCCGTTGGCGGTTCTCAATGATATGCAAATACTTACAATGACAAGAACTTACCTGTGACTGAAGTTGAGTAGCATGAGGTGTGGCCCTCGTATTCAAGGGACTTGAGATTGCCAACTTATACTTTGTCAAGCATATACTCCATAGTTAGTTCACTTTAACCTTAACCACTTCAAGATGCTTATGATAGGGGCAATGAGGGCTGAAAGCTAACAAGTACCATAATTTTTGGAAGCTCTTTTTGAAACTTGAAATCCCTGCTTCCTTTACAAAAAGGCCTTTCTTCCACCACTATTGAGTCTCCACCTTCTACCTTTAGGCACCATTAAGAGAGCATAGTTGTCATTCTATATGCGGTGTTCCAAAGCTTACTGATTGATGCATATTGTGATATTACTTGTCTTGTACTATTTGTTTCTACTCACCCTTGTGAACTTTGAAGGTGTCCTATGCATCTATATTGCTACTCTATGAGGGACAAGCTGATTGCCACTATGCCATGTTTTCTTTATGTGAAACACACAAACGTTTTTCATTGCATATTATTCATGATCTTTGTTTGTAGCTTGTCATGTTGCATGCATAGTTACTATGTCCTATTGTTAGAACTCCATCTTTCATGCACATGTTTAGAGTTCTTTGATCACAGCTTTCAATGCTTGCAAATGGTTGGATCTTTATTGTGAGGACGAGCAAGAGTTAAGCTTGGGGATGCTAATTCGTCGGAAACGTATCTATAATTTTTGATGCTCCATGCTTGTTTTGTATCTACTTTACTTTGCTTTGTCATTACTTTGAGGTGTTTTTATATCTTTTCTGGAACTAACCTATTAACAAGTTGCCACAGTGCCAGTTGCCTATTTTCTTCTTTTTTTGTTCCAGAAAAGCAACAAATCAATATTCTCGGAATTGGACGGGACAAAAGCCAAAGTCATTATTTTTCCTGGAGCAACACGGAACCATGAAGCAGAGCCCAAGGGGGCCACAGGGTGGACGCACCCCCTAGGCACGGGCAAGACCTGGGGGCAACCACAGGGGGTGTGGGCCCCCTGGACCCCCACCGACCTTGATTCCTGCGCCTATAAGAAGTCTCCAATCAAAAAACCCTAAAAAATCCAGAAGAAATCCACGAAAACCTCTGCTACACCGCCGCCACCGAAGGGGAGATTTAGAGGACAGAAAGTCTCTGTTTCGGCATCCTGACGGGACGGGGAAGTGTCCCCGGAGCCATCTCCATCAATCTCCACCGCCATCTTCATCACCGTTGCTGATTCCCATGATGAGTAGGGAGTAGTTCTTCCTTGAGGCTAATCGCTCTACTGGTAGCTATGTGTTCATCTCTCTCTCTATGCATGATCTTGTTGTGGTCATGAGATTTGTAATCTAGTAGATCTACCTTGCTACTCAAGTGCTTCATTGGATCTCTGTTCTCCCCATGTGTGTGAAAGTGACAGCGTGCACGCCATGGTGGCACTTATGTTTGAGTCTACATAAATACTCTTTGTGCTTTAATAGATCTATGCTTTTCCCCACGTGTGTGAAAGTGACAGCGTGCATACCGTGTGTGGCACTTTGTCTAGATTGAATATTTGTTATGAGTTATATTTGGAGTTGGATATCTCTATGAAATTGTGGTGTTTGTTGGAACCATCTAGTGCTCAAGGTGACAGTGTGGGGTTATCTAGATTGGGGAAGGCGGACTTTGAGGAGTGCTGTTATAGCCCTACCATGGATTAGAGTGTCCAACCGAGAGTAGTTAAGAGTAGTATCATGAAGAGAGGATATTTATACGAGAGAGTGTTCACTAGTGGAAGTATGATCCCTAGGCCTTTTTTCTAAGCATTAAAACACCGTTTGCTACTAGATCTGTTGTATGTTTGCTTGCTTCCAGTCTTCTCCACACCATAAGCTATGTTCTGGCACCGTTACCACTTGTATTTCACTATCTCTTCGCCGAACTAGTGCACCTATATTGGGTGTGTTGGGAACACAAGAGACTTCTTTTATCTTGATTGCAGGGTTGCTTGAGAGGGAATACCTTTGACCACTTTCTCCCTGAGTTCGATAAACCTTGGGTAATCCACTTAAGGGAAACTTGCTGCTGTTCTACAAACCTCTACAAACAGATTGGTCTATATTATTGTATTTGAACCACATTCTCGTTTTTAGGTAGAAGAGTAATAACCCCAAAATTCAATTTGAACAGGGGTAAATCTCCCTCATACAATTGCCTAAAAAGAGCAATGACATCCATCATGGTGAGGCGGCGGCAGATGCAGTCGATGGGAGGATGGAGTTGGCACAGAGATTTCTGGTATCCTAGCGATGGAGCAATGGCATTCGCGTGATCGCGTCCCTCCTGGGCCTAGCGAAGTGGGCGAGTGGCTCCCGATCCGATCGGCGAGGCGATGTAGCGGAGGCGACGGGCAGGCGACGGGGTCATGGGACTCGGGAATCGGGAAGCGACGTTGAGGCTGTCATGCTGGGAATCAGGAAGCGACGGGGAGATCGATGATCGATTAATGCCTGGCCGCCTGGGAGTCGAGCGGTTCTCACCAGCCAAACCAGCCCAATAGTGAAATCCTTTTTGTTAGATGTATACTAGGTCCATATTTTTTTGGGCCTCTACTTTTCTTGGGCCCGGGGCGGCTGCCCCGCCGGTCCCCCTAGGGCCGGCCCTGATGGTGCGAGTTACTGGCTAAGTGACCGATCATGTACTATCACGCTACTGGGATCATGATGCCACACCTAGTGTAAGCATGTTAACCGAGTTCTGATGACCGCGTTAGCTCCGGTTGGCGCCGCTACAATGCAGAAAAGGTACAACTACACTACCCTACCTGCCCTAGGAGGCTCTATTTCAGCTGCACAATGTAAGGTAGCGATAGCATGGTCCACGCGCAGCAACAGGCTGAGTGATCGATCACGTACTATCGCTCCACTGGACACATGCTTGATGTCGCGCTTAGTACAAATGTACCGACCGATTTCAATGGACAAACGCTAGCGCTGTTACAATGCACTAAAGGTATTGCTGCACAACGCTGCCAGCTCTAGATGGCTTTATTCCAGCCGCACAATCCATTTCTGCAAAGTAAAGAGGGTCAAAACTTTCACCACTGCCAAATTGTCTAGCATATCATATGTCATTGTATATTTGGTTGTGGGTCTCTTAGGATTTCTACCCAGCGCAAATGCAAGGGTTAATGACTAGTGCATCCAATTAGAAAGAAAATCGAGGGTTGACAAGTTAAAAAAAATACCCAGGTGTCAAATAGCAAGGTGTAATTTTACTAAAGATTGGCCGAAGTCAGGGTTGTGTGCTGGAATATGATGCCCACTGAAACCTTGTACTTTATCCATCCTGAAAAGGATATCAAAGATTTGTCTTGATTCATATGTATTTAGAGTGTATATATTCATATCAATTCAGGGTTGTGTATTTAGAGTGTATATATACCCAGATAGTCGAGAATATGTATTTGAATGTGTTATAGATATTATTAATTTGTTCATGATTGATGCATTTTCTAATTGCAAGAATGTGCCCGATCACATATTGATGACTAAGATCTAAGACATACTTAGTTAATCTACACATTAGAGCCACCCAAATATTTTTAAATAATATTTTAATAGGAATCATAAAAAGTAGCATGCAAAAATATAATACAAATTTGAATTGATGTTAAAGAGGGAGGGGCTTGATTGACAAAGGGGATTTGAGTGGGAGGGGCGTGATTAACAAGGTACAGACCTGTGCCATGTGTGTCTTTTAAACTGATGTGTATTTTTGTCTATTCTTGTTTCTGTTTGTTAGTTATATGCTAACACAAATTGTTAACCATACAAAACGGGGTATAAAAAACATCAAGACATAAGTGGGGGCTTCAAAGCGAGGCAAACAACAAAAGGGGTTTATGATCCAAGGCAAGGGAAAAGGGGGCGGGGGGGTTGTAAAATCAAATCTCCTCATAAGAAGTAGCATGCAAAATTTTAATACAAATTTGAATTAATGTTAATCAAAATATTTGTTAGCTAAATGTTTTTAGGATTTCTAGCCATTGCAAATGCAAGGGTTAGTGACTAGTGCATCCAAAGAGAAAATAAAATCAAGGGTTGACAAGTTAAAAATACTCATGTGCCAAATAGCAAGGTGTAATTTTACTAAAAAATTGCCGAAGTCGGGGTGGTGTGTTGGAATATGCTGCCCACTGAAATCTTGTACTCCCTCCATCCTGAAAAGGATATTAGAGATTTGTCTTCATTCATATCTATTTGGAGTGTATATGTACATACGAATCTAAAGAGAAAATTGCAGCTAACACCAGCCTTTGTGGGATTTGTTGCACAAAACACAGAAACAAAATCGTTTTTGCACCTAGCATAGTTTGTGGCTTAATATTTTGCACCTGATCCAAATGAACTACTTAGCCTTGTTAACATGTTATCTAGCTGGCTGTGCCCGCTGATTTCCTTGCAACATAACATTTGAAACATAAATATTTCTAAATAAATATATTACCAAAAATCTCTTTTAACACACGCACCAAAAAATATATTACCAAAATAAATAATTACTAGTATTTGTATGTCTCCTTAAAATACATATATACATGTGTAGTATGTACGGCCAAATTTGCATCAAATTATATTTTCATATGGGTCATAAAAAATGTTAGATTCAAAAAAATCTTATTTCTCTGTTATGTGCAACAAATATCACAAGGACTAATGTTAGCTGCAATTTTCTCTGCCATGTAACATATTAACAAGGCTAATTGTTAATTTGAGCAAGGTGCAAAGAATTGAGCAACAAATTGTGCTAACTGGAAAAAAATATTGATTTCTGTGTTTTGTACAACAAACGCCATAAAAAATGGTGGTAGCTGCAATTTTCTCGAATCTAAACATATCAGTGACATCCTTTTCGAACGGATTAAGTAGCTTTTCTGAGTTAAACTTCTCGAGTATCTGCTAGAGCTAGCTCATGGACGGGTTGCGTTGTGTGGTGTTTTGTCGTTGAGAAGTGAGAGTGTGGCAAGACGCAATAATTCAAGGCATGTGCATCCAGATCTAAACATCAGAACAAGAGCACGAGTGGCTCTCGATCTCGATCCAACGCTCTACAGTACTATACTCCCTCAGACCCATATTAGTTGACTCAAATTTATTTAAATTTGGATGAATCTAGACACCACCATTTAGTATATAGGTTTATCTAAATTTTAACAAATTTAAGTCAAGTAATATGGATCAAAGAAAGTAGCATATTTCAGTGGCAGGATTGTGGGGGCATGATGGCGACGTGAAGGACCCTAATAATAAGATATGTACAGGAGTCGAAATGGTCACGCACGTTACACTACAGGAAACAGGGAAGGCGCCGACGGCAGGACCCCGTCGGCGTATCCCACAAAACTGTCGGCGTAGGCTTGCCCGACGGCCACCATCGGCGTAAGGCCGTCGGCGTAAGGCCCCGTAGGCGTATGCTGAACCCTCGTCGGCGTATAGAACCCCGCCGGCGTACGATCTAGCCCGACGGCTACAGCAGACCGTCGGTGTAGACACCGTCGGCACAGCTTCAGTGGGTCCCACTTGGGGCACTAACGGCCGTTTGCTCCAGGCAGAAGATGCCGACGGCAATGCCGTCGCCAAGACTGCCACGTGCCAGCACTATGACCAGCCACTAGAAGAAAACAGGTCATCCGTTCGCACCCCCTCAGAGCATTAGTCCCGGTTGCGCTACCAACCGGGACTAATGATGGCACGCGTCCCGGTTCGAGCGGGCACGGGGCCCGGAGGCATGCGTCCCGGTTGGAGCCACCAACCGGGACTAAAGGTGTGTGCCACAGCACCTTTAGTCCCGGTTGGTGGCTCCAACCGGGACGTATTCTCCCGCCCTCTATAAATGCAACGCCCCAGCCTCCTCTGCCTCCACTCTGTTTTTTCTCTTGGTGGAAGGTGTGAGGCGTGTGCTAGTTTTTTCTCCCCTATGCATGCATTCAAGGTGTTTGATGAAATGTTTGAGTGAATAATCCCGTTCAATTTCTCATAGAACAAAAATATAGAAGGTGTCCGAGACGCACTTGAGCTTTCTCTTCTTTATTTCCCTCGATCGAGGTTAGCAATCTTATCTTTTCTCTGTCATTGATACAATGCATGTGTCGATGTGAATTGGTCATTTCACTATTTATGATGTCCTGTTTTTTGATAAACTTACTTATATGATGCAGATGAACGGTCGGGAATGGATGTACGGTGACCGGCGCGTAGCCGGGTATATGAAAGGCGTGGATAAATTTATCGATGTGGCTACGACAAACAAAGAGAATGGTTTTATACGTTGTCCATGTGTTCAATGTCGGAACAACAAGGAGTACTCTTCCTCAAAAATCATTCGCGGCCACCTGATTATGAAAGGTTTCATGCCCAACTATAATTGCTGGACCAAGCACGGGGAAAGAGGGGTTATGATGGAAGATGGTGAAGAAGAAGATGATGATAACAACTATCATCATATGTTTCCTGAATACAGTAATACTGCAATGGAAGACAATGGAGAGGAAAAAGGTGAAGAACGGGCATCAGATGAGCCGGCTGGTGAACTTGGTAGGGTCATTTCTGATGCAAAGCGAGACTGTGAAACAGAAAATGAGAAGTTGAAGGTAGAGGGCATGTTAGAAGATCACAAGAAATTGTTGTACCCAAATTGTGAAGATGGCAGCACAAAACTCGGTACCACACTGGAATTGTTGCGATGGAAGGTAGAGTGTGGTCTAACTGACTCCTCGTTTGAAAAGATGCTGAAAATAATGAAGCCGAAGTTTCCAAAACATAACGAACTTCCCGAGAGTACCTACGAAGCAAAGAAGACTCTCTGTCCTCTAGGATTAGATGTGCAAAAGATACATGCATGCATTAATGACTGCATCCTCTACCGCGGTAAGGAGTATGAGAATTTAGATAAATGCCCGGTATGCAATGCGTTGCGGTATAAGATCAGACGAGATGACCCCGGTGATGTTGAGGGAGAGCCCCTCCGGAAGAGGGTTCCTGCTAAGGTTATGTGGTATGCTCCTATAATACCAAGGTTGAAACGCATGTTCAGAAACAAAGAGCATGCTAGGTTGTTGCGATGGCACAAAGAAGACCTTAAGAAAGACGGGAAGTTGAGACACCCTGCTGATGGGTCACAGTGGAGAAAAATCGAGAGAGACTTCCCAGACTTTATAGGTGACACAAGGAACTTATGATTTGGTCTAAGTACGGATGGCATGAATCCTTTTGGGGAGCGGAGCTGCAGTCACAGCACCTGGCCCGTAACTCTATGTATCTACAACCTGCCTCCTTGGTTGTGCATGAAGCGTAAGTTCATTATGATGCCAGTGCTCATCCAAGGCCCGAAGCTACCGGGCAACGACATTGATGTGTACCTTAGGCCATTAGTTGAAGAACTCTTACAGTTGTGGGGCAAACCAGGTGTACGTGCGTGGGATGAGAACAAACAGGAGCCATTTGATCTACGAGGGTTGTTATTCGTAACCATCAATGATTGGCCTGCTCTTAGTAACCTTTCAGGACAGACAAACAAGGGATATAAGGCATGCACACACAGTTTAGATAAGACTGAAGGTACATATTTGCATAAATGCAAGAAGGTTGTGTACCTCGCGAATCGATGATTTCTTCCGACCAATCATCCCGTAAGAAAGAAAGGCAAGCATTTCAAAGGTGAGGCAGATCACCGGAAGAAACCTGAACTCCCTGCTGGTGATGATGTATTTGGTATGGTCAAGGACATAGAAGTAATCTTTGAAAAGAGTCCCGGCGGTCAATCAGTTCCGAACGACGTCGCTACAGGACACGCACCCATGTGGAAGAAGAAATCTATATTATGGGAGCTGCCATATTGGAAAGTCCTGCATGTCCGCTCTTCAATCGATGTGATGCACGTGACGAAGAATCTTTGCGTGAACCTGCTAGGATTCCTAGGCGTGTATGGGAATACAAAAGATACACCAGAAGCACGGGAGGACCAACAAATTATGAAAGACCCAAAAAACATGCATACACATAACAAGACGGATAAAGGGCGTCACTTAAGTCGTGCCAGCTATGCTCTTACCAAAGCAGAGAAGGAAATCTTTTTTGAAGTCCTTTACAGTATCAAGGTGCCGTCAGGCTTCTCATCTAATATAAAGGGGATAATAAATATGGCAGAGAAAAAGTTCCAAAACCTGAAGTCTCATGACTGTCACGTGATTATGACGCAGTTGCTTCCGATTGCATTGAGGGGGCTTCTACCGGAAAATGTTCGAGTACCCATTGTGAAGTCTCAAACCATTTCGTCCATCCCGGGTAAAAAGGACAAATGTCTGCCGAATCGGCAGGAAGTGGGTCCGGTTTGTACTACAGGTACATGATCTATCGCCCGTGATTTTTTGAAAAAATCATTTTTAGACTCGCAATATGTGGTTTCTTCAGAGATCCAATGCAATTTCTAACGATGCTCGTCCCCTATCTTCATGCACACCGGTTCGACCATAGTTAGAAATTCAGATAATTCAAAATGGGCATAATAAATTCAAAAAAAATCCGAACAATGAAAATCCTTCGCGTGGTGTCATATTATGTTACATAGTTGAAAGGAAAAATACCAGACTTGGTATATTGATTATGTTTCAAAAAAACCTTCACAAAATGACCTATCATGTTCGAGGTTTCATGGCTTTCGGTCCAAATGACCGATGTTATGTGCTGAATCACGACATAGTTTGTGATGGTGTGCCCATATTATGCATGTGTGTGGACATTGGTATGGAGAACAATGTTGCAGGAGAAAGTTTTCCTTTTTGTCGCACGAAAAAGCCCTTTTCCATTTCCCGAGCGCAAAAAATGGGTCGTTTTGTGAAGTAACCACCAAAATGCCGTTTCAGAATACTACCGTCCCATTTTCCTAAAATACTAGACCACCTTACATGGACTATCTCCCAACCGGGACATCTCAAACCTTTTCGTCTATCCCGGGTAAAAAGGACAAATGTCTGCCAAATCGGTAGGAAGTGGGTCCGGTTTGTACTACAAGTACATGATCTATCGCCCTTGATTTTTTGAAAAAATCATTTTTAGACTCGCAATATGTGGTTTCTTCAGAGATCCAATGCAATTTCTAACGATGCTCGTCCCCTATCTTCATGCACACCGGTTCGACCATAGTTAGAAATTCAGATAATTCAAAACAGGCATAATAAATTCAAAAAAAATCCGAACAATAAAAATCCTTCGCGTGGTGTCATATTATGTTACGTAGTTGAAAGGAAAAATACCAGACTTGGTACATTGATTATGTTTTGAAAAAACCTTCACAAAATGACCTATCATGTTCGAGGTTTCATGGCTTTCGGTCCAAATGACCAATGTTATGTGCTGAATCACGGCATAGTTTATGATGGTGTGCCCATATTATGCATGTGTGTGGACATTGGTATGGAGAACAATGTTGCAGGAGGAAGTTTTCCTTTTTGTCGCACGGAAAAGCCCTTTTCCATTTCCCGAGCGCAAAAAAAGGGTCGTTTTGTGAAGTAACCACCAAAATGCCGTTTCAGAATGCTACCGTCCCATTTTCCTAAAATACTAGACCACCTTACATGGACTATCTCCCAACCGGGACATCTCAAACCTTTTCGTCCATCCCGGGTAAAAAGGACAAATGTCTGCCAAATCGGTAGGAAGTGGGTCCGGTTTGTACTACAGGTACATGATCTATCGCCCGTGATTTTTTGAAAAAATCATTTTTAGACTCGCAATATGTGGTTTCTTCAGAGATCCAATGCAATTTCTAACGATGCTCGTCCCCTATCTTCATGCACACCGGTTCGACCATAGTGAGAAATTCAGATAATTCAAAACGGGCATAATAAATTCAAAAAAAATCCAAACAATGAAAATCCTTCGCGTGGTGTCATATTATGTTATATAGTTGAAAGGAAAAATACCAGACTTGGTATATTGATTATGTTTCGAAAAAACCTTCACAAAATGACCTATCATGTTCGAGGTTTCATGGCTTTCGGTCCAAATGACCGATGTTATGTGCTGAATCACGGCATAGTTTATGATAGTGTGCCCATATTATGCATGTGTGTGGACATTGGTATGGAGAACAATGTTGCAGAAGGAAGTTTTCCTTTTTGTCGCACAGAAAAGCCCTTTTCCATTTTCCGAGCGCTTGCGAACCACTACTACTTCGAGCTCACGCCGGAGCAGCGGAGGAATCCCAGATGGCATCCCGACTATTTCCCGACTTGGGAAGCCTTCTTTGTGGATCGGCGTGATAGGGCACTCGCCAGGCACGAGGAGGACGGCCCACCTCCTCCGAACTTCAACGAGGCCGGCCGTCGGCTGTGGTGGCGCGGCCGGACTCTCCAGAGCATCATGGCCTACGACACGGCCGCCGACTCTAGCCCCCGCCTGCGCTACCCTCAAGTCCAGCCCACTCGTACTCAGCCTTCAAGGTTCAACTACGGCGACCCCGACGACGATAGCGACGACGGCCGCGGCGAGTACGACGACTATAATGGCGAGTATTACAGGTGTAGGCAGGAGCATGACTAAATTATTCCAACATTGCAAAACAAGTTCGGCCAATTGTGGCTTAATCTAGCCATGTATCTTAATTTTCAATTCTTCTATGTAACTTTGTGTTAGTTGCGTTATGTACTTTAGTTCCAGTTCTATCCTAATCAAATTTTCTTTCCGTCCATTATTTTCCGTCCTTTTTTTCTGCCCATTAAAAACAGAAAATGGTTTTGAATTACTTATTCAAATCCAAACACTTTTTATGTTTAAAGTTTTTCTAAATTCCAAATTGATATAAAAATAAATAAGTTAATTCATTTTTAATTGTAAATGGTTCATATTTTAAATGGTTACATTAATTATTTTTTAAAACAGAAAATGGTTTTAAATTAATTATTCAAATCCAAACACTTTTTATGTTTAAAGTTTTTCTAAATTCCTAATTAATATTCAAAAAATATAAGTTAATTCATTTTTAATTTTAAATGGTTACATTAATTATTTTTTAAAAATAGAAAATGGTTTTGGATTATTTATTCAAATCCAGACACTTTTTATGTTTAAAGTTTTTCTAAATTCCAAAATAATATTTAAAAAATATAAGTTATTTCATTATTAATTTTAAATGGTTCATAGTTTAAATGATTACATTAATTATTTTTCAAAACAGAAAATGGTTTCGAATTAGTTATTCAAATTCGAACACTTTTTATGTTTAAAGTTTTTCTAAATTCCAAAGTAATTATCATTTAAAAAACATTACAAAAACCCCAAAATAAAAAATAAGGCGGGAACAGAGAGAAAATACCTGAAAAAATTTGAAAACAGGGGAATATGTCCCGGTTGGTGGCTCCAACCGGGACTAAAGACCACCTGCGCGCGCGCTCCTTTATCTGCTGAAAAATTGGTGTATACGTCCCGGTTGGTGGCTCCAACCGGGACGTATGACCCTTTAGTCCCGGTTGGAGCCACCAACCGGGACTAAAGGTCCTTTGGTTATAACTGCGCGCACCTCCTCTTCTTCTTCCCCATCTGACTTCTCTGCTTCTTCCTCTGCTTTCATCGACGACGCCGCCGCCTCCACCTTCGTCTCCGTCGGCTCTTTGGCCGTCGCGCGCTCCTCCTCGGCCGCCGCGCGCTCCTCCCCGTGCGAATCGCCAGCACCTCCGTCGGCTCTTCGTCATCCCTCCAGCCGCGCGCGCCAGCACCTCCAACCGCCGCCGCGCGTCATCGCCGCCAGCAGGTATGCCCCCTCTCCGATACGCGGGCTACGGGGTTCAGGGTGGCTACGGGGCCACGTTGTCGTCGCCGTCGGTGCGCGGGCTACGGGGCGGATACGGGGGCCGGGGCGGCGAGCTGGCGAGTAGGTGCGGGTGGCGCTGGCGACCTGAAGCTGAGCTCGCTGGCGCGGGACACGGCGGGCATGGTCGGCGCCGGCGCGAGGATTGGGTGCGGGCGCCACGGGGCGGCGGTGGTGGTGGTGGTGTTCAACGCGAGGATTGGATGCGGGCGCCACGGGGCATGGTCGGCGCCGGCGCGAGTCGCTGCCAGCTGCTGTTGTTTTCGCTCCCGAAAGTCGCTCGCTTGAAATCTCAAGAAAATGCACAGACCGATTGATTGGAATCATTTTTCTTTTAGAGTGTTTATTATAGTTAGTTAATCAAGCAAAATTATTGAGAATCCGGGCGCTCCACCCGACCTCTGCCCCCATCGCCGGACTGTGTGGGCGGCAACACCCGCCCCACTTCTGGGAGAGTTGACTCGTCCCTACCATTGAATTTGTGTTTGGATAATGATGATCTCTATCTCCGCGGATGACAATGTGCGAAGCGATAAAAAACCCGCTTATGCACTTTATTCAACGCAGTTATCCCTATCATTTTTTTCGCGTCAGGGCGACCACGCACTAGTGCAAAACGCCCAGGGGCGGCGATGTCGCGCTGACGTCATGTTGACGTCACCCGCGCACGGTCTGACCCGGTCAAACCCAGCCCGGGTCCCACCTGCCCGCGTGGACGCTGAGGTGGCTCTAGGGCCACTCTGTCAGCCACTGCGGCTAGGTGATGCCTGTGTATAAAAAGTAATTCCCATTTGGTTAATATTTTCAGAAAATGAATAAATCTTATAAAATCAATAACTTATTAAATATAAGTCAGAAAAATATGAATAATATATCAAAATGTTTAGAAAATTGAGACCTACCTATCTAAGCTATCATCATACATTTTCAAGCAACTTAAAAGCCCTATCTTAGATAAGGAATCATTAATACCCCTTAGGTGCATGTGGGTTCGACGATGTGCCTTCGCCAGGGCATTCCGAACCCTCTTAAATCGATTCCAATATGGTATTTTGTTAGTATCTAGTGTTACCTATCTGCTGGATAGTTTCCCTTTTGTAGCCTTATACTCATGTTCCCCTCTCATATGCATCCGAGGTTTCTCCGAACTAGGTTTTACACCCCTCGGAACTCCGGAATATTGATTTTAGATAGAGTTATCTATCTACTACACAGTTTCCTTTTTGTAGCTAGGTTTAGGGTTTAGGGTTTCTCTTCATTTTTATTATTGTGTATGTATATATTAGGGTTTCTATTAATTAGGGTTTATATCTAACCTTCTCCCTAACTTTCTCCCTTAGCCGCTTTGACTTATTCGTTTTTCCACCTATGCAGAAAATATGGACCCACACGTCAGAGACGAAGAAAAGGAAGAGTTGATCCAAGGTGTGATCCGTGGGGAAGAAAATTTAGACGTATCAACGTTTCTGAACAACTCCGGTGAGGGTGATCCTCTTTTTACCAGAATAGACGACTTGTTTGAGGTTGAAGGCGATGCCTTGTGTAATCGAGAAGACGACCGCTCCGGCGAGGTGCATGTAATATAATTAATTCATTAATTAATCATCTGCTATCTATATAGAAATAGTAATGACGATCTTTCTTCTTTTAGCCCTCCGGATCGAAGGAATCTACTGAAAAGAGCAGACGAGGCCCAACCAAAAATTTACAAGACCATGAGAGGTTCAGGATCAAAGATGTCGCTGAAGACGGCAAACCGACGGCTCCCGAAGTTGTCGCAAACAAATTTGTGGCACAATGCAGAGTAATCGTTAGGGACTTAATCCCGATCACCATTAGAAATTGGAATAGGCCTGCTAATGCGGATGAAGAGGGAACATGTTTATTTGTCCCTAACCACGCCAAAGATTTACTGTGGAAGAGGCTCATGGTTAATTTCAAACTACCGAAGATAGAGCTGGATCCAAATGCGGAGGATCCAGTTGAGGACGCCTTAGAACATGGGAGAGCCATGGAGGCTAAGGTCAGGGAGTGGGCTTTGAAGAAGATGGCCCAGTGTTTCACCAACTGGAAGAAAAGATTGCACCTTGACTATGTCGTGAAAGAGAAGACTTCCGATTTCAAGAATATTCAGTTTGAGAAGATAAAACCATTCTGGGCTGAGTTTGTGGAATACAAGAAATCAGAAAAAGCTAAGAAAATGTCTGCAACAAATAAGCTGAATGCTGCTAACAAGAAGTATCACCATACTATGGGGCAAGGTTGCTACAGGGCTAGCATTCCTAATTGGGAGAAACTTGAGAATGAACTGCGTGCTAAAAATATCACCCCAGAGACAGACGATTGGGTAGAACATGCAAGGAATTGGTTTTACGGGCATGGGGGCACGTTGGACTCGGAAGGGAGGTGTATATATAACATACGACATAAAGAAGACCCCTTGACAATCGAGAGGATCAGAAAAGCAGTAAAGGCTGTTAAAGATGGGGACTTCATTCCCGATAGAGAGAATGATGAGCTCACACTCGCCCTTGGAAATAAGGAACATGATGGACGAACACGAGGCACAAGAGGCTCCCAACCATGGAGGAGTGGGTTTCCTGAAGAGAGGAAGAAATATCCTGATAGAAGCCGTCAGAGGAGAAAGGACAGGGCGGAAGTTGAAGCAGATAGTCAGAAAGAGCGAATGCGTGTAATTGAAGAACGAATAAAGCAACAACAAGATGAAATTAACGCACTTAAAGAGAAAAGTACTACCGGCCCATCTCAGCAGCACACTACATTCGATGCTACCGGCCTATCGAATAATCGAAAAAGCAGTGTGGCTTCCACCGAGGTCCCGGGTGATGACAATGGTGATGACGATGGTGCACCGACGATGGATCCTGTTGGCTACCCAGTGGATTATATCACAGAGATGACACACTACGAGCTACATGTCAAAGTTGTGAACATATCAATGAAGGTGGCGGTCGGCTATGCCTTACCAATTGGATCCACACCAACTTACCAATGTCGTCCGGTTCCAGAGGGCTACGCTGTTGTCGGGGTGGATGAAATCATGCCCACCTTTGAAGTTTTGGATCTTCACTACCCTGCAGGTGAAGGGGATGTGACTGTACTGGGAGACGCAACAAACGTCACCATTCTATGGCCGAAGGAATGTATCGTGCTTCGAAATCACACGCCAAGGCCATCTTCGCCGCCGCCTCACCCGTCTCCAGCGAGGTCGTTGCCGCCGCGGCAGCCGTCTTCGTCGCCTCACCCGGCTCCGTCACGTCACCAATCTCTGGCGCAGCCATCGCCACGGGAGCCATCGCCGGCGCCTCAGGATAAAAAGCGTAAGCGTACCGCTACTCTACGTCGTGGTAAGAGATCGTCGAAACACAAACAAGAGCCTCTTCCAAAAGTACCAAAGGTTCCTCCCAAGAGAGCTTATGACTGTACTGAAGAGGAGACTGCAGCGATCGTTGATGCGGAAACGACAGTGTTTGTCGCTAAGCTTAGGCGGCCGAAAGAGCCAGAGTTCCCCAGCACCAAAGAAGAAAAGGCCAAAGTGTTGAAAATGCTAAAGTCTCTTCATCAACCCGAGCCAAAGCTGTCATAAGACTATGAGCGTTCTATTCTCAAGTCACATGCGGCACAAAAAGCCTCGAAGAGCAGTACTGATGCAAGCGGGAAATCTGTTGCCCAGCTCGGAGAACAAGCAAAACAGTCTTGCGCCCCTCTCAAGGTGATTTCCCAAACCAATGTGGGGTCGAGCAAATATGGGGCCGAAGAGCAGTATGATCCAGAGGTAGTTGCACAATACGGAGAAGCTGCCGCTGCTCAAGGTATGAGTATTGCCCAGTACTTATCCCAGTTAGAGTACTTCCCCGTGAGTGAAGTAGCATACAAATACCAGTACGGCAAACCTCTCGTCAAACCTGAGGAGGTAAACAATCTTCCAACAAAAATGCGAAGATTGCATAACTGGTACATGCATGCCACAAAGGCCGGGGCTAACTGGATAGTGCTGAGGGTTACAAAAAAGCATCATGGGAAAGAAAAGGATGACATGATATCCATTGAATTTGATGAACTATTTCAATTATTCAATCAAGACGCCTTGGACAAATCGATCATCAGTGCCTATTGTCTGTAAGTACTAATTCTGTAATTAATTTAGTCTCCAGCTATCTCACCTTGTTTATTGCATGTATATAATCATACTGTAATATGCAGAATGAAGATTCTCGAATGCAGCAGAGGACAAATCTATGACATTGGCTTCATTGAGCCATATTGGGTTCATGAAGCTAATCTCAAAACAAGCCCCCAGGATACGGAGGAAATATAGTACACGCGTTAAGGTTTCAAGAAACCAGAAGGGAAATACTTTTTCCTTACAACTTCGAGTGAGTGTTATTGTCTTCTATACACTTTTAATTTCGCTTACTCGATGTTAAGTATATAATTGATTAGTTATGCATTCGCAGCTTCCACTATATTCTGTTAATCATTCAACTTGGCAAAGGCCGTGTACTAGTCATGGACTCGAAACATAAACCCCTTGAGACGTGGAAGGACATGCAGATGCTTCTCCAGCGGTAATTCTAATCATTACGACACTATATCGACAACGTTCATGAATTTTATGATATCAAGTAATTAATAACTTCTTTTATTCGTTTTCTTCGCCGGGCAGCGCTTGGAAACAGTTCACCAACAAGGCTAGGGGTGTTTGGAAAGAGGAGCTTACATTTCAACCACTAGATGTAAGCACCACTAGCTATATCCGCACATCTCTTTGATTCTAGTTTTGATACAGTTATTATCATGTTTGATTATTATTTTGATTGAACTCTGTTCTCGTAAAGTGCCTGACGCAGGGACCAGGTAACGACCTATGTGGATACTATGTTTGCGAGTTCATCCGGCAAACGTGCGATGAGAAGGGCAGAAATTTAGAGCAACTCCACGTACGTAAACAATTTCTATAGTTTTTAATTACAATCAAATTGTGTTTAGTTTCATTCATATAGGCTGACTCCTTTTCTAAATCAGATCGAACGTCTACGGGACGGTCTTCTGCCAAAGGATCACGTACGAGCAATTCAGGAGGAATTGGCGGGATTCTTGGATGCAGAAGTCCTAAACCCAAAAGGGGAATACTATTCGGCCGTGTATAGACAATAGGGATTGTAAAAAGAGCAACTTTTATATGTAGTGCATGAACTCGATCCGTGTATCGAATGTAATATTGTCATGATGATCTTGTGTAATATAATGGTTCCTTCATTGATAAGTGCAAAACACTAAATAAACAATAAAACAACCTAAATGAATTCTCTGCCGTGGCACAAAAAGTGGCGAAAATGCTGCCGCGGCAACAAAATGTGCAAAAATGAATTCTCTGCCACAGCAGAGAAATGGGCCAAATCTCTGCCGCGGCAGAAGGTTATTTGTCCCGGTTCGTGTTACGAACCGGGACTAATGCTCCCCCCTCACGCTCAGACGCCGCCACGTTGTGCCCCCATTTGTCCCGGTTGGTGGGGCAACCGGGACTAAAGGTTGGGGCTTTAGTCCCGATTGCCCCGTCCCGGTTGGGTAACCGGGACTAAAGCCCCTTACCAACCGAGACCAATGGGCCTCTCTGCACTAGTGAGCTCAAGGTAGCAGACGCCGACGGTTAAGCTGTCGGCCTAAACCGCCACGCAGCCCGCTCTAGTCAGCAGATGCCGACGGTTAAGCCGTCGGACTAAACCGCCACGTGCCACTACTCTTGGTGGTTTAGGTTTGTTTAGGTCATATCTACATGGAAAACCAAGGATAGGCTCAAGGTTCCACCGGTTTACCCTCGTTTGATCCGCGGCGGGAGCCTCTTCTCTAAGTGTTATCGCATGTATGAGGGTTTACCAATATACTTTTTTGGTAGTTTAGGTTTGTTTAGGTCATATCAATATACTTTTTTGGCCTTTACAAGCGTACATGCGATAACCTTCACTCGGTGGAGGGTTTCTACAAATAGTGGGTTCGATGCCCGAGGGTCCCCAAAAGAGAGGGGTTTCTAGGGTTTCCCCAATAGAGAGGGTTCGGTTCCCCGTGGTCCAAAAAAAATGAGATATATCTTTAATATTTTTGTTGTAGTTGTGCACTATATGTGTATTTTGTTTTTTCTATTTCACATTTATGCTTAGCATCGGGTTTCGAAAGATTCGCGTCGTTATTCAATGCGGGTGGTGGGATACGCGTTGTTATCTTACAATCACCAAGTTATTTATAAATTACATCTATATTAAAATTATAGTGGAAAATAAATTATGCAACTATTTGAATTTTATAATTTGAAGAAAAATAGGAAAAGTACCTACCTAGGCCGACGGCATTGCCGTCGGTGTAAACGTGCTGGCCAGATAGGCCGACGGCATATCGGCGCGCCTAACGCCGTTGCCCGCGCCCGTCAGGTGGGACGGTTGGTAGGGACACGTGGCCCCATACGCCGACGGCATCTTTACGCCCACGGTCACCATCAGAAGTAGGTCACTGGACGCCGACGGTTTTATCTACGCCGATGGCGGCCGTCGGGGGGTTTCGCCCTACGTCGACGGGTTTTCTACGGCGACGGCCACCTGGCCCAGCTGACGAGCCCACCCAGTTACACCGACGGGCTCGACCTTTAGCCGTCGGCGTAAAATAAGGCCGTCAGCGTTATTCCTGTAGTGTTAGCTGCAGAGAGCGAGACGTACGTATCCTGCAGCTGCAACACGATTTAGCTGGGTGCGGTCTGACCCAAACAATTAATATGTGCATTGCCCTGTACTGATTATTAGATGATGATTGCCAGTTTGCCACCACCCTGCCGCTGTCTCTACTTGACTGCACCTCGTCCATACTGACAGCCTAGTCCTCGCGGTGTACCATCATGGTGCGAGTTACAGGCGGGGCAATCGATCACATGTTAACCAAGTTCCGACAATCACGTTAGGGCATCTTTACTGTGTCGACGTATCCAATGTGTCTAAACTCGTCCACGCGGAAATGTGTGCGGCGTCACTGCGACCCGATTTATCCGAAAACGTGTCCGGTTCGAATCATCCGGTTGGAATTTGGCGGGATTTGGACTATGGCCTAGTACAAATTCTAAAATTCTCGCATGGCTCATTCGTGACTAGCAAGGGGTGGCACCAGAGTTTAGTCCCACCTTGTTAGTTTGGAGGAAGTTGGATCGATATATATAATAGCCTTTTAAATAGAGTGAAGAGGAGTGGCATACACGCATGCTCCTCCTCCGTCACCGACTGCGTCATCGCGACCCGTCGCGTCGTGGTTTGCGAAATGGTGTCGATCTTATCTTTTTGCTGCTCGGAAAAATTAATGTGCGAGTTATTTTCTATCAGTCCTTTCCGGTCTTTTCGGAACGTGGGCCGTTACTAACTCAGACATGGGCTGCGCCCTACGTCTTACCCAACCAACGCTATATAAGCGGCTCAGGCGTAAATCCTAATGGGCGTTACGCACATCCTTTTCTCTGCTCGAGAACCTTGCGCCGCCGCTACACCTTCTCCATCCCCTCTTCCAGCATGCACCGGACGACAGGACAGTAGGCCTCCGGAACCACCACCTCTCGTTAACCTGTACGGGTGAGGGACGATCAGGTTTTTGGGGAGCGTGTCTGCGTGAATACTGACGGCATCACGTCGACCGACCACTTCTTCCCCGACGATGACTTCTTCCAAGACATCAGCAGCCTATACATCGACGACATGGCTGATGACACTGGTGTCAACGCGAACCTCAACTCCAATATGAACGCGAACATGAATCCTCCTGCAGCACTGTATGCAATCTGCCCCTATCTAGCTCAGTTTTTGTTATAGTTTCTTGTACTATGTTTTGAAATAGTTGTGATCTGCTTATTATGGTTATGGTTAGACGTGATCTGTTCATCTATTCTGCTAGTATACATGATTAGGTTAATTCCTACAATTATAGTCATGTTTTATTCTCGGTTATTTTGGATTAAATATTATGGTAATTTGCTTATATATATGCAACACATCTGTGCATCAAATCTGGGTCTCGGTTGCATCGGTCCGGACAGCACCTTATCCTCGTGCGTCTACCCACTAGTTCTAGGGCCCTCTTGCTAGTGGCACTACAGACACTCTCCTCTGTCCCCCAAACCCTCGCTCTCCATATCTCGCGACTAGAGAAGGCACAACCTTTGCTGCCGCCATCGCTCACTGCCACCGATGCCTCCGTGATTTCGAGCAGCACCACAGGCCACGCGCTTTGTCGGAGTTGTCTGGAGGCACCACAGGCAATCTACCGCCTCAGCCTCCGCATGTGGCCTGGACGCGCGACACCTTCTACATGGCGCAAAACCTGCTCGATCATTTGCTCGAGGTATGTTCGCTGGTCCTTTCTAGGTTATTCGGCCTGCTGTGGTAGTTGGCATTGCCATTGATGGCCGCATACTTTGCAGATGGGCAGCAATCGAAGGGGAATGGAGTTCTTCTAAGAGAATTTCGTGTAGTCATCGTCCGAGAAGGAGCCCGACGGTGAGACCGAGATTCTGCTAGCAACTGCACAGATGGTGCACGACCACTACCTCATGCCGCCGCGCATAGGTGGCTCGTCCAAGCGGCGTGAAGCCAACCAGGAGCGCGACTGAGAAGAAGGCCACATACACCTTTACAAGGACTACTTCCATCCAACTGATCAGTCTTCAAAGAGAAGACATTTCATTGCCGCTATCGGATGTCGAGGGACCAGTTCTTGCAAATTCTTAATGGGGTGATGGAGTATGATAAGTACTTCGAGGCCAAGTATGATTGAACAGGTAAGATTAGCTTATCCTCTTATCAAAAATGTTCTGCTGCCATTCGACAGCTTGCATATGGAGTGCCTGGTGACCTCCTCGATGACTACATACGCATGAGCGAGTCCACATGCCATGAGGCTATTTTGCAGCGCGGTTTTTGCGGTGTTTGATAAAGTTTACCTGAGAGAGCCAATCACCGAAGACATTGCCCGCCTTTTGTCCATCAACGAGAGAAGGGGTTTCCTGGAATGCTTAGCAGCATCGACTGCATGCATTGACAGTGGAAGAACTGTCCCTTTGGTTGGGACAAGCAGTTCAAAGGGCATGCAGAGGGGTGCACCATCATACTAAAGGCTTTTGCATTATAGGATCTCTAGATTTGGCACTCCTTTTTTGGCATGGCTAGATCAAACAATGACATCAATGTGCTGTAGCGGTCTCTGGTGTTTGCTAGGCTGGTAGAAGCTAATGCCCCACAGGTTTCTTATCAAATCCATGGCAATAAATATGATATGAGCTACTATCTAGCTGACGGTATCTACCCCTCTTGGGCCACCATTGTGAAGACAATTTGCAACCCTGCAGATGAGAAATGCAAGAGGTTTGCGAAAGAGAAGAGGCCGCTAGGAAGGATATGGAGCGAGCATTCGGCGTGCTTCAGTCAAGGTGGGCTATTGCTCGATACCCTGCTAGAACCTGGAGCACGGAGAGGATGTGGGATGTGATGACTGCTTGTATGATCATGCACAATATGATCATCGAGGATGAGCGAGATGACAACATCTTGGACCAAGGCTGGGACTTTCAGGATTAGTTTGTTAAACCAGTGCCAGGTCTAGCGTCATGGGAAGATTTCATGCGATTGCATGAAACTTTGCATCACAGGCAGACCCATGAACGGGTTCAACTAGATTTGTTTGAGCACATATGGGCTCGTGCGGGAAACCTCAATGTTTAATTCCTTATTTATTTTTTTATAATTTGAATGATGGTTTATGTTGGGGATATGCTATATGGGTATCCTAATAGCATGTCTCTTATCCGACTAACCCGGGTGGCCCATAGTCGGTAGCATGGCCTGTGGCCTGCTGGGCGGCCCAGTTAGGTGGATCCAGAAGGGAGGCCCATGCCGGATAAAGGAAGGCTACGGTGGAGTCACCAGCGTACCCGGAGCCTTGGAGTACAAGATACACAAGACTAGTGATAGACGGTGTAGGACTCTGTAACCTGTCCGGCTAGGACTTTTCCCTATAACCGTAGGACCTGGCGACTATATAAGTCGGGCCTATGGGAGCCTTTAGGGAACAATCTTAGACAACTTCAGACAACCTCGCACAGCGAACATATCTCTGTAACTCGGCGTATTGCCCTTATAGTGATTTATAGCAGGAGTAGGATTCCGCCACCGTTGTGGGATCTGAACCTGGGTAAGCTGTGTTACCTCGTACCCGTCAACCGTCCGCCTTACCACACGTCTCTAAACACGCACTGTGAGGACCCCTCCATGGCGTACTCATCGGCAATACCACGATAGTTGGCGCCCCCCGTGGGGCAAGAGGCGCTTCAGGCTCTTCAGCGGGCGAGGACCAAGATCTTCGCGGGAATCGGCGAAACCGTAGCCATCGGTCGTGTTCTCTTCTCCGGCAACGTTCCGATCGTCCCTCCTGACAAGTTCTGGATCACGGCGAAGACGAACCCTACGCGGTGTTCGATCGTTCCTATCGGAGACATCCACCTCTTTATCGGCGAAACCGACTCGGGCACTAGTTCCCTGGAAGTCGGAGGAGCATCAAGACCCGCACGGACCGCCTACGGGCAGGATACGTTCGCGGAAGGATCGATGTCGGATCTCTCTTCGGAGTTTGCCGGCAAAGATCGGAAAAATTCAAGACCCGCACGGACCGCCTACGGGCAGGACACATTCGCGGAAGGATCGATGTCGGATCTCTCTTCGGAGTTTGCCGGCAAAGATCGGAAAAATTCAAGGCCCACCCAAACTGCCCATGTGCAGGATATAAAGGTGGAAGATCCCTGCAAATCCGCCCACTTCGTCCGTGCGTCTGGACAACAGAGATCCAAGTTCGTCGGCGTGGTTACCATCTTTGATCTGGCGCGCTGCATTCAGAGAGAGGGCGAGAACCCCCGCGATTGCCTGGCCAGGTGGCTCCGTATATGAGCCGATCTAGCCCACTACCCCGATGATAACGCTTTGTATCACTTCGTGGAAGGACTGGATCACGGCACGCTTCTCCGACATTCTTTAAGGCGGCAGCAGGCAACAGGATGCCTTACCCTCGAAGAGATGGTGAACACCGTCAACAGCTACGCGGCAGCCCAGATGGAGCTTGCGCTCAGAGACGGAGAACCTCCGGTTCAGCAGCCGCCGCCACCGCACCCTGCCGCCATCGTTGCAGAAGCACCACCACCTCCAGTCATCGTCGAGCCCGTTGCACCTCCACCGCCCGTCATCGAGGAAGTCCTAGCACCCTCCGACTCTGTCATTGACGCGCTTTATGCTGATTTTAGTGCAGATTCAGAGGAGATAGACTTCAGTCCAGAAGAGATAGACTCCGCTATGCAGGAGATGGAGGAGGAGTACTGCGCGATGAGCAAGCCAACAACGCCGTCACGTCCCGAGGGGTGTTCGTCACCATTGGGACGGCGATGGATGAAGATCAACCCGGACGAGCTCCGCCTACGGCGCTGGAAAAGGGGAAGGGGCCACTTATTGCTGCTGACGATGATCGCACAAAGGTCATGCCTCCTCCGCCTAACCCAGTGCAGCAGCCGCAGGAACCCAGCACCGGCCCAAGCAACAATAACACCGCAAGTGTGACGCCTCCAGCATCTACATCGGCAGCAGCCCAAGTTACTCCAGCTGATAGAGTGATGTACGGCAATCTCCTTTTCGAGCCACTGACCGTCGCTCATATCCGGAACGTGACCCAGCTTGACGAGAAGCGCCAGCAGCTGCTGGAGGAGGCGCAAGCCATCGTGGAGCAAGGCGCTAAACTAAATCGAGATCTGGTCAACACGCAGAAATCCATAGAGAAAGCTAGAGCAATGGAGGCCGAGTACAATACTTTGCTACAACAGCAGAAGGCTAAGAAAGCCCCGGCTCGCGTTATCAACAATCCTGGTGTACGGCGCAACCTAGGATGGGCTCCCTCGAAGCCGGCACAGGCCAAGCCATACATTGACAGTGAAGGCAAGCAGGTGATGCCCACCCCACTCCTTAACCTCGCCGTCGCCAAGACCCTTCTGGAGTAGGATAGATCGCCTGAGGCAGCGGAACAGGTCTACAACCTAGTGGCCAAGGCGGTGAAGCAGCAGGAAAAGGCCACCTCTCAGAGGCTTGCGTCTAACCCAGCGCTCTGCCAATCTAGCCAATACAAGCCGCCAAGAGACAGATCTCCTCTCGATGTTGGGTCCCAGACGGGTTCATCAGAACGAAGACGGAGGGATGCACGCAACAGGAAGGATGCCATCCCCATATCCTCCGACCACGGAGAAAAGTCCTGACCTCGTCGCTCATCGCCACCGCCCCGATCTCCCTGACATCTCGAAGATTACAAGGCTCACCATCGTACGGATATGCCCCCACCAAAACAGTGCGGCATCGTCATCCGCGACAACACGGAGCAGACCCGTCATGACGGAGAGCGCAACCAATGACACAAGAGGAGGTCACGCCATGACCCTCCACGCCCGACAAGCAACCGTGACAGGCGTGAGGCGTCGCAGGAGGGTAACAACAAGAAGGCTAACCCACCGCCACCTCCGCCTCCGTCACCACCAAGCAGTCACCATGGAGGAGGAGGCCCGCGTCGTTCACGCAGCCCATCCCCTGTTGACAAAAATAAGAAGAACCCGGAGCCGTACGATGCACGTTCGCGGATCGATAAGATCCACAAGGTCCGGGAAGGATCATACCTGGGACCATGTTGCTTTGGACCTGCAATACGGTCTGCAACTTACCCCAAAGGTTTCCGGATTGACAAGACCATCAAGCCCTATGACGGCACCGCCAAGCCAGCCACATGGTTGCAGGACTACGGCAACATGGTGGAGATTGCCGGAGGCAACCCCAACGTCGCCGTCAAGTACCTCCCGTTAATGTTGGCGGGCACGGGCCATCAATGGATCGATGACTTGCAGGAGAAATCTATCTACAACTGGCTGGACATGCAAGAAGCGTTCACCAAGAACTTTGAGGGTACATACAAGCGTCCCTGCACTATGGGCGATCTACAGCGGTGCGTGCAAGAGAAAGACGAGACATCTCGCGCCTACCTCTCCTGCTGGCTGGATATGAAAAATTCCTGCGCAGGAGTGCACGCTCAGACCTCCATGGCCGCCTTCATCGATGGGTTGGAAAGGGGCACGTTGCTCCGACATAAGCTAAAGCGCTTGCAGGAGAATCACCAGCTTGACTTGAACCATATGATTCAGTTGGCTAGTGAGTTCGCAGTTGCCGACGACGATGCTCGTGGCTCATTGCCGGCAACGGCCGTTCCAACCCAATCTTGGAGGAACAGCAGTACAAAGCGGAAGACCGCTCCAGAAGAAAATCAATCTACCGACATGTTCGCTATGACTTTTGCAGGACGAGTTGAAGGCGGACAACGTGGCCGAGGAAGGGGAGCTGGCCGCGGGCGGTAGCAAGGAAGTGAAACCACCTCGGCGCCGCTCCGCGTTCCCCAAACCTACGAGGAGTACCACGATATGTCGTGCCTCGCACACCTCGACGCCAACGGCAAGGCCACTCATACCAATCGACACTGCAAGTTCGTCAACGACCTCAAGGAAGACCCGGAGTCCGGCTACAAGCGAAGGCGGAAGAACAGACCACGAGGCAAGGGCAAGGGGAAGAAGAAGGAGGAGGAGTCCAAGGATTCAAGTGACATGGACGAGGACGTTGACCCCAAGCACGCCGCCAAGAGCGATGACAAGGGCAAGAACCCCTTCACAAAGAAGGCCCGAGTCTACCACACTTTCCTTGGCACCCCCACCGTTCGACAATAGAAGACCTCTCTGAGGATCCCGATGGCCACTCTCCCCCCAGTTCCCCAGTACCTGCACTGGTCGGAGGTTCCAATAACTTGGGACAGGACGGACCACCTAGACCTTGTGCCCACGGAGAACCAGTACGCCATGGTCATCAACCCATTGATTGACGGCGTGGAGTTCACCAAGTGCATGGTGGATAGTGGAAGCAGCATCAACATCATGTACCTGGATACACTGCAGACCAACACCGTTTTCCATAGCGTAGTTCCTGGTCGGGAGGCTCGGTCCCTTGGGTGCATTACACTTCAGGTAGCCTTTGGCGATGTTAATAATTACCGCCAAGAGCGCATGACCTTCAAGGTGGTCCCCTTCAAGAGCGTGTACCACGTCATATTCGGCCGCGACATATTCCACACGTTCATGGCCAAGCCGTGCTTTGTCTACAACAAACTCAAGATACCCGGACCAAACGGCATCATCACCGTATCCGGAAGCTTTACCAAGGCAAGAGACTGCAAGATCAACAAAGCAGCCGTTGCAGAAGCTGTCCTCTACAGCGAAGAATTCAAGGAGATCTAGAGCAAGGTCGATGACTCAGAGATGCCCGCGTCGAAGAAGCAGATCTCCGACTCCGCTCCCGCGTTCAAGGCCGCCATCGAGACCAAGACGGTGGAACTTGTGGTAGGCGATGCCTCCAAGGTCACCGCCATTGGGACAAACCTGGATCCCAAATAGGAAAGCGTGCTCGTCGAGTTCCTCCGTGAGAACAGGGACATCTTTGCCTGGCAACCTGCCGACATGAAAGGTGTACCTAGGGAACTTGCCGAGCACAGCTTAAACATTGATCCAAAATGCAAACCAGTGAAACAACCTCTACAACGCTTTGGAGATGAGAAGAGACGCGCCATTGGCAAAGAGATAGCTAGGTTACTTAAGGCTAGATTTATCCGAGAAGTCCTTCACACCCAATGGGTGGCCAATCCTGTACTTGTCCCCAAAAAGGGAACCTGAATTAAGAATGTGTGTTGATTACACCGGCTTAAACAAAGCATGTCCCAAGTCATTGACTCGATGGCTGGCTCGGATCTTTTGTGTTTTCTCGATGCATATTCAGGATACCACCAGATCAAGATGAGGAAGTCGGACCAATTGGCCACTTCGTTCACTACCCCTTACGTCACGCTTTGCTATGTCACGATGCCCTTTGGGCTGAAAAATGCAGGTGCTACCTACCAGTGGACAATGCAACATTGCCTCCATGACCAAATTGGTTGGAACGTTCACGCCTATGTGGACGATATTGCGGTGATGTCTAAAAAGTCAAACGACTTAATCTCCGACTTAAAATAAACCTTTTATAATCTCCGGACATACAACATGATGCTCAACCCCAAGAAGTGTGTCTTCGGGGTTCCAGCCGGCAAATTGTTGGGCTTCATCGTTTCCCAACATGGAATCGAGGTCAATCCGGAGAAAATCAAGGCCATCTTAAACATAAACAGTCCGACATGCCTAAAGGACATTCAACGACTAACAGGTTGTGTTGCAGCAGTTAGTCGGTTCGTCAGCCGACTTGGAGAGAAGGCTCTGCTGCTGTACAAGTTGCTAAAGAAGGCAGACAGATTCACGTGGACGGACGAAGCAGATGCAACATTGAAGCAGCTCAAGGAGATTCTTTCCTCAGCGCCCATCCTTGCAGCACCCGAGCCTGGTGAGCCCCTGTTAATTTACATGGCGGCAACCAACCGGGTAATCAGCATCGTCGTCGTGGTAGAGCGGAAGGAACTAGGCTATGAGCACGGAGTTCAATGACCAGTTTACTACGTAAGCGAGGTCTTGACGGGGTCCAAGCAGCGTTACCCGCACTACCAAAAGATAGCTTACGGAGTATTCCTTGCTTCTCGGAAGCTGAGGCATTACTTTCAGGAGCACCCAATCACAGTGGTGAGCAAGACTCCACTGTCCGACATTATCAATAACAGCGACGCTACAGGAAGGGTCGCGAAGTGGGGCATTGAACTTGCCGCCTTCGAGATCACCTACAAGAGACGCGACGCTATCAAATCACAAGCCTTGGCGGATTTTGTTGCAGATTGGACGGAGATGCCAGACGCTACACCGTTGCCAGAACCAGAGTACTGGGTGATGCACTTTGACGGATCAAAGCTGCTCAACGGCTCGGGGGCTGGTGTATTGCTACAGTCACCAACAGGAGACAAGCTACACTAAGTTCTGCAGATCCACTTCGAGGCGACAAACAACATAGCGGAGTATGAAGCACTCATTCACGGACTACGTGTAGCCAAGGATATTGGCATCAAGCGCATAGTTTGCTGTGGAGATTCCGACTTGGTTGCCCAGCAGGTGGCTGGCACCTGGAATGCGCGGAACCCTATGATGGCGGCATATCGAGACGAAGTGGACGAGATAGCCAAGAGCTTCTTGGGCTACGAAGTCAAGTATGTGCCTAGGGAGCAGAACGAGGCGGCTGATCTGTTGTCTAAGATGGGATCAGGGCGCAAGCGAATTCCGCCAGGAGTTTTCCTAGAGCATCTACGCACACCATCCGTGAAGGGAGCCGACATCGACAACCCGGATAGAGCTGACTCTTTCGTCAGCATGGTGACTAAGGTCCCGCTGGCTTGAACAAAACCGTTCATGGAGTATCTCGAACACGAAACTTTGCCCGACGACAAAGTCGAAAGACGACAAATAGTACGACGAGCAAAGGGTTATACCATAATCAATGGGCAACTCTATAAAAGGAGCACTACTGGTGTATACCTAAAGTGTGTTTCCCAGCTAGAAGGTATGGAAATCCTACGTGAAATCCATCTCGGAGATTGCGGTCATCACGCCGCTCCTCGATCGTTGGTCGCAAAATCCTTCCGGCAAGGATTCTACTGGCTGACCGCGAAGGCGGACGCTGACAAGCTGGTTGAGACATGCATGGGATGCCAGTATTATGCCCGACAACCACATGTTCCTACTGAAGAACTGCGAACAATACCAATAACTTGGCCGTTTGCGGTCTGGGGGCTGGACATGGTGGGACCGTTACAGAGGCACCTTGTGGATTTACGCATCTGCTTGTAGCAGCTGACAAATTCACTAAATGGATAGAAGCTAAACCCATCAGAAAGCTTGATGGGGCAACTGCCCTCAGGTTTGTCCGGGATCTAGTGGTGAGATTCGGTCTCCCACATAGCATCATCACCGACAACGGAAGCAACTTGTCACTCGGAGAAGTGGAGGCTTATTACTGGGACAAAGGCATCCGACTTGACCTTGCATCTGTGGCACACGCACAATCCAATGGTCAAGTTGAGCGAGCCAATGGATTAATTCTGCAGGGAATCAAGCCACGTCTTGAGGCACCGCTACATAGAGCAGCCGGAGCCTGGGCGGAAGAATTACCATCTATGCTGTGGAGTTTACGAACTACACCCAACAGATCCACCGGCTACACCCCTTACTTCATGGTATATGGAGCAGAAGCCATCTTGCCTTCCGACATCCTCCACGATGCACCAAGAGTTGCCGCCTACGACGAGAATGAAGCTGAAGAATCCAGACGCCTAGATGTGGACCTTCTCGAGGAAGAGCGCGTTTTGGCATGCCAAAGATCCGCCATCTACCAGTAGAAGCTACGTAGGTACCATAGTCGCCGCGTTCGGCATCACTCGTTTAAAGAGGGGGATTTGGTGCTCCGACTTAAGCAGAAGAAGTCACACAAATTATCCCCGCCATGGGAAGGACCGTTCATCATAAGCAAGGCGCTGCTCAATGGGTCTTACTACCTTGTTGACAATCGTGAATTAAAGGATAGACCCAACGAGGATCATAAGCGTAAGCGACATGACCCGGATGATGACTACCCGGAGCTTGATCGGCCATGGAACATAGCACAGCTACGTCCTTTTTACACTTAGCATTTTTTATCTAATTGTGTATCTCTTATATGATCAATGAAATAAAGCTCTTTGGTTCACTCATATTTCTGAGTCTTTTACCTCCTTTAGTGTTCATTTTTTGGATCATGTAAAACCTTTATGCACAAGCTTTGCATTTGCACTTGTGAAAATTCCGCCTACGGGCGTTAGCTTAAGTTTTCTGGTCTACACGTTCTTTGTCGTTTTTATGTGGATTCTGGAGTAGTGACTTTTGGCACTTATTGTCGGTGATTTTGTGCTCAGGTCATTGACGGTGCCATTGGGCATCATCACCTAAGCGAATGGTTCCGACAACGAGTCTTCCGACTCACGAAAAGTCAAGCATAAGAACCAAAGTAATGGATAAGCCAGCACTTGCTTAAAAAATATATACATGCTGGAAATTAGTTCTTAAGTAGCAGGACATAACAACCATTGTTTTTCGCCTTAAGTTACATCGCCAAGTTTTTTCCGCGCATAAACCAAAGGTGAAACAAATATTACATAGTGTTTTTCATTCTTTGGGCGCAGGAGACTTGGAAGCAGTATCGTCCCCAGCCGGAGAATCACCCTCAACGTCGGCGCTATGATGAGACTCGGAGGAATCTTGGTTGACGCTGTCGATGGTGTTCATGGGCACGAAGACGTCGATGTCCACCAACTCGGCAACTCTGGTGTCATAAACCGCGAGTGATGACAGGATGTCTTCATGATCAATCTCTTTGCCGTCATAGTCAACGTCGGGGATACCAGAGGTCACCGTGTCGATGTCGGCACCTTTGTAGTGTGCCTTCACCATTGAGAGCGCCATCCTTGCGCCAGCCCGTGCACATGAAGCTTTCCAGCTCGTGACACGCTCGGGGGCTAGCTCGGCGCAGAATCTCCGAGTACTTCATCACGGAGTCCGAGGCCTTGATGTATATCTGGAGGGGCTTGGCAATCTCCTTGGCTTGGGTGATGGCGGTGTTGATGAAGTTGCCGGCAGGAACCATGCATTCCTTGTCCGAAGGAGGCGAGCGGGTTAGACCCATAGGAGCTGAAAATTCCGACAAGGAGCGCATGAGTTCAATAAACTCTAAGTATCCAGACTACAGAAATACAAGGCGGAGGAAACTTACTGAAGATGCTGGCCTTGGCCTGCCAGAGGGTGTCCGCCAAGGATTCCTTCTCTTGTTGGAGGAGCTTAAACGCCTCACTGTGGTGTTGGTTTTGCTCATCAGCAGCTTGCTTCTGATATTTTAAGATCGCAAGCTCCTCCTTCAAGCGATTGATTTCCACAGAGGCGGAATCCTGCAGGGCTTTCATGGAATCCTCATGCATCTTCAGCATCTCTTCCCTCTCCTTCTTAAGGATTCTGTTCTCGCTGTCCAGCTGCTGGATGTGCTTGGACTGCTCGACAATATCCTTGGCCTTGGCGACATGCTCTGCAAGTCGGAGAAAACAAAGTACATAGTGAGTACTCGGAGATTATGGGCACAAAAATAAGACGGAAATGCGCCAAAAGAAAACAGACTCTTGTTTTTGATGATCTGTTCCTTCAAGATGGCAGTTTTACCCTTTTCGGCTTCAAGATCTGCGTGCATCTTCTGGTACTTGTCGTTGGCCATGCCCCTCCGAGCATTCTCGTTCTATGGAAAAAATGAAAAAGTTAAACCGTTGTTTAGTTTGCTTGGAGCACCTAGTCGGAAACTTTCCACCTAGGCGCTCGGGGGCTACAACGAGAGTTTTTTAACTTAGCCACATGCTTAGCTTTTCTTTAAGCATCTAGTCGGAGCTAATTCAGTTCTCGATTAGAAGCTTGGGGGTTACAGTATAAAGTTTTTAACTCGGAATCTGCTTTGCTTTTCTTTAAGCATCTAGTCGGAACTAATTCAGTTACAACTAGAGGCTCGGGGGGCTACAGTATCGAAAATTATGAACACTGCGTATGCTACTCTTAAAGCATCTAGTCGGAATAATTTGTTCCATCTAAATGCTTGGGGGCTACAGTGAGAGTTTTTTCTAACTTAGTCACTCTTAGAGCATATAGATGCAAAACCTATGGTTTTCCATCTACATCCTCGGGGGCTACAGTGGGATACTCATATGAAATGCAAAAGGCAAAGTAAAAACTTACAAGTGCAATAATCTTGAGGTTTGTAGCACTCTCGGCTAGCAGCTTGCTGAAGGAAATGCTATTTCCTATCAAGATATCCGCTTGTCGTAGTAGCTCCTCAAGACCGCACGTCGGAGATGACGGTACTCCTCCAGGAACCAGAGTTGTGTCACTCGGCGTGAGCACCGGGTAAACTATCTTCGGAAACTCAAAGGGTTTCTGGGGAGTAGGGGCATCGCCTTCGGCAGAGGTACCAACTCCCACCACCGCCTTGCCGCTACCGATGGCATCCTTAGCCGGAGCTTCAGCCATTTGTAGAGCAGTGCTCTCCTGTGTCGCCTGCTCGCCGACAATAGCGAGTTCGATAGAGGGGCCAGAATCCACTTCGATGTTGGAAGGGCCTGGTGCCTCCTGGGCTTGAGAGCTTGTCGGGGCAGAGGAAGGCTTGACGGCAGGAGTAGCAGGGGCGATGGCGGGGGAGGAGTCGCGATGCAGCATGTCCTTGATATTTCTAGAAGCCCCCAAAGTTTTGGAGGACTTCTTGAGGCTGGTCGTGGCTTTCTTCCTGAAACACGCAAAGTGCATAAGTACAGAGACAAGACAGATAAGTAGACAATGTCGGAGAATGAGATGCTTACACTAGGGGGGCGCTTTGGCAAAAATCCCGGTGGCTTTTCTCTTATCCGCCTCCAGGGCGGCGGTAGTCTTCTTGGAGGCTCCACCCTCCGTCTTCTTCTTCTTGGCTCCGTCAGCAGCGTCAGAGGTGGAGCTCTTCCGCTTTCGCGGCCAACGGGACATCATCGTCGGACACGACCGTGACTTCCTTCATCTTTGGATCATAGATTTGGGCAGCCAGGTTGCCCTCATCTAGATCGCTAATATGTTAAGTGAGAAACCACCGTGTTAGATAAGATGGTATTGGCAAGACGGAAAAATGGAGCATATGTCGTACACGGAAAATAAGTACCTACCTTTGGGCACTTGCCGTCTAAAACATGTCGTAGGTGATGGTGAAGCCACGCTTCTTATCCTTCACCTTGACGATGTCCTTTAGGCGGAGCTTGACGAAGTCGCTCGAGAAGTTATCCACGAAGATCCGGAGGGTATCCCTTCGATCACTGGTATACTCATGCATGAACTTCGCGCAGTGATGCAGAGGTTGGATTCTCCTGATGAACCAGCACATGGCTAGGTCCAAGCCGGTCAAACCCGTCTCTACGAACCATTCGATCCGCCTTATTGCGCGAGAAGCGTCGAGGTCGGAGGGAAGGGAGGCATGGGATCTCCATGTAGAAACTTCAGCGGCGGCTCCATCCACGAAGTCCGGGTACGTCACTTCTCGGCCCGCCAAAGGAATGTCGGGGCCGTAGAAGTAAGTTCGTTGCCAGTTCTTGCAGGACTCATGGCCGACGATGTCGGGGAACCGCCGGCCAGGTCGAATCTTGAAGCTTATGGTGCCGCAATTCCTAAGCTCCTCCTTACTATGTCCGGCTTCACGTTTGACGGTGAAGAAGTACACGAACAAATCTAACCTAGGCCTTATCCCTAGGTAACCCTCGCAAAGTGCCGCGAAGTTGCTAAGCACTAAGATGCTATTGGGGGAGAGGTTGTGGGGTTGGACTTTGTAGTGGTTCAAGACGGAGAGAAAGAAGTGGGAGATGGGCAAGGAAACGCCGCGTACCAGCTGAGCCTCGAGGTACACCTTTTCTCTGGCTTGGGGAGAAGGTGTCACCTCGCCGGCCGGCGCCGCCCGCCAGGCAAGCCCCTCCGTCGCGGGGAGGTAGCCTTCGGCGACCATCTCCTGGATGTCGCAGTCGGAGATGTCCGAGCCGCGCCAGTCACCCTTGTGCGAGTCTGGCTCTTCTTCCAGTGGCTCTAACGCCGCCAGGTTATGGTCGCCGCCGGTGGTTTCGATCATCGCCGATGCGGGGATGGCTAGGCCCTCTAGGGGCACGATGACGGAGCTCCCCGGCTTCGCCGCGGCTTCGCTCGACGCCGCCATTGATGGGGAGGAGCTGCTGCTGGCCATGGAGAGTTGGAAGGATGCGACTGACGTAGATGGGAGCCAGGGTTTTTGAGGTTTCTCGCGGAGAGCTCGAGGAGGCGTGCGGCTGGAGGAAGAAGACGATGACGTGAGAGGAATGAGGTAAAAAGTGGAAAGTGTCCCACAATTACTATTTATCATACTCTGCGTCAAGATTCATGCAGCTAATCGGACGGTTGCCGCGTAGACGACGTGTTCGTGAACGTGCGCGGTAATTTTACCACGTCTCCAACCGCCGCCGCCAACGGTTCGTATCGCCTGCTCGAGAAAATCGGATATGATTGCGTTCTCTGCATGTGTGAGTTACGAGGCGTCGCTGACCTAAGCCTACGACGTCATAGCTGACACGGGTAGATGAGCCGTCACATCGAAGATTCCGGCATGGACGGATTTAATCCGACTACGGAAGAGTACGATGGAAGATTCAGCATTTCTCCGGCTTACAAATCGAAGACGGAGAAAACCTTGCAGGGTTCTTTGGGAGGACTACAAGATATTGCTTGTGCCGACATCCATCTAGACGGAGCATTCCACGTGAAGAGACAAGACGGCGCAAGATCTCGGAGTTCTCCAGGGGCTACTGTTGGGGATATGCTATATGGGTATCCTAATAGCATGTCTCTTATCCGACTAACCCGGGTGGCCCATAGTCGGTAGCATGGCCTGTGGCCTGCTGGGCGGCCCAGTTAGGTGGATCCAGAAGGGAGGCCCATGCCAGATAAAGCAAGGCTACGGTGGAGTCACCAGCGTATCCGGAGCCTTGGAGTACAAGATACACAAGACTAGTGATAGACGGTGTAGGACTCTGTAACCTGTCCGGCTAGGACTTTTCCCTGTAACCGTAGGACCTGGCGACTATATAAGTCGGGCCTATTCGGGCACAATCTCAGACAACTTCAGACAACCTCGCACAGCGAACATATCTCTGTAACTCGGCGTATTGCCCTTATAGTGATTTATAGCAGGAGTAGGATTCCGCCACCGTTGTGGGATCTGAACCTGGGTAAGCTGTGTTACCTCGTACCCGTCAACCGTCCGCCTTACCCCACGTTTCTAAACACGCACTGTGAGGACCCCTCTATGGCGTACTCGTCGACAATACCACGACAGTTTAGTTATTTTTTATCGAACCATGTGAGCTTGAACTATTTATATGTAAGCACTATTTTAATTAAATTATATAATCTAGTTTATTTGCTTGTCAAATTTTATTTTGTGACAAAACCAACAAAAACATGAAATTCTTGGCCAGCGCTGGTCTACGCGGATAGATGGGCCGCGCCGCTGGGCGCGGTTGTCTGAACAGACCGAATACCGACCCAAAAGTAGGTGCGAACCGACCCGACCGTTTGATTCGACCGGATTGGTGCCCTTAGCTCTCCGGTTGGAGCTGCCACCACCATGTGAAAAGGTACTGCTACAGTAT
Organism: Avena sativa; assembly: GCA_916181665.1. Taxonomy (NCBI): domain Eukaryota; kingdom Viridiplantae; phylum Streptophyta; class Magnoliopsida; order Poales; family Poaceae; genus Avena; species Avena sativa. The sequence continues at coordinate 499,834,499 of OV702299.1, read as the reverse complement.
CCGCTGTGCCCTGGTGGCTTTATTCTAGCCCCACAATGTAAGGTAGAGACAACGTGGCGCCTACTAATCATGTACTATCACCTGATTGGACACATGTTTAATGTCACGACTAGTGCAAACATTATTTAAAATAAAATAAGCGGAGCCCCGACCTCTGCATCGAGTGATACACGCAATCTTTCATTGCAAAGTTCATGTAGTATATTCTTACAATCATGGATCAGTTAAGTTTGAGACAAATGTCAACCATCGAAAATGAATAAGCAACGTGTTTCTATCCATTTTGTAATTTACTAGAATGCCGTCAACCGGTAGCTCGGAAATAAGTCATGAGCGACTGTCAAGAGCCAGGAGCATCCAGTAACCATAGTCTCTCGCTGACCCTCCGGGAGTAGGTATGACCATAGTTGATCCAGTCCGCCACCGAATGAATAACCTGCATAAAATTAGTACCAGATTGTTTGTTAATCACAATGTTATTCCGCGATCGTCTAGATGGACCAACATATAGCCGAAACGCCAATGCGTAAGCAAGCCTCGTTCTTCTTATTGACTCTATTCAACCAATTTCAAAACATATTCGTAATATTGGAAGGTGGAGGCATATTATAAGTGAAGTAAATCATACACCAAATAATACGAGCAAAAGTGCATGAAATAAAAAGATGTTCAACCGATTTCAAAGAATCATAAAAACAATATTTTTTGCATCCATCCCAATTTCTTTTGGCAAGGTTGTCTTTAGTTAACATTATTGAGGAACCACATGAAGATCTTAACCTTTAATGGGATTTTTATTTTTCACAAATACGATTGCAAAAATCTAGTATGACCATTCAATTGATCTTGGTACATAGATTATACAGTAAAGACCCCGTGGAAGTGAGCTTCCAAGAAAATTGATCAGGATTATCATTCAACTAGACCGCCATTAGTTTGCGTCATAAGTTTAACCAAAGCGTCCACTTATTTCCCATCAAACTGTGTCTAAAAACCAATATTTAGAGGAACTTGCCCAAGTACATCTGCCACCGAGACATTTTTTCTTTGAACAATGTTATACAAGTTCGAATATTGTTGGGCTAATGACGTGTCACCCAGCCAAATATCTTCCCAAAAACGCACACTCTGTCCATCTCCCACTTTAAAAAGGGATTTCTTGTACTCAGTTTTTCCCGGTCACTCAACTTTTTCTCACGTTTTCCCTCTCTATATTATAAAACCCTCGCAGGCGCTCGCAGGCACTCAGACGGAGGGATGCCATTAGGTCAAAAGCTTGACCGTTACATGCTGACTGGTGGGATCGTGTTAGGACGGGTCGTGCGTTGAGCGTTACGTTACGTGGCCTCGACCATTACATGCTGACGGGTAGGGCCATCTTGGGACCGGTCCTACATACATGGTGAAGAGTGGGGCAACGTTGGGATGGGTCTTGCATACGTGGTGAAGGGTGGGGCCGCATGGATACACGTCGGACCGGTCATTCTCGCTCACCCAAAACATTCGCTTCCTCCCGAGCCTGAAATAGCTCCCACACCGCCCCTCCGCTGCCCCACCGTCGTGCCCTTCTACCCTATGTCGTCCTCGGCCCTAGAGCCACCCCCTCCCCCTAGCCGTGAAGCCTACTCCACCTCCGGCTCCACTCCCTACCCGCTAGATCTACCCCTTTCACGAAACAGTATGCAACACCGGCTGGTGTACCGGCCATCCCCATCGAGTACGGAGAAGATTGGATGGAATCAGAGGGTTCTAACGCATAGATTCCAGCTAGGTAAGCATCATTTCCCTTTGTGGATTGAATATAGACAGTATTTGAGCGTGAATCGCTGGTGCTCAACTGACTGCCTTGCTTTTCGAATAGGATTGATCCAGCGCTGGCATTTCTGCTGGCGGTTAGACTGGATGCTAGCATAATTCGTGGTTGTGAACAATACCTCTCTGGATTTTACTTCCCAGCGGTGGTTGCAACATGCATAACTCTCAGAGATTTGAAAGATAAAATCTATTCTAAATTCCCCTAGAGCGGTGGCAATTCAGTTGATTTGCAATATTTCAATATTAGTGACAAAGATTGCTCCCACTAACTAGCGGAAATGATCTGGTAATGCTTTTCTCTTTTAATGATGCCGAATGTTTTGGCAAATTCGTCTCCATGTACAACCTAAAGTTGAGCACACGGGAAAGAGGTTTAAATCATCATCTAGTGGTCAGGCATCATCAGCTGGTCAGGCATCATGTGTCTCTGTTGTCTCTTCTAATAGTGTGCGCCCCGACACTCCTTGTAGGTCCACAACAGTACCATCTATTCGCACTGCGAGTATAAGCCAAATTTCTCGTGTGGCCGATGTGGAGGACGAAGTAGAGCCTAACGAGGGAGTGCCTCCACTAGATGATGAGGACGAGTTGATGTTTCTTGAATTGGTAGATAGATTCATTAAATAGACACTAGAGGATCAATACACGGAGGAAATTGCCCATGGTGCCAGATTTGATGACACTGATGACGAAGAGAATGATGACAACCTCGTTTTAGCTGAGTACAATTGTGAGGACTTGCCTGTAATTGAGTGGGATTGAGTGGGACAGGGACGATCCTAAGATTTTAGAAGGCACTGATACATTCGATCCGGATTATGGATGCAGTATAGCTCTTTTTCCCTAGTAGACCTAGGTTTATCGAATCCTCGGGAAGAAGAAAGCAAAGTGAGATTACTTAACCGGACCTTTGAGAGTTTTAGAATTCCTATTGCGTTTTCACCGGACCAAGAGTTTTCGATCTTGTTGTTGTTTATGATGGAGAGAGAGGGCCTAGGGTCTTCAGTTTTCACCAGTAGCTGTGCAAAAAGATCTTATGGGAATAACAGATAATAATATAGTACACATGTAATTGTTAGAGCAAGATGATTATATGTGGGCAGTGCATCCATAAATGTTATCGCCTCCGCAACCGCTTATAGTAACACTACTAGGAAAAACGCTACCAGTGGCGCACCAAATTGGAATTCTGTGGCGCATATGGGTGTCGCCACTAAAATTTAAATTATGTGGCGCATATAAATATGCGCAACAGAATTCTCAACATTGTGTGGCGCATATGGCATATGCGCCACAGAATTCTGTCCCAGATTCTGTGGCGCATATCGTATATGCTCCACAGAATCCTTTTTTCAGAATTTCGAAATTTTTAGAATTTGATACAAATACAGGTATATTACAGGAAATACACACAAATTTGATAGAAATACACAGAAAAGCTGCACATAGAAGTACAAATGTTCCAGTTCACATATAATACACCAACAAGCACAAATGTTCACAAGTGTTCATCAATCACATATTAGACACATAGTAGAACCGAATAAGTGTACAAGTGTACATTTCATAAGTGTTCATCTCACTCACATAATTTAGTTACAACCGCGTGATGTTGTCACCACCTACTACCTTAGGACAGAATATAGTACACCGTAACCGTGATGCCGGTGAGGAGGAGAGACATCAAGATCCTCGTCCGGTTCATCTTCCATACGTGTCTCCTCCACTTGGCCACCACCTCCTCTCTAGTCGTGTATCCCTTGTAGCTATTCCCGCTGAACTTGTCCACTTGTTGGTGGCAGTCCACCCACTCCTCATAGACACCTGGAACCCGACCCTTGTACACAACATACGTCGGCATCTCTATTGACCAGGCATATTAGTACATCATGCAAATATATATGTTGACAAATATTAGAGCAACGCATTCATAAACTTAAAATAATGCATCGATGACAATGAAAGAAACACGACAACATGTCCGACACAATAGCAACGACCATGGTTATTACACGACACAATAACAATGATAGTTTCAAGCTAGGCAAGATAAGTTTTTCGACACACACACTACATGTTTCCACCGATACACACGCTCTCTCGGTCAAGTAGCCTTCTCCTCAGAGGGTGCCGGGAATGGCTTGTACATGTCTTTTGTCGTCCACGTCCTGAAGTCACCCTACGCCTTGAGGCGGGCTTAGATCTCCCTCTTGGTGAACTGCCTGGGCTGGAGTAAGAGCCCACCAGTTGTGTTGACCTGTTCCACGATGATATGTGATAGCTTCACCTGCGTATCATGGAAGTCTTCCATGAGATCGGAGTGATTGATCCCATGCAACTTTTGGGCCCATCCCCGGAGAGAAGATGGCAGTGTTAGCATCTCGCAATCCCGAATAAACCGTTTGAGGTGATGGCAAACATAGAAGGTCTCCTTCACGCTGCTAGACGTCTGCTTGACGCAGGGGAACTCGCACACGTGCTTGAACTTGTGTGAGCCATCGTCCCTATAAGCCTCCCCCTTATAGTCGAAGGGGCCTCCTTGTTTGGCATAGCCCTCGATAGCATCATCCAAAATGCTCTTTACTCTGGCGTAGTTCTTCCTCCTCGCACTCCCCGAGTCGAAGTAGGTGGCAAGCGATACCTCGTGGAGAGGACGATGAGCATGCAGTACTTGTCTCTGCGGGCAACACACAATGTGGAACGGTGTAACATCCCAGCATTAGAGCTTGGAAATAATATGAATCAGATATGTGCATTGCATTCATGCATAGAAAATCCGAATAATTTTCGCGCTTTAAAAAAACTTTTCAAAGTGATTGAAGCTTCTCTCTACTTGATGGAATTGAAGTAGATCATCAAGTTAACTGTGATAAGTTTCAATATGACTATTGCTAAAACCTTATTTCGGGTAAGGGTGATTTGATCTAAGGATAGATCAAATGAAATAAAAGTTAACACCTAATACATTATGATTTATATTTGATCCTTAGGTGATCATATCATAGTATCCATCATAATCACTCATGAGTACCAATTTAAGGATATAACACAAATAACAAGAATGTAACAACTATATCTTAATCTCATCTGCATATACCATGAATATGATGGTAATACCTAACCCTACTTCTTAAGTAAGATTGAGTAGGAAAGAAACTAAGCTTAGGTTATTCACCATATATCTTTCTTTCCATACCAATCCTTATCATCTCTGTTGTGTTATATTCCCATATCTGTTGTTCATCAATGTTGAGAAATCAACTATTGATTCATCCATTCTCAACCTATCAAGCTCTTGATCATAACACATCTTACAAATAAGTGTCTACAAAGAAACAACCAAGAAGAGGTGAATAGTGATGCTAGTTTCAGATGACATTTATTTGATAAGAATGATTGAAAAGAATCCAATCAATAGGATAGTTGATGGAGTTAAATCCCTCCTTGATAGAAAAGAATATTACAAGGATGAAGTCTGAAGATAGTTACCAGGAGTAGTCCTATTGGATCAAGTAGGTATAGTTAATGAATTATATCTCTTAATCCAATAGAGCTAGACAGAAGATAATTATAATACAACTGTATTGTTGTATTGGTGGAGCCTTGATTAGCCAACTAGAAACCTAAACCATAAAGGATCAAAAGATTATAATAATCATGTCTTATTCACCAAGATTGAATGCTTATATCATGTATAAGTGACATTGGTGGATAGAACATTATTGAACCCTAGTCTAGATATACTATCCTAGGTTAACTATTACAAGTCACAATAATATAATGTAAGATTGGTGTATGAGTTACTAGAGTAAATATAAGATAATATGATTCAATTAAAACAAGTATAGTATGGAGTTATGGAAGTAGTGTTATTATTTTAAAGAATAATAAACCTTAGAGAAAGGTAGTTGGATACATACATCTGATGGAGGAATATTAGTGATGGATGATTAAGGAAGTCTATGAGTGGAGTTTGAAGGGACTATTTGTTGGATAGGAAGAAGTATTATATCCAGGAAAGGAATTCCTTAATTAGAAATCTAGGATTGTGAATCATGGAAGATAGACATTTTTGTTAAACAACCAACTCTAAATCTTAAACTAAGGATAATGTCCATTCAGGGAATTGATTCATCATTCTATATCTATAACACTTAATAGTAATATCTTTCTATAAGCAAATCACTTAAGCACATCTTTGACATTTCAAATGGTCTTAATTATATGTGTTTAGGAGTTATCCTTATCAATTCTTTTCCATCAGACATTCCAGTTAATAACTTTCTATTTTAAAGGGTGATATCATTAAAGATCACAAACAAAATAGACAATATACTTAATCATAAACTTTTATCAACAAAAGAACATTAGTATATTAAGAACCCTAAACTCTAGGGTAAGCACTTACAATTCAAACCCTAACTTCTGTATTAGTTATAATAGAATATATACATTGCTATTTCCTAAATTTATGAGAGTAATATTAACCATATTAATTCTTTTGTATCTCATACCACAAATACTTATATAGGATCATAATATAAAAACTTCCATTCAAACTATGAGCTAACTAGAATTAAGTTTTATTAACAAATAAGGAAATATCATAAAGCCATGCTTTAAAATTAATAATAAAGTCTTCTACAATAGATTAAAAGGGATTCATCAAAGAAAATAAAAAAATATAAAAATAATTATCCTAAGGGTTTACAAAATGAACCTCAATCAATATCAATTGTTGTTGCAAGTGTTCAGCAAATAAACTTTGCTAAAAAGTTCAAATCAAAGATTTAAAATACAAATCTGAAAAGAAAAACATAAAATAGAAAAGGGAAAAGGAAAAGAGGAAACAAGCAGTGCCAGCCCAAAGCCCATTTCCTCACCCCTCTATCTCTCGCTCACTAGCCACAGCCAGCCTTTTCCGCTCACTTCGTCATGGCCCAGTGGAAGCCCAGGCCCAAATACCGTTTTGTCTGATCTATCGTCGTCGTCCACCTCGCGCTGCCGCCGAAGCAGCTGCGTGGCGCGAGCGCCGTCGCTCGCCGGCGTGGAGATGCTCGCCGTCGTCTGCTGTGAGGATAAGAACTCCACCGCGAAGCCCTCGTCCTCATCCTCTCACTCGCACAACTTCACTCCTCCTTATCCTCTCTGCTTAGCAAAAGGGATGAAACCCTAGCACGTCGGAGCCACGCATCACTGTCGATAGAGTCCACCCCAGAACCTATGGAGTGGTCGAGGAGAACCGCCATATTCCCCTCTTCTACTTAGTAGCATCATTATATCAAGGGGAGCTCTGGTGGGTGCGGATTTTATCATTCCTTTCCGTCGGGGCTCACCGGAGAAGTCGACCGTGTGCTCATCTCCGACCGCTCCGGTCCTCGTCGACCTCTCTATCATCATCAGGGTGAGTTCCTGAACCCTCCGGTCCCCCTAAATCGCTTTATCTCGATGTGAATCATTGTCTCATCGTGTGCCACCATCGGCCACCATCGGAGCCGAGGCTACGATGACCATTTCGGAGCGGCGCTGCCACTTTAGAGTTCAGTACGTTGCGCTGATTCGAACTAGGCTAGTTTCATTTGCTGGGGCGCCGTAGATCGTCGCCGTTGACCACCCACCAACGGCGTTGGTTGTGCTGATGTTGTAGTGACGCCATGCCGACTCCACCCTTGACCAGGTCCACAGTTTGACTGGTCTTTGCCCGCGTGGCTGATGACATGGCCTTGGGCCCATATGTCATTATCTGGGGGTAAAGACAGGCTCGGTAACAAATACATTTATTAACTCTCAGAGCTGAGGTGGACAATGGCCCACTAGTCAGTGATTGAGGCTAGCGTTAGGTGCGGTGTAAAAAGTATTTCCTGTTTAAGAAATAGATAAAATGTTATAAACTTAATTATTAATATTCGAGAAATCAAATAAATGATTAAATCTTGTTTAATTAATAACTTTTGATTTATAATTCAGAAAAATGTGTATAATATATGAGAATTTTCAAAAAAATAAAATATATAACTTAAAACTGTAACCAAATTTTATTGTGATAATTATTTAAGAAAATATTATTTAATAAAGGTCTTATAGGTAAGTAAACTTTAATAAATTATATTTAAATAATGGTGAATATTAAAAATATAAATAGAATACCAAAAATCTTAGCACAATAAGAATTATAATTCAAAATTATAATCATGCATTATTATTTCACTTAATTAAATATTTATTATTTATTAGGTAATTATAAAGTAATAAGAATTGTAAAAATCATATCTTATTATTTATAAATCACAAAAATAAATATAATATACCAAAATGATCACAAAAAGAATATCTACATGATAAAAATCTAATAATATCCTTTTGAGTTAAATAAAAATATAAATATTTTAATAACTCAAATTTAAACTTATTTACATGAGTCAAATAAGTCTAATAAATAGTATTAAGTCTTAAATATTAATAATATAAGGCAATAATGGTTTAAAACGTTATAAATACCCTTTTATTTAAATTATCCTCAACCTTGAGGGAAGATTATATTCTCAAAGGATTCCAATGCATGATAAAAACCCAAAAGAATAACTTGTAAATAAGTGAGATCATTCCTAACTACTTTAAACCACCAGATTACAAAAACTACCACCACACCATAATAAATCCATAAGTAGTTAAGTGATATTATATTTTGATAACCAATCATTAATAAAAGGTAAATGATACTACTCCATTATAAATATCAAGGAACCACTACACTAAGTAAAAGGATAACAAATTTTAAGTAACTTAAAGGAAACATTCCAAATACACAAGATACAAATGTTATAAGTATTATACTTCAAAATTATCTATATTTTAAAGTTAACTTTAGTCTCCAAGAAACTAAATATAACACTATAAGCATTACTATATGTTTTATAGTTAACTTTGGTCTGAAGTAGTTAAATTATAAAAACATCTCAAACCCAAACCATTCGAGCAAACATAAATAACAACTACCCAACTCAACCAACCCCAAAGCTTGTTTAGACCATAGGAGAGAAACCTTTTCTTCGAAGGTTATTGTTTTTGCCATTTCAAACAAGAATTCTTATATAAGAAATTTTGACTAGTACTTCATAAGTATATATTTCATTGCTACATATGTGTTGCTCACAACCACTCATAAGCTCTAATAGAAGCACAAATGTGAAACCTATCTAAAAAGACAACACATTCCAAAGTAACCATTTTGGGAATCCAAACCCCAGGACAACGTTATTCCCAGGACTTGTGTTTAGAACGTGCATCACATTACCTATGCATAAAAGCATATTGCTTCTTTAAACATTAGTCCTTATCGGACCAATGATGTTGATTTCAGATTTTGGATCTTATACACTGACTCGAAGACCGTGAGTGCATATATAATCTTGCAATCACAAAAGGCAAGTTCACACTTGCTCATGTCCTTTGGTTATTTTCTGTAAAGTATTTTACAAATCCATTGTTGTCATCACTTGCATTTGAAAAAGGTCAGAAAACACTATTTTCATAATAATATGATTATAGGTTATTTACCATGAGGGAATAACCTACTATGAAAGTTCTGGTGGTAAAGGAACATATTATCTAGGACTTAACAACCAATGTCGCCAGTGTTTCTTGTGCCGTATATCACGCGTTAACCATGAGATTTGGAACGGGACAAAGAAGTCAAATGTATCTTCTTCCTCTCGCATGTAGCCGGATGTGCAGGTCGTGGCTGTTATCACTCGTAGAGTGCATACTAATTGGTAATTCGTAGAGGATGTGCAGCATATGGGTGGGAACCCTAAACGTCCCACGATAGTTCTGGCATCTATCGGTCTGTACAAACCATTGCCGTAATTCAATATGTGGGCATGGTGTAGACCAAGGAGGCATGCGGGGTCGCGAAGGGGGTAGTGGTTGGCTTGGATCTTAGACTGGGCCCCATACTAAGGAAGTATGGACAAGGTCATGACTTGGTTGTGCAACAAGGCTAAGGTATCTCATGGGTAAAGTAACGCACCTCTGCAGATTGTAAGAACTGTAACTTGTTACTCCCTGTTTCGGGAAGGAGTTGCCAACGCGGCGGGAAAGGAACTCCATGAAAGTTTTGGTAAACCCGTGAAGGCTGACGGACATAGCTTTTTAGAATAAAAGCAACCTTTGAAGAAATGTTTATGAAAACTTGCATTTCCTATGACCAACGGTCTGTGGATGTAGTTATAGTGCATCAAACACTCCTTTTCTAGTGAATTTGGTGAGTACGCTCGTACTCAAAGTATCTTGTTAACCCTTGCTAGATTATGAAGCCATTAAGACGATGTCTTCACCAAGTTATGCCCCAGGAATCATCAAAAGCTAAAGCCCTTAAATGAAGACAAGGAAGTCAACATATACCTCAACTCAAGTAAGGACGAAGCTACTGATTAGATAGGAATATAATCTCTAGCCAAAGAACCTAATTCTGTAGGGCCTTGCAATAGCAGGAATGCCAATCCCTTAGTTAAAATACTAGTTCTAGCAGTATAATAGTTCTTGTGTTGTTTACATTTGATTCTTCTCCGTAAGAAGTTCTTTCTCTCTCTTTAACCTAGAGTGCTCTCTGGATCTTGTGTAAAGAGTGAGTTGTAATCTTTAGCCATGTATTGTACCCGCTGTGTTTCTATTATGCCGTTCTGAGGGATGTAACACTAGTGAACGGTGTTTCATTGGTGTTATGTCAACGACCATAGTATACTACATCATGCAGTGGTATGCTGGTTGGTATCAGAGCATATGCTTTGACCTTAGGTTGGAAACCTAGTAAATGGGTAGAACCTGTAGAACACATCCAAGTGATAATAAAGAGTTCTCTAGTGATATGAGGGATATTCACTTGAGAATAATCATGTTATGTTACTAGTGCGATAAATCTTTTATATGATTGCAATTCCGATCATTACCCAAGAGTTTTAACTCTATGTGACTGATGATAATTTCTTATCCACAGTTCCACATGGCACCTCGATATCCACCCCGGAATGTTCAAGTGATGAATAGGACATTGGATGACTACGGAGGGGATTGGACACACAATCTCCGACAACTTCTATGGAGTTTGGAATGTGAATCGAGACTTCTGGTCAAGATTTACAGTTACTATGATGGGCAGGTATTAGATAAATACCGTGTCATGATCATGTTACCCAAGAAGTTAGGACTTAAGGGAGAAATGCCATCAGGAGACGAAAGGTGCATGGCATCTGCATACCAGATTGTTGTAGCAGCAGCCATAACCATGATCCGAGAACAGAAATCCCAAGCTCTAGGAGGTAGAACTCATACCATTATACCACATGAAACCTCAAACCCAGATCGTGCGTTAGATCACTCTACTCTAGTCCAAGGTGAACCTACTCTAGTTGTAGAGTATATGGATCTATATCGGTCTTTGCTAAACACTTATCACAACACTCACCAAGTTTTAGTTCAGGAACTGGATACGGTCATTGAGGATTTTACTGATCCTGCTAAAGCAATGGCCCGTAGGAAGAAGTTAGATAAAGAAGCTAGGCATCCCAAATACATACCTTCAGGAGAAGTGTTTGAGGAAACTGAGTTTGATGACCCAAACTCGGAAAATTATGCCTATTACCAAAATGACTTCAAGCCACCTGAAGACCTATGGACCAAGTATAACTCTGAACAACAAGAATGGAATAAAGTTATTCCAAATAACCCTGAGCCCAACAAGTATGGATGGGAAATAGAATCTCAAGGTAGAACCATAGGAAATCCTATACCTTGTGATACAGGTGTTGAAGAAGAGACCAACTATAACCATAGAGAGCCTTATGGACCATATGGGGGTAATACTAATCCAATCAATTTAGAAGAGTATTCCGATAGCTACTATACCAATATGTATGACTGGATCCAAGAAAAAGCTAAGGAACCAAATTGCTATGAGGAAGCATTGCCAGAAAACCCGGAGTATTCGGTGGAAGATTACGCCAACTCTAGTCATTTTTCAACAACTAATCTCAGTCTCGGTACTTCTAATCAAGAATACACACCTCTTTGATGCTCTTACGCTCCAGAAGGCAGTCGTAGGACTTCACATCATCATGGACGGAACTCCAGGAAGCATTAGAGGAAGATGGAAGTAAGAATGGAATGACATCCCAAGGGATGAGGGCTTGAATAATGTATATAGAGGGTAATGCGTATTGTAGTTTGAAGGGTTTGCCGAAATAAGTGAGGATATATCCACAAGAACAAGAAGTTCTTGTAAGATAGTTGTGTAAATAGGTATGGAGCAAACCGTTGGAACACCTAGTACATTTGTAAATTATTTAAAACCTATGTGTAATACATGGTATATGTTTGGTTGTTTATTGACTTTTGGATCTTATTGGATCTTATTGATTGACTAGATCTGTACATGATGTTTAATTAGGTGTGCAAATGCATGATGTAACACCCAGTTATTACTTGATGTTATAGACCTAGATAGAAACGGGAAATTCGTGTAAGGGAGTGACGAGTTTCAGAGATCATAAGGAAGACTGACTTGAAGGATACAGCAGGATATAAGGGGTATTAACACCATTTGGTGGATAGATAGAGCATAGGTCAATTTTGGCCAGCTTAGGAAGAAAGTCTGGTGTAGAAGATGTATGGAGCAACAAGATATAATAAACTTAAAGCTCATTCAAAGTAGGTAAGTTGCTAAGAAGTTAAGGAAGTAGTTGTACCAAGTTCATGGGAGTATCATGAATTAGTACAAAGAGGAAGTTGTGGAGAAAAATGGTATTCCAGCTCTGACAATTCACAGAATGTCAAATGTAGGTCAGAAAATGTAAGGTAATACCTACCACCCAGAATGATCCTCCTTTGGTACTTAATCCATAATCGGCATTCGGATCCACAGTTGGTATCTTGTTTGCAGCCGGTGTTGGTTGAGATAGTTAACCAAATTATCTTAATAGTTGCATAAAGAGCATTAAATTTGGCCTAAGTTAAGTAAGAACTAAGGAAGTATAACAGATTCGACGATCGTGTTTCGAGAGGCTTCACAAAGTTAGTTCTATCCCAGCAAAAAAAATGTCCAATAGTAAGTACGACATATAGTGCTGAAATATTTACTTTGGAGATCCACAACTCTGTGGATACACCATATAATCTTTCATCGGACCGTGAACCAGTAAAATATAAGCTGAACAGGAACCAACATTCTAGTTTAAGAACCAATGATCTCTATGTATGTAGTTTAAAGACTATTAGTAAAATCTAAGGGGAAGAGTAGACATTATGAATGAAGGTTGAAGAAAGTACTATAGGTAATAATGAAAGATTATTTAAAAACCTTAAGAAGGTATAAGCTTGAAGGTGATAAAGGATACATTTAACCGACCAAGTCTACAAGAAACAACTTTTAAGTAACCCTTAAGAAGTAATATAGAACACCTAATTGGGAAAGTATCGAGAATGAAAAATTCCAATGGGTATGGACAAATTGAGTTCAAATCCAATCTTGGAAGGAATACCAGTATCAACTATACTATGACAGGAATAGAAAGATAGTCTTTTGACTACTAACACGGGTATATAGAAACTTAAAACTTATGGTAGTGAGAACCTCTAAACTGTACTTAAAACAGTAATAAAGTTTGATGATTAAATTAGAATAATTGGATTAGGATATCTAATTAGGTTATGGAATACTCCAAATAATTCCATTTAAGATCATTATAGAGTGCAGAATATAGCAACCACTGCAAAACAATTTCTTACTCCGAAACATGAGAGTTTGCGAACTTCGAGGACGAAGTTTATTTTAAGGGGGAGAGTCTGTAACATCCCAGCATTAGAGATCGGAAATAAGATGAATCAGATATGTGCATTGCATTCATGCATAGAAAATCCAAATAATTTTCGCGCTTTTAAAAAAAACTTGTCAAAGTGATTGAAGCTTCTCTCTACTTGATGGAATTGAAGTAGATCATCAAGTTAACTGTGATAAGTTTCAATATGACTTTTGCTAAAACCTTATTTCGGGTAAGGGAGATTTGATCTAAGGATAGATCAAATGAAATAAAAGTTAACACCTAATACATTATGATTTATATTTGATCCTTAGGTGATCATATCATAGTATCCATTATAATCACTCATGAGTTCCAATTTAAGGATATAACACAAATAACAAGAATGTAACAACTATATCTTAATCTCATCTGTATATACCATGAATATCATGGTAATACCTAGCCCTACTTCTTAAGTAAGATTGAGTAGGAAAGAATCTAAGCTTAGATTATTCACCATACATCTTTCTTTCCATACCAATCCTTATCATCTCTATTGAGTTATATTCCCATATCTGTTGTTCATCAATGTTGAGAAATCAACTATTGATTCATCCATTCTCAACCTATCAAGCTCTTGATCATAACACAACTTACAAATAAGTGTCTACAAAGAAACAACCAAGAAGAGGTGAATAGTGATGCTAGTTTCAGATGTTTATTTGATAAGAATGATTGAAAAGAATCCAATCAATAGGATAGTTGATGGAGTTAAATCCCTCCTTGATAGAAAAGAATATTACAAGGGTGAAGTCTGAAGATAGTTACCAGGAGTAGTCCTATTGGATCAAGTAGGTATAGTTAATGAATTATATCTCTTAATCCAATAGAGCTAGACAGAAGATAATTATAATACAACTGTATTGTTGTATTGGTGGAGCCTTGATTAGCCAACTAGAAACCTAAACCATAAAGGATCAAAAGATTATAATAATCATGTCTTATTCACCAAGATTGAATGCTTATATCATGTATAAGTGACATTGGTGGATAGAACATTATTGAACCCTAGTCTAGATATACTATCCTAGGTTAACTATTACAAGTCACAATAATATAATGTAAGATTGGTGTATGAGTTACTAGAGTAAATATAAGATAATATGATTCAATTAAAACAAGTATAGTATGTAGTTATGGAAGTAGTGTTATTATTTTAAAGAATAATAAACCTTAGAGAAAGGTAGTTGGATACATACATCTGATGGAGGAGTATTAGTGATGGATGATTAAGGAAGTCTATGAGTGGAGTTTGAAGGGACTATTTGTTGGATAGGAAGAAGTATTATATCTAGGAAAGGAATTCCTTAATTAGAAATCCAGGATTGTGAATCATGGAATATAGACATTTTTGTTAAACAACCAACTCTAAATCTTAAACCAAGGATAATGTCCATTCAGGGAATTAATTCATCATTCTATATCTATAACACTTAATAGTAATATCTGTCTATAAGCAAATCACTTAAGCACATCTTTGACATTTCAAATGGTCTTAATTATATGTGTTTAGGAGTTATCCTTATCAATTCTTTTCCATCAGACATTCCAGTTAATAACTTTCTATTTTAAAGGGTGATATCATTAAAGATCACAAACCAAATAGACAATATACTTAATCATAAACTTTTATCAACAAAATAACATTAGTATATTAAGAACCCTAAACTCTAGGGTAAGCACTTACAATTCAAACCCTAACTTCTGTATTAATTATAATAGAATATATACATTGCTATTTCCTAAATTTATGAGAGTAATATTAACCATATTAATTCTTTTGTATCTCATACCACAAATACTTATATAGGATCATAATATAAAAATTTCCATTCAAACTATGAGCTAACTAAAATTAAGTTTTATAAACAAATAAGGAAATATCATAAAGCCATGATTTAGTATAAAAAGAAAATTAATAATAAAGGCTTCTACAATAGATTAAAAGGGATTCATAAAAGAAAATTTAAAAATATAAAAATAATTATCCTAAGGGTTTACAAAATGAACCTCAATCAATATCAATTGTTGCTGCAAGTGTTCAGCAAATAAACTTTGTTAAAAATTTCAAATCAAAGATTTAAAATACAAATCTGAAAAGAAAAAAAGAAAATAGAAAAGGGAAAAGGAAAAGAGGAAACAAGCAGTGCCAGCCCAAAGCCCATTTCCTCACCCCTCTATCTCTCGCTCACTAGCCGCAGCCAGCCTTTTTCGCTCACTTCGTCATGGCCTAGTGGAAGCCCAGGCCCAAATACCGTTTTGTCTGATCTATCGTCGTCGTCCACCTCGCGCTGCCGCCGAAGCAGCTGCGTGGCGCGAGCGCCGTCGCTCGCCGGCGTTGAGATGCTCGTCGTCGTCTGCTCTGAGGGTAAGAACGCCACCTCGAAGCCCTCGTACTAAGCCTCTCACTCGCACAGCTTCACTCCTCCTTATCCTCTCTGCCTAGCAAAGGGCTGAAACCCTAGATCATCGGAGCCACGCATCGCTGTCTATAGAGTGTACCCCAGAACCTATGGAGTGGTCGAGGAGAACCGCCGCGTTCCCCTCTTCAACTTAGTAGCATCATTAGATCAAGGGGAGCTCGGGTGGGTGTGGATTTTATCATTCCTTTCCGTCGGGGCTCACCGGACAAGTCGACCGTGTGCTCATCTCCGACCGCTCTGGTCCTCGTCGACCTCTCTATCGTCATCAGGGTGAGTTCCTGAACCCTCCGGTCCCCCTAAATCGCTTTATCTTGATGTGAATCGCCGTCTCACCGTGTGCCACCGTCGGCCACCGTCGGAGCTCGTCGGAGCCGAGGCTACGATGACCATTTCCGAGCGGCACCGCCACTTTAGAGTTCAGTATGTTGCGCTGATTCGAACTAGGCTAGTTTCATTTGCTGGGGCGCCGTAGATCGTCGCCGCTGACCACCCACCGACGGCGTTGGTTGTGCTGACGTCGTAGTGACGCCATGCCGACGCCACCCTTGACCAGGTCCATAGTTTGACTGGTCTTTGCCCGCGTGGCTGATGACATGGCCTTGGGCCCATATGTCATTGTCTGGGGGTAAAGACAGGCTCGGTAAGAAACACATTTATTAACTCTGAGAGCAGAGGTGGACAATGGCCCACTAGTCAGTGACTGAGGCTAGCGTTAGGTGCGGTGTAAAAAGTATTTCCTCTTTAAGAAATAGATAAAATGTTATAAACTTAATTATTAATATTCCAGAAATCAAATAAATGATTAAATCTTGTTTAATTAATAACTTTTGATTTATAATTCAGAAAAATGTGTATAATATATGAGGATTTTTCAGAAAAATAAAATCTATAACTTAAAACTATAACCAAATTTTATTGTGATAATTATTTAAGAAAATATTATTTAATAAAGGTCTTATAAGTAATTAAAATTTAATAATTTATATTTAAATAATGGTGAATATTAAAAATATAAATAGAATACCAAAAATCTTAGCACAACAAGAATTATAATTCAAAATTATAATCATGCATTATTATTTCACTTAATTAAATATTTATTATTTATTAGGTAATTATAAAGTAATAAGAATTGTAAAAATCATATCTTATTATTTGTAAATCACAAAAATAAATATAATATACAAAATGATCACAAAAATAACATCTACATGATAAAAATATAATAATCTACCTTTGAGTTAAATAAAAATTTAAATATTTGAATAACTCAAATTTAAACTTATTTACTTCATTAATAATTAATATAAGGATAAATAAAATTTATTAATGTTTCTAAAATGAGTCAAATAAGTCTAATAAATTGTATTAGTCTTAAATATTAATAATACAAGGAAATAATGGTTTAAAACATTATAAATATCCTTTTATTTGAATTATCCTCAACCTTGAGGGAAGATTATATTCTCAAAGGATTCGAATGCATGATAAAAACCCATAAAAATAACTTGTAAATAAGTGAGATCATTCCTATCTACTTTAAACCACCAGATTACAAAAACTACCACCACACCATAATAAATCCATATGTAGTTAAGTAATATTATATTTTGATAACCACTCATTAATAAAAGGTAAATGATACTACTCCATTATAAATATCAAGGAACCACTACACTAAGTAAAAGGATAACAAATTTTAAGTAACTTAAAGGAAACATTCCAAATACACAAGATACAAATGTTATAAGTATTATACTTTCAAAATTATCTATATTTTAAAGTTAACTTTAGTCTCCAAGAAACTAAATATAACACTATAAACATTACTGTATGTTTTATAGTTAACTTTGGTCTGAAGTAGTTAAATTATAAAAACATATCAAACCCAAACCATTCGAGCAAACATAAATAATAGCTACCCAACTCAACCAACCCAAAAGCTTGTTTAGACCTTAGGAGAGAAACCATTTCTTCGAAGGTTATTCTTTTTGCCACTTTAAACAAGAATTCTTATATAAGAAATTTTGACTAGTACTTCATAAGTATATATTTTATTGCTACATATGTGTTGCTCACAACCACTCATAAGCTCTGATAGAAGCACACATGTGAAACCTATCTAAAAAGACCACACATTCCAAAGTAACCAGTTCCGGAATCCAAACCCTAGGACAACGTTATTCCTAGGACTTACGTTTAGAACGTGCATCACATTACTTATGCATAAAAGCATATTGCTTCTTTAAACATTAGTCCTTATCGGACCAATGATGCTGATTTCAGATTTTGGATCTTACACACTGACTCGAAGACCGTGAGTGCATAATCTTGCAATCACAAAAGGCAAGTTCACACTTGCTCATGTCCTTTGGTTATTTTCTGTAAAGTATTTTACAAATCAAGTGTTGTCATCACTTGCATTTGAAAAAGGTCAGAAAACACTATTTTCATAATAATATGATTATAGGTTATTTACCATGAGGGAATAACCTACTATGAAAGTTCCGGTGGTAAAGGAACATATTATCTAGGACTTAACAACCAATGTCGCCAATGATTCTTGCGCCGTATATCACGCGTTAACCATGAGATTTGGAATGGGACAGAGAAGTCAGCTATATCTTCTTCCTCTCGCATGTAGCCGGATGTGCAGGTCGTGGCTGTTATCACTCGTAGCGTGCATATTAATTGGTAATTCGTAGAGGATATGCAGCATATGGGTGGGAATCCTCAACGTCCCATGATAGTTCTTGCATCTAACGGTCTATACAAACCATTGCCGTAATTCAATATGTGGGCATGGTGTACACCGAGGAGGCATGCGGGGTCGCGAAGGGGGCAGTGACACTACTAGGAAAAACGCTACCAGTGGCGCACCAAATTAGAATTCTATGGCACATATGGGTGTCGCCACTAAATCCTCGCCATAAAAATTTAAATTTTGTGGCGCATATGCCATATGCGCCACAGAATTCTCAACCTTCTGTGGCGCATATGCCATATGCGCCACAAAATTCTGTCCCAGATTCTGTGGCGCATATGGCATATGCGCCACAGAATTATGTCCCAGTTTCTGTGGCGCATATGCCATTTGCTCCACAGATTCCTTTTTTCAGAATTTTGAAATTTTCAGAATTCAGTACAAATACAGGTATACTACAAGAAATACACCTAAATTTGACAGAAATACACAGAAAAGCTGCACACAGCAGTACAAATGTTCCAGTTCAGATATAATACATCAACAAGCACAAATGTTCACAAGTGTTCATCAATCACATATTAGACACATATTAGAACCGAATAAGTGTATATTTCACAAGTGTTCATCTCACTCACATAACTTAATTACAACCGCGTGATGTTGTCACCACCTACTACCTTAAAACAGAATATATAGTACACCGTAACCGCGATGCCGGTGAGGAGGAGCGACATCAAGATCTTCGTCTGGTTCATCTTCCATACATGTCTCCTCCACTTGGCCACCGCCTCCTCTCTAGGTGCGTATCCCTTGTATCTATTGCCGCTGAACTTGTCCACTTGTTGGTGGCAGTCCACCCACTCCTCGTACACACCTGGAACCCGACCCTTGTACACAACATACGTCGACATCTCTATTGACAAGGCATATTAGTACATCATGCAAATATATATGTTGACAAATATTAGAGCAATGCATTCATAAACTTAAAATTATGCATCGATGACAATGAAAGAAACACTACAACATGTCCGACAAAATAACAACAACCATGGTTATTACACGACACAATAACAACGACAGTTTCAAGCTAGGCAAGATAAGCTACGTTTTTCGACACACACACTACATGTGTCCACCGATACACACGCTCTCTCGGTCAAGTAGCCTTCTCCTTAGAGGGCACCGGGAATGGCTTGTACATGTCTTTCGTCGTCCATGTCCTGAAGTCACCCTGCGCCTTGAGGCGAGCTTCGATCTCCCTCTTGGTGAACTGCCTGGGCTGGTGAAAGAGCCCACCAGTTGTGTTGACTTGTTCCACGATGATATGTGATAGCTTCACCTGCGTATCATGGAAGTCTTCCATGAGATCGGAGTCATTGATCCCATGCAACTTTTGTGCCCATCCTCGGAGAGAAGATGGCAGCGTTAGCATCTCGCCATCCCGGACAAACCGTTTGAGGTGATGGCAAACGTATAAGGCCTCCTTCATGCTGCTAGATGTCTGCTTGACGCAGGGGAACTCGCACACGTGCTTGAACTTGTGTAAGCCATTGTCCCTGTAAGCCTCCCCCTTATAGTCGAAGGGGCCTCCCTGTTTGGCATAGTTCTTGATAGCATCATCCAAAACGCTCTTTACTCTGGCGTAGTTCTTCCTCCCCGCACTTCCCGAGTCGAAGTAGGTGGCAAGCGAATACCTCGTGGAGAGGACGATGAGCGTGCAGTACTTGTCTCTGCGGGCAACACACAATGTGGAACGGGATGTTGGAAAAGAGAAATGGAAAGAAATACTTATGTGTTATGACGGCGGTAGGAGGATGTGTACACTTACTCGGGAAAGAAAGGCACAAGGATGTTATCCTTCCTCTTGCTTTCCATCAATAGCTTCTGAAGGTAGGACTTTGCCCGGGCCTGGGTCCTTGTTCCTTCTTCCAGTTGGCTGCCCCGCATGTAGTAGGGATCCGCTATCGCGACGAACGGGGTTTGCTCTCTCTTGACCTTCATCGTCATATTGAGCGCGAATAGGCGGACCAAGTTATAGTCCAGCCGTCCCGAGTGGAATATCTTGAAGATATCCTCGTAGGCTATGAAGAACACATCCGCAGAGGCATCAGTGATGAAGCCCACGTCCTTTGGCACCTTGATGGTGAACACCAGGTAACTCGGGTTCTTGTACTTGAGAAGGAGTCCCTCCAGTGTCCGGATACCTTCATGGAAACTCATCATAGCTCCCGAAGCCATGTGGCGCAGTTCCGAAGGCAGTATGGGCTGACCATCTTCGTGCACTCTGGTCAAGCCATCCTAGCGGGGTGGTACAACATCGTCCCGGTAACGGATCGGAGCGGGCTGGCTCGCAGCCTTGTCCTTGTTCCTGTTCGGCCTCTTCCTCACCCTCTTCCTCTTCTCATCAGCAGTGTCCTCCACTGGCGATGCTATCCCCTCACCTGCCATCCTGTGGAGTGTGTCAGGGCTAAAAATAATTCCGGCCGGTGGAGGTTGTGTCTCGGCGGCCGGAGGCGTCTCTTGAGAAAACCCACGGAAGACCAGGCGCTTCTTGGGATGGGTATCTCGATCGCGGAATGATGGTTCTTCATCGAGAGGAGGCATGAACGGTCCTTTGCTGGCGCCTGTATTGACAAAGGCATTGGCGTCAATCGGTTCATCATCATCATCCACCTCAATGTTGGCGTCGAAGCCCGCCATGTCCATGTCGTCCTGGGGTGGTGGCGATGGCGGTTGCGGTGCCACGGCCTTGCCTTTAGGCAGGGGCGATGGCGGTCGAGGAGCAACCACGCCCTTGTCTTCTTATGGCGTCGGTGCAGACGCTCCCAATAGGTCTCTGGTGATAGCTTGTGGTGGCGGCGACAACGACCGGTGCAGCAGGAGGCTTCGTCCTTGGCGGCCGAACGATTGAGGTGGCCTCGGTGGAGCGAGACCCAATACGAATCTGGGTCTTTGGCCAAATCATGGGATAGCCATGGCAACCTTCCTGGGTCAGGTGCTCGTCGTCTCCTGGAGGTTGCATGGGAGGGTCCATGTCTTCGCACCCCCCAACACCCGACCCAACTCGACGCGCATCACGGCATCATCCATGGGCTTGCAGTGCATCGTGCGGTTCGCCGGTTGTATTAGCTTGCCCGTGGAAACATCCTTCAACTCGCCGCCGGGCACCTTATGCAGGAGCACGCATGGTGTGTCCTGAGGCATATAGATATGCATCATTAGATGGCAGCCAATCAAAGGCATTAAGTAGAGCACGCTGACTAACTACTTATTTTACCTTGGTAAGGGCGCCGAGCTTGGCTAACGTTGAGACACGGGCGGCCGGCGGCTGATCCTTGTTCTTCTCCGGCTTGGGTTCATTAGGAAGCACCGCCAACTGTAGCGCCTTGGTAGTCTTGGCAGGAGGGGCAGCTCCGGCGCATCCAACTCCATCGGCTGCGCCGCGAGGATGGAGGGCGGCGGGGTAACCATGTCTGGCGACACTTGGTGGCTCGAGGTGTTGCCGCCGGTGCTGGGCACTTGTGTCGGCCCCACCTGACCGTCCATATTCCATTTTTCTATCCCCTCCATCAGCCGAGGGGGTAGCATCTCGAGGATCTTCTGCTGCACTATAGTGTTCACCTCGTCCTGGCCCACCTTACTGGCCTCCAGAGACACGATCTTCCGCTTTAGCTCTTCCTTCTCGGCTTGATCTTGAGCCGTCGACTGGGTCCGCCTCTCCTTTCTCTTCTTGGCTTCCTCGTTGTACTACTCACGGAACTTTGTGCTCGTACCAAAGCCAGAGATACGGCCAGATGACGTGGGCAGGTCGGATTTCTGCCTCCCCTTGTAGGCGTTGGTCGCCCTGTTGAAAACCGTGTCCCATGGCTCTGTCGAGCCCTGGGACGATGGGTCCAGCGCCTCATGCACATCCTTGATTTCAGCGTCCTACAGACAAGGAAAGGTGAACCCACATTTAGGAACTTGCCTTCATTATTCAAAATGAAAGCAAATGGACTGCGGGTAAATTACTTACCAGCTTCTCCTCAAACTTCCTCACATCGTCATCGTCGGTGATGAATTCCATGGTATCCTTGTCCAGATAGTAACGGGCCCGGACAAAGTTCCGGGTCTGCTCGTCCGTGATTTTTAAAAATGGGTTTTCTTTCCCGAGACGCTCAACCTCGACATCCTCCCATGCCCATATGGCCTTCTTTCCCCTATAACCGCCGCTTCCACATTGGTGGTTACCTATGTTCTGTTCCCGCATTTGCCGACCCCACTCCGCCCATTCCTTCGAATCGTCAGTCTCCGTATCCGCCTTGAATAACTTGAACTCGTCTTCGTCGATCATGGGCTCACCCTTCTTGATCTTATCTGAAATTTCCTTTTTCGCGATCTTGTTCCTCACCCGGGTTCTCCAGCTGCTCAAGGCATTGGCCATCTTCGTGATGGCTGACCTGTTCACCTTATTGGACGGGTCCAGTTTGTCGGTGTACGGGGCTGGGAACTTGTACCGTCGGTGAAGCTTCTTAGTGTAGTTTGCCACCAACCGCTCATTCGCTTCACTTCTCAGGTGCTTCATGTTGATCGACATTCTTTCCCGGACGATGCACCCGAGTTGCATGCCGAAACCGACGGCAACATCTGGAGGCTCCAACGGTTGGCCACTTTCCGAGACCAGAGTGATCTCGTCGGTGGTGTCAGCGAGCTTTTGCGGCTTCCGATCCTTCCTCGGCTTCTTCTTCTTAAGAGAAGGGTTGCTGCTACCGCCATCGGTCGTGCGGTCCCCGCCATCGGTCGTGCGGCCTCCACCATCGGAGGTGGTCTCATCCTCCTCCTTGGCTCCATCTATCTGGTAGTCCTCGTCCCCCTCTTGCTCATCATCCCCATCGTGGCCCGCAGAAGCTGCCACGTCCTCACGCTGAGACTCCGCCACCTCGTACTGCGACACCACCTCCCAGAAAGTGAGGTTCGCCGCTCTAGCTTGGTCTTCGACGCTCATGGCGGCCTTAGAAGTGCCGGCCCCATCGGCGACCGACATGTTTGCACACTTCTAAACAAATTAAACTAAGTTAGTATTAATTAGTGTCGACAATATAAAAAATGAGCTTCCCATTTCTCCCGAAGTGTCGATTCACTTCCACTTCGGTCGATAAATGGGGCTCATATGTCAAAAAAAAATTACGAAGTGTCTGACCGAAAAATTTGGCATGACCTTTGCTATTTTTTGACATATGAGCCCCATTTCTCGACCGAAATGGATCGAGATCAACATTTTAGGAGAAATGGGCAGCTCGGGTGATTTCCCTGCAAACATTCCACATACAAAAAAGCACAAATAGTGCTCCACAACCACATATGGTGCTCCAGATTTAAATAGTAGCAAAAACAACCACATATGGTGCTCCGTATTTAAAGAACATATAATATCTTTTTTCAAGAACTTGATCATTGCACATTATGCATGAGTAATCTGGCAAGAAGAAGGCTCTTCTATTCAGCACATCTCTTGTGTTAAGTCTGTCCCACAAAAACAACCAAAAGAAAACTTTATGTTTTTTCTGACAGCAGCTCTTCCATAGCCACTTAAAAGCAGGGTGTGGGATGTCTGATGCTTTATGGGTAGAATAGGCTTTAAGTTTCCTGTAAAGTTTGATGGTTTTATGTATCTTGCCATAATAAGATAGAAGAACCATTATTCATGGAGTGTATATCCTACTACTCCACCCCCAGGCTATCAAAGAAGGATACAAAAACAGTAAAAGGAGACAGCACATGTAAAGGCTGCTCCCTGCAATAATAAGCTGGCTGAGTGAAGCAGCCAGCCTGCAATGCAGTGAGCACTAGCTACACCTCCTAATAGTAAGTGAAGTGAGATGGTTGTCGTGGTATTGCCGACGAGTACGCCATGGAGGGGTCCTCACAGTGAGTGTTTAGAGACGTGGGGTAAGGCGGACGGTTGACGGGTACGAGGTAACACAGCTTACCCAGGTTCAGATCCCACGACGGTGGCGGAATCCTACTCCTACTATAAATCACTATAATGGCAATACGCCAAGTTAGAGAGATAGGTTCGCTGTGCGAGGTTGTATGAGCCGATCTATGATCGTATCAGATTGTGCCCTAAAGGCTCCCATAGGCCCGACTTATATAGTCGTCAGATCCTAGGGTTACAGGGAAAAGTCCTAGCCGGACAGGTTACAGAGTCCTACACCGTCTATCACTAGTCTTGTGTAACTTGCACTCCAAGGCTCCGGGTACGCTGGTGACTCCACCGTAGCCTTCCTTTATCCGGCATGGGCCTCCCTTCTGGATCCACCTAACTGGGCCGCCCAGCAGGCCATAGGCCATGCTACCGACTATGGGCCACCCAGGTTAGTCGGATAAGAGACATGCTATAAGGATACCCATATAGCATATCCCCAATAGTAGCCCCCGGAGAACTCCGAGATCTTGCGCCGCCTTGCCTCTTCACATGGAATGCTCCGTCTAGATGGATGTCGGCAAATCGTCAAGCAATATCTTGTAGTCCTCCCAAAGAACCCTGCAAAGTTCTCTCCGTCTTCTATTAGTAAGTCGGAGAAAATGCTGAATCTTCCATCGTACTCTTCCGTAGTCGAATTAAATCCGTCCATGCCGGAATCTTCGATGCGAAGGCTCATCTACCATGTCAGTTATGACGACGTAGGCTTAGGTCAGCGACGCCTCGTAACTCACACATGCAGAGAACGCAATCATATCCGATTTTCCCACGTGAGCGATACGAACCGTTGGCGGCGGCGGTTGGAGACGTGGCGAAATTACCGCGCATGTCCACGAACACGTCGTCTCATTCTCTCGCATCATCGTCTTCTTCCTCCAGCCGCACGCCTCCTCGAGCTCTCCGCGGAAAACCTCGAAAACCCTAGCCTTCCTTTGCATCAGTCGCCTCCTTCCACCACTCCATGGCCAGCAGCAGTTCTTCCTCATCGATGGCGGCGTCGGGCGAAGCCGGCGAGCTCCGTCGTCGTGCCCCCAGAGGGCCCGGTCATCCCCGCGTCGGCGGTGATTGAAACCACCGGCGGTGACCATAATCTGGCGGCGCTAGAGCCTCTAGAAGAAGATCCAGACTCGCACAAGGGCGACTGGCGTGGCTCGGACATTACCAGCCGCGGCATCCAAGAGATGGTCGCCGAAGGCTACCTTCCCGCGACGGAGGGGCTCGCCTGGCGGGCGGCGCCGGCCGGCGAGGTGACACCGTCTCCCCAAGCCGGAGAAAAGGTGTACCTCAAGGCTCAGCTGGTACGCGGCGTTTCTCTGCCCATCTCCCACTTCTTTCTGTCCGTCTTAAATCACTTCAAGGTCCAACCCCATAACCTCTCCCCCAATAGTATCTTAGTGCTTAGCAACTTTGCGGCACTTTGTGAGGGTTATATAGGGATTAGGCCTAGGTTAGACTTGTTCGTGTACTTCTTCACCGTCAAACATGAAGCCGAACACAGTAGGGAGGAGCTTAGGAACTGTGGCACCATAAGCTTCAAAATCCGACCTGTCCGGCGGTTCCCCGATATCGTCGGCCACGAGTCGTGCAAAAACTGGCAGCGGACATACTTCTACGGCCCCGACATTCCTTTGGCAGGCCGAGAAGTGACGTACCCGGACTTCGTGGATGGAGCCGCCGCTGAAGTTTCCACATGGATGTCACATCCCAAGATTTTCCAAATCTTGTAATGTGAAAAATAAAATAACAAAATAAAATTTTGTTGGAAATCAGGGTGAAAAGAAACTTTTGTTTCTAAAAGGAGACTTAAAATCCCATCTTGAACAAACTTTGGTAGAAGTTTGAATTCAACAATAATCCAAATCAAGGGAAATGCATTCCTCAATGAATGTATCGGGAAATTTGAACACTTGGAAAATAAATCCAAATCCCTAAGCCCTAATGGAAGGAAATCATTTTCCAAAGTTACCCCAAATCTATGGATTTGATCCATACCAAAATTTGATCAACCAATATTCACAAAGGATCCAGAAAGACCTTAGAAGTGGTTTCACTTAGTTTGGAACCATAGACAAAATCTTGTGAATATATTAAGATAAGGAAATTGAATTTCCAAAGCCAATTAAGCCCTTACCCAAAAACCCATACCTTTTGGTGAACAATTATAATCCTAAAGGGATTAAAAAGATAAACATTTAATAAAGGAAAAATAAATTGTTTTGGAAATACTATTTGGATCTTTTAATAAAAGACTTTGTTTTCAAATGAAAAGGTGAGCCAAATTAATTTTGGCCAAACTTTTGTAATAAAATATTTTGTTTTGATAAAATGAGTAAAAGTTTATTTAAATAAAATAATAAGGATTTAAATATCCAATTTTATTTAAGTAAAAGGCTTTTCCCATTTTAAATGAACACCAAGTATTTTATTACTACTTTGAAATCTTTTATTAAAAGGTTTTGCTTTGATTAAAATGAGTAAAGGATTATTTAAATAAAATAATAAGGATTTAAATATCCAATTTTATTTAAGTAAAGGCTTTTCCCATTTTAAATGAACACTAAAACTTATTTATTTTAAATAAGTTTTCCAAAGTGTTTTGTTTTCCAAATAAAACCTTCTGGTTTGGTTTTGAAAATAATTGGATTTCAAATGGAAATTTTATTAAATAACTAAAGATCCATTTTATTTAATTATTAAATGGATCCTAAAATAAATAAAATATTATTTTATTTTGAGATTTGGATTATGTTGAAAAACATAACCAAATTCAAAGTGAAGTTGAGTGCTTGTTTGAATTGATTTGAGTGTTGTTTGAATGTGTGAATAATTGTTTGAATTTCAAAACAGAAAAATAGAATAGAAAAAGAAAAGAATGCAGAGACAGAAAAAAATAGAGCAGCCCAATAGGCCCAGCAGCAGCCCAGTTCTTCTCTCCCTCGGCGAATCGTTTTTCACCTGTTAAATGACCCACAGAGCCAATGACCGGTGGCCCCTCTTCTCCCTCTCGCTCACTCGCTGACGAGATGACCCCACCCAGCCAGTTGTCTCCCTGAGGAAAACGATTCAAACCAAATAACGAACCCACACAGTCGATGACAGCTCGGACCCACTCCCACTCTCTCTCTTTCGCTGACAGACGGGTCCCACACCACTGTGCATCGTCCTCACCCGCGCCAGCCGTTTCTTCCTCCTCCCCTCAACGGTGCTCTGCCGATTTACTCCGGCGTTAAATTCGCGTTAACCACGGACTTTACTCCCCTGAGACGACGCCCATTTAACCGCCTGCTCCTCCTCCTCCCTTTCCCCCAGACCTCACACCTCGACTCGCCCCCAGGCCGCTCCAATTTCTCCCCGAGCCACCTCTGTCCGACGACGCTCCGAAGCCAATTCCGGCCAAGACACGCCACCCCTTGACTCGTCGACCTAGCACACATACTCCACGCAACCAGACGCATCAATCCATACCACCCATTCACCTGCGGGCGCCCCAAACCGTCGACTCTGACCTCTTCTGAGCGCCACCGTCTGTCTGCAAACTCCGGCGACTCTTCTGGTAAGCACAAGACCACCCCGACCCCTCTCGTTCATGCACACGACTCTGTCTCGATCTTGCGCATCTAACCGAGCCTTCTTTTCGCTTCGGAGAGAACCACAGCAACGTCCTCGACAGCAACCGGAGCCAACCGTCGCCAGCACGAACTCCGGCGAGCAATCGCAGTCGTACCCGAACGCCCCTTGACCAACCGCGAGTACGTCGAGCATCACCGTAACCTCCTGAGCACGGTGAGCAACTTCCCTTTCTCCCTCGCCCCCTGTAGCACCAGCACCGTCGACGACCGACCGCTCCGCCGCCAACCACCGCCGCCAGCGCCGCCGATTAATAGTCAGAGTAGTTAGGACCGTTAGATCTGGATTGAACGCCTACGATAGATCACTTAAGCCGCGAATGGGTACGCGCCCTGTACCGTGCGATCTAACTTAATCCAACGCTCCACGTAGCTCGATCCGGCCGAACCGTTATCAACCAATGAAATAGTGCCGCGTGTCCCAGAGCTGTTTAAAACAGAATTTGAAAACAGAATTTCTTGCAAACTTCAAACCCTTGTATCTTTTGATCCACACGTCCAAATTTTACAAATTTGATGTCGTTGGAATCAGCAAGACAAGCTCTAACCAACCCTGCCCTTAGTTTAGCAAATAGTATTTGTTAGATTGTTTAATTTTGCAGATTCTTTTGTGTGCTTGCTAACATTAGAAAAATTGTTTAAAAATGATTTTAGGGTTAGAACCTTTGCAAATTGGTTTGTTGTGACCTTACTGACCCTAGGAACCAACCCATAGTTTGGAAATTGATTTTTGAAAAGTTTAGAATGGATTAATTAGTTTATTCCATTTCTAGCTAATCAAAATCTATTGTTTTGTTTATGAAAATGTTTTTGTAAAGAAAACTTTAGGAAAATGTTTTGGACCAAACCTACTGACCCAAAACACCAAGTTTTGCAATAGCAACTCATCTGGTGAAAAACATAAAGTTTTGCCTTGATAGAAATATTTTCCACCACATAAAATGATGGATGGATTTTAAAATGGTTTTTGAGCAAAACCCTCTAACCAATGACTTTGACATTTTGGTAAATGACCAATTTGGAACTTACAAAGTTTAGAAGCCTAGTGGAGACCATCCTTACAATAGAACCAACCTTTGCATGCTTATGCATGATTTAGATTCCTCTGTTTTATGTGAGTGAATTGTTGATTGATTATTGGTTGGAATGCTTGTTGATTTTGTGTTTGCTTGATTGATTGTAGTGAAGTTAGAAAAGTGTGAGACTAGCAAGATCAAGGAGTGAACCACCATTCCCTACCAAAAAGGCAAGTGACACTATCATCCAAGTCCTACTATTTTCATTATACTTAGTGGATTTTGAAAACATGCATGAAAACAATTTTTATACTTATGCTATGCTAAATCCTAATAGGATTCCCTCACCTTACTTAGTGAAAACCTTGTAGTTGTACATGCTTAGCCTTGCTATATTTTGAAAAGAGATACATGTTGAGATTTTTACAAAGTTGAGAAAAGGACTTGTGTTTTATATAATAAAACAAGGACTCAATGAACCACCTGGGTGGCCAAGGATACTTTGAGTTTTGGAGAAGGTGGCAACAAAAGGAACCATTCTATGGCAATCTCTTTGTGTTGTGCTCCAAAATAAAACCACCCAGGAAACTTAGAGATTGAACATGTTTCTCGTACAGTGGCTTCCGTGTGCAACCACATGCTATTATGGCTCTGGCTTAGTCAACTACATTGGGAAGACCCATGCATTGTCTTCAGATTACCAGACATGGGGATCTAGAATTGCTTCATGGGTGCTGAAGACAAGCTAGAAATGGTGTATGGGAGGACCTTTTGGAAAGACTTCGTCACATTCTCGATCTGCCGGTACTCCATTTTGGTGAGTACTTATCCAGCGGCCACTGGTGGCGTCAAGACGAGATTGTGTCATGTGGGTAAAGTGTACAACTTCTGCAGAAGATAATAAAATCTAAGTACTTAGCCGTGTCCCCGGTTATGGACAATACTGAGCAACTAAGGCCTGAAGCTATGGAAGATCTCGACACTCTAATTTCTAAAAGAAAACTTTTAAAACTTGATGCACTTGGAGTTACCAAGGTGCACAAGAGATTTTGACAAGGACTTGAACACTTGAGATTTTATCAAGGAGTTCAAGAGATTTTTGAAAGGAGATTTGACAAAGGACCAAAACCATTTTGAAAAGATAGGATAAAATATTGCTTTATGCTAATAAGCCTGAAACTCTACTTAGCCAAATATGCATGTAGTGATAGGATCCACCTATATTATACATAAAAGTGAAGCTTGCCAATACAATTCAAATGTATTGACCCTTGTGGCTGTAACTTATTATGTTGCAGGTTTGATTGTTTTTAGTGAAGATTGATTGATTAGGATTACAAAGTCAACAACCAACATGTCTGCCTGTGGTACTTTGAAGATGAAGGACCCATGACTATAGTTATTCCGCTGCAATGTAATGTAATAGCCAAATGAGCTATGTATTGATGTAATAAAATTATGTTTTTCCTGGTTATAAAGTTGAATTATGACCTTTGTTTCTTGATATTACATCTGAACTGTGGATGCTAGCTATTGATCCAGGGACTAGCATTGTAAACACAGGGGACTCAATCTTATTAAAGGTTGGGGACCTTACAATGGAGATCCCATGCCTCCCTTCCCTCCGACCTCGACGCTTCTCGCGCAATAAGGCGGATCGAGTGGTTCGTAGAAACGGATTTGACCGGCTTGGAGCTAGCCATGTGCTGGTTCATCAGGCGAATCCAACCTCTGCAGCACCCCGTGAAGTTCATGCACGAGTACACCAGTGATCGAAGGGATACCCTCCGGATCTCCATGGATAACTTCTCGAGCGATTCCGTCAAGCTCCGTCTGAAGGACATCGTCAAGCTGAAGGATAAGAAGCGTGGCTTCACCATCACCTACGACATGTTCGTAGACGGCAAGTGCCCAAAGTTAGGTATTTATTTTTCGTGTATGACATTGCTCCAGTTTCTCTGTCTTGCCAATGCCATCTTATCTAACACGGTGACTTCTCACTTAACAGCTTAGCGATATAGATGAGGACAACCTTGCTGCCCAAATCTATGATCCAAAGATGAAGGAAGTCACGGTCGTGTCCGACGACGACGTCCCGTTGGCGCGAAAGCGAAAGAGCTCCACCTCTGACGCTGCCGACGGAGGCAAGAAGACGAAGACGGAGGGTGGAGCCTCCAAGAAGACTACCGCCGCCCTGGAGGCGGACAAGAGAAAAGCCACCGGGATGTTTGCCAAAGCGCCCCCTCTAGTGTAAGCCTCTCATTCTCCGACATTGTCTATTTACCTGTCTTGTTCCTGTACTTATGCACTTTGCATGTTTCAGGAAGAAAGCCACAACCAGCCTCAAGAAGTCCTCCAAGACTCTTGGGGCTTCTAGAAATATCAAAGATATGCTGCATCGCGACTCTTCCCCCGCCATCGCCCCTGCCACTCCTGCCGTCAAGCCCTCTTCTGCTCCGACAGGCTCTCAAGTCTAGGAGGCACCAGGCCCTTCCGCCATGGAAGTGGATTCTGGCGCCTCTACCGAGCTCGCTGTTGTCGGCGAGCAGGCGACGCAGGAGAGCGCTGCTCTTGAGATGGCTGAAGCTCCGGCTAAGGATGCCATCGGTAGCGGCAAGGCGGTGGTGGGAGCTGGTACCTCTGTCGAAGGCGGCGCCCCTACTCCCTAGAAACCCATCGAGTTCCCAAAGATAGTTTACCCGGTGCTTCTGCCGAGTAACACTACTATGGTTGCTGGAGGAGTGCCGTCATCTCCGACGTGCGATATTGAGGAGCTACTCCGACAAGCGGATATCTTGCGAGGAAATAGCATTTCCTTCGGCAAGCTGCTAGCCGAGAGTGCTACAAACCTCAAGATCATTGCACTTGTAAGTTTTTACTTTGCCTTCTGCATTTTATATGAGTATCCCACTGTAGCCCCCGAGGATGTAGACGGAAAACCATAGGTTTTGTATCTACATGCTCTAAGAGTGACTAAGTTAGAAGAAACTCTCATTGTAGCCCCCAAGCATTTAGATGGAATGAATTACTCCGACTAGATGCTTTAAGATAAGCATACGCAGTGTTTATAATTTTCAATACTGTAGCCCCCAAGCCTCTAGTTGCAACTGAATTAGTTCCGACTAGATGCTTTAAAGAAAAGCTAAGCATTTCTTGAGTTAAAAATTCTCGCTGTAGCCCCCGAGTATCTAGGTGGAAAATCTCCGACTAGAAACTCCAAGCAGACCAAACAACGATTTAACTTTGAATTTGTTTCCACAGAATGAGAATGCTTGGAGGGGCATGGCCAATGATAAGTACCATAAGATGCGGGCAGATCTTGAAGCCGAAAAGGGTAAAACCGCCATCTTGAAGGAACAGATCATCAAAAACAAGAGTCTGTTTTCTTTTGGCGCATTTCCGTCTTATTTTTGTGCCCATAATCTCCGAGTACTCACTATGTACTTTGTTTTCTCCGACTTGCAGAGCATGTCGCCAAGGCCAAGGATATTGTCGAGCAGTCCAAGCACATCCAGCAGCTGGACAGCGAGAACAGAATCCTTAAGAAGGAGAGGGAAGAGATGCTCAAGATGCATGAGGATTCCATGAAAGCCCTGCACCGCCTCCGTGGAAATCAATCGCTTGAAGGAGGAGCTTGCGATCTTAAAAGATCAGAAGCAAGCTGCTGATGAGCAAAACCAACGCCACAGTGAGGCGTTTAAGCTCCTCCAACAAGAGAAGGAATCCTTGGCGGACACCCTCTGGCAGGCCAAGGCCAGCATCTTCAGTAAGTTTCCTCCGCCTTATATTTCTGTAGTCTGGATACTTAGAGTTTACTGAACTCATGCGCTCCTTGTCGAAATTTTCAGCTCCTATGGGTCTAACCCGCTCGCCTCCTTCGGACAAGGAATGCATGGTTCTTTCCGGCAACTTCATCAACACCGCCATCACCCAAGCCAAGGAGATTGCCAAGCCCCTTCAAATATATATCAAGGCATCGGACTCCGTGACGAAGTACTCGGAGATCCTCCCCCGAGCCCCCGAGCGTGTCACGAGCTGGAAAGCTTCATGTGCATGGGCTGGCGCAAGGATGGCGCTGTCTATGGTGAAAGCACACTATGAAAATGCCGACATCAACACAGTGACCTCTGGTATCCCTGACGTGGATGATGACGGCAAGGAGATCGATCACGAAGCCATCCTGTCATCACTCACGGGATATGACACCAGGGTTGCTGAGTTGGTGGACATTGACGTCTTCGTGCCTAGAAACCTCATCGACAGCGTCAACCAAGATTCCTCCGAGTCTCATCACAGCGCCGATGTCGAGGGTGATTCTCCGGCTGGTGATGATGCGGCCTCCAATTCTCCTGCGCCCAAAGAATGAAAAACACTTTGTAATATCTGTTTCACCTTTGGTGTGTGCACGGGAAAAACTTGATGATGTAATCTTAAGGCAGAAAACAATGGTTGTCATCTGCTACTTAAGAATTAATTCCCAGTATGTTTATATTTTTTTAAGCAAGTGCTGGCTTATCCATTACTCTGGTTCTTATGCTTGAATTTTCGTGAGTCGGAAGACTCGTTGTCGGAACCATGCGCTTAGGTGATGATGCCCAATGGCACCGTCAATAACCTGAGCACAAAATCGCTGACAATAAGTGTCGAAAGTCACTACTCCAGAATCCACATAAAAACGACAAAGCATGTGTAGACCAAAAAACTTAAGCTAACGCATGTAGGCGGAATTTTCACAAGTGCAATCGTAAGACTTGTGCATAAAAGGTTTTATATGATCCAAAAATGAACACTAAAGGAGGTAAAAGACTCAGTAATATGAGTGAACCAAAGATATTTATTTCATTGATCATATAAGAGGTACACAATTAGATAAAAAATGCTAAGTGTAGAAAGGACGTAGCTGTGCTATGTTCCATGGCCGATCAAGCTCCGGGTAGTCATCATCCGGGTCACGTCACTTACGCTTATGATCCTCGTTGGGTCTATCCTTGAGTTCACGGTTGTCGACAAGGTAGTAAGACCCATTGAGCAGCGCCTTGCTTATGATGAACGGTCCTTCCCATGGCGGGGATAATTTGTGTGACTTCTTCTGCTTAAGTCGGAGCACCAAATCCCCCTCTTTAAACGAGCGATGCCTAACGCGGCGACTATGGTAGCTGCGTAGCTTCTGCTGGTAGATGGCGGATCTTTGGCATGCCAAAACGCGCTCCTCCTCATGAAGGTCCATGTCTAGGCGTCTGGATTCTTCAGCGTCATCTTCGTCGTAGGCGGCAACTCTTGGTGCATCGTGGAGGATGTCGGAAGGTAGGATGGCTTCTGCTCCATATACCATGAAGTAAGGGGTGTATCTAGTGGATCTATTGGGTGTGGTTTGTAAACTCCACAGCATAGATGGTAATTCTTCCTCCCAGGCTCCAGCTGCTCTATGTAGCGGTGCCTCAAGACGTGGCTTGATCCCCTGCAGAATTAATCCATTGGCTCGCTCAACCTGACCATTGGATTGTGGGTGTGCCACAGATGCAAGGTCAAGTCGGATGCCTTTGTCCCAACAATAGGCCTCCACTTCTCCGAGTGATAAGTTGCTTCTGTTGTCGGTGATGATGCTATGTGGGAGACCAAATCTCAACACTAGATCCCGGACAAACCTGAGGGCAGTTGCCCCATCAAGCTTTCTAATGGGTTTAGCTTCTATCCATTTGGTGAATTTGTTAACTGCTACAAGCAGATGCGTAAACCCACATGGTGCCGTCTGTAATGGCCCCACCATGTCTAGCCCCAGACTGCAAATGGCCAAGTTATTGGTATTGTTCGCAATTCTTCAGCAGGAACATGTGGTTGTCGGGCATAATACTGGCATCCTGTGCATGTCTCAACCAGCTTGTCGGCGTCCGCCTTCGCGGTCAGCCAGTAGAATCCTTGCCAGAAGGCTTTCGTGACCAAAGATCGAGGAGCGGCGTGATGCCCACAATCTCCAAGATGGATTTCGCGTAGGATTTCCATACCTTCTAGCTGGGAAACGCACTTTAGGTATACGCTGGTAGTGCTCCTCTTGTAGAGTTGCCCATTGATTTATGGTATAACCCTTTGCTCGTCGTACTATTTGCCATCTTTCGACTTCGTCGCTGGGCAAAGTTTCGTGCTCGAGATACTCCATGAACGGTTTTGTCCAAGCCGGAGGGATCTTTGTCACCATGTTGACAAAAGAATCAGCTCTATCTGGGTTGTCGATGTCGGCGTCCTTCACGGATGGTGTGCGTAGATGCTCTAGGAAAACTCCTGGCGGAATTCGCTTGCACCCTGATCCCAGTTTAGACAATAGATCAGCCGCCTTGTTTTGTTCCCTAGGGACATACTTGACCTCGTAGCCCAAGAAGCTTTTGGCTATCTCGTCCACTTTGTCTCGATATGCCGCCATCAAAGGGTTCCGCGCGTTCCAGGTGCCAGCCACCTGCTGGGCAACCAAGTCGGAATCTCCACATCAAACTATGCGCTTGATGCCAATATCCTTGGCTACACGTAGTTCGTGAATGAGTGCTTCGTACTCCGCCATGTTGTTTGTAGCTTCGAAGTGGATCTATAGAACGTAGTGTAGCTTGTCTCCTTTTGGTGACTGTAGAAGTACACAAGCCCCCGAGCCGTTGAGCAACTTTGATCCGTCAAAGTGCATCACCCAGTACTCTGGTTCTGGCAACGGAGTAGCATCTGGCATCTCTGTCCAATCTGCAATGAAATCCGCCAAAGCTTGTGACTTGATAGCGTCGCGTCTCTTGTAGGTGATCTCGAAGGCGGCAAGCTCAAAGCCCCACTTCGCGACCCTTCCTGTAGCTTCGCTGTTATTGATAATGTCGGACAGTGGAGTTTTGCTCACCACTGTGATTGGGTGCTCCTGAAAGTAATGCCTCAGCTTCCGTGAAGCGAGGAATACTCCATAAGCTATCTTTTGGTAGTGCGGGTAACGCTGCTTGGACTCCGTCAAGACCTCGCTTACATAGTAGACTGGTCGTTGAACTCCGTGCTCATAGCCTGGTTCCTTCCGCTCTACCACGACGACGATGCTGATAACCCGGTTGGTTGCCCCCCATGTAACTTAACAGGGGCTCACCAGGCTCGGGTGCTGCAAGGATGGGCGCTGAGGAAAGAATCTCCTTGAGCTGCTTCAATGCTGCATCTGCTTCGTCTGTCCACGTGAATTTGTCCGCCTTCTTCAGCAACTTGTACAACGGCAAAGCCTTCTCTCCAAGTCGGCTGACGAACCGACTAACTGCTGCAACACAACCTGTTAGTCGTTGAATGTCCTTTAGGCATGTCGGACGGTTTATGTTTAAGATGGCCTTCATTTTCTCCGGGTTAACCTCGATTCCGCGCTGGGAAACGATGAAGCCCAACAATTTGCCGGCAGGAACCCCGAAGACGCACTTCTTAGGGTTGAGCATCATGTTGTATTTTCGAAGATTATCAAAGGTTTCTTTTAAGTCGGAGATTAAGTCGTTTGACTTTTTAGACATCACCACGATATCTTCCACATAGGCGTGAATGTTCCGACCAATTTGTTCGTGAAGGCAACATTGCATTGTCCGCTGGTAGGTAGCACCTGCGTTTTTCAGCCCAAAGGGCATCGTGACATAGCAAAACGTGTCGTATGGAGTAGTGAACAAAGGGGCCAATTGGTCCGACTTCCTCATCTTGATCTGGTGGTATCCTGAGTATGCGTGGAGAAAACACAAAAGTTTCGAGCCAGCCGTCGAGTCAATGACCTGGTCAATGCGAGGCAAAGCAAACGGATCTTTGGGACATGCTTTGTTCAAGCCGGTGTAATCAACGCACATTCTTAATTCATTGGTTCCCTTTTTGGTGACAAGTACAGGATTGGCCACCCATCGGGTGTGAAGGACTTCTCGGATAAACTCAGCCTTAAGTAACCTAGCTATCTCTTTGCCGATGGCGCGTCTCTTCTCATCTCCAAAGCGTCGTAGAGGTTGTTTCACTGGTTTACATTTTGGATCTATGTTTAATCTGTGCTCGGCAAGTTCCCTAGGTACACCTTTCATGTCGGCAGGTTACCAGGCAAAGATGTCCCTATTCTCACAGAGGAATTCGACGAGCGCGCCTTCCTATTTGGGATCCAGGCTCGTCCCAATGGCGACGGTCTTGGAGGCATCGCCTACCACAAGTTCCACCGGCTTGGTCTCGATGGCGGCCTTGAATGCAGGAGCGGAGTCGAAGATTTGCTTCTTCGACGCGGGCATCTCTGAGTCATTGACCATGCTCTTGATCTCCTTGAATTCTTCGTTGTAGAGGACAGCTTCTGCAACGGCTGCTTCATTGATCTCGCAGTCCCTTGCCTTGGTAAAGCTTCCGGATACGGTGATGACACCGTTTGGTCCAGGTATCTTGAGTTTGTTGTAGACGAAGCATGGCTTGGCCATGAACGTGTGGAATATGTCACGGCCGAATATGACGTGGTACACGTTCTTGAAGGGGACCACCTCAAAGGTCATGCGCTCTTGGCGGTAATTATTGACGTCGCCAAAGGCTACCTGAAGCATAATGCACCCAAGGGACCGAGCCTCCTGACTAGGAACTACGCCATGGAAAACGGTGTTGGTCCGCCTTAGGTTTGCCTCCGTCAAGTTCATCTTCTGCAGTGTATCCAGGTACATAATGTTGATGCTGCTTCCACTATCCACCATGCACTTAGTGAACTCCACGCCGTCAATCAATGGGTTGATGACCATGGCGTACTGGTTCTCTGTGGGCACATGGTCTGGGTGGTCCGTCCTGTCCCAAGTTATTGGAACCTCCGACCAGCGCAGGTACTGGGGAACTGGGGGGAGAGTGGCCATCAGGATCCTTAGAGAGGTCTTCTGTTGCCGGACGGTGGGGGTGCCAAGGAAAGTGTGGTAGACTGGGACCTTCTTTGTGAAGGGGTTCTTGCCTTTGTCTTCGCTCTTGGCGGCGTGATTGGGGTCAATGTCCTTGTTCATGTCACTCGAATCCTTGGACTCCTCCTCCTTCTTCTTCCCCTTGCCCTTGCCTCGCGGTCTGTTCTTCCGACTTTGCTTGTAGCCGGACTCCAGGTCTTCCTTGAGGTCGTTGACAAACTTGCAGTGTCGATTGGTATGGGTGGCCTTGCCGTTGGCGTCGAGGTGTACGAGGCACGACATATCGTGGTACTCTTCGTAGGTTTGGGGAACACGGAGCGGCGCCGAGTTGGTTTCACTTCCTCGTTGCTGCCCGCGGCCTGCTCCCCTTCCTCGGCCACGTTGTCCGCCTTCTCCTCGTCCTGCAAAAGTCATAGCGACCATGTCGGTAGATTGCCTTTCTTCTGGAGCGGTTTTCCTCTTTGTACTGCTGTTCCTCCGAGCTTGGGTTGGAACAGCCATTGCCGGCAATGAGCCACGAGCGTCGTCGGCGGCCACTGCGAACTCACTAGCTAACTGAATCATCTGATTCAAGTCAAGCTAATGATTGTCCTGCAAGCGCTTTAGCTTATGTCGGAGCAACGTACCCCTTTCCAACCCATCGATGAAGGCGGCCATGGCGGTCTGAGCGTGCACTCCTGCGCAGGAATTTTTCATATCTAGCCAGCGGGAGAGGTAGGCGCGAGATGTCTCGTCTTTCTCTTGCACGCACCGTTCTAGATCGCCCACAGTGCAGGGACGCTTGTATGTACCCTCAAAGTTTTTGGTGAATGCTTCTTGCATATCCAGCCAGTTGTAGATAGATTTCTCCAGCAAGTCGTCGATCCATTGACGGGCCGTGCC
The DNA here is from genome assembly GCA_916181665.1 of Avena sativa. Lineage (NCBI taxonomy): Eukaryota > Viridiplantae > Streptophyta > Magnoliopsida > Poales > Poaceae > Avena > Avena sativa. The sequence continues at coordinate 499,795,325 of OV702299.1, read as the reverse complement.
CGCCAACATTAATGGGAGGTACTTGACGGCGACGTTGGGGTTGCCTCAGGCAATCTCCACCGTGTTACCGTAGTCCTGCAACCATGTGGCAGGCTTGGCGGTGCCGTCATAGGGCTTGATGGTCTTGTCAATCCGGAAACCTTTCGGGTAAGTTGCGGACCGTATTGTAGGTCCAAAGCAACGTGGTCCCAGGTATGGTCCTTCCAGGGCCTCGTGGATCTTATCGATCCGCGAACGTGCATCGTACGGCTCCGGGTTCTTCTTCTTGTTGTCAATAGGGGACGCGGGCTTCTTCCGCCATGGTGACTGCTTGGCGGTGACGGAGGCGGAGGTGGTGGTGGGTTAGCCTTCTTGCTGTTACCCTCCTGCGATGCCTCACGCCTGTCATGGTTGTTTGTCGGACGCGGAGGGTCGTGGTGTGACCTTCTCTTGTGTCCTTGGTGACGCTCTTCATCATGACGGGTCTGTGCCGTGTTGTTGCGGATGACGATACCACACTGCTTTGGAGGGGGCATATTCGTACGATGGTGAGCCTTGTAATCTTCCTGATGTCGGGGGGATCAGGGCGGTGGCGATGGGTGGCGAGGTTGGGCTTTTTCTCCATGGTCGGAGGATATGGGGATAACATCCTTCCTGTTGCGTGCATCCCTCCGTCTTCGGTCTGATGAACCCGTCTGTGATCCGACATCCTGAGGAGATCTGTCCCTTGGCGGTTTGTACTGGCTAGATCGGCAAAGCGTTGGGTCAGACTCAAGCCTCTGTGAGGTGGCCTTTTCCTGCTGTTTTACTGCCTTGGCCACTAGGTCGTAGACCTGTTCTACTGCCTCAGGCGATCTACCCTGCTCCAGAAGGGTCTTGGCGACGGCGAGGTTAAGGAGTGGGGTGGGCATCACCTGCTTGCCTTCACTATCGATGTATGGCTTGGACTGTGCCGGCTTCGAGGGAGCCCATCCTAGGTTGCGCCGTACACCAGGATCGTTGATGACGCGAGCCGGAGCTTTCTTAGCCTTCTGCTGCTATAGCAGAGTCTTGTACTCGGCCTCCATTGCTCTAGCTTTCTCTATGGACTTCTGCGCGTTGACCAGATCTCGATCTAGTTTAGCGCCTTGCTCCGCAATGGCTTGCGCCTCCTCCAGTAGCTGCTGGCGCTTCTTGTTAAGTTGTGTCATGTTCCGGATATGATCAACGTTAGTGGCTCGACGAGGAGATTGCAGTACATCACTCTATCAGCTGGAGTAACATGGGCTGCTGCCGACGTGGAAGCTGGAGGCGGCAAGTTTGCGGTGTTGTTGTTGCTCGGACCGGTGCCGAGTTCCTGCGGCTGCTGCACTGGGTTAGGAGGAGGAGGCATGACCTTTGCGCGATCATCGTCAACAGCAATAAGTGGACCCTTCCCCTTCTCCAGCGCCGTAGGCAGAGTTTTCCCAGGTTGATCTTCATCCATCGCTGTCCCAATGGTGATGAACACCCCTCGGGACATGACGGTGTTGTTAGCTTGCTCGTCGCGCGAGTACTCCTCCTCCATCTCCTGCATAGCGGAGTCTAGCTCTTCTGGACTGAAATCTATCTCCTCTGAATCTACACTAAAATCAGCGTAAAGTGCGTCAATGACAGAGTCAGAGGGTGCCAGGACTTCCTCGATGATGGGTGGTGGAGGTGCAACGGCCTCGACGATGACTGGAGGTGGTGGTGCTGCTGCGACAATGACGGTGGGAGGCGGTGGCGGCGGCTGCTGAACCGGAGGTTCTCCGTCTCTGAGCGCGAGCTCCATCTGGGCTGCCACGTAGCTGTTGACGGTGCTCACCATCTCTTCGAGGGTAAGGCGTCCTGTTGCCTGCTGCCGTCTTAAAGAATGTCGGAGAAGTGTGCCGTGGTCCAGCCCTTCCATGAAGTGATACAAGGCGTTATCATCGGGGTAATTGGCCAGGTCGGCCCGTATACGGAGCCACCTGGCGAGGTAGTCGCGGGGGTTTTCGCCCTCTCTCTGAACGCAGCGCGCCAGATCGAAGATGGTAACCACGCCAACGAACTTGGATCTCTGCTCTCCAGACGCGCGGACAAAGCCGGCAGATTTGCAGTGATCTTCCACCTTTATATCCTGCACAAGGGCGGTTTGGGTGGGCCTTGAACTTTTCCGATCTTTGTCGGCAAACTCCAAGGAGAGATCCGACATCGATCCTTCCGCGAACGTATCCTGCCCGTAGGCGGTCCGTGCGGGTCTTGATGCTTTCCGATCTTTTCCGGAAAACTCCGAGGAGAGATCCGATATCGATCCTTCCGCGAACGTTCCAGCCCGTAGGCGGTCCGTGCGGGTCTTGATGCTCCTCCGACTACTAGAGAACTAGTGCCCGAGTCGGTTTCGCCGATGAAGAGGTGGATGTCTCCGATAGGAACGATCGAACACCGCGTAGGGTTCGTCTTTGTCGGGATCCAGAAATCGTCAGGGGGGACGATCGGAACGTTGCCGGAGAAGAGAACACGACCGATGGCTACAGTTTCGCCGTTTCTTGTGAAGATCTTGGTCCTCGCCCGCTGAAGAGCCTGAAACGCCTCTTGCCCCACGGTGGGAGCCAACTGTCATGGTATTGCTGACGAGTACGCCATGGAGGGGTCCTCACAGTGCGTGTTTAGAGACGTGGGGTAAGGCGGACGGTTGACGGGTACGAGGTAACACAGCTTACCCACGTTCAGATCCCACGACGGTGGCAGAATCCTACTCCTGCTATAAATCACTATAATGGCAATACGCCGAGTTACAGAGATAGGTTCGCTGTGCGAGGTTGTATGAGCCGATCTATGATCGTATCAGATTGTGCCCTAAAGGCTCCCATAGGCCCGACTTATATAGTCGTCAGATCCTAGGGTTACAGGGAAAAGTCCTAGCCAGACAGGTTATAGAGTCCTACACCGTCTATCACTAGTCTTGTGTAACTTGCACCCAAAGGCTCCGGGTACGCTGGTGACTCCACCGTAGCCTTCCTTTATCTGGCATGGGCCTCCCTTCTGGATCCACCTAACTGGGCCGCCCAGCAGGCCATAGGCCATGCTACTGACTATGGGCCACCCGGGTTAGTCGGATAAGATACATGCTATAAGGATACCCATATAGCATATCCCCAACACTGGTTCACAGAGATGGCATGCACAAATAAACCATGAAACTGAGATATCAACAAAAAATGAGAGAGCAATCTAGCCCCAATACTATTACCAGTGCATCAGTGCTCTAAAAACTATAAAAACTATCGAAATGACTATAATTATGTTCTATTTCCCTGAAAATATCAAGGTCATCTACGCGGGGTCACGGCGAGGTCAGCGTGGACAGAGGAGGAAGGGGAAGGGAAGAAGGAGGGGAGGGGGTCACCTGCACGCGGGGTGTGGTGGCCGTGGTGGTGGTCCTGGACGCCGGCGGAGCCTCCTCTTCCTCCTCATGATGCTCTGCGTGGGGTCACGGCGAGGTCACCTGCGCGGGTCACGGCAAGGTCAGCGTGGAAGAGGAGGAAGGGGCAGAGAAGAAGGAGGGGAGGGCCGAGGGTCACCTGCGGAGTGGTGGTGGTGATGGTGGACGGCGGGTGCGGCACGACGACACAGCGGGGTAAGCGCGGCGCGGCGGCGAGATTGAGTGCGGCGGCATGTCTAGTAGCTATGGTTTCATCGAAACGGTTTGGGGGGGAGTGAAGAGGGAATAAGTGCCGCGCGACTCAAAACGACCAAGTCCCAGAATTCTGTGGCGCATCTGTTAGATATGCGCCACATAATTTTTACCAAAACGGCCAAGTCACAGAATTCTGTGGCGCATCTGTTAGATATGCGCCACAAATTTTTTACTGCTGGTACAACAACGATCGTTGCACATATGTGAAATCAAACACAACTCACTGTATTGGTTCAGCGCTTGCTCCACCACACTGATGCCCCAGGTTCGATTCCTGGCGGCCCCATTTTTTTAATTTTTTTTTAAAATATTTTAAGGATGGTAAATATATATTTAAGGCAAGAACTATTATATTTTACTATTAAAAACAAGAATTAATATATTTTCCTATTAAGGATGGTAAAAATATATTATATATGCTTGTCACACACACACCCACATCAATATATCCGCATGCATTAATTAGTACAAAAAAGGCGTCAAAAACCGCTAAGTCGGCTCCGAGGTAGCGCTAGTGGCTCTTCACAACAAGTTTCTTGCCCTTCTTATTTGCGGTAGAATACTTTAGGCTGTCCACCTTGAGATTTCTTCTTGTGTATGGGCAACCTTTAGCCAGTAGGGTGGTCTTCCTTCTTACTTTAGCATAAGCAGTAGGCTTGTCGAAGTACTTGTCGAATTCCTCTTTGATCTTGGGATCGTCATTCTTGTTGATGTCTTGCTTGTTGGCAGGTCCTTCGATTCCGATAATGCTCCTCTTGCCCCTCCTCACGACATACGGCTTGTCTTTGCCGGGTCCTTAATGAACAAGCATTGATCAACTTGGCTAGCGAGCACCCATGGCTCATTTTTTGTGCAGGCGTTCTTCGATTTGGCATCGGGTATAACCATGGTGGTGAAAAACCGGCCATCTTTTTCGACACTCTTGGCCCATCTGACACAAAACATCGGCACCGTCACTCCGCAGTAGTCGAGTTCCCATATCTCCTCGATCCTTTCGTAGAATCTTTCCTTGACATCAGTCTCGTCATCGGCATATGATAGCCAAGTTACTCCTGAGTTTTGGTATTCGCTATTCTTGTCCTTCTCCTCGGTGTAGAATCTGTAGCCGTTGATGTCGTATGTCTGATAGGTCCTAACGTTGTGCCCGGGGCCCTGTGAGAGTGAGAATATGAGTTTTTGATATTTAGTATAAGGCGTCGGCATGGGAGTTTCCAGTAGCCTTTTCTTGAACCACCTCGTGAAGCTGGCATTGTGCTCTCTGGTTACGTCTCCCTTCTTCCTTGTCTTGCCCAGGTTATTAGCGAGCTTCTGCTCGATTAAGGTTTTGTGCTCATCCATCCAGGGGCCGACCAACTCTATGTGTTGTAGTGCGACTCGGTTTGCCCTGTCAAAGTCAGCGCGTTCGATTTCGATGCCGACGTGGAGTGCGCGTAGCCCTCGCGGTGACCAAATCCAGTGAGCCTCCCTAGGTGCTTCCTGGTGGGCAGACCGACATCCTAGTTCTCGATGCTTAGGTAGTTCTGGCAAAAGGATATACACTCATAGGTTAGAAAGCCCTTGGTTGTGCTTCCATCTGGACGGGACCTATTGCGAACGAATCCTTTGATGACACCGTTCAGCCTTTCGAACGACATCATGTTGTGCAGGAACGCCGGCCCGAGATGGATGATGTCATCCACGACATGGACAAGCAGATGCACCATGATGTCGAAGAACGCGGGAGGGAAGTAAATCTCGAGCTCGCATACTATCTCGACAATCTCTTCCTATAGCTTGCCGAGCTGCTTCACGCCGATAGACTTCCTAGAGATGATGTTGAAGAAGTTGCAGAGGCCAAACAGTCGTTGATGCATGCGTGGTACTTCACGTACGACATGTCTAGTGGGCAAACTACGTTCCTCGCCTCCTCGATACTTGTTGGCAGTGTGTTAACCTTGGGAAGACGAGCGTGCCAGAATTTCATGTGAGCGTTGAAGCTAGTGTCGGTCCATTTGTGCTCTGCCTTCATCTCCAAAGCCTTCAGCGTTACACTCAATCGTGTATCCTCGGGCCGGCACCCAAGATACAATGGAGTCCTCCCGTCTACCTCCATCTGTGCCAGCTTGGCTTTCTCTCTGGCTGCAGCTTTCGCGTTGGTCGTCTTCTTGAGGAAAATTTCTGGAAGGTGAGGGTCCCACAAGGCCGAAGTTAGCGCCATGTCTGTGCTCCCTTCTTCTCCACCACCACCACCATCTGCTCTGGCATCATCTCCTTCATGATGATCGTGTCCGTCGTCATCTCCTTCTTCATGATGATCATCATGTTCTCCTTCGTCATGATGACCATGTCTGGGAGACCCTTAGTCTTCTCCCTCGCCCCCGGCCTCTTCTTCATCATGGCCACCGCCATCTGCCGGCGGCTCATTCACTAAGAAGCCGGGCATGAAACCACGCGTGAAAAGGTGAGACTCTAGTTGTCCGGAATCAGGGTTGATCCACTTCCGGTGTTTGCATGTTCGGCACGGACATCTTATCTTCGTCATGTTGTTCTGAACCATATCGGCCACCGCGTCAGCCTTGTATCTAACCACCCAGCATTCGCTCATATGGATGACCATGGTCGCCTGCGCGTGAACATAGACCAAATTATAGAGAGAGTGTTAGAACCATGCACACACACATGAAGCACACACATATATGCATGATCGCCGGAAAATTTCGGCATGACCTATCCTAAAAGTAGGACGTATGGCTAGTGTAGAAATTTGCCGAAATGGACGTGTATCAACATTTCGGCAAACCTCCATGCACCCGGCGCCAGCAACATGCATTCAAGCACAACACAAATCTCCTCGACAAGAAAGCATGCATGCATTCAACAAACACAACACAAAGCAAACGAACATCGTATCGCCATCGCACACCGCCCGCGGGACCAATCTTCACCTACAAAACATCCATATATACATGCATGCTACGAGACCCGCCGGCCACACAAAACATGCATCACACACAAGTACCCATGCACACCTCACACATTCACAACCATAGGCATAGCGGTGGAGGAGCAAAGTATGGGTAGGTGTAGTACCTTTACAAAGTAGGAGTAGCTTCTGTCACAAGTACATGAACCAAAGTAGGTCTAGCTATCAACAATGGAGGTGAGTATGAGAAAAATGGAGTGGGAGGGAGGAGAGGGACGAGCTAGTTGGAGGAGGGAAGAAGGGAAAGGGTGGTGGTAGGTAGGAGGGGATGCCACCTTTTTTTAGATTTGTTCCGCACATTCTGTGGCGCATATGCTATATGCGCCACAGAAGTGCATGAATTCTGTGGCGCATATAGCATATGCGCCACAGAATTTTCACTTTCTGTGGCGCATATAGCATATGCGCCGCAGAATTCTGGCATGCCCATGTGCTGGGTCAAGCCCACATGGGGCCCACAGAAATTCTGTGGCACATATGGATATATGCGCCACAGAATGCTCACTTTCTGTGGCGCATATATCCATATGCGTCACAGAATTGCATGAATTCTGTGAAGCATTTGTTCTATGCGCCACAAAATTAATTTTAGTGGAGCATTTTCCCTATATGCGGCACAGGATTAAAATCTATCTATAATCGTTTTCCTAGTAGTGTGATTGGCTTGGATCTCAGACTGGGCCCCATACCAAGGAAGTATGGACAAGGCCATCACTTGGTTGTGCCACAAGGCTAAGGTCTCTCATGGGTAAAGTAACGCATCTCTGCAGAGTGTAAGAACTATAACTTGTTACTCCCTGTTCCGGGAAGGATCTGCGAATGCGGCGGGAAAGGAACTCCATGAAAGTTCTGGTAAACCCGTGAAGGCTGACGGACATAGCTTTTCAGAATAAAAGCAACCTTTGAAGAAATGTTTATGAAAACTTGCATTGCCTACGACCTACGGTCTGTGGCTATAGTTATAGTGCATCAAACACTCCTTTTCTAGTGAATTTGCTGAGTACGCTCGGACTCAAAGTATCTTCTTAACCTTTGCTAGATTCTGAAGCCATTAAGACGATGTCTTCACCAAGTTATGCCCCAGGAATCATCAAAAGCTAAAGCCCTTCAATGAAGACAAGGAAGTCAACATATAACTCAACTCAAGTAAGGACGAAGCTACTGATTAGATAGGAATATAATATCTAGCCAAAGAACCTAATTCCTTAGTGCATTGCAATAACAGCAATGCCAATCCCTTAGTTAAAATACTAGTTCTAGCAGTATAATATTTCTTGCGTTGTTTACATTTGATTCTTCTCCGTAAGAATTTCTTTCTCTCTCTTTAACCTAGAGCGCTCTCTGGATCTTGTGTAAAGAGTGAGTTGTAACCTTTATCCATGTATTGGACCCGTTGTGTTTCTGTTGTGCCATTCTGAGGGGTGTAACACTAGTGAACGGTGTTTCATTGGTGTTATGTCAACGATTATAGTATACTACATCATGCAGTGGTATGCTGGGTCACCGCAAACAGGATGTTGGAAAAGAGCAATGGAAAGAAATACTTATGTGTTATGATGGCGGTAGGAGGATGTGTACACTTACTCGGGAAAGAAAGGCACAAGGATGTTATCCTTCCTCTTGCTTTCCATCAATAGCTTCTGAAGGTAGGACTTTGCCCGGGTCTGGGTCCTTGTTCCTTCTTCCAGTTGGTTGTCCCGCATGTAGTAGGGATCCGCTATCGCGACGAACGGGGTTTGCTCTCTCTTGACCTTCATCGTCATATTGAGCGCGAATAGGCGGACCAAGTTATAGTCCAGCCGTCCCGAGTGGAATAGCTTGAAGATGTCCTCGTAGGCTATGAAGAACACATCCGCAGGGGCATCGGTGACAAAGCCCACGTCCTCTGGCACCTTGATGGTGAACACCGAGTAACTCGGGTTCTTTTCCTTGAGAAGGAGTCCCTCCAGTGTCCGGATACCTTCATGCAAACTCATCATAGCTCCCGAAGCCAAGTGACGCAGTTCCAGAGGCAGTATGGGCTAACCAGCTTCGTGCACTCTGGTCAAGCCATCCTAGCGGCGTGGTACAACATCGTCCTGATAACGGATCGGAGCGGGATGGCTCGCAGCCTTGTCCTTGTTCTTGTTCGGCCTCTTCCTCACCCTCTTCCTCTTCTCATCAGCAGTGTCCTCCACTAGCAATGTTATCCCCTCACCTGCCATCCTGTGGAGTGTGTCAGGGCTGAAAATGATTCCGGCCGGTGGAGGTTGTGTCTCGGTGGCTGGAGGCGTCTCCTGAGAAAACCCACGGAAGACCAGACTCTTCTTGGGATGGGTAGATTGATCGCGGAATGATGGTTCTTCATCGAGAGGAGGCATGAACGGTCCTTTGCCGGCACCGGTGTTGACGAAGGCATTGACATTGATCGGTGCATCATCATCATCCACGTCGATGTTGGCATTGAAGGCCTCCATGTCCACGTCGTCCTCGGGTGGTGGCGATGGTGGTTGCGGTGCCACGGCCTTGCCTTTAGGAGGGGGCGATGGCGGTCGACGAGCAACAATGCCCTTGGCTGCTTGTGGCGCCGGTGCAGACTCTCCCAATAAGAGTCTCTGGTGACGGCTTGTGGTGGCAGCGACGACGACCTGTGCAGCAGGAGGCTTCATCCTTGGCGGCCGAACGATCGAGGTGGCGCCGGTGGAGAGAGACCCAATAAGAATATGGGTCTTTGGCCAAATCATGGGATAGCCATGGCAACCTTCCAGGGTTAGGTGCTCGCCGGCTCTCGGAGGTTGCTGATGCTACACTCAACAGGTAGGAAGAGTGCTTCGTTGGAAACCCAAAGAGCAAGGTATGAAGAGTACAGCAGCAAGATTTCCCTCAGTAGAAACCGAGGTTATCAAACCAGAAGGAGGAAGGAAACGTCACACAGGTGTTGGAAGCAACATGGAGACCTGCACAACACAAACTCAAGACTCTGTCCCAACGAATCAATGAGGTTGTCAAGCTCACCGGTTTGCTATAACAAAGGATTAAACGTATGGTGTGGAAGGTAATGGTTTGCAGCAAGTAAACAAGTAACAGTGGAAGATGTATCAATGGTAAATATTGGACCGGGGTCCATAGTTCACTAGAGGTGTTCTCCTTAGATAAACAACATGGCATGGAGGGTAAACAAATTATAGCGGGGCAATTGACAGGAACTGAGCAAGGCATAACAATGCAATTACTAGCTAGAAAGATCCTATGAGGTTGATTGGGCAATACAACAATATACATAGACCGTAATCCAACTGCATCTATGACTAGAAGTCCACCTTCAGGTTATCATCTGTACCCCCTCCAGTATTAAGTTGCAAGCTACAGACAACTGCTTTAAGCAAAGTGTGTAAGGTAAATAGTCCACATGTTCCATGAACAAGAGACTTTTGTTTTTGTTGGAATTATGCCCTAGAGGAAATAATAAAGATGTTATTGTTATAATTCGTGTTCATGATAAAGTTTATATTCCATGCTAGAATTGTATTAAGCGGAAACTTTAATACTTGTGTGGTTTGTGAACAACACAGTGTCCCTAGTATGCCTCTATGGACTAGCTCATTGATCAATGATGGTTAAGGTTTCCTAACCATAGACATGAGTTGTCAATTGATAATGAGATCATATCATTGGGAGAATGATATGGTGGACAGACCCAAACTAAGCAAAGCTATTAGATCGTTTCATCGTGTTCGTCTTTGCGAAGCTTTTCTCATGTCAAATATTGTATTCCTTAGACCATGAGATAATACAACTCCCTGGTATCGGAAGAAAGCTTTGAGGTCATCAAACGTCATCCTATGAGAGGGTGATCATAAAGGTGTCTCTCAGGTGATCGGAAAGTATCTGTTGGGTTGTATGTATCGAGATGGGATTTGTCCCTCCCAAGTCGGAGAGATATGCTTCGGGCCCACTCGGTAATCAATATCAACACCGCTTGCAAGCATGTGGTTAAGGAGTTAATCACAAAGTGATATCGGATTACGGAACGAGTAAAGTACTTGCTGTGAACGAGATTGAACTAGGTATGACGATACCGACGATCGAATCTCGGGAAAGTAAAATATCGCGAGACGAAGGGAATATATATATGGGATTGATTGAATCCTGGCATCGTGGTTCATCCGATATGATCATCGATGAATGTGTGGGAGTCAATATGGGTGCCCAGACCCCGCTATTGATTATTGATAGAAGATCATGTCTGCATATTCTCGAACCCGCAGGGTCACACACTTAACGTGTCTCAACGCTAGGATAGATTGGATAATTGGTTTATGAATTTTTGTTCAGAGTCTCGGATGGGATCCGGGATATCACGAGAGGTTCCGGAATGGTCCGGAGAATAAGATTCATATAAGGCAGTGCAGTTTTTGGAGTTCGAAATAGTTCCGGGTTAATCGGTATTGTACCGGAAGCTTCTAGAACCTTCCGGAAGGGGACCAACGTGGCCCCACCTTCCGGGAGGGGGCATGGGCCTATGAGGGAGTGTCCTGGCTGCACTGGGCCAGGGGCACAAGGCCCCATAGGGCCCAGCCGATCCTAGATAAGTTTAAACTCGTTTAAACTAGAGATAGGGTTTCTAGATAAGGGATAAGTTTAAACTCGTTTAAACTAGAGATAGGGTTTCTAGATAAGGGAGAGTTTAAATCGTTTAAACTAGAGATAGGCTTGGAGGATGGGCAAGGGCTGGCCGCACCCCCCCTCTATATATAGAGGGCTGGTGCGCCCCCCTCCCCTACACACCTTCCCCTCCAACCCTAGCCGCCCTGCTGCCCTTCCTCTCTCCCTCCCGACTGTTTGTAGGCGAAGCCCTGCTGCAAAAATTCTCCACCATATACACCACGCCGTCGTGTTGTAGATCCAATCCATCTCTCCACCATACTTGCTGGTCCGAGGAAGGAGGAGACGTCGAGGTGCTGCACGTGTGCATCTCACGGAGGCACCGCCACTTGTGGTGCTAGATCGGATCGGATCGTGAGGAGGAGAAGCGAGTACGACTACATCACCCACGTTCCGACGAACGTTCCGCTGTGCGAATCTTCAAGGGTATGAAGATCTAATCCAATCTCTCTCGTTGTTTGCATCTCCTAGATTAGATCTTGGCTTTCCTTCTGTTCACTTCCGTAGAAAATTTTGATTTACTATGCTGCGAAACCCTTCAGTGGTATCAGAGCTAGATCTATGCGTATATGTGATTCACGAGTAGAACGCAACATGGTTGTTGCGGGCGTTGATGTTTTCTGTTGCAAGCCTCTTGTTTGTGTTCTTCTTATGACGCGGGATAGTGAGATTGAAGCGGTCCAGGCCAACCTTACGCGACGTCGTTCGCGAGACCGGCTCCGCACTTGACGTGTGGCTTGTACCACACATGCGGCTGGTGGATGTCAGTTTCTCTCACTATAGTTGTCATGGGATTAACACCGGAGTTTGGCAACCACAATATCACCGTTGTGGATTTCCGTAGGTAAGAATCGTTCTTAGCATCTACTCCCATAAGCCACGTAAAACATGCAACAACAAAGTAGAGGCGTCTAACTTGTTTTTGCAGGGAGTGTTTTCTGTGATATGGTATGGCCCAAGATGTGATGTGTATATTGTATGCGATGATCATGTTTTGTAATGTTTCACGACTTGCATGTCGATGAGTACACAACCGGCAGGAGCCATATGGTTGTCTTTATAATTGTGTATGACCTGCGAGTCAACTTCTTATACGCCATGTAATAGCTTTACTTTATCGCTAAGTAGTTAGCAATAGTTGTAGTTGCTATTCGTGGTGGAGGCAATCATGGTGGAGTGATGGAGATCATGCCGGAACGCACAAGATGGAGATCATTGCGCGAAGATTGGCTATACCATGTCACATAAAGTTATATGCATGTGATGTTTATCCTTTTATGTATCTTATTATGCTTAGATCCCGACGGTAGCATTATAAGATGATTCCTCACTTAAAGATCAAGATAAAAACTGTGTTCTCCCCAAGTATGCACCGTTGCGAAAGTTCGTCGTGTCCAAGCATCACGTGATGATCGGGTGCTATAGACTCTACGCTCACATACAACGGGTGCAAGCCAGTTTTGCACACGCGGAAATACTTGGGTCTAACTTGACGAGCCTAGCATGTACAGACATGGCCTCGGAACACAAGAACCGAAAGGTTAAGCATGAGTCATATGAATGATATGATCGACACTTCGTTGTCCACCATTGAAACCACATCTCTTCTCGTGATGATCGGATTAGGTGTGGTGAATTTGGATCGTGTTCACTAAACAACTTGAGGGATGTTGAATTTAGTGGGAGTTCATCTAGTAATTTGATTAAGTTGAACTATTTATCATGAACATAGTCTAAATTGTACTTGCAAATACTGTAGATCACATGGCCAAGTCCAACTTCAACTTCAACGTTTTTGCTGAGAAAGAAAAGCTTAGAAACAATGGGTCTAACTTCACCAACTGGTTCCGCAATCTAAGAATCATTCTGTCTGGCGGACAAAAGGACTATGTCCTTGGGAAAGCGTTAGGTGACCCCCCTGCTGCAACTGCGCCGGCTGATGAGAAAGATGTCTATCAGTCGCGCAAAGATGATTATGGTGTGATTAAGAGCACCATGTTGTTTGCTATGGAACCGGAACTTCAAAATCGTTTTGAAAACTATCCCGGGCCCTTTGAGATTCTCGAAGAGTTAAAAACTATGTTCCAGACTCAGGCCCGTTCTGAGAGATATGAGATCTCTGAGAAGTTCTTTAACTGCAAGATGGAGGAAGGGAGTTCCGTTAGTGAGCACGCCATAAAGATGTCGGGCTACACTCAACGCCTTGAGCAACTGGACTGCAAGATTCCAGAGGAGCTCAAGATTGACAGGGTTCTGCAATCACTCCCTCCCAGCTACAAAAGTTTTGTAGTGACTCATAATCAGATTGGTTCCACTGATACGACCACCGAGCTCTTCGCAAAGCTGAAGGCTGCGGAGGTGGACATCAAAAAGGATAATCATGTGTTGATGGTCAACAAGCCCTCCTTTAAGAAAGGTAAGGGTGCAAAGAAGCCCTTCAAGAAAGGAGGCGGCAAACGCGTTGCCCCTGCTGAGAAGAAGCTCAAGTCTGGACCCAAGCCGGAAACTGAGTGCTTCTATTGCAAGGACAAGGGTCACTGGAAGCGCAACTGTCCGAAGTACTTAGCGGACAAGAAGGCTGGCACCATCAAAGGTATATTTGATATACATGTTATTGATGTTTTCCTTACTAGCCCTCGTTGTAGTGCCTGGGTATTTGATACTGGTTCGGTTGCTAATATTTGTAACTCGAAACAGGAGCTACGGAATAGACGGCGGCTTGCGAGAGATGAGGTGACGTTGCGCGTTGGCAACGGATCAAGAGTTGATGTGATGGCCGTCGGCACGCTCTCCTTAGTTTTACCTTCGGGATTAGTTTTAAACCTTAATAAATGTTATTATGTGCCTGCGTTGAGCATGAACATTATTTCTGGATCGTGTTTATTGCAAGACGGTTATTCATTTAAATCGGAGAATAATGGTTGTTCTATTTATATGAGTAACATCTTTTATGGTGATGCACCTCTTGTGAATGGTTTATTTCTTCTAAATCTCGAAAGGGATGAAACACACATCCATAACATTGAGGCTAAGAGATGCAAAGTAGATAGTGATAATACTACTTATTTGTGGCACTGTCGTCTAGGTCATATTGGTGTAAAGCGCATGAAGAAACTCCATTCTGATGGACTTTTGGAGTCTCTTGATTTTGAATCATTTGACACATGCGAACCATGCCTCATGGGCAAGATGATTAAAACCCCGTTCTCCGGTATGATGGAGCGAGCAACGGACTTGTTGGAAATCATACATACCGATGTATGCGGACCGATGAGTGCTTCGACGCGCGGTGGATATCGCTATTTTCTCACTTTTACCAATGACTTAAGTAGATATGGGTATATCTATTTAATGAAACATAAATCTGAAACGTTTGAAAAGTTCAAAGAATTTCAGAATGAAGTGGAGAACCATCGTAACAGAAAGATTAAGTTTCTACGATCCGATCGTGGGGGCGAATATTTAAGTTATGATTTTCTCACGCATCTCAAAGCAAGTGGAATTGTTTCACAACTCACGCCACCCGGAACACCACAGCGCAATGGTGTGTCTGAACGCCGGAATCGAACCCTATTAGATATGGTCCGATCGATGATGTCTCTTACTGATTTGCCGTTATCATTTTGGGGTTATGCATTAGAAACCGCTGCATTCACTTTAAATAGGGCTCCATCTAAATCCGTTGAGACGACACCGTATGAACTATGGTTTGGTGCTAAACCTAAGTTGTCGTTTCTTAAAGTTTGGGGATGCGAAGCTTACGTCAAGAAGTTGATGCCCGACAAGCTCGAACCCAAAGCGGAGAAATGCGTCTTCATAGGATACCCTAAGGAAACTATTGGGTATACCTTCTATCACAGAACCGAAGGCAAAGTGTTTGTCGCAAAGAACGGTTCCTTTCTTGAGAAGGAGTTTCTCTCGAAAGAAGTGAGTGGGAGGAAAGTAGAGCTAGACGAGGTTATTGAACCTTCTCTTGAATTGGAGAGTAGCGCAGCACCTGAAATTGTTCCAGTGCCGCCTGCACCAACAATAGAGGAAGCTAATGACAAGGATCATGAAGCTTCGGACGATGTTGCTACTGAACGTCGCAGGTCGACAAGGTCGCGTGCCCCTCCTGAGTGGTACGGCAACCCTGTCTTGACTGTCTTGTTAGTAGAAGACAGCGAACCTACGAACTATGAGGAAGCGATGATGAGCCTAGGCTCTGAGAAATGGCTAGAAGCCATGAAATCCGAATTGGGATCCATGAGCGAAAACCAAGTATGGACTTTGGTGGACCCTCCTAGCGACCGAAAGGCCGTTGAGTGCAAATGGATCTTCAAGAAGAAAACGGACGCGGATGGTAATGTTACCGTCTATAAAGCACGGCTTGTCGCGAAAGGTTTTCGACAAGTTCAAGGTGTTGACTACGATGAGACTTTCTCTCCCGTAGCGATGTTTAAGTCCATTCGGATTTTATTAGCAATTGCTGCGTTTCATGATTATGAAATATGGCAGATGGATGTCAAGACTGCGTTCCTCAATGGCAACATTGATGAAGAGTTGTATATGATGCAACCCGAAGGTTTTGTCGATCCTAAGGATACTGATAAAGTATGCAAACTTCAGCGTTCCATTTATGGACTGAAGCAAGCATCTCGGAGTTGGAACCTTCGTTTTGATCAAGTGATCAAGAGCTTTGGATTTGTTCCAAATTGCTACGAAGCTTGCATCTACAAGAAAGTGAGTGGGAGCTCGGTGACGTTTCTGGTACTATATGTGGATGACATATTGATTATTGGAAATGACATCAACATGCTTAACGATGTGAAGAGTTATTTGAACAAGTGTTTTTCAATGAAAGACCTAGGTGAAGCTGCTTATATATTGGGCATCAAAATCTATAGAGATAGACAAAGACGCCTGATAGCTTTAAGCCAGAGTACATACCTAGACAAAGTTCTGAAAAGGTTCAGAATGGATAAGGCATTGAAAGGTTCAGTGCCTATGTTGTCAGGTAAGATATTGAGCAAGGCTCAGTGTCCAGCTACGGTAAATGATAGGGAAGCTATGAGCAAAGTGCCTTATGCCTCGGCCATAGGTTCTATCATGTATGCCATGCTGTGTACTAGACCGGATGTGTCCAATGCTCTTAGTTTGACGAGCAGATATCAAAGTGATCCAGGAGTGGAACACTGGACAGCCGTGAAGAACATCCTAAGGTACCTAAATAGGACTAAAGAAATGTTCTTAGTCTATGGGGGTGATGAACAGCTCGTCGTAAAAGGTTACGTCGATGCTAGTTTCGACACCGACAAGGATGATTCTAAATCTCAGACAGGATACGTGTATATTTTGAATGGAGGAGCTGTGAGCTGGAGAAGCTGCAAGCAAAGCGTGATCGCGGGATCTACAGTAGAAGCGGAATACATGGCTGCTGCAGAAGCGTCAAGTGAAGGAGTTTGGATCAGAAACTTCATCACTGAGCTTGGCGTGGTTCCAAGTGCATTGGACCCACTGGAGATATTGTGTGACAACACTGGTGCCATAGCACTCGCTAAGGAACCAAGATATCATCCAAAGACCAAGCATATCAACCGCAAGTTTCATATAATCCGAGATTATATAGCAGATGGAGATCTGAAGATCAGCAAAGTACATACAGATCTGAATGTCGCAGATCCATTGACTAAACCTCTTCCACGTGTAAAACATGATCAGCACCTCAGTGCCATGGGTGTGAGATTGTTGCCAAATGTAAACTAGATTATTGACTCTAGTGCAAGTGGGAGACTGTTGGAATTATGCCCTAGAGGCAATAATAAAGATGTTATTGTTATAATTCTTGTTCATGATAAAGTTTATATTCCATGCTAGAATTGTATTAAGCGGAAACTTTAATACTTGTGTGGTTTGTGAACAACACAGTGTCCCTAGTACGCCTCTATGGACTAGCTCATTGATCAATGATGGTTAAGGTTTCCTAACCATAGACATGAGTTGTCAATTGATAATGAGATCATATCATTGGGAGAATGATATGGTGGACAGACCCAAACTAAGCAAAGCTATTAGATCGTTTCATCGTGTTCGTCTTTGTGAAGCTTTTCTCATGTCAAATATTGTATTCCTTAGACCATGAGATAATACAACTCCCTGGTATCGGAAGAAAGCTTTGAGGTCATCAAACGTCATCCTATGAGAGGGTGATCATAAAGGTGTCTCTCAGGTGATCAGAAAGTATCTGTTGGGTTGTATGTATCGAGATGGGATTTGTCCCTCCCAAGTCGGAGAGATATGCTTCGGGCCCACTCGGTAATCGATATCAACACTGCTTGCAAGCATGTGGTTAAGGAGTTAATCACAAAGTGATATCGGATTACGGAACGAGTAAAGTACTTGCTGTGAACGAGATTGAACTAGGTATGACGATACCGACGATCGAATCTCGGGCAAGTAAAATATCGCGAGACGAAGGGAATATATATATGGGATTGATTGAATCCTGGCATCGTGGTTCATCCGATATGATCATCGATGAATGTGTGGGAGTCAATATGGGTGCCCAGACCCCGCTATTGATTATTGATAGAAGATCATGTCTGCATATTCTCGAACCCGCAGGGTCACACACTTAACGTGTCTCGACGCTAGGATAGATTAGATAATTGGTTTATGAATTTTTGTTCGGAGTCTCGGATGGGATCCGGGATATCACGAGAGGTTCCGGAATGGTCCTGAGAATAAGATTCATATAAGGCAGTGCAGTTTTTGGAGTTCGGAATAGTTCCGGGTTAATCGGTATTGTACCGGAAGCATCTAGAACCTTCCGGAAGGGGACCAACGTGGCCCCACCTTCCGGGAGGGGGCATGGGCCTATGAGGGAGTGTCCTGGCCGCATTGGGCCAGGGGCACAAGGCCCCATAGGGCCCAGCCGATCCTAGATAAGTTTAAACTTGTTTAAACTAGAGATAGGGTTTCTAGATAAGGGATAAGTTTAAACTCGTTTAAACTAGAGATAGGGTTTCTAGATAAGGGAGAGTTTAAATCGTTTAAACTAGAGATAGGCTTGTAGGATGGGCAAGGGCTGGCCGCACCCCCCTCTATATATAGAGGGCTGGTGCGCCCCCTCCCCTACACACCTTCCCCTCCAACCCTAGCCGCCCTGCTGCCCTTCCTCTCTCCCTCCCGACTGTTTGTAGGCGAAGCCCTGCTGCAGAAATTCTCCACCATATACACCACGCCGTCGTGTTGTAGATCCAATCCATCTCTCCACCATACTTGCTGGTCCGAGGAAGGAGGAGACGTCGAGGTGCTGCACGTGTGCATCTCACGGAGGCACCGCCACTTGTGGTGCTAGATCGGATCGGATCGCGAGGAGGAGAAGCGAGTACGACTACATCACCCATGTTCCGACGAACGTTCCGCTGTGCGAATCTTTAAGGGTATGAAGATCTAATCCAATCTCTCTCGTTGTTTGCATCTCCTAGATTAGATCTTGGCTTTCCTTCTGTTCGCTTCCGTAGAAAATTTTGATTTACTATGCTGCGAAACCCTTCAGTGGTATCAGAGCTAGATCTATGCGTAGATGTGATTCACGAGTAGAACGCAACATGGTTGTTGCGGGCGTTGATGTTTTCTGTTGCAAGCCTCTTGTTTGTGTTCTTCTTATGACGCGGGATAGTGAGATTGAAGCGGTCCAGGCCAACCTTACGCGACGTCGTTCGCGAGACCGGCTCCGCACTTGACGTGTGGCTTGTACCACACATGCGGCTGGTGGATGTCAGTTTCTCTCACTATAGTTGTCATGGGATTAACACCGGAGTTTGGCAACCATAATATCACCGTTGTGGCTTTCCGTAGGTAAGAATCGTTCTTAGCATCTACTCCCATAAGCCACGTAAAACATGCAACAACAAAGTAGAGGCGTCTAACTTGTTTTTGCAGGGAGTGTTTTCTGTGATATGGTATGGCCCAAGATGTGATGTGTATATTGTATGCGATGATCATGTTTTGTAATGTTTCACGACTTGCATGTCGATGAGTACACAACCGGCAGGAGCCATATGGTTGTCTTTATAATTGTGTATGACCTGCGAGTCAACTTCTTATACGCCATGTAATAGCTTTACTTTATCGCTAAGTAGTTAGCAATAGTTGTAGTTGCTATTCGTGGTGGAGGCAATCACGGTGGAGTGATGGAGATCATGCCGGAACGCACAAGATGGAGATCATTGCGCGAAGATTGGCTATACCATGTCACATAAAGTTATATGCATGTGATGTTTATCCTTTTATGTATCTTATTATGCTTAGATCCCGACGGTAGCATTATAAGATGATTCCTCACTTAAAGATCAAGATAAAAACTGTGTTCTCCCCAAGTATGCACCGTTGCGAAAGTTCGTCGTGTCCAAGCATCACGTGATGATCGGGTGCTATAGACTCTACGCTCACATACAACGGGTGCAAGCCAGTTTTGCACACACGGAAATACTTGGGTCTAACTTGACGAGCCTAGCTTGTACAGACATGGCCTCGGAACACAAGAACCGAAAGGTTAAGCATGAGTCATATGAATGATATGATCGACACTTCGTTGTCCACCATTGAAACCACATCTCTTCTCGTGATGATCGGATTAGGTGTGGTGAATTTGGATCGTGTTCACTAAACAACTTGAGGGATGTTGAATTTAGTGGGAGTTCATCTAGTAATTTGATTAAGTTGAACTATTTATCATGAACATAGTCTAAATTGTACTTGCAAATACTGTAGATCACATGGCCAAGTCCAACTTCAACTTCAACGTTTTTGCTGAGAAAGAAAAGCTTAGAAACAATGGGTCTAACTTCACCAACTGGTTCCGCAATCTAAGAATCATTCTGTCTGGCGGACAAAAGGACTATGTCCTTGGGAAAGCGTTAGGTGACCCCCCTGCTGCAACTGCGCCGGCTGATGAGAAAGCTGTCTATCAGTCGCGCAAAGATGATTATGGTGTGATTAAGAGCACCATGTTGTTTGCTATGGAACCGGAACTTCAAAATCGTTTTGAAAACTATCCCGGGCCCTTTGAGATTCTCGAAGAGTTAAAAACTATGTTCCAGACTCAGGCCCGTTCTGAGGGATATGAGATCTCTGAGAAGTTCTTTAACTGCAAGATGGAGGAAGGGAGTTCCGTTAGTGAGCACGCCATAAAGATGTCGGGCTACACTCAACGCGTTGAGCAACTGGACTGCAAGATTCCAGAGGAGCTCAAGATTGACAGGGTTCTGCAATCACTCCCTCCCAGCTACAAAAGTTTTGTAGTGACTCATAATCAGATTGGTTCCACTGATACGATCACCGAGCTCTTCGCAAAGCTGAAGGCTGCGGAGGTGGACATCAAAAAGGATAATCATGTGTTGATGGTCAACAAGCCCTCCTTTAAGAAAGGTACGGGTGCAAAGAAGCCCTTCAAGAAAGGAGGCGGTAAACGCGTTGCCCCTGCTGAGAAGAAGCTCAAGTCTGGACCCAAGCCAGAAACTGAGTGCTTCTATTGCAAGGACAAGGGTCACTGGAAACGCAACTGTCCGAAGTACTTAGCGGACAAGAAGGCTGGCACCATCAAAGGTATATTTGATATACATGTTATTGATGTTTTCCTTACTAGCCCTCGTTGTAGTGCCTGGGTATTTGATACTGGTTCGGTTGCTAATATTTGTAACTCGAAACAGGAGCTACGGAATAGACGGCGGCTTGCGAGAGATGAGGTGACGATGCGCATTGGCAACGGATCAAGAGTTGATGTGATGGCCGTCGGCACGCTCTCCTTAGTTTACCTTCGAGATTAGTTTTAAACCTTAATAAATGTTATTATGTGCCTGCGTTGAGCATGAACATTATTTCTGGATCGTGTTTATTGCAAGACAGTTATTCATTTAAATCGAAGAATAATGGTTGTTCTATTTATATGAGTAACATCTTTTATGGTCATGCACCTCTTGTGAATGGTTTATTTCTTCTAAATCTCGAAAGGGATGAAACACACATCCATAACATTGAGGCTAAGAGATGCAAAGTAGATAGTGATAATACTACTTATTTGTGGCACTGTCGTCTAGGTCATATTGGTGTAAAGCGCATAAAGAAACTCCATTCTGATGGACTTTTGGAGTCTCTTGATTTTGAATCATTTCACACATGCGAACCATGCCTCATGGGCAAGATGATCAAAACCCCGTTCTCCGGTATGATGGAGCGAGCAACGGACTTGTTGGAAATCATACATACCGATGTATGCGGACCGATGAGTGTTTTGACGCGTGGTGGATATCGCTATTTTCTCACTTTTACCGATGACTTAAGTAGATATGGGTATATCTATTTAATGAAACATAAATCTGAAACGTTTGAAAAGTTCAAAGAATTTCAGAATGAAGTGGAGAACCATCGTAACAGAAAGATTAAGTTTCTACAATCCGATCATGGGGGCGAATATTTAAGTTATGATTTTCTCACGCATCTCAAAGCAAGTGGAATCGTTTCACAACTCACGCCACCCGGAACACCACAGCGCAATGGTGTGTCTGAACGCCGGAATCGAACCCTATTAGATATGGTCCGATCGATGATGTCTCTTACTGATTTGCCGTTATCATTTTGGGGTTATGCATTAGAAACCGCTGCATTCACTTTAAATAGGGCTCCATCTAAATCCGTTGAGACGACACCGTATGAACTATGGTTTGGTGCTAAACCTAAGTTGTCGTTTCTTAAAGTTTGGGGATGCGAAGCTTACGTCAAGAAGTTGATGCCCGACAAGCTCGAACCCAAAGCGAAGAAATGCGTCTTCATAGGATACCCTAAGGAAACTATTGGGTATACCTTCTATCACAGAACCGAAGGCAAAGTGTTTGTCGCAAAGAACGGTTCCTTTCTTGAGAAGGAGTTTCTCTCGAAAGAAGTGAGTGGGAGGAAAGTAGAGCTAGACGAGGTTATTGAACCTTCTCTTGAATTGGAGAGTAGCGCAGCACCTGAAATTGTTCCAGTGCCACCTGCACCAACAATAGAGGAAGCTAATGACAAGGATCATGAAGCTTCGGACGATGTTGCTACTGAACGTCGCAGGTCGACAAGGTCGCGTGCCCCTCCTGAGTGGTACGGCAACCCTGTCTTGACTGTCTTGTTAGTAGAAGACAGCAAACCTACGAACTATGAGGAAGCGATGATGAGCCTAGACTCTGAGAAATGGCTAGAAGCCATGAAATCCGAATTGGGATCCATGAGCGAAAACCAAGTATGGACTTTGGTGGACCCTCCTAGCGACCGAAAGGCCGTTGAGTGCAAATGGATCTTCAAGAAGAAAACGGACGCGGATGGTAATGTTACCGTCTATAAAGCACGGCTTGTCGCGAAAGGTTTTCGACAAGTTCAAGGTGTTGACTACGATGAGACTTTCTCTCCCGTAGCGATGTTTAAGTCCATTCGGATTTTATTAGCAATTGCTGCGTTTCATGATTATGAAATATGGCAGATGGATGTCAAGACTGCGTTCCTCAATGGCAACATTGATGAAGAGTTGTATATGATGCAACCCGAAGGTTTTGTCGATCCTAAGGATACTGATAAAGTATGCAAACTTCAGCGTTCCATTTATGGACTGAAGCAAGCATCTCGGAGTTGGAACCTTCGTTTTGATCAAGTGATCAAGAGCTTTGGATTTGTTCCAAATTGCTACGAAGCTTGCATATACAAGAAAGTGAGTGGGAGCTCGGTGACGTTTCTGGTACTATATGTGGATGACATATTGATTATTGGAAATGACATCAACATGCTTAACGATGTGAAGAGTTATTTGAACAAGTGTTTTTCAATGAAAGACCTAGGTGAAGCTGCTTATATATTGGGCATCAAAATCTATAGAGATAGACAAAGACGCCTGATAGCTTTAAGCCAGAGTACATACCTAGACAAAGTTCTGAAAAGGTTCAGAATGGATAAGGCATTGAAAGGTTCAGTGCCTATGTTGTCAGGTAAGATATTGAGCAAGGCTCAGTGTCCAGCTACGGTAAATGATAGGGAAGCTATGAGCAAAGTGCCTTATGCCTCGGCCATAGGTTCTATCATGTATGCCATGCTGTGTACTAGACCGGATGTGTCCAATGCTCTTAGTTTGACGAGCAGATATCAAAGTGATCCAGGAGTGGAACACTGGACAGCCGTGAAGAACATCCTAAGGTACCTAAATAGGACTAAAGAAATGTTCTTAGTCTATGGGGGTGATGAACAGCTCGTCGTAAAAGGTTACGTCGATGCTAGTTTCGACACCGACAAGGATGATTCTAAATCTCAGACAGGATACGTGTATATTTTGAATGGAGGAGCTGTGAGCTGGAGAAGCTGCAAGCAAAGCGTGATCGCGGGATCTACAGTACAAGCGGAATACATGGCTGCTGCAGAAGCGTCAAGTGAAGGAGTTTGGATCAGAAACTTCATCACTGAGCTTGGCGTGGTTCCAAGTGCATTGGACCCACTGGAGATATTGTGTGACAACACTGGCGCCATAGCACTCGCTAAGGAACCAAGATATCATCCAAATACCAAGCATATCAACCGCAAGTTTCATATAATCCGAGATTATATAGCAGATGGAGATTTGAAGATCAGCAAAGTACATACAGATCTGAATGTCGCAGATCCATTGACTAAACCTCTTCCACGTGTAAAACATGATCAGCACCTCAGTGCCATGGGTGTGAGATTGTTGCCAAATGTAAACTAGATTATTGACTCTAGTGCAAGTGGGAGACTGTTGGAATTATGCCCTAGAGGCAATAATAAAGATGTTATTGTTATAATTCTTGTTCATGATAAAGTTTATATTCCATGCTAGAATTGTATTAAGCGGAAACTTTAATACTTGTGTGGTTTGTGAACAACACAGTGTCCCTAGTACGCCTCTATGGACTAGCTCATTGATCAATGATGGTTAAGGTTTCCTAACCATAGACATGAGTTGTCAATTGATAATGAGATCATATCATTGGGAGAATGATATGGTGGACAGAGCCAAACTAAGCAAAGCTATTAGATCGTTTCATCGTGTTCGTCTTTGCGAAGGTTTTCTCATGTCAAATATTGTATTCCTTAGACCATGAGATAATACAACTCCCTGGTATCGGAAGAAAGCTTTGAGGTCATCAAACGTCATCCTATGAGAGGGTGATCATAAAGGTGTCCCTTAGGTGATCGGAAAGTATCTGTTGGGTTGTATGTATCGAGATGGGATTTGTCCCTCCCAAGTCGGAGAGATATGCTTCGGGCCCACTCGGTAATCGATATCAACACCGCTTGCAAGCATGTGGTTAAGGAGTTAATCACAAAGTGATATCGGATTACGGAACGAGTAAAGTACTTGCTGTGAACGAGATTGAACTAGGTATGACGATACCGACGATCGAATCTCGGGCAAGTAAAATATCGCGAGACGAAGGGAATATATATATGGGATTGATTGAATCCTGGCATCGTGGTTCATCCGATATGATCATCGATGAATGTGTGGGAGTCAATATGGGTGCCCAGACCCCGCTATTGATTATTGATAGAAGATCATGTCTGCATATTCTCGAACCCGCAGGGTCACACACTTAACGTGTCTCGACGCTAGGATAGATTGGATAATTAGTTTATGAATTTTTGTTCGGAGTCTCGGATGGGATCCGGGATATCACGAGAGGTTCCGGAATGGTCCGGAGAATAAGATTCATATAAGGCAGTGCAGTTTTTGGAGTTCGGAATAGTTCCGGGTTAATCGGTATTGTACCGGAAGCTTCTAGAACCTTCCGGAAGGGGACCAACGTGGCCCCACCTTCCGGGAGGGGGCATGGGCCTATGAGGGAGTGTCCTGGCCGCATTGGGCCAGGGGCACAAGGACCCATAGGGCCCAGCCGATCCTAGATAAGTTTAAACTCGTTTAAACTAGAGATAGGGTTTCTAGATAAGGGATAAGTTTAAACTCGTTTAAACTAGAGATAGGGTTTCTAGATAAGGGAGAGTTTAAATCGTTTAAACTAGAGATAGGCTTGGAGGATGGGCAAGGGCTGGCCGCACCCCCCCCCCTCTATATATAGAGGGCTGGTGCGCCCCCCTCCCCTACACACCTTCCCCTCCAACCCTAGCCGCCCTGCTGCCCTTCCTCTCTCCCTCCCGACTGTTTGTAGGCGAAGCCCTGCTGCAGAAATTCTCCACCATATACACCACGCCGTCGTGTTGTAGATCCAATCCATCTCTCCACCATACTTGCTGGTCCGAGGAAGGAGGAGACGTCGAGGTGCTGCACGTGTGCATCTCACGGAGGCACCGCCACTTGTGGTGCTAGATCGGATCGGATCGCGAGGAGGAGAAGCGAGTACGACTACATCACCCACGTTCCGACGAACGTTCCTCTGTGCGAATCTTCAAGGGTATGAAGATCTAATCCAATCTCTCTTGTTGTTTGCATCTCCTAGATTAGATCTTGGCTTTCCTTCTGTTCGCTTCCGTAGAAAATTTTGATTTACTATGTTGCGAAACCCTTCAGTTTTCTCCCTAGTAGCAATAGCACATCTACAACTGAAGAGATTATTGTCACTTCCCTTGGAAACTAGAGGCATGAACCCACTATCGAGCATTAATACTCCCTCTTGGAGTCACTAGCAACTACTTGGCCACGATAACCACGGAGAGAATGCAATATCACAAACAACACAGACATGATCGAATCATAAAGATAGAATCATTAATCAAACCAACATAATAATCTCAATATCCATCAGATCCCCGCAAACACAACATGCATGATTACAAATAGATTAGATCTTGATGATGAACGGAGCTCACAAGATCTATACATGAATGCACAAAGGAGGAGATACAACCATCTAGCTACTACATGGACCCATAGTCCAAGGTGGAACTACTCACAAATCATACCGGAGAGAAGGCCTCCGGGATGATCTCCCCTCCGGCAGGGTGCCGAGAAGAGCTTCAGATCCCCCGATCTAGGGACGATGGTGGCGGCGGCTACAAACGGTTTCGTGGAATATTGATCGAGTACTTAGGGTTTCTGCATCGGGGGCTTCTTATAGGCGAAGGGGGAGGCCAAGGAGGCAGCCAGGGTCACCAAACCCTATCCAGGCGCGGGGCTGGCCCCACCCGCGCCTGGGGTGGGTCTGCGCCCCCTAGCTGGACCGTCCGGCTCCCCTCTGGACTTCTTGTTCCCCACGGGAAGTAATTGACTTTGACGTTTGTCCCGTCCAATTCCGAGAATATTTCTTTAGTAACTTTTGTGAAACCAAAAACAGCAGAAAACAGGCATCTGGCACTGTTGTAACTTGTTAGTAGGTTAGTACCAGAAAACATGTAAAAAGCACCTCAAAATGTGGATAAGTAAAGCAAAGTAGATACTAAATAAGCATGGAGCATCAAAAATTATAGATACGTTTCCAATGTATCAACATCCCCAAGCTTAACTCCTGCTCGTCCTCGAGTTGGTAAGTGATAAAAGAATAATTTTTGTGGTGACATGCACCCTCATAATAAAGATCCAACCATTTGCAAGCATTGAAAGCTGGGATCAAAGAACTCTTAACATGTGCATGAAAGATGGAGTTCTAACAATAGTACATAGTAACTATGCATGCAACATGACAAGCTACGAACAAAGATCATGAATAACATGCATTGAAAAACGTTTGTTTGTTTCACATGCAGAAAACATAGCATAGTGGCAATCAGCTTGTCCCTCATAGAGTAGCAAATAGATGCATAGGACACCTGCAAAGTTCACAAGGGTGACTAGAAACAAATAGCACAAGAACAAGTAATATCACAATATGCATCAATTAATAACCTTTGGAACATTGCACACAGAATGACAACTATGCTCTCTTAATGGTGCCTAAAGGTAGAAGGTGGAGACTCAATAATGGTGGAAGAAAGGCCTTTTCTAAGGGAAGCAGGGATTATAAGTTTCAAAAAGAGCTTCCAAAAATTATGGTACTTGTTAGCTTTCAGCCCTCATTGCCCCTATCATAAGCATCTTGAAGTGGTTAAGGTTAAAGTGGCAAAGCTGGAGTATATGCTTAACGAAGTATAAGTTGGCAATCTTAAGTCCCTTGAATACGAGGGCCACACCTCATGCATCCTCAACTTTGGGTCTATGTAAGTTCTTGCCACTGTAAGTATTTGCATATCATTGAGAACCGCCAACAGGGTACACCTTGCACATGGTACAGGAGCTTTCCCATAACCAAAATGACAAGGCAAGCAGACAATGAGCATCTCAGCAATCTTTTTATTTACCATATGCATAGATTTTTATTGAGGATGTTTCATAGATAGCTCATTATTGTGATGCTGCAAGTTTCCACCATGATTGGGCATGGCTTAGGATAGTGGCCCAGGCGTTTCTCTAACACAGGATACAAACTCCATGGGCTTACAAGTTCCCTCTTTATTTCACACCGGTGACATCCATAGACAAAAGAACATGATATCAACTGAGTACAACAAGGTACAACTGCAATGTTGAAAACGTTCCCCATGACAGCACGGTTCTGCTAATTCCAACTTATAAGTGCAAGCATATATAACAAAGTTGTCACAATGGTTCAAGTTTATTAGGGCAAAGAATAAAGTGTGCCATCAAGTTCGTCAGGGCTTTAATCACTAAGTTTTCAAATAACAAAATAGTTTTTAATTGGAAGATAGTTGAAAACAAGAATATACTTGTAATGGTGTAACACACCATGCATAGGAGTTTATAGTGCAAACTTTGGAATAACTTGGTTTCTTGGGAGTTGGAGGCATGAGTAGAACTCACTCATACAAGTGGAGGCTAGCAAAATACTGGGAGCAACCAACTAAGAGAGGAATAATGGCCATAATCATGCAGTGCAACAAAGCATACTAATCAAAGCAAAGAGTGGTACTACAAGTCAAGGACTAAATGATCATAGAGGCTAATGGTGAATTGTCATAGTCATAACATGGTGTGAGAATGTGCCAAGTCAACCCAAGCAAAGCATCAAAGGAGAATACCACAATACTATGCTTTTGCATGCTAAAACAACGCATAATTTCTTCAAGGCACACTAAGCAATCCAATTGTTTGGAAAAAGACATGCTACAGCAATAATCACTAAGCATAAGGTCAAAACAACACCTAGCATGTCATGCTAAAGTTTAAGTCACAATCAATGCAAGCTCCTCTTGCACTTCAAGCAAGAACTTACTACTCCTTTCCAATACCAAGCAAACTTTTTTGCAAATCAACACAGCGAGAACGGGGGTCCAAACTACTTAATCAAACTAAAACTAAGACGCTCCAAGAACAACACAACTATGCATGAAACAATAAAAACGAAGTGTCTAGACAGACCTCAGCTTTTTATTGATGAAGAAGGGGATGCCTTAGGCATCCCCAAGCTTTGACGCTTGTACCTCTTGGATATTTCTTGGGGTGACACCATGGTGGCATCCCCAAGCTTAAGCTTTTGTCCATTCTTCATCTCATTGCATCATTCTCTCTCCCCCTGAAAATTTTCCTTCATACAAAACTTCACACAATCTTCATTAGCAACATTAGTGTATTCAAAAGATATTAGACCTCTAGCAAAGCTTTGGAACAGCAAGGATTTTCACTAAAAACACAAGCTACTGTAGTAACTCCTTTGAAAAGCTCAATTCACCTAAATAGAACTTAAAGAGGAATCAATAAGAAGCAAATGCAAATAATGGCAGAAATCTGTCAAAACAGACCAGCAGGTAGAAACCGATTTTTTCGAACATCTTCTGTTGCTCAAATAAAAAAGTGTTAAACTAACGAAAGTTATCTAACATACTGGGGGATTTATTCCTAAATTATGAGCTCAATCCGAGTTACAGAGCCTCCTCACGAAGTTTTTTGTGGAGGACAGAAATCTGTTTCGGGACAACAACTCCCCAAATCTTACTTCCCTCTTATTAGAGGTCATTATTGGCACAAAAAGCAAACAGAAAGGATAAGGAGAGGTCATTACTGAAGTAATAACTTCCAAGACTTAAGGAAACTCTTGGGTTATCTCCCAACAAGTACTTTTCTTTAACGCCTTTAAGTTAGGCACAAGAAGCAAGAAGAATCAAGTATTTTCAAATGAAGAATTGCCCCTCTTGTTCCTTCTTTTCTTACCTTTCTTTTTCTTTTTAGGGAAGATATGATTGCTTACCGGGGGAGTAAAGTGCATGATTCCTTGTTCCACGTCTATTACTGCCCCAAGGTGGTTCAGTAAATATCTTCCAAGTGTGATCTGTCTTTTGCCTACACATTCAATAACAAGATAATCAGTGGACACCATTTTCCCTGAGATTTTTGTAAACACACCTTCAGCTATTCCAATGGGTAATATATTGGCATTGTTGGTAAGAGAGATTTCTTCTCCTCTTTCAATAAGCCCCAAAAGACTCAAGAAATCAAAAATATCTTTGGGCATGAGACAAAATTCAGACATGATATCACAGCGAGCATCAAAGAGTGTAGTGTTTATTGAGACTTTAATTGTGGGAAACCAATTTGAAGGCTTGGAATTTATGGGAACATAATCATGGTAAGCCCTAAGAGTGTGATAGCAACTATTCATGGCAGCAATACTGGTCTCAAGATGGTTCAACCTAGCAAAAATACTTGTGAAAGAGGAATCAGACTTGCTAGGTGTATCATAGATCATGATTAATTTTCTTATAGCATAATAAGCTTCATCCTCAGTACAAAGCAAAAAATCTTTTTCAGCCACAGCATCCAAAGCATATCTATAACGAAGAGTAATACCGCGGTAGAAACTATCAATAACCAAGCTAAGACTCATCTTAGGCTTAGTTTCCCTTTGTAAAGCAGAGATTCTAGACCAAGCTTCTTTGAAACTCTCTTCACTTTTTTGTTTAAAAGTAAAGATCTTTTCCATAGGTGTCACAGAGATTGGATCAAAACCAGACATGGTAGTAACTAAGGTAGGAACTATTTTTTTGTGTGTTTTTGAATAAAGAAAGCAAACCAAGCTAGATTAATTTTTTTTGGGTTTTTTGGAAAGAGGAAAACAAAAACAAGCAAAAGAAACAAAGCAAACTAAAAACAAAGTAAAGAGAAAGGAAGTGAAGGAATCCCGTAGTGACGACGTCCTTAGCCTCCCCGGCAACGGCGCCATAAAGTACTTGATGCTACACTCAACAGGGAGGAAGAGTTCTTCGTTGGAAACCCCAAGAGCAAGGTATGAAGAGTACAGCAGCAAGATTTTCCTCAGTACAAACCGAGGTTATCGAACTAGAAGGAGGAAGGAAACGTCACGCAGGTGTTGGAAGCAACGTGGAGACCTGCACAACACAAACTCAAGACTCTGTCCCAACGAATCAGTGAGGTTGTCAAGCTCACCGGTTTGCTATAACAAAGGATTAAACATATGGTGTGGAAGGTAATGGTTTGTAGCAAGTAAACAAGTAATATTGGAAGATGTATCAATGGTAAAGATTGGACCGGGGTCCATAGTTCACTAGAGGTCTCCTCCTTAGATAAACAACATGGCTTGAAGGGCAAACAAATTACAGTTGGGCAATTGACAGGAACTGAGCAAGGAATAACAATGCAACTACTAGCCAGAAAGATCCTATGAGGTTGATTGGGAAATACAACAATATACATAGACCATAATCCAACTGCATCTATGACTAGAAGTCCACCTTAAGGTTATCATCCGAACCCCCTCCAGTATTAAGTTGCAAGCAAGAGACAACCGCTTTAAGCAAAGTGTGTAAGGTAAACAGTCCACGTGTTCCATGAACAAGAGACCGTTGTTTTCTCCCTAGTAGCAACATCACATCTACAACCGAAGAGATTATTGTCACTTCCCTTGGAAACTAGAGGCATGAACCCACTATCGAGCATAAATACTCCCTCTTGGAGTCACTAGCAACTACTTGGCCAAGATAACCACTAGCAACGGATAGCATGCAAGATCACAAACAACACAGACATGATAGAATCATAAAGATAGAACCATTAATCAAACCAACATAATAATCTCAATATCCATCGGATCCCCGCAAACACAACATGCATGATTATAGATAGATTAGATATTGATCATGAATAGAGCTCACAAGATCTGTACATTAAAGCACAAAGGAGGAGATACAACCATCTAGCTACTACATGAACCCATAGTCCAAGGTGGAACTACTCACAAATCATACTGAAGAGAAGGCCTCCAGGATGATCTCCCCTCCGGCAGGGTGCCGGGAAGAGCTTCAGATCCCCCCCCCCCCCCGATCTAGGGATGATGGTGGCGGAGGCTATAGAAGGTTTCGTGGAATATTGATCGGGTACTCAGGGTTTCTGCATCGGGGGCTTCTTATAGGCGAAGGGGGAGGCCGAGGAGGCCGCCAGGGTCGCCAAACCCTAGCCAGGCGTGGGGCTGGGCCCACCCATGCCTGGGGTGGGTTTGGCCCCCCTAGCTGGCCCCTTCGGCCCCCTCTGTACTTCTTGTTCCCCACGGAAAGTAATTGACTTTGACGTTTGTCCCGTCCAATTCCGAGAATATTTCTTTACTAACTTTTCTGAAACCAAAAACATCAGAAAACAGGCATCTGGCACTGTTGTAACGTGTTAGTAGGTTAGTACCAGAAAACATGTAAAAATCACCTCAAAATGTGGACGAGTAAAGCAAAGTAGATACTAAACAAGCATGGAGCATCAAAAATTATAGATACGCTTCCAACATATCAATTGCATGGGAGGGTCCCTGTCTTCGCACCCCCCAACACCCAACCCAACTCGACGCGCATGACGGCATCATCCATGGGCTTGTAGTGCATCCTGCGGTTCGCTGGTTGTATTATCTTGCCCGTAGCAACATCCTAAACTCGCCGCCGGGCACCTTGTGCAGGAGCACGCACGGAGTGTCCTGAGGCATATAGATATGCATCATGAGATGGCAGCCAATCAAAGGCATTAAGTAGAGCACGCTGCCTAACTACTTATTTTACCTTGGTAAGGGCGCCGAGCTTGGCTAATTTTGAGACACGGGCGGCCGGCGGCTGATCGTTATTCTTCTCCGGATCAGGTGCATTAGGAAGCACCGCTACCGCCGGCTGCTGCGCCTTGGTAGTCTCGGCAGGAGGGGGCAGCTCCGGCGCATCCAACTCCATCGGTTGCGCCGTGGGGATGGAGGGCAGCGGGGTAACCATGTCCAGTGACACTTGGTGGCTCGAGGTGCTTCCGCCGGCGCTGGGCACTTGTATCGGCCCCACCTGATCATCCGCATTCCATTTTGCTATCCCCTCCATCAGCTGAGGGGGTAGCATCTCCAGGATCTTCTGCTGCACTATAGCGTTCACCTCGTCCTGGCCCACCTTACTGGCCTCCAGATACGCGATCTTCTGCTTTAGCTCTTCCTTCTCGGCTTGATCCTGAGCCGTCGACTGGGTCCGCCTATCCTTTCTCTTCTTGGCTTCCTCGTTGTAGTACTCGTGGAACTTTGTGCTCGTACCAAAGCTAGAGATACGGCCAGCTGACGTGGGCGGGTTGGACTTCTACCTCACCTTGTAGGCGTTGGTCGCCCTGTTGAAAACTGTGTCCCATGGCTCTGTCGAGCCCTAGGACGATGGGTCCAGCGCCTCATGCGCAGCCTTGATTTCAGCGTCCTGCGGACAAGGAAAGGTGAACCCAGATTTAGGAACTTGCCTTCATTATTCAAAATAAACCAAATGGACTGCGGGTAAATTCCTTACCAGCTTCTCCTCAAACTTCCTAACATCTTCATCGTCGGTGACGAATTCCATGGTATCCTTTTCCAGATAGTAGCGGGCCCGGACAAAGTTTCGGGTCTGCTCGTCCGTGATTTTTAAAAACGGGTTTTCTTTTCCGAGACGCTCAACCTTGGCGTCCTCCCATGCCCATATGGCCTTCTTTCCGCTGTAATCGTCGCTTCCACATCGGTGGTTACCTATGTTCTGTTCCCGCATTTCCCTACCCCACTCCCTCCATGCCTTCGAATCATCAGTGTCCATCTCTGCCTTGAATATGTTGAACTCGTCTTCGTCGATCATGGGCTCACCCTTCTTGATCTTCTCCCAACTTTCCTTTTTCACGATCTTGTTCTTCACCCAGGTTCTCCAGCTGCTTAAGGCATTGGCCATCTTCGTGATGGCTAACATGTTCACCTTATTGGACGCTTCCAGTTTGTCGGTGTACGGGACCGGGAACTTGTACCGTCGGTGAAGCTTCTTAAGGCAGTTCGCCACCAACCCTCATTCGCTTCACTTCGCAGGTGCTTCGTGTTGATCGACATGCTTTTCTCAGACGATGCACCCGAGTTGCATGCCAAACCCGACGGCAACATCCGGAGGCTCCAACGG
The DNA here is from genome assembly GCA_916181665.1 of Avena sativa. Lineage (NCBI taxonomy): Eukaryota > Viridiplantae > Streptophyta > Magnoliopsida > Poales > Poaceae > Avena > Avena sativa. The sequence continues at coordinate 499,761,675 of OV702299.1, read as the reverse complement.
AAGGCCACTTTCCGAGACCAGAGTGATCTCGTCGATGGTGTCGACGAGCTTTTGCGGCTTCCGATCCTTCCCCGGCTTCTTCTTCTTCTTAAGAGACGAGTTGCTGCTACCGCCATCCGTGCGGTCCCTGCCATCGGTCGTGCGGTCCCCGCCATCGGTCGTGCGGTCCCCGCCATCGAAGGTGGTCGCAATCTCCTCCTCGGCTTCATATATTCGGTAGTCCTCGTCCCCCTCTTGCTCATCATCCCCATCGTGGCCCGTAGAAGCTGCCACGTCCTCATGCTGAGACCCCGCCGCCTCGTCCTGCGACGCCACCTCCCAGAAAGCTTGGTCTTCGACACTCATGGCAGCCTTAGAAGTGCTGGCCCCATCGGCGACCGACATGTTTGCACACTTATAAACAAATTAAACTAAGTTAGTCTTAATTAGTGCGGACAATATTTAGAATGAGCTGACCATTTCTCCTGTAGTGTCGATTCACTTCCACTTCGGTCGAGAAATGGGGCTCATATGTCAAAAAAAATTACAAAGTGTCCGACCAAAAAATTCGGCATGACCTTTGCTATTTTTTTGACATATGAGCCCCATTTCTCGACCGAAATGGATCGAAATCAACATTTCAAGAGAAATGGGCAGCTCGGGTGATTTTCCTGCAAACATTCCACATACAAAAAAGCACAAACAGTGCTCCAGATTTAAACAGTAGCAAAAACAGCCACATATGGTGCTCCAGAATTAAACATTCCACATACAAAAAAGCACAAATAGTGCTCGACGGCCACATATATATGGTGCGCTAGATTTAAACAGTAGCAAAAATAGCCACATATGGTACTCCATATTTAAACAGCAACACATACAAAAAATCATAAATAGTAGCTTTGCATTTGTACTCCAGATTTGAGACCTAACATGATGCTCCAGATTTAAATAGTAGCTTTGCATGTGGTGCTCCAGATTTAAATAGTAGCTTTGCATTTGTACAAAAAATCAAAAATAGTAGTTTTAAATAAGATTTGCATTTTAAATAGTGCAATAACAGTAGCTATAAATAACAGTAGCTTTAAAACTTATTTTTTGCAGTAAAAACAAATAAATTGACAGTCATGAGTAAAAACAAATAAATTGACAAACAAATAAACTGTTATTGCAAAACTTATTTAAAGTTACTGTTATTGCAAAACTTATTTGTTAGTGTCAAATAACCTACTTCAACCTACTGTCAAATAAATATTAGCATCATCAGTAGAGAGAAATGTTCCCAGAATTATTCTTACTGCAACCTACTTGTAAGAAAACAAAAAACCTACTTGTAAGGTACAGTTAATGCACTTTATTCTTACTGCACTTTAAGAATTATTCAAAGCTACTGTTATTACACTTTATTCTTACTGCACAAGATCATAAGAAAACAAATAACCTACTTGTAAGGTAGGCAGGAAGTACACAAGAATATTAAACAGTATGAATCAAGATTTCATTTAGATTTAAACAGTACCAATCAAGGTTGGCAACCACTACTATCCAGATTTAAATAGTGAAAATGTAGGTATGTCAGAGATAAATTGCGCTCATTTGCTGATCAGTTCAGTAGAGGCGAGCTAATGAGCTATATGAAGTAATCTCATAAGTAAGTAAGTAGTAAAGGGGGAAGGAATTTTTTCAAGCAAGAACTCCAGATATTTATGGAAAAAATATCATCATGGTCACAGAGAGCGTGATGTTCCGAATACCTTTGGTTTTTTGGGATTTTTAAGAAATCTACTCCTCTACTTTAAAAACCGAGGATCAGACTACAACAGTAACAAACTAACAAACAAAACAAACAACAGTTGCACTTATATATTAATCCTAGACACTTGCACAAGTTATAAAAACATCCTTTTCTTCGGGACGGTGAAAGCATTCAGATGGACGTCCTCTCATTGTTCGCCCCATAATAAACATGTGTACTCTGGAGCACCATGCATGCATGTATAAGTAACAACATACTAAAGCTAATCATGACCAAACAAAGGACAGATAAAACGAAGATGGCACATCTAGTAAATCCAGCACTCACCTCTATGCTTCAGGGAGACACCTCGAAGCAGAGCAGGACCGCCGCAAAACCTGCAAGAAAATGAATTGAGCTTCTGAAAAAAGACCAAAACACCAAGTGAGTTGACACCAGAGGAGGAAGGGGCAGGGACGAAGGAGGGGAGGGGGTAACTTGCTAGGGGTATGGTGGCCGTGGTGGTCCTGGACGCCGGTGGAGCCTCCTCCTCCTCCTGGTGCTCTGCGCGCATGAACCACGAAGAGGTCAGCGTGGACAGAGGTGGAAGGGGCAGGGAAGAAGGAGGGGAGGGGGTCACCGGTGCAGGGTGTGGTGGCCGTGGTGATCCTGGACACCGACAGAGCCTCCTCCTCCTCCTGGTGCTCTGCGCGCATGAACCATGGCGAGGTCAGTGTGGACAGAGGAGGAAGGGGGCAGGAAAGAAGGAGGGGAGGGGGTCACCTGCGCGGGGTGTGGTGGCCGTGGTGGTCCTGGATGCCGGCGGAGCCTCCTCCTCCTGGTGCTCTGCGCGCATGAACCATGGTGAGGTCAGCATGGATAGAGGAGGAAGGGGCTAGAGAAGAAGGAAGGAAGGGCCGGGGGTCACCTGCGGGGTGGTGGTGGCGATGGTGGACGGCGGGAGCGGCACGGCAGCACAGCAGGGAAAGTGTGGCCCGGCGGCGAGATCGAGCGCAGTGGCACGGCTAGCTAGGGTTCGTCGAAACGGTTTGGGGGAAAGTAAAGATGGAAGAAGCGCCGCGTGGCTCAAAACGGCTAAGTCCCAGAATTCTGTGGCGCATCTGTTAGATATGCGCCACAGAATTTTTACTAATGATGCAAAAACGAGTGTTGCACATATGTGACATCAAACACATCTCACTGCATTGGTTCAGCGCTTGCTCCACCACACTGATGCCCTAGGTTCGATTCCTGGCGGCCCCAATTTTTTTTAATTTTTTGTAAAATATTTTAAGGATGGTAAAAATATATTTAAGGAAAGAAGTAATATATTTGACTATTAAAAACAAGAATTAATATATTTATTTTATAAAAAATATTTTAAGGATGGTAATAATATATTAAAAACAAGAACTAATATATTTGCCTATTAAGGATGGTAATAATATATTATATGCTTGTCACACACACCCACATCAATATATCCGCATGCATTAGTTTGTCAAAGTAATACATATATGCAGGCCCGCAAGCACACATGTGCATTAATTAGTACAAAAAAGGCGTCAAAAATCGCTAAGTCAGCTTCGAGGTAGCGCTAGTGTCTCTTCACAACAATTTTCTTGCCCTTCTTTTTCGCGGTAGAATACTTTAGGCCGGCCACCTTGAGATTTCTTCTCGTGTACGGGGAACCTTTAGCCGGTAGGGTGGTCTTCCTTCTTACTTTAGCATAAGTAGTAGGCTTGTCGAAGTACTTCTCGAATTCCTCTTCGATCTTGGGATCGCCGTTCTTGTTGATGTCTTGCTTGCAGGTAGGTCCTTCGATTCCGATGATGCTCCTCTTTCCCCTCCTCACGACAACACGGCTTGGCTTTGCCGGGTCGGTAATGAAGAAGCATTGATCAACTTGGCTAGCGAGCACCCATGGCTTATTTTTTGTGGAGGCGTTCTTCGATTTGGCATCGGGTATAACCATGGTGGTGAAAAACCGGCCATCTTTTTCGACACTCTTGGCCCATCTGGCACGAAACATCGGCACCGTCACTCCGTAGTAGTCGAGTTCCCATATCTCCTCGATCCTTCCGTAGAATATTTCCTTGACATTAGTCTCATCATCGGCGTATGATAGCATAGTTACTCCTGAGTTTTGGTATTCGCTATTCTTGTCCTTCTCCTCGGTGTAGGATCTATAGTCGTTGATGTCGTATGTCTGATAGGTCCTAGCGTTGTGCTCGGGGCCCTGTGACAGTGAGAATATGAGTTTCTGATCTTCAGTATAAGGAGTCGGCATGGGAGTTTCCAGTAGCCTTTTCTTGAACCACCCCGTGAAGCTGGTGTTGTGCTCTCTGGTTACGTCTCCCTTCTTCCTTGTCTTGCCCAGGTTATTAGCGAGCTTCTGCTCGGTTAAGGTTTTGTGCTCATCCACCCAGGGGCCGACTAACTCTATGTGTTGTAGGGCGACTCGGTTTGCCCTGTCAAAGTCAGCGCGTTCGAGTTAGATGCCGACGTCGAGTGCACGGTAGCCCTCGCGGTGACTAAATCCAGTGAGCCTCCCTAAGTGCTTCCTGGTGGGAAGACTGACATCCTGGTTCTCAATGCTTAGGTAGTTCTGGCAGAAGGAGATACACTCGCAGGTCAGAAAGCCCTTGGTTATGCTTCCATCTGGATGGGACCTATTGTGAACGAATCCTTTAAAGACACCATTCAGCCTTTCGAACAACATCATGTTGTGCAGGAACGCCGGCCCGAGCTGGATGATGTCATCCATGACATGGACAAGCAGATGCACCATGATGTATAAGAATGTGGGAGGGAAGTAAATATCGAGCTCGCATAGTATCTCGACGATCTCTTCAGCTTGCCGAGCTGCTTCACACCGACAGACTTCCTAGATATGACGTCGAAGAAGTTGCAGAGGCCAAACAACGTCTCATGGACGTGCTTGTCCATTATCCCTCGGATCGCAACAGGAAGTATCTGCGTCATCAGCACGTGACAGTCGTGAGACTTCATCCCGCTGAACCTCTTCTTTGCTACGTCCAGATATCTACTTATCTTCCCAGAGTAGCCGTGGGGAACCTTGACTCCTATGAGGCAACTAAAAAACCTCTCAAGCTCCTCCTCTCTCAGAGTAAAGCGTGCAGCTTTAAGCACCACCCCATTCTTCTTAGCCCTTTTGCGGTGAGCCTGGGTCCCTTCCGCCTATTCATCGTCATCGCCGGCATCGTCACTATCAGGGTAGTGAAGTTCCTTCTTAACGCCAAGCAATTTCAGGTCGCTTCTTGCTTTCGGCCCATCCTTGGTCCTATCCGGCATGTTCATCAGAGTGCCGAGCAGGCTCTCGATAATGTTCTTCATGATGTGCATCATATCGAGGCCATGGGGCATGTGGAGGACCTTCCAGTAAGGCAGGTCCCAGAAAACAGACCTCTCCTTCCATACTCCATGCAATGGTGGCGGCTGTTCCCTCGGTCGCTTCTTTCCCGGCGCAGGGCAGTCTTCCCAATTGTCTAGAAACTCCTTGATTTCTTTGCCGCTCAATGGTCATGGGGCATTATCAAGCTCGTCTTTGCCATTGAACAGGTCTCCCCGTTTTCTCCACGGGTGATCCTTGTGGAGCCACATTCGAGTCCTCTGGAACACGGTTTTCGAAGACCCGGCATCCCTCGGCAGATGTAGATGCGGGGTCTTATCCATGCACCTAACACATGCACAGAATCCATGGTTCACCTGGCACGCTACATATTCGTTACCAGGATAGTCATGCACCGTCGTGAGCAACGCGGCTCTCAGGTAAAAATAATCTCCAGTGTAGGCATCCCACGTACGTGTCGGCGTCTCCCACAATGTCGCTAACTCCTTTTCCAAGAGCCTGAGATACAGATGCATGTCGACACCCGGTTGTTTCGACCCCTGGATAAGGATACTCATGTGTACGTACCGCTGCTTCGTGCACAGCCAGGGGGGGAGGTTGTATGGCCGTACAAACACGGGTCAGGTGTTGTGCGTGCTACTATGGTTGCCAAAGGGATTGAGTCCGTTGGTGCTCATGCCCAGCCTGACGTTCCTTGGATCGAGCCCAAACTCATCTTGGAATTTGATGTCTAGCGCGTTCCACTGGCTAGCATCTGCAGGGTCTGTCAGGATCTCGCCCTTCTCCGGGTCATCTTCCAGCTTCTCCCTCTTCGCGTGCCATTTTCATGAGCTCTGCTTCCTTAGGGTCTACGAAATACCGCTGTAGACGAGAAGTGATAGGAAAGTACCACACCACTTTTCAGGGAACTTTCTTGTTCCCTCTCTTGTACCGTCCTTGGCCACACACCGGGCATGTGGTTCTATTCTTGTACTCGTTCTGATAAAGTGCACAGTCGTTGATGCATGCGTGTTACTCACGTATGGCATGTCTAGTGGGCAAACTACTTTCCTCGCCTCCTCGATACTTGTTGGCAGTGTGTTGTCCTTGGGAAGACGAGCGTGCCAGAATTTCATGTGAGCGTTGAAGCTAGTGTCAGTCCATTTGTGCTCCGCCTTCATCTCCAAATCCTTCAGCGTTACACTCAAGCGTGTATCCTCGGGCTGGCACCCAAGATACAATGGAGTCCTCCCGTCTACCTCCATCTGTGCCAGCTTGGCTTTCTCTCTGGCTGCAGCTTTCGTGTTGGTCGTCTGCTTGAGGAGAATTTCTTGAAGATGAGGGTCCCGCAATGCTGAAGTTAGCACTGTATTCGTGCTCCCTTCTTCTCCTCCACCACCATCTGCTCCGGCATCATCTCCTTCATGATGATCGTGTCCGCCATCATTTCCTTCTTCATGATGACCATGTTCTCCTTCATCATGATGACCATGTCCGGGAGACCCTTCGTCTTCTCCCCCGCCCCTGGCCTCTTCTTCATCATGGCCACCGCCATCTGCCGACGGCTCCTCATTCACTAAGAAGCCGGGCATGAAACCACGCATGAGAAGGTGAGACTCCAGTTGTCCGAAATCAGGGTTGATCCACTTCCGGTGTTTGCACGTTTGGCATGGACATCTTATCTTCGTCATGTTGTTCTGAACCATATCGGCCACCGCGTCAGCCTTGTATCTAACCACCCAGCGTTCGCTCATATGGATGACCATGGTCGCTTGCGTGTGAACATAGACAAAATTAAAGAGAGTGTGTTAGAACCATGCACACACATGACGCACACACATTATGCATGATTGCCAGAAAATTTCGGCATGAACTATCCTAAAAGTAGGACGTATGGCTAGTGCAGAAATTTGCCGAAATGGACGTGTATCAACATTTCGGCAAACCTCCATGCATCCGACGCCAGCAACATGCATTCAAGCACAACACAAAGCTCCTCTAGAAGCAAGCAGGCATGCATTCAACTAACACAACAAAACGCGAAGGAACGTCGTCTCGCCATCTCACACCGCCCGCGGGACCATCTTCACCTACAAAACATCCATATAAACACACAAGTTGTAACATCCCAGCATTTAGGAATTAATGAAGGGTAGATTTAAGAATTTGAAATACTACATGCATTCATCTGTGAAAATGTGGGTAAATTTTTCGCCAAATAAAAACGTAAAGTGATCAAGGTTTCTTTCATACTTTGAGAGTAGGTTTAGTCTTAAAGTATGATTGCTATAGACTTTATATGATCTTTGAGGAATTATGTGTTTTGGGAAATGAATTTGAATTTTAAACTTGAGTGTTTGAATTATAATTCAAATGATTTTTGAATAATGTTTGAATCTTGATTTAATTAAGAGTTAACCAATATAACTCAAACTTTATTTAAAGAAAGCAATTAAGAATATGAATATCTATTTCATATTTTCATTCAACAAATAAGTTACAAAAATGTAACTTATTAGAAACATCCACAATCTTCACCATAGCAAATAAATAAAGAATAAGAATATTTCTTTATTGATAATAGTATAATCTTTATTACAAAATAATAAAATGAAGCTTACAAAAGAATAGAACTAAAATTACAAAAGAATAAAGAAAATTACATATGACTAATCTACAAATAAACCTAACCAAAAATCTTGAATTCCCAAGTCTGGTACCTGCAAAACAAACATAAATAAAAAATAAAGAAGGTTAGGGTTAGTATTGTTTTACTCTCAGACTTGTCAGTGAAGTGCACTAATCAAGAATCATCATTGAGTAATTTCATAAAAAGGGGCAAGTTTCACCAATATGAAAGAATGTATCTTTCATAATTTTAAGCTAGAAGTCAAATGACAGAAAGGAGGAGAAAGTTTCACCAGCCAGGTAAAAGTAACCAGATAACAGTCAATCTCAAATTCAGAGCATATCCACAGGTTGCACAGCAAGCACATAGGAAGGACACACACCAGATTGCATGGTGTGTGCTGTCAGCACCTTAGCAACAGCCCAGCAACACAAAACCATCAACACAGCCGTGGGAAAGCACACAACCTCATCTTCTTGCTCATACACATCAAACATCAGCAACCTAGCCACAGCCAAACCTGCCAGACTAAACCATAAACCAGATCATCTCAGAACTCACCAAGATGGTGACATAAGGAGGGGGTGGATCAGGTGGACAGCAAGGTCAAGACCAAGCTACCAGGAACTACAAGGTAGATAGCAAGATCAAGGACAAGTTCCGGAAGCTGTAAGCAGTAGGGACAGCAACAAGAGAAGGACCAGATCAAGCCAGCAGGATCAGGCTATCAGATCAACAAGTTGCAACCACAACAACAACAACAGTTGTGGTGAGTTATATAAAACCCACACATGATCTGTTTATCATATCAAAGAATCATGTGTTGTTTTATATATAACCTCTTAGTATTCATCCAAGTGGGATGAATCCATCCTAGAAGGTTTTAAAAAAATTAAAATCATAATCACAAGATCAACATACCAGTATAACCAGGATCTCAGACCAACATCATTAATCCTGGTTACAAAAGCCCAATCATATATTTCAATATCGCCCAAAGGAAAGATTATGAAATCTGGGCACACCTCTTAAAAGAGTAGCACCTCAGTATCCATAAATCCTATGGATCCATGCAAAACCATTAGCACACCCATTGTTTTCCAATTATGCTTCAAGAATTAGCAGCTGGTAATTCTACCAGAATATTTCTACCAGGGACGGCCATTAGGAAACTAGTTCCTATGCCTCAGACTAACATCATAGGCAGGAGAATTAAAAGAAGCTTTCATTTTATCTTGCCAGTATTAATCACAAGCACTGTCAGAGCTAAGCTCAGGATTAGGACCCAATCCCTTGTGTGCCAGTTTATAATGGTATCACAAGGACAAGTTCTAATAAGCTAATCCCAATCTTTACTTAGCTTTCACAAATAAAAAGGGACAAGCCACTAAATATCATCTTCCTGAAATCAAATGCCAGGAATCATCATGAAACACATTTATACATCTATAGAAAATCATTAACATATAATGATTATATTCAGTATGTATATTCTCATACAAGCCAACCATTATAAATGCATTAAGCAATTACTGATAGAACTACTGTCAGTATAATCATCTTGACAGTGGAAAGTTCTCAGATCAACAACATTTCCAAGTAGGGATTTTGTAGAAACACTAACATTGGATCATAGTAAATTACCACTGGAATAAGTCTGACAAGCCACTAGCATCACCAAAGCCAACTACAAATAATAATCCATAGCAAACAGTCATTCATCATGCTCAAGGATTATCACCACTAGATCCAAATCATCATAGATATGATCAACAGAGGCATATGAACCCTAATCACAACAAGAACCCTAATTAGGATATGAACCCTAATTAGAGGGTATCCACTAGATGCACACAGAGAGATTCATGATGATAGGATGAACTAAGATCCACAGAGGCAACTTACCCGGGGTCCTCGCTGACAAATTGAAGAGGAAGAAGAAGGGCCGACGTTCTCGCGGCGGCACGGGGAGCACCCAGAGGGTGCTGCAACCCGCACCAGCCACGGCAACGGCCACCGCAGCACACGAACACCGCACACAACCACAGGTGGGTCCATGGCAGCGGTGGCAACACCCAACCCAAAACCTAGGGTTTGGGAACGGGGTGAACCTGGCCACAGGGGAGCTCCGAAATCAAATCCAGTAGGATAGGAGGAAAGGGCGCAGTCGACAACCTCCTCCTGCACCACGACAGCAACCAGAACGGTCCACGATGACGGGAATCATCGGCGGCGACATCACTGACCACGTGGTCGGGGATGGAGGAGGAGAGGAGTGAGCTCGAGGGTGAGAGACAGCGAGTGGGTGGGCTAAGTTGGGCCAAAACCCTTTAGGGTGGCTGTTTTGACTATGTCTCATGGGCCACAAGGGCCCAATAAGAATAAGCCAGCCCAAAAAACCTTTAAGGCCTGTTTTAATAAATAGAAAAAGACCAAAAAGCCCCTAAACTTAATTAAATTTTATAAAATAAATTAAAAGTCCAAAAATTATAAATAAAATATTTTTGGATTCACAATAATCCACACTGTCCAAATAAATTAATAAATAAAATTTTAGACATATAAATTTTATTAAGAATTTTGTAATTTATATAATCCTTATGGAATTTTAAAAAATTATTGAAAGGTGATAAGATTAAATAAAAATCACTTTCATCATATATTAATATTGTAGTATTTTAGAAAAATACTAAATAAATATTTAATAACAATTTTTGTCATTTAAGTAATAATTCTTAAAAGAATTATTAAAACAATAAAATCAAATAAAAAGGGAAATAAAATAAAAGAATACAATATTCTATTATAAATATTAAAAAACTAATATTTATAAATCCTTTATTATTAAAAAGAATTTTTATAATAATGGGGATAATGCATATCAAGTTAAATGATGCATTACATTACTTTGCATAATCATTTTGCTTCTTTAAATATTTTCCTTACCGGGCAATAATGATGTTTTTGTAGACATAGAATCTCAAGGTCCAGTGCAAGCATCAGACTTCACTACCTTGCCATCACAAGGCAAGTTCATCACCTGCTCATATCCTTTGAAGAGTCTTTATCAAAGTATTTGCAAATTGTGTGTTATCATATATACTCTAAAATAAAGAAAATATTAATTTCACAAATAAAGAAATCATAGATATCATCCTAAGTGATGATATAATGGAGCAATAGAACTTAGGGTTCTATTTTCAACAATGATGATAAATTAGGGACTTAATAACCCCTAACATCATTGATTCTAGCGTCGTATATTACTCGTTAGCCATGAGATTTGGAATGGGACAGAGAAGTCAGCTGTATCTTCTTCCTCTCCCATGAAGTCGGATGTGCAGGTCATGGAAGTTATCCTCGTAGCATGCATATTAATTGGTAATTCATACAGGATATGCAGCATATGGGTGGGAACCCTCATCGTCCCACGATAGTTCTGGCATCTAACGGTTTGTACAAACCATTGTCGTTATTCATTATGTGGGCATGGTGTACACTAAGGAGGCATGCGAGGTCGCGAAGGGGGCAGTGATTGGCTTGGACCAACTACTGGGCCCCACATCATGGAATTGTAGACGGGAAAGTACGCCCGGTTGTGCAACAAGGAGTTGATCTCTCATGGGTAAACTAACGCACCTCTGCAGAGTGTAAGAATTGTAACTTGTTACTCCCTGTTCCGGGAAGGAGCTATGAACGCGGCAGGAAAGGAACTCCACGATAGTTCTTGTCAACCTGTGAAGGCTGATTGTCATAGATTTTGATAATAAAATCAATTTTTGAAGAAATATTTACAAAAACTACATAGTGCCAAGGACTTATAGTCCGAGGTGGTAGTTAGAGCATCAAACTTGCCACCTTGCATATAATGAACTTGTTGGGTAACGTTGTTACTCATCCTTTCCTTTGATCCCTTGCTTAGACTCTGAGGATCCCGAAGACGTGCCAATGTATGAAGTTGAATATCAAGAAGATATGTTCTACGAGGAGCCTGACCTGTCAGGAGGTGTTTAAGGAGTGGATTACGAAATCCGCTATGGTGTTGACGATAACGAATCCAACTAAGTACCCTAGTTAGTAGTAACCAATGGAGCCGATCAGCATGAACTCTATAGAATAAGCTGCTGAGCTCAACTCCTAGTCGGAGTTGCTACTTTGAAATTCTGCTGAAACACTTTATATTTTTGTTTGTAAGTTGAACCTTTTGAAGTCTTGAACTTCTGTTATTGTAATAATAATAATGTGTGAATGTTTGTAATATGGACCCGCAATGTTTTTGTTGTACCACTACGAGGGATGTGATATTTACAGAACGGTGTTCTGTGAGTGTCATGTCAACGACTATAGTGTACTACACATGCAGTGGTATGCTGGGTCACCGCAGTTGGTATCATAACAAATTGCTTTGACCTTAGGTTGGAAACCTAGTAAAGGGTATTACCTGTAGGAAAGCTTAGAAACAATAAAGAATTCTCTAAAAGTATATAATGGGTATTCAAATGAGAATATTCTGTTATATATTCTAGTGCGATAATTCTTTGTTATGATGCAATATATTATTTGATACTAATCAAAACTATTTTCTGATATACAGAGGTATGGCACCAAAGTTTCCAAAACAGACTTTGGTAAGGAAAGAGGTGAGTCTTGATGATTATCAAGGATCATTCATAGACCAACTTCGTCAACTTTTAAAGATCTTTAGTTGTCCAACTAGAGTTCCAGTGAACACTATCACTTACCTTGATGGCCGGATGTTATCCAAGTATCGTGTGAGTATCCAACTTCCAGAGGAGTTTGGATTATATCACGATCTACCTATAGCTGAAGGTTGGAGTCACTTAGCAGCATATCATGTTGCTATTGTGGAGGCGATAGATAATATTCGGGAGCATAAAACCAAGGAGTTCGAAGGTAGCACATTCTCTGTGATTCCTCATGATTCTATAGACTCGGAGCCTATAGCGGATCATCTTACTTTGGTTAAGAAGCATCCTAAGTTACCTTCCAAGTTTATGGATAGATACCAAACACTCGTTGCGTATTTTTACAAGACACATCAAGTGATTGTTGAAGATAAAAATGATATGTTAGAGGATCTAACTGATCCGGAAAGGAGGAAGCAGTTAGCATTCCAGTTAGAGAAGGAAGCAGGTAGTAGCTCAACAACTATCTTTAAGGATATACCTATAGATCCTGGATCTTTTATACCATATCCTTATTCACCAAGACCTGAACCTATACGTGATCCTACTATGGATATGAGGTATGGAGTACCACAGGGCTCAGAGGATGGTTCTGCAAATAATGGCAGAAATCTGTCAAAACAGACCAGCAGGTAGAAACCGATTTTTTCGAACATCTTTTGTTGCTCAAATAAAAAAGTGTTAAACTAACGAAAGTTATCTAACATACTTGGGGATTTATTCCTAAATTGTGAGCTCAATCCGAGTTACAGAGCCTCCTCACGAATTTTTTGGTGGAGGACAGAAATCTTTTTCGGGACAACAACTCCCCAAATCTTACTTCCCTCTTATTAGAGGTCATTATTGGCACAAAAAGCAAACAGAAAGGATAAGGAGAGGTCATTACTGAAGTAATAACTTCCAAGACTCAAGGAAACTCTTGGGTTATCTCCCAACAAGTACTTTTCTTTAACGCCTTTAAGTTAGGCACAAGAAGCAAGAAGAATCAAGTATTTTCCAATGAAGAATTGCCCCTCTTGTTCCTTCTTTTCTTACCTTTCTTTTTCTTTTTAGGGAAGATATGATTGCTTACCGGTGGAGTAAAGTGCATGATGCCTTGTTCCACGTCTATTACTGCCCCAAGGTGGTTCAGTAGATATCTTCCAAGTGTGATCTGTCCTTTGCCTACGCATTCAATAACAAGATAATCAGTGGACACCATTTTCCTTGAGATTTTTGTAAACACACCTTCAGCTATTCCAATGGGTAATATAGTGGCATTGTTGGTAAGAGAGATTTTTTCTCCTCTTTCAATAAGCCCCCAAAGACTCAAGGAATCAAAAATATCTTTGGGCATGAGACAAAATTCAGACATGATATCACAGCGAGCATCAAAGAGTGTAGTGTTTATTGAGACTTTAATTGTGGGAAACCAATTTGAAGGCTCGGAATTTATGGGAACATAATCATGGTAAGCCCTAAGAGTGTGATAGCAACTATTCATGGCAGCAATACTGGTCTCAAGATGGTTCAACCAAGCAAAAATACTTGTGAAAGAGGAATCAGACTTGCTAGGTGTATCATAGATCATGATTAATTTTTTTATAGCATCATAAGCTTCATCCTCAGTACAAAGCAAAAAATCTTTTTCAGCCACAGCATCCAAAGCATATCTATAACGAATAGTAATACCGCGGTAGAAACTATCAATAACCAAGCTAAGACTCATCTTAGGCTCAGTTTCCCTTTGTAAAGAAGAGATTCTAGACCAAGCTTCTTTGAAACTCTCTTCACTTTTTTGTTTAAAAGTAAAGATCTTTTCCATAGGTGTCACAGAGATTGGATCAAAACCAGACATGGTAGTAACTAAGGTAGGAACTATTTTTTTGTGTGTTTTTGAATAAACAAAGCAAACCAAGCTAGATTATTTTTTTTGGGTTTTTTGGAAAGAGGCAAAAAAAAACAAGCAAAAGAAACAAAGCAAACTAAAAACAAAGTAAAGAGAAAGGAAGTGAAGGACTCCCGTAGTGACGACGTCCTTAGCCTCCCCGGCAACGGCGCCATAAAGTACTTGATGCTACACTCAACAGGGAGGAAGAGTGCTTCGTTGGAAACCCCAAGAGCAAGGTATGAAGAGTACAGCAGCAAGATTTTCCTCAGTACAAACCGACGTTATCGAACTAGAAGGAGGAAGGAAACGTCACACATGTGTTGGAAGCAACGTGGAGACCTGCACAACACAAACTCAAGACTCTGTCCCATCGAATCAGTGAGGTTGTCAAGCTCACCGGTTTGCTATAACAAAGGATTAAACATATGGTGTGGAAGGTAATGGTTTGTAGCAAGTAAACAAGTAATATTGGAAGATGTATCAATGGTAAAGATTGGACCGGGGTCCATAGTTCACTAGAGGTCTCCTCCTTAGATAAACAACATGGCTTGAAGGGCAAACAAATTACAGTTGGGCAATTGACAGGAACTGAGCAAGGAATAACAATGCAACTACTAGCCAGAAAGATCCTATGAGGTTGATTGGGAAATACAACAATATACATAGACCATAATCCAACTGCATCTATGACTAGAAGTCCACCTTAAGGTTATCATCCGAACCCCCTCCAGTATTAAGTTGCAAGCAAGAGACAACCGCTTTAAGCAAAGTGTGTAAGGTAAACAGTCCACGTGTTCCATGAACAAGAGACCGTTGTTTTCTCCCTAGTAGCAACATCACATCTACAACCGAAGAGATTATTGTCACTTCCCTTGGAAACTAGAGGCATGAACCCACTATCGAGCATAAATACTCCCTCTTGGAGTCACTAGCAACTACTTGGCCAAGATAACCACTAGCAACGGATAGCATGCAAGATCACAAACAACACAGACATGATAGAATCATAAAGATAGAACCATTAATCAAACCAACATAATAATCTCAATATCCATCGGATCCCCGCAAACACAACATGCATGATTATAGATAGATTAGATATTGATCATGAATAGAGCTCACAAGATCTGTACATTAAAGCACAAAGGAGGAGATACAACCATCTAGATACTACATGAACCCATAGTCCAAGGTGGAACTACTCACAAATCATACTGAAGAGAAGGCCTCCAGGATGATCTCCCCTCCGGCAGGGTGCCGGGAAGAGATTCAGATCCCCCCGATCTAGGGATGATGGTGGCGGAGGCTATAGAAGGTTTCGTGGAATATTGATTGGGTACTCAGGGTTTCTGCATCGGGGGCTTCTTATAGGCGAAGGGGGAGGCCGAGGAGGCCGCCAGGGTCGCCAAACCCTAGCCAGGCGTGGGGCTGGGCCCACCCATGCCTAGGGTGGGTTTGGCCCCCCTAGCTGGCCCCTTCGGCCCCCTCTGTACTTCTTGTTC
The DNA here is from genome assembly GCA_916181665.1 of Avena sativa. Lineage (NCBI taxonomy): Eukaryota > Viridiplantae > Streptophyta > Magnoliopsida > Poales > Poaceae > Avena > Avena sativa. The sequence continues at coordinate 499,745,902 of OV702299.1, read as the reverse complement.
CCCACGGAAAGTAATTGACTTTGACGTTTGTCCCGTCCAATTCCGAGAATATTTCTTTACTAACTTTTCTGAAACCAAAAACATCAGAAAACAGGCATCTGGCACTGTTGTAACGTGTTAGTAGGTTAGTACCAGAAAACATGTAAAAATCACCTCAAAATGTGGACGAGTAAAGCAAAGTAGATACTAAACAAGCATGGAGCATCAAAAATTATAGATACGTTTCTAACGTATCAGTTGCATGGGAGGGTCCCTGTCTGCACCCCCCAACACCCAACCCAACTCGAAGCGCATGACGCCATCATCCATGGGCTTGCAGTGCATCGTGCGGTTCGCTGGTTGTATTATCTTGCCCGTAGCAACATCCTAAACTCGCCGCCGGGCACCTTGTGCAGGAGCACGCACGGAGTGTCCTGAGGCATATAGATATGCATCATGAGATGGCAGCCAATCAAAGGCATTAAGTAGAGCACGCTGCCTAACTACTTATTTTACCTTGGTAAGGGCGCCGAGCTCGGCTAATTTTGAGACACGGGCGGCCGGCGGCTGGTCGTTATTCTTCTCCGGATCAGGTGCATTAGGAAGCACCGCTACCGCCGGCTGCTGCGCCTTGGTAGTCTCGGCAGGAGGGGGCAGCTCCGGCGCATCCAACTCCATCGGTTGCGCCGTGGGGATGGAGGGCAGCGGGGTAACCATGTCCAGCGACACTTGGTGGCTCGAGGTGCTTCCGCCGGCGCTGGGCACTTGTATCGGCCCCACCTGACCATCCGCATTCCATTTTGCTATCCCCTCCATCAGCCGAGGGGGTAGCATCTCCAGGATCTTCTGCTGCACTATAGCGTTCACCTTGTCCTGGCCCACCTTACTGGCCTCCAGATACGCGATCTTCCGCTTTAGCTCTTCCTTCTCGGCTTGATCCTGAGCCGCCGACTGGGTCCGCCTATCCTTTCTCTTCTTGGCTTCCTCGTTGTAGTACTCGTGGAACTTTGTGCTCGTACCAAAGCTAGAGATACGGCCAGCTGACGTGGGCGGGTTGGACTTCTACCTCACCTTGTAGGCGTTGGTCGCCCTGTTGAAAACTGTGTCCCATGGCTCCGTCGAGCCCTAGGACGACGGGTCCAGCGCCTCATGCGCAGCCTTGATTTCAGCGTCCTGCGGACAAGGAAAGGTGAACCCAGATTTAGGAACTTGCCTTCATTATTCAAAATAAACCAAATGGACTGCGGGTAAATTCCTTACCAGCTTCTCCTCAAACTTCCTAACATCTTCATCGTCGGTGACGAATTCCATGGTATCCTTTTCCAGATAGTAGCGGGCCCGGACAAAGTTCCGGGTCGGCTCGTCCGTGATTTTTAAAAACGGGTTTTCTTTTCCGAGACGCTCAACCTTGGCGTCCTCCCATGCCCATATGGCCTTCTTTCCGCTGTAATCGTCGCTTCCACATCGGTGGTTACCTATGTTCTGTTCCCGCATTTCCCTACCCCACTCCCTCCATGCCTTCGAATCATCAGTGTCCATCTCCGCCTTGAATATGTTGAACTCGTCTTCGTCGATCATGGGCTCACCCTTCTTGATCTTCTCCCAACTTTCCTTTTTCACGATCTTGTTCTTCACCCAGGTTCTCCAGCTGCTTAAGGCATTGGCCATCTTCGTGATGGCTAACATGTTCACCTTATTGGACGCTTCCAGTTTGTCGGTGTACGGGGCCCGGAACTTGTACCGTCGGTGAAGCTTCTTAAGGCAGTTCGCCACCAACCCTCATTCGCTTCACTTCGCAGGTGCTTCGTGTTGATCGACATGCTTTTCTCGGACGATGCACCCGAGTTGCATGCCAAACCTGGCGGCAACATCCGGAGGCTCCAACGGAAGGCCACTTTCTGAGACCAGAGTGATCTCGTCGATGGTGTCGACGAGCTTTTGCGGCTTCCGATCCTTCCCCGGCTTCTTCTTCTTCTTAAGAGACGGGTTGCTGCTACCGCCATCCATGCGGTCCCTGCCATCGGTCGTGCGGTCCCCACCATCGGTCGTGCGGTCCCCGCCATCGGAGGTGGTCGCATCCTCCTCCTCGGCTTCATATATCCGGTAGTCCTCGTCCCCCTCTTGCTCATCATCCCATCGTGGCCCGTAGAAGCTGCCACGTCCTCATGCTGAGACCCCGCCGCCTCGTGCTGCGACGCCACCTCCCAGAAAGCTTGGTCTTCGACACTCATGGCGGCCTTAGAAGTGCTGGCCCCATCGGCGACCGACATGTTTGCACACTTCTAAACAAATTAAACTAAGTTAGTCTTAATTAGTGTGGAAAATATTTAGAATGAGCTGACCATTTCTCCTGTAGTGTCGATTCACTTCCACTTCGGTCGAGAAATGGGGCTCATATGTCAAAAAAAATTACAAAGTGTCCGACCGAAAAATTCGGCATGACCTTTGCTATTTTTTTTGACATATGAGCCCCATTTCTCGACCGAAATGGATCGAAATCAACATTTTAGGAGAAATGGGCAGCTCGGGTGATTTTCCTGCAAACATTCCACATACAAAAAAGCACAAATAGTGCTCCAGATTTAAACAGTAGCAAAAACAACCACATATGGTGCTCCAGAATTAAACATTCCACATACAAAAAAGCACAAATAGTGCTCGACGGCCACATATATATGGTGCGCCAGATTTAAACAGTAGCAAAAATAGCCACATATGGTGCTCCATATTTAAACAGCAACACATACAAAAAAATCATAAATAGTAGCTTTGCATTTGTACTCCAGATTTGAGACCAAACATGATGCTCCAGATTTAAATAGTAGCTTTGCATATGGTGCTCCAGATTTAAATAGTAGCTTTGCATTTGTACAAAAAATCAAAAACAGTAGTTTTAAATAAGATTTGCATTTTAAATAGTGCAATAACAGTAGCTATAAATAACAGTAGCTTTAAAACTTATTTTTTGCAGTAAAAACAAATAAATTGACAGTCGTGAGTAAAAACAAATAAATTGACAAACAAATAAACTATTATTGCAAAACTTATTTAAAGTTACTGTTATTGCAAAACTTATTTGTTAGTGTCAAATAACCTACTTCAACCTACTGTCAAATAAAGATTAGCATCATCAGTAGAGAGAAATGTTCCCAGAATTATTCTTACTGCAACCTACTTATAAGAAAACAAAAAACCTACTTGTAAGGTACAGTTAATGCACTTTATTCTTACTGCACTTTAAGAATTATTCAAAGCTACTGTTATTGCACTTTATTCTTACTGCACAAGATCATAAGAAAACAAAAAACCTACTTGTAAGGTAGGCAGCAAGGACACAAGAATATTAAACAGTATGAATCAAGATTTCATTCAGATTTAAACAGTACCAATCAAGGTTGGCAACCACTACTATCCAGATTTAAACAGTGAAAATGTAGGTATGTCAGAGATAAATTGCGCTCATTTGCTGATCAGTTCAGTAGAGGCGAGCTAATGAGCTATATGAAGTAATCTCATAAGTAAGTAAGTAGTAAAGGGGAAAGGAATTTTTTCAAGCAAGAACTCCAGATATTTATGGAAAAAATATCATCATGGTCACAGAGAGCGTGATGTTCCGAATACCTTTGGTTTTTTGGGATTTTTAAGAAATCTACTCCTCTACTTTAAAAACCGAGGATCAGACTACAACAGTAACAAACCAACAAACAAAACAAACAACAGTTGCACTTATATATTAATCCTAGACACTTGCACAAGTTATAAAAACATCCTTTTCTTCGGGACAGTGAAAGCATTCAGATGGACGTCCTCTCATTGTTCGCCCCATAATAAACATGTGTACTCTGGAGCACCATGCATGCATGTATAAGTAACAACATACTAAAGCTAACCATGACCAAACAGAGGACAGATAAAACGAAGATGGCACATCTAGTAAATCCAGCACTCACCTCTATGCTTCAGGGAGACACCTCGAAGCAGAGCAGGACCGCCGCAAAACCAGCAAGAAAACGAATTGAGCTTCAGAAAAAAGACCAAAACACCAAGTGAGTTGACACCAGAGGAGGAAGGGGGCAGGGACGAAGGAGGGGAGGGGGTAACTTGCTGGGGGTATGGTGGCTGTGGTGGTCCTGGACGCCGGTGGAGCCTCCTCCTCCTCCTGGTGCTCTGCGCGCATGAACCACGGTGAGGTCAGCGTGGACAGAGGTGGAAGGGGCAGGGAAGAAGGAGGGGAGGGGGCCACCGGTGCAGGGTGTGGTGGCCGTGGTGGTCCTGGACGCCGACAGAGCCTCCTCCTCCTCCTGGTGCTCTGCGCGCATGAACCATGGCAAGGTCAGTGTGGACAGAGGAGGAAGGGGGCAGGAAAGAAGGAGGGGAGGGGTCACCTACGCGGGGTGTGGTGGCCGTGGTGGTCCTAGATGCCGGCGGAGCCTCCTCCTCCTGGTGCTCTACGCGCATGAACCACGGTGAGGTCAGCATGGATAGAGGAGGAAGGGGCTAGAGAAGAAGGAAGGAAGGGCCGGGGGTCACCTGCGGGGTGGTGGTGGCGATGGTGGACGGCGGGAGCGGCACGGCAGGGAAAGTGTGGCCCGGCGGCGAGATCGAGCGCGGTGGCACGGCTAGCTAGGGTTCGTCGAAACGGTTTGGGGGAAAGTAAAGATGGAAGAAGCGCCGCGTGGCTCAAAATGGCTAAGTCCCAGAATTCTGTGGCGCATCTGTTAGATATGCGCCACAGAATTTTTACTAATGATACAAAAACGAGTGTTGCACATATGTGACATCAAACACATCTCACTGCATTGGTTCAGCGCTTGCTCCACCACACTGATGCCCTAGGTTCGATTCCTGGCGGCCCCAATTTTTTTTTTATTTTTTGTAAAATATTTTAAGGATGGTAAAAATATATTTAAGGAAAGAAGTAATATATTTGACTATTAAAAAAAATAATTAATATATTTATTTTATAAAAAATATTTTAAGGATGGTAATAATATATTAAAAACAAGAACTAATATATTTGCCTATTAAGGATGGTAATAATATATTATATGCTTGTCACACACACCCACATCAATATATCCGCATGCATTAGTTTGTCAAAGTAATACATATATGCAGGCGCTCAAGCACACATGTGCATTAATTAGTACAAAAAAGGCGTCAAAAATCGCTAAGTCAGCTCCGAGGTAGCGCTAGTGTCTCTTCACAACAATTTTCTTGCCCTTCTTTTTCGCGATAGAATACTTTAGGCCGGCCACCTTGAGATTTCTTCTCGTGTACGGGCAACCTTTAGCCGGTAGGGTGGTCTTCCTTCTTACTTTAGCATAAGTAGTAGGCTTGTCGAAGTACTTGTCGAATTCCTCTTCGATCTTGGGATCGCTGTTCTTGTTGATGTCTTGCTTGCAGGTAGGTCCTTCGATTCCGATGATGCTCCTCTTTCCCCTCCTCACGACAACACGGCTTGGCTTTGCCGGGTCGGTAATGAAGAAGCATTGATCAACTTGGCTAGCGAGCACCCATGGCTTATTTTTTGTGGAGGCGTTCTTCGATTTGGCATCGGGTATAACCATGGTGGTGAAAAACCGGGCATCTTTTTCGACACTCTTGGCCCATCTGACACGAAACATTGGCACCGTCACTCCGTAGTAGTCGAGTTCCCATATCTCCTCGATCCTTCCGTAGAATATTTCCTTGACATCAGTCTCGTCATCGGCATATGATAACATATTTACTCCTGAGTTTTGGTATTCTCTATTCTTGTCCTTCTCCTCGATGTAGGATCTATAGTCGTTGATGTCGTATGTCTGATAGGTCCTAACGTTTCGCTCGGGGCCCTGTGAGAGTGAGAATATGAGTTTCTGATCTTCAGTGTAAGGAGTCGGCATGGGAGTTTCCAGTAGCCTTTTCTTGAACCACCCCGTGAAGCTGGTGTTGTGCTCTCTGGTTACGTCTCCCTTCTTCCTTGTCTTGCCCAGGTTATTAGCGAGCTTCTGCTCGGTTAAGGTTTTGTACTCATCCACCTAGGGGCCGACTAACTCTATGTGTTGTAGGGAGACTCGGTTTGCCCTGTCAAAGTCAGCGCATTCGAGTTAGATGCCGACGTCGAGTGCACGGTAGCCCTCGCGGTGACTAAATCCAGTGAGCCTCCCTAAGTGCTTCCTGGTGGGAAGACCGACATCCTGGTTCTCAATGCTTAGGTAGTTCTGGCAGAAGGAGATACACTCGTAGGTCAGAAAGCCATTGGTTATGCTTCCATCTGGATGGGACCTATTGCGAACGAATCCTTTAAAGACACCGTTCAGCCTTTCGAACGGCATCATGTTGTGCAGGAACGCCGGCCCGAGCTGGATGATGTCATCCATGACATGGACAAGCAGATGAACCATGATGTATAAGAATGTGGGAGGGAAGTAAATCTCGAGCTCGCATAGTATCTCGACGATCTCTTCTTGTAGCTTGCCGAGCTGCTTCACACCGACAGACTTCCTAGATATGACGTCGAAGAAGTTGCAGAGGCCAAACTACGTCTCATGGACGTGCTTGTCCATTATCCCTCGGATCGCAACAGGGAGTATCTGCGTCATCAGCACGTGACAGTCGTGAGACTTCATCCCGCTGAACCTCTTCTTTGCTACGTCCAGATATCTACTTATCTTCCCAGAGTAGCCGTGGGGAACCTTGACTCCTATGAGGCAACTAAAAAACCTCTCGAGATCCTCCTCGCTTAGAGTAAAGCGTGCGGCTTTAAGCACCACCCCATTCTTCTTAGCCCTTTTGCGGTGACCCTGGGTCCCTTCCGCCTATTCATCGTCATCGCCGGCATCGTCACTATCAGGATAGTGAAGTTCCTTCTTAACGCCAAGCAATTTCAGGTCGCTTCTTGCTTTCGGCCCATCCTTGGTCCTATCCGGCATGTTCATCAGAGTGCCGAGAAGGCTCTCGGTAACGTTCTTCGTGATGTGCATCATATCAAGGCTATGGGGCATGTGGACGACCTTCCAGTAAGGCAGGTCCCAGAAAACAGACCTCTCCTTCCATACTCCATGCAACGGTGGCGGTTGTTCCCTCGGTCGCTTCTTTCTCGGCGCAGGGCAGTCTTCCCAATTGTCTAGAAGCTCCTTGATTTCTTTGCCGCTCAATGGTCGTGGGGCATTATCAAGCTCGTCTTTTCCATTGAACAGGTCTCCCCGTTTTCTCCACGGGTGATCCTTGCGGAGCCACATTCGAGTCCTCTGGAACACGGTTTTCGAAGACCCGGGATCCCTCGGCAGCTGTAGATGCGGGGTCTTATCCATGCACCTAACACATGCACAGAATCCATGGTTCACCTGGCACGCTACATATTCATTACCAGGATAGTCATGCACCGTCGTGAGCAACGCGGCTCTCAGGTAAAAATAATCTCCAGTGTAGGCATCCCACGTACGTGTCGGCGTCTCCCACAATGTCGCTAAATCCTTTTTCAAGAGCCTGAGATACAGATGCATGTCGACACCCGGTTGTTTTGACCCCTGGATAATATACTCATGTGTACGTACCGCTGCTTCGTGCACAGCCAGGGGGGAGGTTGTACGGCCGTACAAACACGGGCCAGGTGTTGTGTGTGCTACTATGGTTGCCAAAGGGATTGAGTCCGTTGGTGCTCATGCCCAGCCTGACGTTCCTTGGATCGAGCCCAAACTCATCTTGGAATTCGATGTCTAGCGCATTCCACTGGCTAGCATCTGCAGGGTGTGTCAGGATCTCGCCCTTCTCCGGGTCATCTTCCGGCTTCTCCCTCTTCGCGTGCCATTTTCATGAGCTCTGCTTCCTTAGGGTCTACGAAATACCGTTGTAGACGAGAAGTGATAGGAAAGTACCACACCACTTTTCAGGGAACTTTCTTGTTCCCTCTCTTGTACCGTCCTTGGCCACACACCGGGCATGTGGTTCTATCCTTGTACTTGATCCGATAAAGTGCGCAGTCGTTGATGCATGCGTGGTACTTCACGTATGGCATGTCTAGTGGGCAAACTACTTTCCTCGCCTCCTCGATACTTGTTGGCAGTGTGTTGTCCTTGGGAAGACGAGCATGCCAGAATTTCATGTGAGCGTTGAAGCTAGTGTCAGTCCATTTGTGCTCCGCCTTCATCTCCAAATCCTTCAGCGTTACACTCAAGCGTGTATCCTCGGGCTGGCACCCAAGATACAATGGAGTCCTCCCGTCTACCTCCATCTGTGCCAGCTTGGCTTTCTCTCTGGCTGCATCTTTCGTGTTGGTCGTCTGCTTGAGGAGAATTTCTTGAAGATGAGTGTCCCGCAATGCCGAAGTTAGCACTGTGTTCGTGCTCCCTTCTTCTCCTCCACCACCATCTGCTCCGGCATCATCTCCTTCATGATGATCGTGTCCGCCGTCATCTCCTTCTTCATGATGACCATGTTCTCCTTCGTCATGATGACCATGTCTGGGAGACCCTTCGTCTTCTCCCCCGCCCCTGGCCTCTTCTTCATCATGGCCACCGCCATCTGCCGACGGATCCTCATTCACTAAGAAGCCGGGCATGAAACCACGCGTGAGAAGGTGAGACTCCAGTTGTCCGAAATCAGGGTTGATCCACTTCCGGTGTTTGCACGTTTGGCATGGACATCTTATCTTCGTCATGTTGTTCTAAACCATATCGGCCACCGCGTCAGCCTTGTATCTAACCACCCAGCGTTCGCTCATATGGATGACCATGGTCGCCTGCGCGTGAACATAGACAAAATTAAAGAGAGTGTGTTAGAACCATGCACACACATGACGCACACACATATATGCATGATTGCCAGAAAATTTCGGCATGAACTATCCTAAAAGTAGGACGTATGGCTAGTGCAGAAATTTGCCGAAATGGACGTGTATCAACATTTCGGCAAACCTCCATGCATCCGACTCCAGCAACATGCATTCAAGCACAACACAAAGCTCCTCTAGAAGCAAGCAGGCATGCATTCAACTAACACAACAAAACACGAAGGAACGTCGTCTCGCCATCTCACACCGCCCGTGGGACCATCTTCACCTACAAAACATCCATATAAACACACAAGTTGTAACATCCTAGCATTTAGGAACTAACGAAGGGTAGATTTAAGAATTTGAAATACTACATGCATTCATCTGTGAAAATGTGGGTAAATTTTTCGACAAATAAAAACTTAAAGTGATCAAGGTTTCTTTCATACTTTGAGATTAGGTTTAGTCTTAAAGGATGATTGCTATAGACTTTATATGATCTTTGAGGAATTATGTGTTTTGGGAAATGAATTTGAATTTTAAACTTGAGTGTTTGAATTATAATTCAAATGATTTTTGAATAATGTTTGAATCTTGATTTAATTAAGAGTTAACCAATATAACTCAAACTTTATTTAAAGAAAGCAATTAAGAATATGAATATCTATTTCATATTTTCATTCAACAAATAAGTTACAAAAATGTAACTTATTAGAAACATCCACAATCTTCACCATAGCAAATAAATAAAGAATAAGAATATTTCTTTATTGATAATAGTATAATCTTTATTACAAAATAATAAAATGAAGCTTACAAAAGAATAGAACTAAAATTACAAAAGAATAAAGAAAATTACATATGACTATTCTACAAATAAACCTAACCTAAAATCTTGAATTCCCAAGTCTGGTACCTGCAAAACAAACATAAATAAAAAATAAAGAAGGTTAGGGTTAGTATTGTTTTACTCTCAGACTTGTCAGTGAAGTGCACCGATCAAGATTCATCATTGAGTAATATCATAAAAAGGGGCAAGTTTCACCAATATGAAAGAATGTATCTTTCATAATTTTAAGCTAGAAGTCAAATGACAGCAAGGAGGAGCAAGTTTCACCAGCCAGGTAAAAGTAACCAGATAACAGTCAATCTCAAATTCAGAGCATATCCACAGGTTGCACAGCAAGCACACAGGCAGGACACACACCAGATTGCATGGTGTGTGCTGTCAGCACCTTAGCAACATCCCAGCAACACAAAACCATCAACACAGCCGTGGGAAAGCACACAACCTCATCTTCTTGCTCATACACATCAAACATCAGCAGCCTAGCCACAACCAAACCTGCCAGACTAAACCACAAACCAGATCCTCTCAGAACTCACCAAGATGGTGACATAAGGAGGGGGTGGATCAGGTGGACAGCAAGGTCAAGACCAAGCTACCAGGAACTAGAAGGTAGATAGCAAGATCAAGGACAAGTTCCAGAAGCTGTAAGCAGTAGGGACATCAACAAGAGAAGGACCAGATCAAGCTAGCAAGATCAGGCTATCAGATCAACAAGTTGCAACCACAACAGCAACAACAGTTGTGGTGAGTTATATAAAACCCTCACATGATCTGTTTATCATATCAAAGAATCATGTGTTGTTTTATATCTAACCTCTTAGTATTCATCCAAGTGGGATGAATCCATCCTAGAAGGTTTTAAAAAAATTAAAGTCATAATCACAAGATCAACATACCAGTATAACCAGGATCTCAGACCAACATCATTAATCCTGGTTACAAAAGCCCAATCCTATATTTCAATATCGCCCAAAGGAAAGATTATGAAATCTGGGCACACCTCTTAAAAGAGTAGCACCTCAGTATCCATAAATCCTATGGATCCATGCAAAACCATTAGCACACCCATTGTTTTCCAATTATGCTTCAAGAATTAGCAGCTGGTAATTCTACCAGAATATTTCTACCAGGGATGGCCATTAGGAAACTAGTTCCTATGCCTCAGACTAACATCATAGGCAGGAGAATTAAAAGAAGCTTTCATTTTATCTTGCCAGTATTAATCACAAGCACTGTCAGAGCTAAGCTCAGGATTAGGACCCAATCCCTTGTGTGCCAGTTTATAATGGTATCACAAGGACAAGTTCTAATAAGCTAATCCCAATCTTTACTTAGCTTTCACAAATAAAAAGGGACAAGCCACTAAATATCATCTTCCTGAAACCAAATGCCAGGAATCATCATCAAACACATTTATACTTCTACAGAAAATCATTAACATATAATGATTATATTCAGTATGTATATTCTCATACAAGCCAACCATTATAAATGCATTAAGCAATTACTGATAGAACTACTGTCAGTATAAACATCTTGACAGTGGAAAGTTCTCAGATCAACAACATTTCCAAGTAGGGATTTTGTAGAAACACTAACATTGGATCATAGTAAATTACCACTGGAATAAGTCTGACAAGCCACTAGCATCACCAAAGCCAACTACAAATAATAATCCATAGCAAACAGTCATTCATCATGCTCAATGATTATCACCACTAGATCCAAATCATCATAGATATGATCAACAGAGGGATATGAACCCTAATCACAACAAGAACCCTAATTAGGATATGAACCCTAATTAGAGGGTATCCACTAGATGCACACACAGAGATTCATGATGATAGGATGAACTAAGATCCATAGAGGCAACTTACCCGGGGTCCTCGCTGACAAATTGTAGAGGAAGTAGAAGGGCTGACATTCTCGCGGCGGCACGGGGAGCACCCAGAGGGTGCTGCAACCCGCACCAGCCACGGCAACGGCCACCGCAGCACACGAACACCGTACACCACCACAGGTGGGTCCATGGCGGCGGTGGCAACACCCAACCCAAAACCTAGGGTTCGGGAACGGGGTGAACCTGGCCACAGGGGAGCTCCGGAATCAAATCCAGTAGGACAGGAGGAAAGGGCGCAGTCGACAACCTCCTCCTGCACCACGGCAGCAACCAGAACGGTCCACGATGACGGGAATCATCAGCGGCGACATCACTGACCACGGGGTCGGGGATGGAGGAGGAGAGAAGTGAGCTCGAGGGTGAGAGACAGCGAGTGGGTGGGCTAAGTTGGGCCAGAACTCTTTAGGGTGGCTGTTTTGACTATGTCTCATGGGCCACAAGGGCCCAATAAGAATAAGCCAGCCCAAAAAACCTTTAAGGCCTGTTTTAATAAATAGAAAAAGACCAAAAATCCCCTAAACTTAATTAAATTTTATAAAATAAATTAAAAGTCCAAAAATTATAAATAAAATATTTTTGGATTCACAATAATCCACACTATCCAAATAAATTAATAAATAAAATTTTAGACATATAAATTTTATTATGAATTTTGTAATTTTTATAATCCTTATGGAATTTTAAAAAATTATTGAAAGGTGATAAGATTAAATAAAAATCACTTTCATCATATATTAATATTGTAGTATTTTAGAAAAATACTAAATAAATATTTAATAACAATTTTTGACATTTAAGTAATAGTTCTTAAAAGAATTATTAAAACAATAAAAATCAAATAAAAAGGGAAATAAAATAAAAGAATACAATATTCTATTATAAATATTAAAAAACTAATATTTATAAATCCTTTATTATTAAAAAGAATTTTTATAATAATGGGGAAAATGCATATCAAGTTAAATGATGCATTACATTACTTTGCATAATCATTTTGCTTCTTTTAATATTGTCCTTACCGGGCAATAATGATGTTTTTGTAGACATAGAAGCTCAAGGTCCAGTGCAAGCATCAGACTTCACTACCTTGCCATCACAAGGCAAGTTCATCACCTGCTCATATCCTTTGAAGAGTCTTTATCAAAGTATTTGCAAATTGTGTGTTATCATATATACTCTAAAATAAAGAAAATATTAATTTCACAAATAAAGAAATCATAGATATCATCCTAAGTGATGATATAATGGAGCAATAGAACTTAGGGTTCTATTTTCAACAATGATGATAAATTAGGGACTTAATAACCCCTGACATCATTGATTCTAGCGCCGTATATTACTCGTTAGCCATGAGATTTGGAATGGGACAGAGAAGTCAGATGTATCTTCTTCCTCTCCCATGAAGCCGGATGTGCAGGTCATGGCAGTTATCCTCGTAGCATGCATATTAATTGGTAATTCATACAGGATATGGAGCATATGGGTGGGAACCCTCATCGTCCCATGATAGTTCTGGCATCTAACGGTTTGTACAAACCATTGTCGTTATTCATTATGTGGGCATGGTGTACACTAAGGAGGCATGCGAGGTCGCGAAGGGGGCAGTGATTGGCTTGGACCAACTACTGGGCCCCACATCATGGAATTGTAGACGGGAAAGTACGCCCGGTTGTGCAACAAGGAGTTGATCTCTCATGGGTAAACTAACGCACCTCTGCAGAGTGTAAGAATTGTAACTTGTTACTCCCTGTTCCGGGAAGGAGCTATGAACGCGGCAGGAAAGGAACTCCACGAAAGTTCTGGTCAACCTGTGAAGGCTGATTGTCATAGATTTTTATAATAAAATCAATTTTTGAAGAAATATTTACAAAAACTACATAGTGCCAAGGACTTATAGTCCGAGGTGGTAGTTAGAGCACCAAACGTCCCACCTTGCATATAATGAACTTGTTGGGTAACGTTGTTACACATCCTTTCCTTTGATCCCTTGCTTAGACTCTGAGGATCCCGAAGACATGCCAATGTATGCAGTTGAATATCAAGAAGATATGTTCTACGAGGAGCCTGACCTGTCAGGAGGTGTTTAAGGAGTGGATTACGAAATCCGCTATGGTGTTGACGATAACGAATCCAACTAAGTACCCTAGTTAGTAGTAACCAATGGAGCCGATTAGCATGAACTCTATAGAATAAGCTGCTGAGCTCAACTCCTATTCGGAGTTGCTACTTTGAAATTCCGCTGAAACACTTTATATTTTTGTTTGTAAGTTGAACCTTTTGAAGTCTTGAACTTCTGTTATTGTAATAATAATAATGTGTGAATGTTTGTAATATGGACCCGCAATGTTTCTGTTGTACCACTACGAGGGATGTGATATTTACAGAACGGTGTTCTGTGAGTGTCATGTCAACGACTATAGTGTACTACACATGCAGTGGTATGCTGGGTCACCGCAGTTGGTATCATAACAAATTTCTTTGACCTTAGGTTGGAAACCTAGTAAAGGGGTATTACCTATAGGAAAGCTTAGAAACAATAAAGAATTCTCTAAAAGTATATAATGGGTATTCAAATGAGAATATTCTGTTATATATTCTAGTGCGATAATTCTTTGTTATGATGCAATATATTATTTGATACTAATCAAAACTATTTTCTGATATACAGAGGTATGGCACCAAAGTTTCCAAAACAGACTTTGGTAAGGAAAGAGGAGACTCTTGATGATTATCAAGGATCATTCATAGACCAACTTCATCAACTTTTAAAGATCTTTAGTTGTCCAACTAGAGTTCCAGTGAACACTATCACTTACCTTGATGGCCGGATGTTATCCAAGTATCGTGTGAGTATCCAACTTCCAGAGGAGTTTGGATTATATCACGATCTACCTATAGCTGAAGGTTGGAGTCACTTAGCAGCATATCATGTTGCTATTGTGGAGGCGATAGATAATATTCGGGAGCATAAAACCAAGGAGTTAGAAGGTAGCACATTCTCTGTGATTCCTCATGATTCTATAGACTCGGAGCCTATAGCGGATCATCTTACTTTGGTTAAGAAGCATCCTAAGTTACCTTCCAAGTTTATGGATAGATACCAAACACTCGTTGCGTCTTTTTACAAGACACATCAAGTGATTGTTGAAGATAAAAATGATATGTTAGAGGATCTAACTGATCCGGAAAGGAGGAAGCAGTTAGCATTCCAGTTAGAGAAGGAAGCAGGTAGTAGCTCAACAACTATCTTTAAGGATATACCTATAGATCCTGGATCTTTTATACCATATCCTTATTCACCAAGACCTGAACCTATACGTGATCCTACTATGGATATGAGGTATGGAGTACCACAGGGCTCAGAGGATGGTTCTGCAAATAATGGCAGAAATCTGTCAAAACAGACCAGCAGGTAGAAACCGATTTTTTCGAACATCTTTTGTTGCTCAAATAAAAAAGTGTTAAACTAACGAAAGTTATCTAACATACTGGGGGATTTATTCCTAAATTGTGAGCTCAATCCGATTTACAGAGCCTCCTCACGAATTTTTTGGTGGAGGACAGAAATCTGTTTCGGGACAACAACTCCCCAAATCTTACTTCCCTCTTATTAGAGGTCATTATTGGCACAAAAAGCAAACAGAAAGGATAAGGAGAGGTCATTACTGAAGTAATAACTTCCAAGACTCAAGGAAACTCTTGGGTTATCTCCCAACAAGTACTTTTCTTTAACGCCTTTAAGTTAGGCACAAGAAGCAAGAAGAATCAAGTATTTTCCAATGAAGAATTGCCCCTCTTGTTCCTTCTTTTCTTACCTTTCTTTTTCTTTTTAGGGAAGATATGATTGCTTACCGGTGGAGTAAAGTGCATGATGCCTTGTTCCACGTCTATTACTGCCCCAAGGTGGTTCAGTAGATATCTTCCAAGTGTGATCTGTCCTTTGCCTACGCATTCAATAACAAGATAATCAGTGGACACCATTTTCCCTGAGATTTTTGTAAACACACCTTCAGCTATTCCAATGGGTAATATAGTGGCATTGTTGGTAAGAGAGATTTTTTCTCCTCTTTCAATAAGCCCCCAAAGACTCAAGGAATCAAAAATATCTTTGGGCATGAGACAAAATTCAGACATGATATCACAGCGAGCATCAAAGAGTGTAGTGTTTATTGAGACTTTAATTGTGGGAAACCAATTTGAAGGCTCGGAATTTATGGGAACATAATCATGGTAAGCCCTAAGAGTGTGATAGCAACTATTCATGGCAGCAATACTGGTCTCAAGATGGTTCAACCAAGCAAAAATACTTGTGAAAGAGGAATCAGACTTGCTAGGTGTATCATAGATCATGATTAATTTTTTTATAGCATCATAAGCTTCATCCTCAGTACAAAGCAAAAAATCTTTTTCAGCCACATCATCCAAAGCATATCTATAACGAATAGTAATACCGCGGTAGAAACTATCAATAACCAAGCTAAGACTCATCTTAGGCTCAGTTTCCCTTTGTAAAGAAGAGATTCTAGACCAAGCTTCTTTGAAACTCTCTTCACTTTTTTGTTTAAAAGTAAAGATCTTTTCCATAGGTGTCACAGAGATTGGATCAAAACCAGACATCGTAGTAACTAAGGTAGGAACTATTTTTTTTTTGTGTTTTTGAATAAAGAAAGCAAACCAAGCTAGATTATTTTTTGGGGTTTTTTGGAAAGAGGCAAACAAAAACAAGCAAAAGAAACAAAGCAAACTAAAAACAAAGTAAAGAGAAAGGAAGTGAAGGACTCCCGTAGTGACGACGTCCTTAGCCTCCCCGGCAACGGCGCCATAAAGTACTTGATGCTACACTCAACAGGGAGGAAGAGTGCTTCGTTGGAAACCCCAAGAGCAAGGTATGAAGAGTACAGCAGCAAGATTTTCCTCAGTACAAAACGACGTTATCGAACTAGAAGGAGGAAGGAAACGTCACACAGGTGTTGGAAGCAACGTGGAGACCTGCACAACACAAACTCAAGACTCTGTCCCAACGAATCAGTGAGGTTGTCAAGCTCACCGGTTTGCTATAACAAAGGATTAAACATATGGTGTGGAAGGTAATGGTTTGTAGCAAGTAAACAAGTAATATTGGAAGATGTATCAATGGTAAAGATTGGACTGGGGTCCATAGTTCACTAGAGGTCTCCTCCTTAGATAAACAACATGGCTTGAAGGGCAAACAAATTACAGTTGGGCAATTGACAGGAACTGAGCAAGGAATAACAATGCAACTACTAGCCAGAAAGATCCTATGAGGTTGATTGGGAAATACAACAATATACATAGACCATAATCCAACTGCATCTATGACTAGAAGTCCACCTTAAGGTTATCATCCGAACCCCCTCCAGTATTAAGTTGCAAGCAAGAGACAACCACTTTAAGCAAAGTGTGTAAGTTAAACAGTCCACATGTTCCATGAACAAGAGACCGTTGTTTTCTCCCTAGTAGCAACATCACATCTACAACCGAAGAGATTATTGTCACTTCCCTTGGAAACTAGAGGCATGAACCTACTATCGAGCATAAATACTCCCTCTTGGAGTCACTAGCAACTACTTGGCCAAGATAACCACTAGCAACGGATAGCATGCAAGATCACAAACAACACAGACATGATAGAATCATAAAGATAGAACCATTAATCAAACCAACATAATAATCTCAATATCCATCGGATCCCCGCAAACACAACATGCATGATTATAGATAGATTAGATCTTGATCATGAATAGAGCTCACAAGATCTGTACATTAAAGCACAAAGGAGGAGATACAACCATCTAGCTACTACATGAACCCATAGTCCAAGGTGGAACTACTCACAAATCATACTGAAGAGAAGGCCTCTAGGATGATCTCCCCTCCGGCAGGGTGCCGGGAAGAGCTTCAGATCCCCCCCCCCGATCTAGGGATGATGGTGGCGGAGGCTATAGAAGGTTTCGTGGAATATTGATCGAGTACTCAGGGTTTCTACATCGGGGGCTTCTTATAGGCGAAGGGGGAGGCCGAGGAGGCCTCCAGGGTCGCCAAACCCTAGCCAGGCGCGGGGCTGGGCCCACCCATGCCTGGGGTGGGTTTGGCCCCCCTAGATGGCCCCTTCGGCTCCCTCTGTACTTCTTGTTCCCCACGGAAAGTAATTGACTTTGACGTTTGTCTCGTCCAATTCCGAGAATATTTCTTTACTAACTTTTCTGAAACCAAAAACATCAGAAAACAGGCATCTGGCACTGTTGTAACGTGTTAGTAGGTTAGTACCAGAAAACATGTAAAAATCACCTCAAAATGTGGACGAATAAAGCAAAGTAGATACTAAACAAGCATGGAGCATGAAAAATTATAGATACGTTTCCAACGTATCAGTTGCATGGGAGGGTCCCTGTCTTCGCACCCCCCAACACCCAACCCAACTCGACGCGCATGACGGTATCATCCATGGGCTTGCAGTGCATCGTGTGGTTCGCTGGTTGTATTATCTTGCCCGTAGCAACATCCTAAACTCGCCGCCGGGCACCTTGTGCAGGAGCACGCACGGAGTGTCCTGAGGCATATAGATATGCATCATGAGATGGCATCCAATCAAAGGCATTAAGTAGAGCACGCTGACTAACTACTTATTTTACCTTGGTAAGGGCGCCGACCTCGGCTAATTTTGAGACACGGGCGGCCGGCGGCTGATCGTTATTCTTCTCTGGATCAGGTGCATTAGGAAGCACCGCTACCGCCGGCTGTTGTGCCTTGGTAGTCTCGTCAGGAGGGGCAGCTCCGGCGCATCCAACTCCATCGGTTGCGCCGTGGGGATGGAGGGCAGCGGGGTAACCATGTCCAGTGACACTTGGTGGCTCGAGGTGCTGCCGCCGGCGCTGGGCACTTGTATCGGCCCCACCTGACCATCCGCATTCCATTTTGCTATCCCCTCCATCAGCCCAGGGGTAGCATCTCCAGGATCTTCTGCTGCACTGTAGCGTTCACCTTGTCCTGGCCCACCTTACTGGCCTCCAGATACGCGATCTTCCGCTTTAGCTCTTCCTTCTCGGCTTGATCCTGAGCCGC
The DNA here is from genome assembly GCA_916181665.1 of Avena sativa. NCBI lineage: Eukaryota > Viridiplantae > Streptophyta > Magnoliopsida > Poales > Poaceae > Avena > Avena sativa. The sequence goes on along the minus strand of OV702299.1, from coordinate 499,727,332 downwards.
CGACTGGGTCCGCCTATCCTTTCTCTTCTTGGCTTCCTCGTTGTAGTACTCATGGAACTTTGTGCTCATACCAAAGCAGAGATACGGCCAGCTGACGTGGGCGGGTTGGACTTCTACCTCACCTTGTAGGTGTTGGTCGCCCTGTTGAAAACTGTGTCCCATGGCTCCGTCGAGCCCTAGGACGACGGGTCCAGCGCCTCATGCGCAGCCTTGATTTCTGCGTCCTGCGGACAAGGAAAGGTGAACCCAGATTTAGGAACTTGCCTTCATTATTCAAAATAAACCAAATGGACTGTGGGTAAATTCCTTACCAGCTTCTCCTCAAACTTCCTAACATCTTCATCGTCGGTGACGAATTCCATGGTATCCTTTTCTAGATAGTAGCGGGCCCGGACAAAGTTCCGGGTCTGCTCGTCCGTGATTTTTAAAAACGGGTTTTCTTTTCCGAGACGCTCAACCTCGGCGTCCTCCCATGCCCATATGGCCTTCTTTCCGCTGTAATCGTCGCTTCCACATCGGTGGTTACCTATGTTCTGTTCCCGCATTTCCCGACCCTACTCTCTCCATGCCTTCGAATCATCAGTGTCCATCTCCGCCTTGAATATGTTGAACTCGTCTTCGTCGATCATGGGCTCACCCTTCTTGATCTTCTCCCAACTTTCCTTTTTCACGATCTTGTTCTTCACCCAGGTTCTCCAGCTGCTTAAGGTATTGGCCATCTTCGTGATGGCTAACATGTTCACCTTATTGGACGCTTCCAGTTTGTCGGTGTACGGGGCCGGGAACTTGTACCGTCGGTGAAGCTTCTTAAGGCAATTCGCCACCAACCCTCATTCGCTTCACTTCGCAGGTGCTTCGTGTTGATCGACATGCTTTTCTCGGACGATGCACCCGAGTTGCATGCCAAACCCGGCGGCAACATCCGGAGGCTCCAACGGAAGGCCACTTTCCGAGACCAGAGTGATCTCGTCGATGGTGTCGACGAGCTTTTGTGGCTTCCGATCCTTCCCCGGCTTCTTCTTCTTCTTAAGAGACGGGTCGCTGCTACCGCCATCCGTGCGGTCCCTGCCATCGGTCGTGCGGTCCCCGCCATCGGTCGTGTGGTCCCCGCCATCGGAGGTGGTCGCATCCTCCTCCTCGGCTTCATATATCCGGTAGTCCTCGTCCCCCTCTTGCTCATCATCCCATCGTGGCCCGTAGAAGCTGCCACGTCCTCATGCTGAGACCCCGCCGCCTCGTGCTGCGACGCCACCTCCCAGAAAGCTTGGTCTTCGACACTCATGGCGGCCTTAGAAGTGCTGGCCCCATCGGCGACCGACATGTTTGCACACTTCTAAAGAAATTAAACTAAGTTAGTCTTAATTAGTGTGGACAATATTTAGAATGAGCTGACCATTTCTCCTGTAGTGTCGATTCACTTCCACTTCGGTCGAGAAATGGGGCTCATATGTCAAAAAAAATTACAAAGTGTCCGACCGAAAAATTCGGCATGACCTTTGCTATTTTTTTGACATATAAGCCCCATTTCTCGACCGAAATGGATCGAAATCAACATTTCAGGAGAAATGGGCAGCTCGGGTGATTTTCCTGCAAACATTCCACATACAAAAAAGCACAAATAGTGCTCCAGATTTAAACAGTAGCAAAAACAGCCACATATGGTGCTCCAGAATTAAACATTCCACATACAAAAAAGCACAAATAGTGCTCGACGGCCACATATATATGGTGCGCCAGATTTAAACAGTAGCAAAAATAGCCACATATGGTGCTCCATATTTAAACAGCAACACATACAAAAAATCATAAATAGTAGCTTTGCATTTGTACTCCAGATTTGAGACCTAACATGATGCTCCAGATTTAAATAGTAGCTTTGCATATGGTGCTCCAGATTTAAATAGTAGCTTTGCATTTGTACAAAAAATCAAAAACAGTAGTTTTAAATAAGATTTGCATTTTAAATAGTGCAATAACAGTAGCTATAAATAACAGTAGCTTTAAAACTTATTTTTTGCAGTAAAAACAAATAAATTGACAGTCGTGAGTAAAAACAAATAAATTGACAAACAAATAAACTGTTATTGCAAAACTTATTTAAAGTTACTGTTATTGCAAAACTTATTTGTTAGTGTCAAATAACCTACTTCAACCTACTGTCAAATAAAGATTAGCATCATCAGTAGAGAGAAATGTTCCCAGAATTATTCTTACTGCAACCTACTTGTAAGAAAACAAAAACCTACTTGTAAGGTACAGTTAATGCACTTTATTCTTACTGCACTTTAAGAATTATTTAAAGCTACTGTTATTGCACTTTATTCTTACTGCATAAGATCATAAGAAAACAAAAAACCTACTTGTAAGGTAGGCAGCAAGTACACAAGAATATTAAACAGTATGAATCAAGATTTCATTCAGATTTAAACAGTACCAATCAAGGTTGGCAACCACTACTATCTAGATTTAAACAGTGAAAATGTAGGTATGTCAGAGATAAATTGCGCTCATTTGCTGATCAGTTCAGTAGAGGCGAGCTAATGAGCTATATGAAGTAATCTCATAAGTAAGTAAGTAGTAAAGGGGGAAGGAATTTTTTCAAGCAAGAACTCCAGATATTTATGGAAAAAATATCATCATGGTCACAGAGAGCGTGATGTTCCGAATACCTTTGGTTTTTTGGGATTTTTAAGAAATCTACTCCTCTACTTTAAAAACCGAGGATCAGACTACAACAGTAACAAACCAACAAACAAAACAAACAACAGTTGCACTTATATATTAATCCTAGACACTTGCACAAGTTATAAAAACATCCTTTTCTTCGGGACGGTGAAAGCATTCAGATGGACGTCCTCTCATTGTTCGCCCCATAATAAACATGTGTACTCTGGAGCATCATGCATGCATGTATAAGTAACAACATACTAAAGCTAACCATGACCAAACAGAGGACAGATAAAATGAAGATGGCACATCTAGTAAATCCAGCACTCACCTCTATGCTTCAGGGAGACACCTCGAAGCAGAGCAGGACCGCCGCAAAACCTGCAATAAAACGAATTGAGCTTCAGAAAAAAGACCAAAACACCAAGTGAATTGACACCAGAGGAGGAAGGGGGCAGGGACGAAGGAGGGGAGGGGGTAACTTGCTGGGGGTATGGTGGCCGTGGTGGTCCTGGACGCCGGTGGAGCCTCCTCCTCCTCCTGGTGCTCTGCGCGCATGAACCACGGTGAGGTCAGCATGGACAGAGGTGGAAGGGGCAGGGAAGAAGGAGGGGAGGGGGTCACCGGTGCAGGGTGTGGTGGCCGTGGTGGTCCTGGACGCCGACAGAGCCTCCTCCTCCTCCTCCTGGTGCTCTGCGCGCATGAACCATGGCGAGGTCAGTGTGGACAGAGGAGGAAGGGGGCAGGAAAGAAGGAGGGGAGGGGGTCACCTGCGCGTGGTGTGGTGGCCGTGGTGGTCCTGGATGCCGGCGGAGCCTCCTCCTCCTGGTGCTCTGCGCGCATGAACCACGGTGAGGTCAGCATGGATAGAGGAGGAAGGGCTAGAGAAGAAGGAAGGAAGGGACGTGGGTCACCTGCAGGGTGGTGGTGGCGATGGTGGACGGCGGGAGCGGCACGGCAGGGAAAGTGTGGCCCAGCGGCGAGATCGAGCGCGGTGGCACGGCTAGCTAGGGTTCGTCGAAACGGTTTGGGGGAAAGTAAAGATGGAAGAAGCGCCGCGTGGCTCAAAATGGCAAAGTCCCAGAATTCTGTGGCGCATCTGTTAGATATGCGCCACATAATTTTTACTAATGATACAAAAACGAGTGTTGCACATATGTGACATCAAACACATCTCACTGCATTGGTTCAGCGCTTGCTCCACCACACTGATGCCCTAGGTTCGATTCCTGGCGGCCCCAATTTTTTTTAATTTTTTGTAAAATATTTTAAGGATGGTAAAAATATATTTAAGAAAAGAAGTAATATATTTGACTATTAAAAACAAGAATTAATATATTTATTTTATAAAAAATATTTTAAGGATGGTAATAATATATTAAAAACAAGAACTAATATATTTGCCTATTAAGGATGGTAATAATATATTATATGCTTGTCACACACACCCACATCAATATATCCGCATGCATTAGTTTTTCAAAGTAATACATATATGCAGGCGCGCAAGCACACATGTGCATTAATTAGTACAAAAAAGGCGTCAAAAATCGCTAAGTCAGCTCCGAGGTAGCGCTAGTGTCTCTTCACAACAATTTTCTTGCCCTTCTTTTTCGCGGTAGAATACTTTAGGCCAGCCACCTTGAGATTTCTTCTCGTGTACGGGCAACCTTTAGCCGGTAGGGTGGTCTTCTTACTTTAGCATAAGTAGTAGGCTTGTCGAAGTACTTGTCGAATTCCTCTTCGATCTTGGGATCGCCGTTCTTGTTGATGTCTTGCTTGCTGGTAGGTCCTTTGATTCCGATGATGCTCCTCTTTCCCCTCCTCACGACAACACGTCTTGGCTTTGCCGGGTCGGTAATGAAGAAGCATTGATCAACTTGGCTAGCGAGCACCCATGGCTTATTTTTTGTGGAGGCGTTCTTCGATTTGGCATCGGGTATAACCATGGTGGTGAAAAACCGGCCATCTTTTTCGACACTCTTGGCCCATCTGACACGAAACATCGGCACCGTCACTCCGTAGTAGTCGAGTTCCCATATCTCCTCGATCCTTCCGTAGAATATTTCCTTGACATCAGTCTCGTCATCAGCGTATGATAGCATAGTTACTCCTGAGTTTTGGTATTCACTATTCTTGTCCTTCTCCTCGGTGTAGGATCTATAGTCGTTGATGTCGTATGTCTAATAGGTCCTAACGTTGCGCTCGGGGCCCTGTGACAGTGAGAATATGAGTTTCTGATCTTCAGTATAAGGAGTCGGCATGGGAGTTTCCAGTAGCCTTTTCTTGAACCACCCCGTGAAGCTGGTGTTGTGCTCTCTGGTTACGTCTCCCTTCTTCCTTGTCTTGCCCAGGTTATTAGCGAGCTTCTGCTCGGTTAAGGTTTTGTGCTCATCCACCTAGGGGCCGACTAACTCTATGTGTTGTAGGGCAACTCGGTTTGCCCTGTCAAAGTCAGCGCGTTCGAGTTAGATGCCGACGTCGAGTGCACGGTAGCCCTCGTGGTGACTAAATCCAGTGAGCCTCCCTAAGTTCTTCCTGGTGGGAAGACCGACATCCTGGTTCTCAATGCTTAGGTAGTTCTGGCAGAAGGAGATACACTCATAGGTCAGAAAGCCCTTGGTTATGCTTCCATCTAGATGGGACCTATTGCGAATGAATCCTTTAAAGACACCGTTCAGCCTTTCGAACGGCATCATGTTGTGCAGGAACGCCTGCCCGAGCTGGATGATGTCATCCATGACATGGACAAGCAGATGCACCATGATGTATAAGAATGTGGGAGGGAAGTAAATCTCGAGCTCGCATAGTATCTCGACGATCTCTTCTTGTAGCTTGTCGAGTTGCTTCACACCGACAGACTTCCTAGATATGACGTCGAAGAAGTTGCAGAGGCCAAACAACGTCTCATGGACGTGCTTGTCCATTATCCCTCGGATCGCAACAGGGAGTATCTGCGTCATCAGCACGTGACAGTCGTGAGACTTCATCCCGCTGAACCTCTTCTTTGCTACGTCCAGATATCTACTTATCTTCCCAGAGTAGCCGTGGGGAACCTTGACTCCTATGAGGCAACTAAAAAACCTCTCGAGCTCCTCCTCGCTTAGAGTAAAGCGTGCGGCTTTAAGCACCACCCCATTCTTCTTAGCCCTTTTGCGGTGACCCTGGGTCCCTTCCGCCTATTCATCGTCATCGCCGGCATCGTCACTATCAGGATAGTGAAGTTCCTTCTTAACGCCAAGCAATTTCAGGTCGCTTCTTGCTTTCGGCCCATCCTTGGTCCTATCCGGCATGTTCATCAGAGTGCCGAGAAGGCTCTCGGTAACGTTCTTCGTGATGTGCATCATATCAAGGCTATGGGGCATGTGGACGACCTTCCAGTAAGGCAGGTCCCAGAAAACAGACCTCTCCTTCCATACTCCATGCAATGGTGGCGGTTGTTCCCTCGGTCGCTTCTTTCTCGGCGCAGGGCAGTCTTCCCAATTGTCTAGAAGCTCCTTGATTTCTTTGCCGCTCAATGGTCGTGGGGCATTATCAAGCTCATCTTTGCCATTGAACAGGTCTCCCCGTTTTCTCCACGGGTGATCCTTGCGGAGCCACATTCGAGTCCTCTGGAACACGGTTTTCGAAGACCCGAGATCCCTCGGCAGCTGTAGATGCGGGGTCTTATCCATGCACCTAACACATGCACAGAATCCATGGTTCACCTGGCACGCTACATATTCGTTACCAGGATAGTCATGCACCGTCGTGAGCAACGCGGCTCTCAGGTCAAAATAATCTCCACTGTAGGCATCCCACATACGTGTCGGCGTCTCCCACAATGTCGCTAACTCCTTTTTCAAGAGCCTGAGATACAGATGCATGTCGACACCTGGTTGTTTCGACCCCTGGATAAGGATACTCATGTGTACGTACCGCTGCTTCGTGCACAGCCAGGGGGGAGGTTGTACGGCCGTACAAACACGGGCCAGGTGTTGTGCGTGCTACTATGGTTGCCAAAGGGATTGAGTCCGTTGGTGCTCATGCCCAGCCTGACGTTCCTTGGATCGAGCCCAAACTCATCTTGGAATTCAATGTCTAGCGCATTCCACTGGCTAGCATCTGCAGGGTGTGTCAGGATCTCGCCCTTCTCCGGGTCATCTTTCGGCTTCTCCCTCTTCGCGTGCCATTTTCATGAGCTCTGCTTCCTTAGGGTCTACGAAATACCTCTGTAGACGAGAAGTGATAGGAAAGTACCACACCACTTTTCAGGGAACTTTCTTGTTCCCTCTCTTGTACCGTCCTTGGCCACACACCGGGCATGTGGTTCTATCCTTGTACTCATTCCGATAAAGTGCGCAGTCGTTGATGCATGCGTGGTACTTCACGTATGGCATGTCTAGTGGGCAAACTACTTTCCTCGCCTCCTCGATACTTGTTGGCAGTGTGTTGTCCTTGGGAAGACGAGCGTGCCAGAATTTCATGTGAGCGTTGAAGCTAGTGTCAGTCCATTTGTGCTCCGCCTTCATCTCCAAATCCTTCAGCGTTACACTCAAGCGTGTATCCTCGGGCTGGCACCCAAGATACAATGGAGTCCTCCCGTCTACCTCCATCTGTGCCAGCTTGGCTTTCTCTCTGGCTGCAGCTTTCGTGTTGGTCGTCTGCTTGAGGAGAATTTCTTGAAGATGAGGGTCCCACAATGCCGAAGTTAGCACTGTGTTCGTGCTCCCTTCTTCTCCTCCACCACCATCTGCTCCGGCATCATCTCCTTCATGATGATCGTGTCCGCCGTCATCTCCTTCTTCATGATGACCATGTTCTCCTTCGTCATGATGACCATGTCCGGGAGACCCTTCGTCTTCTCCCCCGCCCCTGGCCTCTTCTTCATCATGGCCACCGCCATCTGCCGACGGCTCCTCATTCACTAAGAAGCTGGGCATGAAACCACGCGTGAGAAGGTGAGACTTCAGTTGTCCGAAATCAGGGTTGATCCACTTCCGGTGTTTGCACGTTTGGCATGGACATCTTATCTTCGTCATGTTGTTCTGAACCATATCGGCCACCGCGTCAGCCTTGTATCTAACCACCCAGCGTTCGCTCATATGGATGACCATGGTCGCCTGCGCGTGAACATAGACAAAATTAAAGAGAGTGTGTTAGAACCATGCACACACATGACGCACACACATATATGCATGATTGCCAGAAAATTTCGGCATGAACTATCCTAAAAGTAGGACGTATGGCTAGTGCAGAAATTTGCCGAAATGGACGTGTATCAACATTTCGGCAAACCTCCATGCATCCGACGCCAGCAACATGCATTCAAGCACAACACAAAGCTCCTCTAGAAGCAAGCAGGCATGCATTCAACTAACACAACAAAACGTGAACGAACGTCGTCTCGCCATCTCACACCGCCCGCGGGACCATCTTTACCTACAAAACATCCATATAAACACATAAGTTGTAACATCCCAGCATTTAGGAACTAACGAAGGGTAGATTTAAGAATTTGAAATACTACATGCATTCATCTATGAAAATGTGGGTAAATTTTTCGCCAAATAAAAACTTAAAGTGATCAAGGTTTCTTTCATACTTTGAGATTAGGTTTAGTCTTAAAGGATGATTGCTATAGACTTTATATGATCTTTGAGGAATTATGTGTTTTGGGAAATGAATTTGAATTTTAAACTTGAGTGTTTGAATTATAATTCAAATGATTTTTGAATAATGTTTGAATCTTGATTTCATTAAGAGTTAACCAATATAACTCAAACTTTATTTAAAGAAAGCAATTAAGAATATGAATATCTATTTCATATTTTCATTCAACAAATAAGTTACAAAAATGTAACTTATTAGAAACATCCACAATCTTCACCATAGCAAATAAATAAAGAATAAGAATATTTCTTTATTGATAATAGTATAATCTTTATTACAAAATAATAAAATGAAGCTTACAAAAGAATAGAACAAAAATTACAAAAGAATAAAGAAAATTACATATGACTATTCTACAAATAAACCTAACCTAAAATCTTGAATTCCCAAGTCTGGTACCTGCAAAACAAACATAAATAAAAAATAAAGAAGGTTAGGGTTAGTATTGTTTTACTCTCAGACTTGTCAGTGAAGTGCACTGATCAAGATTCATCATTGAGTAATATCATAAAAAGGGGCAAGTTTCACCAATATGAAAGAATGTATCTTTCATAATTTTAAGCTAAAAGTCAAATGACAGCAAGGAGGAGCAAGTTTCACCAGCCAGGTAAAAGTAACCAGATAACAGTCAATCTCAAATTCAGAGCATATCCACAGGTTGCACAGCAAGCACACAGGCAGGACACACACCAGATTGCATGGTGTGTGCTGTCAGCACCTTAGCAACCGCCCAGCAACACAAAACCATCAACACAGCCGTGGGAAAGCACACAACCTCATCTTCTTGCTCATACACATCAAACATCAGCAGCTTAGCCATAGCCAAACCTGCCAGACTAAACCACAAACCAGATCCTCTCAGAACTCACCAAGATGGTGACATAAGGAGGGGGTGGATCAGGTGGACAGCAAGGTCAAGACCAAGCTACCAGGAACTAGAAGGTAGATAGCAAGATCAAGGACAAGTTCCAGAAGTTGTAAGCAGTAGGGACAGCAACAAGAGAAGGACCAGATCAAGCCAGCAAGATCAGGCTATCATATCAACAAGTTGCAACCACAACAGCAACAACAGTTGTGGTGAGTTATATAAAACCCTCACATGATCTGTTTATCATATCAAAGAATCATGTGTTGTTTTATATCTAACCTCTTAGTATTCATCCAAGTGGGATGAATCCATCCTAGAAGGTTTTAAAAAAATTAAAGTCATAATCACAAGATCAACATACCAGTATAACCAGGATCTCAGACCAACATCATTAATCCTGGTTACAAAAGCCCAATCCTATATTTCAATATCGCCCAAAGGAAAGATTATGAAATCTGGGCACACCTCTTAAAAGAGTAGCACCTCAGTATCCATAAATCCTATGGATCCATGCAAAACCATTAGCACACCCATTGTTTTCCAATTATGCTTCAAGAATTAGCAGCTGGTAATTCTACCAGAATATTTCTACCAGGGACGGCCATTAGGAAACTAGTTCCTATGCCTCAGACTAACATCATAGGCAGGAGAATTAAAAGAAGCTTTCATTTTATCTTGCCAGTATTAATCACAAGCATTGTCAGAGCTAAGCTCAGGATTAGGACCCAATCCCTTGTGTGCCAGTTTATAATGGTATCACAAGGACAAGTTCTAATAAGCTAATCCCAATCTTTACTTAGCTTTCACAAATAAAAAGGGACAAGCCACTAAATATCATCTTCCTGAAACCAAATGCCAGGAATCATCATCAAACACATTTATACATCTACAGAAAATCATTAACATATAATGATTATATTCAGTATGTATATTCTCATACAAGCCAACCATTATAAATGCATTAAGTAATTACTGATAGAACTACTGTCAGTATAAACATCTTGACAGTGGAAAGTTCTCAGATCAACAACATTTCCAAGTAGGGATTTTGTAGAAACACTAACATTGGATCATAGTAAATTACCACTGGATTAAGTCTGACAAGCCACTAGCATCACCAAAGCCAACTACAAATAATAATCCATAGCAAACAGTCATTCATCATGCTCAAGGATTATCACCACTAGATCCAAATCATCATAGATATGATCAACAGAGGGATATGAACCCTAATCACAACAAGAACCCTAATTAGGATATGAACCCTAATTAGAGGGTATCCACTAGATGCACACAAAGAGATTCATGATGATAGGATGAACTAAGATCCACAGAGGCAACTTACCCGGGGTCCTCGCTGACAAATTGAAGAGGAAGCAGAAGGGCCGACGTTCTCGCGACGGCACGGGGAGCACCCAGAGGGTGCTGCAACCCGCACCAGCCACGGCAACGGCCACCGCAGCACATGAACACCGCACACCACCACAGGTGGGTCCATGGCGGCGGTGGCAACACCCAACCCAAAACCTAGGGTTCGGGAACGGGGTGAACCTGGCCACAGGGGAGCTCTGGAATCAAATCCAGTAGGACAGGAGGAAAGGGCGCAGTCGACAACCTCCTCCTGCACCACGGCAACAACCAGAACGGTCCACGATGACAGGAATCATCGGCGGCGACATCACTGACCACGGGGTCAGGGATGGAGGAGGAGAGGAGTGAGCTCGAGGGTGAGAGACAGCGAGTGGGTGGGCTAAGTTGGGCCAGAACCCTTTAGGGTGGCTGTTTTGCCAATGTCTCATGGGCCACAAGGGCCCAATAAGAATAAGCCAGCCCAAAAAAACTTTAAGGCCTGTTTTAATAAATAGAAAAAGACCAAAAAGCCCCTAAACTTAATTAAATTTTATAAAATAAATTAAAAGTCCAAAAATAATAAATAAAATATTTTTGGATTCACAATAATCCACACTATCCAAATAAATTAATAAATAAAATTTTAGACATATAAATTTTATTAAGAATTTTGTAATTTATATAATCCTTATGGAATTTTAAAAAATTATTGAAAGGTGATAAGATTAAATAAAAATCAGTTTCATCATATATTAATATTGTAGTATTTTAGAAAAATACTAAATAAATATTTAATAACAATTTTTGACATTTAAGTAATAATTCTTAAAAGAATTATTAAAAGAATTATTAAAACATTATTTTTGACAATAATAATGTGTGAATGTTTGTAATATGGACCCGCAATGTTTCTGTTGTACCACTACGAGGGATGTGATATTTACAGAACGGTGTTCTGTGAGTGTCATGTCAACGACTATAGTGTACTACACATGCAGTGGTATGCTGGGTCACCGCAGTTGGTATCATAACAAATTGCTTTGACCTTAGGTTGGAAACCTAGTAAAGGGTATTACCTGTAGGAAAGCTTAGAAACAATAAAGAATTCTCTAAAAGTATATAATGGGTATTCAAATGAGAATATTCCGTTATATATTCTAGTGCGATAATTCTTTGTTATGATGCAATATATTATTTGATACTAATCAAAACTATTTTCTGATATACAGAGGTATGGCACCAAAGTTTCCAAAACAGACTTTGGTAAGGAAAGAGGAGACTCTTGATGATTATCAAGGATCATTCATAGACCAACTTTGTCAACTTTTAAAGATCTTTAGTTGTCCAACCAGAGTTCCAGTGAACACTATCACTTACCTTGATGGCCGGATGTTATCCAAGTATCGTGTGAGTATCCAACTTCCAGAGGAGTTTGGATTATATCACGATCTACCTATAGCTGAAGGTTGGAGTCACTTAGCAGCATATCATGTTGCTATTGTGGAGGCGATAGATAATATTTGGGAGCATAAAACCAAGGAGTTAGAAGGTAGCACATTCTCTGTGATTCCTCATGATTCTATAGACTCGGAGCCTATACCGGATCATCTTACTTTGGTTAAGAAGCATCCTAAGTTACCTTCCAAGTTTATGGATAGATACCAAACACTCGTTGCGTCTTTTTACAAGACACATCAAGTGATTGTTGAAGATAAAAATGATATGTTAGAGGATCTAACTGATCCGGAAAGGAGGAAGTAGTTAGCATTCCAGTTAGAGAAGGAAGCAGGTAGTAGCGCAACACCTATCTTTAAGGATATACCTATAGATCCTGGATCTTTTATCCCATATCCTTATTCACCAAGACCTGAACCTATACGTGATCCTACTATGGATATGAGGTATGGAGTACCACAGGGCTCAGAGGATGGTTCTGACTCAGAACTTCCTATTGAGAATTCGGATGGTTGGAGAATGGGATCATATGGAGGATCTCATGAACTCCAGATGTCCACAGATGGTTCTGACAGAAATGTTGGACAATCTAGCTAGATGGGTGCAAGGATTAACCCTAGTAACAGTAGTAGAAATGCCATGTCGATAGATAATCAGGAGGAAGAATAAGATCCTAAGGAGAGAGTGTTTGAATCATCAACATCTTATCAAAACCCAGGGAATATACATTATCCAGTGTTTAACTATCTTGCCCAAAGGAGCACCTTGGAAGCAGCAGGATCTGCGTATCCTGTTGACCACTCAAGGAATGAAGCTCAGGAGATGTAGGCGGGTGATAATGTTGAATATGTTTCTGAAGACTTTTCAGCTGAGCTGGAGGGAGTCAATGCGCTCAGGTTGAGTAATGACTCAAGTCCTGACACTTCAGATACAGAGTATGTTCCTTCTAGAAGGCCGTTTGTTCCACAAACTATGCGACGAACAACACATCATCACGGTTGGACATCAGGCATGTATGATGAGCGTAGTTACTACTAGAAGGAGGCAACTAGTTAGTGATATCAAGTACCGTGTATTGTACCCCAAGAAATAAGATAGTGAGATGAATAAGGTAGTTTTGGGATTATACCTATATGGTATATGTTGTAATGACTTTGTATTATTATGATATTATGTATAATATGTGAAATGCATATTTGGATTTTCTTTGGATTTTCATTGTGTGACTAGTTCTGTGCATAAAGTCGAGCTCAGAACACATGTGCATGATGTAACTATGAGTATTCTCTTTATGTTGCAGGACTACAGGGTCATGGATACGGGTGTAGAAAGCGAAACTGAGCAGCAACGGATGGAGCGAGAGGCTAAAGAAAAGGCCGATGCAGATGCAAAAAATCAAGGAGCATTACCACCACCACCAATGAGGCTGTTAATGGAGCAGAACTTTATGCAGTGTATGCAAATGATGCAAGAGACTCAGAACAAGTTCATGGAGGAGTTGCTGGGACGAGCAAATCAGAGGGCACCTGAAGGTGGAGGAGTGAGTCTATCTGATTTCCAGAATTCAAGACCGTTACCTTTTGCATCAGCTCTTGAACCAATGGATGCAGAAGATTGGCTAGCAGATACTGAAAGGAAGCTGAAAACTATAGGTTCCAATGATGAGGAGAAATTGAGGTATGCAACTCATCTTCTGACTGGACCTGCATCATCATGGTGGGAGAATCAGTTGGCCATGCAACAACCAAGAAGGGAGTTTACCTGGGAAGAGTTCAAGTCGAGATTCCGTGAATATCATGTTCCGGAAAGTGTTATGGAGTTGAAGCGGAGAGAATTTGAGGACCTTTAGCAGGGATATACTAGTGTCATGAAGTACATCCGGGAGTTTAGTCAACTGTCTCGCTATGCTGAGGAGGATGTCAACACTGAAGAGAAGCGGAAGAAGCATTTTCTGCGTGGGTTAAACCCATTTGTGAAGATGCAGCTAAGGTTAGCCAATAAGCAAACTTATCAGCAGTTGCTGGATGCAGCCATTACTTTCGAAGATGATTATAAGAATGTCCAAGAGGATAGGAGGAAGAGAGCCAAGAAGGAAACCAAGAGAATTCAGGCAAGGAAACCTAAAACCAATCTGGAATTCAAACCTCGGAACAGGAACTATGGAAACAATAACAATAACAAGGGCAGTGGTGGAAATCAATCCAATCCGAGAAGGAATGTTATTTGTAACAATTGTGGAATTCCAGGGCATTTCCAGAGGGAATGCAAAAAGCCTGTAGTGATTTGTTGCGGTTGTGGTCAGAAGGGGCATATCAAGCCCGATTGTCTGAGCAAACCACTAGGAGGTTGGCCTACCAAGGGAGGAGGACAAGCCAGCGGAGGAAATGGACAGCCCAATAAAGGAGGAAATAATGGCAAGAACAACAATGGCAAGAGGAATAGACCTACCGGGAAACTGAACTGTGCAACCCTCGAGGAGGTGGATAATTCGGAGCATGCCGTGATACGTATGCTCAATATCCTTACCAATCCCGACAAAGTTCTATTTGATATTGGTGCAACTACTTCATTCATTTCTGAAGAATTTTGTGATAAGTTTGGGATTAGAAGGGCAACATTAGAAAGTCCTATGACCGTAGTTACGGCAGGGGGAAATGTGATTATTCGCCACATAAAACAAGACCAGGTTATCTTGATCTGTGGTTGTACATACTTCGCAGACCTTTATATGATTCCTTTGAAGGGAATTGCAGTAGTGCTAGGAATGGATTGGATGATGGAACACGGAGCTCAGATAAATTGTGAGGAGAAAACTGTCTCAATCAAAACTCCAAGTGGAGCAAGGATAGTTTACCAAGAAGATAAGCACAGTCATATTATGGTGGATCTGCAGTTGAACTCAATGAAAGAGGTCAAATTGGAAGAGATTCCTATAGTAAATGAGTTTCAAGACGTTTTTCCAGCAGAGCTACCGGGAATGCCACCAGATCGGGAGATAGAGTTCACTATTGATCTAATTCCTGGTACAACACCAATAGCTCAAGCACCATATAAGATGGGACCCAAAGAGTTAAAAGAACTCAAAGAGCAAATTAATGAGTTTGCCCGAAAAGGATTTATTCAGGAAAGTGTATCTCCATGGGGAACACCAGTAATCTTTGTGGATAAGAGAGATGGTGGTAGAAGGATGTGTGGAGATGATAGAAATCTAAACAATGTTACTATCAAGAATAAGTATCCTTTACCAAGGATCCAAGATTTGTTTGATCAAGTGAAAGGAGCTGGAGTATTTTCAAAGATCGACCTAAGATCTGGATACCATCAAATCAAAATCAAACCAGAAGATGTTCCAAAGATAGCATTTGTCTCAAGATATGGACACCATGAGTATCTGGTAGTACCATTTGGTTTGACCAATGCACCTGAAATATTCATGAATCTGATGAATAAGATCTTCATGCCATATTTGGACAAGTTCGTCATAGTATTTATTGATGATATTCTGATATAATCCAAGGAAAAGGAAGAGCATGCTGATCATTTGAGAATAGCATTGCAGACTCTAAGGGAACACAAACTTTATGCTAAGTTTAGTAAGTGTGAATTTTGGCTAGATGAGGTAGAATTCCTCGGTCATGTGATCAGTAAAGATGGAATTGCTGTAAATCCATATAAAGTTCAGTCAGTACTAGAGTGGACTGCACTGTAACATCCCAAAAATATAAAACAAGAATCATCAAACTCTAATCACTAAAATTAGGGTTAAAAAAACTTTGATTAATTAAAATCATATGAATGCATGTGTGAATGAAATGATTTGAAAATTGCATGAATGGAGTTGTGTGATTAATCTAATTAGGAAGAAATGGTTTAAATACAATTATAACATCATCTAGAACATTTCCAAACAGAAACAAATAAAGAAAAAAAATCAAAAACAAACCAAATAATGCAAATGGTCATTTTTGCCAATCTTGTTCACTAGGTCACTTTGAGTGTTTCTAGTACAAGATTTCAAACATAAACTTTCCCAATTCTTTTCACCCCTTGATAGAACTAGTAAAAGTGAATCAAGGCCCACCCTTCAAACTTGCAGAACCATTTGGCAACCCCATTTAAATCACAATTCAAAATTGAATGTTATTCATATGTGAAGATCATCCATTATCAAAACCCAACCAAACCAGTGCCCCTTGACTAATCCAACTAACCAGACACTCCCTAGCATGTGCCTAGCAAACCCACAAAGTTTGAATTCAAAATTCAAATTTAAAGTTCTTGCGGCCATTTCATCAAACACCTTGCAGATTCAAATCAAACAAACGACAAACACTATAGTGTGCAGTAAAATTGGCCTAACTTGTTCCCTCTATGGTTGCAACTAGCCCTTAGTAGATCATCTAGCCTCTTTAACAATCTTTAGCACCACTGTGAGATTGCCATTGCCATCAATGGTGAGCAGGCCGAGCCTCACCATGCCATCCCATGGTCGACAGCAAGCTATGAGCAACACCAAGCCTAGCCAGCATGTCTAGTAGGCACCCCACCGTCCACCGCCACTCTCTGTCCTAGCCTCGAGCAACGCCAGCCCCTAGACCACATGCCATGCCCATGCCAAACCTCTCTGTGACCATGCCGAGAGCACGCCCGTGCGCCACGCTCAACCAGCACCCACAGACCGCGTTCTTCCTCGCCGCTTGCAGGGATGATCGCCAGCACCCCAGCACCCCGCCAGACATGCCCGTTCGCCGCTGCGCGGACCACGCACGCTGTGCACCATCAAAACCTCTGTCGGACCCGCCCAGAGCATTGAAGCATTCCGACCGATCAGCACCGCCCCACACCTTGCCACCGCACCATTGAGCTTCGCCAGGGAACATAGCACCGCCCCCTACCGTTGCCCATGCCGATAGCTGCCTGTGTCGTCGACCACGACGAGCTCAGCCCGTGCCCGTTGGTCCCCTCTTGCCACTATAAATAGAGGCCTCCACCGCTCGTTTTCGCCACACCAGTTCACTCCCCTCTCACCCAGAACCACCCCACCTCACTACCGGAGCAAGGCGAGCAGCGCATAACCGGAATTTGGCCGGAACCCGCCGCTGCTGGAGAAGAAGGGAGCCGTCGATTGGAGCCGCCCCAGGAGGAGATGCCGGTACCAGGAGAACCGTCATCATCGACTTCGTCGTTCGCCCCTGTCGCCGACCCTCGCCTGAGCCCCGGTGAGCCTCCCACGACCTCCACCTGTCGCGTTAGGGTTCTGTCTCACCAGCGCTGCCCGACGTGGACGATGAGCCGTAGCCGTTCGATTAGATTTAGATCGTGCGGCCTAGATCACCCTGTACCGATTCGCCCCTCCCCGTCTCACTGACGCGTGGGGACAGCCACTTAACCAGCCCGCGTACGCGCTGTGTGTAATGGGCCGGCCTAGTAAAACATCCCGCGTGACCCAACAGTTCAAATTAAGCTTTATTCTTTTAATTTCAAACATAGTTCTGTACCTATATTCAAAAATCAACCCAACTTGATTCACAGAACCAAAATGCATGAAACCAATTTTGCTAGAAAGGTATTGAAATGCTTAATACAAGCCCGTTGGATTCAAATCATTTGGATCTATGGATCAACCATAGTAAAAATAACAAGGCAGAAGCTTTTCTACATTCAAACATTTTTCAAAATTCAACCATAAAATCTTTTGAGTTGTTTCCAACTCTAAAAAATCACATTTGATCATACCTTTCAGAATATATAAAAACATATGGGTTTACTTGCAGAAATAATGTTCAAGTAATAAAAGAATGCCACATAGGCATTTCTAGTCACTTTATTTAGTTAAAATAAAAAGGTTAAACCTTATTAAATTGTGACACCACTTTCAATCACATTCCCATGTACTGAAATATGTGGTGATGACATGTGTCAACATGATCCCATGTTTGAGTTGGAGAATATTAAATCTTAAGTAGTTTTTCAATGAGTAGAAATTACTTTTCTCAAATTAAAATAAATAAAACAAATGCTTTAATCCTTGTAATGTTAGTAATGATGCTAGATCATCTATAATACACCTTTGTGTGATGATTGAAAATAGTTAAGTATTGTTTGGTGATTGTGTACCTCGTATTTATTTATAGACGCTAGTACCGATAAAGGATACGAGGAGGAAGGAGGATACTACGAGGAAGAAGCCGAGGAGAAATTCAACCACTGCTCTGCACAAGGCAAGCTAACACTTGCAAGATACCCTACTTATACAAGCCTTACTACACAAGTTGACCTATGCAAGCCAATACTTGAAACCTTGCAAGCTAACCCTTGCAATTTATGCAAGCTAATACTTGCTTGTTAGCATGACAATTACAAGCCTTAAGTATATGTGATCATACCCACTTGATAACCCAATCCTAGTTTTACTTGCAAGCTTTATACTTTATTTCTTTATCAAAGCCTTCTCTTAAAGTTTACATAGTGAATTGTAGATTCTAGAAAGATCACTAAAGGTAGCATAAAGAGCATAAAATTTGGCCTAAGCTAGATAATCTTGATGTCATCCTAAGGCATGAAATTGAACTAAGCAAATCTCCACTTGTTTACCACCCCTCATTAGTATTTACCACCACTTGTAGATGCTAGTGCTAAATATAAAACTTGATCAACGGTAGATGGGAATACTTGGTGAAAATGGTTATGAAAACCTTAGAATGAGGAGTCATTCTACTGAAATGTTTTGACCTATGTTTTCGAACACCAGATGATTTTGATGATGAAAATGTTGAGTCATGATCCTTAGCCCTTTATAAAACTGATGGTTGTCTGGATGAGATACCATTCCAATTTTATCGTACAACCACAATACCCGAAATTTGGGTAGGGCTTGACTAGAAATTTGTATACCTTAGTATGGGTTCCCTCGCGGCCAAGGTCTGAGCTGAGGCTACCTTGTGAAGATTGTCCACCTGTGTAGTACCCAAGATGACAGTAGGTCATGGTTGGGAGGCCAAACTCACAAGAGAGGTGCCTATACTAGGGCGTGTAACTGAAAGGTTAGGATTGATTATCTGCATACTGAGTATGGTGAATTCAGGATTCGTTCCTGACGGATGTATCGAATGTTGTGGTGAAAGTGTACAATCTCTGCAAAGTGTCAAACTATTCAAAAATCCGCGTCCGCGGTTATGGACAGTTGGAGTGGCCATATTGTTCCCTCGTCAGATGTTTTCAAAATGACTTATGACATGAATTATGACTTTGACTTGACCACAACAGAGTTGTGATATGAAATTCAAATTCCCACTTAGGTGTTATAAAACTTTCAACTAGTTTTTCTTGCTTCTGAACTTAGTAGAGGTAAATCTGGCTTTTTGCAAAACAACTCTAGAGCTTAGTATCCTACTACAAAAACCCCCCTTAACTTATTAGTATTAGTTTGCGAGTACTTAAAGAGTACTCATGGCTTTGTCCCTGGCTATTCCCTTGGCCAGACTATGAATAGGAGTATCAGGATGCGGACCGCAGGAAGGTTACGAAAACTAGGATCATCTCCCATCGTCAGCATTGCCTATGACCCCGAAGATGGAGCTTCGCCTACGCTATCGTTACTATTACGTTATCCCGCTGCTTGAGTTGTATTAAGAACTGGATCATGAGATCCGTATTTGTGTAAGACCTTATGTATGGTTTGTAATGTATCAGGTACGGTGATATCCAAATCTGTTATGTCTCGCAAAAATGGTAATCCTGGGATTGCGATGTATGGCATAACAGGCATCTGGGATTAAAAATCCGGGTGTTGACAAGTTGGTATCAGAGCCATCCTGACCATAGGA
Source organism: Avena sativa (assembly GCA_916181665.1). Classification (NCBI taxonomy): domain Eukaryota; kingdom Viridiplantae; phylum Streptophyta; class Magnoliopsida; order Poales; family Poaceae; genus Avena; species Avena sativa. Next base: position 499,707,514 of record OV702299.1, on the reverse strand, counting down.
GACCCTAGTTAGAATGGACGTTTGAATCAAAAAACTTAGTTTCAAAACCAAAGGAAGTGAGTATTTACAAAAACTTATTCCCATTCTTATCCCTTGGACTCTTTCATCAAAATTTCATGTTCCTCAAAAATTCTTGCAAAATATATAAAAATTTGACACACTTGATCACTCTACTAACTTACTCATCCTATATTCTTATAGATGGATGTGAAGTACAGCAAGTTTTATCAGTTGGGGAATGGAGGAGACCTCATCTTTGAGCGTGACTTGGACTAGCTTTTGGAACTTCTGGAGCGTCCGCACCCCGAGTTCTTCGGAGCTTAGCTCAATGATCAAGAGGGAGAAGAGCTGTAGTGGTTAGTTGTTGCAAGTCTCCAAGGGAAGATTGAACCTCCCACTACCGAGGGAATTCAGTTCACCTTAGGAGAAAACAACTGGCTCGATGGACTGGCCAGGGCAATGCAGGAAGCTCTTGCCTGTCTGTGTGGTCAGAGTATCAATCAGATCAAGGGTACCCGTTTTGAGTTCTACCCAAGGCGTGATGTTATGGGACAGCCACTGGAGGCCCCACATCATCCCGAGCTGAAGAGTCAAGTGGACCACCTCAGCTTCATGATGTACGATCGTCAGAAGGAGTTGGACAATGCCCGTGCCAACGCCAACCACAAGTACGCCATCGCCAAGAAGAAGGATCAGACCCTCGCCATGTTAGTGAAGGATCGCAAGTCTCGTCGCTGTCAGCTCGACAAGAAGGAGCACATCATTGCCGTCTTCGCCACCGGATCACGAATTTGGAGGAGACCGTCAACGAGAGAGACATGCAGTTGGAGGAGAGGGAGAATGCCGGAGAAGACCTTCGTGGAGACCCCTACTCCTATCTCAGCGATGATGATGTCACATCCCAAAATTTTCCAAATTTTGAAATGTGAAAAAATAATCAAAATAAATAATTGTGGAAATTTAGGGTGAAAAGAAATTTATTTACTTGATTCCAAATGGAAACATCAAAACCTATTTTGATCAAATCGAATCCTAAAAGGATTTAAGAAGATAAACAAATAATAAATAAAGTTATGAAAGTTGGAATCACCATTTTTGGATCTTTAAATAAAAAGATATGGTTTTTATAAGCAAAGGTAGAAATGAATAAATGAGAAGTATTTTAAAGAGCCAAATTAAATCTTGGCCAAGCAATGGAAATAAAATATTTTTGTTTAATAAAAAGAGTAAGGGATTATTTGAATAATGAGGATTTATTAATATCCAATTTTATTTAAGTAAAGACTTTTTCCTACTTTTGAATGAACATTAAAACTTAATAAAGTATTTTAAATAAAAATTCAAAGTGTTTTATCTTTCAAATAAAACCTACTGAAAAGGTTTTGGGAAAAATTCAGAATTCAAATAGTGTTCTAAATCATATTCGAAACCTATTTGAAATAAAGACTAATGTCTATTTATTTATTTTTAATAAATAATAAACCCTAAAATTAATTATTCTATATTTGATTTTAGATTATGTTAATAAACAGAATTAAAATCAACACAAAGTTTGGTGGAAGTTTGAATTCAAATGGAGTTTGAATTGTTTGAATGAAAATCAAAACAGAAATTCAAAATAGAAAAAGAAAACATTCAGTATAAAAAAAAGGGAACAGCCCAGCCCAGCAGGCCCAGTAACACAGCCCATCTCTCCTCCCCCTCTGGCGAACCGTTTTCACTCAGAATATAACCCGCCCCGACGCTGATCAGTGGACCCAATACCCACTCCCTCTCTCTCGCAGAGAGCCGAACCCCACCTGTCAGGCCTTCGTTCTCACCCGCGACTGTTCCCCCTCGCACTCGCCGTTTTTGCCGCATTTTAATCCTCGTTAATTCGCGTTGATGGCTAGAGTAATCTCGCCAGCGACCATGCGCCTTTAAACGCCTCGCTCTCCTCTTCCATTTCCTCCAGGCTGCACAAATTGCAAGCTCGAACCCCTCTGTCCTGACAAGCTTCTCCGGCCGATTCCGGCATCGTCCGACCACCCCACGCCTCCTAGAGCACACGAGCCTGCTCCCCCTATTCTTGCGCATCTTCTAGCACCAACCCCACACCCACGCGAGCACTGTAGCCTCGACAACCTCGACATCTGAGCGCCGCCGTGTCTGCCATTGCTCCGGCAAGCTTCCCTGGTAAGCACAGACCGCCCCGGTACTTCTCGATGATGCTCCCATGATCCCTAGCACCGTATGCATCTAACCCCATGCTCTTTTTGCCTTAGCGCACCCTCAAACCTCGCCACCGTCTTCAACAGAGAGCATCCGACGCTGACGCCGTCTCCGGTGAGCAATTCCTCGGGAACCAGAGCGCCCCTCGACGAACCGACCACACCTTGATCTTCACCGCACTCCTGTGAGCACGGTGAGCATCCTCTCCCTTCCCTGCATGACCTAGTCCCTCGGCAACGTCTCCGTCCGAGCATGCGCCGCCGTCAGCCGTCGCTAGTCCATGGTCGAGCTGTTGTGGTCCGTCGGATCTAGATCGAAGGAATGAGATTAGATTTTAAACGAAGAGGTACGCGTCCATCTGTGCCATGCGATTTAAGTGAGATCATGCGGCCTGTGTTGATCGATCCGCACGAACCATTATCGACCAATAATATTGAGCCACGTGGCCAGAGTCTGTTTAAAACAGAAATTTTTGTTCTATTAGATATGCAAACTTGCAAAATTCATAAATTTTAATCTACACGTCCAAATTTTGCAAATTTTATATCACTGGAATCAGCAGGACAAGTACTTTGCAACCATGCACTTTGTTTAATGTTTTTATTTTGGAAAGTTAGTTTTTTTTGCAGAAACTTGTGTAGGCATAATTTGAATATAAAAATTGCTCTAGAAATATTTTTAAGGTGAAATCTCTGCTAATTGGTTTGTTTTGAACCTACTGACCATAGTGACCAACTTATGGATTTAAAAATGTATTTTGAGAAGCCAAAGAACAAATCTTTGAATAAGAGCATTTCTAGTCAAATAAAAATATTGTGTATGTGTTAAAAATACTTTTTGAGTAAAATCTTGGGAAAATGATTTGAGTTAAACTCTCTGCCCTAAACACCAAGGTTTGAGATTTAAATGTATATATTTGATGAACCCTATAAAATTATTACCTTGCAAAAGGCATTTTCAACAACATAAAATATCACCTTGGTATAATAATTGGTTTATGGAGTGAAACCTTTTGCAAATGGTTTTACCACATTTGTAAATGACCAATATGGGCTTTAAAATGGCTAGAGCCTAATAGAAACCACTTTTCTAAATAAAACCATCTTTTGCATGCTTGCATGCATTGGCATGTTTTTGATATTTTATGTGGTGAAATTGTTTGAATGCTAGTTGAATATGTGGTTGCTTGATTGAATTGTAGTGAAGTTAGAATAGTGTGATATTTGCAAGATCAAGAAGTGAACCAACATTCTCTACTAAAAAGGAAAGTGACACTATCATGCATGTCCTACTATTTTCATTACACTTAGTGGATTTTTGTAGCATGCATGATAGGACTACTATATTTCTATGCTATGCTATATCCTATTAGGGTATCCTTATATCCTCCTTAGTGAAAACAATGTAGTTGTAGTATGCTTAGCCCTGGTATATATTTGGGATGGGATACATGATATGATTATATGAAGTGTTGGAAAGATATATGTTTTATATAATAAAACAAGTACTCAATGAACCACCTGGGTGGAAAAGGATACTCAAGATTTGGACAAGGTGGCAACAAAGGGAACCATGTTATATGGCTATCTTTTTGTGTGTGCACTAGAAGAAAACCACCCAGGAACTTAGAGATTGAACATGTTTCTCGTACAGTGGCTTCCGTGTACAGCCATATGCTAAATGGGCTCTGGCTTAGTCAACTACATAGTGGAAGACCCTTGCATTGGCATCTTCAGGTTAACTAGAATCGTGTATTGCAAATATATCCTTACATTGGTGCCTGGTAGACAAGCTAGCATTGTGTATTTGGAGGACTTCTATGGAAAGACTTTATCACATTCTCGATCTGTCGGTACTCCATTTGGTGAATACTTACCCAGCGGCCACTGGTGGCGTCAAGACGAGATTGTGTCATGTGGGTAGAGTGTACAACTTCTGCAGAAGATCAAATTCTAAGTACTTAGCCGTGTCCCCGGTTACGGACAACTCTGAGCAACTAAGGCCTGAAGCTATGGAAGATCTCGACATTCCAATTTCTCAAAGTAAAACTTGATGGTGACAACAAGGGATTAGAAGCACTTGGAGATTTCCAAGGAGTTCAGAAAGATTTGACAAAAGATCAAAACTATTTTGACAAAAGATCAAAACTATTTTGACAAGATAGGATAAAACTATATTGCTTTCTACAAATGAGCCTAAACCCTACTTATCCAAATATGCATGTAATGATAGGATCCACTTATTTCTACATAGTAGTGAAACTTGCCAATACAATTCAAATTTATTGACCCTTGTGGCTACAAATTATTATGTTGCAGGTTTGTTTGATGTTAGTGAAGTGTGTTGAATAGGATTACAAGTCTACAACCAACATGATTTCCTGTGGCAGTTAGAAGATGAAGGACTCCATGCTATAGTTATTTTTGCTGCTTTGTAATGAGATAGCCAGATGAGCTATGTAAGATGTAATGAATTATTTTATTCCTGGTTATAAAGTTGTAATATGACCTTTGTTTCTTGATATTACATCTTAACTGTGGATGCTAGCTATTGATCCAGGGACTAGCATTGTAAACACAGGGATCTCTACCTTATTAAAGGTTGGGACCTCTACAGATGATGACTTTCTAGAGGATCAGGCCATGGACTTCTTCACCGATGAGGATGATTTTGCCTTCATCGATCGATGATGATGATGAGGATGATGAGTACACTGACTCCGAGGAGTAGTAGCACTTGAGCACTAGCGTTAGTGAATTGTATTCGGTCCCACTATATTGTAGATTCCAGAGTGGTTCCTAAAACCATCTGTTTTTCTTTGTTGTGGTGTGTGTTTGTATCGTGTGCTATGAATGAATGAAAAGCAAGTTGAAAAAAAATTGTGTCAAACTTTAAAAACTTTTCAACAACATCTGAACCTTAGAAAATTCCCTCTTTTCTCATGATCTATCTCAATCTTCAGATACCTCGCGGAGGAAGCGGTTCATCCCCGGACCCGATGTTGCAGATCTTGCAAATGTTGGTTTCTGACCGCGAAGCTGAAAGAGCCGAACGTCAAGCCAACCTAGCCACCCTTCAACACATAGCTCAGATGGCCAACAACAAGCAAGGCCAAAATTAGGAAAACCATGGATCTAAGCTCAAGAATTTCTAGAACACCAATCCACCTATTTTCACTAAGTCAGAAGAACCCCTAGATGCAGATGATTGGTTGCAAACCATGGAGAACAATATGGAAGTCGCAGGAGTGGAAGCTAACGAGAAAGTCTGTTCGCCACCCACTATCTAGCCGGAGATGCAAGAGCATGGTGGAACAGCATTCGTGCAATGACCGGAGGTCAGATGATGACTTGGGAGGAATTCAAGGTCAAGTTCAGCAGAACCCATGTGCCACCAGGTTTAATCAAGAGGATGAGGGATGAATTCAGAGAATTGAAGCAAGGAAGGATGACCGTAGTGGAATACCGTGACAAATTCTTGTCATTAGCTAGGTATGCCCCGAATGAGATCGACACGGAAGCCAAGAAGAAAGAGAGATTCCTGAACGGTCTGCACGATGAGATGCAGACGGTGTTAGTCAATATCCCCTTTGCTGATATTGAAGCCCTAGTCGACTCTGCCATTCAAATGGAAGGAAAGATCAACAAAGCCAATGAGAACCGCAAGCGCCGCATGATGCATCAGCCCGAAACCCATCATACCCCAAAGTATCGCCCCCAACCCATCTCCAGGATTTGCCCCGAGAACCAACAGACCCCCTATGAACCGTCCGACCTATCCCAACTGTGGAAACCCAAGGCCCGGAGGAAACCACAACAACCCCGGCAACTCTAGCAATTTTAACCGTGCACCACCCAAGTTCAACAACAACAATGCCGCCTCCAACACCAACACTGCCCAAAGGACTGGAAGCAATGATGTGCCTGTTGCAGCAAAGGACAAGTCGCAAGTGACTTGTTATGAATGCGGAACCAAGGGTCACTACTCCAATGAGTGCCCCAAGAAGAATGTCGCAGCCCTCAATGCAAATGCCCCAGCTCAGCAACAACGTCGTGTTCAGCCCGGAAGAAGGTTTGCCCCAGGGAATTCGCTCAACTGCAATAGTCGTCTCTTTCTCATGCATGCTGAAGAAGCCTAGGAAGCGCCAGACGTCATGCTGGGTATGTTTTCTGTTAACTCAGTACTTGCAAGAGTGTTGTTTGATTCTGGGGCATCACACTCATTATTTGGCACTGAAGAATTTGCATGCACTAGTAAGATTCAACCAACAAAATTCAAGCATGTTATGATTGTTCAAATCCCCGGTTCAACCAACAAAGCTAGGCAAATTTGCAAAGCCGTCCCTATCCGAATACATGGCATAGATTTTTATGCTAATATAATAGTACTCGAAACTAAAGGTTTGGAATTAGTACTAGGAATGGATTGGATGTCCAAACATAAAGGATTAATTGACTGTGCCAAGAAGTCCATAACCATGACTAGTACAGCCGGAGTATCAGTCGAGCATGTATCTGAAACCTTGCCTCGTCAATTCAAGTGCAACAAGAGTATAGCCCAACCTACCATTGACCAAGTCCGGATAGTCTGTGAATACCCCGATGTATTTCCAGATGTTTTGCCCGGTATGACCCCAGATCGGGATATCGAGTTTATCATTGAACTAATCCCTGGAACCGGACCCATAGCCCAGAGACCATATAGTATGAACCCGTCTGAACTAGCAGAACTGAAGAAGCAACTGGATGCCATGCTAGAAATTGGATTAATTCAACCAAGTGTGTCACCATGGAGATCACCTGTCTTGTTTGTGGACAACAAAGATGGAGGTAACCGTTTGTGTACGGACTACCGGAAGTTGAATGATGTCACTATGAAAAACAAATACCCGTTGCCCAAGATAGAAGATTTGTTTGACCAGTTGACTGGTGCCAAAGTGTTTTCTAAGATTGATCTTAGAATTGGCTATCATCAACTCAAGATTCGCGCAGAGGATATTCCAGAGACTGCCTTTACCACCAGATATGGATTATACGAGTATACTGTCATGTCTTTTGGATTAACCAATGCCCTCGCTAATTTCATCAATCTGATGAATAAGATTTTTATGGATTTCCTGGATAAGTTTGTCGTTGTTTTCATCGATGACATTCTGATTTATTCCAAATCAGAAGAAGAACATGAGATACACCTAAGGACCATTCTTGGAACCCTTAAAGAGCATCAGTTGTATGCCAAGTTTAGCAAATGTGAATTCTGGTTACAGGAGGTAGGATTCCTCGGACATATCGTATCAGCCGGAGGAATTGCCATTGACCCTGCAAAGGTGAAAGATGTCGAAGATTGGCAAGCCCCAACCACTCAAACCCAAGTTCGTGCCTGTCTCGGATTAGCGGGATACTACCGCAAGTTCATAGAGGGATTCTCGAGTATCGCCAGACCCATGACCCAATTGCTGAAGAAGGACAAGAAGTTTGAATGGACAGACAAATGTGAAGCGAGTTTTCAAGAACTCGAGAGAAGGTTGATTTGAGCCCCAATCTTGATCATGCCAGATATCACGAAGCCCTTCGACGTGTATTGTGACGCATCCAAGATCGGTCTCAGATGTGTGCTAATGCAAGAAGGCAAAGTTATATCTTATCTATCCCGACAACTGAAGCAGCACGAACAAAACTACCCAACCCACGACCTCGAACTCGTTGCCGTAGTTCTAGCCCTGAAGACATAGAGGCATTACCTGATGGGAAACCATTGTGAGATTTACTCGGATCACAAGATCCTGAAGTATATATTCACTCAGAAGGAGCTGAATATGATACAGAGAAGATGGATTGAGCTAATCAAATATTATGATCTGGACATTCACTATCACCCCGGTAAAGCCAATGTGGTAGCAAATGCCCTGAGCAGATTGCCGTGCCACTTGAACTCCATGATTTTGAAGGATCAACCAAGTTTGCACCAAGAGATGGAAGATTTCCGAATGGAATTAGTGAGTGAAGGATTTTTGGCTAACATAGAACTTCAACCCACTTTTATCAGTCAGATCAAAGAGGCGCAGAAAGGAAATGCTAGTATCGACGGAATCAAGTGTCGTATCGGTGTAGGCAAAGTACCCAGATTCACCGAAGACGAAGAAGGAGTTTTGTGGTACAAAGGACGCCTTTGTGTACCAGCAGATTCAGAATTGAAAGAAGTGATTTTGAAAGGGGCACATGATACTCTTTATTCTATCCACCCCGGAGGAACGAAGATGTATCAGGATTTGAAGGAACAATTTTGGTGGCATAAGCTGAAGAGAGAAATCGGAAGCTATATTGCCAAGTGTGATATATGTCAGAGAGTCAAGGCGGGACATCAAAGACCCGCTGGACTGTTACAACCTCTATAGATTCCGGAATGGAAATGAGATTCAGTTGGAATGGACTTTATCACTGGATTACCTACTTCTAGTAGGGGAAATGACTCTATCTGGGTCATAGTTGACAGATTGTGCAAAGTCGCCCATTTCTTACCAGTCAAGACCACATACCAGAGTTCAAAGCTAGCGGAGTTATACATCGCTAGAATCGTCAGTTTGCGCGGAGTCCCCAAGAACATCGTATCGGATCGAGGAACTCAGTTTACCTAAAGTTTCTGGAAGAAAGTCCAAGAAGGTTTAGGAACCCGACTAGATTTCAGCACAGCGTATCACCCTCAAACTGATGGGCAAACGGAGCGAGTAAATCAAATACTCGAAGATATGTTAAGAGCATGTGTGCTAGAGTATGGATCTAAATGGGAAGACTGTCTGCCTTTCGTAGAATTTTCTTACAACAACAGTTATCAAGCAAGTCTGCAAATGGCCCCATTTGAGTTTATTTATGGAAGGAAATGTCGCACCCCTTTGAATTGGTCAGAAGTAGGAGAGAGTCAGATTTTCGGACCCGATATCCTACGAGAAGCAGAAGAGAAAGTTCACAAGATTCGTGAGCACCTCAAGACCACCCAGTCAAGACAGAAGAGTTACGCCGACAACAGACGTCGAGACCTCGCTTTCAATATCGGAGATTTTGTGTATCTTAAAGTGTCTCCATTGAAAGGAATGCAGCGTTTTCAGCTGAAAGGAAAGTTAGCCCCCAGATATATCGAACCCTTCAAGATTCTGAATCGTCGAGGAGAAGTATCATATCAATTGGAACTGCCAGAAGAAATGTCAGCCGTGCATAATGTGTTCCATATATTGTTACTTCGCAAATGCCTCGAAGTTCCGGAGAAGACTAAAGTGTTCAAGAACATTGATCACCGGACCATAGAATTCAATGATGACCTGACCTATCCTGAAGTACCCATCCGTATTTTGGAAGAAGCTTTCAGGACCACCAGGACCCGAAGCATCAAGTTTCTCAAGATTTAGTGGAGCAACCACACTGAAGAAGAAGCTACCTGGGCGCGCGAAGATCACATCAGGACGGAGTTTCCCGATCTCTTTAAATCCTAGGTAATCTTTTTCGTCCTTTTTCAAATCTCGGGACGAGATTTTATTTAAGGGGGGAAGGTTTGTAACATCCCAAAAATATAAAACAAGAATCATCAAACTCTAATCACTAAAATTAGGGTTAACAAAAACTTTGAATAATTAAAATCATATGAATGGATGTGTGAATGAAATGATTTGGCAATTGCATGAATGGACTTGCGTGATTAATATAATTAGTAAGAAATGGTTTAAAGACAATTATAACATCATCTAGAACATTTCCAAAGAGAAACAAATAAATAAATAAATAAATAAATAAAATAAAGCAAATGGTCATTTTTGCCAATCTTGTTCACTAGGTCACTTTGAGTGTTTATAGTCCAAGATTTCAAACATAAACTTTCCCAATTCTTTTTACCCCTTGATAGAACTAGTAAAATTGAATCAAGGCCCACCCTTCAAACTTGCAGAACCATTTGGCAACCCCATTTAAATCACAATTCAAAATTGAATGTTATTCATATGTGAAGATCATCCATTTTTGAAACCCAACCAAACCAGTGCCCCTTGACTAATCCAACTAACCAGACACTCCCTAGCATGTGCCTAGCAAACCCACAAAGTTTGAATTCAAAATTCAAATTTAAAGTTCTTGTGGCCATTTCATTAAACACCTTGCAGATTCAAATCAAACAAACAACAAACACTATAGTGTGCAGTAAAATTGGCCTAAATTGATCCCTCTCTAGTTGCAACTAGACCTTAGTAGATCATCTAGCCTCTTTAACAATCTTTAGCACCACTGTGAGCTTGCCATTGCCATCAATGGTGAGCAGGCCGAGCCTCACCATGCCACCCCATGGTCGACAGCAAGCTACGAGCAACACCAAGCCTAGCCAGCATGTCTAGCAGGCACCCCACCGTCCACCGCCACTCTCTGTCCCAGCCTCGAGCAATACCAGCCCCTGGACCACACGCCACGCCCATGCCAAACCTCTCCGCGACCATGGCGAGAGCGCGCCCGTGCGCCACGCTCGACCAGCACCCACAGACTGCACGCCTCCCTCGCTGCTTGCAGGGATGATCGCCAGCACCCCAGCACCCCGCCAAACATGCCCGTTCGCCGCCGCGTGGACCACGCGTGCTATGCGCCATCAAAACCTCCGTCGGACTCGCCCAGAGCGTCGAAGCATTCTGACCGATCAGCACCGCCCGACGCCTCGCCATCGTGTCGTTGAGCTTTTCCAGGGAACGTAGCATCGCCCCCTACCGTCGCCCATGCCGATTGCTGCCTGTGCCGTCGACCACGACGATCTCAGCCCGCGCCCGTCGGTCCCCTCTTGCCACTATAAATAGAGGCCTCCATCGCTTGTTTTCGCCACACCAGTTCAGTCCCCTCTCAGCCAGAACCACCCCACCTCACTACCGGAGCAAGGCGACCAACGCATCATCGGAATTTGGCCGGAGCCCGCCGCTGCTGGAGAAGAAGGGAGCCGTCGATAGGAGCCTCCCCAGGAGGAGCTGCCCGTACCAAGAGAACAGCCGTCTTCGACTTCGTCATTCGCCACTGTCGCTGACCCTCGCCTGAGCCCCGGTGAGTCTCCCACGACCCCCACCTGCCACGTTAGGGTTCTGTCTTGCCGGCGCTGCCCGACGTGGACGATGAGCCGTAGCCGTTCGATTAGATTTAGATCGTGCGGCCTAGATCACCCCGTACCGCTTCGCCCCTCCCTGTCTCACAGATGCGTGGGGACAGCCACTTAACCAGCCTGCGTACGTGCTGTGTGTAATGGGCCGGACCAGTAAAACATCCCGCGCGACCCAACAATTCAAATTAAGCTTTATTCTTTTAAATTCAAACACAGTTATGTACCTATATTTAAAAATCAACCCAGCTCGATTCACTTAACCAAAATGCATGAAACCAATTTTGCTAGAAAGGTACTGAAATTCTTAATCCAAGCCCGTTGGATTCAAATCATTTGGATCTGTGGATCAACCATGGTAAAAATAACAAGCTAGAAGCTTTTCTACATTCAAACATTTTTAAAAATTCAACCATAAAAGCTTTTGAGTTGTTTCCAACTCTCAAAAATCACATTTGATCATACCTTTCAGAATATATAAAAACATATGGGTTTACTTGCAGAAATAATGTTCAAGTAATAAAAGAATGCCACATAGGCATTTCTAGTCACTTTATTTAGTTAAAATAAAAAGGTTAAACCTTATTAAATTGTGACACCACTTTAAATCACATTCCCATGTACTGAAATATGTGGTGATGACATGTGTCAACATGATCCCATGTTTGAGTTGGAGAATATTAAATCTTAAGTAGTTTTTCAATGAGTAGAAATTACTTTTCTCAAATTAAAATAAATAAGACAAATGCTTTAATCCGTGTAGTGTTAGTAATGATGCTAGATCATGTATAGTACACCTTTGTGTGATGATTGAAAATAGTTAAGTATTGTTTGGTGATTGTGTACCTCGTATTTATTTATAGACGCTAGTACCGACCAAGGATACGAGGAGGAAGGAGGATACTACGAGGAAGAAGCCGAGGAGAACTTCAACCACTGCTCTGCACAAGGCAAGCTAACACTTGCAAGATACCCTACTTATGCAAGCCTTACTACACAAGTTGACCTATGCAAGCCAATACTTGAAACCTTGCAAGCTAACCCTTGCAATTTATGCAAGCTAATACTTGCTTGTTACCATGACAATTACAAGCCTTAAGTATATGTGATCATACCCACTTGATAACCCAATCCTAGTTTTACTTGCAAGCTTTATACTTTATTTCTTTATCAAATCCTTCTCTTAAAGTTTACATAGTGAATTGTAGATTCTAGAAAGATCACTAAAGGTAGCATAAAGAGCATAAAATTTGGCCTAAGCTAGATAATCTTGATGTCATCCTAAGGCATGAAATTTAACATAGCAAATATCCACTTGTTTACCACCCCTCATTAGTATTTACCACCACTTGTAGATGCTAGTGCTAAGTATAAAACTTGATCAATGGTAGATGGGAATACTTGGTGAAAATGGTTATGAAAACCTTAGAATGAGGAGTCATTCTACTGAAATGTTTTGACCTATGTTTCCGAACACCAGATGATTTTGATGATGAAAATGTTGAGTCATGATCCTTAGCCCTTTATAAAACTGATGGTTGTCTGGATGAGATACCATTCCAATTTTATCGTACAACCACAATACCCGAAATTTGGGTAGGGCTTGACTAGAAATTTGTATACCTTAGTATGGGTTCCCTCGCGGCCAAGGTCTGAGCTGAGGCTACCTTGTGAAGATTGTCCACCTGTGTAGTACCCAAGATGACAGTAGGTCATGGTTGGGAGGCCAAACTCACAAGAGAGGTGCCTATACTAGGGCGTGTAACTGAAAGGTTAGGATTGATTATCTGCATACTGAGTATGGTGAATTCAGGATTCGTTCCTGACGGATGTATCGAATGTTGTGGTGAAAGTGTACAATCTCTGCAAAGTGTCAAACTATTTGAAAATCCGCGTCCGCGGTTATGGACAGTTGGAGTGGCCATATTGTTCCCTCGTCAGATGTTTTCAAAATGACTTATGACATGAATTATGACTTTGACTTGACCACAACAGAGTTGTGATATGAAATTCAAATTCCCACTTAGGTGTTATAAAACTTTCAACTAGTTTTTCTTGCTTCTGAACTTAGTAGAGGTAAATCTGGCTTTTTGCAAAACAACTCTAGAGCTTAGTATCCTACTACAAAAAACCCCTTAACTTATTAGTATTAGTTTGCGAGTACTTAAAGAGTACTCATGGCTTTGTCCCTGGCTATTCCCGTGGCCAGACTATGAAGAGGAGTATCAGGATGATGGACTGCAGGAAGGTTACGACAACTAGGATCATCTCCCATCGTCAGCATTGCCTGTGACCCCGAAGGTGGAGCTTCGCCTACGTTATCGTTACTATTACATTATCTCGCTGCTTGATTTGTATTAAGAACTAGATCATGAGATCCTTATTTGTGTAAGACCTTATGTATGGTTTGTAATGGATGATGTACTATGATATCCAAATCTGTTATGTCTCGCAAAAATGGTAATCCTGGGATTGCGATGTATGGCATAACAGGCATCTGGGATTAAAATCCAGGTGTTGACATGGACCAACCAATGTGAAGCAAATTCGAGGTTTCTTAGGAATGGCTGGTTATTATCGGAGATTCATTGAAGGTTTCTCCAAAATAGCCGGACCAATGACCAAATTGTTAAGGAAGAATACACCATTCAATTGGGATGAGAAGTGTGAAGCAAGTTTGCAAGAGTTGAAGACTAGGTTAACCACAGCTCCAATCTTAGCAGTTCCTAAAACAGGGAAGGACTTCACGGTATATTGTGATGCATCTAAAGAAGGTTTAGGTTGTGTATTAATGCAAGATTGGAAAGTCATTGCTTATGGTTCAAGACAACTGAAACCACATGAAGTCAACTATACAACTCATGATTTAGAGTTAGCAGCAGTAGTTTTTGCGCTGAAAGGATGGAGGCATTTTCTATATGGAGCCAGATGTGAGTTATACACTGACCATAAAAGTCTCAAGTATTTCTTCACTCAAAAGGAATTGCATATGAAACAGAAGCGTTGGTTGAATCAAGGATTATGATTTAACAATCAACTATACTCTAGGGAAAGTAAATGTTGTAGCTGATGCTTTAAGCAGAAAGAGTGCATATATTCAGCCTAGTAATCGGGAGTTACCAAAAGAGTTACAACTGGACTTGGAAATATTAGAGCTTCAATTCATCAGAACACAGGTTCTTGGAGGATTAACTACTATGCAGGTAGTTGCAGAGCAGAACAGTGATCTTAAGCAAGAAATTTTTAGACATCAAGAAGAAGATCCTTTTATTGCTAAGGAAATTCGGAGGATATCTCAATTTCAAAAATCCGTGTTTCTCCTTGGAGAATATGAGTCCTTATGGTTTCAAGACCGTCTTTGCGTTCCAGATGTGACTGAGATTAGAAATGTCATACTCAGAGAAGCACATGAAACACCTTATTCTATACATCCAGGAAGTACTAAAATGTATATGGATTTGAAATAATTATTCTGGTGGAATAACATGAAAAGAGATATTGCTAAATATGTATCTGAATGCCCTACTTGCCAAAGGGTGAAGGCTGAACATCAAAGTCTAGCAGGACCATTACAACCTTTGGAAATTCCTGAATGGAAATGGGAGGAAATAGGTATGGACTTCATCACAGGATTACCCATGACACCTAAACGGACAGACTCACTAAGAATGCACATTTTATTCCAGTAAATCAGAAAGATAATGCCAAGAAGCAAGTTGAAGTTTACGTCAAAGAGATTGTAAGTAAGCATGGAGTACCCAAAAGATCGTAACTGATAGGGGATCAGTGTTTACTTCAGCATTTTGGAAGAAATTGCATGAAGCACTTGGTTCAAAGTTAGATTTTAGCACAGCATATCATCCTGAGACAGGAGGTCAAACTGAAAGAACAAATCAAATACTAGAACACATGTTAAGAGCTTGTGCACTAGATTTTGGAGGAACATGGGAAGATCATCTACCATTGGCAAAATTTTCCTATAATAATAGCTATCAGAGTAGTCTGAAAGCAGCTCCATACCAAGTTCTGTATGGAAGGAAGTGTAGATCACCAATATGTTGGTATGAGCCTAGAAGCAACAAAGAATTTGCGCCAGATTATATCAAGGAAAGACAAGATATCATTTATAAAATCAGGATAGACTGAAAATAGCCCAGAGTAGGCAGAAAAGTTATGCAGATCAAAGTCGAAGATCATGGCATCCAGAAGTGGGAGATATGGTATACTTGAAAGTAAGTCCAATGAAAGGAGTGAAAAGGTTCGGAGTTAAAGGAAAATTGAGTCCAAGATACATCGGCCCATTCAAGATATTAAGTCAGAACAGAACTATAGATTATGCTTTAGAGTTACCATCAAGATTAGCTCAAGTGCATAATGTTTTCCATGTGTCACAACTTCGTAAATGTTTGAAAGTTCCGGATGATGCAATCACACACCAGGAGATAGAACTACAAGCCGACTTGACCTATATTGAAAAGCCCTGTAAAGTTTTGGAAGAAAACTTGAAAAGGTTGAGGAACAGATCAATCAAGTATTGCAAAGTACAATGGGAACATCACCCTGAAAGAGAAGCCACGTGGGAGAAAGAGGAGGATTTAAGAAAAGCCTATCCAGAACTATTCAGGTACATCTTAACAAACTTCGGGACAAAGTTTAATTTAAGGGGGGAAGTCTGTAACATCCCAGCATTTAGGAACTAACGAAGGGTAGATTTAAGAATTTGAAATACTGCATGCATTCATCTGTGAAAATGTGGGTAAATTTTTCGCCAAATAAAAACTTAAAGTGATCAAGGTTTCTTTCATACTTTGAGATTAGGTTTAGTCTTAAAGGATGATTGCTATAGACTTTGATATGATCTTTGAGGAATTATGTGTTTTGGGAAATGAATTTGAATTTTAAACTTGAGTGTTTGAATTATAATTCAAATGATTTTTGAATAATGTTTGAATCTTGATTTAATTAAGAGTTAACCAATATAACTCAAACTTTATTTAAAGAAAGCAATTAAGAATATGAATATCTGTTTCATATTTTCATTCAACAAATAAGTTACAAAAATGTAACTTATTAGAAACATCCACAATATTCACCATAGCAAATAAATAAAGAATAAGAATATTTCTTTATTGATAATAGTATAATCTTTATTACAAAATAATAAAATGAAGCTTACAAAAGAATAGAACTAAAATTACAAAAGAATAAAGAAAATTACATATGACTATTCTACAAATAAACCTAAGCTAAAATCTTCAATTCCCAAGTCTAGTACCTGCAAAACAAACATAAATAAAAAATAAAGAAGGTTAGGGTTAGTATTGTTTTACTCTCAGACTTGTCAGTGAAGTGCACTGATCAAGATTCATCATTGAGTAATTTCATAAAAAGGGGCAAGTTTCACCAATATGAAAGAATGTATCTTTCATAATTTTAAGCTAGAAGTCAAATGACAGCAAGGAGGGGCAAGTTTCACCAGCCAGGTAAAAGTAACTAGTTAACAGTCAATCTCAAATTCAGAGCATATCCACAAGTTGCATAGCAAGCACACAGGCAGGACACACACCAGATTGCATGGTGTGTGTTGTCAGCACCTTAGCAACATCCCAGCAACACAAAACCATCAACACAGCCGTGGGCAAGCACACAACCTCATCTTATTTCTCATACACATCAAACATCAGCAGCCTAGCCACAGCCAAACCTGCCAAACTAAACCACAAACCAGATCCTCTCAGAACTCACCAAGATGGTGACATAAGGAGGGGTGGATTAGGTGGACAGCAAGGTCAAGACCAAGCTACCAGGAACCAGAAGGTAGATAGCAAGATCAAGGACAAGTTCCAGAAGCTGTAAGCAGTAGGGACGGCAACAATAGAAGGACCAGATCAAGCCAGCAAGATCAGGCTATCAGATTAACAAGTTGCAACCACAACAGCAACAACAGTTGTGGTGAGTTATATAAAACCCTCACATGATCTGTTTATCATATCAAAGAATCATGTGTTGTTTTATATCTAACCTCTTAGTATTCATCCAAGTGGGATGAATCCATCCTAGAAGGTTTTAAAAAAATTAAAGCCATAATCACAAGATCAACATACCAGTATAACCAGGAGCTCAGACCAACATCATTAATCCTGGTTACAAAAGCCCAATCCTATATTTCAATATTTCCCAAAGGAAAGATTATGAAATCTGGGCACACCTCTTAAAAGAGTAGCACCTCAATATCCATAAATCCTATGGATCCATGCAAAACCATTATCACACCCATTGTTTTCCAATTATGCTTCAAGAATTAGCAGCTGGTAATTCTACCAGAATATTTCTATCAGGGACAGCCATTAGGAAACTAGTTCATATGCCTCAGACCAACATCATAGGCAGGAGAATTAAAAGAAGATTTCATTTTATCTTGCTAGTATTAATCACAAGCACTGTCATAGCTAAGCTCAGGATTAGTACCCAATCACTTGTGTGCCAGTTTATAATGGTATCACAAGGACAAGTTCTAATAAGCTAATCCCAATCTTTACTTAGCTTTCACAAATAAAAAGGGGCAAGCCACTAAATATCATCTTCCTGAAACCAAATGCCAGGAATCATCATCAAACTCATCTATACATCTACATAAATTCATTAACATATAATGATTATATTCAGTATGTATATTCTCATACAAGCCAACCATTATAAATGCAGTAAGTAATTACTGATAGAACTACTATCAGTATAAACATCTTGACAGTGGAAAGTTCTCAGATCAACAACATTTCCAAGTAGGGATTTTGTAGAAACACTAACATTGGATCATAGTAAATTACCACTGGAATAAGTCTGACAAGCCACTAGCATCACCAAAGCCGACTACAAATAATAATCCATAGCAATCAGTCATTCATCATGCTCAAGGATTATCACCACTAGATCCAAATCATCATAGATATGATCAACAGAGGGATATGAACCCTAATCAGAACAAGAACCCTAATTAGGATATGAACCCTAATCAGAACGCATGTACTAGGCAAGGGTAGCCACTAGATGCACAGAGAGAGATTCATGATGATAGGATGAACTAAGATCCACAGAGGCAACTTACCCGGGGTCCTCGCTGATGAATTGAAGAGGAATCAGAAGGGCCGACATGCTTGCGGCGGCACGGGGAGCACCCAGAGGGCGCTGCAACCCGCACCAGCCACGGCGGCGGCCATCGCAGCACACGAACACCACACACCACCATAGGAGGGTCCATGGAGGCGGTGGCAGAACCCAACCCAAAACCTAGGGTTCGGGAACAGGGTGAACCTGGCCACAGGGGAGCTTCGGAATCAAATCTAGTAGGACAGGAGGAAAGGGCGTAGTTGACAACCTCCTCCTGCACCACGGCAGCGACCAGAACGGTCCACGATGACGGGAATCGTCAGTGGCGACATCACCGACCACGAGGTCGGGGATGGAGGAGGAGAGGAGTGAGCTCGAGGGTGAGAGACAGCGAGTGGGTGGGCTAAGTTGGGCCAGAACCCTTTGGGGTGGCTATTTGACTATGTCTCATGGGCCACAAGGGCCCAATAAGAATAAGCCAGCCCAAAAAACCTTTAAGGCTTGTTTTAATAAATAGAAAAAGACCAAAATGCCCTTGAACTTAATTAAATTCTAGAAAATAAAATAAAGTCCAAAAATTATAAATAAAATATTTTTGGATTCACAATAATCCACACTATCCAAATAAAATAAGAAATAAAATTTTAGACATATGAATTTTATTAAGAATTTTGTAATTTACATAATACTTATGGAATTTTACAAAATTATTGAAAGGTGATAAAATTAAATAAAAATCACTTTCATCATATATTAATATTTTAGTATTTTAGAAAAATACTAAATAAATATTTAATAACAATTTTTGACATTTAAGTAATAATTCTTAAAATAATTATTAAAATAATAAAATCAAATAAAAAGGGAAATGAAATAAAAGAATACAATATTTTATTATAAATATTAAAAAAATAATATTTATAAATCCTTTATTATTAAAAGATTTTTTATAATAATGGGGAAAATGCATATCAAGTTAAATGATGCATTACATTACTTTGCATAATCATTTTGCTTCTTTAAATATTGTCCTTACCGGGCAATAATTATGTTTTTGTAGACATAGAAGCTCAAGGTCCAGTGCAAGCATCAGACTTCACTACCTTGCCATCACAAGGCAAGATCATCAATTGCTCATATCCTTTGAAGAGTCTTTATCAAAGTATTTGCAAATTATGTGTTATCATATATACTCTAAATAAAGAAAATATTAATTTCACAAATAAAGAAATCATAGATATCATCCTAAGTGATGATATAATGGAGCAATAGATCTTAGGGTTCTATTTGCAACAATGATGATCAATTAGGGACTTAATAACCACTGACATCAGTGATTCTAGCGAAGTATATTACGCGTTAGCCATGAGATTTTGAATGGGACAGAGAAGTCAGCTGTATCTTCTTCCTCTCCCATGAAGCCGGATGTGCATGTCGTGGCTGTTATCCTCGTACCATGCATATTAATTGGTAATTCGTATAGGATATGCAGCATATGGGTGGGAACCCTCATCGTCCCACGATAGTTCTAGCATCTAATGGTTTGTACAAACCATTGCCGTAATTAATTATGTGGGCATGGTGTACACCAAGGAGGCATGCGAGGTCGCGAAGGGGGCAGTGATTGGCTTGGACCAACTACTGGGCCCCACATCATGGAATTGTGGACGGGAAAGTACGCCCGGTTGTGCAACAAGGAGTTGACCTCTCATGGGTAAACTAACGCACCTCTGCAGAGTGTAAGAATTGTAACTTGTTACTCCCTGTTTCGGGAAGGAGCTACGAACACGGCAGGAAAGGAACTCCACGAAAGTTCTTGTCAACCTATGAAGGATGATTGTCATAGATTTTTATAATAAAATCAATCTTTGAAGAAAGATTTACAAAAACTGCATAGTGCCAAGGACTTATAGTCCGAGGTGGTAGTTAAAGCATCAAACTTACCACCTTGCATATAATGAACTTGTTGGGTAAAGCTGTTACTCATCCTTTCCTTTGATCCCTTGCTTAGACTCTGAGGATCCCGAAGACGTGCCAATGTATGCAGCTGAATGTCAAGAAGATGTGTTCTACGGGGAGCCTGACCTGTCAGGAGGTGTTGAAGGAGTGGATTACGAAATCCGCTATGGTGTTCACGATAACGAATCCAATTAAGTACCCTAGTTAGTAGTAACCAACGGAGCCGAGCAACATGCACTCTATAGAATAAGCTGCTGAGCTCAACTCCTCGTCGGAGTTTCTACTTTGAAATTCCGCTGAAACACTTTATATTTTGGTTTGTAAGTTGAACCTTTTGAAGTCTTGAACTTCTGGTATTGTAATAACAATAATGTGTGAATGTTTGTAATATGGACCCGCAATGTTTCTGTTGTACCACTCTGAGGGATGTGATATTTACAGAACGGTGTTCTGTGAGTGTCATGTCAACGACTATAGTGTACTACACATGCAGTGGTATGTTGGGTCACCGCACAAGTACCCATGCACACCTCACAAATCCACAACCCATAGGCATAGTGTAGCAAGAGGTTGTGGGATGTGGTGCGGTGGAGGAGGAAAGTATGGGTACGTGTAGTACCTTTACAAAGTAGGAGTAGCTTCCCTCACAAGTATATGAACCAAAGTAGGTCTAGCTATCAACAATGGAGGTGAGTATGAGCAAAATGGAGTGGGAGGGAGGAGAGGGACGAGCTAGTTGGAGGTGGGAAGAAGGGAAAGGGTGGTGGTAGGTAGGAGGGACTGCCACCTTTTTTTAGATCTGTTTCGCACATTCTGTGGCGCATATGGCAAATTCCCCACAAAAAGTGAGTCACAGAATTCTCACTTTCTGTGGCGCATATAGCAATATGCGCATAGAATTCTCGCATGCCCATGTGCTGGGTCAGGCCCACATGGGGCCCACAGGCATTCTGTGGCGCATATGGCTATATGCGCCACAGGATTCTCACTTTCTGTGGCGCATATAGCCATATGCGCCACAGAATTGCAAGAATTCTGTGGAGCATTTGCTATATGCGCCACAGAATTAATTTTAGTGGAGCATTTTACCTATATGCGCCACAGGATTAATATCTACCTATAATAGTTTTCCTAGTAGTGTAATAACCTACTAGTCTCATCCATAGAAGAAAGAGAACTAATGATATTCATAGTGATGGCACCATTCATCCCAAGTAAGTTCCTCGCATACAGCGGTACTACCCTTTCTGTCACTGGGGTTCCTATCCTGGAGATCAGTCGTTGCTCATACTCGCTTTACTTGGATCAATCCTCGGGGTCTTGGGTACCTGACAAGTCCTTAGATTGAGGCAAGATAGGGTACTACAATCATCATGTCATACAAACTAATACATGATCCCATCTATGATATATAACATGCACAAAAGCTACATGGCTAGGCCGAAGCCCTTAGCCCAAGTAGAATTATTCACACATAGAGATAAAATCTACAATCATAAACATTGTAATAGAGATCATAGAGTTCATAGCAAATAGTCTTACAATATCACCAATTGGAGATGAGATCTACTATTACAAGTGGTGGAAGATGGCTATGGTGGTGGAGAAGGGTTTAGAGGTTTAGATCTAGATCTATTCCTCCGGCGTGGCGGCGGGGAGAGTTTAGGGTGAAAGAAGCGATTTTTTGGAGTCGGGGGGCTTGTTTCTCATCGCCTGAAGCCTCTTTATATAGGGGTCCCTTCACGGAAGTTGTTCTGTTTGACATAAGGAGGTCGGTGCAAACTATACGGTGGAAACTATATGGCGGCGGCCCGTATAGTTGGTCGTTAAGCTTGCAAAGATCTCTTCACGGCTCCTGGTTTCTTTGGCATGTTGGGAATCTCATATCTTTCATATTTATATAGTGATTCCCATCATCATACGTTATTATCTGCGTAGGCAAAAATAGCAAGAAAGGATTGCATACCCCTTTGATCATTATGCATTAGTGGCAGGTTTTAGAGAGATATTTTATCAAATATATGAATAATATCTACTTTAAATGCGGACGTGGATGGCTATATTTCACAGCCATCAACCTCCCCAAGCTTAAACTCGATCGAGCAAGAAAACCAAACTCAAAAGGGAACTCAGCATTTAAACTAAAATAACGAGATGATGATCTTACTCATGATTGGTAGTCTCATGTTTCCTCCACTTTATTAATCTGAAAAACTTTAGCATAGATAGAGTAATGACAAGCATATCATATGGGTTTCATGAATCCTTATAGAATAGAAAAATTATAGTCAGCATGGATGATTCAAAAGAGTAAACTTTATTCCATGTCATGTAATTAACTCATAGGCTTGCCTTTGAACAATAAAGTGTAATCATGTAGAATTAAGAGTGTGAGAGTTTGTCATGAAAATCATATATACTAAAGTATCTCAATTTCTCCCACATCAATAAATCAGGACTTTTCAAGCTCTACTTTTCTATTCATTGTTCTTCAAGAATTTTTAGTTCTTAAGTAATTGAGAGCATGCCAAAAAAAATCATTAGTTTATCAGGCTGAGATGGACACTCGTGGCATCACTAAGGTTTTTGTTCCTTTTGCATATTGATTACTCATATCAGCCAAAGGAGTGATTCCATCATGTTACAGCTACCCGGGAGTGCCAAGAATCTTACCCATTATAGCATTGCTTCTACATATGTTTAATCAACTCATAGCCGAAATCTAGGTGTTTCCTCCATGAAGACCGTTCGTAGGCCAGCGTAGTTGTTGGCATCCCATGAAGTTTGACACGCATAAAGCTATATCATTCTTATGATTTACATGTCAATAATTGTCATGCTCACAAAAACCGCTAAACATTAATTCAATTGAACAAATCTTTTCAAAGAGAGCTATCAAGTCAATCATTATTTTCTGTGGTGTTGAGTGTCTCTAGGAATATGCTTTCAAGACTAAACAGTACAACACCCAAGTCTTTAATTGTAAGACTTTTTCTTATTTCAATAGTTTAGCAAATTTCTAGGCAAGACTTGGTTAACTACAAGAGCTGGAACAAAAAGTACCCAATTAAATACCCATGCAAACAAAATTTTAGTACAATATAGAGACTTGCTCCACCGATATAACATCTCAACATTACTACTAACTAGCATGGGTTTCTCAAACTTCAAAAGTGGGGAGTCATAAGGCATACCTCTCATGTTTGGTTCCACTTCTCTCTTCCCTTTTTATTTGTTTCTTGGAAACTCGAAGTCAATCACTCTCCTGCAAATCAACGAGAACTTCGAGGCGAAAAGAAAAAGAGAGAGGGAAAATAAAGATAAACAGAGAAATCTTTTGTGGTTTTTGCGAAGGGGAATTAAAGAATAGAAAATTTGCAGCAAAGCTCGGCTTTAAAATCTTCAAATAAAATAAAAAACTAAGATAAAGTGTTGGGAAAACCAAAACGAGTGCTTATAAACTCAAATAAAAGCATAACCTTGAAAATAAGATAAAGCAAATGAAAGCAAGATAAAATAGATAGAAAACGTCCCCAAGCTTAGGCTTTTGCAAGCCCTTCAAATCACTATGGTGGGGGAGAAGTTGTAACTCCAGTCCACAAATTGAGTTGAAATGTTACTTGTTGTTTCTCGAAGGTTCAGGGCAAGATTGTGTATTCCCTCCACATTTCCTCCAAGTTCTTGGAAATCTTGATATGTAGCGAACCGGTTTGGTGGCTGCTCCTCCTGATGGTGGACTTCTTGCTCCTCCTCTTGGTACTCATCCTCATCCGGAATCTCCTCCTCGGATTGGTGTTGCTCAACTAGCAAGTCATAAATCACACGTCCTTCCTCGATAGAGAAAAGACCATTAGGCAAAGGAGCGGGGTAGATACGCCCAGCTCCAGCAATATGCAGATAATAAACACCACCTCTTCTAGTGAGCATTCCACAAGACCTCAAACTAGAGAAACCAACACGTCGCTCACCTAGAACTGGTTGTAACTCACCTAGGTCTATGCCTAGAACATTGGCAAGCACGGTGATGACGCCTCCACAAGTGATTGGTCCTTGTCTTTGGTGAGATTGGTACTCCAAGTAGCGCACAAGAATTGCGCCCAAGTGAAGTGACAAGTTGTCATAGTTGAAAGCAGCTTTTGCAAGGACTAATATAGCCTCCTCATTGAGTCTTGTAAACTCATTGCATGCCTGCAAGGTGTTAGCAATAACATAGAACAAATAGCGAATAGCAGGATGTTGAATATTCTCCCCTCTACTGACTCTAGAGGTAAAGCTCATTCTATTATAACAGAGTTCAGTGGAAGGTTCCATGCTGGTAAAAGCTACGCGCAGAGAATTAGGATCATTGTTGGGTAAACCAAAACAATTGCACCATTCATCAAGTGTTAGAGAATAATTATTATCCATGAGTCGGAAAGAAATCTTATCCTCCCCATGCCATGCTTTGGCGGTGCTACTCAAAGAGCTAAGAAATTCAATGGTTAACCGGCGATAGGTTGGTGCACCATGGAATACAAAGGTTTACAGGCCAACTCTATTGCAAAGTAAATTAAAGTCATCAGAAATACCGAGTTTGTTCAAAGTGACGGGGGAAGCCCACTTGGTTGCCTTGACTTCTCGGTTTTTGATCCTGTCAAAACGATCACGGTGGGCTTCATTCTTGAATAGAATCCCCATGCGTTCCTGAGCTGCGGCCCGGGAAGAACTAGCTACGGCAAGAGCATATGTCTGGCTCCTCGTGTTCATCTTCTAAAAATAAAAGAGAGAAATATAAAACTTTTTGGTCCAACAGTAATAGTCATATCATAATCCTCATCATAGCACACTAAAGAATCTCCTCAACATAATAATCTAGGCAACATAATCATGGCAAATAGATCAAAACAAGTCTCACCCTAGATTGGTAATGACAATAGATCAGAGATGAATTTGCAAAAAGTAATTGGAGGATCGGAGGAGAAACATACCATAGATCACTTGTGTGCGAGGAATTCCAACAAAATTGAGCAGGGGTGAAGATCTCTTGAGGTTTTGAGAGAGTTTGGAGGTATAAGAGAGAAAAAGGATTGTGTATTTGATGTTTTGGGTACCTCCCCGAGCGTTTAAGTGGTCGGACGCAACTATACGGCAGAAACTATACGGTGGGAACAGGGTGTTCCGACCGTATAGTTGGTCTGACAGCAAAAATTTAGGGTTTCTTGGGTTTCTATGCTGGCGGCTGTAACTATACGGCGACAACTATATGGCCGGAACTTTTGTTCCTACTGTATAGTTGGTCGTCAAACCTTCTGTATCCTGAGATGAAAAATTATCGATGGGTAACATAACTATATGGCGAGAATTTTTTCCGCCGTATGTTTGGTCGTTAACCTTTCTCTACACATCAAAAAAAAAATATTTCTTTGAGGATTACTTTTTAGAATGAAACTTAGCGAAACACCTAGTTTTGACAAAAAAATGACAGACTAAAATTTCGACCAACTATGGCATATATAAAACGAGAATTTTTAGTACCGCTGAATCTCTTCTTCTCACTGGAGTTTTCTAGCACTCTTTATTTATATAAAACTTAAAAACTTAACTCAAACCTTTATTTCACATGGGTTGCCTCCCATGTAGCGCTCTTTTATGGTTAATAGCTTGACCTTGATATTGCTCACTTAGGCCATATGAGTGGAACACCCACTCCAAAGTAATTGTCCTTCAAAGTGATGGCCTCCTGATCATCTTGCTTGGCTTTCTTATTCCTAGGGAAATGAATAACAAAAGGACCCCGCGAAGGCAATTGAAGCTTCACGTTCCCTTCATGCAAATTGATTAAAGCCTTAATAGTTCTTAAGAAAGGATGGTCTAATATGATAGGGGCAGTAGCATCTTTACACATGTCAACAATAACAAAATTAGTAAGAGCAGGAGAGCCTTTAATGTAAACTAAAGTATTTTCCTTTATGCCTATTGCTTGTTTATAGGTAGAATCTGCTAGTTGTAATTTTAGTTTGGTGATTTCAAAAGAGACAAGATTCAACTTGTTAAAAAGACTCTTTGGAATTGTTGAAACACTTGCACCTAGATCACATAGTGCAGCTATTTCATATACCCAATTTTAATCTTAATGGTAAGCTCAAATATATCATCTAGCTTAATAGGCAATTTCTTAGCAATTTTCTTGTATTCTTCTTCAAGCTCACGTACCTTTATTGCTACCTAATTAACAAAGTGTTGATACATGGCTTCCTCATTTCCTTCACTTGCCGGAATATTGACATTGATTCTTTTTACAAGATCTTTAACTGTGTAGTTTGGTGAAGGAGCATTGCTATAATCAAGTTCTTCAGGCTCCTCCCTTTGGATTCTTAACATCTTGAGGTCTTCAACTGGATTGGGCTCAACTTTACCTGCAAATTTAGCTAGAATGAGAGTTTGACTCTCGGTTATCTTACCTAGTTGTGCCTCAACGATCCTTGTTCTTTCTTGGAGGGCCTGCAAATCATTTCTCAAACTAACAGCTTGGTTAGATAATTTACCAAGCATAGCATCATGATTCTCCGTAATTTTTACTAGAATATTATTTTGCTCATTCTGCGAGTCCATAAAAGCTTTAAGAGTTTCTTGGATACTAGTATTACTTGATACCATATTATTATTAGAGCTACCTGTTGGACTAGAGTAATGTTTTTGAAAGTTTGGATTGTAATTCTTCTTCCAACCAGGGTTATAATCATTACGAGATATGAAGTCTACTTCTTCAATAGTTGGTTCGGGAGTAGTTCTTACCAGAGTTTCCTTACCTTTAACGTCTAATATAAGCTCATCCAACTTAGCATTGAGTTCTTCATTTTCTTGAGGTGTAACAGAGTTCACCTTCTTCGTGCTTGATCTTTCCACATGCCATTGGGCATGGTTTTCTTGCATATTGTCTAGCCACTTCTTTGCTTCGATAATTTGCTTACCCATAAATGTTGCTACAGCTGTAGTATCTAGCACAGACTTAGAAACAGGGTTAAGAGCATTATAAAATAAATGGAGAATTGACCAATCTTCTACCCCATGGTTGGGACAATTTCTAATGCATTCTTTCATTCTCTCCCATGCAAGCGCTAGTGGCTCACGCTCTTCCTGTCTAAAATCAGTAATATTAGATCTGAGTTGCATAGTCTTTGCAGGTGGAAATAATTTAGTCATAAATAAAGAAGTACATTCCAGCCTTAATGCAATAGTTTTTCTAGGAAAAGATAGCAACCATTATTTTGCCCTCCCTCTAAGGGAGAAAGGAAATAAGCGCAACTTGACCGCATCGGGGTCAACATCTTTAATGCATATCATATCACATATTTCAGTGAAAGTATTTAAGTGCATACCTGCATTGGGGCTTAATTTCATAATATTCACCAGCAATTGCTGGATGAGTAATAAGAGTACACAAATAATCATTGTTAGGAGTTGCAAACTCCCCAAGCTTCTTTTCAGCCATACTTCCTATGTTTTTTGTATTTTCTTAAACAAGTATTAATGATGATAAAGCAAGAATTAAAAATACTAACTAATTTTTTTTGGTTTTTCAAATAAAAACTGAAAGCAAACTAACAAAATTAAAAATGAGAATTAAAACTAGCAAGGTTCCTACTAACCTCACCAGGGTAGCTATTGATTCCCTGGCAATGGCGCCAGAAAAAGGGTTGATACCTTTGATCCGGATTATGGAAGTAGTATAGCTCTTTTTCCCTAATAGACCTAGGTTTATCGAATCATCGGAAGTAGAAAGCAAAGTGAGATTACTTAAACGGACCTTCGAGAGTTTTAGAATTCCTATTGCATTTTTACCGGACCAAGAGTTTGTGATCTTGTTGTTGTTTTTGACGATGGAGAGAGAGAGCCTAGGGTCTTCGGTTTTCACCAGTAGTTGTGCAAAAATATCTAATGGGAATAACAGATATTAATAAAGTAATCATGTAATTATCACAGCAAGATGATTATATGTGGGTAGTGCATCCATAAATGTTATCGCCTCCGCAACCGCTTATGGCAATAACCTACTAGTCTCATCCATAGAAGAAAGATAACTAATGATATGCATAGTGATGTCACCGTTAATCCCAAGTAAGTTCCTCACATACAGCCGTACTACCCTTTCTGTCACTGGGTTCCTATCCTGCAGATCATTCGTTACTCACACTCCCTTTACCTGGATCAATCCTCGGGATCTTGGAGGGTACTACAATCATCATGGCATACAAACTAATACATGATCCCATCTATGATAAATAACATGCACAAAAGCTACATGGCTAGGCCAAAGCCCTTAGCCCAAGGAGAATTACTCACACATAGAGATGAAATCGACAATCATAAACATTGTAATACAGATCATAGAGTTGATAGCAAATAGTCTTACAATGTCGCCAATTGGAGATGAGATCTACTATTACAAGTGGTGGAAGATGGCTATGGTGGTGGAGAAGGATTTATAGGTTTAGATCTAGATCTATTCCTCCGGCGTGGCGGCAGGGAGAGTTTAGGGTGAAATAACCGATGTTGTGGAGTCGGAGGCTTGTTTCTCGTCGCCTGAAGCCTCTTTATATAGGGGTCCCTTTACAAAAGTTGTTCTGTTTGACCTAAGGAGGTCGATGCTAACTATACTATGGCAACTATACGTCGGCGGCCCATATAGTTGGTCATTAAACTTGCAGATATCTCTTCACGGCTCCTGGTTTCTTTGGCGTGTTGGAAATCTCGTATCTTTGGAATTTATGTAGTGATTCCCATCACCATGCGTCATTATCTACGTAGGCAAAAATAACAAGAAAGGATTGCATATCCCTTTGATCATTAGGCATTAGTGGCAGGAGAGAGATATTTTATTAAATATATGAATAATATCTAGTTTAAATGCGGACGTGGATGGCTATATTTTACAGCCATCAGGCACCGTATTTGAAACGATGCGGGAATGCCATAATGCACTTACTATATATTGCATTCGCACCAATAATGATTATGATGTTATTAAGATTGATCCAGAAAGGTTCACAGTGAAGTGCTCATACAAGAGGTGTAGGTGGAGGATGCATGCATCCACTATGGTCAGGAGCAGTTTGGTTCAAGTATTACAACCAGTTGTGTATTTTAGATCATTATATAGAGTTTATTAGTTGTATCTGACATTTTTATTATGTTTCAGATAAAAATTAACCGTTTCGAACATTCTTGTCCATCACAAGGGGGGCGGCCAAAGGACAAAACAAAACTAGCAAAGGCTAGGTGGTTGGTAGATGTAATCATGGATTGGATGAGAGCGAACCCATCACTTGGAGCAACAACGTACATAAAAGGAGTTTATAAAAAGTTTAATATTACAGTACCTTACATGAGGATCTATGCAAAGGAAATGCCTCTTGAGAGGATCAATGGTCCATGGAATGAAATTTTTTAGTTGCTTTATAGCTTCAAAGCTAAAGTGGAGATAGCTAGTCTAGGTAGTGTTGTACAGATAGACAGTCATAAATTTTAGTACAAAATAAGAGGGAAGGCAATGGAGAAAGAGTGCTTTAGAAGGGATTTTCTTTGTTTCAAAGCTTGCTGGCAAGGGTTTCTGGATGGTTGCAGGCCCTATTTGGCCGTAGATGCAATAACTCTTCATGGCAGATTTAAAGGACAGCTAGTAGCTGCTACTGCAGTTGATGGCCACAATTAGATGTTCCCTGTGGCTTATGGAGTCTTGCAGATTGAATCAGAGGAAAGTTGGACTTGGTTTCTAGAGAATTTGCGCGACCTTATAGGTCATTCACCAAGACTTACTATCCACACTGACGCTTGCAAAGGTTTGGAGAAAATTGTAGAAGCGGTATTCCCCGGAGTGGAGCATAGGGAATGTTTGCGACACTTAGTGTAGAATTTTACAAATAAATTTGAGGTTAAAGTTTATACTGACAACCTATGGCCAGCTTCATACACATACAGTTTTAGGAAGCATATGTATCATTTGGAAGTGTTGTATAAACAAAAAACCTACGGTGAAGTACTTGGATGCACATCACGGAATGATGTGGTCAAGCCGATTCAATGAAATTTGCAAGGTATACTATGTAACAAGTAACCTTGCAGAGAGTTTCAATGCAAAGGACAAGTAATTGAAAGGGCTTATGTTGTAGCAAATATTTGATAAAATTAGGCAGATGATCATGATAAAGATCGATTTGCATCAACAATATATGCTGGCCATCTCATCCTCCCATCTTTGATTAAGGCTTTGCATGCCAGGAAAAAACAACTGAAGATGAAATGCATTAGAAGAGGAATGGAGGCTGAGGTAACATACACTTATAGTAAAGATAGGCAATGGAGGTATCTAGTGAGTTTGGTTGATAGGACATGCCATTGCAGGCAATGGCATCTCCGTGGGAAACCCTGCATACATGCATTGTTTTTCATGGGAGTTCTAGGAGGTGAAGAGGGTGAAGTTGATCAGTATGTGTCGAAATATTTATCCGTTGCCAAATTTAGGGCAGCATATGCTCAGAATGTTCCAGCCTTGTTGGGAAAAGACCAATGGATAAAAGTGGATCCAAGCTTTAAGCTATACCCTCTAGTTTTTACTAGACCGCCAGGTAGTCCAAGGAAGAATATGATGAGAGCTAGTGCAGAGGGTGGTGCACCACCTCGACGACGTATGTGCAAACGTTGTGGGATCCTAGGGCACATTGTTAGGCTTTGTAAAAATGCAGTGGACCCAGATTATGAAATGGATGATCATGCGGGAGCAACAAATGAAAATGAGAATGAAGTATTTGAACGAGAGGACAATGAAGCAATGGATACATTGCAGATTGAACCAGCGGATTGAGAGGAGATTGAACCAAATCCAGAGGAGATTGAACCAAATGCAGAGGAGATTGAACCAATGTATCGAGAGGAGATTGAACCAAATGCATAGGAGATTGAACCAAATACAGGGGATATTGAACCAATGGATTGAGAGGAGATTGAAACAAATACTGAGGAGATTGAACCAAATTCATGGGAGATTGAACTAGTCGATCGAGAGGAGATTGAACCAAATACAGGGTAGATTACATCAAATTCATGGGAGATTGAAGCAGAGTTCAAACGTAAAGGAATTACACGAGAGGATATTGAAGAAATGGTGGAAAATCTTTTTGAACCGTATGAACCAGAGGATATAATTATGATTGAACCAATTGTACGACAGACTGGAGCACTTTATTCATTGGATGCAGACAAAAAGAACAAAGGGAACAAACAGAAGAAGCTGATGGTGGACTCTGAGAATTGGCTGCACCGGCCACACAAAGAGAGCCACAAGTCAGCGAGAGATGGATGGCAGGTCCGACCTGTATCCTGGCCCTACCCGTCAACACGTAATGGCCACGGAAGGACCCGCCTCAATGCGGTCCCACCGGTCGGCATGTAACAGTCAAGCCTTTGACCTGATGGCATCCCTCCTCTGAGCGCCTGCTAGCGCCTGTGAGGGTTTCATAATATAGCGAGGGGAAAAGTTAACCAGATGGGGAAAACTGAGTACAAATAAAGAACCAGGGGCACGAAAATAGAAATCCCCTTTAAAAATCCATTATTGAAGAACATATCCTTCACACGCATGAGACGCTTACGAAAGAGAGAGTCAGTGGTTTGGATTCCACTTGTGACAGGATTTTACCTTGCAAGTATTTGTTGTGTAGAATTTGTTGCCACATGCCATCTTTAGTAAGCAACTTGAAGAGCCATTTGCAAAGCAGACATCTATTCTTAATTTCCAACACTTCAATCCCCAGACCTCCCCGGTCTTTGGGGCGACATATGATATTTCATTTGGATAATATATATTACTTTTTAGCATCATCACTTTGCCAAAAGAATCTAGATCTAAAGAAATCCAATCTCTTTCGAACTCCCTTAGGGATTTCTAAGAATGAGAGCATGAACATAGGCAAACTAGTCAAAACTGAATTAATTAAGACTAGCATATCCTCATAAGAAAGTAATTTTTCCTTTCTAGCATATCATCCACATATTGTAAAATGGATACTCCCCCATCAACAAGATGAGGCACAAGACTACCAACTTGACCATCCGCCTTGGCTCGGGCAATAAGAATAGCCAACATATCAGCTATGATACTGAAAAGAATTGGAGATTGGGATCGCCTTGTCTCAAACTTTTTTGTGTCTGAAAAATAATGACCAATATCATCATTCACCCTTATCCCGACACTCCCACCTTGTAAAAATTGTTTGATCCATTCACATCATTTAGTATCAAAACCTTTCATTCGTAAAAATTGTTGTAGAAAAGGCCATTTAACTTTATTGTATGCCCTTTCAAAGTCAATTTTGAAAAGCACACCATCTAACTTATTTTGATGATGCTCGTGGATAGTTTCATGCAGAACAAAAAAACCCTTCAAGGATATGTCGTCCAGGCATGGAAGCGGTTTGGGTGGGAGTAATCACTTTCTTTGCCAAAGCCGAGATGCGGTTAGTAGCCACCTTAGTGAATATTTTGAAGCTCACATTTATAAAACAGATTGGTCTATATTATTGTATTTGAACCACATTTTCTTTTTTAGGTAGAAGAGTAATAGCCCCAAAATTCAATTTGAACAGGGGTAAATCTCCCTCATACAATTGCCTAAAAAGAGCAATCACATCCATCATGGTGAGGCGAAGGCAGATGCAGTCGATGGGAGGATGGCGTTGGCGCAGAGATTTATGGTATCCTAACGATGGAGCGATGGCATTCACGTTATCGCGTCCCTCCTGGGCCTAGCGAAGTGGGCGAGTGGCTCCTGATCCGATCGGCGAGGCGATGTAGCGGAAGAGACAGGCAGGCGACAAGGTCATGGGACTCGGGAATCGGGAAGCGACGCTGAGGCTGTCATGCTGGGAATCAGGAAGCGACGGGGCGATCGATGATCGATTAACGCCTGGCCTCCTGGGAGTCGAGCGGTTCTCACCAACCCAATAGTGAAATCCTTTTTGTTTGATGTATACTAGGTCTATATTTTTTTGGGCTCCGACTTTTCTTGGGCCCGGGGCAGCTGACCCGTCGGTCCCCCAAGGGCCGGCCCTGATGGTGCGAGTTACTGGCTAAGTGACCGATCATGTACTATCACGCTACTGGGATCATGACGCCACACCTAGTGTAAGCATATTAACCGAGTTCTGATGACCGCGTTAGCTCCGGTTGGCGCCGCTACAATGCAGAAAAGGTACAACTACACTACCCTACCTGCCCTAGGAGGCTCTATTTCAGCTGCACAATGTAAGGTAGCGATAGCATGGTCCATGCGCAGCAACAGGCTGAGTGATCAATCACGTACTTGTTAGGAATAGGCAACATATATTCCTATGGGGGCCAAAGGCCACAATATATAATACAGGTACAGGTGTAAATATGCAGGAAGCCCCCTAACATATGGGGAAACTATAATACAAATATATACATCTAACACCCCCCCCCCCTCAAACTCATGGTGGATCCACAACACTGAGTTTGGAGAGTAAGAAATCATGCTGCGCTCTGGTCTGTGCCTTCGTGAAGAAATCCGCCAACTGTAAATCTGAAGGCACATACTGAAGCGCAACAACCTGAGCCTGCACCTGAGCACGTGTATAGAAAGCATCAACACCAATATGCTTGATAAGCTCATGCTTGACCGGATCACGTGCAACACTAATAGCACCTGTACTGTCAGACAAAACCAGAGTGGGTGTGGTAATAGAGACCCCAAAATCCGCAAGTAACCACCGTAACCAGGTCACCTCAGCAGTCAACAAGGCCATAGCACGCAACTCAGCCTCAACACTCGAACGGGAAACCGCTGTCTGTTTCTTCGTCTTCCAAGCAATGAGCGAACCACCAAGAAACACACAGTAAGCAGAAAGTGAACGACGATCCGAAGGATCACTCGCCCATGTATCGTCCGAATAGCACTGGAGCTGGAGGAAGCTGGAACGAGGAAAGAAAAGGCGACGAGTGATCGTACCATGAAGATAACGAAGAACACGGAGAAGATGACTATAGTGAACAGTGGTAGGAGCAGAAACAAACTGACTCAAAATATGAATAGGAAAATAAATGTCAGGACGAGTGACAGCAAGATAAACAAGACTCCCAACAAGATGACGATAACGCGTCGGATCATAAAGAGGATCACCATCAGTAGGTTGAAGCTTAACATTAAGCTCCATAGGGGTCTCAACAGTGCGCTCATCCCCAAGAGCAGCACGAGCAAGAAGATCCTGAATATACTTTTCCTAAGAGATGTAAAAGCCATCAGAAGTGGAGGAAACCTAAATCCCAAGAAAGTATCGAAGAGGACCAAGATCAGTCATAAGAAACTGATCACGAAGACGAGCCTTAACAAAGGCGATATACTCAGTATCATCACCAGTAATGACCATATCATCAACATAGAGAAGAAGAAGAGTGCGGCCACGAGGAGAAGTGTGAACAAACAGCGCTGGATCATGAGCACTAGGGGAGAAACCAGCAGCAGTCACTACAGAAGCAAAGCGCTCAAACCAGGCATGAGGGGCCTGTTTGAGGCCATAAAGAGAACGTCGAAGACGACAAACCATCCCCTCGGGAACAGAATACCCAGGAGGAGGTTGCATATAAACCTCCTCACTCAACTCACCATTGAGAAAGGCGTTCTGAACATCAAGCTGAGACACAGACCAGTGACGAACATAAGCAACAGCAAGAAGAGTACGCATAGTGGTCATATGAGCCACAGGAGCAAAGGTCTCATCATAGTCACGACCATGCTCCTGCTGAAAACCACGAGCCACAAGACGCGCTTTATAGCGCTCAAGAGATCCATCAGAGTGGGTCTTAATCTTATAGACCCACTTACATGTGATAGGACGAACACCGGGAGGGGGAGAAACAAGATCCCAAGTGCTAGTGCGCTCAAGCGCAGCAATCTCCTCAGCCATGGCCAGCTGCCATTCAGGATGATGCTCAGCATCCCGATAAGAGGTCGGCTCGGAGGCAACAGAAAGACCATACTGACTGGGAGAGTAACGGTTGGGGGCACGACGCTGACGAACAGGACGAGTAGAGGGAAGCTAGTCAGAGGAAGACGACTCAGGAGACGACGATGAAGAAGAAGGAATAGCAGAGGAAGACTCCGGAGAACGAGGAGAACTAGATGAAGCAGAGGAGAACGGTGTAGAAGGAGAGACATCAGGGGGAGGAGATCCTGAAGAAGACACAATAGGAGTAGAAGGAGGTGTGTCAGGAAAGAGAACAAAAGAGATATCTTCCACCGGGTAGGTACCAGCGGTGGGACGAGGATAGAAAGGACGCGTCTTATCAAAAGTAACATCACGAGAGATACGCATCCGACGACCAACGGGGTCCCAACAGCGATAGCCCTTATGCTCATCACTGTATCCAAGAAATACACACTCAACAGATTGAGCGGTCAATTTGGTGCGTTCGCGATGGCGCACGAAACTCACGTATGACTCAAAAGGCCTATACGTGGACACAAAGGGGTCAACGGCAATTTTAGGATAAATTGCGAAAACCAGGACTCGAACTCAAGACCTTAGGCTCTGATACCATGTTAGGAATAGGCAACATATATTCCTCTGAGGGCCAAAGGCCACAATATATAATACAGATACAGGTGTAAATATGCAGAAAGCCCCTAATATATGGAAAAACTACAATACAAATATATACATCTAACAGTCCTATCGCTCCACTGGACACATGCTTGATGTCGCGCTTAGTACAAATGTACCGACCGATTTCAATGGACAACCGCTAGCGCTGTTACAATGCACTGAAGGTATTGCTGCACAACGCTGCCAGCTCTAGATGGCTTTATTCCAGCCGCACAATCCATTTCTGCAAACTAAAGAGGGTCAAAACTTTCACCACTGCCAAATTATCTAGCATATCATATGCCATTGTATATTTGGTTGTGGGTCTCTTAGGATTTCTACCCAGCGCAAATGCAAGGGTTAATGACTAGTGCATTCAATTAGAAAGAAAATCGAGGGTTGACAAGTTAAAAAAATACTCAGGTGTCAAATAGCAAGGTGTAATCTATCTATTATATACTAAAAATACTAAAAGCAATATAAGGGGTTGTTTCGAAGTGTCACGTTAATCCACATAGGCTATAAATAATTATACCGTTGATTTTCACTGGTATACGGCCAAGATTTAATAGATCTAAGAGAAACATGGTCAATGATCCATTATATCTTTCACTATAATATCTAGGGTCTATATATAGTCTATTATTCAACATTATATCTTTCACTATAGAGTGAATTCCACATTTTGCCCTCTACTTGTGCATTTGTGACACTAATTATCCTATGTAGCGAAAATTCATCTAAATTGCCATGTTTGGAAACTTTAAACCCTCATTTTCTGATGCATATCTATTGGGCAAGGTGTGAGGTGACGATTGAATTTCGAAATTATCGAGATGGCAACAAAAAATAGAACATTTGGTGCAGAGAAGGGTAGATTTGATCGACGACGACGTCCTCCGATCTTGACATATTTTGTGGCGGCACATCGTCCTAACATGTCTGTCTTATCCAAAAACACATGCTGAATGCTAAAACGGGACAAAATCATGCTTAGAATTTTCTTAAATAGGACATTCGGGTACAACTTCTACTAAATGGGATAATTAGTGTCTCAAATGCACAAATAGAGGGTAAAAAGTGAAATTCACTCTTCACTGTAATATCTAGGGTCTATATATATAGTCTATTATTCAACATGTTGAACTTAATTGTTGCAGAGACTCTTTTGCCGTTTGTCCTACAAAGGTGATCAATAATTAAAGCCGTGTATCTGATTTGTTTGCAATAGAGTCGGATGAGACGAATTCCATCATGCATCACGATCATCCGGCCAGCTATGCAAATTGATTAAGTACTTTATCTCCCCATAAAAAGGACCTTCGGTCTACCCGATTATAAAACTTCAAACGTAACTTCATTGTTTTCTCCACAAAATATGTAGATTAATATAAGTGCCTCAGATCCAAAATAGTAACAAAGATTCTAGAATGAATTCCACTTTTTACCCTCTACTTGTTCATTTGTGACACTAATTACCTTATGTAGTGAAAATTCATCTAAATTACCATGTTTGCAAATTTTAAACCCTCATTTTCTGATGCATATCTATTGGACAAGGTGTGAGGTGACGATTGAACTTTGAAATTATCGAGATGGCAACAAAGAATAGAACATTTGGTGCAAAGAAGGATACATATGATCAACAATGACGTTCTCCGATCTTGACATATTTTCTGACGGCACATCATCCTAACATATTAGCCTTATCCAAGAACGCGTGTTGAATGCTAAAACAGGACAAAATCATGCTTAAATTTTTCTTAAATAGGACATTCGGGCACAACTTCTACTAAATGAGGTAATTAGTGTCTCAAATGCACAAATAGACGGTAAAAAGTGGAATTCACTCAAGATTCTATAATTCATCAGGACTTAAAAATGACTGGTGCTCGGTCATTACCTTGCACATATCTCAACATAGTCCATAATTCTATATTAATATTTCTGTACATGATTACAGATAAAAATGCCAGCCAACATGTACAAGGTCACGCAGCAGGACGGAAGATGACGACAACTCAATGGTGAGTGCAACTAAAGAATTTTCTACATATTTTTGTCACTTGGCATTTTTTGGTGTTATTTGGCAATCAAATTTAAAGACATAAATTAATTCATGAGTTGTAGCAATGTTGGTCACAAAATTTATTATAATATTTTTTATTGTTGGAGTACAATAATGCATTTTGTTTTGTGACGAAGAAGTAATGCTTCAGTGTATATTTATTGATTGATAGCCCACTTCCCCAAATCATTAACACTGATTGTGTTATCCCTTCGGTGTACTATAATGTTTTACTTAGAAGTACATTTTACATAGACGGTCAGTTAGCTCTTCTGTGGCAAGATTGAAATTTTTGAGATCATTGTTAAAAAAACTACAACATGCTATAGAACAATCGACACATTGTTTACCTCTTAAAAAAATTGGTGGGAAGTGAGAGGTCACATTGCAATGTCTGATAAGAACAATGCAAAAGGTAACCACCTTATTGGAGATAAATAAGAAACTGAGAGTTTAAGATATGTAATATTTGTAACATAAAGGTGATTAGGTAAGTTTTTTACACACTAAATATGTTGCCCTCGCATTGCGAGGGCCGCCATTCTAGTTTTACTAAAGATTGGCCGAAGTCAGGGTTGGGTGCTGGAATATGATGCCCACTGAAACCTTGTATTTATCCATCCTGAAAAGGATATCAAAGATTTGTCTTGATTCATATGTATTTAGAGTGTATATGTATATACGAATCTAAACAAATCAGCTACACCCTTTCCGAACTGATGAAGTAGTTTTTTCTGAGTAAACCTTCTCGAGTATCTGCTAGAGCTAGCTCGTGGACGGGTTGCCTTGTGTGGTGTTTTGTCGTTGAGAAGAGAGATCGTGGCAAGACGCAATAATTCAAGGCATGTGCATCTAGATCTAAACATCAGAGTAAAATATGGGAGTATGTGTCAGCTCTCGATCTCGATCCAACGCTCCACAGTAGCATCTTTCAATGGCAGGATTGTGGGGGGCACGATGACGACATGAAGTACCCTAATAATAAGATATATACAGGAGTCGAAATGGTCACGCACGTTAGCTGCAGAGAGCGAGACGTACGTATCCTGCAGCTGCAACAGGATTTTAGGTGGGTGCGGTCTGACCGAAACAATTTATATACTATAACCGTGATAGACCGATAGTACGAGACTGTCTCGATTTGTCTGGTTGGCCACGCCAGCCTGCTGGAGCAACCCGACGGTCCACCCAGATGTTTTAGGTTTATGAAAAAAATGAATCTAAACTTATTTTAGTGTATAGATTCATATTTGAGTAAATCTACGTACTAAAACAAGTCTAGATTCATTTTCTTCACAAATCTAAAACATTTTATATTTTAAAACGGAGGGAGTACTACTGATTATTGGGTGATTGCCAGTTTGCCACCACCCTGCCGCTGTCTGCCTCTCTTTTTTTTTTCTTGGCTGCACCTCGTCCTGACAGCCTAGCTAGTCCTCGCGCTGTTTCGTCATGGTGCGAGTTACAAGCGCAGCGATCGATCACATGCTATCGCTCAACCGGGATCTGGATGCCGCGACTAGCTCCGGTTGACGTTGCTATAGTGCAGAAAAGTTACCGCCCAAAAATAGTACTCCCTCCGTCGCTACAGGAACAAATCAAAACGTGGACGGCTATATGCCGGGGCCGTCGGCATAGCACTCGAGGTGGATAGCCCAGTAAACCAGTCGTCGGCCTAGTTTGGCCGTTGACGTAGAATGGATAGGCCGGCGACAGTTGTCGTCATAGTGGATAGGCCGTGATGGTGATGCGACGGCGTCGAGGCTACGCCGACCGAGGTTTTACACCTACGCCGACGGCAAAACCGTCGGCACAGCTATTTTTTTTGCCACATTAATATTAAAAAAATCATAACTAACTCATTCTAATTTAAAAATATATATAATATATCAAAATTTACAGAAAAATAAGATCTACCTAACTAAACTCAAATATTACATATTTTTGTTGAATAAAATATAAAAGCATAATATATACTTTCATATAACATATTTATTTTCCGCGTGCTAAAAACAGAGCATTTTATGAAGCAACCACCAAAGGCATAATTCAAAATGCTGCCACCCTATTTTTCACAAATATTTGACCACCTTACATGGACAATGTCCTAACCGGGGTATCTTAAACTTTTCCATCCACCCCTGGTGAAAAAGACAAATATCTGAATCAACAAGAAATGGACCCGGTTTGAACTACACGTACATGATCTAATGCTTATTTTTTTTGCAAAAATCATTTTTAGACTCACAATATGATGTTTCTTCAGAGATACAGTGCTAATTTAGTGAGGCTCATCCCCTAGATAAGAATCTTCATGTCCGCCGTTTTGACTATAGTTTGAAACGGGCATAAGAAATTCAAAAGCGTTCGAACAATGTAAAACATTCGTGTGGTGTCATATAATCTGACATAATTGCAAGGAAAAATACCAAACTTG
Source organism: Avena sativa (assembly GCA_916181665.1). NCBI lineage: Eukaryota > Viridiplantae > Streptophyta > Magnoliopsida > Poales > Poaceae > Avena > Avena sativa. The sequence goes on along the minus strand of OV702299.1, from coordinate 499,666,989 downwards.
GTATATTGATTGCATCTTAAAAAACTTCCTCAAAATGATCTATCATGTTCGAGGTTTCATGGATTTCGGGTAAAATGACCAATGTTATGGCAGAAGCATAGCATAGTTTGTGATACTATGTCCATATTATGCACGCATGTGCATCTTGGGATGGCGAACAATGTTGCAGGAGGAATTTTTCTTCTTGTCGCACGGAAAAGCCATTTTCCATTTTCCGAGTACAAAAAACAGGGCGTTTTGTGAAGCAACCACCAAAGGCATAATTCAAAATGCTACCATCCCATTCTTCAAAAATTCTAGACCATCTTAGATGGACAATGTCCCAACCGGGATATCTCAAACATTTCTGTCCACCCCTGGTTAAAAAGACAAATATCTGTCGAATCGGTAGGAAGTGGTTCCGGTTTAAACTACAGCTACATGATTTAATGCTCATGATGTTTTGAAAAAATCATTTTTAGTTTCACAATATGCTATTTTATCAAAGATCCACATCAAATATAGAGAGGCTCGGCCCCAAGCTAAAAAATTTAGAATCCTCAAATTCATAAGGGAAATTTTGATATGATTTTTTGAAGATTTAAACACTATTAAATAAATTTTATTTAAAAAGACATGATGCATGATTAAAATATGATAGGATGTCATGTTTGGATTCCTCTCATATGATCGATTTGGACATATTATCCGTCGGATTCCGATTTACGGATTTGAAGATATGAATTATTCCATATTAAATAGAAAAAGGCAAAAATAATATGTATTTTATTGTCATTTGAATTCAAGATTATTATTACTTATTCATTTTTGTTTACTTAAATAGTTGTTTGAGATTTAAAAAATAAAGGCGTGAACACCATGGTCTAACAGTTAATGGGATTGATATGATAGTATTTATCAACAAGGTCTAATTTGTTTATCGAAAGTTTATCTGAAAGAAATAGAGAAGTTAAGCGTGCTGGACAGAAGTAGTGTGAGGATTGGTAATCGATTAGAAAGTTTGAATATTAGTGCAATTTGACCAGAGGTTAAACATACTTAGAGTAAAAAAAATCGTTTATGAGATTAACAAGTCAAACAACTTACAAAAATTGAAAAAAATTTGAAAAAGAAAAATTGAAAAAAATCAGGCCGTCGGCGTATCCAGACGGCCATTAGCCGTCAGGTGGGCCCATCTAAACTATGCCGACGATAATTTTGCCTGTGCCGACGGCTTCCGGCCGTCGACGTAGTGACGTGTTTCTGTAGTGCGTTTCAATTAGATGTCTCAGATTTGTCAAAATTTGGAAGAATCTATATACTAAATGGTGTTTAGATTTATCTAAATTTTGAAAAATCTGACACATCTATTTTGACATAGAGGGAATATGAGATTTCTGCCTCCTAGTAGAGTTAAATAACAATGCGAAGTAATCTTTGACAAAATATCATGAATCATCCAATAACTAATATTAAATAATGCTTGATTGATCTAAATAACATCATGAAGTCAAGCTATATGACATAAAATAGATCCACGTATCACTTCCGCGCTAACTCTAGTGACAGGAACCGAGAAAGACTATCTGGTGTAGGAAGAGAAAGCGAAGGATAAACTCAGCTTCCTCATCTAACTCTGGCGGTGGATCCGACCTCTTCCGAGGGGCACCACACCACACTCGAAGCTCCTCGCCACATGTCATGTCATGGCATGGCATATGTCATGTCCCCGTATGACATGACATGTCAACGCCACATGTCATGTCATACGGGGACAACAGATTCAACTCCTGATGCCTTGGTCCGGTACTCATCGGAGATGGTGGCACCGAGTTGGCCACGCATACCATGATCATGGCATCCATCATGGCATTGGCGCCTACACCGCAAAGCTGCTCTCCTCTTGGAATGGCCGCATCGGCCAACATCGGTGCTCCCATATCCTAATGTGGTATGACCCACGAAGCCTCGGGGGCAGAGAGGCAAACCTCCTCAGACCCTACTGAAGTAAGAGAGGAAAGAATGCTTGGACAGCGATCTTCGGATGGCAATACAGCCAAAAAAGTAAAGGAAAAAATGAATGGGCTAGAGGATTACTTCATCCCGACGACGCCGGGCCTTGCAAGCTCAACGACAGCATCTATCTTGAAGAACTTTTCCACCTGAGAAGTCACGATGTTAGCTCGAAGCCAACACATCGAGTCCCTACTGACGTCTCGATCCCAATCATACTCATACATCGTGTGCACCTGTTATAAACGCGATAAGAAGATAACGAAAAATAACAGCAAGGGGCACAGATTTAACGTGGATAAACCTCTCCAACAAAGAGAGAAAAAAATCATGGACGCCAACCAACGAAACTTCACTATATCAGGGAGTGTTTATACAACGCTAGAGATTTTTCACAGATGCAACTTCTTCCAGCCCATGGCTTACAAGAGGTTTATATAGCGGTGAAAACCTAGATCTTCAATGGTCCATACCTCCGCTCGTAAAAAATTGGTCTTTACTTTATAGAATTTGGATTAACATATAACAACAACCACTTCCTAGCAGGTTGTTCCGCTGGTCGGTAGTGTAGAATACTCTACTAGTGGAGTGTCAAAAACTGTGTTAGTGGCCTCTACTTGGCATGCTAATGTTAATTTTCAAAATTATATTAGTGGTGTGGCGTGCGGTTAGCACGCCACGAGCCCCATACCATGGCACTAATATAATTTTAAAATTTTTAAAAACATATGTTCAATTACTGAAGATAGCAGTAATATTATATAACAAAACAGTAATATATAGGATATAACTAAACAGTAATAAACCAACAATAGGATGGTCGTATTTTTCAGATTCAGAAGATCCTGGGTTGACGTCACGAAACTTCTAAATGAAATGGATGGTGTCAAGACCATGGTCGAGATAGAATATGTACCTCGTCCCAGTTCTAGTTATGTCTAACATGGACAGCTAAAATAGGTTTGACCTGACGGTCTTTGTGGGAGCTGTCATCTAGACCAGGTGCGGTCACGCCGAGCCGTATCAGGCAGCCGCTGCCTTCCCTCCCCTATGTTAGGGTTTCGTCTCCGCAGCCCCTCTTCTTCTTCTCGTACTCGCACGCACGTCTGTATTTTGGCTTTATTTCACTTAAAAATTAGAACACATACATGGAGACCGCCATTTGATAAGCGCAGGGGGCTGCATCTCTCTCACTAGCGCTACCAACAAATTCATCTGGTTACACACTCGCATTCAGCAACTAACCCGCTAACCTGGCATGCACACACACGCACTGATACGTGGTCAAGGCCACAACTACTTGATTCACGCTTTACTCTACTGGCTAGCTACATGCACACACGTTGAGCCACTAACACACGACCAGGCAACCAGCTAACAAACTCAAGATTAATGCTAACACCCTAGACCACCCCACGACCCCCCCCCCCCCCCCTCCCTCCTCCCGCCGCTGTCGGGCAAAGCTCTAGTGGTGTGGAGGCGGCAGATCATACTTGGCCAAGATGTAGAGTGCGGCAGCGGCAAACGCCCGTTCTTCTTCGATGACAGTGTTGCGGGCTGGCGGCGGCCGACGCATCTCGACGAGCGGCAGCGGGCGCATGTGGCCAGCAGGCGGTGGTGGCGGGTCCGATCTAGGCCCAGATGGGTTTCGACGGGCCGCCTTTCACCACCTTGTCCCTGCATCATCTCCGACAATGACAAGAGGAGGTGATCTAGGATCATCCCCGCAACACGAGGAAGCCTTGGGCGTTGGCTAGGGAATGGCGGTGGCGGCCTACTCTTCCATTGGAGATGACCGGCCTGGCTGGTTATGGCATTTCAGCCCACATCCAGCATAGGCGGCGAGTTGCAGATGTGCGACTGTCATTGAAAACCATGCTATGACCTGGTCATGGCGAGCGATGGTGGCGTCTTTCGCCGTTACCTTGTTGAAGGCATCACTACTACAGCTTCCGCCTACTTTCTCGTGCTGCTCCAAGGGAAACCCTAGACCCGGGTATTCGGATCGGATGATGCCGGTGCTTTGGGCGTCACTCTCCCTCTTGGGGCATCGTTTTTGGAGCAAAACCTGGATGGTGGAAGCAAGAAGGTGGAGCGGTGTACATCTACCTCGTTGATGACGACGAGTCTCGGTGGAATGGTGCCACGGAGCCTCGGTGTCAGATGTGTCTTGATGGACTCGCGCAGGGTAGGGGCGCTATCTGGCGTCGTGGTGGCATCGACGATAGGACCAGCAAAGTTTATGCGGATCTTAATCGTGAATAATCTTTAGAGGTTTTATGGTAGTGAAGTCTTATATGGCGTGCACACACGATGCTCACTAAGAGTTTGCTAATCCAGATGTATGCTCTCATCTCGTCTAGAGGGCGTCTCGAGGTATGCGATTGTTCCCAATCCCTAGCTGATGGAGTGTCTTTGTTGTCATTTCGAGCACAAAGCGGCCCTGTTGACACGATTTTCCTCCATTGTCGACTTTGTAGGTGTTGTGTGGTGGCTTCGGGTTGGTGATGTATGTCTTTGTTGTTTATTTGTTGATCGTTCAATAATAAAGCAATAAAGGCCGTATGCATATTTTCGATGCAGAGGCCAGGGGTCGTGATACGTCGGAAACGTATCTATAATTTTTGATGTTCCATGCTTGTTTAGGATCTACTTTGCTTTTCTTTGTCTACACTTTGAGGTACTTTTTACATGTTTTCTGGTACTAACCTATTAACAAGTTGCCACAGTGCTAGTTGCCTGTTTTCTGCTGTTTTTGGTTTCAGAAAAGCTAGTAAGGAAATATTCTCGGAATTGCACGGGACAAACGTCAAAGTGAATAACTTCCCGTGGGGAACAAGAAGTCCAGAGGGGAGACGGAGAAGCGGGCCAGGGCAGCCAGACCCCCCTAGGCGCGGGTGGGCCCTGCCCCACACCTAGGCAGGGTGTGGGGCCCCTGGCCGCCTCCTCGGCCTCCCCCTTCGCCTATAAGAAGCCCCCGATGCAGAAAATCTAAGCACTGATTGATGTCTACGCACTTCTATTTGAAACAAATCATAAAGATAATAATCACTAAAGATCAGTGAGCTTGTCTCACAAATCCACAAATAAGAACTAAAAAGTTCTAAGCTGAAAGCACAAGAAAACTAAGGCTGAACATAGTGCTAGCAAAAGTGAACACTCACAAAACAATAAGAGTGAAAACTAGAGTGTTCTAGGCAATGATAACAGAGTGTGTCTCTCTCCAAAAAGGTTTGTTGTGATCAACCAACTTTATTTAGGAAAACTAAGCAACCTAAGCAAATTAAGCAAAGCAAACAAAAACTAAGACGCTCCAAGAACAACACAATTGTGCATGAAACGATAAAAACGAAGTGTCTAAACAGACCTGAGATTTTTATTGATGAAGAAGGGGATGCCTTGGGCATCCCCAAGCTTTGACGCTTGTACCTCTTGGATATTTCTTGGGGTGACACCATGGTGGCATCCCCAAGCTTGAGCTTTTGTCCATTCTTCATCTCATTGCATCATTCTCTCTTTACACCTGAAATTTGTTTCCTTCGTACAAAACTGCACACAATCTTCATTAGCAACATTGGCTTATTCAAAAGATATTAGACCTCTGGCAAATCTTTGAAACAGTAAGGCTTTTCACTAAAAACACAAGCTACTGTAGTAACTCCTTCAAAAAGCTCAATTAACCTAAAGAGAACACAAAAAGGAATCAATAAGAAGCAAATGCAAATAATGGCAGAAATCTGTTAAAGCAGACAAGCAGGTAGAATCCGATTTTTCGAACATCTTCTGTTGCTCAAATAAAAAAGTGTTGAGCTAACGAAAGTTAGATAACATACTGGGGGATTTATTCGTAAATTTTCAGCTCAATCCGACTTACAGAGACTCCTCACGAATTTTTATGGTGGAGGACAGAAATCTGTTTCGGGACAGCAACTTCCCAAATCTTACTTCCCTCTCATTAGAGGTCATTCTTGGCACAAAAGGCAAACAAAAAGGATAAGTAGAGGTCATTACAGAGGTAATAACTTTCAAGACTCAAGAAAACTCTTGGATTATCTTCCAACAATTACTTTTCTTTACCGCCGTTAAGTTAGGCTTGATAGTTTGAGAAGATGCTCACATAAGAAATATGAACTGAATTAAAAGAGAGCATCAATAAGCAAATTAAAAACACATTTAAGCCTAACCCACTTCCTATGCATAGGAATATTGTAAAGAAAAAAGTCATGAAAGCACAAAGCAAGAAGCGTAGGAAAGCAAAACAAGTACAACTTCAAGATTTTCAACATAAAGAGGGGAAACTTAATATTTTTGAGATGCATAAGACCATGTTTACCTCTCTCATAATAACTTTCAGTAGCAACATGAACAAAATTAACAATATAACTATCACATAAACATTCTTATCATGAGCCACATGCATAAAATCATTATTACTCTCCACATAAGAATAGCCATTCTTATTAATTGTAGTGGGAGCAAATTCAACAACATAGCTATCACTATTATTCTCATCACCATAATCATCAAATATAGGAGGCATATTGTAATCACAATAAATTTTCTCCACAATAGTAGGTGGACTGAAAATATCATATTCATCATTGTAATCATCATATATTGTAGGTTTGGTATCATCATAAGCAATAAAATAGCTATCTTCCAAAGTCGGGGGACTAAAAAGATCATTTTTATTAAAACTAGCTTCCCCAAGCTTAGACTTTTCCATAGCATTAGCAACAATGGTGTCCAAAGAATTCATACTAATAACATTGCTATTAGCATGCAAATAAAGCTCCAAAGGTTTTTTAATTTTCTCTTCAAACACTTCATGTCCTAACTCAAGATAAACACTATAAAGCTCTCTAATTTTTTTTTGTTTTCCATTAAGCCTAACTAGTGAAAACAAGAAACAAAAAGACAAAATTGCAGAAACTAAAGGAAATAACTTCGAGCACTCACACCGGAGGATGTGAGTACCTTTTACCTCCCCGGCAACGGCGCCAGAAAAGAGCTTGATGTCTATGCACTTCTATTCTTGTAGACAGTTGTTGGGCCTCCAAGTGTAGAGGTTTGTAGAACAGCAGCAAGTTTCCCTTAAGTGGATTACCCAAGGTTTATCGAACTCAGGGAGGAAGTGGTCAAAGGTATTCCCTCTCAAGCAATCCTGCAATCAATATACAAGAAGTCTCTTGTGTCCCCAACACACCCAATATAGGTGCACTAGTTCGGCGAAGATATAGTGAAATACAAGTGGTAACGGTGCCAAAAAATAGCTTCTGACTTGTTGTTTACGTGGGGTAACAGTGCCAGAGAAGAGCTGATGGTGTGGAGGAAAGGTAAAAGCCCAAAATCTCCCCGGCAAACGGAACAAAGATGGAAGCAAGCAAACATGCAACAGATCTAGTAGCAAACGGTGTTTCAATGCTTAGAAACAAGGCCTAGGGATCATATTTTCACTAGTGAACACTCTCTCATATAAATATCCTCTCTTCATGGTACTACTCTTAACTACTCTCCGGTTGGACACTCTAATCATCGGTAGGGCTATAACAGCACTCTTCAAAGTCTGCCTTCCCCAATCTAGATAACCCCACACTGTCACCTTGAGCACTAGATGGTTCCAAAAAACACCACAATTTCATAGAGACATCTAACTACAAATATACCTCATAACAAATATTCAATCTAGCCAAAGTGCCACACATGGTATGCACGCTGTCACTTACACACACGTGGGGAAAAGCATAGATCTATTAAAGCACAAAGAGTATTTATGTAGACTCAAGCCTAACTGCCACCATGGCATGCACGTTGTCACTTTCACACACATGGGGAGAGCAGAGATCTATTAAAGCACTTGAGTAGCAAGGTAGATCTACTTGATTACAAAGCTCATGATCACAATATGACCATGCATCGAGAGAGAGACGAACACATAGCTACTGGTAGAGCCCTTAGCCTCGAGGAAGAACTACTCCCTCATCATCATGGGAATCAACAATGGTGATGGAGATCGATGGAGATGGCTCCGGGGGCACTTCCCCATCCCGGCAGGGTGCCGGAACAGAGAATTTCTATCCCCCAAATCTCCCTTTCGGTGGCGGCAGTGTTGTGGAGGTTTTCGTGGATTTATTCTGGATTGTTTAGGGTTTTCCCATCGGAGGCTTCTTAGGCGTAGGAATCAAGGTCGGTGGGGATCCAGGGGGCCCACACCCCCTCCAGGCGCCTCCAGGGCTTGCCCGCGCCTAGGGGGGTTTGGCCACCCTGTGGCCCCCCTCCAGCTCTGCTTCGTGGTTTCGTGTTGCTCCGGGAAAATAATAACTTTGGCTTTTGTCCCGTCCAATTCCGAGAATATTGATTTTCTGCCTTTGTGGAACCAAAAACAGAAGAAAACAGGCAACTGGCACTGTGGCATCTTGTCAATAGGTTAGTTCTAGAAAGTGTATAAAAATACCTCAAAGTGTAGACAAAACATAGCAAAGTGGATACTAAACAAGCATGGAACATCAAAAATTATAGATACGTTTCTGACGTATCAGTGGGTCATCAGTCTCCGCCAACGACAAGGGCAAGAAGCTCGTGGAAGATGATCCTCAAAACCCCAAGTAGGAGGAGATCTTGGTTGGGGATGAAGAAGACGTGAAGGAGGACGAGCATTCGGACACCCACGCTACCGTTGCAAGCATTGGAGTGGTGGCAAACCCTACCAAGCTTAGGATAACAACACGGATTTCTACAGGAGGGAAAACTCCGCGTCATATCCTCACTCCACGGTCACTTCCTTCACGCACCAAGAACCCCTTCCATACTCTTATACATGAGCAACAATACCAAAAGGTGCCCAAAGGGAGGTTGCCCTCTGTTTGGGATCTGCCTTGTTCTAACCATGCAAGGAAGGAACAATCTAAGAAGGAAGAGTGGGGAAAGAATAACAAGGACTGGGATTCTCGGTCTGACATGATCATGAACCGCATTGAGCATAATTCCGATCGATTCGTACTCTAACCTTCGATATTGAGCATTTGAAGGAACTGATTGAAAAGCTTATCGAGAGAACACCACCACCACCGAAGGAGTAATTCGTCATCAGGTTTGGCATCCCCTTGGCTTGTTCCAAGCTTGGGGGAGTGTCGCGGTATCACATCATTATCTTTTATCTTTTTACCTTTTTAGTAGATTCATATCTTGGGTAGAGAAGTTATCTTATAGGTTGGTTTGCATTGTGGAAGTATTTCTCCTTTAGTTGGTTATCTATGTATCCCTTGGTGTGAGTGCCTTTATGGAATATTAATGAGAAGTTTCATCTTTCACCTTTTGCACTTCTTATTTTAGTTTGCAGTCTCTATTATATGATTGATCTTGTTGATAAGTATTGGTATCACTTTGGGAGCATCAAGTAGATCTGAATTGGTTTTGGCAAACCGAGCTCTGGTTAGTAGCAAAACTTTTTGAGGTTTGAAAGGAAAAGAGAAAAAGCACTTACAGGTATTTTGTATCATTTATTTTCTTTCTTGATTGGCTCATAAGCTTAGTATTCTTTATTTAAGATATTTTGTGTCTTAAAGGAAGATTGCATGTTTGGCTTTATCACTTGTAGGTTTGCTTGTTCCCTTCAACTCTTTTGCTTGCTGCCTAGCCTTGCTAGCCAAAAACCTGTGCTGAGAGGGATTACTTCTCATGCATCCAACTCCTTTAAACTAAAACTCGTGCCATTTGTGTCCACCATATCTACCTATTAGCATTATTGCTATTCCAAGTAAATTCTCAAGCTTCATATATCTTTCAAATTAAAAATCATTTTGTTATGTGAAAACTAGTTAATAAAGCTCTCACAAACTTGATGGCACACCTTAATTTCTTAACCCTAATAAACTTGAACCATTGTCGAAGTTGTATATGCTTGCATATATACGTTGGGATTAGCACAACCGTGATGTCACGGGGAACGCTTTCAACACCTATAAATACAGACCCAGTTGATATCATGCTCTTTTGTTTGCGGATGTCGTCGGTGTGAAATAAAAGGGGAGCTTGTAAGTCCATGGAGTTATGTATATGTGTTAGAGAAACGCCTGGGCCACTAGCCTAAGCCATGCCTAATCATGGTGGAAACTTGTAGCATCACCATAATGAGCAATCTATGAAGCTTTCTCCTTATATAAAAAAGAGAAAGAGACATATTGAAAAGAGGAAAGAGAGAAAAAACACCATTTTACCATGGTAAATAAGAGATTGCTAAGATGCTCATTGTCTACTTGCCTTGTCATTTTGATTATGGTATAGCTCCTGTATCATGTGCAAGGGGTACCCCGTTGGCTGTTCTCTATGATACTCATGTACTTACTATGATAAGAACTTACCGGTAACTAAAGTTGAGTAGCATGAGGAGCGGCCCTGGAACTCAAGGGACATGAGATTGCCAAATTATATTTATTCAAGCATATACTCCATCTTTGTTCACTTTAACCTTAATCACCTCAAGATGCTTATGATAGGGGCAATGAGAGCTCAAAGCTAGTAAGTACCATAATCTTTTGAAAGCCCTTTATGAACTTGAAATCCCTACTCCCCTATATGAAGGGCCTTTCTCCTACTTCTAAGTTGAGTCAGTAAACTTATCCCTCTCTATCTCCAGCAAGCATTTGAGTTGTTGTGTTTCAAGCATTCATATGATGATTTATTCAATCATGTTCTTTATCTTCCTTGTTTGCACAAGACTCTTATCTAAATGAGTATTACATTGAAAGTTATCATTGTGAAAAACCTTTTATGTTTGAGCAAAAAGTACGCATGTTATAAACTTCTTTACAAAAGCTTTAGTTGAAAACTATTTGCCAACTGTTCTCTGACCAAGAACAAAGTTTGCCAATCCCAATTATGATTTATTTTTATGCATCTTTATTGTGACTCTCATACTTGTTGCAAGCTAAGTTAATATAATGGTGAGTTGCTTTCTTCTATGGGTTGTGTATTGGTAAGTGTGATGCCTCTTGTCCGTATTCTTTTTATCGAAACTTCACTCCATAAACCTGTGGACATGTTTACTGAGCTCAGTTTTCGCTTGGGGACAAGAGAGGTCTAAGCTTGTGGGAGTTGATACGTCCAATTTGCATCACCATTCTATATCATAATTTGCCTCTATTCATTGTTATATTTCGTATTAAGAGGTGTTACTTATGTCTTTTCATCTATTTTTGCATGTTGGATGATTCTTGGAGAATGAACTGTCAGAGTCAGGATTCTGATGAAAAAATGGTGTTTTGATGCAATTTTGTGAAGATCAGAAAATACCAGACAAACTACAGAAAATCCTATTTTCCCAGAAGACGAAGGATGCCAGAAGGGGAGGCAGAGTTGGGCCACAGGGGGGCCACACCCCCACCCCAGGCGCGGGCCACCCTGGGCCTCCCCTATAGGGGTGTGGCCACCCTGGCCCACCTCTAGCTCTGCCTTCTCTCCTATATCTTCTCCTCTAAACCCTAATACACGGGGAGCAACCACAGAAAGATTTCTCCGCCTCTGTGGGGTGGAAAACACCGAGAGAGAAAGAGCTCTCCGGCAGACAGATTCCTGCCAGGGAAATTCCTTCCCGGAGAGGGGAGATCGTCGCCATCAACACCGTCATCAAGATAGACTTCATCAGGATCATCATCATCATCCACACCATCATCTCCACCAGCACCATCATCTCCACTCCATCCCGCTGTAACAATTGTGTTGAATCTTGCATAGTTCTTAGGGGAAACTTTCCCGGTGTTGTTTACTATTGTAGTTGATGATTGTGAGTGGAACCATTGAATTATTGTTTATGTTCAGATTGTTATCCATCATTATATCATCTCTGATCTTGATCCATATGATGTCTCGTGTGTAGTTTGTTTAGTTCTTGAGGACATGGGAGAAGTCATGTTGTTAGTAGTGGATTTGTGTTGAGGTATTATTCAATGGTTTAATATTTAAGTTGTGGTGCTATTCTTCTAGTGGGGTCATGTGAACGTCGACTACATGATACTTCACCATTTATGGGCCTAGGGGAATGCATTGTGTATTTGGCTACTAATTTCCGGGTTGCGGGAGAGATAGAAACCTGAACCCCCGTTAGGAAATCTTTGCACAAGGGAGTGTAGGATCTCAGAGTTTAAGGATGTGGTTAGGTTTATATCTTAATTGCTTTCTTGTAGTTGCAGATGCTTGCAAGGGGTTTAATCACAAGTATGTAGTAGTTCAAGTAAGGTCGGTACATTAGCACAGGTTCACCCACACAACACTTATAAAACCAAAGAAGATTACTCAGCTATATAAAGCGAAAGCACTTGACAGTATTCCCATGTGTCCTCGAGAACGTTTGGTCCTCATTAGAATTTCCACTGGCTTGTTCTTTGCTAAGAAAGGATTGGGCCACTTGCTGCAATTATTTGTTGTCTTTATTACTTGCACTTTATTTCCTTGCTTTATTAGAAAACCCCTAAAAATCTGTTTGCTAAGTATTTACAGATATTTCCTGCTCCATACCACTAGTCAACACCTTCTGCTCCATGTTGGAATCGACACTCCTATTTATTGAAAGTACTACGATACACCCCATATACTTGTGGGTCATCATGCGCTCAGATCAATGTAGAGCTTTGTTGGGAGACCCCAAGAGCACGGCAGCAAGTTTTCCCTCAGAAAGAAACCAAGGTTATCGAACCAGTAGGAGGAAGGAAACGACTCAAAGGTGTTGCTAGCAACTTGGAAACCTGCACAACACAAACTCAAGACTTTGCCCCAACGAATAGTGAGGTTTCCAATCTCACCGGTTTGCTGAAAACAAAGGTTAACTGTATGGTGTGGAAGGTAATGGTGGTTTGCAGAAAGTAAACAGTACCAGTGGAAGATGTATCAATGGTAAAGATTGGACCGGGGTCCATAGTTCACTAGAGGTGTTCTCCTTAAGATAAACAAACATGGCATGCTGGGTAAACAAATTACAGCAGGGCAATTGACAGGACTGAGCAAGGCATAACAATGCAATACTATACATTCATGATCCTATGAGATTCGATTGGGCAATACAACAAGATACAGAGACTGCCATCCAACTACATCTATGACTAGTAATCCACCTTCAGGTTATTATCCGAACCCCCTCCAGTATTAAGTTGCAAGTAATAGATAACTGATTTAAGCAAAGTGTGTAAGGTAAACAATCCACTTGTTCCATGAACAAGAGACCATTGTTTTCTCCCTAGTGGAAACAACACATCTACAACCTTAGAGATTTCTGTCACTTCCCTTAGATTAAATAGAGGCATGAACCCACTATCGAGCATAAATACCCCCTCTTGGAGTCACTAGCATCTACTTGGCCAAGATAGCTACTAGAAACGGAGAGCATGCAAGATCTCAAAAAACACAGACATGATAGAATCAATAAGATAAAACCATTAATTAATCTGACATAGTAATCTCAGTATCCATCGTATCCCCGCAAACACAACATGCATGATTACAAATAGATGATCTTAATCATGAACGGATCTCACAAGATCTAAACATGGTAGCACAAAGGAGGATATACAACCATATAGCTAATACATGGACCCGTAGTCCAAGGTGGAACTACTCACACTTCATACCAGAGGCTAGCATGATGAAGAAGAAGGCCTTCGGGATGATCTCCCCTCCGGCAGGGTGCCGGGAAGAGCTTTAGATCCCCCCGATCTAGGGATGATGGTGGCGGCGGCTACAGACGGTTTCGTGGAATATTGATCGGGTCCTTAGGGTTTTGGTAACGGGGGGTCTTTATAGGCGAAGTGGCGAGGCAGGGGCAGCCAGGGCGGCCACACCCCCCCAGGCGCGGGCTAGGCCCAACCGCGCGGCCAGTGGGTGTGGCCCCCTGGTGGCTCCCCTCTGTCTCGTATTCAGGCTCCGTGTTCCCCACGGTAAAATATTGACTTTGGCTTTTGTCCCGTCCAATTCTGAGAATATTGTTTTTCTGCCTTTTCTGGAACCAAAAACAGAAGAAAACAGGCAACTGGCACTGTGGCATATTATTAATAGGTTAGTCCAGAAAAACATATAAAAACACCTCAAAGTGTAGACAAAGCAAAACAAAGTATATACAAAACAAGCATGGAACATCAAAAATTATAGATATGTTTCCGACATATCAGTACCCTCAGATACCTGATGTAGTGAATGTCATAGCTTGCAGTGCCTTTTAGATAGCGCATAACTATCTCAAGAGCATGCCAGTGATCATATATCCTGGATTTGAAACAAATCGACTGAGTTTGTTCACAGCAAAGGCGATGTCAGGCCTCGTGGCGCTATCTAAATACATAAGCGAGCCAATAATTTGAGAGTATCTAAGTTGGTCTCTAGCATTTCCTCGATTCTTGCAAAGCAACACACTAGGATCATATGGTGTAGGAGAAGACTTGTAGTCTCTATACCCGAAACGACTCAAGACCTTTTCCGCATAGTGAGACTGAAACAACGTAATCCCACCATCATCATCTCGCAATAGCTTGATGTTCATGATAACATCAGCTACTCCTAGATCCTTCATCTCAAAAGAACAAGATAAGAAATCCTTGACTTCCTTAATTGCATTAAGGTTGGTCCGAAAATTAGTATGTCATCAACATACAAACAAAGGATGACTCCCTTACCCCCACCATGGCGATGGTACACACATTTGTTAGCTTCATTTACAACAAAGCCTGCAGCAGTTAAAGTTCTTTCAAACTTCTCATGCCACTTCTTACGGGCTTTTTTAGGCCATATAAAGACTTCAAAAACTTGCACACCTTTCCTTCTTGATCACTTACCACAAAACCATTTGGCTGATCCATGTAAATTTACTCATCCAACTCTCCATTTAGGAAAGTTGTCTTAACGTCCATTTTATGAACGAGAAGACCATGAGAGATAGCCAATGAAAGTAGTACTCAAATGGTGGTCAATCTGGCAATAGGCGAGTAAGTATCAAAGAAGTCTTCACCTTCTTTTTGAGTATAACATTGACGCGGCTCAGTTGTAGAGCTTCGTTGGGAGACCCCAAGAGGAAGGTATGATGAGCATTGCGGCAAATTTTCCCTCAGTTATGAAACCAAGGTTATCGAACCAGTAGGAGCAAGGAAATAACTCCAAGGTGTTGCCAGCAACTTGGAATCCTGCACAACACAAACTCAAGACTTTGCCCCAACTTACAGTGAGGTTGTCAATCTCACTGGTTTGCTGAAAACAAAGGATTAAACGTATAGTGTGGAAGGTAATGATTTCTTGTAGAAAGTAAACGGTAATATTAGATAATGTAACAATGGTAAAGATTGGACCGGGGTCCATAGTTCACTAGAGGTGTTCTCCTTAAGATAAATAACATAACATGTTGGGTAAAAGAATTACTGTAGGGGTTCGTAGCATGGAAAACAAAAAAAATCTACCGCATACAAACAAGCCAAGATCTATCTACTAGATTGTAGCAACGAGTCGATGGAATAACTTACCCTCGAAGATTCCAAAGTGTTTAATGAGAGCAGATTCTCGTGGGTGATGTAGTCGTACTCTTGCTGATCTCAAGATCGCGTAGACGACCCTTCCGGCGCTGCGTTCCGGCAGCGCTTCTGCAGTCGGTCACACGTTCGATACTCGACGAAGACCTTCCTCTCCCTTGTTCCAGCAGGCAGCGGAGGTTGTAGCACTCTCCTCGTGATTTCGGCAGCACGACGGCGTGGTACCGGAAGTAGAGGGGAGATCCCGCAGGGCTTCGCCTTAAGCCGGAGCGAGTATGGTGGACTATGAGAGAGGCTTGGCGATCTAGGGTTTAGAGGAACCAAGTAGAGGGAGCTAGGCCGGCGGCTAGGGCAAGTAGAAGCCCCAACTCGGCTGCTTGGGAGGAACCCTAGGGCGGTGGCTATGGTGATCGGCGGCGGCTAGGGTTCGGATTTAGAGGGGCAAGGTATAGGTCTAGGAGGGGAGCCCTGCCCCTCCTTATATAGGTGGAGGGGGCGCGCCAGGGGAGGGGAGTCCCTCCCCAACTCGGCCTCCTTGGCCGGCGGTGGAGGGAGAGGAACTCCTCCCCAAGTAGGTTTCCTACTCTCCCTCCACCAAACAAAACAGCCGTTTGACTTTTCAAATTGGCGTTTGACTTTTCAAACTAGGATTTGATTTATCCCTTTATTTTGTTCAGCGATGACACCTAGTACATGATGCAATCATTCCAACTTGTTATGACACATTCATGTACCCTTCCCCTCCGGAGTGCCGGACATTCTGGAACCTTCTAGAACATTCCCGATGAAAACACCGGAACCATTCTCCAACCCCGACACAGGAATTTCCTTATATGAATCTTATTCTCCGGACCATTCCGGATCTCCTCGTGATATCCCGGATCCCATCCGAGACTCCGAACAACATTCGGTCTCTTACTCATCATTCCATAACTACTCAACAACGTCGAATCCTTAAGTGTGTCTCCCTACGGTTCGTGAATTATGCGGACATGATCGAGACAATTCTCCGATCAATAACCAATAGAGGAATCTGGAAATTCATATGGCTCCCACATATTTCTACGATTACTTTGCGATCGAATGAACCACTTACATACGATACCAATTTCCCTTTGTCTCACGATAGTTTACTTATCCGAGGTTTTGATCGTCGGTATCTCTGCATACCTAGTTCAACCTCGTTACTGATAAGTACTCTTTTCTCGTTCCCGTGATATGTGATCCCTTGTGACCCAGTCACATGCTTGCAAGCCAATTGGATGACATTCCACCGAGAGGGCCCAGAGTATATCTATCCGTCATATGGATGGACAAATCCCACTCTTGATCCATGTGTCTCAACCAATACTTTCCGAACACTCAATGCCACCTTTATAGCCACCCACTTACGGTGTGGTGTTTGATGTCATCAAAGAATCCTTCCGGTGATGGTGATATGCATGATATCATGGTCGAAGGAATTAGGTTACTATGTATCAGAAAGCATATAGCAATTGAACTATTAAAATGACTTGATCTTTATGCTACGCTTGTCTATAGGAGTATGTCCATCATATCATTCTCCTAACGATATGATCTTGTTGTTAATAACATCTCAATGTTCATGATAGGGAAACCACAATCATTTATTAACCAACAAGCTAGTATTATGAAGAGGCTTTACTAGGGACTTCAATTTAAGTTTACAAATCACATAAGTATCACTGTTTCCTTGTTAATACTATTATAGCATGAATGTAAACATTTATCATAAATACAAAGATATAATAATAACTGCATTTATTATTGCCTCTAGGGCATATCTCCAACAGTCTCCCACTTGCACTAGAGTCAACTAATCTAGATTACATGGTAATATACCGAACACCCATGGCAGTTTGGTGTTGGTCATGTTTTGCCCTCGGGAGAGGTTTAGTCAACGGATCCGACACATTCAGATCTGTGTGTACTTTGCAAATCTTTATGTCACCATCTTGGACATGTTCTCGAATAGCGTGAAAACGTAGCTTGATATGCTTCAGCTTCTTGTGTGACCTTGGTTCTTGCGCATTGGCTATGGAGCCCATGTTATCATAGTAGATAGACATTGGGTCCAGCACACTTGGAACCACACCGAGCTCTGTAATGAACTCTTTCATCCATATCGCTTCTTGTGAAGCCTCTGAAGCAGCTATGTATTCCGATTCAGTTGAAGATCTCGCCACAACGCTTTGCTTTGCACTCCTCCAGCTAACTGCTGCACCATTCAAAGTAAATACGTATCCAGATTGTGATTCAGAATCATCCGGATCGGTGTTCCAACTAGCATCGGTGTAACCATTAACAACGAGCTGTTCATCACCTCCATAAGAAAGAACCATATCCTTAGTTCTTCTCAAGTACTTAAGGATGTTTTTAACCACTGTCCAATGATCCACTCCTGGATCACTTTGATATCTGCTAGTCAAACTAACAGCATATGCAATGTCGGGTCTAGTACATAGCATGGCATACATTAGAGATCCTATGGCTGAGGCATAGGGAGTCTTACTCATCCTTTCTCTATCTTCTACCGTTGTTGGACTTTGAGTTTCACTCAAGGTCGTATTGGGCAACATGGGCAAGAACCCTTTCTTGCTATCTTCCATTCCAAACCTCTTTAGAACTTTGTCCAAATATGTACTTTGTGACAATGATATTAGGCGTCTCGATCTATCTCTATAAATCTTTATGCCCAATATGAAAGCTGCTTCGCCAAGATCTTTCATTGAAAAACTATTATTCAAATATTCCTTGACACTATTAAGAAGGTCTATATCATTCACAATCAACAATATGTCATCTACATATAGTATTAAGAATGCTACAGAGCTCCCACTCACTTTCTTGTAAATACAAGCTTCTCCATAAGTTTGTATAAAACCAAAACTTTTGATTACCTTATCAAAACGTTGATTCCAACTTCGGGATGCTTGCTTCAATCCATAAATGGACCGTTGAAGTTTGCATACCTTGTTAGTATCTTTAGGATCGAAAAAACCTTTGGGTTGCATCATATACAACTCTTCATCAATGTCTCCATTGAGGAATGCTGTTTTGACATCCATCTGCCATATTTCATAATCGTAATATGCAGCGATTGCTAACATAATCCTCATAGACTTTAGCTTCGCTATTGGTGAGAAGGTCTCATCATAGTCAACTCCTTGAATTTGTCGAAACCCTTTTGCGACAAGTCGAGCTTTATAGACAGTAACATTACCATCAGCATCTATTTTCTTTTTGAAAATCCATTTGTTCTCGACAGCCTTCCGGCCATCCGGTAAGTCCAGCAAAGTCCATACTTGGTTTTCGTACATGGATCCAATCTCGGATTTCGTGGCTTCTTGCCATTTATTGGAATTTGGGCTCATCATCGCTTCCTCATATGTCGCAGGGTCATCGGTGTTGTCCACCAACATGACACTCATAACGGGATCATACCAATCAGGAGTGGTACGATTTCTCGTTGACCTGCGAGGCTCTGTAGAAACTACAACCGAAGTTTCATGATCATCATCATTAGCTTCCTCTCTTATTGGTGCAGGCACCACAGGAACTTCTTCCGGTGTTGCGCTACTCGCAAGTTTGAGAGAAGGTTCGACAACCTCGTCGAGTTCTACTTTCCTTCCAGTCACTTCTTTCGAGAGAAATTCCTTCTCTAGAAAGGATCCATTCTTGGCAACGAAAATTTTGCCATCGGATCTATGATAGAAGGTATACCCAATAGTTTCCTTTGGGTATCCTATGAAGACGCATTTTTCCGCTTTGGGTTCAAGCTTGTCCGGTTGTAACTTATTTACATAGGCTTCGCAACCCCAAACTTTAAGGAACGACAATTTAGGTTTCTTCCCAAACCATAATTCATACGGTGTCGTTTCAACAGATTTAGATGGTTCCCTATTTAAAGTGAATGCGGCTGTTTCTAATGCATAACCCCAAAATGATAGCGGTAAATCTGTAAGTGACATCATAGAACGAACCATATCTAAGAGAGTTCGATTACGACGTTCGGACACACCATTACGCTGTGGTGTTCCCGGCGGTGTCAATTGTGAAAGTATTCCGCATTTCTTCAAATGCTCGCTAAACTCGTAACTTAGATATTCACCTCCACGATCAGAACGTAGAAATTTAATCTTCTTGTTACGTTGATTCTCAACCTCACTTTGAAATTCCTTAAACTTCTCGAAAGTTTCGGACTTATGTTTCATGAAATAGATATACCCATATCTACTCAAGTCATCCGTGAAGGTAAGAACATAACGATAACCACCGCGCGTCATTGGACCACACACATCTGTATGTATGATTTCTAATAAGTCCGTAGCTCGCTCCATCATACCAGAAAATGGAGTCTTAGTCATTTTACCCATCAGACATGCTTCGCATCTTTCAAGTGATTCGAAATCAAGTGATTCAAGAAGTCCATCGGAATGGAATTTCTTCATACTCTTCACTCCAATGTGACCAAGACGACAGTGCCACATATAGGTCGAGTTATCGCTCGATTTTAAACGTTTAGCTTCAATGTTATTAATATATGTATTTCCACTATCGAGATTCAATAAGAATAGACCATCTATCAAAGGTGCATGTGCATAAAACATATTACTCATATAAATCGAACAACCATTATTCTCGGATTTAAACAAGTAACCGTCTCGCAATAAACAAGATCCCGATATAATGTTCATGCTTAACACAGGCACCAAATAACAATTATTTAAGTATAAAACTAATCCCGATGGTAGATGAAGAGGTAGCGTGCCGACCGCGATCACATCAACCTTTGATCCATTTCCTACGCGCATCGTCACCTCGTTCTTCGCTAGCTTCCGTTTATTCTGCAGCACCTGTTTCGAGTTACAAATATGAGCAACCGAACCAGTATCAAATACCCAGGCACTACTACGAGTACTAGTGATATACACATCAATAACATGTATATCGGATATACCTTTTTTCTTGATGTTGCCGTTCTTCAAATCCGCCAAGTACTTTGGGCAATTCCGCTTCCAGTGACCTTCTCCCTTGCAGTAAAAGCACTCTGTATCAGGCTTAGGTCCAGCCTTGGTCTTCTTCGTCGGCGCGGTAACTTTCTTACCACCCTTCTTGAAGTGTCCCTTTTTCTTAGACTTGCCTTTCTTGAATTTGGTGGTCTTATTGAACATCAACACTTGGTGCTCTTTCTTGATCTCCACTTCTGCGGATTTTAACATGGAGAAGAGTTCTGGCAACTCCTTGTTCATGCTTTGCATATTGTAGTTCATCACAAAGTTCTTGTAACTTGGTGGTAGTGATTGGAGGACATGGTAAATCCCCAAAGCATTAGGAATCACTATACCCAAGCTTTGGAGTTTGTTTGCGTGCCCAGACATCTTAAGCACATGCTCATTGACGGAGCTGCCCTCTTCCATCTTGCAGTTAAAGAACTTTTCAGAAGCCTCATAGCTCTCAACTGCCGCGTGAGTCTCAAAGATCAATTTGAGTTCACGGACAATATCATGTGGGTCTGAATTCTCAAACCTTTTTTGAAGCTCCGATTCTAAACCATACAAGATAGCACACTGAACTGTGGAGTACTGATTCTTCCGAGCGAGGTAAACATTCTTTACTTCGTCGGTAGCATCAGCTGCAGGCGGGTCACCCAGCGGTGCATCCAGCACATACGTCAAATTACCAGCATTGAGGACAATCCTCAAATTGCGGAACCAATCCGCGAAGTTGATTCCATTGTTTTTCAACTTTTCTTTCTCTAGGAACGCATTAAAATTGATGGTAGGGGCTGCCAATGATCTACAACATATTTGCAATAGTTTAGACTAAGTTTATGACAGATTGAGTTCTAATTAATAGTTAAATTAATCTAGGTGAACTCCCACTCAAAACAATATCCCTCACATTGTTTTAGTGATCACACGAACCAAATCCACCACATCAAAACCGATCATCACGAGAGTTGATGTAGCTTCAATGGCGAACAATCGACATGTTCATCATATCTACTATATGATTCATGCTTTACCTTTCGGTGATCCGTGTTCCGAGACCATGTCTGTACATGCTAGGCTCGTCAAGATCAAACCTTAGCTTCCGCATGAGCAAATCTGGCTTGCCCACGTTGTATACACTTGCATAATCTAACACACCTGATCATCACGTGGTGCTTCGAAACAACAAGCTTTAGCAACGGTGCTTACTAAGGATGAACACTTTCGAACTTGAAATTTATGTGCATGAGGGATCATCTTATAATGCAACCGTCATTAACTAAGCAATACAAGATGCATAAAGGATTAACATCACATGCAATTCATAATATGTGATATGATATGGCCTTTCTTCTTTGTGCTTCCGATCTCCATCTTCAAGCACGAACATGATCTCCATCATCACCGGCATTGCATCAAGGTCAATGACGCCGCTCCATGGTTGCCGTCCACCAGCTTCAACTATTACAACTACTTTGGATAGACATGCGGGTCTTAACAGAAATTAAAGACAACCATATGGCTCCTGCCGGTTGCCAACTTACAATAAGGAACATTGCATACATCAAATATAATCACAATCATGGCCATATCACATCACAGCACACCCTTGCAAAACAAAGTTAGACGCCTCTAATTTCTTTGCATGTTTTACGTGGTTTGGGGCTTTCAATAAGTGTCGATCTAACTTACGAACAAGAACCACAACGTTGATGTTTGAACTATCAAGTGCCCGTTGTAAATTGGATCTATACTATGATGGGATAGACAGACACCCGCAAAGCCACTTATGCAATACAAGTTGCATGTTGAGCGTGGAGCAAGTCTCATGAATGATGTCATGTAAGGTTAGCCCAGGCCGCTTCATCCCATCATACCGCAAGATGCAAAGTACACAAGAAGCAGTTGATAATAAAAGCACCACCTCCCACAATGACCATTGTGTTCTACTCGTGCAACAGATCTACATATAGACATGGCTCTGATACCACTGTAGGGGTTCGTAGCATGGAAAACAAAAAATTTCTACCGCATACAAACAAACAAGCCAAGATCTATCTACTAGATTGTAGCAACGAGTCGATGGAATAACTTACCCTCGAAGATTCCAAAGTGTTTAATGAGAGCAGATTCTCGTGGGTGATGTAGTCGTACTCTTGCCGATCTCAAGATCGCGTAGACGATCCTTCCGGCGCTGCGTTCCGGCAGCGCTTCCGCAGTCGGTCACACGTTCGGTACTCGACGAAGACCTTCCTCTCCCTTGTTCCAGCAGGCAGCAGAGGTTGTAGCACTCTCCTCGCGATTTCGGCAGCACGACGGCGTGGTACCGGAAGTAGAGGGGAGATCCCGCAGGGCTTCGCCTTAAGCCGGAGCGAGTATGGTGGACTATGAGAGAGGCTTGGCGATCTAGGGTTTAGAGGCACCAAGTAGAGGGAGCTAGGACGGCGGCTAGGGCAAGTAGATGCCCCAACTCGGCGGCTTGGGAGAAACCCTAGGGCGGCGGCTATGGTGACCGGCGGCGGCTAGGGTTAGGATTTAGAGGGGCAAGGTATAGGTCTAGGAGGGGAGCCCTGCCCCTCCTTATATAGGTGGAGGGGGCGCGCCAGGGGAGGGGAGTCCCTCCCCAACTCGGCCTCCTTGGCCGGCGGTGGAGGGAGAGGAACTCCTCCCCAAGTAGGTTTCCTACTCTCCCTCCACCAAACAAAACAGCCGTTTGACTTTTCAAATTGGCGTTTGACTTTTCAAACTAGGATTTGATTTATCCCTTTATTTTGTTCAGCGATGACACCTAGTACATGATGCAATCATTCCAACTTGTTATGACACATTCATGTACCCTTCCCCTCCGGAGTGCCGGACATTCCGGAACCTTCTAGAACATTCCCGATGAAAACACCAGAACCGTTCTCCAACCACGAAACAGGACTTTCCTTATATGAATCTTATTCTCCGGACCATTCCGGATCTCCTCGTGATATCCCGGATCCCATCCGAGACTCCGAACAACATTCGGTCTCTTACTCATCATTCCATAACTACTCAACAACGTCGAATCCTTAAGTGTGTCTCCCTACGGTTCGTGAATTATGCGGACATGATCGAGACAATTCTCCGATCAATAACCAATAGAGGAATCTGGAAATTCATATGGCTCCCACATATTTCTACGATTACTTTGCGATCGAATGAACCACTTACATACGATACCAATTTCCCTTTGTCTCATGATAGTTTACTTATCCGAGGTTTTGATCGTCGGTATCTCTGCATACCTAGTTCAACCTCGTTACTGATAAGTACTCTTTTCTCGTTCCCGTGATATGTGATCCCTTGTGATCCAGTCACATGCTTGCAAGCCAATTGGATGACATTCCACCGAGAGGGACCAGAGTATATCTATCCGTCATATGGATGGACAAATCCCACTCTTGATCCATGTGTCTCAACCAATACTTTCCGAACACTCAATGTCACCTTTATAGCCACCTAGTTACGGTGTGGTGTTTGATGTCATCAAAGCATCCTTCCGGTGATGGTGATATGCATGATCTCATGGTCGAAGGAATTAGGTTACTATGTATCAGAAAGAATATAGCAATTGAACTATTAAAATGACTTGATCTTTATGCTACGCTTGTCTATAGGAGTATGTCCATCATATCATTATCCTAACGATATGATCTTGTTGTTAATAACATCTCAATATTCATGATAGGGAAACCACAATCATTTATTAACCAACAAGCTAGTATTATGAAGAGGCTTTACTAGGGACTTCAATTTAAGTTTACAAATCACACAAGTATCAATGTTTCCTTGTTAATACTATTATAGCATGAATGTAAACATTTATCATAAACACAAAGATATAATAATAACTGCATTTATTACTGCCTCTAGGGCATATCTCCAACAATTACAGCGGGGCAATTGACAGGAACTGAGCAAGGCATAACAATGCAAATACTAGACATTCATGATTCCTATGAGATTTTATTGGGCATTACAACAGTATACATAGACCGCCATCCAACTGCATCTATGACTAATAATCCACCTTCAGGTTATCATCCGAACCCCCTCCAGTATTAAGTTACAAGCAATGGATAATTGCATTAAGCAATGTGTGTAAAGTAAAAAATACAATTGTTCCATATACAAAAGATTTTTGTTTTCTCCCTAGTAGCAACATCACACATATAACCTTAGAGATTTCTGTAACTTCCCTAGATTCAATAGAGGCATGAACCCACTATCGAGCATAAATACTCCCTCTTGGAGTCACTAGCATCTACTTGTCCAAGATAGCTACTAGAAACAGAGAGCATGCAAGATCTCAAACAACACAGACATGATAGAATCAATAATCAATCTGACATAGCAATATCAATATCCATCGAATCCTAGCAAACACAACATGCATGATTACAAATAGATGATCTTGATCATGAACAGAGCTCACAAGATCTAAACATGATAGCACAAAGGAGGAGAAACAACCATCTAGCTACTGTATGGAACCATAGTCCAAGGGTGAAGTACTCACGCATCATACCGGAGGCTGGCATGGTGATGAAGAAGGCCTCTGGGATGATCTCTCCCCTCCGGCAGGGTGCTAGGAAGAGCTTCAGATCCCCCTCGATCTAGGGACGATGGTGGCGGCGGCTATGGACTGTTTCATGGAGATCTGATCGGGTCCTTATGGTTTTGGCATCGGGGGGATTTTATAGGCGAAGAGGCGAGCCAGGGGGCCCACACCATAGGGCGACGTGCCCGACGTGCCCTAGGGTGGGCCCGCGCGGCCCTAGGGTGTGGCGGCCCTGTGGCGCTTCTTCAGTCGCCCTTCGGTCTCTGTGTTCTCCTCGGTGAAATATTGACTTTGGCTTTTATCCCGTCCAATTTCGAGAATACTTCCTTACTAGCTTTTCTGAAACCAAAAACAGCAGAAAACAGGCAACTGGCACTGCAACATCTTGTTAATAGGTTATTGCAAAAAATGTATAAAAATACCTCAAAGTGTAGACAAAGCATAGCAAAGTTGATACTAAACAAGCATGGAACATCAAAAATTATAGATACGTTTACGACGTATCAAACATTTGGCCACAAGTCGTGCCTTGTACTTCTCAATAGTGCCATCAGGCCTAAGCTTTTTCTTAAACACCCACTTGCATCCTACAGGTTTGCAAACATAAGGGTGACCAGTGATCTCCCATGTTACATCAGCTAAGATAGAATCCATCTCACTACGAACGGCTTCCTTCCAGTAGTCAGCATCAGGAGATGCATAGGCTTCTGAAATGGAAGCATCATCCACAATATACACAATGAAATCATCAGCAAAGGACTTTGTAGTCCTCTGTCTCTTGCTCCTTTTAGGAATTTCATTATCATCCTCCTTAGGACTTTTAGGGTGTTCAATTGGAATGGTAGGTTCAAAAATTGTAGCAAATTCCTGATTAGATGAACTAGGTATCTGCGGATTTGATGAGTTAGGTTTATCTTTCATAGGAATGATATCCTGAAAGAAAGTCGCATAAGTCGACTCCATGATTGTACCAACATGTATGTCAGGTACTTTAGATTTTACTATCAAGAATCTATAACCAATGCTATGGAAATCATAGCCCAGAAGAGCATAACCAATGGTTTTTGGTCCAAGCTTGCGATTTCTTGGGGATTGGTACATTAACTTTTGCCAAACAACCCCAAGTACGTAAGTAAGAGAGTCTTAACATTTTCTTCTCCAATTCTTCGAATGGAGTAATTTGTTTGTTCTTTATGGGAACTCGGTTTAGGACATGACACCCAGTCAATAGTGCCTCCCCCACCATTCCTTGAAGAGACCCGATGTATCTAACATGGCGTTAACCAAATCTATTAGAGTACAATTCTTTATTTTGGATACTCCATTTGACTGGGGTGAGTAGGGAGGCATCCTCTCATGAATTATGCCATGTTCCACACAAAAGGAATCAAAATCGTTGGAAAAAATACTCTCCAGCATGATCATACCTAAGCCTTTTAATCTTTCGATCAAGTTAATTTTCTGCTTCAGCTTTATAGATTTTGAAGAAACTCAAAGCCTCATCTTTTGATTTCAGAAGGTACACATGATAGTATCTTGTAAAGTCATCGATCAAAGTCATGAAATATTTCTTTCCACCTTTTATAAACACACTATTAATTCATCTCACAAAGATCAGAATATATGAGCTCTAGTGGTGTTAAATTTCTCACCTCTACAGGTCGTATGTGACTTGCGAGGTTATTTAGCTTGCACGCAGACTTGACACTTATATCCCTTAATAGTAGTGAAATCAGGGTTTAAATTCATTTTAGCTAGCAGCGTTATACAACCAAAATTAATATGGAAAAGACGAGAATGCTAGACATTTGATTCAAAATTTGTGTGAATATAATTAACAACTTTATTACAAATGTCTAACAGGGATAAGTGGAGCAAGCCTCTGCATTCATAACCTTTACCAACAAAGGTTCCATACTTAGAAATTACAAATTTATTGGACCCGAATATAATCTTGTAGTCGTCTCGACATAGAAGAGATCCACTAACAAGATGTTTATTTATTGAGGAAACATGATGCACGTTCTTCAGGCGCACTGTCTTTCCTGAAGTGAACTTCGGATCAACCATACCAACACCATGAACAAAATCACGCGAGTCGTTCCCCATCAGCATGGTTTGAGTCCCTCTGACTTGATACGAAGAAAACATGGAAATATCAGAAAAAACATGTACATTAGTGCCCGTGTCAATCCACCAATAGAGATAATGACATAATGAAAGAATAGTAGGTAATATACCGTATCCAACATCTTTCATCTCAACATCGCTTATGACAATATTAGCAGTCTTGCTGTCCTTCCCATGCTGGCAGGGCCGACCTATAGGGCGGGGCAAAGGGGCGCTCGCCCTGGGCCCCAATAAGTTAGGGGCCCTAGTCTAAGACTTATATGTGTATCTATATTTTTTTCTACTCTTGTGACCCAACATGGTGAAATAATTCTAAAAAATATAGATTACCCAAGCTACATCCTACTAAATACTCCAAAATGTTGTATAGAAAAGAGGGAAGCGCAAGTTCATTTAAGAAACCCATGGAGAGACATCGTTTAGTTTCAACCGTGGGGAACAACATCAACATATTCCCAGCAAATATTCTAACATTACTGAATATATTTTTCTCGATGCCACCATTTTAGCGGCCTCTCTAAATATGCAGAACAATACCATCCCTCATGTGCCTCTACAAAGTTGTTAATATTAATTACTGGAGAATAATGACAAAAACATATAACTATATCATTCCGCAAACAACTCTTCTCCGATTCCCAATGGGTCTACCTGTCCCTATCATCCATGTTTAAAGACTATTTTATTGTCTTATCAATTTAGTGTCTAATATGTCTATGCTTCTACTCATTTTTTGCACATGCATATAAATTTGTTACTTTCATAATTTTGTTTTGTGATTAATTTTAGAGGTACATATGTATATACATGTGACATATGTATATACATGTGACACAAGGATCAATCGATAGGAATAAGTATCATGGTAAATATTTTATTCGAACAATAGAAATGAGTAGTCTTGAATATCTTCACTGAGATTCTAAAGATCATAGATCTATCAAATGTACATATTGTATTATTATTTAGAGGCCTAAAAACGCTAATTATGCTTAAACTTTATGTAATACTATTTTTAGCATATCTATTAAATATATATTTAAGATTTTCTCTAAAGTAGGGGGGCCATTGCCCCCTCCTCCCCTTGACTCAGTGAAACTTTTCCACTTTAAATGAGGGGTCTTTGGTGTTATGTTGCCCTAGGGCCTCTAAAATCTATGGACCAGTCCATCATGCTGACGCTTATCAAAGCGATTGGGACAAGCAGGAACCCAATGATCAGGATCACCGCATATATGACAAGCATGTTTCTTCTTATCAGTTTTATTCTTGAAACTGGTGGGCTGTGAGGCCTTGTTCTTTCCATCGAACTTTCCTTTGTCATCAAATTTACCCTTGTTCTTGAACTTGTGAGGCTGGAAGTTCCATTTTGTACCAGATTGGCATTACAACCTCCCTCGGTACCTCTAGCACGTGTGTTTTTTGTTCTCTCCTTCTCCTCCACATCAAGAGTCCCAATGAGTTCCATTACGGAAAACTCTTGTCTCTTGTGCTTCAGAGAAGTAGCAAAATTTCTCCATGACGGGGAAGCTTGGTAATAATGCCTCCAGGAAAAACTTGTCCGGTAACACACAAGTGAAGTGCTCGAGCTCCCTGGCAAATGATTGTATTTCATGAGCCTGCTCCACAATGGGGCGGTCATCAACCATCTTATAGTCATAGAATTGTTCCATAACATATAGTTTACTGTCAGCATCGAAGACTTCAAATTTTCTCTCGAGTGCATCCCACATATCCTTGCCATTGCTAAATGACAGATATGAATCGACAATATTGTCGCCAACAATATTGATCAAGGCAGCCTTAAAAGTGGTATCAAGTTTTTGGAAGGCCTCTTCCTGAGCAGGATTAAGATCTCCCTCAGGTGCGCCATAGATGACTTTATAGCAGCTCATGCTCTGAAACCAAAGCACTGCTCTCGCATGCCATCTTTTGTAATTGACACCTTCAAACACATGCGGCTTCATGGAAGCAACAAAGCCACTTGGGGCAAATTGTCTGAAATAAGGTTTTTGGATTGTTGAGTAAAAGAGCAATTTACCAAGAGAATTAACCATAATAAACGCTAGAGAAAACATGAATAAAATAATAGAAATTAAACTAATCATGTGAATTAGCGAATACAGATTAAGACAAATAACCAAACGGATTGCAAGGCATAGAACTTGAGATAAGATTAGAACAAGGTTGAGAAAAAGGATGTACATCACAATAGAGGAACCGCCAGTGTTGGCGTTGGCACCGTCATCAGCCATGTTGTCGAGGAAGAGGTTGCTAATGTCGGAGAAGAAGTCATCGTTAGTAAAAACACCGAGTTGTCGCTATCCGTGAAGAAGTATATGATGAAACCAGTATTCGCGCCAGTAGCGCTCCCCAAAAACCTTATCGTCCTTCTCCCGTACATGACTCAAAGCAGCGGGGTCTCGAAGGCCTACTGTCCTAGCTCGCGGTGCACGCTGCAAGACAAATTGGGGAAGATCTAGGTAGCGCAATGCTCTAGAACTGGTGGCGCAAAGGAGTGGGATGGTGTGTGTGAGAGGAGGCGCGACCTCTCTCTCTCTTAGGTTGCGCAGGAGATGAAACGCAGAGGCGAAAGCTGAAGCGAACAGGCAGCCGCCAGAAATCAGACAGCCTCCACTCAGTTCGCATTCATTTTCACTTAGCTCGTATTAAAAATTCACTCGAGCAAAACGTTTCAGCTTCAACCGTTCATATACTATTCATGCGTGGAAAAATAAATCACGGCTCTGCGAGATTCCCGCAACCCGCGACGCACGCGTGAAGGACGAGGAGCACGCATATATATGTTTTCTCTTCTCAAGCTCGTACAAGTGCTGGAAGAGCTCTCCTTATAAGCTGGTCCAACTTCCACTCGACTAGCAATATGGGACTAAACTTTTTATCCGACCTCTTGCCTTGCATGAATGGGCCAAGTGGGTCTCTAGAATTTCAGAAATTTATTGACATGTAATAAATGGGTTGGGCCTATTTAGACGAAAATTCTAACATATTGCACGTATCCACTATTGTAGACAAAAATTGAAGAAGCCTCTATATTAAACCGAAATTTAAATAAACCACAAGTTAGAACCTTAACTAATGAACTTAGAACCCTACATTTACATAAACTACAACTAGTTTTTCTACGTCTACTACTTATTCTTTATGCGTCCGAGGGGGGTGACTTGACTTCAGAGTCGTGGGAGATGACGCACTCATCAGAATCGTAGTCATCGAAGGAGTCATCGCCATTCTCGACGACCTCGGGCTCAGGCTCTGCCGAGGCCTTCGATTCCCCGTACTCGTAGGCGACGTAGAGAGGGTTCTATGGAGGAAGATCCTTCTTTCCCTATGCATCGTAGAACACTCCACTTTTCGACCACCCGACCTCCGCTTGGACATTCAATGGTTGAGAACCTGGTTGAACTCTACTCCTCCTCCACGTGGACATTCTCCTCCTACTCTTCCTCGTGGACATAGAGAGTACATTCTTGTCGTCGTTCTCCTCCTCCGCGTGGACATTCAATGGTTGATAACCTGGTTGAACTCTACTCCTCCTCCGCGTGGACATTCTCCTCCTACTCTTCCTCGTGGACGTAGAGAGGACATTTCTTGTCGCCATTCTCCTCCTCTGCGTGGACATTCTCCTCCTACTCTTCCTCGTGGACGTAGAGAGGACATAGAGAGGACATTCTTGTCGCCGTTCTCCTCCTCCGTGTGGACATTCAATGGTTGATAACCTGGTTGAACTCTACTCCTTATCCGCGTGGACATTCTCCTCCTACTCTTCCTCGTGGACGTAGAGAGGACATTTCTTGTCGCCATTCTCCTCCTCTGCGTGGACATTCTCCTCCTACTCTTCCTCGTGGACGTAGAGAGGACATAGAGAGGACATTCTTGTCGCCGTTCTCCTCCTCCGTGTGGACATTCAATGGTTGATAACCTGGTTGAACTCTACTCCTTCTCCGCGTGGACATTCTCCTCCTACTCTTCCTCGTGGACGTAGAGAGGACATTTCTTGTCGCCATTCTCCTCCTCCGCGTGGACATTCTCCTCCTACTCTTCCTCATGGGACTCCTCCATCATAAAGGGTGAGTACACAACCGCGTCTCGTGAAATGGGCGACTCCGCTGACTTTGCCGACTCCGAGAACGGACTTAGAGAAGACTTACTGCTAGGCTGAGAGTCGCCGATTCAAACCATTTTCAAGGGAGAAATAGAGATCAAGAGAGTAATAGCTAGCGCGCTTCGATCAGAGAGAAGGGCTCCTTGGTAGTTCTAATTTGCATTACTATTTCCAAACCCTCAACCATTCAGATTAGTGTCCCACCTATAAGTGCGGGTTCCACATGTAAGTGGGAGTCCCACCCATAAGTATGGGTCCCACATGTAAGCGGGGCCCCACCCGTAAGTACAGGTCTCACATGTCAGTACGGTTTTCACATGCGAGAGTGAGTCCCACATGTCAGTGCGGGTCTCACATGTAAGTGCTGGTCTGACACATAGGTGATCACCGTCCACAGATGATCAAGGGTGTGCACCATTGATATCATCCCGTTTGGTAGTTTGCGAGGTTGGTTTCGAGCGAAGAAGGTAAAGTGAAAAGTGCTTCTAGCGATGAGCATAACTGAATAGTGCAAGCTATAGTGGAACATGAAACCAGTTATTCCTACTAGTTGAATACCCGTGCGCTGCTACAGTTCCTTTATTTTCGTTGGCACACACATCACACGTGTAGATGAGTGTATAGAAAACATTGGTATGACGTGTCAAAGACCCATGAAATCTTGATGTTTAAAATCCACTACTTTTGTGAAACTCCCCAAAGAACTCGTCAAGTTTGATACAAGTCGACTCTGGTAGGAAGCAACAGCGAAAAAAAAGTCTCATGGACCGTCATGCATTGTTCCGGTTCTTTGTTCTCCTCTCCCCTACGCTCTTTAATGTTTGCATTTTTGTTTCTCTTTGATACTTTCCCACTCCACTTCTGTGTCGATACGGGCTATATTTATCATGGGTCATTTTTAAACACTACAAAATCTTCATTAATTTTGGATCATTTTTCACTATAATTATGTATCATTTTTTAGGAACATTTAATATGGATCATGAAGGACAATACACCACCCGAAAAAATGTAAACACTCATAATCACAGTCCAATGCTTTCCAATTCACCAGACTTGGCAGGTGCCATCGATTTTGTGGTCGACCACATGGACAAAAGCTTCCACGAGTTCCCCGTTATCCATGCACAAATATATATGTGTCCATGCCGCCTCCATATCCGCAGCCATTGTCGGTTTCTCCAATCAATCGAGAGCTTTGTCATGTGGCATTCCGATCTATCCCAGGTGCCACCATTACCTCAAAATGCATCGTCGTTCTCTAACGCCGCCTCACGAGCCATGGTGCACCCAACGCTGCTGCGAAGGCTCCCATCACAAATTAGTAACAAGCATCACTGATGTCTTCCAACACCGCAGGAAGGCGACAGGTAGTGTCTTCCAGTCCACCCATCCCGAATCCTTAAGCAGGCGGGAAGGCATGGGATGCTCGCCTGGCCTTCTCCGCAGCAGCATCAACATGTGCGAGTGAGTGTGCCAAACATCCTTACTCCTCATAAAGCTCCCCTAGCTTTTGATCTCTTTTCAATCTCGATGGTAATTTCTGTACAAAATTGATCATCTATGTTGAAGTATATAACTGATATTGTGATCTGTGATGATTTACTGCTTTAGTGAAGATTTTGTGTAATCTCATAAAACCAAAGTTTAGATGAACTTGGTTTGTATATGCTTCGATGCTTAATAGGTAATATTCCGATTGCTACTCAATATAACATTATGTGCTACATACATTGACTCAATATATTTGTTAGAGACATAAAAGGAGAACCACAACCTGTAGGCGTTAGGAAGTTTGATTTTTTTTAAGATAAGCCGAAGTTGTTATCCAAATCGCTGGTTATGGAGGAAATTTAGGAACAATGTTAGTTTGTTAGACACGACATAGTAGATAGGAGCTAGAAATTAGGGTACCTATAGTATCTAAAGTTAGGTGCGTATTGTTGTTGTGGTGGCATTTTCACAGTAATTATGTCGAAATGTACACTACACACCACCTCATTTTCAGATTTAATAGTAAAGATATATATTGTTGTATTCTTCAACCAAATTCATGTTTGCACAATGCATGAAATAGTAGTGCATCACCATGCAGATGCTCGGAGGTTCTTCCTGATATCCCAACATACCTTTCTTACTTTAGCTCTGCCAGGAGGTTCTTGTACACATACATAGATTTGATAATTAGTAGCGATAGCTCGAAGTAGCAGATCGACATGTCCATTCTCCCACCACAGAGATCGTCCCGCTATAGGAGCGGCTACAACATAGGGATCAGATATCAAACCAATCATGTCGCAATCTAAAATTTAAATATATTCTGCCAATTAAATTTTCTAGCTAGTATGTATCATTCATATACATGCTATATATTTATTCAAATTCTAACTAAGATATGTCTCTCCAAATCTGCAACTTACTGTCTTTCAGCCAAAGTATTAAAAGATATGTCTCTCCAAATATGCAACCAGAGCCTTCTTGACAGATGATTTGTGGCAGACCCTCGGCTCCAGGTTGATCTCATCAAGGAGAGAAGACAATGAGCAAACATTTCTCAGACCATACCAAATAGTTAGGAAGGAGTGCCTTGCAAAGTGAAAATATATGACACTGAGAATTGATCAATTAGACAATTATTCAACTCGAATGGTTACCATGAAAGTTGAAATCTTGATGAAGATATTAACACAGATTAGCGTTTTTCTTTTTCTTCAGACCATATGATCAACATTAAAATTACACAGGAGACGGTAGCGCTCAATAATAAGAGGAAATACTAAGGCCCTGCATCTGATCAGATTCATAAACAAGTGTGTAACAATGATATTAGATGGAAATGAAAGCAAACAAGGCTGCATGGAAGTAATTGCTCGATGTCAATTAAGCTCACCAAGTAAGGCTATCTCTACGCTAGAATCTTTAAACCTGCCATGCATATACAAATCTTGCTTCCAGTTGATCTTTGCTTTCGAAGTGTGTTCTTTTAACAGTCTATCCTTATATTGGAAGCGGGGGGAAAACAAAACAATACACAAAATATACAGAAGGCTTTTGCTTAAAACGGGAAAGCATCTAGGCACCATGAGTATAATGGGGATGATTAAACCATCGAGTACAACATCTCAATCCCATTTTTTCTTGAGACATCTCAATTCATCCTGATCCCATGGCATCCCTATAGTTCTAGGATTCTAGCTACCTCGATCTCAATCCCTCGTGACTATTCCTCCATTTTTGATTCGTCTATCAGACAATGGACGAGAAGGCCCAGATCTCACTGCATAGTTCCTTCTCATCCTCACTCGCCACGGAGATTCTTCGCGCGCATACCTGCCTTTGTCGGCGTTCTTCATGTCGAGGGCGCATGCGAAGTAGCCATATGACACGACCGCTATTTTACATGCTGAGGGTGCGGTGATTTCATCATGAGTCCTCGGCGTCGACATACGAGGACGTCGAGCCGGATCGAGGCCGTTGGACTCTATCTAGCGAGTCTCTAGGTCCAGGGATGCCAGTGGCCTTGGCGAGCAGCTCCCTCCTGGTTACGTCCCTCTTGACCGCCACCAGCCGCATCCTTCCGCCGCCCCAGTCATGCGCCGGCACTCTCATCGCCGGTGGCATGCACAACATCTTCAGTGACATATGCTTCATACTGGTAGTGTTGGACGAAGAACCACACGGACCGGTGCTCTGTTTCCGACTTGCTTCTCATTTCTCTGCTGCTGCCGAATCTCAAGGTGCTCCTATTTCTTGGAGGGAGAAGAAGAATGGTGTTATATGCAAGAGTGCTGGTGAGTTGTTGTCGTGATGATAATCCAAGCTTTGCGTGCTAACTAATTAACCTTTTTTTTGGGAACTAACTAACAGATTGAGGCGTGGATAAATGAAATAGCATATTTAGTGGAAGAGGTAGAGAAAGGGTGCGTGGAGTTTGTTGAGAGGAGTGGCATTTTGTTTGTAATTATATGGAGTGTGACACCAGACATTCACATCTTTCAAAATAATATTAAAGATTACTACCACAATGATGTGAACATTTTTTTTGGGTTGCAACCGCAACTGAAAATCTTGGTCTCAAGCCACTTGTAAGGGAAAGTTGCAACCTAATTTTTATATTATGTTGAACCATTAATTTCAGCTGCTCCACATTTGGAACCGCAAAAATCACAATTACAACCCACTTAAAACGCTAGCACGAATCACTGTGCAAATCCAATGGTTGAGAACCTGGTTGAACTCTAACTTAATTCAGGGTCGATTTAGAATTAGTAAAACCGGTTTCTTTATTCAAACTTAAATACTTCACACTCGTTTTATAATCTCAACTCCATAACAACCGTCAATATACTTCTGCTTAACCTAGCATGGTGAGCTCTCTCTTGCTGTTTTAGACTTTCCCACACTTGCATCATTGATTGTTTAACGGAAATTGCATGCATTCGTTTTGTTGCTCATGCATCGGCTTTTAGACGTACCCGCCATTGACCCGAATAACCTGGCCGTTGATCCACCCAGCGGCGTCGCTACAAAGGAAGCCGACCACCGGCGCAACATCCGTCGGCTCTCCGATGCGCTTCATGGGGCACTCGCTGGCGACAGACTTCACGCGCTCCTCGGACTTCCCAGCATAGAACATCGGCGTCGCTACCGGCCCCGGCGCGACGCTGTTCGCCGTGATGCCCGTCCCTGCGAGCTCCTTGGCCAGCACTTTCGTCATTGCCTCCACGGCCGCCTTCGTCGCCACGTACGCGCCGTACCCTGGCCGGAGTGACGCCACGTTCGAGGACGAGAACGTCACTATCCTCCCGCCCCCGCCGCGCACCATACGCCGCGCCGCCTGCCGGCAGCACAGGAACGTGCCACGCGCGTTCACGGCGAAGGCGCGCTCCCACTGCTCCGGTTCGGTGTCCGCGATGGTCGGGTACGCCGCGTCCTGCACTCCAGCGGCGGCCACGAGGATGTGGATCTCCGGGCCGAACGCCGCCTGCGCCGCGTCGAACAGCCGCTCGACCTGCGCCGCGTCTGAAACGTCCGCGCTCACCGCGACGGCGCCGTTGAGGGACACGGCGAGCTGCTCCGCAGGCACCGGGTCGCCGATGTAGCTGATCACGACGCGGGCGCCGAGAGAGACGAGGTGCGAGCTGACAGCCGCGCCGATGCCGCCCGCGCCACCGGTCACGATGGCCACTCGGCCGTGAAGCGGCAGTGGCTGGTGGCCAGCAGCTTCGAGGAGCGGAGACACATCGATATGTGGACTGCTCATTGGAGATCTAGATTCAGATGGATCGCCGGCATGTAATGTGAAGGAGCGCCGCTATCCCGATCGATTATAAACACGATTTGTACTAGGCCGGCATGCAGATGAATACTCCCATAATAATCTGACCTAGTGTAGAAAAATAGTGTGGTCCACAGTACACGTAACTAGCTTGCTCCAAACGAACCATTCAGCAAACACTAATAAAATGGTATGCTATTATTTCTGGGGAAGTGCTAGGCGTGTGAGTATGGAAACTTTCCATCCGTGATTCCCAGCCGTCGGATCAACGGTTCAGATCTTTCTCTCATGTCTTCCATCCCGCTTTTTGCTACATTTGTCTCTAGGAATTGTCCCGCTTTTGTTACATGTAGCAAATACCGGTTCGCTTTAAAAAATATAACAGAAAAGACTGTCTCGCTGAAGACCTCGTCGCAGACTCTGTAGCAAAAAGTTGGGCTAACGTAGCAGATTCTATCTCGCCGGAGACTTTCGCCGGCAGACCTCACCAGAGACAGTGTAGCAAAAGCTTTACGTTTATTATAGAAAAACCACAAAACAGTTGTAGCAAAAAAAAACTTATATTGTAGCAACCCCTGACTTCGCCGGAGGTCTCGCAGGAAAACCAAAGGAACCGTTGTAGCATCTCCGTCGGCCACATGTAGCAAATCCAGACACTGCTTGTAGCACCGCCGCCGGTCATACGTAGCAGCGCCATCAAACCCATGTAGCAAAACCACGATGTCGTGATAGCATCACTGCTGGCAGGAGGTAGCAGCGCCATTGGCCTCCGGTAGCAACTCCCGTGGCCTTGTAGCTAGGGTGGTGGCTACCCTGGCCTTGTAGCTAGGGCGACGACGGCAAAGACCACCAGGGGACGCGGCGCTTCGGCATGTGCAGGGAGGCGCGACCCTAATGAGGTACACCGAGACGGCGCTCCGGTGAGGAGAGGGAGCACGACTCCGGCGTGGTACGGGGAGACGGCGCTCCGGTGAGCCGGTGACGCGTCCCGGCGACGTGAAGGCGCAATGACACGGCTGTGCGCGGAGGCAAAACGGAGGCACAACGACACGCGGTGCACGGAGGCGCGATTGTGCGCGGCGGCGCGATGCTGTGCATAGCGGCGCGGTGACCCGGGGATGACGACCGTCTTCTAGGCCCAGCGGGGGGGCGGCCAGGGAACCAGAAGCGGCAGACACCGCGGCGGCGAGCTCTCATCAGATTGTGGCCTGCAAGGTGCGGTGTGTCCGGGCGAAGGAGTTGGCGGCGGTGAGTGGGTGGGAGAGGAAGATGCGGCGGTGAGCGAGCGGTTGATTTCTGATAGCTTGCATAGCTTATGTGAGCCTGTTGGAAACCCCAAGAGAAAGGTATGAAGCAGTACAGCAGCAAGTTTTCCCTCAGTAAGAAACCGAGGTTATCGAACCAGTAGGAGGAAGGAAACGTCACACAGGTGTTGCAAGCAACGCGGAGACCCGCACAACACAAACTCAAGACTTTGCCCCAACTAACAGTGAGGTTGTCAATCTTACCGGTTGCTGTAACAAAGGATTAAACGTATGGTATGGAAGGCAATGGTTTGCAGCAAGTAAACAAGTAGCAGTGAAAGATGTATCAATGGTAAAGATTGGACCGGGGTTCATAGTTCACTAGAGGTGCTCTCCTTAGATAAACAACATGGCATGAAGGGTAAACAAATTACAGCAGGGCAATTGACAGGAACTGAGCAAGGCATAACAATGCAATTACTAGTCAGAAAGATCCTATAAGATTCGATTGGGCAATACAACAATATACATAGACCGCCATCCAACTGCATCTATGACTAGAAGTCCACCTTCAGGTTATCATCCGAACCCCCTCTAGTATTAAGTTGTAAGCAATAGACAACTGCTTTAAGGAAAGTGTATAAGGTAAACAGTCCACATGTTCCATGAACAAGAGACCGTTGTTTTCTCCCTGGTGGCAACAGTACATCTACAATCGAAGAGATTTCTGTCACTTCCCTTGGAAACTAGAGGAATGAACCCACTATCGAGCATAAATACCCCCTCTTGGAGTCACTTGCAACTACTTGGCCAAGATAGCTACTAACAACAGAGAGCATGCAAGATCACAAACAACACAGACATGATAGAATCATAAAGACAAAACCATTAATCAAACTAACATAATAATCTCAATATCCATCGGATCCCCGCAAACACAACATGCATGATTACAAATAGATTAGATCTTGATCATGAATAGAGCTCACAAGATTTATACATGAAAGCACAAAGGAGGAGATACAACCATCTAGCTACTACATGGACCCATAGTCCAAGGTGGAACTACTCACGCATCATACCGGAGAGAAGGCCTCCAGGATGATCTTCCCTCCGGCAAGGTGCCGGGAAGAACTTCAGATACCCCCGATCTAGGGACGATGGTGGCGACGGCTACAGATGGTTTCGTGGATATTTGTTCAGGTTCTCGGGGTTTCTACATCGGGAGCTTCTTATAGGCAAAGGGGGAGGCCGAGGAGGCGGCTAGGGTAGCCAAACCCTAGCCAGGCGCGGGGCTGGGCCCACTCGCGCCTAGGGTGGGTTTGGGCCCCTGGCTGGCCCCTCCGGCTCCCCTCTAGACTTCTTGTTCCCCACGGAAGTAATTGACTTTGTCGTTTGTCCCGTCCAATTCCGAGAATATTTCTTTACTAACTTTTCTGAAACCAAAAACAGCAGAAAACATGCATCTGGCACTGTTGCAACTTGTTAGTAGGTTAGTACCAGAAAACATGTAAAAAGCACCTCAAAGTGTAGACAAGTAAAGAAAAGTAGATACTAAACAAGCATGGAGCATCAAAAATTATAGATACGTTTCCAACATATCAATTTCCTTTTTCTTTTCGAAAGGAGGAGGAAGCGGTGAGTCTTGCGGAGCGAGTTGAACCGGGGGGATCGATTGGTTTCATCCCTGGTGAATCATATCATTTTATTTTCCTTATTTTTATTTCTGGGTGGTTTTTATTACGGTACCTTTTACTACTATCCAGTAACCACCTGTGTTGTATGAATCTACCCAGCCATTTATTTTTGGGCACTACTACGCGTCCTCCGGAGATAATTCTCCAAAATCCCTCGGATCCTCCTGCTGACACGTGTCTCCAACAAAGACTCAAAATCCCGCTTTTGCTACAAACATGCCCGGTTTGTTACAAGTAGTCTCGATTTTGCTACATGTAGCAGAAAACGGTTCGGTTCAGAAAAAGAAAACAGACTGGACCTCGCCGGAGACATCGTCGGTGACCGTGTAGCAAGAAAG
Organism: Avena sativa; assembly: GCA_916181665.1. NCBI lineage: Eukaryota > Viridiplantae > Streptophyta > Magnoliopsida > Poales > Poaceae > Avena > Avena sativa. The sequence continues at coordinate 499,627,082 of OV702299.1, read as the reverse complement.
TTGTGTTATTGTATCATATCCGATCTCGCCGAAGACTCGTCGGTAGACCTCACCGGAGACCGTGTAGAAAAACGTTACGCTACTGTAGCAAAGCCACAAAACAGTTGTAGCAAAAAAATACTAATGTAGCAAATCCGATCTCGTCGGTCACCTCGCCGGAGATCTCGTCGGAGACCTTGTAGCAAAACCCAAGACACGCTTGTAGCATCACCGCCAACCGCATGTAGCAAACCTCGGTGTCGTAGGTAGCAGCGGCGATGGCAGTAGGAAGCAACGCTGCTAACCCCATGTAGCAAATCTCGATGTCGTAGGCATCAACGTTAGTGGAAGTAGGTAGCAACGTTGGTCAATGTGGCGGCGCTCCGGCGTGTGCACGCAGGCGGCGCTTCGCGGGAGGTGCAGGCAGCGCTGCGCGCGAGGTGTATGGAGGCTCCGACGAGGTGCCAGCGGCGGCACAGCGCTACAGCGGAGAGGGACGGTGACGCGGGGCTCCGACGAGGTGGAGTGGGCCGCTGTCGGCGTTGTCGGAAACAGACGGAGGCGCGGGGCTGCAGCGGCAAGCGGTGGTGCGTGGGCGAGCTGGGCGACGGCGGTGCGGTGCCGGGTGACGGTGGCGTGGGGGATGGGTAGCACGGCCATGGAAGCAGGCAGCCGGCGGCGCAAAGTGGCTTGGTTTACAATGAGAAAATAAATCGAGAAGTTGAAAGAAGGGATAAGGCAGAGGAGGGTCCACCACGATTTGGTATCGGTACGTGCGTTGGTGACCCTAGGGATCGAGTCACGGGATCCCCCGGGGAGTAGAATCATTTTCTTTTATTTTTTGGGTAATTTAGACTTTTCATGTTAATCGTGCTGGATAAGGGCATTTTCACTAGGCCGATCCAAACCGTTCGAACGAGTCTGAACATGTTTGTGCGAACTGGTGGACAGCTGCGCGCTGGCTAGCGGGGCGACCCATCCGGACTGACTCGCACGGATCGATCCACCCATGCAACAAATTTGGGCCACGGTTGCGTCAGCCTGGAAAACGCGCTTGTCCTCCCCGTGCTCCCACTAGTTTGCCCGGGCCCTCTCACTAGTAGCATAAGAGGCACTCTACTCCCCCAAACCCTCGCCCTCCATATCCATGGCCAGAGCCGGCACAACCGTCGCCGCCGCCACCCCCTCAATATTGAGCAGCACCGTAGGCCACCCGCGTTGCTGGAGTTGAGCGTGTCCATTCCGCCGCCCCGCCGTCGCTTGTGGACTAAACGCGAGACAACCTCTGGAGTGCGTCGTGCATAACCTGCTCGGTCGTTTGACTGGCCAGGGTTGAGGTATGTTCCTCGGTCATTTCTAAGTTATCTGGTCTCACGGGAGTTGGCATAACCATTGATGGACATATACTTTAACATATGGGTAGTAGTTGAAGGGCAATCGAGTTCTTCTACAAGAATTTCATCGAGTCATTGTCCGAAGAGGAGTCTGGCAGTGAGAGCGAAGTCTTGCTGGCCACTGCACAAATGGTGCATGTCGTGGTTTTGTCGACACGTACGCCATAGGGGTATCCCAACGGCGAGTTTAGAGACGTGGGGGGAAGACGGAGAGCGTCCGGGTCGGCGTGACACAGTTTACCCAGGTTCAGATCTCACGACGGTGGCGAGATCCTACTCCTGCTATAAATCACTATAATGGCAATACGCCGAGTTACAGGATTGGGGGGTTCGCTGTGTGCGGGTGGTGCTATGCACTTGATGTTCTATCTAGGTTGTTTAGCTTGTGCCCTAAAGGCTCCCGTAGGCCGGCTTATATGAGCGCTAGGACCTAGGGTTACATGGAGAGTCCCAGCCGGATACGATTACAGAGTCCTAGACTAACACTAACTAGTCTTCGTGTCCTCCAAGGCTCCGGCTTCCATCTAAGGCGGTGGCACGTCGCCTTCCTTTATCCCTGCTGGACCTCCGTCTTGTCTATCAGCAACTGGGCCGCCCGGTTATGCCATAGGCCTAACCACCAACTGTGGGCCACCCGGGCTTGCCGGTATGAGACTATGTCGTAGGTATACCCATCAGGTATATCCACAACAGTAGCCCCCGGAGTTCTTCAAGATCCTCGCGTTCCTCCGTCTAGCTTTGAGCGTAAGTATCACGTCGTCTTCAATTTATAGGCGTGCTTCGCGAATAATCTTGGAGAGCTCCCATATCATATTCTCATCCGACTAAACCGAGCCAGAGAGTTCTTGTGTGCTTCTGCAAATGAATCCAAGGCGGAGAATTCTAACGAATTTTTAGTGATTCTTCCAAGCTCTAGGAACGTCTTCAATATCATCATCCATGCAGGATGATAGGGAAGCCGGAAAATATCACGGCTACCGGGCCACGATCGTAAAGGCTGCCAAACTGCCGACTTAGAGCCAGCAACGTCACAGATAAAAGAGCTTGCCGAATTAAGGTCTTAGAGCCTCTCATATCACGGACGTTTAGGCCATCGAGCCGTGTAACCCAGGAAACATCCGTGAAGGCAAAGTTAATGTCAAGCCCCCAAGTTTCGCTAGCCGGATTCTTCACCGTCTTGAAAGTTTTGTTGACATAACCATATGTAGTCCCCCGAGCATTGAGTCGGCTTCCATGATGAAGGCGGCTTGATGCTCAAAAGAACATGCATAGTTGTACATCAAACAATTGTAGCCCCCGAGCGCCAAGTCAGAGTTCCAAAAGAAAATTGTCTTGGTGCTCTCAGAGTAGCTTTAGCAAAAATCTGAACAGTGTAGCCCCCGAGCGTCAAGGTGAAATTCACTTGAATATTCTGGCTTGATGCTCAAAGAGAACTGCACCATATCTTGGAGATCAACATACTGTAGCCCCCGAGGATTGTTCCGACTTGATGCTCAAAGAGGGACAAAGCTCCTAAGTTAGAGATGTCCAGCCCCCGAGCATCGATCCGACATCCTCAAAGGTGGCTCAAGTCTTGGTCAAAAATTGCAATTGCAGCCCCCGAGGTGTCAAGCCTAGTAAAAATCCGGCTAGAAAACACCTAAATCCGAGGAACGCGGCAATGTCCAAGGGTTACGTACCTGAAACATAAACATAAAAATACAAATGTATTAAATTGTTTCTTTAATCGTGTCCAACAAACAAATGTAAGGCGGAACAAACATAGCCTTTAAACAAATGCTTTAAAGCTGAAACAATGCAGCAGTTGAACACATAAAACTGTTTAGGAGGAAAAAACTCAACTAATTTGAACAGTTTATGTAAAATTTTGTTTAAGCAAGTGCTGGCTTATCCATATTCTAGTTTTTATGCTTGACCTTTCATGAGACGGAAGACTCGCAGCACACAACCATGTCCTTGGGTGATGATGCCTAATGCCACCGTCCAGAACCCAAGGCCAAAACACCAGCTTTGAGTGCCGAAAAGTCACTACTCCGAAATCCACATAAAAACAACAGAAAATGTGTATCCAGAAAACTTAAGCTAACACCAGAAGGAGGGTTTTTTGCATGGTACTAGGGCCTTTAAACGGCAAGCCAGTAAAAAAATTATACTCACGAGCGCAAGGCAAATCGTGAAAAAGATATGACCAAAATCGAGAGCGGTAAAAGACTCAGAATACGAGTAAACCAATCTTAATCTTATAATCATAAATACTTAAAATAATAAATAAATAGAGACTTAGCTGTTTGAGCGGACTCGGTGTTGTTCACGATAAAGACAAATCTGGCCGCGATGAGACGGCGATGCAGTCCGTGACAGACAATGTAGTTCCATGCGAAGAAAATGCTAGTCGGAAGGTCATTACGGAAACGAAACCAGACCGCTGCCGTATACGAACCTTATTGGTCATTTCCATCGGACGCGGTTTCCCAGGTCGAGGACAACACGAAAGTGGAAATCCAAATCAATCTTGTTCATGACAACGTGCGGACAAAACTTCACCGAAAAATAATTTCCGTGGCTTTGAAACCTATGCATAAGCTAGCCTTGACCAGTATCTCCTGCCGCCGCGTAGAGGTGGCTCGGCGAAGCGGGGCGAAGCCAACCATGAATGAGACTGAGAAGTTGGCCACATCCGCCTTTATAAGTACTACTACCACCCAACTAATCATGTCTTCAAAGAGAAGGCATTCCGTCGCCGCTATCAGATGTTTAGGAACTTGTTCTTTGATATTCTCAATGGAGTGTGGGAGTAGAATGACTACTTCGAGGCCAAGTACGATTGTACCAGTAAGATTGGCTTCTCCTCTTACCAGAAATGTTTTGCTACCATTCGACAGCTTGCATATGGAGTGCACAGTGATCTTCTCGACGACTACGCATGAGTGAGTCCACATGCCATGAGGCAGTTTTGTGGCGCAATTATTGCGGTGTTTGGCAAAGTTTGCCTGAGAGAGCCAAACACCAAAGACACTACCCGCCTTTTGTCTATCAACGAGAGTAGGGGGCTTCCTGGGATGCTTGACAACATTGAGTTCATGCATTGGCAGTGGAAGAACTGTCTTTTTGGTTAGCAAGAGCAGTTCAAAGGGCATGCAGAGGGGTGCATTGTCATACTAGAGGTTGTTGCATCACAGGATCTCTAGATTTGGCACTCCTTTTTTTACATGGCTAGATCAGACAATGACATCAATATGCTGCAGCGGTCTTTGGTGTTTTCTAGGCTAGCAGAAGGCAATGCCCCACAGATTTCCTATGAGATCAATGACAATCCATATAAAATGGGTTACTATATGGCTGACGGTATCTATCCCTCCTGGTCCACCTTTGTGAAGACAATCCGCAATCCTAGAGATAAGAAATGCAAGTGGTTTGCGAAAGAGCAAGAGGCCACTAGGAAGGATGTGGAGCGAGCATTTAGTGTGCTTCACTAAAGATGGGCTATTGTTCGATAACCTGCTAGAACCTGGAGCACGGAGAGGATGCGGAATGTGATGACTACTTGTGGGATCATGCACAACATGATCGTCGTGGACGAGCGTGATCACGGCATCTTGGACCAAGGCTGGGATTTTCAGTGTCAGTTGGTTGAGTCAGAGCCAAGTCTAGCATCTTGGAAAGATTTCATGCAAGTGCATGAGAATATGTGTGATAGGTACACCTTGTAGGGTTCGCAGCACTGAAAACAAAAAATTTCCTACGATGGGAACATCTATGTACCAAGATCTATCTACTAGATACAAACAACGGGCGGATGTATATCCGTAGAGAACATACCCATGAAGACCGACAAAGCTTAACGACTCCAAACTCGTGGTTGATGTAGACGATCTCTTGCCGATCTCAAGATCGAGAGGAAGTCCTTAGCACCGCAGATCAGCGGCACATCCGTGCTCGCACACACGTCCGAGGCACCGAGCAACCTCCGCCTCCTCGCTCCAGCGATGCAGTGGAAGCACAACTCTTTCTTGCCAAAAAGCCACCGGGAACATGTATCTCGCTAGTCCGAGACCATGGGGGATAAATACTAGAGGGGGAGAGAGATCCTTCACGAGGAGGTGTGAGTGAGAGAGAGGGAGGGGGCTCCTTTTATAGGGAGAGGGTGGCACCCAAGGGGCCTTGCGCCCAGCCATGGGGCTACCCCCTCCCCTCCTTTCATTCATGTGGGTGGACACTCCACTCACACAAATGCCTTTCAGTTTCCTCCACTCAAAAACCCACTCAAATTCCCAGTAAATTTCCACCAAATTTAATGCAAACTCTCATTAAATAAAACTCCTTTTATTTATTCAGAATTTTGTAAATTACTTTAATGAAAAACATTCTCATATAACCCCTTCCTAGTATTTCATTTCACATGCAAAAACACTTTAGTGAAATGAATTCCTGCGCTTGTTATTCTTTTCGGCATGAAACTTTTGCTCCAAATGGATGTCGGTGTCTCTTAAGTGTGTCACCCTACGGTTCGCGAATAATGCGGACATGATCGAGACCCCTCTCGGATCAATAATTAGAAGCGGGATCTAGAGACCCATACTGACTCCCACACATTCAGCGATGACTTTCTTGTGATCGCGAGAACCTTTTACGCTAGTATCTTAATCCCTTTGTTTCGTGATATATTACATGTCCGAGATTCGATCATCGGTATCTCCATACCTAGTTTGATCTCATTACTGATATGCACTCTTTTCTCGTTCCCGTGATATAACATTCTAGTGATCAAATCACTTGCTTGCAAGATAATCAATGTGATATCACCGAGAGGGCCCAGAGCATATCTATCCGTCATCGGGATGAACAAATTCCACTCTCGATCCATGGGCCTCAACATAACACTTTAGTAGTTCTGAACCCATTTTTATAATCACCCTGTTACGGTGTGACGTTTGATGTTATCAAGAAACTCTTCCGGTGTTAGTGATTGACATGATCTCATGGTCTAAGGATTAGGATCACTTCGTAAGTTGTTATAGCAATATAAACTCAATGAGTTTGATGGTAATCCTATACTTCGGATGAATGTTCATCACACCATTACACTAATGTTGTGACCTCGTTATTAACAACATCCAACGTCCATGATCAGGAAACCTTGATCATCTTGTTAATCAACGAGCTAGTTTATGAGAGAGGCATAACTAGGAACTTATTGTTTGTTTATTAAACACACATGTATTAACATTTCTGTATTAATACAATTATAGCATGCAGAATAAACATTTATCATAAATAAGGAATACGATAATAACCAATTTATTATTGCCTCTCGGGCATATTCCCTTCAGTCTCCCACTTGCACTGGAGACAATAATCTAGTTTGAAAACTTTGGGTATTGAACACCTATGTCTTTCTGGTGTTCCATATACGCAACTGCAAGTGGTTAACATAATCTACGAATCTGGCGCTTTCAGGTCCGTGTGTATTTGCATGTCTTTGCGTCTCCACGCATCACTCATTCTCCAATGAGATGGCATTGTATAAATTTGTTCTTTTGGTGAGACCTTTAGTTCCTTGGGGTTAAATCATGTCGCTACTATTGTCGTACAATATATCTTTAGTGTTAGCCCGTTGCGAACCACACCTTAGTTTGATAACAAACTACTTGACACAAATGCCCTCCTTTGCTGCTACATTAGCAGTCATATACTTAGCCTTTTGTTGTAGTATCCATCACAATGTCTTAACTTTGGAATTCATCCAAATCCATCATGGAATCTCCTTTCCATTACATTGTGCCACCAATAGTTTAAATTGAGATAAACTTAATTTGTATCCTGTGACAAAACTAGTATCATTTTTCAATGAACTATTTGTCTCTTATACAAATGGAATATATTCTTAATTCTTCCAAAAGATTATAAGAATATCGTTACTATCGTCTAATGATCATTTTATGATTCATTCTGGTATATGCTTATAACACTTAGATCATAGGACATATCTGGATGTGTACATATCATGGTATGATTGATCAAAACATTCTTGTGATTTCACTCATCAAGTGTCAAAGCACTTGAATCTTGTTTCACTTATCAAGTGTCGATACACTTGAATCTTGATTCAATTATTTTCTATGTGACAAGAACCGTTTCTTGTCGTTTCTATATTGAACTCCTTCAATATCTCATATATGTACGTTTGGAACAACCATATTAGCGTCACAGTCTATCCACTATAGACATTCATGCTAAATATTCGGGTTTTGCCTAAGTCTTTCATCGAAATGAAATTCTTAACCCTTGTCAATAAAAATTATATCATTTCTAATCAACAAGATGTCCTCCACATAATGTATTAGAAATATGTCTTAGCGCTCCCACTTAATTTCTTGCAAATGCAAGCATCTTCATCGTCTCCAGATGAAAACTCCTTTTTCATCACGGTGAATATTTCAACTCCGCGATGCTTACTTCAACCATTGAAGTTTGTATGCCCCTTTAGCATCCTTTGAATTTAATAAAACCCTTTGGACCGTTTCTTGTACACGTCCTAGGTAACCATTCTATTAGGAGAATTTTGTTTTGTTTATTCATCTACCATATACCATAATTATATGTAGTGGTTGCTACTTTAATCCGTCCAGACTAAATATCGCTATGAAAGATCAAATCTTGTCATAGTCAAATCCTTGAACATTGTCGTAAAATACTTTACCGACATGTCGACTATTTCATAGATGTGAAACATCCATGCCTGTTTCTTTATAGATCCAAATACGACGGTAGGTTTTTACACCTTTTCGTAGGGTCTTTCAAGTTTAAAACTTGATTTATCGTGTCTAGAACTATCATGGATTTTATGGCTTCAAACCATTTAACGGAGTTAGGGCCCATCATTGCTTCTTTGCATATAGTTGGTTCATCATTGTCAAATAATAATGTTTTACTCTCAAATCTCAGTATTTGATTGTGTATCTGACCTACTTGGTTCAATAGGAACTTAGATCTCCGTGACCACAGCCTTTGAGGCAGATAAGCTATGAGCATTATGGCTGCCTCCAGAACGATTTCCGGCACTGCGCAACTCAACAAATTTAGCTAAGGTTCATTAACCTTATCAAAGTTCTATTGTCATCCCACTTAACTTTTATGAAAAATTCCTTTTTCAAGAAACTTCACGTTTCAAGCGACAAACCCTTTTGTTTTCGGTGTTATGGAGGAATAACCAATTGTTATTCGAAATAACTGATGCAGCGCTGAGTTGATGTAGGAGCGCTTCGTTGGGAACCCCAAGAGCAAGGTGTGAAGCAGCACAGCAGCAAGTTTTCCCTCAGTAAGAAACCGAGGTTATCGAACCATTAGGAGGAAGGAAACGTCACACAGGTGTTGCAAGCAACGCGGAGACCTGCACAACACAAACTCAAGACTTTGCCCCAACGAATCAGTGAGGTTGTCAAGCTCACCGGTTTGCTGTAACAAAGGATTAAACGTATGGTGTGGAAGGTAATGGTTTGCAGCAAGTAAACAAGTAACAGTGGAAGATGTATCAATGGTAAAGATTGGACCGGGGTCCATAGTTCACTAGAGGTGCTCTCCTTAGATAAACAACATGGCATGAAGGGTAAACAAATTACAACGAGGCAATTGACAGGAACTGAGCAAGGCATAACAATGCAATTACTAGCCAGAAAGATCCTATGAGGTTGATTGGGCAATACAACAATATACATAGACCATCATCCAACTGCATCTACGACTAGAAGTCCACCTTCAGGTTATCATCCGAACTGCCTACAGTATTAAGTTGCAAGCAACAGACAACTGCTTTAAGAAAAGTGTGTAAGGTAAACAGTCCACATGTTCCATGAACAAGAGACCATTGTTTTCTCCCTAGTAGCAACAGCACATCTACAACAGAAGAGATTTCTGTCACTTCCCTTGGAAACTATAGGCATGAACCCACTATCGAGCATAAATACTCCCTCTTGGATTCACTAGCAACTACTTGGCCAAGATAACCACTAGCAACGGAGAGCATGCAAGATCACAAACAACACAGACATGATAGAATCATAAAGATAAAACATTTAATCAAACCAACATAATAATCTCAATATCCATCGGATCCCTGCAAACACAACATGCATGATTACAAATAGATTAGATCTTGATCATGAACGGAGCTCACAAGATCTATACATGAAAGCACAAAGGAGGAGATACAGCCATCTAGCTACTACATGCACCCATAGTCCAAGGTGTAACTACTCACGAATCATACCAGAGAGAAGGCCTCCGGGATGATCTCCCCTCCGGCAGGGTGCCGGGAAGAACTTCAGATCCCCCCGATCTAGGGACGATGGTGGCGACGGCTACAGACGGTTTCGTGGATTTCTGATCGGATCCTCAGGGTTTCTATATCAGGGGATTCTTATAGGCGAAGGGGCGAGACTGGGAGGCGGCCAGGGTGCCCAAACCCTAGCCAGGTGTGGGGCTAGGCCCACTAGTGCCTAGGGTGGGTCTGGCCCCCCTGGCTGGCCTTCCGGGCTCCCCTCTGGACTTCTTGTTCCCCACGGAAATTTATTTACTTTGTCCTTCGTCCCGTCCAATTCCGAGAGTATTTCTTTACTAACATTTCTGAAACCAAAAACAGTAGCAAACATGCATCTGGCATAGTTGCAACTTGTTAATAGGTTAGTACCAGAAAACATGTAAAAAGCACCTCAACGTGTGGACAAGAAAAGAAAAGTAGATACTAAACAAGAATGAAGCATCAAAAATTATAGATACGTTTCCAACGTATCAGCATCCCCAAGATTAACTCCTGCTCGTCCTCGAGTAGGTAAGTGATAAAAGAATAATTTTTTAGGTGACATGCACCCTCACAATAAAGATCCAACCATTTGCAAACATTGAAAGCTGGGATCAAAGAACTCTAAACATGTGCATGAAAAGATGGAGTTCTAACAATAGGACATAGTAATTATGCATGCAACATGGCAAGCTACAAACAAAGATCATGAATAATATGCATTGAAAGACGTTTGTTTGTTTCACATGCAGAAAACATAGCATAGTGGCAATCAGCTTATCCCTCATAGATTAGCAATATAATGCATAGGACACCTGCAAAGTTCACAAGGGTGACTAGAAACAGATACCACATGAACAAGTAATAACACAATATGCATCAAGTAATAAGCTTTGGAACATTGCACATAGAATGACAACTATGCTCTCTTAATGGTGCCTAAAGGTAGAAGGTGGAGACTCAATAGTGGTGGAAGAAAGGCCTTTTTATAAAGGAAGCAGGGATTACAAGTTTCAAAAGGAGCTTCCAAAAATTATGGTACTAGTTAGCTTTCAGCCATCATTGCCCCTATTATCAGCATCTTGAAGTGATTAAGGTTAAAGTGGCAAAGCTGGAATATATGCTTGATGAAGTATAAGTTGGCAATCTCACGCCCCTTGAATACGAGGGCCACACCTCATGCATACTCAACTTTGGGTCCAGGTAAGTTCTTGTCACTGTAAGTATTTGCATATCATTGAGAACCGCCAACAGGGTACCCCTTGCACATGGTACAGGAGCTTTCCCATAACAAAAATAACAAGGCTAGCAAACAATGACCATCTCAGCAATTCTTCTTATGTACCATGGGAATATGGTGCTTTTTTCTCTCTTTCCTCTTTTCTCAATGTGTCTCTTTTTTTATAAGAAGAATGCTTCATAGATGTCACTATGGTGATGCTGCAAGTTTCCACCATGATTAGGCATGGCTTAGGCTAGCGGCTCATGCATTTCTCTAACACAGGATACAAACTCCATGGACTTACAAGTTCCCTCTTTATTTCACACAGGTGACATCCATAGACAAAAGAACATGATATCAACTGAGTACAACAAGGTACAAGTGAAATGTTGAAAATGTTCCCCGTGACAGCACGGTTCTGCTAATTCCAACTTATAAGTGCAAGCATATCCAACAAAGTTGTCACAATGGTTCAAGTTTATTAGGGGCAAAGAATAAAGTGTGCCATCAAGTTCGTGAGGGCTTTAATCACTAAGTTTTCACATAACAAAATAGTTTTTAATTGGAAGATAGATGAAAACAAGAATATACTTGGAATGGTGTAGCACACCATGCATAGGAATTTATAGTGGACACTTTGGAATAACTTGGTTTCTTTGGGAGTTGGAAGCATGAGTAGAACTTACTCATACAAGTGGAGGCTAGCAAAAGACTAGGAGCAACCAACTAAGAGAGCAATAATAGCCATAATTATGCAATGCAACAAAGCAAACTAATCAAAGCAAAGAGTGGTACTACAAGTCAAGGACTAAATGATCACAGATGCTAATGGTGACTTGTCATAGTCATAACATGGTGTGATCATGTGCCAAGTCAACCTAAGCAAAATATCAAAGGAGAATACCACAACACTATGCTTTTGCATGGCTAAACAACGCATAATTTCTTCAAGACACACTAAGCAATACCAATTGTTTGGAACAAGACATGCTACAGCAATAATAACTAAGCATAATGCTAAAACAACACCTAGCATGTCATGCTAAAGTCTAAGTCACAGTCATTGCAAGCTCCTCTTGCACATCAAGCAAGAACTTACTACTCCTTTACAAACACCAAGCAAACTTATTTGCAAAACAACACACCGAGAGCAGGGGTCCAAACTACTAAATCAAACTAAACAAACTAAGCAAAGCAAACGAAAACTAAGACGCTCCAAGAACAACACAACTGTGCATGAAATAATAAAAACGAAGTGTCTAGACATACCTGAGCTTTGAATTGATGAAGAAGGGGATGCCTTGGGCATCCCCAAGCTTTGGCGCTTGTACCTCTTGGATATTTATTGGGGTGAAACCATGGTGGCATCCCCAAGCTTGAGCTTTTGTCCATTCTTTATCTCATTGCATCATTCTCTCTCTACACCTGAAATTTTTCCTTCATACAAAACTTCACACAATCTTCATTAGCAACATTAGCTTATTCAAAAGATATTAGACCACTGGCAAAGCTTTGGAACAGCAAGGATTTTCACTAAAAACACAAGCTACTGTAGTAACTCCTTCAAATAAACTCAATTTACCTGAAGAGAGCTCAAAAAGGAATCAATAAGAAGCAAATACAAATAATGGCAGAAATCTGTCAAAACAGACCAGCAGGTAGAAACGAATTTTTTCGAACATCTTATGTTGCTCAAATCAAAAAGTGTTGAACTAAAAAAAGTAATCCAACATACTGGGGGATTTATTCGTAAATTTTGAGATCAATCAGAGTTACAGAGCCTCCTCACGAATTTTTTTGGTGGAGGACAGAAATCTGTTTCGGGACAGCAACTCACCAAATCTTACTTCCCTCTCATTAGAAGTCATTCATGGCACAAAAAGCAAACAAAAAGGATAATAAGAGGTAATTACAGAAGTAATAACTTCCAAGACTCAAGGAAACTCTTGGTTTATCTCCCAATAAGTACTTTTGTTTAACGCCTTTAAGTTAGGAACAAGAAGCAAGAAGAATCGAGTATTTTCAAATGAGGAAGCATTAAAATCAAACCTTGCTTTCAAAGGAGGAGAAAAAGCAACTTCTCTCGTCTCATAGGGAAGTATTAAATACCTTTATTGAATGGAAAATGATATTTAATGGTGCCTTCTTTCATATCAATGATGGCACCAACTGTTCTAAGAAAAGGTCTTTCCAAAGTAATAGGACAAGAAGCATTGTATTCAACATCCAAAACATAGAAATCAATAGGGACATAAGCATTGTTAACCATAATGAGAACATCATTAATACTCCCCATGAGTTTCTTCTTAGCATTATCATTGAGTGGGACATTCAAATAGCAATCTTCTAATGGTGGCAAATCAAGCATTTCATAAATCTTCCTAGGCATAATAGAGACACTAGAACCAAGATCACATGAAGCTTTGAGATCAAAGTCATTCACTTGCATATTAATAATGGGTTCCCAACTATCTTCTACTTTCCTAGGAATAGAAGTTTGTGTTTTAGCTTCTCTTCCTTAATCTTAACAAGAGCGTCTATAATGTGTTTGGTAAAGGCAACATGCATATCACTAGCATCAGGACTTCTAGCAAGCTTTTGCAAGAACATAATCACTTCAAAAATATTGCAACCATCAATATCAAAGTCAAACTTAGCATCACTAGTAGTAGGCTCAATAGGCTTAGGCATAGTAGGAGGAGGAATAGGGGCTACTTGTGGTTTAGTGGTGATAGTGCACACACTATTGTTTCTATCAATTTTAGCTTCCCTTTCCCACCTAGCATGAAGTTGAGCTAACAGCCTAACATTTTCATCAATAGTAACTTATATGGCATGAGCAGTAGCAAAGGTGTTTTCCATAGTTTCAGGTTTAGCAGCCATTTTATTAACCAAGGAAGTTTGAGCTTCAGACAAAGAGGATATATTTTTCTCAACAGTTAAAAGCTTTTCCTCTATAGTCTTATTGAAAGTGGTTTGTTTACTAATAAAGTCCTTGAGCATGACTTCAAGTTCAGAGGGGGCACTTCTAGCATTATTGTAGGAGCTTCCATAGGAATTGCCATTATTAGGAGGATAAGGCCTATAATTGTTGTTGCTACCAAAATTATTCCTATAGGCATTGTTGTTGAAATTGTTGTTTCTAATGAAGTTCACATCAATTTTCTCTTCTTGATCAACCAAAGAGGCTAAGGGAACACTATTAGGATCTAGAGGAGCTTTCCCATTAACAAGCATAGAACATCAATCTTTACACTCAAAGAGGAAGTTTCCTCAACAGAATTTACCTTCTTACCATGTGGAGCTCTCTCAACATGCCATTCAGAGTAGTTAACCATCATATTATCAAGGAGCCTTGTTGCAGCACCCAAGGTGAGTCCCATAAAAGTACCTCCAACAGCAAAATCCAACAGGTTTCTTGAGGAGAAGTTCAAACCTGCATAAAAAGTTTGGATAATCATCCAAGCAGTGAGTCCATGAGTAGGGCAATTTTTAACCAAATACTTCATTCTTTCCCAAGCAGGAGCAACATGTTCACTATCAAGTTGTTTAAATTTCATAATGTCACTTCTCATAGCAATAATCTTAGCAGGAGGATAGTACTTTCCAATAAAAGCATATTTGCACTTAGTCCAAGAATCAATACTATTTTTAGGCAAAGATAGCAACCATTCTTTAGCTTTTCCCCTCAAGGAGAAAGGAAAAAGGCTGAGCTTAATAATATCTCCATCTACATCCTTATACTTTTGCATCTCACAAAGTTCAACAAAGCTATTAAGATGAGCAGCATGATCATCAGAACCAGCACCAGAAAATTGCTCTCTCATCACAAGATTCAACAAAGCAGGCTTAATTTCATAAAGATAGCATCAGGAGCAGGTGGAGCAATAGGAGTGCTTAGGAAATCATTGTTGTTGGGGCTAGTGAAGTCACACAACTTGGTGTTCTCAGCAGAGTTCATTTTGGCAAAGGTGGGCAAGCCAAAAACAGCAGCAGTGGCTAGAGCAGGAACTAATTTTTTTGTGTTTTTGAATCAGGCAAGCAAACCAAGCTAGACTAATTTTTCTGGGTTTTTTTAAAAGAGGCAAACAAAACCAAGCAAAAGAAACAAAGCAAACTAAAAACAAAGTAAAGAGAAAGGAAGTGAAGGATTCCCCTAGTGAAGACGTCCTTAGCCTCCCCGGCAACGACGCCAGAAAAGCTTGATGCAGCGCTGAGTTGATGTAGGAGTGCTTTGTTGGGAACCCCAAGAGAAAGGTATGAAGCAGTACAGCAGCAAGTTTTCCCTCAGTAAGAAACCGAGGTTATCGAACCAGTAGGAGGAAGGAAACGTCACACAGGTGTTGCAAGCAACGCGGAGACCCGCACAACACAAACTCAAGACTTTGCCCCAACTAACAGTGAGGTTGTCAATCTTACCGGTTGCTATAACAAAGGATTAAACGTATGGTGTGGAAGGCAATGGTTTGCAGCAAGTAAACAAGTAGCAGTGGAAGATGTATCAATGGTAAAGATTGGACCGGGGTCCATAGTTCACTAGAGGTGCTCTCCTTAGATAAACAACATGGCATGAAGGGTAAACAAATTACAGCAGGGCAATTGACAGGAACTGAGCAAGGCATAACAATGCAATTACTAGTCAGAAAGATCCTATAAGATTCGATTGGGCAATACAACAATATACATAGACCGCCATCCAACTGCATCTATGACTAGAAGTCCACCTTCAGGTTATCATCCGAACCCCCTCTAGTATTAAGTTGTAAGCAATAGACAACTGCTTTAAGCAAAGTGTGTAAGGTAAACAGTCCACATGTTCCATGAACAAGAGACCGTTGTTTTCTCCCTGGTGGCAATAGTACATCTACAATCGAAGAGATTTCTGTCACTTCCCTTGGAAACTAGAGGAATGAACCCACTATCGAGCATAAATACCCCCTCTTGGAGTCACTTGCAACTACTTGGCCAAGATAGCTACTAACAACAGAGAGCATGCAAGTTCACAAACAACACAGACATGATAGAATCATAAATAAAAAACCATTAATCAAACCAACATAATAATCTCAATATCCATCGGATCCCCGCAAACACAACATGCATGATTACAAATAGATTAGATCTTGATCATGAACGGAGTTCACAAGATCTATACATGAAAGCACAAAGGAGGAGATACAACCATCTAGCTACTACATGGACCCATAGTCCAAGGTGGAACTACTCACGAATCATACCGGAGAGAAGGCCTCCGGGATGATCTCCCCTCCGGCAGGGTGTCGGGAAGAACTTCAGATCCCCCCGATCTAGGGACGATGGTGGCGGTAGCTACAGACGGTTTCATGGATTTATGATCAGGTCCTCAGGGTTTCTGTATCCGGGGCTTCTTATAGGCGAAGGGGCGAGACAGGGAGGCGGCCACGGTGCCCAAACCCTAGCCAGGCATGGGGCTGGGCCCACTAGTGCCTAGGGTGGTCCTGGCCCCCTGGCTGGCCTTCCGGGCTCTCCTCTGGACTTCTTGTTCCCCACGGAAAGTTATTGGCTTTGTCCTTCGTCCCGCCAATTCCGAGAATATTTCTTTACTAACTTTTCTGAAACCAAAAATAGCAGAAAATAGGCATCTAGCACTGTTGCAACTTATTAATAGATTAGTACCAAAAAACATGTAAAAAGCACCTCAAAGTGTGGACAAGTAAAGCAAAGTAGATACTAAACAAGCATGGAGCATCAAAAATTATAGATACGTTTCCAATATATCAATAACCTACAAAGACATGCTCATCCGACTTTGGTTGTAAACATCTTACTTATGCTTAGCATACCAAAATTTAAGAAAGTACAATTTGGGTTTTACCCCAAACCATAACTCATATGGTGTCATTTCAACGGATCAAGATGGAGCTCTTTTCAGTGTAAAAGCGGTAGTCTCTAAAGCTTTAATCTTTTAAAACATAATGGCAGTTTTATAAATAACACCTTTTGATCCAACCATGTCATACAAGGTTTCATTACAAATCTCAAACACTCCATATTCCGATGGTATTTCGGGAGATGTAAATCTAGGTGTTTTGCTAAACTTGCAACTCAAATAAATCCCTTTATGATAAAATCATAAATCATTTATTTTCTTGTTACACTTACAACTCAAATAAATTCCTTATGATAAAATCATAAACCATTTATTTTCTTGTTACAATGATTTTCCACTTCATCTTGAAAGTCTTTGAACGTTTTCAAATATTTCATACTTCTTTCTCATTAAGTGAATATTCACTCAAATTTCCGGAGAAAGCATATGAAGTTGAAATCCATTGCTTACGAATACACATAATGGACTACATACATCGATATGTATAAATTCCAATATTTTAGTCGATCGTTCTTCTTTGGCCTTTGAACAAAGTTTTAATTATCTCGAGGAAAGTCTCACAAGCGTCAGTTGATTAAATCAAAGACTCCAAAAATCCATGGATATGGAGATTCTTCATGTTTTCTTTCCAATATAATTTAAATGGCGATGTCACTTCGTAAGTGATCTTTCAATCATTTGTCTTGCGACATTTTAGCATTAGTTTTTATGGATGTAATTTCTCCAACCAGATTTGTTCATCCATCTTATATGGAATACGGTAATTATTTGAACAATATTTGTTCTTATAATACCTTATTTAAATAACTATTATTAAAACAAATCTTGAAGGCAAGCTTTGATGTCAACGAGAAATACAAACAATGGTTTGTTTGTTTTCGGTGAACATCATCACATATTCTCTTGATAGTTACTTAGGCCATTGTGGTTCATGAATTGCGTCGTTCTGTATGAAATTTTATACCAACCAATTCGGTATCCAATACCTAAGAACCACATTGTTTAACAAGCAAAGAATACAACCATAACATGTATATCATCCATATACCTAAATTGGATATTTCCAATCTTTTCTTTTCTGCCAAATATATTTTATAGATTCTCTTTCAGCATTTCCTTTTCCTTTTAAAAGAATCTATCAACATCAACAGTGGCGCCATATACATGACACATAGTCCAAAGCGTGCATGTTCAAATAATAATACCTTTGGACTCGCACTTTGAAGTAGATCACCATCATCAAATGATCGGTGTTCTTTCAAAATCCATTCTTTAGTAATCTTTTAGTGTAGTAAACACTTTACATACATCTTATATTCATCCTTATCATGGCTACTTTCATGATCAAGCTACTGTAGCTTATAAAGGCAAATCATGAGTATAACATTACTTTCCAAAACCCTTTTGGATGATTAGGATGTCTAGCATCTCCAACCTTTGCAAATTCTCATCCAATATGAGAACATATATTATACTCTATCATATTGCAACCAAAACATTGTTTCAGATATCGTTATATCTGCCACACATGATGGTTTCTAAAATAATTCTTTCAGCTCCTAGATAATCTCGATATTTAAATCAAGAATCATGGAGGCAAACATGATACTTAAGATACTAACACTGGAATTGTTACTCTCGATTTAATACTAATTAACAAATTTCATGGGGTAAACAGAGTTTGCTGAAAGTTTGCAATAGGAATTTAAACTTTAGATTGACACTCAACGCAATATGATACCAGTTCATAAAGTATATATCCAGAATTCTATAGTTCTATTATCTCAATTACAACTATGCATAAGGTGGTGAACGAATGCCAATGACTACAACAAATTATGAAAATTTACTTTGATTGAATTTATGATAAATTGAGTTCTACTAATCCAAATTAGAAATGAACACCCACTCAAAAACGACATCTCTCGTGCCTTTTTGGTGATTACATGAACCAAATCCACTACACCAAGTCCGATCATCACGCGAGTCAGTGTAGCTTCAAAGGCGAGCATCAAATGGGCATCATATCTTCCATATGACTCATGCTTAACCTTTCGGTCCGTGTTCCGAGGTCATGTCTGTACATGCGAGGATTGCCAAGTAAGAACCTTAGTATTCGCGTGTGTAACTGTCTTACACCCGAAATATGATCATGGATACAAGAACACCCGATCATCACGTGATGTCTTGAAGCGATGAAACATAATCGGTGCATACTTAAGGAAGAACACATTTTTATCTTGATATCTAAATGAGGGATCATCTTATTATGCTAATAAAATGCCAAACAAGCAATATAAGATGCAACAAACATCACATGTTAATAAGTGAAATGATATGGTTCTTGCACTTGATCTCCATCATGTGCATCATGCTATGATCGCCATCATACCTCTATGTGTAAGGCCAAGGTCTATGGAACTTACACGTTATGTGTGTTGTAAGAGTATCGACTTATACTTCTACTTACAACATCACCATATCATGACACTATCCCAGCAACAATCTAAACTAGACGCCTCTATTTTATCCGTTGCAAGTTTTACGTGGCTTAGGGCTTTTGAAGATAGAACCGTTCTTACCTACGAACATGAACCACAACGAGGATAATCAAATTGTTGACAACTCGTTGCAAATTAGATATTGACTATAGTAGTAGAGACAGACACCCGCTAGCCACTTATGCAAAACTAGTTGCATGTAAAGCGTGGAACAGGTCTCATGTGCGAGGACATGTAAAGTTTGTCCGGGCCGCTTCATCCCACTATGCCACCAATATCCAAAGTACAAATAAGAAGCAATAAAATGATCATCATCGCCCACATACTCATATGTGTACTACCCATGAAAAGCATCTACGCATAGATCCGACTCTAATACCATTGTAGGGTTCGCAGCATAGAAAACAAAAAAAAATCCTACGATGGAAACAACTATGCATCAAGATCTATCTACTAGATACAAACAACGGGCGGCTGTATATCCATAGATAACATACCCTTGAAGACCGACAAAGCTTAACGAGTCCAAACTCGTGGTTGATATAGACGATCTCTTGCCGATCTCAAGATCGAGAGGAAGTCCTTAGCACCGCAAATCAGCGGCACATCCGTGCTCACACACACGTCCGAGGCACCGAGCAACCTCCGCCTCCTCGCTCCAGCGATGCAGCGGAAGCACAACTCTTTCTTGCCGAAAAGCCACCGGGAACATGTATCCCGCTAGTCCGAGACCATGGGGGGATAAATACTAGAGGGGAGAGAGATCCTTCACGAGAAGGTGTGAGTGAGAGAGAGGGAGGGGGATCCTTTTATAGGGAGAGGGGGGCACCCAAGGGGCCATGCGCCCAGCCATGGGACTGCCCCCTCCCCTCCTTTCATTCATGTGGGTGGACACTCCACTCACACAAATGTCTTTCAATTTCCTCCACTCAAAAACCCACTCAAATTTCCATTAAATAAAACTCCTTTTATTTAGTCAGAATTTTGTCAATTACTTTAATGAAAAACATTCTCATATAACCCCTTGCTAGTATTTCATTTCACATGCAAAAACACTTTCTGCAATTTCACCCGAAAACCCGTTTCGGTGTCTAGTGAAATAAATTCCTGTGTTGTTATTCTTTCCGGCATGAAACTTTTGCTCCAAATGGATGTCGGTGTCTCTTAAGTGTGTCACCCTACGGTTCATGAATAATGCGGACATGATCAAGACCCCTCTCCGATCAATAATCATAAGCGGGATCTGGAGACCCATACTGACTCTCACACATTCAGAGATGACTTTCTTGTGATCGCGAGAACCTTTTATGCTAGTATCTTAATCCCTTTGTTTCGCGATATATTATATGTTCCGAAATTCGATCATCGGTATCTCCATACCTAGTTTGATCTCGTTACTGAGATGCACTCTTTTCTCGTTCCCGTGATATAACATTCTAGTGATCAAATTACTTGCTTGCAAGCTAATCAATGTGATATCACCGAGAGGGCCCAGAGCATATCTATCCGTCATCGGGATGAACAAATTCCACTCTCGATCCATGGGCCTCAACATAACACTTTAATAGTTCTGTACCCATCTTTATAATCATCCTGTTACGGTGTGACGTTTGATGTTATCAAGAAACTCTTCCGGTGTTAGTGATTGACATGATCTCATGGTCTAAGGATTAGGATCACTTCGTAAGTTGTTATAGCAATATGAACTCAATGACTTTGATCGTAATGCTATACTTCGGATGAATGTTCATCACACCATTACACTAATGTTGTGACCTCGTTATTAACAATATCCGATGTCCATGATCAGAAAACTTTGATCATCTTATTAATCAACGAGCTAGTTTATGAGAGAGGCATAACTAGGAACTTACTTTTTGTTTATTAAACACATATGTATTAACGTTTCCGTATTAATACAATTATAGCATACAAAATAAACATTTATCATAAATAAGGAATACGATAATAACCACTTTATTATTGCCTCCCGGGCATATTCCCTTCACACCATGATCGGCTTCAACTTGATTTGATTGAGCATATATAGGCTCGTGCCAAGACTTGTAATTTGAATGATCTTTGTTTGTTTTTATCAAACCATGTGAGCGTGAACTATTTATATGTAAGCACTATTTTAATTTGATCAACTAATCTAGTTTATTTGCTTGTAAAAATGTATAATTGTATATGTACTTTGTGCTATATGTGCAAAAAAAATGAAAATTCTGGCAAGTGTGGACATATGGGTCGCGTTGCTAGACGCGGTTGGCCGAACAGGCCGGACCACGACCCAAAATAGTCTGTGATCCGACTCAAACGGATAGAATCGGACCGTTTGGGTCATCCGTTGGGTCGTCCCGGTGGAGACGCCCTCGGGATAAGCCCATAAGGCCATTAACACTCAATGGGCACAATTTGTCCTCCTCCCTCGGTTTTAGTGTCTTGATAAATGCAAATATAGACGATGCAAGTCATTTATTTCTGGACCGAGAAGTATATTTTTCCTCTAAGGATTTGCTAGTTCTCGATAGTTTTTCATGTCTCTTTCACCTCTCTCACCATTGAGTTTACCGCGCGATTTGTGCAACATAAAAGTTACACATGAGTTACAATTAGGTTATAACTAAGAATTTAACGGGTTGCAACTAGATTGTAACTGAGAATTAGTAAAAAATTATAAGTTATAACTAGATTGTAATTAAAAATTAGCATAAATAATAGAACGATGTCAATCGGCTAAGGCATACAAAGTTCTTAGCGTCTGAGATCTAGGTGCTCCCTTAAATTATATTGGTCCCTCCATCACGAATTAGATATCACAGATTTAACTTCGTATGTATTTATTTAGTATAGGAGCATAAATCGTATGTTCTAAACATTTGCAGTATTTTTTTTACTATATACGATCCACGGGCATACATTACTTATATTTATAACTGTAGCAATATAAATAAGATACGTATAAGTAATAAAAAATAAGAGTAAAACAAACGATTAGACAGCTGCAAACCATCCTTATCACAACTACTAAGAATCCAAATTTTTCGTCGCCGAAGAAGAAAGAGCTGATCCACACTTGCAATATCAAGAAACGCCGGATAGTTGTCAATACCGTCACAACTGCACAACTCAAAAAGGAGTAACCCACGTCACGAGCACAGAGTGCGATTACAGGCACGTGGGCTGTTTTACGACCAAACCCGAACACAGAAATGCGTCCGAGAGAATGTGTACGTCCTCATCCCTGGAGTCTGGCTCTTGCATCTCCATTGTTGGCCGTCTGATGCTGTACCCTGCTGAGGGCTTTGCTCGTTCTCCTGTTTGTTCGGGCCAACGCCTCTGTCAAGACGCGCGGTGGCTTAATTACGTGTTGCCTCCGCGGGCGTTGTGCATGACGCATGCTCCCATGGATTCCTGCACTTAAGCTCCTGGTAGAACACCTCCCTGAACATGGCCAAGCTCCGGGGCTCCATGGCTACAACGACATCTAGCCGGCCGTCGCCGTCGGGACCTGGCACGAGGTACACGAGCCCGCTGAACTGCAGGCACGCCCTGCCCATGAAAACTGGGCGTCCCCAACCAAAGTCCGCGTCGTAGATCGGCAGGCCCTGCCAGCTTATCACCCACAGGTCGGTCTCCGGCATCACCCACTCCCCCTTGCGCAGCCCCGCCGCGTCCACCGCCTGCAGCAGCTCCAGGTAGTCCACCAGCGACCGCACGTGCTCGTCGTCCAGCCGCGCCGTCGCGGCGGTGACCATCTCCGCGACGGCCTCGAGCGTCCCGGAGGCAACGTCGCCGACCTTGGCTGCTTCTGACGACGCGCGGAAGATGGCGTTGCCGAAGTAGCCGCGAGGGAGTCGCGGGTGGACGCGGGAGCGCGCGTCGGCGGTCATGTACAGCCGGC
Organism: Avena sativa; assembly: GCA_916181665.1. Classification (NCBI taxonomy): domain Eukaryota; kingdom Viridiplantae; phylum Streptophyta; class Magnoliopsida; order Poales; family Poaceae; genus Avena; species Avena sativa. Next base: position 499,603,914 of record OV702299.1, on the reverse strand, counting down.
TGTCCTCCGTCGGCGCGAGCCCGCGCGCCGCGCACGCGCACCGCCACACGTGGGCTACCACGGCCTTGAAAGTCGAGAGCCCCTTGCCCTCGCCCTTGAGCGCGTCGACCTGGATCTTGGACAGCGGGAGGATGGCGGAGTGGAACGCGACTGTGGGATTTGGCCCGCTGGCGCGCCGAGAATACTCGGCGTGCTCGAAGCGAACGGAGGGAGGGGAGCGCGCGCGGAGGAGCGTGCGGTCGAGGCAGGGGCTCGCGGCGACGTCGCCCCGCGCAATGGTGGCCCAGGCGTTCACGAAATCGAGCGCCGCGAGGCCGTCCGCCGCCGTGTGGTGTATGGCGACGCCCAGGCAAACCCCGCCACACTTGAAGAAGGTAACCTGAAACATGGCCAGCAAGGTGCCGGCGACGTCGGCCGTGGGGACAAGCGTCCGCCTCAGCTCGTCGGACGGGGCGAAGTCGCACAGGTCGTCGAGCGTCGCGTCCGCCCGGGCGGTGACGAAGAGGACTCCCTCGCCGCTGCACCGGATCTCCGGGCGCCCCGCGTCGTCCTGCGCGAGCCGGCCGGCGAGCGGGTAGAAAGGGACGAGCGCCTTGGACAGCGCGGCCTTGAGGACGGGCGGCGAGAAGAATGCCGGGTCAGAGCGTGGGCGGTAGATGTAGACTGTGGGCGTGAGGCTCCTTGCCACTAGGAGGTCGAGGTTGGAGAGCCATACCCCGTGCTCCGGCGCCGTCGCCTCGCTGGGCTTCACCAGGCAGGATTCGAGGATCTCCACCGCCATTTGCTTATTACTACCGAGGAGCGAGGACTGGTTAGAAGAGATGGAGTGCTCGACGGACTTATGTACGTGTTTGCTTGGGCGTCGCCTCGTTTGGCAGCAAGGGTTTTGTGTGTATTATCCTTCGCCTCGTCGCGCGCGAGTCTATTTATCAAAGACGGGTCATCCATTGGTCTGAAGCGTAGCGAGTCGAAGGCCTTCGATTTCTGGTCTTGGGTTGGGCTTCAGTCGTGGGCCGCATCGCTGCTTCCCGGGCACCGTCGTGCTGTGCTTGTGTGTTGTAGACGTAGCCACACCTTCTCCGGAGTAGCGAGAGTGTGCTGCTATCATTCCCCCCTCCCGTAAAACACATCTTGTCCCCAGGTCCTCCCAAGTTGCAAGCGCTCTGCTTGGTCTGACCATTGCACCGATCCTTGAGGGATAGCCACCAATCCTTTCTGTCTGAAACGTTTCTGCAAGATACGCACTGGGACTGCAAATTGATCGTCCACTGCAGGTACACTGGGTTGTACATGCCATTTTGCTCCCAACGCTTGCTTGAGTTGCGAGACATGCATCACTGGATGAATGCGTGTGCCCTCCGGAAGTTGCAGGCGGTAAGTTGTGGCACCCACTCGTTCTAGCACCTTGTGATGCATGTAGTACTTGAAGATGAGCTTTTGGGGAGAGATTTTTCTCTATTGTAACAAAGAAGCCCCCAGGGATTCTGGGTCGGTCACGTCTTCCACACTCTGTCTTTAAGGTATTTTAAAGCTCCAGAGCCAGTGTTGACATTCGATCCGAAATGCATTGTGATGCGCTCAAGGAGCCACGGAGGATTGAACATACTGATGTAATTTGAGGAACAAAAGAAACACTCTTTCTATCCGACCTTTGTCAACTTCATGCTTCATACGGATGCGGACACATTCCATGTGTTGTTTCAAGAGACGAAGCTTCAATGCACGATCCCTGAGCCAAGCTTCCAAGTCTGGTACTAGACTGGTGTCCTTAGGTGAAAGACCGAAATGACGAGAAGAATGGCCATATAAGACCTGAAATGGAGATTTACCACCTAAAGCAAAATGCTCACTCGTATTATACCAATACTATGCCAACGACAGCCATTATGCCCACTTGGCTGGACAGGCATGAGTGAAGTATTGGAGAAAAGCTTCCATCCATTGATTGACGCGCTCGGTTTGTGGATGATAGGAGGAACTCATACGCGGAGTTGTTCCTGTCATATTGGCTAGTTCTTTCCAGAAACGACTAGTGAATACTGGATCTTGGTCTGAAACTATTGACTTGGGCATACTATGCTGGTTATGTATATTGTCCATGAACGCGGAGGCCAAAATAGCTGCTATCCGATGAAATGAGCATACCTCGACAGCTTGTCCACCACAACCATCCTCAGACAATTGAATCTTCTAGACTTGGGCAACACTTCGACGAAATTCATTCAGATAATCTGCCAGAATTTAGATGGAACTAGTAATGGGGCGAGTAACCCTTGATAGCAAGAACGCTCTGGCTTAGCCCTCTGGCAAACAATGCAGTCTTATACAAACTTCTGAACTTGCAGTCACATACCCTTTCATAAGAACAAACTTTTGAGTCGACTTAGTGTCACAGGAATTCTAGAATGGCCGCCAACTGGGCTGGCATGAAAAGCTTCAATGATGTTGCTGATAAGAATAATACATGCTCGCCGTCGGTCCTGCAGGCCCCGAGGATGTGGTCCAGCCGGTCGTCGTGTCATGTGGCCACCACCATCAGCAGCACCACCACCATGGATGGAAAAGACCGAGCATTTCTCCTCCTACTGCTCTAGACTGCCACAATCATGGGCTAGGGTTTGTGGTGGTGGGCGCGGATCCAAGATTCTATACCGCGAAATAAAGAGAGGGGGGAGGGGGTATAGGGGTGTGGTCGGCGACACGTGGAATCGCCGGAAATGGCCTAAGGGATTTGAGTATCACACGAACGCCATGCTGAAAAAAGAACTAAGGGATTTAACATTGCAATTACATAAGAACATATATAAACTCTTAAATTCTATCCCTAGAAAAGAAACAAAATAAAATGCTCACCATGATATGCTCTGCAATGTTTATCGAAGGAGACAACCTTGGGGGTGGTGCAGCCCTTCTCGTTGTTGCACCGGATATCAACAAAATGTTTTTGACCAAACCTCGTTAGAGGGCAGGGAGCTCCCGCAATGCATTGTAGGAAGAGGGGAAAATGGTCGAGTTAATAAGGAAAACCGGACCTGAAAACATTACAAAGCACGGTTAATTAAGAAAAAACGGAGAAAATCACACGGACCCGACCATAATTTAAGGAAGTCGTCTGATCCAGATAAAAGTGTCCTAAGGCCCAGGACCGTCGAAAACACTTCATACCCAACCAAGATAGTCTTCGCTACAACAAGAGTACTCTCACAACAAGAAGACTACTTGGGCCTAGCCAAAGGAAGACAACGACTAAACATTAACCAAGACCAACTCACAAATTGCATGAGTCGCCAACGACGAGGCAGGCTTCTTGCACAACCGCAAAAGAGGCTTCATCTTTTCTTCCACATCCTCCTCGGAGCCTTTCTTAGGGGCTGATCCCTTTGGATGATCTCCAAAGGACTCCGTCAACCTGTATCACCACGCTTGGCAACGGGATATTGCTCTCCTACCACTTTGGTACACTTCATGAGCCACTTCTTCCTCTTCCATGTTTGTGATCAAAATTTTGGAAAATAAAGGAACATTAGAGAGCATCAACTTAAATTACATACTAGAAAAATATTTGTTATATGTTGATCCAAATTCTATAAAGTATAGGCCAACTTCTGACGAGCGGAGCGAGGCCCACGGTATGGTACGGATCGGAGAAGACCTAGGTTTCTACCGCTATATAAACCTTTTGTAAGCAACCGGTTGGGATAAGTTGCATCTGTGAAAATCCCTGGCGTTTGTAAACACTCTCTGATATAGTGAAGTTTTGCTGGCTGGTGCCCGTGGTTTTTTCCTCTCTTTGTTGGTGAGGTTTTTCCACGTTAAATCTGTATCCCCTTGCTGTGATTTCTCTTTTGTTCTTCGTTATCTTCTTGTTGTAATTATAACAATATCTAACAGTTCATGCTACATACTACTGGAGTACTACATTCAGAGAAATAAGAGACCGTATGGCAGCAAATTATATGTTTCTGACCATGACCATATAGTGATACATCCTGATTGAGGCATCCAGTGCAAACAAACTGGATAGTCTCGCATCAGAGAAAGAAAAGGGATCAGTAGGAAGGGTAGCAAAGCTATACAGCAAGATATAATGTTGCACAAAGAAAAACCATGTTGTTAGCATTGTAGATAAATTTAGCCCTTCAAGTTGCCTATACAACCAGCCTGCTATTTAACTCTGAATTTTTTTAGCAACAAAGACAAAAAAAATTACAACAAGATATAACGTTGCACAAAGGTTTGTCAGTAGAGGAAAGTTTGGATTCTGATTTGTCCTTGTCCAATTAATTCTAGGTGACTGTATGCATTCAGTAAAAAACACATTTTCCTGTGCTAGAGATTTGTACGCGTTGAGATTCAGATACATGCTTCAGCAAAGTGTAATTCTCTAGTACCGTTTTAAAGAGCTCCACTTTTCCTTGACTAAACTATTCGCTCATCACCTGAACAAGAAGTACCAAGAATCTACACCATCCTCAAAAACTGGTCTAGGACGGAGCTAGCTGGACAAGGATTGGAGCACTAACCGTGGGGATAGGGAGGAAGCCTACGGGAGGGAGCACGATCTTGGAGCCGGAAGAGCCGGAGAAGGAACGAGACGGTGAGTCGGCGGCGATCTGGACGGTGACGAGCCGGACAACGTCGACGACGAGGCGGGGGGGCAGCGACGCCAGCGACATCTTTGCATCGAGTGGAAATCAATGGGTCGACCCATCGACCCAGTGGCCGGCTTCATTGGCCCAAAATGCATTCAAGGCCGACCCGGCAGCCCCAATGGCCACGATAACTTGGATCGGGTCAATGACTCAGCGGGCCGACACGGTGTCCCTTCCGTTCCCATCTTGACCGTGGGATTATCATATAGGAATTCACAATCCACGTACCTTAGGTCACGTACAATGCATTGACGTCAGTTTTTTATTATGCTCATCACGTTAATTTTTTTTCATAATTGGAAAAGATAGAAATAAGAGAGAGAAAATTGTCTTCTCTTAGCGAAGGGATGATCTTTTAGAAATAAGGAAAGACTATTTTCTCTATTGTACCATATGATTTTTCTTAGCCAATCAATTTTTTACTAAAAATAATCAATCATTATTAATTGCTAGAGATAGTAATAAAAGATAATGCATTGTACAAGTTATATATTGTGTCTTCTCTAAATAATATGGAGAGCTAAGAGAAGGCATGTCTTTCCTAGTATTGTACTCCCTCCGTCCTAAAATAGATGACATGTCTCAGATTTTTCAAATTTTGAATGAACCTATATACTAAATAGTGTCTAGATTCATATAAATTTTAACAAATCTAAGACATCTATTATTGGACGGAGAGAGTATATACCCTTACCACTTCAACCACACCATGCGGGGATACCGTGTGCTTGTGTTCAGGTAAAAGTGCCGAAGGACAATTTCTGATTTGGATACGTAGTGTCCCATTTTATTCCGTACGTAGTGGTTGAATCTTCTTCCACCGTCTATAAAAGCTGATCTCTGTGAGTGCAGGGGAGACCTTGATCCTGGGGTACCATTTCTGGGAACACAACGGTGAGCTAGTTCCTTCAACTTCTCCATAACCGGAGAGCATGGCATGTGCATGGCCGTTAAGTCATCTAACTCTTATCCTCCAAAATGAGTACTCTCTCTCTCTCTCACACCTGCAGGCTTAGGCATTTACAATACTAGAATGTTTTGTAATAATTCTGGATGATGTTGAACTTTCAAAAAAAAAAAAAAGGTTGTGTCCATCTACCTATGCAGATTCCGGGGCTTTTACCCTTTTCAAAGAAAAAATGTTTGATTGTATATAAATACAGTTGAAGGATATATATATGTGGAGGGACATCATGCCTGTTGATCTTGTTTTTCTTGTGAAATATTTGGTCTTGTTTTTTTAATGCATCAAAATCACACTTTTAAGTTACAAAGGTTACAAAATATTTAAGCGTGTAGATATTGGATAGAACTCTTTTCTGAAACTTATCACTGCAAGTTTTTGTAAAATGCAAAAAACATAGATTTGTATAGCACAAGTTTCGAATGGGCCGCAAGGAGATTTGTTGGGATCCTATTTAGTACAATAATCTTATTTTTTAAATCCGCACATATTAAAAATGGTCATATCTGAATATTTCTATATAATGGTAAGTCTGACCCTATACCTACATGCAATTTTTTTTCTGTAGTTCTCAAAGAATAAAAAAGTTATATTTGCTAAGTTTCAATAAACTAGGTCAAATGTATAACCTGGTTCCAAAAGTTCACTTGCGTGTGGCTGGTATCTGATTTTTTTGGCTGCGCAGATTTACAGTTGCATATGCCAACAATTTGACATTTGCTACAGTAAAGGTACGATGTCTTCCTTCTCTAGATATTCTTGCGTAACACAGACCCCTTGAGATAAAACACTGAAACTAGATAGAGGAAACATATGCGATGGACTAAAATTATGGGGCGTGTTTGGTTGCTCGTTTTTCAGTTTTTCGCATGAAACGAGAAGAAATAAAGGTGTTTGATTCCGCGCGGCGGAGAAATATTTGCACCGTACGGGTTTTAAAGTGCCCCTCAGCCTGCCTTGGAAAACACGCAAATTGGGCGTTTTCACGGAGTCAAATTCTTCTCGCGCTCGCAGGGGAATAAGATGCACACGTGCATGCAAGGGAGGGATGGAGGGAGGTCGCAAAATCCGGCGGGAGAAATTGGGGTTACCGCCCGTCGATTCACGGCGACTATTTACACGTCCCTCCACCGGCTCCAAAACCTCCGCCACCATTTCCCCTAATTGAGGGCTCTCCCTCCAATTCCTCTTCCTCACAGACGAGCAAGTAAGCGGTGCCTTCTACTCCGGTGGATCTAGCTCATCTTCGGCAAGTCTTCTTCCTCGGCTATGTCCGACATGTCGTCCTCATCGATCGAGATTGGATCATGGTAAGAAACACCTAATCCTAGCTCTCACAGTTTAGATATGTTGCCATGTTCTAGCTCACAGGTCTAAACTGTGAGCTTTAGTGTTCTAGATCGGGACCTTTCGTGGTGGCAATCAGTATCCATGTTGTATTGTGAGAATTGCCATGTGCTGTAGGTAGGATTAGCGTTACAAGTATAGTTTTTCCCTTAGAACTGAACACATTATCTCTGGTGCTGTTGGAGAAGGTTGCGTCTCTTGATCTATCTGTAACATGTGTACTATATGACATGAGCATAAAAGAGGTTTTGCCATGGGTCAGCGGTGGTTGGACAGCAAGCCTCTCTGATCTCTTTTCTTTGGCTGCAACGCTTTCTACATGTTTGCATCATACAACAAGCCAGATCATTATGTGGCAGTTCTTATGGTTCAGTTTGTGGTTGCTGAAATGTATTGTATTGAATACATCTTATAATCTGTTGAGAAAAATAGCCACAAAACTAAGAAAATTTTCAGTTAGCCAAACAGTAAAATTGGCAAAACCTAATTTGTAAAGGTAGATTATCATAGTATACCTCAGTGCTAAACATCTTATACATAGCTACGTTGCAAGCATAATAAAGTTCAATTTTGTTCTATGTTTTGTTGGTGGAGCTTCTATCAAATCCTTCGGTGTTGCCCTGATAGATATAAATAAAATTCATTTCGATTTTTACTTTCATGCTCTGTTGGTTCTCTTCCCTAGAAGTATTCAGAAAGATTTGGGGAAAAACTGAGCAACATGTGGAAGACATGATTATGAACTGTTATACGGAAAATATTTACCTATTGGAGGGACATTAGTACTTATAATTGCTCCCATTTCAGAAAAAAAAACTTATAATTGCTCGAGCTGAGTACAATCCCGTTCTATGTGTTGAAAAACACTTGATTTCTTCACTGCTAGATTTCTGTAGAGGGAGGATGAATGTACAATAGAGAAGTTTCATTTAGATTGTTAGTCGGTAGTGTGTACTCTGAAAGAAGTCGTCTTAGCTTCGCCACACAACGGCTTCTGGGGCGCAGCAGATATGTCGACAGCCAGGCCGTCGGCATAACTCCCTATGAACCAATGGCTAGGATATGCCGACGGTAGCTATTGGCATAGGTCGAGCTAAGCCGACGAAGATACAGATGGTCTTTTTGTCGTAGGTGTTCCAGCCTTATGCCGACGGCCCCGACAAATGGCCATCGTCCTGTCATCTAGCTGTCGGCATCTGCACATTTTCCCATACTTACTCGGTTTTCGTCTTCTAATGATTGTTATTATCAATTCCCTATTCGATTACCATGCCCTTTCTAGAGTAATATATCCATGACGGTGCACAGCATATAGTGGAGCATATGCAAATTCACATTCGCACACCATGGACCATCTATTATTTTGGGACCTAATTTATACAAAATAAACAAATTATTTGTATGTTTGAGACCATTTTCAACAAGCAAAGCCTGACAATTATTACCAAGTGTGTACCATATTGTGAATACATGTTTGATTGGAACATTAATCACAATATTTTCACTTGATCAAACTAACTAAATATCTTTCTACACATATTATAAATTACAATTAGTTAAATCGCCTTTGCTAACTCTCGTGTGCTCCAGAATTAACATAGCTCCCCATCGGCTCTTCTTCGCCTTTGCTAACTGTTGTATAGGGAGGAAATGCACTGGCTACAAAGATCAAGAATTACGTGGTTAAAGGAGGGCGATCGAAATACGAAATATTTCCACCAGAGGGATGTCTGACGAGCGAGAAAAAACAAAATTAAAAAGTTAAAGGAGGACGACGGGGTGTGGCAAGTCACGCCAACAGCCATGGAACGAAGGGCTACAAGTTATTTTAAGAACCTCTTCACACGTGATCCATCTTTGAACTCAAATGACTTGGTTAATCTTTTTCAGGAAAAAGTGACGACTCATATGAATGAAGCACTGTGCCGCGAGTTTACGGATGAAGAAATCGGTGATGCGCTATTTCAGATCGGGCCACTGAAGGCTCCTGGGGTGGATGGCTTTCCCGCCAGATTTTATCAAAGGAATTGGGCCACTTTGAAAGCCGAGGTAACTAATGTCGTTAAGCTGTTCTCTGTGAATGGTAAGATGCCAGAGGGGGTAAATGACACCGCCATTGTTTTGATTCCCAAAGTGGATGAACCGGAGACCCTGAAGGACTTTAGGCCCATTAGTTTGTGTACCGTGCTTTATAAGATTGTGTCCAAGTGCATGGTAAATAGACTCAGGCTGATCCTAGGGGAGCTTATATCGAAGAATCAGAGTGCCTTTGTGCCAGGCAGGCTTATCACTGATAACGCCTTTGTCGCCTTTGAGTGTTTGCACTTCATGGAGAATAGAAAGAACCGAACAAGGAACTTTTGTGCTTATAAGTTGGATCTATCAAAAGCATATGACAGAGTGGACTGGGATTTCTAAAGGAAGCGATGAAAAGAATGAGTTTTGCTCACAGATGGATGGATTGGATAATGGAGTGTGTCACCACTGTGAGGTACCAGGTTAAATTTAATGGAACTCTTCTGGATTCATTTTCGCCTTCTCGTGGGCTATGACAAGGTGATCCTCTTTCGCCATTCTTGTTTTCGTTTGTGGCTGATGGGCTTTCAGCGTTGAACGGGAGGTGCAAAATAATAATCTGGAACCTGTACGTATTTGCCGAAGAGCACCAGGAGTGTCTCATCTTTTATTTGCAGATGATAGTCTATTGTTCTTTGAAGCATGCCCTTTTGGACATCTATGCTAAGAGTACGGGGCAGGTACTTAACTTAGATAAGTGTTCTATCCTCTTTGGGGAACTATGTCCGGGCAACACAAGAACAGAGGTGAAACGAGTGCTTTAGGTGACAAGGGAAGCTTTCGAGGCAAAGTACCTAGGACTGTCGACCCCGGAAGGGAGAATGAGTAAAGAAAAATTCAAAAGTTTAAAGGCCAATCTAGTAAAGAAATTGGTCGAGTGGGATGACAACCACCTTACGCAAGCAGCAAAAGAAATACTTATCAAGGCTGTGGCACAAGCTCTACCACTGTATGTTATGGGGGGTTTTTAAAATTCCGTTTGGGATTTGTGATGAACTCACGCAAATGATCCGGGATTATTGGTGGGGAAAGAAGATGGGAAAAGGAAAATGCCCTCGCTTGCTTGGGATCTAATGGGGCGACCAAAATGTCAGGGGGGCCTCGGTTTTCGGGACATGCGAGTCTTCAATCAAGCGATGCTTGCAAGGCAGGCCTGGCGCCTTGTCCACTCTCCTGGCACCCTTTGTGCACAAATTTTGAAAGCAAAATATTTCCCTCACGGTTCCTTGCTTGATACGGTCTTTGCAGGTGGTAAATCCCCTACATGGAGTGCGATTGAATATGGTCTTGAGATACTTAAGAAGGGGGCGATCTGGAGAGTGGGAACAGGCGCCAACATCCGAGCTTGGTGTGACCCCTGGATCCCGAGGAAGACTGTCTATCAACCCATCACTAAGAAACCACGTGACTGTAGGTATAAGTGGGTCTCGGACTTCATTAGGCCTGATAGCACATGGGATACTCAGCGCCTCGAGCGGTATTTCCTACCAGTGGACGTGGAGGCGATCCTAAAAATTAAGCCGTCGAGACACAATGAACCCTGACTTTGTTGCTTGGCAGCCTGACAAGCGTGGAATATTTATAGTTCGCAGCGCTTACCAGGTGGCGATGGAGGAGCATCTGAATGCGCTGGAGGTCGGTGCTACAAGTGCAAGGCCAGGAGGAGAGCGGCTGTCCTGGAAGCTTATTTGGCAATGCCCGGTGCCGCCGAAGGTGAGAACATTGGCATGGAAAATTGCACGGAATGCATTGGCGACACAATCCAACAAAAATAGACGTGGCATCAAAACCCCCCGATCTGCCTCATCTGTGGGCAGGAGGATGAAGACATGTACCATGTCTTCATAAGATGCCCCCATGCTAGAAGTCTGTGGCAGGCAATGAGCCAGGATTCGGAATTCCCTGATGCAACGACAATAGTACATACAGGCACCGAATGGCTGCTACATCTGCTACAATGCCAAACGGAGACGGCACAGGCCCGCATTCTCATGATCTGTTGGCGCATTTGGTTTGTCCATAACGAAATCACACATGATAAACCAATGCCCCATGTCGAAGGATCGCGACTGACATGGTTATACCCCGCGGGTACACGATCTCAGCATACCTGGTCCAGCCAAGGAAGGCCCACGGAAAATATACGCCGGCCCATGAAGATTTTCGGGTGGCCAAGGCCCATGACGCCTTCGGATCCTTGGAGAGCAAGACTAGAGTAGATAGGAAATTCAAAGGGGTAAACCCTAGAACCTGTAACTGACTAGATCTGTGCCTGGGACCTGCCTAAGTCTATATAAAGGCCAGGAGGGCACGACCTAGGTCTCGCTCTCTCATACTTTCGCATACGCACCTCCATGCCAGATTGCATCTGCGCACCCCTGTAATCACCGGTTTCGCCGTAATCAAGAGCAGACAAGCAGGAGTAGGGTTTTCCCTCCGGGGGCCTGAACCTGGGTAAACCTAGTGTCCCGCATTGCTTGTTTGCTAACCGTTCCGCGATCTCCAGCATCCCCATCTTCTCCAAAACCCAAGTCCATAACAATGGGCATTGACGACATCAAACCTCGTCAATTGGCGCCGTCTGTGGATCAGCAAGCGCCCAACCCGCCGCCCAACCCGCGACCTAACCCGCAGGACAGAAGCGGCGGGAACAGAAGAAGCCAGTCCCCCCCACCCGAAGGGGATAACACCGGCCATGTCATCCGCCTTAGCAAAGAATGATGGGCCCAGGCACGCGCCGCCGTGGCGGGCAGCACGATCCTGACTGCAGACGCCTCACGGGACCTGCTGATGGCATACCATTTGCTCCTAATCGAGGAGCACAAGAAGCAAGTCAAGATGCAAGAGGTGCTTGACAAACACAAGCAAGCAGCCTCAGAGTCCAGCGCGCGACGAGCTGCGCTCTCTGCCATGGGCATCGGCTCCAGCTCGAACGGCAACCACGGCAACAAGCACCGCTCCCGGACGGAGAACATGGACCCCAAGGAGCGCCGTGAGGTGACCCGAACCCTCCACGCATCCTTCATGGATATGGATGTCGACGGCAACATCATCCCGAAGACACCGCAAGCTGCGATCATGGCAGCCACTGCGTACCTCGCGTCCCACCCACCTCCGGAGGGGGACCCGAAAAGAGCCATGCACAAGTCCGCACTCACCGGACTCGGACTCGTCAGAGCTGCGCTCCATCAAGAAGCTCCTACGGAGCCGAAAAATAAAGCTACGGTCAGATTCGACCGCAGCCCCACTCCTTCATCCGAAGAAGAGGACCATGACCTTCCTCGAAGGCACAAGAGCTCGCGTCATAGCAGCCGCGATTACGACGCCAGAGACGCGTTAACACAGCGCAAAATTGACAAAGCGCGAGCCAAGCGCGCATGCTCGTCTGAATCCGAGATAGACGAAGACGAAGGAGAACTTTGCAGAGCCCGGTGCTTCAGCAGATCTGTCCGACGGACACGGATGCCGTGAAATTTCAAGCTTAGCTCAACGACCACCTGTCATCCGTCAAGCTGCACGGTGGAAACAAGGAAACCGCCATGCAATGCCTTCAGCTGCAGCTGACAGGCGCAGCCCGGATCTAGCTTAGCAGCCTATCTTCAGGATCCATCCGAAGCTGGGAGGAGTTGGCTTATAGTTTCATCCGAAACTTCAAAGGCACCAGCAAGAGGCCCGCCTCGATCGAGGAGTTGCGAGCCTGTACTCAACGAACGGGCGAATCCATTTTCTCGTACTTACTGCGCTGGTCCAACACCAAGAACTCCGCGGCGCACATCTCCGAAGAAAGGGCCATCGACGCCTTCAAGGACGGCGTCAAGCGCCAGGACTTCAAGGAGGAACTTGGGCGCGTCAAGCCCAAGACACTCGACCACCTCATGGACATCGCCAACAGGTGGGCCGACGGCGAAGATTCTGTCCACCGGGCACAATCGGAGGAAGAGGACGATTACGACCGACGACGGGAACGCCGTAACAAGAGGAGACCGCGCGTCTACGACGATCGCAATGGACCCGACATGGTCGCGGCCGGCTACGCCGATCGCCGCAATGATGCCAACCGCAACATCGGCGGATACCGCGGAGGCAACTTCCGTGATGGAGGACGCCCAGCACAGTCATGGCAGCGTCGCGGTCGCGAAGATGGACCTCGGCATACGAAAAATTGTCGGGTCCATGCACCATCCACTTCTACATCGACAAGCAGTATGGTAAGAAGAAGGCAAGCCACATGATCAAGGACTGCCGCGAGTTCCAGAAGCTCAGCGAAAGCATGGTTCAGATGAGGCAGCAAGCTCCACTCCCTGGATTTGGGAACGCACCCGCACCAGGAGAGATAGCGCATGGAGCTCCTCCACCGCCACCTGTAGGAGGCCCGAACCAACCAGTCGCACCAGCACAAAACAACGCTGGGCAGGGGTATCCCCCGTCGAAAGGAGCACTGATGATCCAGAAGGGACGCCCCACGAATAGGGTGCAGAAGAAAATAACCCGTCAGATCAACCTGGCCGTGACAACTCCACCCGCCATCCCTGAGTACCTCAGCGTATTGGAGTCCTGCATCATGTTCAGCCGCTCGGATCACCCTTGCCAGATCCCTCGCCCAGGTCATGCTGCCCTGGTGCTGGAGGCACAGATCGGAGGTTTCGAGATGAGTCGCGTCTTCATGGATGGTGGCAGCGGCATCAACCTGATGTTCGCAAGTACTCTAGCAGCAATGCGGATCCCGCTGTGCAGCCTGGAACAGTCAGACACAATGTTCCACGGCATCGTCCAGGAAAGGGCATATTCCCTCTAGGAAAAATATGGCTCGATGTTATCTTGGGCAAGCCGGACAACTTTCGATGCGAGCGGCTCGAATTCGAAGTGGTGGACTGGCCATCACAATACCACGCCATCCTCGGGCGTGTAGCATTCGCAAGGTTCTTGGCTGTACCACACTACGCATACCTGCTACTCAAGATGCCAGGACCCAGGGGCGTCATCACGGTCCACGGGAGCTTCACCCGATCGGATCACTGCGACAGGGACTTCAACAGAATCTCCCAGTCATTCGGCATGCAGGAGGAGCTCGTAAGGCTCCGCGAGGTGACGGACAACGGGGCACCCCCAGTCGCACGACAAAACGCACCTGATATGTCTTTTGACTCCACCATCAACACAAAGAAGGTGCAGGTCCACCCGACGGATGCCTCCAAGACGGCGCTGATCGCTAACGATCTCAGCCCCGCATAGGAAAGCGCGCTCATCGAATTCCTCCGTGAGCGCTGGGAAATCTTCGCCTGGTGTCCTGCGGACATGCCAGGAGTTTCCAGGGAATTCGCCGAGCACGCACTAAACGTATTTCCTGACACCAAGCCTGTCAAGCAGTCCATCCGGAGACTGTCCGAACCACGGGCCGAAGCCATCGGGATGGAAATCAACAGACTACTCGCTGCAGACTTCATCAGAGAGATTAAAGAAAGCGAGTGGCTCGCCAATACAGTGATGGTCCCCAAAAAGGACACGAACATCCTGCGGATGTGCGTGGACTTCACGTCGCTGAACAAGCACTGCCCAAAGGATCACTTCCCTCTTCCTCAGATCGACCAGATCATCGATTCGACCGCAGGATGCGAGAAACTCTCTTTCCTCGATGCCTACTCAGGCTACAACCAGATTCGACTCAAGGTCGAAGACCAAGAGAAAACGGCGTTCATCATGCCGTTTGGAGTGTTCTGCTACAACACAATGCCTTTCGGGCTAAATAACGCAGGTGCCACGTACCGGCGGTGCATGCAGGCATGCTTGAAGGACCAGATCGGTCGCAATATCCAAGTCTATGTCGACGACATAGTCATCAAAACCAGGGAGGCGAGAACACTCATCGACGATCTTCGCGAGACGTTCAATAATCTTGACCACTACAGGATCAAGCTCAACCCCGAAAAGTGCGCCTTCGGCGTCCCATCGGGTCAACTGCTTGGCTACTTCATCTCCCAGCGGGGGATCGAGGCGAACCCAAAGAAAATACGGGCCATAATGGCCATGGAGAAACCAAAGAATCTCAAGGGTGTCCAGCAGCTCGCAGGGCGAATAGCGGCATTGAGCAGGTTCATCAGCCGTATGGGCGAGAAAGCCCTGCCATTCTACCAGCTACTACACAAGGCAGACAAATTCGAGTGGACACCCGAAGCGGACGACGCATTCGAATATCTGAAGCGGCTGCTCTCCACCTCGCCCGTCTTGGTTACGCCAAAGGAGTGCGAGCCCCTACTGCTGTACATAGCAGCCACACACCAGGTGGTAAGCACCGTGCTGGTGGTCGAGCGACCCGAAGAAGGCAAGACCCATGGGGTCCAACGCCCAATCTACTACCTCAGCGAGGTAGTGACGCCAACAAAGCAGAGGTACCCTCACTACCAGAAACTCGCCTACGGCGTGTTCATAACGGTTCATCGGTTGAGCCATTACTTCCAGGAGCACTAGGTGATGGTCGTCAACGAAGCACCCCTGAACAGCATCCTAAACAACCCAGAGGCCACAGGACATGTGGCCCTGTGGGGCATCGAGCTGTCACCCCTAGACATCGTCTACGAGAAGCGACTCGCAATCAAGTCTCAGGTCCTCCCGGACTTCCTTGTACACTGGATGGAGCTGCAGCTGCCAGACATCCCAGACACGTCGTAGTCATGGACGATGCATTTCGACGGCTCCAAGCGTGAAGCTGGAGCAGGAGCCGGGGTCATACTGACCTCCCCGCAGGGCGACAAGATGAAGTACGTCCTTCGAATGAAATTCCGAGCTTCCAACAACGAGGCCGAATACGAAGCCGTCATCCACGGCATGAGGATGGCAAAGATCTGCGGCGCAACGCGCCTAGTCATCTACGGTGACTCCAACCTCGTCGTCCAATAGAAGATGAATGAGTGCGACGCACACGCCGAAAACATGATCGCGTACCGCGCACTCTACTACTCACTCGAAGGAGAATTCGACGGCTGCGAGCTTCGGCACGTTGGAAGAGAAAGCAACGAGGAGGCCGACAGACTCGCCAACATCGGCTCCACCTGCGCAAGGGTGCCACCAGGTGTGTTCCTCGAACAGATCTGCGTTCCATCCATCAAGCGGAAATTCCCCAAGGGATCACCCGAAGAAACAGAACACTCGGGGGCTACGCTACCCGAAGGTCATGAAGGACCCAAAAAACTGGACACAGAGGTCGCCACGGTCAACCTGATGCAGGTCATGGCAGTCGAAGAAACTTGGACACGACCGTACCTCCAGTACTTGATAGACAGAGAACTACCTGATAGCCCGACAAATGCCCGGCGCATATCTCGCTGTTCAAAAGCCTTCACCATCATCAATGGCGAGCTGTACAAGCGTAGCATTTCGGGTGTACTACAAAGGTGTGTCACCATCGGTGACGGTAAAACCATACTTCAAGACATCCACGAGGGCATCTGCGGCCATCATGCAGGCAGTCGCTCCCTTGTCGCCAAAGCTCTACGAGCTAGATTCTACTGGCCAACGGCCATGAACGACGCAAAAGATATCGTCCGAAGATGCAAAGGGTGCCAAAGGTTCGCCGACAAACCACACGCACCCGGGTTAGAGCTCATGCCCATACCCTTGGCCTGGCCCTTCGCCCAATGGGGCCTCGACATGATCGGCAAACTGCCAAGGTCCTCGAAAGGAGGGCACGTCTACCTCCTAGTCACAGTCGACAAATTCACCAAGTGGATCGAAGCCATGCCGGTCACTAACCAAAAGGGCAAGACTGCCGTCAAGTTCTTTGAATCCATTGTCTACAGGTTCGGCGTACCGCATAGCATCATCACCGATAATGGATCGAACTTCATCTCCAAAGAATTCCAAGACTTCTGCGAAGGCCTCGGAATCAACATCACATACGCCTCTATGGCGCACCCGCAAACGAACGGGCAGGTGGAAAAGGCCAACGGCCTAATCGGCGCTGGCATCAAGAAGCGCCTCATGAGCCCACTCGAGCGACTCGCCGGAGCCTGGACGAAAGAGCTACCCTCTGTCCTATGGAGCCCGCGTACCACGCCAAACAGCTCCACCGTCTACACGCCGTTCTTCATGGTGCACGGAGCCGGAGCCGTGCTACCAGCTGAAGTACGCCACCAGGCCCCCCGGGTCGTCGCTTATAGCGAAGCCGAGTCCACGGCTGCACTCGAAGACGCCGTCGACACACTCGACGAAGCACGAGACATAGCAGCAGCTCGATCAGCGGTGTACCAGCAGAGTCTCCGCAACTACCACAGCCGACGGCTGCGCCCAAGGTCCTTCGTCGAAGGAGACCTCATCTTGCGACTCAAGCAAGAGCGACCGAAGAAATTCGAGTCACCATGGGAAGGACCCTACATCATCACCGAAGTCATCCCAGGTGGCGCCTATCGCCTCAAGCACGTGGAGTCTGAAGTCGCATACTCCAACCCATGGAACGTCGCACAACTGCGATGATTCTACCCCTAGCTACCTACCCCTTTACTTTCAATAAGGCTATTCAGCCAAGGCTACTCAACCGAACAATGTACCTCCTCTATTACGATATAAATAAAGCTAAGTGTCTCGCCCCAAAATTTTGTTTTCTATTCGCACTTTTACTCCATGCCACAAACACACTCGGGGGCTCCCCCCCACCTCACGATTTCATCGACTGAGGATAACACGTGTACACCTGAGTAGCTGACCACGTCAGGCTAACAAAAAAGACACGTATGCGAACAAAGCATTACGTGCTCAAACAACAACCAAACATTTATAACAAAGGGCAAAACACACTCAGTCAAATATATACAAATTTTACATCTATCTCTTTTACAGGTACTACCTACTCTAAAGAATAACCTGAGCACGTTGCTCAAACAGATCTACGATCTCTTCGGCATACTGCCTTACAGCAGCATAATGCGGACGCATATCCCACACACCACCATCCGGCCAAAGTGGCAGCCCAGCCGCCACAGCGGAGAGATCCACATCAGGATGATGCAGCCTAACAAGGGACAGCGCAGCCTTCACCCCTGCGACGAGCTGCTGCCGCACCAATTCCTTGACATGATGCACGTTCCGAAACTTCGACAGAAGACCAGAGAGGGTTGAAGGCGCAGCATCCAGCGGAAACATCACATGCAGAACCGACGCGAGTGAAATCTGCACCTGACGAAGCACCCGCGATACTTGGTGAACGCGATCCTGCAACATCGCAAGGACCATGGCACGGTCACGATCCATCCAGAAGAACCCGCCGGCTTCCATGTCCTGTTGAGTCAAGAAATTGACCCGAACAGCAACACGCTCCTTCTCCTCCCTTGGAGCAAGGTTAGCACCTGCAATACTTGCACAAAAGTAAGATGCAATGCCAGCAGGCGCATCCGAAGAAATGGGCAATAGATCGAAAAACTTACACTGAAGCTGCTCGGATAATCGAAGCAATTCCGCCATCAAGTACTCCTCTCTGGAAGCACCACGATCCGCCTTGGACTTCCAAATGTCGGCATGGCCACGCATCCCAAGCAACTCTTTCTCGAGACTACGAACACGGTCTCGAAGAAACGCAAGCTACGACGAATCATCCAAGGATGGCCGCAGCCGCGCTGCAGGCAAGGTGTCAACGGGATCAGCACCCGAAGAACCCTAGATCAACAGAAAGGCAAAGACATGAACACGTAGACGAAGGAGCACATAACTCAACAAATTCATTAAGTGCATCAAAAGCCACTACGTGGCACAAGGATTTGTTCATCAAAATAATTACAACAAAAGAGACTACAACTATCCTACAGCTACAGCGCCTAAGACGCGGCACCCTGAGTAGCCTCGGAGCCGGATTGCCTCACCTTGGCTTCCCCCTGCTGCCGTAGCGCATCCTCGGCCAGCAGATCAATCAGCTTCGGCCCATAACGCTTACAGCGAGCAGAATAGGTAGCGAAGGCTACCTCGGATCCATCAGCAGTCGTCGGCATCCGGGAAGTGACCTGGGGAAGGTCCAGCTCCGCTCCAGCCGCCAAGGCCATTGCCAGCCCGACGGATGCACCGATGCCCTTCTGCTTGCGCTTGTACGCCCCAGGTGCTTCGGCTGACAGCGCCTCCGCCAGAGCATCAACATCATCAAGGGACGCGCCCTTGGGGACAAGCTCCTTGTAGAAGCGCCCAAGGACCTCCTTGGCCTTGGCAAGCGAGTTGACGACGGTGCCGCAGCGATCTTCAACCGCCGAAGCAGCATCATCCAGAGCACTCCCGTGCTCCAGAGCACCGCGATCAAACTCGATGCCTGCGGCATCTAAAACAACAAGGAAGAAGAATGAACAACAGCACCGCAAAAGAAAGACAAGGAAATCAAAAGAGGACGGCGAAAATACTCACCCGAAACAGCCTTGGCAGCCGCCATAAGCTTGCCGACCACCTCTCTCTCACGCGAAGCCGTGGCGGTGGCAAGCTGCTCCTCGCGGTCCGTGGCCTCCCGCTGCAGGCGCTCCTTAGCCTCGGCCGTAGTGGCTAGCTCCAGCTCGAGGCGCTCCTTCGCACCAACGGCGACCTCGGCCTTCTTTTCCGCTTGACCGAGGCTCTTTTTGAGAGCATCAATCTCACAAAGGGAGGTTTGTGCTCCTCTTCATTCAAATAATACAAACATCGGATAACAGGACAAGAATACAAGAAGAAGCAAACATCAAGGCATAAAAGTACCTTGAAGCTGTTTGAGGCTGGCCTCCAGCGCCAGGTGCTGCTGCACCAGTCGTTTGGCATCCTGCACAGAAGGCTGCAGGAAAAAGACATACTAGTCAAGAGAAGGACTCGGGGGCT
The DNA here is from genome assembly GCA_916181665.1 of Avena sativa. NCBI lineage: Eukaryota > Viridiplantae > Streptophyta > Magnoliopsida > Poales > Poaceae > Avena > Avena sativa. Next base: position 499,584,066 of record OV702299.1, on the reverse strand, counting down.
ACGCCCAAAAGAAAGAGCATAAGCAAAATACACACACGAAAACGCTCGGGGGCTCCCCCCGAGACCTGAAGGAAGAACAAACAACAAAACTCCTTTACAGATGCTCGGGGGCTTCCCCCGTGGCAGGAAGCAGAACTACTCACATGATCCGATGGCGACTCCGAAGGTCCGCTTGCAGCCTTCTGAGGCGCAACCACCTGAGCCTCCTATGGAGAAGGTTCTAGAGCAGCGCCTTCAGAGGTAGCCACCGTCCGAGGAGGAGGAAACGCGATTTTCGACTCCCCCATCATCTCCCTAGCACCATCACTGGAGGAGTTGTTGGAGGAGTGGCTTCACAAGGAAAAATTAGCACAAGTACAAAGTAAACAGGCAAGGAAAAGCAGTGCAGGACTAAAGAAATTTACGAGTCAAGCTCGCTCAGGTTGAAGACAGGAGGGGTCCTCCGGATTTTCTTCTCCTCTTTCTTCTCTTCCTTCTTTTCTTCCTTCTTCCGCTTCGCCGGCGGGTGCGGTGCCACAGCCCGCACGGGAACGGCATAAATCGGAGAGGAAGAGCCTCCATGACCATCACTGTGACGTTCAAGACACAGCGAATTCCTAGGAGTCGGAGGAGTCGAGGCATCTGAAGACTCGCTGGAGCTCCGTGTCCGCTTGCGAGTGTGGTCCTCACTCGACTTGTTGGCCTCTTCAGCCGGAGATCGCGCCGATGGTAGCTCGGACATGGAATCCACCACCTCGTTATCTGGAGCATCCGGAAATACTTCGGGTAATGGAGGTGACATGCCCAGCACTTTGAAGTCCTGCACAAGAGAAGAAAATTTGTTAGCAAACAAGTACAAATACAATGCAGTCAAAAATAGCGCTACGCGCACGGATCTACACTTGTGGAATAGGAAGCGAAGCAGAAAATGGAGAAGTCAGCGACTACCTCGGGATATCCTCTCCAGCCTTGAACTTCAGCAGCGAACGAAGGGCCCTGTCGAGATCTCCCTGGGAGAATTTCTCAGCCGAAACCCTAGTCGGATCACGGCGGCCAGCATAAAGGAACATCGGGTGTGCCCTAGCCTAGAGTGGCTTCACCCGACGCTCAAGAAAAGTGTGGATGATATCCACACCGTTCACTTCCTTCTCCGGAATCAACTGGAGATCCTCCACTCAACGATAGAGAGCCTCTATCTCCGCTACCTCGCCATCCAAGATCTGGTTTTTCCAGGACCTCTTTGGCTTGATCTTTTGGGAGGGGTCGAAAGGAGCAAGACCAAAATCCTGTCCAGCCACTGTGGAGTCGCGGATATAAAACCATCTCCTCCGCCAGTACTGGACAGATTCGGACATGGAAAAAGGAAAGAAAAGCAGATTGGGTTTGAGGGAGATGATGCAACCCCCAATGGGATAAACACCATCCGAACCAGATTGCCTCTTCACGGAATAGAGTTTTCGGAAGAGGCCAAAGTGCGGCTCGATACCGAGCCAGCACTCGCAGAAAGTGATAAAACAGGCAATGTGAAGAAGAGAATTGGGGGAAAGATGATGCAATTAGACACCGTAAAGAAAAAGCAGTCCATGAAGGAAGTCGTGGACTGGGAAGGAAAATCCGCGAATAACGAAGGCCAGGAACATAAACTGAAACACAGCGGGGGGACGGGGGATTACCTCGTTGCCTGGGAGTTTTACGGCCTCCCTATCCTGCGGGATCAAGCCCCGCTCACGAAGCTTGCGGAGATCACTCTCTCGCGTATCCGATCGCCGCCAGCCACCATCGGTGACATGGGTAGCGGCGGCACTCTTCTTCCCTCCAGCAGCGCTGGTACCAACTGCAGAGGAGGACTTCTTTGGTTTTCCCATTGCGGTACGGCGGCGCTGGCGGTGAGGACGTAGGACGGAAGAAGGAAATGTCTGAGGATATTCCAGCGCGTAGCAAGAACTCTCAGCGAACAAGGGAGCAGTGAAACAAGAATGGCTGCGGTGAAATCAGACTAATGTTTTCCCCAATGATTATAAAGACGAAGACGATGCACGACAACCGTCCATCGAGAAGACCTAACGCCAACTACAGAATCTGGCCATACACGTGTCAGCATCGCAACGAACCGTCGCTAACACACCGTCTACTACGCGTGGAAATCGAGGCGACGCCGTAATTATCTCCACGCCGCGCGTGACCAGTCAATTCAAGGTCAGAAAGTGGGACCCATGTTCGTCCAGTCAAGTCATCTCTGGCGCAGCAGACGCTTGAGGTCACCGATCGTCAGCACTGATGTCATCAAAAGCTATACTAGCAACAATCACAATTTCTTCGGCTTCAAAACTAATAGTACTCAGCCGAATCTACGATTCGACTAATTACTCGGGGGATACTCCTATCAGGAGCGCTGGCCGCGCACTCGAAAAATGAACAACACGTTACATCACTGAACTGTTTCTTCGATCCCACGTTGAGTCTATGACTCCACTACGGACTCGGGGGCTACTCCCATAGGGAGGATGGATTTAAGCATCTGAAAAAATTTGTGTCCTACGGACCTGACACTGAATAACGGCTGAATTAAAGTCTCTGCTCGAGTCTACGACTCGAACAGACACTCGGGGGCTACTCCCATAGGGAGCGCTAGTCGCGCACCCTATAAAATTTCGACTGCAATCCTTCGGATCAGTACGCAAAAACTTTTCGGCAACTCTGCCCCAATTAAACGCTAAGTGAGTAGCATTCTCCTTGGCTACCCGAAACACCTCCGCGGTGATAAAATTCGGATGTTGTGTCTGCGATGCAAAGATAAGACCTACAGATATCATCTGATGGCCTGGTAACGCACATGACTGCGCTCTGCTAGTATAAACCCGTGCCAACAGGCGCGATGAAAAATCCCGACGGACGCGTTGGGTACATCAATTAAATTCACTGGAATTCCACTCCTCTAAGTCCTCCGCGGCCTGAGTCGAATTACGCCAGCATATGTTCCGGATTCGAGTCGAGGGACTCGAACCTGAAGAAGATCGTGTTGTTTTGTTCTAAGATAGTTAACTGACCCTGATCCGTCAGGAGAGTCAGGCACACGCATCAACAATCCCTACACATTCTTTTGAAAGACAGAGTTGCACCCGAAGGATTGAAGAGTTCTCAGCCGAATCAACGATTCGACTGAACACTCGGGGGCTACTGACATAGTTATACCCCGCGGGTACACGATCTCAGCATACCTGGTCCAGCCCAAGGAAGGCCCACGGAAAATATACGCCGGCCCATGAAGATTTTCGGGTGGCCAAGGCCCATGACGCCTTCGGATCCTTGGAGAGCAAGACTAGAGTAGATAGAAAATTCAAAGGGGTAAACCCTAGAACCTGTAACCGACTAGATCTGTGCCTGGGACCTGCCTAAGTCTATATAAAGTCCAGGAGGGCACGACCTAGGTCTCGCTCTCTCATACTTTCGCATACGCACCTCCACGCTAGATTGCATCTGTGCACCCCTGTAATCACCGGTTTCGTCGTAATCAAGAGCAGACAAGCAGGAGTAGGGTTTTCCCTCCGGGGGCCTGAACCTGGGTAAACCCCGTGTCCCGTATTGCTTGTTTGCTAACCGTTCCGTGATCTCCAGCATCCCCATCTTCTCCAAAACCCAAGTCCATAACAATGGGCATTGACGAGATCAAACCTCGTCAGCGACGCTTTCTAGTGAGCTACCTTGATTCGCTAACTCTCTTAAAATAGCATCCTAATGCAGATCTGATCAAAGGGAAGGAGGTGGTGTCGCAGGAGCGAGGTATGGACAGACCTGGGATGAGAAGCGTCGGGCAAGCAAAGAGGAAAGCGAGCTAGACACCCCCGGCGCAAGGACATGCCAAACTGAACGTAGATGGCTCTTTCACCCCAGATGGCGCAGTGGGCACAAGTATGATCCTGCGGGATAGCAAGGGGGACGTCATATTCTTGGCTTGCCGACAATTGTTCAACTGCGCGGACGCTGTAGAAGCGGAATTGGCAGCCCTTGAGGAAGGCCTCAACATGGCTCTCCACTGGACGCCGCTACCAATCGAGTAGAAACGAACTATGCGGAGGCGTGTCTGTTGATTGGGGAGAAGACACCCGATACCTCCATGTACTCCACACGAGTAAGGGGGATTAGAGAGTTGATGAGGGAGAGAGTTACCACCATTGCTAGAATTAGCAGAGATGCAAATATTGTAAGTCATGAACTAGCTAAGTATGGTAGAGGAGAACCTAGAACGGCGGTATGGTTGAGCAACTTTCCACAAGAAGTTTGCCGATACATTACTGCAGATTGTAACCCTATCATTTCTTAAATAAAAACTCTCTTTCCTGGCAAAAAAAAACAACAATTGTGTCCGGCCATGTTTTGCTGCTCAGCCCGTTTTGTTGCTTGTTGGGCATGTTTTGGCTGTTTTGTTGTTGTGGGCTTTTCTACGTTAATCATATTTTCTTTTTTGCAAACGCTAATATGATTTTGATTTGCTTTTTTAGTTGTTTTGGTATTTACTGATGGGAATGATCAATCAGATTTCCAGTATGTATGTATGCTTTAGGACTTTTTATGAAGAAACTATGAAAAATTTGCATATGTACGTGTAATTGAAACCCCGTGGCATTGTTTTCCTTTTGACTCTGCTAATATTATTTTTATATGGGATCGCATATCTATATATAATTGCGTACATGTCTATAAGTAGCATATATGGATGCAAACTTTTTTATATGTAATTGCACATGTACGTGTAAATGTGTACATGTGTGTACTGAATCATTTTTATGATTTTAGTTTTTTTTGTCACGTAGAAGTCAAGTTAGAAGCACATACGTTTTCTAGATCTCGGCTGTCTGATATAAACTTGTCTGTTTTTTCTCTCGTAGTCCTTTTTTACTTGACGTTTAATATATAAAATTTATTTTTGTTATATATATGTGGGTTATATAACTAAACCGGCAAGTCAAGTCTTGAGATTGACGTAATTATCACAGACACAGACGTGTCTGCTATCGATGGGAACGCCTCCTTCCATCCTGTCTTTATAAGACAACTAGTGTCAAACCGGGGTATGAGCTGAGGTACAACCACACTCCTAATTTGAGAGCACGTTTTGTAAAACGTTTCCCCGTTTATGATCCAGTGTGTATGCGCATCCACTCGTCTGACCGCGACTTCACTCTTTATTATGACATGCCAACTACGATGAGCTCAGTGTTGCACACTTGGATGGCCTCAGCTAGTGAAAATTTGGAACCTGTAATTACCAGACATTGAAGCTCAGACATTTTTCCAGGTCTCTTGTGATGGAATAACCACCGCCAATCATATCGACCACTCAGTTCGTGCTTTAGTCTCAAAGAAGTAGCTGGAGCAATGTCGCTGGAATTTCTACCATACTTCCATACATACTGCCTTCTGAAGACCGATCGATGACAGCAGTAGCTAAAAGAGAGCTCGAGCTATAGGAGTTTGACGGTTGACTGTGTTCATGGTAGTAGTATCAATTGCACTGATGTGCACCCACCAACTGACCGGCCAGGCCATCCTCCACTCCTTTACGGCCCCTTTCTCACACGTTTTGCTGCTCCGTGCTCCGAAAAGCTTAGCCACCGGTGTTCCACATCGTACTACTCCTATTTCTGATCATGACAGACGATCTTTCTGAGTTTCCTTGCCCAGCTAGCGATAGAACTTGGCCCTCCATGAGAATTTCAAAAGGTTTCACGTACGTGGATTTTCATTATCCACAATTTGGGATCCTTGATAAAATTAACACCCTGCCGTACTACATAGCTATATTTCGCCTTTAAGCTATACAGTATATGAGAGACCACGCCCCCCTTCTGCTATAAGGGTGTGTCTCCTCCAGCAGAAAGCCATCCTTCAAGTTTGAAGAATTCTGGCTGCGAATGCATGGATTCAAAGAAACGGTTTCTGATGCCTGGAATAAGATTGTCTTCGACCTGGACCCCATTCGCAGAATCCACAATAAGCTCTCCCGCACCGCCAAGGCGCTTAAATTATGGCAACGTACCTGCATCGGAGATCTAAGGAAGCAAATTGCCATGGCCAAGGAAATCATTTGGCAGATCGACCTCGCAGAAGAATCACAGCCACTTTCGGATGACGAGCGTGAGCTACGGTGTCGGCTAAAATCCTCCTACGTGGGGTTGCTCGCCATCCAAAAGATCAAGCTTCGCCAAAGATCGAGACTGGCCTGGATCCGTTTAGGAGACGCAAATACAAAGCTCTTCCACGCCAGAGCCAACGGAAGGAGACGCAGGGTCTACATCCAATCTCTTGCTACGGCTACCGGCACAACGATCACGACAAAAGACAAGGAGGAGGCTTTGCTTCAACATTTCAGGACACAGCTTGGCTCTACGGCCCCTAGGCAGGTTTGCCTAGATTGGGAAGGGCTTGGGTACACTCCGCGAGACCTCTCCGATTTGGACGCCCCCTTCGACCACCAGGAAATAAAGGAGGCGGTCTTCTCCCTGCCCTCGGTCAAGGCGCCGGGCCCCGATGGATTCATAGGAGCCTTTTTCAAATCTTGCTGGGACATCATCCATGCTGACGTCATCAATGCAATCTCCCACATGTCCAAGCTCCGAGCCAACTGTGTCCACCTTGTCAACTCGGCCAACATCATCCTAATCCCCAAGAAGCCCGATGCGCAGTCGGTGGGTGACTTCAGACCCATCAGTCTCATTCACAGTCTCTCAAAAATTTTCTCCAAGCTTCTCGCCAACCGGCTGGCTCCTATCTTACCGGACATTGTATCTCACTGCCAAAGCGCATTTGTCAAGAAAAGAAGCATCCACGACAACTTTATGCACGTGCAAAACCTCATCAAAGAGCTTCACTCCTCTAAGACCCCGAGCCTTTTTCTGAAACTAGACATCTCCAAAGCTTTCGACTCGGTGGGCTGGGCCTACCTGATCGAAGTTTTGACCGCCATCGGTTTTGGCCCCATGTGGAGAGACTAGGTTTGTTTAACCCTAGCTTCTGCATCCTCTCGGATCCTGCTAAATGGGGACCCAGGCATGGCCTTTTGGCATCGCAGAGGACTATGACAAGGCGACCCGCTATCCCTAATGCTTTTCATCCTGGCCATCGACCCCCTGCAGCGCATCCTATCTGTGGCCACTACTAATGGGATTCTGAGGCCCATACGCTCAAGATCGACCAGATGTCGGATCTCTCTCTACGCTGACGACGCTGGAATTTTTGTCAACCCTACCAAAGAGGAGCTAACTGCCATCAAAGCCATCCTCGACTCCTTCAGAAAAGCAAGCGGTCTGGTGACCAACATGGAGAAAACTGAGATCTTCCCGGTGCAATGCGGACAGATAGACCTTGACGAAGTTCTCGCAGCCTTCCCTGCAAGGCTTGCCGTCTTTTCGGGGAAATACCTAGGCCTACGTCTTCACTTCCGCAGGCTTCACAAAGTCGATTACGAGCCCCTATTCGATAGGATCGCCGGAAAGCTCCCGGGATGGTACGGGAAAAACATAGCACGTCCTGGCAGGATCACCCTGGCGAAGTCGGTGCTTTTGGCCACTGCAACCTACCACTCCACAACCATTCCCCTTCCAAATGGGCCCGCAAGGATTACAAAGATCGTCCGAAACTTTATTTGGGCTGGCGACGAGGGCGAGCATGCCGCGCACGGAAAAGCGCTTGTAAACTAGAAGACTGTCTGTAGGCCTAAGGCCTTGGGAGGCCTCGGGATGCCAGACCTCGCCCGCACCGGGAGGGATCTTAGACTGCGCTGGCCTTGGCTACAATGGACTGACCCCGCACGCACCTGGAACGGATCTAAACTACCCTGCAGTGCGGCTGACATGGACCTGTTTAGGGCATGCACGAAAATTTCGATTGGGAACGGGAATACTACATCATTCTGGCATGACAATTGGTGTGGCCTCGAGCCACTCAAACAATGGGCCCCTGACCTCTACAGCATCGCCACCAGGAAAAGAAGATCGGTTTCTATGGAGTTCTCCCGGGGAAAATGGATCCGCTCGGTCGCGAGCCTTCACTCCCCTATCCAGCTTGCTCAATACCTTGCGATATGGGACATCGTCCAAGACACCCAGCTCGTACCTCATCAGCCGGACTCCATCACCTGGACTCTGACTACTGATGGTATATACACTGCCAGCTCGGCCTACCATGCTCAATTCAACGGATGTTTCCCCAGATTCAAGGCCGAGAAAATATGGTCTGCGCACGCCGAACCGAAGTGCAAGCTCTTCTCTGGTTGGCGCTTCACGGGAAACTGCTCACTGTTGATATGCTGGCAATCAGAGGATGGCCAAACGACCCAACTTGTCAGCTTTGCTGCTCTACCCTGGAATCCGCCGTCCACTTTTGCAAGGACTGTCCCTTCACAACTGTTGTTTGGCATACAACGCAAGCCTAGGATAATGATCACGTGGGCGACCATGGCCAAACGTTCGACTCCACCTCGGAATGGTGGGACGACCTGATCAAAGGAAAGCCCAAGACGGAACAAAACCGCCTCAGCGGTCGCATGCTTTACGTTCTGTGGAACGCCTGGAAAGAACGGAACAGACGAATCTTCATGGGCCGGCGCATGGCATATGTCAAAGTGGCCTCCATTGCCAGAGACGACATTCTTCAACGTTCGGCTGCTTTTGCTAGGCTTGGGCCGGCCATCCCAGCCGAGCCAGACTAGACTTATATTTTTCGTTCTTGTCTTGGTGATTTTTGACATGTTTACACCTTAAATTAAACATGTCATTCTGTATCAGATCCTATATTCCCCCTACTAATAGAAAAGTCAGAGCTCCCGCCGGTTGCTCTAAAAAAAGTATACGAGAGAAAAGGCTGCCAACTGCCACTACCCACGGAATGGGTAGTCACATCACTTGCACACATTATAGCTATCTCTATTGTAAGTACAGTACAATTTTTTTCTTCAGTATACACAGTTTTTGTCTCGATGGGATCAGTATACATATTGAATTTTCATTAACACATACTCCTTCCATTTCGAATTATAAGGTGTTTTAGGTCTAAAGGTTCACTTCGAATCTACAGACTAAAAGGTGTCTAAATATATTAATTTTACATAGCTAAACTGCCTTATATATTTTAAAACAGAGGGAGTACAACTCATAAAACGTTCACCTCTAGCCACTCTACATAACATGACATGCGCACGCTAGCACAAAACCGAGAGAGTTCGTGCGTAGAGTTAGGGTTTTGTAGTTAAAGACGGACGGACAATAAACATATACTCCCATCGCTTGGTTTTATCTGCAAAGCAGATTAAAACCGATATAACAATAACATATCCTAATCGGTCTAAATAGAAAACCGACTATACGGCAATGTAGAGTCGGTTTGTTTTTCAACCTGACTTGGCTAATTTTATTTTTTGGAGGCTGGTCATTTATAAAAGAGTGAAATCCATTTTTTACCCTCTACTTGTGCATTTATGACACTAATTATCCTATGTAGTGAAAATTTATCTAAATTACCATGTTCGTAAACTTTAAACCCTCATTTTCTGATGTATGTCTATTGGGCAAGGTGCAAGGTGTCGATTGAACCTCGAAATTATCAAGATGGCAACAAAGAATAGAATATTTATCAGATAATGATAGATATGATCGGCAACGACGTCCTCCGATCTTGACATATTTTGTTGCGGCGCATCGTCCTAACATGTCGGCCTTATCCATGAACACGTGTTGAATGCCAAAACACGGCAAAATCATGCTCAGAATTTTCTTAAATGGGACATTCGGGTACAATTTCTACTAAAAGGGGTAATTAGTGTCTCAAATGTATAAATAGAGGGTAAAAAGTGGAATTCATTCTTTATAAAAACCTATTATATATAGGTTAATCCAGAGTTGCTTCACCCCCCGCTTGGGCGACCGAGGTGGCCCCTCACCCCGCCGCCACCCACCTCCCCCTCTCCTCCTCCCCCCGCTGCCGCCGGTGAGCGCCGTCCGACAAAGTCCGCGCGGTGCCGGCGGCGGCGGGCTCTACCCAGCTCGGCGCCTTGGCTTCTTTGCGGGAGGAAGCGCGGCGGTGTCTGCTGTAGGCGATTGTCAGCTCGACCGGCGGCGGCACGGGCGGCGCGCGGCCTCTGGGCGGCGTGAGCGGGCCCTCCTGGCGACAACATAGGCTCTGTCGACGCCGAGCTCTAGAGGAACTGCTGCGGCGCGACGGAGTGTGTCTGGCGGCGGCGTTCAGCGGCATGGCTTCTGTGGCAACGACGGTGGTGGGTGCGACTCGGGTGCAGCTCACCGGCGACATGGTGTGGACTAGATGCAGCAACATGGCGGCGGTTCCGACGGCCCTTGATCTGGGTCTGATCCGGGCCTAGCCGGGCTAGATCTGGGCCTAGCTGGGCCTGATCTCGGCCTTGGAACTGCTGCTCGCCTGGACGGCACTCACCGCAAGGTGATGGAGGGAAGATCCCCTTCCCTAGTCTACCGTGAGCTCGATGGCTGCAAGTCCGAATCTTGACCTTCACCGGCACTCTCGACAGTTGTGCATTGTGGCGGTGGCCGGAGCCTTGGCTCGAGTGCGTGGAAGACGGGGCGGCAGCCCTCGAAGGTGGTTTGCGCGGCCGTTCCTTCGGCCATGGGGTGGCGAGGTTCGGACGTTGTTCCTCAGACTGACAGCGGTCCGGCTAGCCTGGGTGGTCTCAGTGGCGACGGTGATGCTGCTTGGCGGCGGGGATTTGTCAAGGTGGCGGATCCACTGGTGGAGGGAGGAGTTGAGCTTGGGGCTAGGGGAGGCGTGTGCGGAGGCACCCTTGCTGCAGTGCGGCGGCAGGACTTTACGAGCCTTGACGGGCTCGGCCGGCCGAGGAGGCCTGGTATGGCCGGCTGTCGAATACGGTCGGCTATCGCCTTCGGGCGGTGAAGATTGTTCTCTCCCGCGTGCTGATGCCATACCTATCCTCGCTGATGGCCCCGCTCTCTCGCTCCTACCGGCCTTGTTCTATGTTCCACGGTGTGACGGCGGTGAAGACCTCAAGATCGTGTGGGCGCGTGCATGTGATTGACAATCTTGGTGGAGCAATACGAAGCGTCCTGGAGGGTCGCTGGAGGGATCGAGAGAAATCTTTGTCGCTTTGACACTGGCACGGTGACGCCTCTAGGTATCGCCGTCCTTCCTGAAGGGCGCTAGGGGCATCTCCTCCGCGCCTCCCGTGGCGTACCGGGGGAAACTTTAGGACTTGTCCGGGCAGCAGTGTCATCATCGCACTCCCCTTCTTGGAGGTGCTGTTTTGGTACGCGGCGCTTTGGATTGCTAACGGTGTGGTGGTACTTCTTTGGTGGGCGCGGTTGCGAATTTTCTCTGTTTCTTCACTCCGTTGTTGTTGGCTTTGTTTTCTTTTCATTTTTTTTTTGGCCAGCCTGTTCGGTCCCTGTCTCGTGTTGGTCCTTTAGGCGTTGTGATGTCTGGTCCAGCAGCGGTGTCACATGTGTGCTTTATTTATAAAGCGGGACGAAAGCCTATTTCAAGTGACAGAGTTGCTTCACCCAAAATACTGACTTGGAAATGTTTATTTTGGCAACCAATCCTTTGCTAATCTGGCTATAGCTTTTTTTTTTAAAAAACTAAATCTGGCTATAGCTTAATTTCTCATGGATATGGCTTTTCCACAATTTGGGTAACTCAGAACCCTTGATAAAACTATTGTTCAGCCGTACGTTGCTATATTCCGTCTTGTCTTTTAAGATCGACCACGTATGAAAAGGAACGACGACAGCCAACCACCAACCCAATAAGTAATCACACGGCACATGCCCAAATTGTAGCTAGATTTAGAACGAAGCTCAACTCCTTTTTGTCGGGCAAGCCGAGCTTTTATAGAAACATCCTACAATTGATAAAAACCTGGTCTGGTATCTCTACGTAACATATACCGTATAGGAGTATAACACACGTACGATATAATGTACGTACAAACGGTAAAAACACCCGAAGGGTGGACACTCTTAACTCGTTTTTCGTGTCCTTTCTGGGATCTCACCACCACAAGGTCAGCAATTGGAACCCCTTTTTCTTCCACCCGATCGATGAGTATCTGTCTTCTTACTTGGGAGTGAAGAAGAAGGCTACCTAGCTAGTAGTGAGCTAATCATGCACTCACTCAACGAATCATGCACCACACACATAGTCAAGCATTTGACTCCGACAGAAATGGGGTTGGTACTACTACGTACTTGGTTGTTAATTGGCACACGGCTGGGCTACGTGTCCTGTGTCCAGTCCAGAGGGCCATGAAGAAGCGCATTGTCCAACCAGGCTGTAGGAATGAACTGCCCTCGCTCGTTCTTCTTCCAAAGTTCCACCTGGTCGTGATCAACCCAATACTATCTGCCTACCCTAGCTACCTGCTCCTCTTCATGGTTTACAGCCTTTTTTAGCTCCACCTAGTTATACTACTAGTACACTAGCTAAATCGTGGAATTAACTTGTAAAAAAGGTTTGTCGATCAACATAGTACTAATTTCAAGGTTCTGGCTTGCCTAACACTAGTACACACATATGAGGCGTATTTTCGAAAGAAGAAAAGGGTACACAAAACCGGCCGTGTTATGCACAAAACTGGTGACATGCATGATCATGCATGGCGCCATTGGTGGGTGCATGTACTCGCAATGTACGTACGCAAGGCTAGCACATCAGTCGTGAGGTCCCAGTGCTGACTGCAGGGCCAGCTCAAGCGCACGCAAGACACGGGGTGGGTACCATGATGGAGGTCAAAGTTAGCCGGCCGGCTCAAATGTCGCTGGACAAAACATCCAGAATTCCAGATCTCAAGGCACCAGAAAGGGCAGCAGCGATAGATGCCCGGCCGTATTTCACATGGTATACGCACGGTATATATACGACAGCTTAGAGGCAACAACCAGCACGTGTGGTACTAGCTAGGTCTTGATATTACACATAGGACATGTATGTAGACATGTATATATGGACCAGGTGCCGCCCTGCCCAACTCCAATATCTTCTAGAATACAGCCCAACTCCAATATTGTTATACTCTGTCCCAAATTGTTTGTCGTAGATTTAGGCGAAATGTTTGCCTAAAATCTGTGTACGGTTAATTTGGGTCAGAGGTAACTTTTTCTTTTTTACATTCCCAACTCAAATATATTTCCCATGGCTTTATAGAGCGAGGCCGGGTGCTGCCGGGGTAATTAACCGCCAATAATTAACCCCGACGCGAACGTGCCAGCATGCATCATGCAGAGAGTATACATGCGCAACTGTCTGCATGTGGACTTCCATTAACGGCACGCTTAGCGTAGCATGCATCAGAAATCGCGAGGCAGGCGAGCTCGTGGGCGAACAGCTTCCTGAACTGATCCGGCATGGTCTCCGACTCCAGCGACAGCACCACCGCCAGCGCGCCGACGAGACCTTCCCGCCCGGCGCGTTCATCATCACGTAGACGAAGCCGCTGTAATACATGAGCGCCGGCCCCATGAAGGCGGGCGCGCACCACCCAAAGTCCGCCTCCGACAGCGACATCCCCTTCCCCATCCAGCTGATGGCGCGGAGGTGCGCGCGCGCGCGAGATGCCGCTCCGTGGCAGGTCCATCGCGGTGAAGTTTGGATATGAAAGTGCAGTGTAGTACTTCCATTCTAGTCAGTGGACTAACATGTCCTTAAACTTATGTAGGTTATGAAAACCCATTGGCATGGCATCTATCGAGTTAGGCAACTCACAGGTTTCAAAAAAGGTGTTCTGCAACTACTGCTAGATCTGCGTCTCATTGGTGATATATCCTATCAGGAGGCAAAAAGTCTTCCACCGACTCTTCTGAAACCACAAGCAAAACAGGACTCTCTGCCAAACACCCTCAGCTTTAGGTTTTTACCATCAAGATATGTAGTTGTTCAATACCACCAGACCAGAGAAACAAAAAGGAGAGATGGAGATCATGTGTACGTACGTTTAACGTAAAATAACTCTTCAAGCGGAAGAAAATGTATTTTGTTTCTATTCACCCTGCAGTGTCATATGAAATGAACGAAGGGAGAAATTTAGCAACACGTTTGCACAGGACCATTTGCAAGAAGAATATAACTTCCAACTTCGACTTGTCAATTTTACTTCTCATGAAAATAGCAAGTTAACTCAAAGAATTTATCACATGGGCAATTCATTAGAACTTGCCACCACCCCCTTAAATAGCTAAGGATTCCATGAAAATGTTGTCAAATAGAGTAAATAGCTACTGAACAGAAGACACAGTGGAGCATTCAACTGGCAAAAACAGCACTTTCTATACAACATCTTAGGTTCTAAAGCGAATATGAGAAACATAACATCTAAGCACAAGAACTTACAGTTCAAAAGTAAAAAAAAGTAGATGCACAGAATGTTTCTTGATGAGCAATCCATTTTCTTTCTGCAACAATGGATGTTCCATTACAAACGTAAATCAAATCTGAAAGTGGCACAGAATATCACTGCGCATTAGTAGCATTCAAAAATTTGACTGATTTAAGAATAGACACTGCTCATGCTTCCTTACTTTTCACGCTCCACTTTAGGATCACTTGTCCTCACAATGAGAATAATTATGGATAGTATCAACACACAAATACTCTCTTCTGAATATTTTAGCGCGATTTGTAGAAAAGCAGTGAAGAATGAAGGCCAGAATGTAGAAGGAAGAAGAATATTTCCAATGTGAATTCCATCTTCACTTCTTACTAGAATCTCCATGCCAGGTGCATTCAACAACGTATTATGCAGTAGCTAACCTGAAGAAGAACATGTTGCCAAAACTAAAAAATGACGGTGTACAAGACTTGAGTGCAATCAAAGAGGAAATAATCTTCATCTATTTCAGAGAGGAGACAAACTGAATTCTAAGGCTAAGATGGAAACTGATTTGAGAGGAAACAATCTTCATCTATTTCTACAGTACTAGTTTCAGAAGACAAATCTCTGAATTCTAAGGCTCAAATGGATGTCTCAAAAAGAAGCTTCCCAATCCAATTGCAATAATGACAAGAATTAATCCCAAATTAGGAACCTATGGTTTCTTGCAAATTGCAATACCTGGTCAAGATGAAGCTCATGGCCTTGGGCTACCCGGCGAGATCGAGCGCAAGTTGGGGTCTCAGCGCGGTTGCGGCGGTGGAGGCGCAGCAGCCGGTGTTAGACTTAATCTTGTCGTTAAGAAAATCATTAGTATTGCATTAGGGAAGAGTGCATGATGGAGTTTGCATGTGTGAGTTTGTTAGTTAGTTCCTTGAGAAAAGGTCTTAGAGTTAGTTGGATGACCAGGTCGTGTCCTGCCTAGAATGATTCTAGGAGGAAGAAGTGGTCAGCTTAGCTAGTGCGTGAGTGCATGAGTGGAGTTAGTGGCCGGTCATTTAGTGGCTAGCTGGTCCAGAGTCCCTTGTATAAATATGGCATTCAGTTAATGAGAAAAGGAGTTGTGAGCGGCACCACCAAAATGTAGTATGCGTATTCACCAGGGAAGAATGTTTCTTGGCAAAGCCTTGTCCTTCTTCCTTGGTTATGTGTGTGCGTGTGTTGTTCTTGTGTTGGAGAAACAATAGAGAGTTGAGAGGTAGAAGAAGAGGGGCTGCTAGATGCAGCCCCAACATTTGGTATCGAAGCAAGAAGATCCTAAAGGCCGACGGCAACGGCGAGCTGGCGTTGGCGGTGCGAAGCCGCTGCAGCGCGCCAGACTCCATGCGAGGTGGAGGTCGCCGGCGCGAGGTGGAGCTCACCGGCGGTGTGATGCCGCTAGCAGCTGAGCGCGGTGTGATGCCACGAGGAGGTGACTGCGGTGCGATGCCGCGAGGAGAAGATCCAAGGGCCAAGGCGGCGGCGTCCAGGTCGGCCCGATGGCGTGGGCGTCCGCGTACGTCGATCCGGAGCTGCATGGGGCACCGGCAAGAAGCCGGGGGCAGCACCATGCGCCCAGAACATGGCGGTGGCAGTGCAGCCACAGTGGCCCGGCGACACAGTCGGCCACGCACAAACGGCAGGCTCCATGAGATGTGGAGGTCACAGTGGCGGTAGACTCCATGAGATGTGGAGGCTCCAGGTGGTGGCATACTCCGTGAGATGCGGAGTCCATTGTAGGTGTCGAAGACTGGTGTTGCAGGAAAAGGTACGTGTGAAGCGAAATTGGTTGTGATGGCAGGAGGAGTCCGCTGCCTATGGCAAGGTGGCAGTTCAGTCGGCGTTGTGAAGGCGCTGTCAACATGGAGACGTCATTGCGTGTGGCAAGATTTTTCGGGTGATATGCATCAAGATTTGGCGAGTTAGCATGACAAGATTAGGGGGGTGAATGTTAGATTTAATCTTGTCATTAAGAAAATTATTAGTATTGCATTAGGGAAGAGTGCACGATGGAGTTTGCATGTGTGAGTTTGTTAGTTAGTTCCTTGAGAAAAGGTCTTAGAGTTAGTTGGATGGTCAGGTCGTGTCCTGCCTAGAATGATTCTAGGAGAAAGAAGTGGTCAGCTTAGCTAGTGCGTGAGTGCATGAGTGGAGTTAGTGGCCGGTCATTTAGTGGCTAGCTGGTTCAGAGTCCCTTGTATAAATATGGCATTCAGTTAATGAGAAAAGGAGCTATGAGCGGTACCACCAAAATGTAGTCTGCGTTTTCACCAGGGAAGAATGTTTCTTGGCAAAGCCTTGTCCTTCTTCATTGGCTGTGTGTGTGCGTGTGTTGTTCTTGTGTTAGAGAAACAAGAGAGAGTTGAGAGGTAGAAGAAGAGGGGATGCTAGATGCAGCCCCAACAGCCGGCATCGCACCTGACCGCAAGCGGGTGTCCCCTTCCGGTACTCTTCCCAGCGGGTGGTGCCTTCTCCCCGAGCGCAGCCGCTTCCTTCTGCGTTGCGGCCGGCCCCAAGGACCGTCTTTTCTTGCCTGACGCAGCGGCATCGCTGCAGATGCGGCGTAAGCGGGGGAGTGGACCGGGAGGAGGGAGGTGAGCTGCGCGGTGTTGGAGATATGCCCTAGAGGCAATAATAAATATAGTTATTATTATATCTTTGTGTTTATGATAAATGTTTACATTCATGCTATAATAGTATGAACAAGGAAACATTAATACTTGTGTGATTTGTAAACTAAAATAGAGTCCCTAGTAAAGCCTCTTTATAATACTAGCTTGTTGGTTAATAAATGATTGGTGTTTCCCTATCATGAACATTGAGATGTTATTAACAATAAGATCATATCGTTAGGAGAATGATATGGTGGACATACTCCTATAGATAAGCGTAGCATAAAGATCAAGTCATTTTAATAGTTCGATTGCTATATGCTTTCTGATACATAGTAACCTAATTCCTTCGACCATGACATCATGCATATCACCTTTACCGGATGGATGCTTTCATGACATCAAACACCACACCGTAACTGGGTGGCTATAAAGGTGGCATTGAGTGTTCGAAAAGTATTGGTTGAGACACATGGATCAAGAGTGGGATTTGTCCATCCATATGACGGATAGATATACTCTGGGCCCTCTCGGTGGAATGTCATCCAATTAGCTTGCAAGCATGTGACTGGCTCACAAGGGATCACATGTCACGAGAACGAGAAAAGAGTACTTACCAGTAACGAGGTTGAACTAGGTATGCAGAGATACCGACGATCATAACCTCGGATAAGTAAACTATCGTGAGACAAAGGGAAATTGGTATCGTATGTAAGTGGTTCATTCGATCGCAAAGTAATCGTAGAAATATGTGGGAGCCATATGAATTTCCAGATTCCTCTATTGGTTATTGTTCGGAGAAGTGTCTCGATCATGTCCGCATATTTCACGAACCGTAGGGAGACACACTTAAGGATTCGACGTTGTTTGAGTAGTTATGGAATGATGAGTAAGAGACCAAATGTTGTTAGGAGTCCCGGATGGGATCCGGGATATCATGAGGAGATCCGGAATGGTCCGGAGAATAAGATTCATATAAGGAAAGTCCTGTTTCGGGGTTGGAGAATGGTTCCAGTGTTTTCATCGGGAATGTTCTAGAAGGTTCCGGAATGTCCAGCACTCCGAAGGGGAAGGGTACATGAATGTGTCATACCAAGTTGGAATGATTGCATCATGTACTAGGTGTCATCGCTGAACAAAATAAAGGGTTTAATCAAATCCTAGTTTGAAAAGTCAAACGCTAATTTGAAAAGTCAAACGACTATTTTGGGAAGTGGAGGGGAAGGTGGAAACCGAGTTGGGGAGGAGTTCCTCCCCTCCACCGCCGGCTCCCTTGGGAAACCGAGTTGGGGAGGGACTCCCCTCCCCTGGCGCGCCCCCTCCACCTATATAAGGAGGGGCAGGGTTGCCCCTCCTAGGCCCTGAACACCTCCACCCGCAAACCCTAGCCCTAAGCCGCCGGCCCTCCTGCAGCCGCCGCCGCCTAGCTAACCCTAGACGCCGGCCAAGCCTCCTCCTTGGTGTGTCTAAACCCTAGATAGCCGAGGATCTCTCTCATAGTCCACCATACTCGCTCCGGCTTAAGGCGAAGCCCTACGAGATCTCCCCTCTACTTCCGGTACCACGCCGTTGTGCTGCCGGAATCACGAGGAGAGTGTTACAACCTCCGCTGCCTGCTGGAACAAGGGAGAGGAAGGTCTTCGTCGAGTACCGAACGTGTGACCGACTGCGGGAGCGCTGCCGGAACGCAGCGCCGGAAGGATCGTCTACGCGATCTTGAGATCGGGAAGAGTACGACTACATCACCCACGAGAATCCGCTCTCGTTAAACACTTTGGAATCTTCGAGGGTGAGTTATTACATCGACTCGTTGCTACAATCTAGTAGATAGATCTTGGCTTGTTTGTTTGTATGCGATAGAAAAATTTTGTTTTCCATGCTACGAAACCCTACACGCGGCGCAGGAGAAGTGAGCGGCGGAGCAAGCGGGAGGGGAGCGGCGGGGCAGGCGGGAGCGACGAAGCAGTTCGGGCAAGGGAGCGACGGACCAACGCGGGCAAGAGAGCGGATGTCGCGGAGGAAGATGGAGATGGGACTGTAGCTTTAGTCAGGAAAAGAAGGAGGTTGTTTCTGCAAAACGTCGGTCACGTACAGTGATTCAGGTCGGAGGGAGTAACTTTTTTGAGTAGAAGTTGTTTGATCCATTGGAGTAGAAGTTGTACCCTAGTGTATGCAAAACTCAGAAATACTTCGGGGGGGTTTCATAGTCGGTTTTACTACCTTCGCCATGTTGTAGATTTGTTTAAATTCGAATGTATTTAACACTATTTAGCACTCCCTCTTGTAGAAATCTAGGTTGTGTGGGTTGGAACGGTTGTACCCTTTGGGTTGCCGGCTACGTGTTTATATACATGGGAAGAGCCTCCGTGGTGGCGTGTACAAGAAGGATATGTATTGGGATAGAGTACTACTCTATACCCAATACGTATGATAGACATAACTCTAATACTCCCCCTTAATCTAGACCTTGGGAGAGGTTTAGATTACGCTTAAACTCATCTAATTTTTTTACATAGAGTTTTGGTAAAACCATATGCAATCTGATCCTTGCTAGAGATGAACCTGACATCAAGTTGCTTGCTAGCAACTCGTTCTCGAA
The DNA here is from genome assembly GCA_916181665.1 of Avena sativa. Classification (NCBI taxonomy): domain Eukaryota; kingdom Viridiplantae; phylum Streptophyta; class Magnoliopsida; order Poales; family Poaceae; genus Avena; species Avena sativa. Next base: position 499,564,493 of record OV702299.1, on the reverse strand, counting down.
CAAAGCAGAAATCTATCTCAATGTGTTTTGTACGTGCATGAAAAACTGGATTGGCACACAGGAAGGTGGAGCCAAGGTTATCACACCATAAGCATGGTTTTTCGTCGAGAGAAACACCAAGATCATAGACGAGTGCTTCAACCCAAATAATCTCAGCAGTGGCATTTGCAAGGGCTTTGTATTCGGCCTCTGTACTAGATCTGGACACGGTAGGCTGTTTTCTGACACTCCAAGAGACAAGGTTGGAACCAAAAAATATTACAAATCCACCAGTAGAGCGTCTGTCATCTAAGTCACCTGCCCAATCTGCATCTGAATAGGCACTAAGAAGAGTGGAACTGGACTTCTGAAAAGTAAGACCAACTTTCTTTGTGCCATGAATATACCTGAGAATTCGTTTAACTGCAGTCCAATGTGCTATAGTAGGAGCATGAAGATACTGACAGACCTTATTAACTGCAAAAGAAAGGTCAGGCCTAGTCAGTGTAAGATACTGTAGTCCCCCCACAATGCTTTTGTAATGTGTAACATCATCAGGTCCAAGAGGAGAGCCATCTGTCAAACTTAACGTCTCTGTAGTGGAGAGAGGTGTGGGACATGATGTGCAAGAAGTCATACCAACATGTGTGAGTAAATCCGTAGCATATTTTTCCTAACTTAAGATCAAACCATCAGACTGATGTTGTACCTCAATACCAAGAAAATAATGAAGGTCTCCAAGATCCTTTAGAGCAAAATCAGACCCTAACTGCAGAAGGAGAGCTGAGATGGCCGAATCTGAAGAGCTGGAAACAATGATGTCATCAACATAAATCAACGGGAACATTGTAAGACCAGAGTTATCATAAAGGAACAGGGAGGTATCAGCCTTTGATGGAACAAAACCAAGGGAATGTAACTTGGAACTGAGACGAGAGTACCAAGCTCGAGGATCCTGTTTTAAACCATATATATAGCTTTGTCAAGTCTGCAAATATAATCTGGAGTAGCGGAAGACTTAAAACCAGGTGGTTGTTTCATATAAACCTCCTCTTTCAGAACACCATGTAAGAACACGTTCTTCACATCTTGCTGCCTTAGAATCCATCCTCGAGAAACAGAAATAGCAAGAACAACTCTGATAGTAGCAGCCTTGACAACAGGACTGAAAGTATCCTCATAATCTATACCATATCGTTGCTTAAAATCTTTTGCAACAAGACGATCTTTGTACCTGTCAATAGTGTCATCAGAATTTTTCTTTATGCGATAGACCCATTTGCAGTCAATGACATTTTTGTTGAAGCTGGGAGGCACTAAATGCCAGGTTTTGTTAGCAACAAGAGCATCATATTCATCTTGCATAGCATGTTTCCAATTTGAATCAGTAAGTGCCTTAGATAGATTCTTAGGTTCTCATGTAGGCGTCAACAAGGCATAACGAACAATGTCATCAGTATATTTTTTCGGTTGACAAATACGTTTCTGCAGCCGCATTTGAACACGAGATTCCGGAGCCACAGGACGAGGCGCAAGAGGCACATGCACAGAGGATCTTGAAGAATCTGCAGCCGAATCTGCACTAAGACCCGGGCTGCCAATCATTTGATCATCATTTGATGATGTCCACTGCAGGGACCGAGGCGGGACAGCGAACGTGACGCCGCACGCAGAGCCCGGTCGGCCACAGGCGACAGCGACCGGCCGTGGGCCCGGGGCGACGTGGCCTCTTCGGATTGATGTGATGCGGGGGACGGTGTGGGGCGTGCGGACGACGCACGTCCATAGGCGACGTGGCACATGGGGACTGGGCGTAACGAGGCACGCGACGCGTTCCCGCAGAGGGACCAGACGGAGTCAGATCCTAGGTGGATGGTGCTGGATTCTCCTCGGGATGGACACTGTCGGCTGTTGTCCTATTCAGCACATCTGATTCATTATTGCATGTGCTGTTTTGGCCTGTTTCTTCAGAATTTTGTGTAGAATCCAGATTTGATGTTTGTATAGACTCTTCAGCAGTAACCTGGGGAGAAACAAAAGGAGGAACAATATGCAAATAGTGATCATTAGAATGCACACCCCTATCAGTACATGCCGAAGATGAGTTGTCTTGTGGAAGGAGAAGTATTTCATCACGAAGCCGACGGCCAGCATTAGGATTTAAGGAAGAAAATGAGAAAATATTCTCATTAAAGACACCATCACGAGATATATAGACACGGCCAGTGGTCACATCAAGACATTTAACCCCTTTATGACGAGGACTATAACCAAGAAAAACACACCATGTAGAACGAAAAGAGAACTTGTGTTTGTTATAGGGATGAAGGTTGGGCCAGCAAGCACAACCAAAAACACGAAGGGACTCATAATTTGGAGTAACTTGAAGAAGTCTTTCCGTGGGAGTATCAAAATTTAAGACTTTGGTAGGAAGCATATCGATGAGAAAAGTGGTTGTAATAAAGGAATCATCCCAAAATTTGAAAGGCATAGAAGTATCAGCAAGTAGAGCAAGGCCTACTTCAACAATGTGACAATGTTTGCGTTCAGCAGAGCCATTTTATTGATGAGCATGGGGACATGACACATGATGAACAATGCCTACACGTTGGAAGAAACTATTTAATTTCTCATATTCACCACCCCAATCAGTTTGCATGGTAGGAATTTTGTGACCAAATTGGCGCTCAACATATTGTTGGAAATCAAGAAAAACTTGATACACTTCAGAACGTTTCTTAAGCAAATATATAAACTTACTGAAATCATCAATGAAACTTACATAATATTAGTGTTTGCCTACAGAGGGAGGAGCAGGACCCCATATATCAGAAAATATTTGTTCCAAAGGAACAGTAGACACACTAGTGGACACAAGATAGGGTAACTGATGACTCTTGGCCTGTTGGCATGGATCACATATGTAAGGATTTATTTTTGGAGAATATGAAATTTTATGCTTCCTAAGGATTTGTTGAACAATAAACGATGATGGATGACCTATACGACGATGCCAAGTGGAGGATGAAGGCTTGGTGGTGGCGAGGACATGCTTGGAGAGGTCGGAGAACACTAGGACAAGAGGATATAAGCCATCATGACAAGGACCTCTAAACACGATGCGCTTCGTGGCCTGATCCTTAATCAAGAAAAAGAAGGGGTGAATTTCCATATAATAATCGAAGGCCAAGTTTATGAGCCGAAATTAAACTCATGGATGCATCAGGAACATGTAAGATATTACGAAGGTGTATAGAATTATCAGGGGTGTGCAAAACAGAATGAGCAATATTAGCAATATCCATACCTTGTCCACTAGCATTGTTGACTTGATCACGGCCATGATATGGTTCATGAACATGGAGTTTGTTGAGTTGTCCAATGACATGATTTGTAGCCCCCGTGTCTAGGTACCAATTAGTGTCAACTCTGTAGGCACCTTTGCTCTCCTTTAGTGGCTTGTCATCCTCATCATCATCACCATAACGCCACCGACACTCATCTGCAGGATGGCCTTCCTTTTTGCAAATTTGACAAAAGACACCATCTTGGCAAGGAGTGGCGCGGCGGTCCCTTTTTCCTCCTTTCCTGGGGCGATCTTGTTGTGGACGTTGTTGCTGCTTCTGTGGGGGTTGTTGAGGAGGACGTGGAGGACGTTGTTGCTACTGTGGTGGAGGCATGTAGGGTTGCATGTATGGAGCAGGAGAAAACTGCTGCTGGTATGGTGGCATATAGGGGGCGGCTGCTGGTATGGAGGCATGTATTGGACCGGTGGATATTGAGGCGGCTGGTACTGGGGGACCGACGGTACTGTGGTGCCATCTGATGCGAAGGATGATGAGGAGGTACATACAGGGCGGGTGCAGGCGGCCTCGGCATACCTCCCCCGTAGGCAGGGTATGGAACCCTTGGAGCAGCATTGACAGATGACATAAAGCTTCCAGTAGCCTGTGGAGAGCATAGCATCACGAGTCTCATAGGACAGCAACTGAGAGCACATGTCGTTGAGGGATGTATTGAGGGATGTAGAGGGAACCACTTTTAGGGCAGCAACAAATCCATTGTAGGAACCATCAAGGCCATTCATTATGTAATCTTTGAGTTCATCGTCATCGACAGTTTTTCCTGCAGTAGCGAGCTCAGAAGCAAAACCTTTCATCTTGGTGATATACTGCTGGGCTGTCATGTCTAGCTTTTTTGTGTTGGTGAGTGCACCACGAAGGTTAGAGACCCGTGATTTTGACTAAGAGGAAAACAACTCGTGGATAGCACTCCAGACTTCAGCAGCATGAACCATACCATAGACATGCGAGAGGATATCATCAGAGAGAGAATTGACTATGTAACTGAAAACCTGTTGGTCCCTTGTGATCCAAACGTCATACTCGGAGTTGGGATTTTGTATCTTCTTCTTGTCAGCATCCATTGACGAGGTTTAATCTCATCAATGTCCATTGTTATGGACTTGGGTTTTGGAGAAGATGGGGATGCTGGAGATCGTGGAACGGTTAACAGACAAGCAACCAGGGGACACGAGATTTACCTAGGTTCAGGCCCCCGGAGGGAAAACCCTACTCCTGCTTGTCTGCTCTTGATTACGGCGGAACCGAAAGTTACAGGGGTGCGCAGATTCGATCTGGCGTGAGGTACGTATGCGAGAGTATGAGTCGAGAGATCTAGGACGTGCCCTCCTGGCCTTTATATAGACTTAGGCAGGTCCCGGGCATAGTCCTAGTCGGTTACAAGTTCTAGGGTTTTACCCCTTTGAATTTCCTATCTATGCTAGTCTTGCTCTCCAAGGACCCGAAGGCGTCATGGGCCTTGACCACCCAAAAATCTTCATGGGCCAGCGTATGTCTGTTGTGGGCCTTCCTTGGGCTGGACCAGGTATGCTGAAGTCACGTACCCGTAGGGTATAACCATGTCAGTAGCCCCCGAGTGATCAGTCGAATCGTAGATTCGGCTGAGGACTCTTCAATCCTTCGGGTGCAACTAGGTGTTAATAATATATGTGTGTAGGGATTTGTTGATACATGTGCCTGACTCACCCGACGGATCAGGGTCAGTTAACTGTCTTAGGACGAAACAACATGATCTTCATCAGGTTCGAGTCCCTTAACTTGAACCCGGAACAGATGCTGGCGTAATTCGACTCAGGCCGCGGAGGACTTACAGGAGTGGAATTCCAGTGTTTTTAATTTATGCACCCAACGCGTCCGTCGGGATTTTTCATCGCACCTGTTGGCACGGATTTATACTAGCAGAACGCAGTCGGGTGCGTTGCCAGGCCATCAGATGATATCTGCAGGTCTTATCTTTGCGTCGCAGACGCAGCATCCGAACATTTGTCACCACGGAGGTGCTTCGGGTGGCCAAGGATATTGTCACTCACTCAACGTTTTGTTGGGGCAGAGTTGCCAAAAAGTTTTTGCGTGCTGATCCGAAAGATCGCAGTCGAAGATTTCATAGGATGCGCGACCAGCGCTCCCTATGGGAGTAGCCCCCGAGTGTCTGTTCGAGTCGTAGACTCGAACAGAGACTTTAGTTCAAGCATTGTTCAGTCGTTAAGTCCGTAGGACACGAAAATTTTCGGATGCTTAAATTCATCCTCCCTATGGGAGTAGCCCCCGAGTCCGTAGTGGAGTCGTAGACTCGACGTAGGACTCGAAGAAATACTTTGTCTTAATTCATCTTCCGGATGCGCGGACAGCGCTCCTGATAGGAGTAGCCCCCGAGTATTTAGTCGAATCGAAGATTCGAGTGAGTACTCTTAGCTGTGGAGCCGGGGAATTGTAGTTGGTGCTAGTATAGCTTTTGATGACATCAGTACCGACGATCAATGACCTCAAGCGTCTGCTACGCTAGAGATGACTTGACTGGACGAAACGTGGGTCCCACTTGCTGACTTTGAATTGACCGGTCACGCGCGGCGTGGAGATAATTACGACGTCTCCTCGATTTCCGCGCGTAGTGGACGGCGTGGTTATCCCCACAGACGGCGCCAATTGACGAGGTTTAATCTTATCAATGCCCATTGTTATGGACTTGGGTTTTGGAGAAGATGGGGATGCTGGAGATCGTGGAACGGTTAACAGACAAGCAACCAGGGGACACGAGATTTACCCAGGTTCAGGCCCCCGGAGGGAAAACCCTACTCCTGCTTGTCTGCTCTTGATTACGGCGGAACCGAAAGTTACAGGGGTGCGCAGATTCGATCTGGCGTGAGGTACGTATGCGAGAGTATGAGTCAAGAGATCTAGGACGTGCCCTCCTGGCCTTTATATAGACTTAGGCAGGTCCCGGGCATAGTCCTAGTCGGTTACAAGTTTTAGGGTTTTATCCCTTTGAATTTTCTATCTATGCTAGTCTTGCTCTCCAAGGATCCGAAGGCGTCATGGGCCTTGGCCACCCGAAAATCTTCATGGGCCAGCGTATGTCTGTTGTGGGCCTTCCTCGGCTGGACCATGTATGCTGAAGTCACGTACCCGTAGGGTATAACCATGTCATCCAGGTACTCGGGCGGGGCCTGATCTGATCCTTCAAGAAGACTCATGACACGAGCCCCATGGAGGGTGGGCAGGATCTGAGCTTGCCATGAGAGAAAGTTTACCCGGTTGAGTTTGGTGGAAGGGAGCGGACCAATGGTGGGAGCACCAGCAGACGAAGACGAGGCAGGAGTCATCGGAATTGACAGAAAAGAATGAACTAGGGTTTTGTTGGTATGTGTAGTAGGAGGCGATCTGATCGACCGCGGTGTCTAGGGTTGTAGGCGTGATCCTGTAGAGGCTAGTTGTACAGTTTTGGTTGTGGGAGCAGCGAGCGCAGGCGACGCGATCGGCTCGGCTAGGTTGTGTGTCGTAGGTTCGTCGAGGAAGACGACGACAGAGGGTTCTGTCGGCGGCTAGAGGGAGGAAAGGGAGGGGCCTAATACCATGTAGAAATCTAGGTTATGTGGGTTGGAATGCTCGTATCCTTTAGGGTCGCCGGCTACGTGTTTATATACACGAGAAGAGCCCCCGTGGTGGCGTGTATAAGAAGGATACGTATTGGGATAGAGTACTACTCTATACCCAATACGTATGATAGACATAACTTTAATACCTCTAATCTAATTAATAGATTTGGATTTGTTTAGATTTAGATGGAGTTAAACCTGTTTTAGTGTTAAATAGATCTGAATCGACAAATCCAAGTCTATCTATACCTAATAATAAAGGACGAAGTGTTTCTTCCGGTCCAACACTTTTTTGGACCGTTTTGCCCTCCCACCAATACAATTAATACCCATGTACAACCGATAAGTCAAAAGCCTCAGAAATTGACAGCCAGGCTTGATCGATCGCTGGCAGCGCCCGCCTGGCCCACCCCGCATCGAGGCCACCTCTGTTTCTGCTGCTAAAGCGGCCCATGGAAAACCGACTAATCAGTTCTTCTCCGCTGATGTAAAATATTAATCCCACCTCGCTCTGTTACAATAGCTCCGACCTGTTTATATACGTCCGTGAGTTGACTCCAAATATCCACAACAACCTCTGATGTCAACAGGCAATATCATCGAAGTGGCTGCACGAACGGATTTGAACCGATAGAGAGAGTACGGCACAGCATCTTTGCAAAAAGCTGGATTTGGCGTCTCTGAAGTAGACGCGGATGAGTGGGGAGGCGAACAGCGGGATCCAGGACTCAGCATCGCGCCTGTGGCGGCGCCGACCGCGTCGGTGCTTCACAAGACAGCGAACATGCGCGACCACTACCGCATCGGGAAGAAGCTAGGGCAGCAGGGGCAGAGATCGGCGTGGCCAAGGAGGACGGCGGCGCGAGTACGCGTGCAAGTTCCAGCACAGGGGCACCGGTCGGAGGGGCGAGCTTGTGGTCGGCAAACGGGAGAGGGCTAGGTCGACTGAAGCAGGGCCGGCCGCACTCGGCTCCTATCACGACCGCGCCAGCTAGCGTGCGTGGCTTCACCCAAATTAGGACGCCCCATGGCCACAGCAGCTCCGATCTGGAATCGCACGGAAGAGATGGTCAAATGGACTTTTATCTGTCTGGTCGTTTTTCCAAAAAGATCCCTGCCTTCATAGGAATTCGCAAATGGGGCAAGCAGTGTATATTATTTTAACCCAGAGAAACGTAACAGAGCCAAATTTCCAAAGGCCTCGCATACATCATAAGTCTAAATAGGCGCTCACGTGCACGTGCACCTTGCTGATCGGAAAGGTGAGAGCGGTACTGCAGGCGCTCACGTGCGCTCCAGGTATGGCCCGGGGAAACTACATAACTGAAACTTAATTCCCAACTGTAGATAAATACATTACAGCGAAAACTTCAGCTGCGGCAAATTAGCAACACGCATACAAAAGAAGTCGGTGGAAGCTTTTGGGAATCAAAGCTTCTTCTGACGATCTTAGTTATTTGGTTCCTTAGAGATAAAGCAATAAAGAGTCAAATAAGAACAATTTAGATCCTTAAATGTAGCATTGCAGTCTCGTGTGTATGGAGGCCGACCACTTCAATCTGGTCACTGCATTTTGCATGGAAGAAAACATGAACATATTTAATCAGGGAAATAGAAGTACTGAACTAATCAAGCAAATATAACAAATAGGGAGGAGGGTACGAATCTTCTTTAGGTGTTGAGCTGCACTATGTAGAACTGTGGCTCGTCATCCGCGTCTGAATTCTGAACTGTTGGGATGCGTGCGGCGGCGTGAGAGTCCTGGAGCGCGGAGGAATGGCACCAGCCACCAGGGGCTTGCAATGTGCAAAGCTACGTAGAGGAACGGCGACGGCGGCTTATGGGTCCTAGGCTGCATGGAGAAACCGCACGATTTCTATGTCCCTGCGATGCGGAACCTGGCATCGAGGAGCAGGAAGCCGACGACCTGGAGATGGCTAGGGTGCAAAGGAGGGACAGGAATGGAGGGTTCCGCCGCTGGTGGCCGAGTTAGGAGGGCACCGCTGGTGGCCTGGAGAGGAAGGCGCCATCGGTTGACTGGAGAGGAAGGCGCGGCCGGTGGCCGGTCCAGGGGACAGAGGCGGGGGATCGGGAGGAGATGAGAAGGCTGATTTCATGGGAGGAAAGAAACGGGCGTAGGAAGCGGGGATGACGCTATAGTGCCATAGCTTCTTTTCCTCGCGGGACGAGAGCGACCGAGCGACCAAGCTTTGGAGCGAAACGCACGGTGACAGTAAACGGAACCGGAGGTTCTTTTTAGATACTTCATCCGGCTTATATTAATTGACTCAAATTTGCTTAGATTTGAATGAATCTACACACTGTTTGATATATAGGTTTATCTAAGTTTTAATAAATTAAAGTCAATTAATATGGATCGGAAGGAATAGTATAAAAATAACAAAAAAGAAGACCATAAACAATTTATAATTAAAACCGCCTCTAGTTAGATATATGTTTGGAATGGACGGAATTAATAACCACCTTAATTACAAGTTTTTGAGACGGACGATATAATGGTCATCATCAGGAGGCGCCTGGAGGCGATTACTTTTTACGGACGGCTACGGTTAAAATTTCTAAAGAGACGGCCACTATCTCCTTTCGTCCCATGTTTGTTTAAAGGCGTTTTGTTTTAGCGAGCAATCGAGGAGAACGTAGTACTAGGGATGGTGCTAATTTCTAACCGTCTAAGGCTGCAGTTAGAGACGGTCAGAAAATAACAAACGCCTAAGGTTGCTGAACGCAGCCGGTTCTTTTAGTTTAGAGGTTAACCGCCTTTAGTCACCGTCTCTAAGTAACGAGTTTCTACTAATACCATGAACGCACATAGGTACACCCTATATCTATTAGAAACTCTGAAAGACCGAGTCTAAGACTAATCTAATGAGTGTTGAGGTTGATGAAGTCATTATAGATGCCCCGCTGTCCCGTCGCCACAAATGTTCCGCTCTTAGAGTTGCTCTTTATTATTTGGAACGAACCTTCGTGTTTGGGGAGAACATCTACGGAGGTACGCCGAGCCGATTATAGAGAGCCTACATGGCTTTTCATACGAAACATAGTCGGAGTTAGTTTGGTAATCAACACCGGGTCGGACACATCGACATATCAACCCATAATACCCAGCCTGCCCTGCCCTGCCCTAATATACCATCTTATAGTTATACTTAGCGCTGGCAGGAAACAAACAAGAACCTCGATTCTCGAGAAATTGAAGCGACAAGCATGGAGAATCTGGCTTGTCATCAGCATAAGTAAGTAATTGTTAAAACATATTTTTTTATTTACTCCGGTGTTGTAAGAGTAATTTGTACTCTCCCTGTTTAAAATATAAGATGCTTTTTATGAAGCAGATGTATGTAGACTTATTTTAGTTTGTAAGTTTACTTAACTTTGGCGTGAATCTACACACTAAAAGAAGTTTAGATTTTTTTTTTTTACAAACCTAAAACATCTTATATTTTGGAACAGAGAGAGTACTAGGGAAATGGTCTCCAGACGACCAAAACCAGTCAAAGTAGACTATTTGTTGTTATAGGTGTAGTGTGGCGATAGTGTTTCTTTAATAAGGTCTTTCTGACTTCAACCTCATCTCAACAACGATGTCAAAGAGTTTGTGGGAGTGGTGTGGTCCTCGGGGACTTCTTCTGGTTGTCGGGGTCTTTCGATCGTTAACGAGCTTTATCGGTAGTTCATCCTTCTTTGTCTTCGGGATCTTTGGATCGTTAATGAGCTTTATCGGTAGTTCATCCTTCTTTGTCTTCAGGAAGGATGTGATTTTTTTGACCAGTTCGGTAATTTTTCGTCCACAACCAACAACTCAGGCCGGTTTAGGGAGGAGAGACATTGACACGGTCTGTAGGTTGAACATAAAAGGCTTCTCAAGGATTTTGACTTAATTTGTATCCTTTTAGGTTCTTTGTATTGTTTGATTCTTTTTAATGTTAGAATCCTATTCGCAAGAAAAAACTAGCTTTTTTGAGTAGAAGTTGTTTGATCCATTGGAGTAGAAGTTGTACCGTAGTGTATGCAAAACTCAGAAATACTTGGAGGGTTTTTCATAGTCAGTTTTACTACCTTCGTCATGTTGTAGATTTGTTTAAATTCGAATGTGTTTAAACATTATTTAGCACTCCCTCTAATCTTTTTAATAGACTTGGATTTGTTTAGATTTAGATGGAGTTAAACCTGTTTTAGTGTTAAATAGATCTGAATCGACAAATCCAAGTCTATTAATTTTAATAGAAGGAGATTCATCCAAAATTTAGACGAGGGGTAGTAGGTTGTTTATCTGGTCGCGGGAGGCGCAACGAAAGGGCGCCCATCTACGAAATCTCACTTTTCCAAGGGGTAAAATGAATAATTAGTAGCAGCCCACCCACAAAGCCTAGCCGCCACATAGGGAGAGGACCGGAGGAGAGAGAGAGGAGACAGCCCTAGCCAAAAATTCCCCAATGCCTGTGCGCGGCCGCTCCGACGTAAATCTGAAAGACCCTCTTCTCCGCGTCGACGGCGGTACTCTTCATGATTATTATACACTCCATGAACTAGAGCACGAGAGAGCCCGCCTCGCGCAGGAAGCCCGAGCCCGCCTCCAGCAGCAGCGGGATGACCACCTCCAGCAGCAGCGCGATGCCCGCAGGAAGCGCCGACAACGTCGTCGAGCACGCAAGACCAGCTCTGTTCTGACATCTTCCCGTGGGACTGGGTGAGATCCCCCCGCCTCCCCTTCCCCTTGAGCTAAAAGTTTTTTTTTTGGGGGCAGTCAAAATGATTTTTTTTTTGCGCGAACACACGGCTTATAGCTTTATTCCTTGCCTTGCGAATTAGCTCAATATCGACGCATGCTAGGTGAGCCTAGAAGAAATCTTAGGCAACAGCATGCCTGTGCCATGGGGAAAGTGACCAGCTTTCAGCCAACTATAGTGTGAAATTGGATTCAACATTCCTAATTTCCACCAGGCCATCTCATTACTAAGCTCCAGACTCCCATCCAAGGCCGAGTTTATATTGTTGTTAACGTTGGGGATGGGTACCACGCCTGGAGAATTCCGGGCATGCCACTCCGAAAGCATTTCCCTCGTTGCCAGGGAAGGTGGGGAGGGGAATCAACATGGTACTGATTGATATCTCATATACAATTAAATTGGTGGATTAATGCTGGGAGAGCACTAAATCTTGTGCATAGATGTAGAATAATAATGCTTCAAGTTAGTACAGATCTCTGACCCACTATCAACTTGGTTATAGCACCATCATCATTCACTTCAGAATAATATGGATTTTTAAAGATAAATTATCTTACTCATCGGGCTTGTTCCCCTCCAGGTCTGAGGAACATGTCGAAGGTGCTGCTCAGCCACCATCAGCACAAACGGTGGAAAAACTAGCTGATTCATTCTCAGAGCAACTACTTGATGATACAGAACCGCAAAAATCGATGCATGGTGAGATCGAGAAACGAGCAAATAACAGCACAATCTTCAGTCCCAAGCAAGTTGGGTTAGGCACATCATACAGCGAGATGTTGGCGGACGAGGAAGAATCTATGGTTCAATTCCGTTGCTTCTGGGAACACGTCTGGGGCATCAAGTTCGGCTCCTTCGAAGACTACAGTAAACTACTTATCTGATCCATGCTCTTCTTTTCGTTTTACTCAAGTACGTTTCCTCTAGATTATGCCTATGCCTAGCTTGTTTTTTGTCTCTAATTTAACTAGAAAGGGCTCTTTTTGGTCAGTTTTAAATTTCTAGCCTGAATTAAGAGACATGACAAGAGCTAATCAGTTGTATCTTTCACTTTGTTTGGTTGCAGCATTTGTGACTCCCATACTTTATACATATGGAGCCATCCCATATCATGCTAGCCTCCGCAGTTGCTTGCAGATCTTCTCCATCAAAGTCATGGAGAACGAATTTTGGAGAATCAGGTGGCCGGTGGAGGTATATGGCTTTATAGCCGCTCGAGACACCATTGATCACAATCGCAACCTTCTGTTCAGTCGCACAAGAGATGACCCCCAAATTCTCACTCCTCAGGTATTATTTCTCCTTCCTAATTATCTTGCTGTTGCTACTGACATAACCTAATCTACTGTTGTTCACTGCACCTGTGTATCTTTTCTGTACTGAGGTCATATCCTTCATTCAGACTTGACGTGTATCTCTAGACACAGGCCAAAGCTGCCCGGTGGAGGTCACATTGTATAATCGTGAAGAGAAACTGACTTTAGGATGGTCAATTACCATTTGGATGCTGTTCACTGATTCGTTACCAACGATACTTGCAGGATCCATTCTTACAGTTGACTGGACCATGTCGCCCGATTGCGTTGATCGACCCTGTTGACTTTGAAATTCAACTAAAAGTGAAGGGAAAGACAGAATCTGTCGATGAAACATTAATGGCGCAATGTTTCGAATATGGACATGGTTTTGGACAGTCCGATCGTCTTGCCCGTGGTCGTTGGGAGGGTAATTTTTGCACGCTAGAGATCACATCTGCTCTAGTTGCTAGCACAGTTGCTGCAAACATCATCTCTGCTGACGTTATTGAAGGGTCATGGCCTGATGATTGTGGAGGTCGTGTGGTCTCTCGTACTGCTGGCATAGATGAAGATTTTGTGCTGCTTGATTCTGGAGATGGACCAATGCATGTGGATCCAGATGGTCATATTACCCTCCAAAGGGACATTATTTCTGTGCGACGTGCGGGAATACTTAAGGTTTCTGTGGAAGCCTACTCCGAGGCAGGTCTCTGTGCAGAGGATTGTGCTGAATTCAGGCCCAGAGATTCCTTCACGAGTGTCGGTACATGCAACCTTGGCTTCTGCACGGTGATGTTCATTGTTGGTTGGTCCCTCGCGGCAACAAAGTCTGATCTGAAGTATGACGGCAACTCATGTGCCCTAACTTTTTAGGTATGTTTTTGGTGAAGTTCCCAAACTACTATCTATGTTTGCGTATCAGGTGGTGTAAGTTGATGCTGCTCTCTGTTTGCAGTTATGATTGTAGTCTTGATGAGACAGTGTCACCATCAACGTTGTGTGCTTTCTTGTTTCTCTCGTGTGGAAATAGGCTGAGAGCCTGAGACCTTCTCTATGGTGCATACTGATTTATGAGACGTTCTCACTTTTATGTTTTGGAATGAAGGACCGTGAATCCTAATTTCATTTTCTCCTGTCGTAAGCTTATTCCTTAACTAATTGCCCTCACCAGGAATTTTGTATGCAATATTTTTAATTCCGTCATCGGAAATACTAGAAAAAAATTCTTGGAAAGAACTCTTGGGGTGACTTCTTTTGGGCTTATGCTTATGCATAAGCCTGCTTATAGATTCCGGTGGGGAGAAACTACGGTGGGTAGAAGCTTCGATAAATTTTTGGAACACTTCTTTTGAGCTTATATTGTTTTGGCTTATTTGCTGCGATCTGTTGTGACAAGTCTGTTATGCCCTTGGACTTCATATGTCCACTTAAATAAATGTCCATTTAAATAAAACGATGTACAGTATACATATGCTAGTTTTAAGTAGAAAAAGAGCTAGAAATAAAATTAAAATAATACTCCCCTAGTTGACTTGATTTTGTCTAAATTCGGATATATCTAGCACTAAAACAAGTCTAGATACAACTGAATCTAGACAAATTTGAGTCAAATAATTTAGATCAGAGGTAGTATAAAAAAATACATGGTAATAAAAAACATATTACTGTAGTATAATTCAGTACAAGCATCCCAACATGGTTTTTAGACAGCACCATCGGTAAATCATAATTATCTACTAGCAAGCATGAACTGCTACTCTGCTAGTATCACAGACGATGCATCATCTACACAAACACAAGCATCATGTACGTACTACGAATCTGGAGGGCACCGTTCAATCATCACCATCTTAAAAAGCTTAAGCGAGAAACAAGCTGGCTACCGTCGGGCCTTGGGAGGTCGACATGTTGGCCACCGTCCTTGCTGGCTCGCTGCAGCGGAGGGGCTCCGAGTCGCCAGCCTTGGTCCAGACAGAACCAGAGCGGGCCGGCAGGACTGGAGCAGGAGGAAGAAGTCGGGGCGGGCTGGACTGGAGCGGGAGGAAGAGGTCAGAGGCTGCAGAGATCTGGAGGGGCGGCGGTGCGGGTCGGTAGGGGGGCGGCGCTAGGAGAGCGGCGGCGCAGCAGGGAAGCTCGCGATGCCGATGGGAGATGGGTCGAGGAAGGAGCCAGGCACCGCGTGGGATGGGGTCGGGAATCGTTGGTTTCTTTTTTTCCTAACTAGGCGATGCGGTGCAGTGGCATTCCAGGTGTAAATTCTATAAAGGAAAATGATATGTATCCCCCGGACGCGTCGTCCCGTTGTCCTGCTCGCGCGCAGTTGGATCGGACGCCATCCAACCGTCCAAATCACGCCACGTGCACAAGACCCGGACGGCCCGAAAGATAGCCCAAACTGTCGGCCCGCTCTTCATTCGGGCAGTTTCCAGTTCAGGCGTAGACGAAGGCGACCGAGACGGCGACAGAGGGGAGCGCAAAGCGAGGCCCCTCGTCGACGGCGAGTGCTGGCCTGGGATGGTGCCGCCGGCGGTCAGAACAGCCGGTTCGTATCCCTCGCCTCCGTATCGATTTTCCCCTTGCTGCTTTCTCTCCCAGCGCTCTCCCTTGTTTTCCCCTTCGGATCTCGAATCCCGATAGTATCCACCGTGTATTGCAGGGCCGTTGAAGAAGAAGACCTGTCGGAAGGGGAAGGCAACCGGCGCGGCCTTAGCCATGGCGGTGAGTTCATCCTCGTTTTCGCCAGTTAGGGTTTCCCTGCATTTTGCTGCGTTCACCTTGTTATGTTTCCTGTGTTGTTGTGTCTCTGAGATTTGCTGCTGTGATGTTCTAGTGTCTGTGATAATTGCTCTTACAGCTACTAGTTTTGATATGTTTTGCTAGGATACATCTTATAGATCTGTATAGAGCTACTAATTTTGATATGTTTCCTTTGATAATTGCTGCAGCTACTAATTATGTAAGGAATTGCTCCTACAGCTAGTGTCTGTAATGAATTGCTAGGAATCTTCGGTTGATTTTTGTTTTTTTCTGCAACCATTGCTTAATGTGGTGCCCCATACAACTAGCTATTCAAGAAATTTCAGATGGAATTTGGTACAGTAGCTTTTATAGGCACAATTGTCCTTTTTTGCTACATTGTTGCTTGTGATAGTGTCTCATTCCAATCTGTTTGCTACATATGCATGTTTTGCTACAATGTTTGTTTATGTGGTGCCCATAAAACTACTTTTTGCTGTACTCTTTTAATTTTTTCAGTAACATTTCTAGGCAGTTTTTGTCCTTACCTTTCGTTTTTTGTTTTTGCTACTGTGCATCTATCTATTTTAGATTTGTTGCTTTAATGTAGCTGCTACGTTGTCAACTAGTGTTGTTGCACTGAGTTTTGTTTTTCGTGTTCGATGTTGTGCAGGAGGATAGGGCGAAGACATGGATGTCTAAAAACCGCCTATCTACGAAGCGTTTGCTTACCCTGGCAAAAGGTCTTAATCCCGAAAAGCGTGCAGTTATTGCTTCGAAAAGTGCGTTCAGATCATATTTAGATGTGTCGCCATTCAGGATTTCTAGTGGGTTGATAGATTACATTGCATTGCACACTGATCCTAATCTGTGGGAGTATAAAACACGCAAAAACATTATGGTTTTCACAAGAGATATGGTGAAGAAGGTGTTCGAAATTCGCTGCGGCAACAAACCTGTAGAGCTCCTGAATAAAAATGACCCCTGTGAGCTTCGGGACATTTACAAAGCTGGTAGCACCAGGGTCAAGATAGCTACTGCAGTAGTTTTGCTCGAATCGTGCGCCAACACTAATGAGGCAACGATAATCCGGACATGGGACCTTCTTTGCTTGGCTGTCGTGGTTGCTCCTAAGAGCTCCAACAACATTAGCATTGAATATCTTGCTTCCATGGTTGACCCCACCAAGACCGATGAGTATGCTTGGGATGAACACCTTCTGGATTTAGCTATGGCACAAGTGGATCATATTCGGAAGCAAAAGGCGATGGCACTGGAGCTCACCGAGGGAGAGATCAAATATGAGTTCTGGATCACTGACCCTTTTGCTTTCCTTGGTGTACGTTACTCCTCTTCATACTTTTTTAGTTTGGATTATGGTTCGTTCTACTTCGGATTTCTGTTCCTTACTAGTTTGTTGTTCCATTCCCTGTAACAGATTTCATACATGGACCATTTGAGCTTCCCGCGAAACTACGGCCATGTATTCAACAAGTCACTACCAAGAGTATGCTTTGTGACAAACAACGACTTTGAATTTGTTGTGGAACACGACCTTGAGCTTAAGATATTGAACAATACTACAGTTTTCGGTTGGCGCCCGGTACGGCATTTCTGGCAGCATGGAATGGGTTATTGAAAGAACATGTTGGGCCCCCATGTGTGGTTTTAGTAATTAATGACAATCTTTATGGACTAATATGTGTATTAAGTTATACTTGTAGGATTTGTCCATTGGCATCACTTGGATCATGTGTTGGCTTCAAGGTCGATGAAATGCAAAGAAGATATGTTGTGCAAGCTCAATATGCGAGGTCGATGATGAGGAATTAAGAAAGGCGTTCCATCTTGAGAAGGGCAAGACCGTCTACATCGAGATCAAGTGAAATGCTCAAGGCAAAGGTATAATATTGATAGGTTTTCCCTTTTGCCGGTCTCACGTTGTGTGTGTGAGACCGGGTTTAGGATAGATAACCGTACTATCAAGAGGGGCTCTCGTATGAGTAATTCGGTCACATCGTTCGGAGAGAGATCAAACTTTTGCATATTTGCATCATCGTATTTGGTTGTTATTTGGTCTTATCCATGTGAGGATATAGAGCTTGCGGTAATCTCCATAACAAGCTCTGGTTCATCAAAATCGGATCTCCCATATGTATCTTGTTGCGATTTTGATTTATGCGACTTTTCGGTTTCTCACCAAGTGAGGTATCTCACATTATATTATTTGATACACTCCCACTTGGTTATAATCAATATTTCCACTTTTTATTGGAAAGCCCTTGTTGTCCTCTATCCAACGCAATTGGAATCGGGTCAATCGGAGTCTCCAATCAAAAGTTATGACCGTTTGTATATTTGCTTTATTTAAATTGAAAAAGAAAAAGAAAAATATCTTGTCTGGGCCGAGCGGTACTACCGTAGCCCAGTACCGCTCGTGCCTGGCTGTGCGCAGCCCATTCCTGTGTGGCCCGGTACCTTCATCCGGTCCTACCGGACCGGCCCGGTAGTACCGCCCGGGTGGGCCGGTACTACCGCCCGGCCTAGGTAGGTCTGCCCTGCCTCCCAGCCCACTCCCTTGCCAGATCTGCTAGCTGCGTTTGTCCTGGCCCGTTTTTCTCCTTAGCTGCTGCGCGCGCCACCGCCGCCAGCTCCTCCCCCTGCCTGGCCCGCTGGCCCGCTCACGCTGCTGCCTCGCGAGGCTCCCGCACTCGCGCGCGCGTTGACCCGCCTCTGGCTCGCCTGCTTGCTGCGCGCACTACTGCCCGCGCTGGCCCCACCCGCGCGCGCTAGCTGCTGCCGCTGCGCTGCACTGCTGCTGCTTTGCCTGCATGCACGCTGCTGCTGCTGCGGGCCGCTGCTAGCTTGTTCTGATTTGCGCTCGCTCGCTTGTTGGTGGTTTTTCGGTCCGGTAGTTCCGGTACTACCGGCCCTGACCGAAAAATGCCTCAAACGGCTAGATTTTTGGGCCTCTATTTAAGCTTTGTCCGTTTTCAGTTTAGTTAGCTCCTCTCTTATCTATCAGGCTAAGCTTTTTCCACACTTGCTCTAGATCTTGAAGCTTGCCTAATCTTTTCCCTCCTATGATTCTTGCCCATATTTGAGTGGAAGAGAGAGGAGATCTAGACCCACGTTTTGACCTAACCGATTCATCTCTTTGTGAGTGCATCTTTGGGGATCTAGATTTTAGGGGATTTTGTGTCTCTCTTTGATTCCTCCTCTCTTGTTCCCCCAATAGCTTTAATAGCTTTGTTGGAACTTGAGAGGGAGGGATTTGAGCACCTTTGTGATGTTCTTGCCATTTGCATTTGGTGCATCGGTTTGAGTTCTCCTCGGAGGATTTGGTTTGAGGTACTCATTGGAGCTTGTCCCTCTTGGGTTCTTGGAACCCTAGACGGTTTTGTGGCCTTGGTGGCATTGTGGACTTTTATGGCATTTGTTGGGAGCCTCCAATTAAGTTGTGGAGAAGTGCCCCAACCTTGTGAGAGGTTCCGGTTGCCACCGACAAGTGCACCGATAGTGGAAGCGTGGATCGATCCCGTTGGGGTGAGATTCACCGGAGAATAAGGGAGGCCTTTTGTGGCCTTGGTGGTTTGATACCACCCCTCTCCAAACGAGACGTACTCCATGTTGGGAGGAACTCGGTAAAATACCGGTGTCCCCACGTGCCTCGGTTATCTCTATACCCGAGCTCTTTACTTATGCACTTTACACTGTGATAGCCTTCGTGTTTGAAGTAATATATATCTTGCTATCACTTTGTTGCTTGTATTGCTTAGCATAAGTTGTTGGTGCACATATGTGAACCTTAGTTGTTCTAGGTTGTGCTTAACAAAGTAAACACTAGTTTTATTTCGCCTTTGTTAAGCCACTCTAGGAAAAGTTTTAATCGCCTATTCACCCCCCCCCTCTAGGCGACATCCGTATCCTTTCAGTTATCTTGTTTGTGTTTTTTGTGTTTTTGTTTGTCATCTGACTATATCGTCATTGTGTGCAGTTTCTCCCCCTATCGGAAACTCCGTACAATACTGATATTTGTAATGAGCAAGTAAACAAAGCTCCTCCAGCTCATACTTTAGATGAATCTGAAGTCAATCTTTCTGCCTCGTTGAATGAATGGCTAGTGTTTCCCAATAGCCAAGAACTGGAGGTATAGAATTTGCTGCATTAATGTTTCAGTATTGCTACATTGCCTTAGATAGGTTGCTTACTTATCTAAAATATTTTGCTGCCTTGTATGCATCAGATTGCTTCATGATTCTATAACATTCTTGCAAAACTATAACATTCTTCCTACATTAGGTTTAATAGTTTGCTTCATTAGTTTTCTATAGTTGCTTCATTGGTGTACATATTTTGCTTCCAGATTGCATACAAGATTTTGTTTCCCTTGCAGAACTATAACATTTTTGCTACATTAGTTTCTATATTTTGCTTCATTAGTTTTCTGTAGTTGCTAACATGGTGTAGATTTTTTGCTGCCATGCTTATGTTTAGTTTTTGATGTTTTTGTTTCTTTTGTTTCCTTTTTCTTACTATCAGGTACCTGCTTGCTTCAAGCACTTGGCCGAGAAGCATACGGCCTTTTGGGCGTCTGATGTTGAAACTACAATGAAGAATCTTGCTGTTGGGTTTAAACGGATGCATTCCCAGCGCATGGCTGCGTTATTGGTCGACATTGATGCACAATTGAAGGACGGGGCTGGTCCTAGAGTCGTGTTTCCAGCTGATGCAGGACTGGACAATGGAGAAGAACGTGAAAAAGTTTTCGAGGAGCAAGAACCATTTGACGGTTTGAACAAGTATGATGATGTTGAAGCAAGTGTGTATGCAGCAAAAGAGGATGTTGCTGAAGCAAGAAGGGATGAAGCAAAAGAGGACGATACGGAAGCAATAGAGGATGAAGCAAAAGAGAATGAGGCAGCAGCTATTAGAGGTGAGAAGAATCAAGAGTCTGAGTTGCAAACACATGTTTACATACTGGATGTGCCACAGTCTGCTGTAGTTTTGGATTCATCACCCATGGGAGGAATTTATGTGCCAGAGCAGCAACCTGTTGATAGCCCGATCACGTCACTGCGGCGTCGTGACCCGTCACCTTGTCCTACACATATAGACCCTGAAGCATGGAATCGTGCTCCTAAAGCTCCAGGTTTTGAGTTGTTTTCGCAAGATTCTGATGATGTTGAAGGAGACGCAGGTAAAGTGGGTGCAGGTATACCAGTTGTGGAGGTACCAGATTCCGCTCCCTCAGTTGCTGCTGAGACACCTAGTACAGTGGATCGAACTAAACCATGTATGTACCTTTATCCCTTTCGTAGCATTTTTTACTTTTATGCACAGCTTTTGCTTACTTTTGTTTTGCTACATTTTTATTCCTGTTGGCCTCCCATACAAGCGTCGTTTGTGCTAAAAACGACTTTTTTGTCTTTTGCAAGGTGTCGTGCCTATTGATTCTAGTGCCAAGGGTGATGGAAGCTCTGGGATGGTGACACATGAGAAGAAGACGAGGTTCAAGCAGGCAGCAAAGGAGGAACTTACATCTCCAAAGAGCAAGAAGATAAATGTGTCTAAAGATCAGGATGAAATTTATACCAGGTTTGTCTCAAATGGAAGGACATTTAAGAGGCTCACAAAGAAGAGGAAGGAGGAGGGACAGGGCCAGTGAGTTTTCTGTCACATTTTGTTTTGCTTTAGAAGCTATTGAAATCTGCTACATTTGTTTTAACTTTTAGCTCATTAACTGTATTTTATTTGCTACACTGATTTAGATGTCTTTTTGTCATTTTCCAACTTTTTCCTATAGATGCTTCATTAGTGTCCTGTTTGTGCTACAATTGTGTTATTTAGTAGGTTATTTACTCTAAAATATTTGCTTCATCAATTTGGTTTGATTCATTTTTTCCATTTGTTTGATATTCTTCATTACATGAGCTTTGTAGCATCTGTAGTAGGGGGTGTAGATTACATGTTCAGATTTAAATGATGTGTTTTGCTTTTTGGTTGCAGGAGGTGTTTCGTGCAAATTGGATGCTACTTTTGCACATACAAGGGTTTTAAAGAATCTCTAAAGCCACGTGCATTTCTTAGCACCGAGGTGATGGATGTGTGGATTGAGAAGTTCAACCACAAGGGTTTGATTATTTGCAAGAACAGTGCACGCCAGAAAAGAAGATATGCATTCACGCATAACATTGTGGTGAGCAATATCTTGCTGCGTAGTTTTTTTTGTTTTCTATTTTATTTGCTTCGTATTATGGTGAGCAAGATCTTGTTGTTGTCCTCGATAACAGGAAAAATTGGTTGCTAATCCGAAGACATTCAACGCAGCAACTTGTTTGGATGAGTTCAATGATCAGTGTGCAAAGTACAAGATCCTAAAGTGTGATATTGTGAGTTGTTTTTTCTTGCTACATGTACTGCTACATGCTACATCCTGTTTAATCTTGTTTTTTTGTTTACATGCTTCGATGTAGCTTTATTTCCCTACTGTGAGGAATGAGCACAGGGTTGTACCTACTGTCAACATTATGATGAAGCAATACCACATCTTTGATTCGATGAAGATGGACAAGGGGGCTGGTCTCTTGGATGAGCTTGCACGAAACTTGGTATGATGAAGCAAGAAATGTTCATGCTATTTTTAGTAGCTTCCGTATTTTCTTTTTTGCTTCATTTAATAATCAACCTTTTCTTGTTTGAATGGTGTAGTTTTTGAACTTCACCACTCTTGTTGATGCATCAAAGTTAGCTCCTAAACTTGCTAAAGACATGGAGCTATACCTTCTCAAGACTCCTGATCACCCGCAACAAGTAACATTGTAAGTTTGCATCCTTTGGGTCTAGCTTATCCTTTTTCAAATTCTTCCATCATTAGTTTTTTGCTCACATTTAGCTTCTTGTTTGCTTCTTTTCTGCATTTTCCAGATTTGACTGTGGATTCTTTGGCATCCTCTTCATGGAGAATTTCAACAGCAAGGTCATGGCGGAATTCGACAACAACTACTACCCGGATCTTCGCAGGACTCTTGCAGTAGATCTTATTGAAGCAAGGGAGAACCAAGATTCGGTGGAGAAGCTCATGGAAGAGGAGTTGAACCCAAAGTAGATTAGCTTATGTAGTAGCAGTAGTGTGATGGAAACTTTCTTTTGTAGTGCGATGTAACCGTGAATGATGGAAACTTTATTTTGTAGTGCGATGTAACCATGAATGATGGTTCGGTGTAATCGCATAACTAGTTCTTCTGAAATTAAGACAAATGTTAATGACAATTTGGTGTTGATGGTCCTCCTCCCTTTTTTATTGTCCTGATTCTGCTACTCAAATGCTGGATTCATTCATGTTTGCTGTATAAAGATCATTTTTGCTACATTAGTAGTACATATTTGCTACAAACCAATATATTAGCAGCTTCAACAGTACATATGAAATGCTACCTGTCATCCTGCAGATTTTTTGCTCTCAAATTCAGGACACCACATGCCAACTTATTTTTTGTTTTTGTTACCCATCACACCAGATATGCTGCCAGAAACAAAATTTTGAATATCTGGACATAATTGTAGTTTTGCTGCATTTTAAGAGCAAAAATGCTAACATGGTTGAACTTTCTTGCTCACAATGTAGTAAAAATTTGCTACCACAAATGCTACAGGAATGACAATATGGTAAAATCTGAAAAGTTGATACAACTGTTCACACATGTTGCTGCACACACACTCAATATGAACTTTTACTGTATGTATGGAAGCACTTTACAAGGCAATGGTGACTGTATGTATGGAAAAAAAGGTACTCAAAACTAGAGATTCAAATCTATCTTCGCAGCATTGCCCGACATCATAGCTTGTAATAACACACATTGTTGCACCGTGTGACCCTCTTCATGGCACTATGGGCACTTCTGCTCCCTTGGCTTCCGCTTGGTTGTTGCCTTCTTTGTCTTCTTCTCCGTGGGATGTAGTTCGCCTTCTTGTGCTTTCTTCCTTCGTTTTGCATTTTTTTCATCCAGAATCTCAACCAGTTGCTTTCTTCTAACTGAATTTTCTTTTGGATGCCCCTTTGGCTTAACTCGTGACGGGTTCTTCAACATGCTACTGGGAACATCATCTGGAGGATCTTGCTGTTGCTGTGTGTGTCTGTAGGTTGTTGTTCACCTTGGTGTGGAGGCAAGCCTTGTTCATGAGCCACAAAATTTTGTTGCACATCATCCGAAGCACTCCTCATGGCAGCAACAATTTTTCTTGCTTCATCAATCATTGTTGACACGACACGATATGTTTCATCGTTGAAACATGCATCCGATGCCAAGTCATTAAACTTCCTGCATAATGAGTTGTATTTGAGAGTATTTGTGCCCGGCACACCAAATATTGCTGCATTGGAACCAGGATCAGGGGTAGGTGTTGTTGCTGTAGCAGACCAACGTTGGAGCATGTATCAGTCTGGTATTCTCTGGATGTTCAATTGCACCATCACCCTGATGATGTGCGGGCATATCAGTCCACACATCTCAAATGAGTTGCAGCCACACAAGTTTATCCCCTCTTCAATGTTTGCTTCAACCCGATATGTCTTGAGATCGAATCCGGGGTTTGGTACAAGATCGAAACAATGCATTTCTGCCTCTGTCCAGAGTGGATAAAACCTTGTTGATGCTTCAAGAATCTTCTGGAACCTGCCAAAAACCTCCCTTGTGTAGAATTCAAGGGCCTGCTTTTCAATGCTCCAACTACAGGGAAAATAAGTTTCACACATTGTCAGGGAATGCTATCAAAGTTACTTGAAGCAAAAACACATTTGTAGCAACAAACACACTACTGAAGCAAAAACACACTTCTGAAGCAACAAACACACTACTGATGCAAAAACACACTTCTGAAGCAAACACGACACTTCTGAAGCAAAAACACACTTTCTGAAGCAAAAAACACACTACTAAAACAAACAAGACACTTCTAAAGCAAAAACACAATTTCTGAAGCAAAAAACACACTACTGAAGAAACAACATACTACTGAAGCAAAAAACATTATAGCACTCACCTGCCCCAAAGTGGCGTTGTTGTCGTGTCCATTGTAAAACCTGCATTGTCTTCACGATCAAGCATCAGGTTCTGGCACAACTCATATTGCTGCACAAAGTTCCATATCGTGTCACTTGGCCGAACTAGTGTTTTGAAGTAGCTGTTTAGACCTTCAGATCTGCCAGTTGTGTTGGTGAATGGGAAGAAACTTTTCCTGAAATATACATGTGCCCATGTGTTCCTTGTTTTCCACATGTTTTCCAGGTGATTGTTCTCAGCCATCTCAAAGGTTTGTACCATTGTCTGCTAGCAGACCTCGAACTCAGCAACCGTGTCAGTGCCATAGATACATGCATAGAATGCTTCTCTGAATGGATGGCCTTCTCTCAAGTGAGGTCCGAGTTTCGTTCTTGCAAGACGCAGCACATGGAATAGGCAGCATTTGTGAACAGCATCAGGAAACACATTTTTGATCGCCCTGCCCATTGCTTGGTCCTGATCAGTCATGATATGGTCAGGGCACAACCCATTTGCAGCTTTCTTCACTTGTTTGAAAACCCATTCAAAAGTTTCAATTGTTTCATCAAGTAGGAGAGCACATCCCAAAACTATTGTGTGTGTGTGGTTGTTGATACCCACAAGCGGAGCAAATGGAAGGTTGTATTTGTTGGTGCAAAAGGTTGTGTCGAAGAACACACAGTCTTTGTACTTGGGTTACATTGCCCTTGTCCTTGCATCAACCCAAAAGAGTTCCCGCACAGCGTTGTCCTCATCTACTTGCTTCTCAAAGAAGAACTGAGGGCATTCCGCCTTGCTCATCTCGAAGTATTCAATTGTGATGCTCAAATCACGCTCTAAAACTTCTTCTCGCAGCATTGTTCTAATGTTGGAAACATCACGCTTCACATACCCAAGGCATCTAGGATCACCCCCATGAACACTGCCGAGGCACCCCATCATCTTATGTTTTGCTCATGTAAGGTCTTTATTAGCTGGAAACCCTCTTCGGAAACTTTCCTATGAGAATGATAATACCTACGCTTGCCAATTTTTTGCACCATTGGATGGGTATGCTCCTCGTTGAAAACTGTTACAGTCCACTTCCCGTCTCGCTTCCCAACAAGCATCTTTGCTTTACAACCAAGCCGCAACAATCTGTTTCTTTGCCTTGAGTCAGTGACATCCTTCTTCAAACCTGCTTACTTGTTGCGAGGTTTCTATGCAGAATTGTTGCTCATGTCGATTGTATCATCTTATCCGTTAGCAGCAAGACCAGTTGTGCTGCAATGTTGTTTTGCTTCGTCAACAAGCTTCCCGGTGTGCACACACTCAAACACCCTGCTCAGAATAGTGTCCTTTGCTGCTCCCCTTGCCATGCTATATTTTGTATTTCCTATGTGTATCCCGAAGCCAAGTTTGAAAGCATAGTCATTATACACTTTCCGCACCACGACAAGGTCATCAAAGGTCATACCAACATAAGGAACAACTGGCTGAGAGCAAATCTCTTCCCCGGGATTTTCAGCAGCAATTGAAGCATTGTCACTTGCTACACTTTGAGGCCCAGGTTGAAATTCTATCCTTTGTTGTCCTTCATCATTGCTTTCTCCAATGTCCACAGCATAAGCTTCCGGAGGCTGGTTCAGGTCAAAACCTCCAAGCATACTATCAGCTACAAATCCCTGCATTTCAGAATAAGATTCAGAGATGGAAAATCACAAGATAGCAAAATTTTACAAAATCAACATATATTGTTGCCAAATGAACGCAGCATAATTGCTCCCATAATCAATTGCTACGATAATTGTTACATCCAGCAATACTAATTTTCAAGCAAATCAACTAAATAATGCAACAATATAGTAAATACTAATTTCTATACTATTTTTTTGCTAACAGCTTTGCTACATTGATTTTTGCTACTGAAGCTAGCGGCTGTAGCAAGTTGAAAGCAAAAATTGCTGCCATGGACTTCAAAACCTAGCTGCTGCCATTGACTTCAAACCCTAGCTTCAAAATACTTACCGATGAAGGAGCTGGGAGATCAGTCTCGAGGTCTTGATCGAAGAACACACCGGGATTGTTGTACCCGCCGCGCAACTGCTGCTGCAATTGAGTTCTGGCGCCGCAGCTCACGGAATCTGATCCATGGTGCCTCCGTGCTGCAGGGTTCGAAGAATTGCTCGAGGCGACGATTGGCGGTGGATTGGCGTGGTGAGGATGAACAGGGGTGGGGTACTTGATGGATGGGTGCGGGTGAGCCATGGGCGTCGCCGGGTTTTGCTGCAGCTGTCGCCGCAGCGCCGCCGTGCGCCGTGCAGCGAGGAATAGCCGCGGGGGATCTACGGGCTTGGTCCTGCTATCGTTTTGCTGCAAGCAAACCATTTTTTTGCTTCTGAAGCTTCTGCAGGGTTATAATAGGCTGGGTGATTGGACGGCTACGATCTGGCCGATTGGACGGCTCCGGACCAGGATGATGGATCGCACGCATCGTCCGGGGGACGCTTAGCGTCGTCCTTCTATAAAGGACATGTCTTTTTTCTGGAAACGGCTAGTGACCTGAGCGGAGAAGCTCGGGAAACTTGTCTCGAGCAGTTTCTCTCAACCGTGTGTAAATGGGCTTCTGGGGGGTTTTTCGGTGGGGAAAAACTAGAGACTTCTTTTTTGCTTATACGGTGGGGAACCCAGAAACCATGCTAGAAGCCCAAAATAAGTCACCCTTGGTAAAATTACAGATGTGCATGCGCATGCTCATTGTTTTGACTCCCCCCCTACATTTTGATGCAGATTATAAATCTGTACACGCATTTACAAAATGTGAGCTCAAAAGCTAGCTGCTCCATGGTCGACCAACATTTTTTTTAGAAAATAGCATATATTAATATAAGAGGATACCAATTACACCCAGCGGTCATATGGAGCACACGACCAATGGTCATACAGATCACATGGCCAATGGTCATACGGATCAACACAGTGACTTGTTCATTGAAACAACAGTACTACCACCAAAGACAACACCAAAAGTTTAGCTTCTCCAAAAACAACACCTCCAAGAAGGGAACAGTGCATAAACACCGTCATCGCCCAATCAAAGATCTAGGTTTTCACTCTGAAGAAAAGATCACGCTCTCAAAACAATGCCTTCAACAAGGACATTGCCACGCACAACGAATTAAGGCTAGACCCTGGGTTTTCACCCTGAAAGATAGGACCATGAACCTCTCCTGTACAGTCGTCCCCACTTGCAAGCCACTGTTCCAAGTCACCAAGCCAATTCCTCATCACCACCCAGACTCGAACCACCATTGTTAGTCCTCATATCTCGGTCTCCATGACTTTCTCCGTCAGCACCGTCGAACGAGAACATGCCCCATGATAATAAAAGCCAACAGAGCTTCGAAGCTCAACCTCTGAAACCAAACGGTCAGAGTAAAACATGGATGTGCACGACCGAATCCCATCCGATCTAGCAATCTCACGGCATGAGCGCACTATGGAGTTCGTCGACAGAGCCTCCTAAAACACGACATAGAAACCAGATCAATGGAGACCAACATCAGGAAGATCTTCGTCTCGTCTTGAGAGGGATCCAGGACCACCTCTGAAAGGATACGTATGTCGCCTAGAGGGGGTGAATAGGAGATTAAAACTTTTCCGAGGGTGGCTCGACAAAGGCAGAATTAAACTGGTGTTTACTTTGTCAAGCACAACCTAGAACAACTAGGGTTCACCTATGTGCACCAACAACTTATGCTAAGCAAAACAAGCAACAATGTGATAGCAAGATATAGATTACTTCAAGCACGAAGCCTATCACAATGTAAAGTGCGTAACTAAAGAGCTCGAGTATAGAGATAACCGAGGCACACGGGGACGACGATATTTTACCGAGTTCCTCCCAACATGGAGTACGTCTTGTTTGGAGAGGGGGTGGACCACCAACGCCATAAAAAGCCTCCCTTATTCTCCGGTGAATCTCACCCCAATGGGATCGAAACACCCCTTTTCAAGAGCGCGCGACCCCCAGAGAGGGGGGCGGAGTTTGTGGCCGGATTTTCCGGCCCAGCCGGATAGTCTGCCCCTTGGGGACGGACAGTCTGCCCCCTCAAGGATTTCCTTCAAGTCAAGGCTGCGTCGCTCTCTGTATGGGGAGAGGAGTTTCCCTCGGACTTTCCGGTCCTTGGGCGGACTTTCTCCCAAGGGCGGATAGTCCTCCCCTGGTGGGGGCGGATAATCCGCCCCTCCGGAAATTTCTTCAAGTCAAGGCTGCGTCGCTCTCTGTATAGGGGCGGAGTTTTCCCCGGAGTTTCTGTCCTGGGGGGCGGATTTTCTCCCCAGGGCGGATAGTCCGCCCTAAAGGGGGGCAGATTATCCGCCCCCAAATTTCTCCAACAGCTTGTTCTGGGCAGGGGGGTATTTAAGCCTGTCTTCCCCCTCTGTCCAGAACTCTTGATTCATTCGAAAAAGAAAATACCTGATCTGCAACCTTCGTCCAAGAGTACTCCACCTAGATCCACTCAAAGGCTCCGTCCCTTGGGGAATCAAAGGAGGAGGACTCAATCTTCATCAACTGCAATCAAGCGATTCATCTCCTCTCCATTCATTTGGAGAATCACCGATCTAGTATTTCTTGCAAATACCTAGATCCTTGTTTTTGTTTATATTGATAAACCTTGTTCTTGTGGCAGCTTGTTGTCATCTCGGGAGCCCCCAATTCGGTTGTGGGTGTGTGCCCCGATAGTGTTGTAGAAGGCACCGGTTCCCGCCTCGAAGGGATCCAATAGTGGAGAAGGTGGATCAGGCCTCTCGTGGCGAGATCCATCGGAGAATAGGGTGAGGCCTATTGTGGCGTGGTGGTCTTAGAACCGCCCACCCCTCCAACGCAGATGTACTTCCCTTAACAAGGAAGGAACTACGGTAAAACAAATCCTTATGTCTCCGCGTGCTCCACTACGGTTCCTTCACTCCTCTCTTTACGTGCTTAGTAGTTAGGGTTGCATATAGGGAAATTCTCGTAGTTGCATATCTAGAGAATTTACTTTGTGTCAAGCCTAAAATTGAAAAAGTTTTAAAAATTGGTTAGCACCTATTCACCCCCTCTAGGTGCCCATACGATCCATTTCAATTGGTATCAGAGCCTCAGCTCTTATTTTGGGCTTAACCGCCTAAGAGAAGTATGGGTTCCAAGGTAGATGGGAGTGATGCTCCAGATGTAGTCACCATGAACGATCTCAAGACGTTGGAAACAACCTTGGTGAGTTCTATGGAGGCTAAAATGGAAGAGATGCATCAAATGATAATGCGTCTCTCCACATCCACAACATCACCTCCATCTAACTCTGAGGCTACCACTCCGCAATCCAAGGAAACGGGTAAAACCGATTCCAAAGAGAACGAAGTGGTTGGTGATGACACTAGCAAGAGCCCCTCCTCGAAAAAGGATAGTGGTAAGGATGAATACAATGAGGTTTATCATGTGTATTCTCCTGATCCACCTATCCCTCATCCACACATACATAATAGGGGTGATCCACCCAAACTTTCCGCATCCACTTTTTATCAATGGTAATTTTTGATGAAATCTCATGTGTGCAGTTCCTCCATTGAGTTGTGGAAAATCATAGAAAAAGGACTTCATGTTGGAAATCCCAACAATCTCACAAGAAGAGAAGTTGTCGATAGCCAACTCAATGCTACAACTTTACACATGATACAGCTTGGTGTGGGTGACAAAGACATGCCACACATTCAGCATCTTAGCACAGCTAAGGAAGCTTGGGATGCCCTCACCGAACTCTTCATCGGAAATGAAAGTATGAGAAGAAATAGATATGATGCTTTGAGCAATGAAGCTGAAGGATTCTATATGTTGGATGGATAAGACCACGAGGACATGTATAGGAGGCTCAAAGCAATAGCCACAACCTTCAGAAACCATGGTGCAGGTCATGTTGATGATGCATGGATCAAGCGCAAGTACGTCAGTGCTCTTATGCCATTTGAGCCCACGGATTTGAAAAGTCTCCAAGGTAGGCATAACTATCACCTCATGACATCCAATGAGGTAATGCAAGAAATGGCCGCGTTTAAAGTGGCTGCCAAGAATGCCGAAGATGCTCGTGCTCGAGCTATGGGGATGCAAAAGGGGGTCAACATGGCCTTGAAGACTAGTGTGATTGATCATGATGAATATGCCATAGAAGGTCTAGATTGTCCCTAGGATATAAAAAGGATCCACGGACAATACTTGGCTCTTTATGCTAGAAACTTTTGGAAAGATCCAGCCAAGGCTAAAGATGAACTAGAACGCAAGAGTGGAGCCTATGGAAGAAAGGAAAATGGTCCCAAGCTGAGAACATGTTTCAACTATGGTGACCGGCTGCACTTTGTAGCTGAGTGTCCATATCAAAGTAGGGAAGATAATGGAGGAAGACTTATTTTCAAGGATAAGTCAAAGGCTCCACGCAAGAAATAGTTTGTAAAGAAGAATGCTCCTTTCAAGAAGCAACGAAAGATTGTTCTAGTGGCTCAAGAAGAATATTCATCGGGAAGTGAAGATGAGGACAAGGACGATAGCTCTCAAGAGGTGGCTGCTATAGCCACCACATCTACATCAACATCTCTCTTCGACTCTCCGAACGAAAACATCATCGACAAGAATGCTACTTGTCTCATGGCAAGAAGCTCCGAGGTAACGACTTTTAACTCTTCTTTTCCTAAGGCTATGATTGACATGGATGATCCTACTAGTCTTAAGGTTAAAGAAGAGATTATTGCTTTGGATTACTTCTACACTAACTTTCAAGGTGAGCACAAAGTTCGTTTTGAAGCTCTTATGGATCAGGTGGTCCAAAACGAAGCTCTTCTCGAAGAAAAGGGCAGAATTGAAAGGGAAGATGCAATGGAAATTGCATCCTTAAAAAATGCTCTTGAGGAAGAAGAAGAAGCTCGGGTATCTCTTGAAGAGAGGCTTGAGTCCATTGAAGAGTCACATGAAGAAATTGTGGCTAAACTTGTTAAGGAACGTGACAATGCAGTCACCAAAGTAAAGAAGTTAAAGAAGGAAAAGATTGACTTTGGGGATGCTCATGATAGACTCTCCGAGGAATTGGAGAAACTTGACAATGCTCACAAGGCGTTGATAAACGATTTCTCTATTCTCAATGAGTCACATGATTAGCTTCAAAGTCGATTGGCCAAATATGATGTTCCTAGTTCATCCAACTCAACATATAGTCATAAGGAAAATGCTAGTGTGGAAAAAGGAGTGGTCAAGGACATCACTCCCAAGGATAAGGATGTGCTTGATGAAGTTCTTGGCAAGCAAAGGTCAAATCATGGTAAAGAAGGAGTTGGGTATGTCACCAAGTCCGAGAAGAAGAAAAACAAGAAGAACAAGACCAAGAATGTGCAATCAAAGACAAGCACCGCTGAGAAGAATGTCACAAAATACAAGACTAACAATATTGGTTTTGCAGGGTCTCACAATCCAAATTATGAACTCTTTTGTGATGATTATGGCGATGTTTATGCTTATTATGTCGGTCCCTTTGATGAATATATTGCTTGGTCTATTTGGGTCCTAAAGACCCTTGTTACTAACATGAAAGGACCCATTGAAAAATGGGTACCTAAAACCAAGAAGTAATTCTCTTGCAGGGCTATGCTTCCGGTGGGTCGAAATGGGTGCTGGATAGTGGATGCACTAGTCATATGACCGGAAGCAAGGAGATCATCACGGAGATGCGTCCAAATCATGATAATATCACAGTCTCCTATGGTGATAAGTCTAAATCTCAGGTATCGGGTCTTGGCAAAGTTGTGGTTGCCCACGATATATCTCTCGTGGACGTCATGCTTGTTGAGACCCTCGGTTACAACCTTCTTTCTGTTCGTGCCCTTGGCAAGATGGGTTTTGCTGTTTTTATCGATGATGATTTGGTGGTACTCTTGTGGAGCAAGTCTCTAAAGGTCGCTTTCGTTGGATACGTCGAAAATGACCTGTATGTGGTGGACTTTTCGGGGAAAACCACTTCGGGTCCGATGTGTCTATTCGGAAAGGCCGACGTGGGATGGCTATGGCATCGCCGTTTATCCCATGTCAACATGAGAACTTTGCAAAGTCTCCACAAGGGTGGCCACATCCTTGGACTAAAAGACAATGTCTCCTTTGCCAAAGATCGTGTTTGCAGGGCTTGTGTTGAAGGCAAAATGCACGACTCTCCCCACAAGAGGAAGACTATTGTGTCTTCAAAGAGGATCTTGGAATTACTTCATGTGGATTTATTTGGTCCTCCTTCTCATGCAAGTCTTGGTGGGAAGAAATATTGCTTGGTTATTGTCGATGATTACTCAAGATATACATGGGTCTATTTCTTCAAACTAAAGAGTGAGACTCAACAAACAGTCATTGACTTTGCCAATGAAGTTCAATGTCAACATAATGTTCCTATCTTGGCAATAAGGAGTGACAACGGCTCCGAATTCAAAAACTACACCTTGAATGAGTTTCTTAGCGAAGAGGGGATTATACATCAATATTCCGCTGCGTACACCCCTCAACAAAATGGTGTAGCTGAGAGGAAGAACCGGACTTTGATGGATATGGCAAGATCAATGTTGGCTGAATTCAAGTCTCCTTATAACTTTTGGGCTGAAGCCATATCCACTGCTTGTCACTCATCAAACCGTCTCTACCTCCGCAAGATTTTGCACAAGACTCCTTATGAAATACTTACCGATAACAAGCCCAACATATCATACTTCAGGGTATTCGGGTGTAAGTGTTTCTTTCTTATTAAAGGTGTCCGCTTGTCTAAATTTGAGTCCAAGGCTTTAGAAGGTATTTTTGTTGGTTATGGTGTCGAATCCCACACTTACAGAGTCTACAACAAGCTCACTGGGATTGTTGTAGAATCTTGTAGTGTGGAGTTCGATGAGAATAACGGCTCCTTTGTAGGGCAAGTTGATGTTTGTGATGCAGATGTTGAAATTCCCCAAGATGCCATAATAAGAATGGGCGTGGGATTTTTCCGCCCCATTGAGGAACCCCTTGTGGCGGATCGGTAAGGACAATGCTCCACTCAAGTGGAGCCCTCATCCTCACAAGATCAACAAGCTCCTACTGTTGGAGAAAACTCTGCACCAACACCGCAACCTGCTGAAGATCATCAGTCTCCTAGACAAGAAGGTAGTCCCAGGCCGGACTATCCGCCCCCTCCAAGGGGCGTACAATCCGCCCCTGGCACTCCAACTTGTTCCAGGGGATCCGAAGAAGTTGACTGCAGACAAGAAGTTCCCAGGCCGGATTCTCCGGCCACCGAGGGCAGATTATCCGGCTCAGGTCCTCCCAGTGCTGTCAGGCATGCTCAGGAAGAAGTCACTGGTGTTTCATATCCTGGGCCGGATAGTCCGGCCCCTCCAAGGGGCGGATTATCCGCCCCCGAAGAACAAGCTCTGCAGCAACCTCCTAGTGTTAACTCAGATCAAGATCAAGGGCAAGGCAGTGGTCAAGACAAGGATACAAATACTGAATCAACTCCTTCTAGAAACAATAAGGACATTGAGGCTCGTCGCAAGGCTCGTGCTGATCGGAACCTTGAACTAAGGGGTCACACTCTTGACAAGGTTGTTGGTGATCTACGAAGAAGGGTATCTACTAGAAGAGAACTTGCAAGGTTCTGTGATCATCAAGCTCACATTTCCATGGTTGAACCGAAGAAGGTCTTTGATTCTCTTGAAGACCCCGATTGGGTTGTTGCAATGCATGAAGAATTAAATAACTTCGAACGCAACAAAGTTTGGAAGCTCGTAGAGAAACCCAAGGACTGTCGCAATGTTATCGGTACCAAGTGGATCTTCAAGAACAAACAAGATGAAAATGGCATTGTTGTGAGGAATAAAGCAAGACTCGTGTATCAAGGATTCTCTCAAGTGGAAGGAATTGATTTTGGCGAGACATATGCTCCTGTGGCTCGTCTTGAGTCCATCTGTATCCTTCTTGCCTATGCAGCCCATCATAATTTTAAATTATAGCAAATGGATGTTAAGAGTGCATTTCTTAATGGTCCTCTCCATGAGTTAGTATACGTCAAGCAGCCCCCGGGTTTTGAGGACCCCAAATTTCCAAACCATGTCTACAAACTCGATAAGGCGCTCTATGGCCTTAAACAAGCCCCACGTGCGTGGTATGAGCACCTTAAAGAGCTTTTGCTAGACCGTGGATTCGAAGTTGGGCAAATTGATCCCACTCTTTTTAATGGGGAGCTTTTTGTATGCTAACTTTATGTAGATGACATTATTTTTGGCTCTACTAACCAAGCTTTTAACGATGAATTTTCAAAGCTTATGACTGACAGGTTTGAGACGTCCATGATGGGTGAGTTGAGGTTCTTTCTTGGATTTGAGATCAAACAACTTAGAGAGGGAACTTTTATTAATCAAGCTAAGTACATCCAAGACATGCTCAAAAGGTTCAAGATGACGGATCTCAATGGTGTAGCTACTCCAATGCAAACAAAGTGTCATCTCGAGCTCAATCCCAAGGGTAAATACGTGGACCAAAAGTTATACCGATCCATGATCGGCTCTCTCCTTTACCTTTGTGCATCTAGGCCCGATATAGTGTTACGTGTAGGAGTGTGTGCAAGGTACCAAGCCGCTCCTAAAGAAAGCCACTTAGTGGCGGTCAAACGAATCTTCAGATATTTGGTCCATTCCCCAAATTTTGGGTTATGGTATCCCAAGGGTTCAAGTTTCTCTCTATGTGGTTACACTGATTCAGATTGGGCTGGTGACAAAGATGATAGGAAATCAACCTCTGGTGCATGTCAATTCTTGGGCAGGTCTCTAGTGTGCTGGTCTTCAAAGAAACAGAATTGTATTTCACTCTCTACAGCCGAAGCTGAATATGTTGCTGCTGCAAGTGCTTGTACACAATTGTTATGGATGAGGCAAACTTTAAAGGAATATGGTGTCAATTGTGACAAAGTGCCTCTATTATGTGACAATGAAAGTGCTATCAAGATTGCTTACAATCTCGTGCAGCATACAAGAACAAAACATATAGAGATTCGCAACCACTTCATTCGGGATCATGTTTCTCATGGTGATATTTCCCTATCCTTTGTGAGCACGAAGAACCAACTTGCTGATATTTTCACGAAGCCCCTTGACGAAGCAAGATTTTGTTATTTGAGGAATGAGCTAAATATCATAAATTCAAGGAGCTTGGCTTGACTATCCTTGCACACTCACTTGCTCTTTTCATGCATTTGGCTTAGATGCGGGCATAGACATAGGGGGAGTGTGGTCCTAATTGATTGGGCCAACCCTCCCCCCATAATGCCGAAAGCAAGTAAAATCATTTCCCTTAATATCATTTTGTGATATGTGGATCATCGATGAGCATTGGTTTTGAACTCAAGATACATCTTCGTGGTGTCATGCCATGCGTTCCAACATGGTGGCTTCGTCCACTGCCCTCTTCCTAGAGAAGAGTTGGTTCCTAATGGTTCTCTTTGGATTTTCTTGCATATCTCTTGTTCTTATGGAAAACACACTCATTTTTGGCTTTTGTTTGCTTTGATTCTTGCAAATTTGGGTGTGTAGTACCATATCAGTTTGTTGCTCTAAACCCAAGCCTTTATTTCCCTCCGTGAACCATCTATTCTTGCACACAAGTCCTCTATACACCATCGAGGGGTTTTGCTAGGTTGCTCCGGCCTGAATCTGTACTTAACAAAATTTTGAGAGGGGGGGGGGCGGACTATCCGCCCTAAGTGGGGGCGGATAATCCGCCCCGGGCAAAATCTGCCTGTTAAAGGCAGGGTTGGGGAGGGCAGGATCAAACAGAGCAACCCATCCTCCCCCAACCCTCCCTCAGCCCCCAGCCGCCGCCGGAGCTTCCGCCCCTCCCCGGAGTCGATTTGACCACCAGATTCTTCGGGCCATCCCTGGATCTTCTTCCTCACGCCTCCGGGTACCTTCTCCTCCGAGCTCTTCCTCCAATGAGTGAGGGTAACTCCCTCATCCATCTCTTTTGCTTGAGATTCATTGTTGTGGTGGAAATATCGTGGTAGATGATACTTGGTGTTTTCCCGTGCATGTTAGAATCCGTAGAAATACATCCCTTGTGCCCGATCCGTGTTGCCATGGTCAATCTAGGTCAAACCAGAAAAATTTCGACAGGGGCGGATTATCCGCCCCCATGGCCGGAAAGTCCGGCCTGGAGACAACGTGTCTGGTTTGGTTTGGTTCCGATTTTCTCCCATGCACTCTTCTGGCTCATGGACTGTTTTCTTACTCGTTCTAACATGTCTCCTGGACTTGTGTGTGCGCTTATCCCCCTGCTACCTCTCCATGCTTTTCACAGGTGGCTCTCGTCCTCCTAAGACATACAAGCGTCGTCCTCGTGCCCGTTATCTCAGGCCCACTGCAGAGGGCACATTTGTTGATGAAAATGAGGTTCGCAGGTTAGCCAGAGAAGTTGAACAGATGGCAGAGGCAGCAAGGAAAGCCAAGCGGGTTGCATCTCGCAAGGGCAAGGGTAAAGGCAAGGAGGCTCGGCCTAACTACAAGGCCATGGACATCACTGACTACTGCTCCATGCGTCAAACAGATTTTTAGGCAGAAGTTGACAGTGATGGTGAGCCAGAGGATTCTATGTTTTGGTGCTCTCATTTTCGGTATATCCATGATGATGTCTATGTTCCTCTCAAAATTCGCCCCATGCACCCTCTAAATATGACTGAGGCTCAATCAAAGGCTCGCCTTTCTGAAGCTTTGGATGTGACAAGCAAGATGGGGCTTCATCCTCTTATGACTCTGCAGTGCCACTATGATTCTAAGATTGTGAAGCAGTTTTTCTCCACTCTGGTTATCTGCGGCGATGAGCTTCGTACTATGAAGTGGATGAGGGCACATCAATGATCCAGTCTGATTTCCGCACCTTTGGTAAGGTCCTTGGTTATGCTTTTCACGGGAGGGACACCCCTTCAGGGCACCGCATTATCTCTCCGCTTAGGCCATCCAAGGATACTGTGCTTGCTCCATGTTTGTCGCCCAATGGCGTTGTTGGTACCTTTGCTGGACTTTCGCCACTGTATGCCACCCTTGTAGGCTTGTTTCGGGACATCATTACTCCCAGTGGAGGCAACAATGACAGGATCCGTGGTCACCTGGTTCCTCTTCTTGCCTTTGCTCATGAGTGTGCCACCAATTCTGGCTCTTCTACAGGATACAAGTTGGATGTGATGGATTTCATTTATCATGAGATGACCGATGCGATGCTCAACAGGCTTTCCATCCCATATGCTCCTTTTATCATGATGCTAATCAAGCATATGCTGCCTCATGAGGACTTTGGCACTGATTTGGATGGTTTGCACAAGTCAAAGAAAATTTACAACAAAGCTCAGAAGACCTCTCACCCCTCCATTGCCCCTGAGTCCTTTATACGTGATGCACAGGCTAGTGGTCGTCGTTCTGCCGTGTCCCCAATGGCACGCGAGGTTAAACAGCTCACTTGGTTCCAGCGACACATTCTTTGCATGGGTGTTAACACACACAAGGGACAGTATGAGGCGTACCGCAGGGACCATGTGAGGGATCACACTCAGCAGCTCATTCTTCACCATGTTTCTGGTGCCACTGGCCCTCCACCTCCTCCCACTGCTCCGGAACCGTATGCTCAGTGGAACACTTCAGGGATCAACTATGGTGAGCTTGAGAGTTGCCTGTTTGCTCCACCTCCGAGGGCACCCACTCCTCCAGCTGATGACGATGATGATGAATATGACGAAGAGGAAGGGGACAGGGACGACTATGACGAGGAAGAGGAGGCGTGATCTTCTGGGGCGTTAGCATCACTCTTCTTCCTTTTTGGAGTTTCGATGCCAAAGGGGGAGAAGTAGTTCTATTAGGTCACCGGATTTGCATGGGTCATGGGTCGGGCACAAGCACTTGCTTTTCCATTCGTTCGTTTTACTCGTGCCCCTTTAGCGTGAACTTATTTGCTATTTGCTATTTGTTGCTTGGTTATTGTAAGACTCTGCCGTGACTTACTATGTATGGTCCTATGGAATTCTGGATTTATTTTGTGGACCTACTATCATCGAATTCTGGATTTATCTCCTGGAGTCTCGCATTCTAGTTGGTGACATCTGGAATCATGGGATTATCTTATGTATGCATCAAACTTGTGGGATGTGCAATCTCAGTAGTTTATTTGGCAGTATTCACATCCCGGTGGTATGATCTCGTTTACCAACCCATCTGGTTTTAATTGTTCTTGCTATGAAAGTTGTGTTTTATCTAGTGTGTGCATGTGTGTTTCAAAGGTAAATATTAATATGCACACATCTAGGGGGAGCCTCTTTCATTTATTTTAAGGGTGTCGTTGGTAGTCATTTGCAAATCCTAGTATTGTCATCTAACACCAAAAAGGGGGAGATTGAAAGAACGTTTCATAATCCCTAGTGTTTTGTGTGTTAGATAACAATATCAAGTATTATTTAACGTGTGTTGAAGTACTGCAGATTTGTACATTGAGAAGGGAAGGAAACTGCTTTCTGGGGGCAGATAATCCGCCCCTCCTAGGGGCGGATAATCCGCCCCAACCCTCTTTCAAGAGCGCGCGACCCCCAAAGAGGGGGGCGGAGTTTGTGGCCGGATTTTCCGGCCCAGCCGGATAGTCCGCCCCTTGGGGGCGGACAATCCGCCCCCTCAAGGATTTCCTTCAAGTCAAGGCTGCATCGCTCTCTGTATGGGGGGCGGAGTTTCCCTCGGACTTTCCGGTCCTTGGGCGGACTTTCTCCCAAGGGCGGATAGTCCGCCCCTGGCGGGAGCGGATAATACGCCCCTCCAGAAATTTCTTCAAGTCAAGGCTGCATCGCTCTCTGTATAGGGGGCGGAGTTTTCCCCGGAGTTTCCGTCCTGGGGGGCAGATTTTCTCCCCAGGGCAGATAGTCCGCCCCAAAGGGGGCGGATTATCCGCCCCCAAATTTCTCCAACGGCTTGTTCTGGGCAGGGGTATTTAAGCCTGTCTTCCCCCTCTGTCCAAAACTCTTGATTCATTCGAAAAATAAAATACCTGATCTGCAACCTTCGTCCAAGAGTACTCCACCTAGATCCACTCAAAGGCTCCGTCCCTTGGGGAATCAAAGGAGGAGGACTCGATCTTCATCAACTGCAATCAAGCGATTCATATCCTCTCCATTCATTTGGAGAATCACCGATCTAGTATTTCTTGCAAATACCTAGATCCTTGTTTTTGTTTATATTGACAAACCTTGTTCTTGTGGCAGCTTGTTGTCATCTCGGGAGCCCCCAATTCGGTTGTGGGTGTGTGCCCCGATAGTGTTGTAAAAGGCACCGGTTCCCGCCTCGAAGGGATCCAATAGTGGAGAAGGTGGATCAGGCCTCTCGTGGCGAGATCCATCGGAGAATAGGGTGAGGCCTATTGTGGTGTGGTGGTCTTAGAACCGCCCACCCCTCCAACGCAGATGTACTTCCCTTAACAAGGAAGGAACTGCGGTAAAACAAATCCCTGTGTCTCCGCGTGCTCCACTACGGTTCCTTCGCTCCTCTCTTTACATGCTTAGTAGTTAGGGTTGCATATAGGGAAATTCTCGTAGTTGCATATCTAGAGAATTTACTTTGTGTCAAGCCTAAAATTGAAAATAAAAATAAAAATTGGTTATCACCTATTCACCCCCCCCTCTAGGTGCCCATACGATCCATTTCACCTGGCCCCTCCCTGGACCCACCAGGCCGTGTGACGCCCAGGCGCTATGCCTGGGGCGAGTAACGCCCAGGCGCTATGCCCAAGGTGTAGCGCCTGTCTGATAGGCGTTATGCCTTAAAGTGTAGCGCCGAGCAGACATGCGCTACACTTTGAGACATATTCTGTCGCGCGCAGCCCCCCTCCCCACCCCTCCCCATTCACTCCCAGGAAGCTAGAATAGACAGAGGGGCGCCGACGGTTCCTCCAACCCTCTCTCTCAAATCCCCACCTCAAATCCAACAGATCTAAGGGATTCCACCGTGGATTTGCTCTCCCATACCTCCCTCAAGGTAATCCCCTCCTTTCCCCTCTCTTTCATCCAATGAATCTTGCCCATTATCCTCAAACCCTAGGTCTAGTTGGATTCATAATATGACCTATTTGTGCTTGTTTTTGGTTATTTGGTAGTTATATATTAGTTATATTTGATGGGGAATGGAAGTGTGTTGTTGATTTGCATTGTGTATGATGGTTGTATATGGATTTGTATGGATGTGTGAATAATATGCTCATATATTCTTTGTAGTTTATTGTATAAATTGAAACAATGGCCACATACGACACACATTTTATTGATGTTTGGAATATATATATGTAGGATGGTGTGGCTACTCGAGGATTGCTATGATCATGAACACCGGGAATACTTGATGGCGGAGAAGCATATGGTAATAAAACCATGGTTAAACTTCTTTGTTTTTATTTTTCTATTGATTCAATTGTGTTGGAAAAAGCATAATGTTCGATCTTGTATGTATGCAGAGGCTTCGTCCCCTCAAGCTTCGGTCTCATGGTGCGTCTTCAAATGACATGTAGTACGACGAGCGGTACACCGAGTACATCCGGCGGCTAGGACTCCTCCCTTTCATCACGGTTGTGAGCCGGTCGACGCCGAACCTCAATGCGGCTGCTATCACCGCACTTGTCGACCGGTGGAGGCCGGAGACGCACACTTTCCACCTCCGGACCGGCGAGATCACCCCTACTCTTCAGGATGTTTCCATGATCTTTGGACTTACTATTGCGGGGGAGCCTCTCTGTATGAGCACAGATTCCGCTGGGTGGCGCAATGCGATGCAGCTACTTATTGGCATGGCTCCTAAAGAACTTGAAGATAGGAGCAAAGATAGAGTCCCAGCAGGCGCGACATATGCATGGATTGTGGACAACTTTGCGGAATGTCCGAACCCCGCCGAGGTTGAGGTGATCGAGACACATGCTCGTGTGTACATGTGGTATGTCCTTTCTAGGACTCTGTTTGCTGATAACGGAGGTAGGACCACTCAGTGGATGTGGCTGAAGGCACTAGAAAACTGGGATAGCAATATCAGTTGGGGTTCGGCGGCTCTTGCCTACTTGTACCAGCATGTAATCACCTGTGCACTCTACATTCATTTGTATATGTCGAGTCCACACATATGCTATGCCTGACCTCTTTTTTGTTCACTTGTAGTTGGACGATGCCTGTCGTAGGGCAGACCAAAATGACGGAATAGGTGGTGCTATGGTTCTTCTCTCTGTATGGAGCTGGGAACGCTTACCAGTTGGGCGTTGTAGAGGTCCCAACCTTTAATAAGGTAGAGATCCCTGTGTTTACAATTCTAGTCACTGGATCATTAGCTAGCATCCACAGTTAAGATGTAATATCAAGAAACAAAGGTCATAATACAACTTTATAACCAGGAATAAAATAATTCATTACATCTTACATAGCTCATTTGGCTATCTCATTACAATGCAGCAGAAATAACTATATAGCATGGAGTCCTTCATCTTCAAAAGTGCCACAGGCAAACATGTTGGTTGTAGACTTGTAATCCTAATCAACACATCTTACTAACATCAAACAAACCTGCAACAGAACAATTTACATCCACAAGGGTCAATACATTTGAATTGTATTGGCAAGTGATACTATGTTAGTATAGTGGAGTCTATCATCTATATGCATTTGGCTAAGTGGAGCTTAGGCTTGCTTTGCTCAAAATAGATTTTCCTTCTCTTTTGAAAAACACTAAGTTTTTGTTTGTCAAAAAAAAATCACCCAAGGCATCTCCCAATAGAAATTGGTGATCCTTCAACCCTTGTTCAACCACAAGTTTTTAACTTAGAAATTGGGATGAGGAGATTCTTGATAGGTTCCATGTCTTGATGCTCAAATTGTCCTTTGCCAGGGACATGGCTAAGTACTTAGATTTTACACTCTGCAGAGGTGGTGCACTTTCCCCACAAGACCTGGTTTCACCAAGACAAGATCTTTCAGAAGCCTTCCCTTAGACCAGAATGGACGCGTTCCAACCTATCATTCCCCTACCACAAACTTTCCATTTGGCTAAGTTATTGCAACCTATATGATCCAGGCAGAGCCCATAATGCCAAGTGGTTGCACTTGAAGCTTCTCAACATTTGACATCTCAAATCTCTTTGTTCCTGGGTGGCTTTCCACAAGTGAGACATCAAGTTTTCCCCAGCATACTGGACTTGGTGATGCCCAATTTTTCCCCAGCATACTGGACTTGCATAACCACTCAACACAAACCATTCTTTCCATTCCACCCAGGTGATTCATTCACTTAGTTGTTTTATTAAACAAAAACACAAGTCCTTGACTTAGAAATATACCATAGCATGAATATAATCCACCCTTGTTTTCTACTAGCTAAGCTAAGCATGATAGTAGTAGGAATCTTAACTTAGGGAATTTCTACTAAGGTTTCATCTACTAGGATTTCCCATGGCATAATTTATACTAGCAAAAGTTCCATGCAAGTCCTACTTAGAAATATCACTAATGCATAGTGAAAAAATAATGGGACAAAAGTATGAAGCATCACTTGCCTTTTTGGTAGAGAATATAAGTTCACTCCTTGTCCTTGCAATATTCACACTCTTCAAATCACTACAATTTAATCAAGCAAGGCACAATTTCAATCTACCATTCAAGCAACATCACATAAAATAATAGAAACAAAGCAATGCATGCAAAAGATTGTTTTATTTGGGAAAATGGTTTATAATAGGTTATAAACATTCTAAAACACCTATTGGTCACTTTATAAAAGTGGCAAAACCATTTGCAAAAGATTTTACTTATAAACCATTTTGATACCAAATCAATATTTTATGTGGTTGAAAATGCTTTTAGCAAAGCAATAATATTTATAGGGTTCACCAAATAAATTTTTAATTCTAAAACTTGGTGTTTGGGGTTAGAGAGTTTAAATCAAAACATTTCCCAAAGGGTTTTCCTCCAAAAGCATTTTTAATAAATAAACATTATTTTTATTTGACTACAAATGCTTTAGATCAAAGATTTATTCTTTTGCTTCACCAAATATGTTTTTGAAA
Source organism: Avena sativa (assembly GCA_916181665.1). NCBI lineage: Eukaryota > Viridiplantae > Streptophyta > Magnoliopsida > Poales > Poaceae > Avena > Avena sativa. Next base: position 499,520,613 of record OV702299.1, on the reverse strand, counting down.
CCAAAATTTGCTTTCTATGGTCAGTAGGTTCAAAACAATCCATTTGCCAAAGGTTTTATCACAAAAATTATCTTAGAAAGAATTTTATATTCATATTATGCCTACACAAGTTTCTGCAAAAACAACCATTTTAACAGAAGCAATTTACTAAACAAAGTGAATGGTTGGAAAGTTCTTGTCTTGCTGATTCCATTGATATAAAATTTGCAAAATTTGGATGTGTGTATCAAAAGTTATAGATTTTACAATATTGAACATCTAATAGATCATTCTGGTTTTTATTTAAAACAGTCTGGCCACGTGGCTGCTTGCTACTGGCTGATACCGATTCGTTCGGATCACGCACTGAGGATCGTTGGATCTAATGTGAATCGCACGGCACGGATGCTCTCATACCCTTTCGTTTAAGTTGTTCTGTCTATGCCACAGGATGAGGATCTAACGGCTCACACGCGTTCGACCAAAGGTTGGCGGCGCTGGCGGCGGCGACTGGCGGCGGCGCGCTCAGACGAGGGTGGTGTTGGCGATGCAGGAAGCAAAAGAGGCAGGGAGGGGCTCACCGATATCGCCTTGTCGTGCTGAAGCTCAAGGTTGTCGTTGTTGGTCGAGGGGAGCACAGAGTCGACTGGGATTCCTCGCCGGAGTAGCTTGCTGGCACGGGCACGCACGGTCGTGGTCCAAGGCGAGCGTCTGGGTCGCAATTGATCAAGTAAAGGCGTCAGGAGGGTGCACAAGGTTGTCAAGATTGTGAAAGAACTCACCAGAGGGAAAGGGGTGCGCTGATTTGTCGGCTACTGCTCGCCGGAGTTGAGGCAGACCATGGCGGCGCTCAGTCGAGGTTGTCTCCGATGCTCTGGGTCACGAGAAAGCATGCGGTTGGGGTTACTGGATGCGCACAGTGACGATGAACAAGCGAGCGTGTACTGGAGAGGATGGGGTGGTGTGTACTCACCGGAATCGTCACCGGAGTGTGTCGGAGGCAGTGGCGGTGTGTGGACAAATTCGAGTAGCCTAGGGGCAGTGGGGAGGCGATGTTTGGGGAGAATGAAAGAGGAGGAGCATGCGTTTAATACGGCGTGCTCATGGCGAGGAATAAACGCGGCATTAAGGAGGAGTGATCGCGAGTAATGGGCGGCAGAAACGGCCAGAGGGCGTGGTCTTCACGTGGGTGGAGACGATGGTCTGGAAGGTGGGGGCCTGGCGTTAGCGAGTGAGAGAGAGGGGAGGTGGGGTCCAGCGGTTGGTGAGGGGTGGGTTTCCTCTGCGGTGAGAAAGGGAACGGTTCGCTGGGGTGAGGGAGTGGGCTTGACTGGGCCTGGATGGGCTTTCCTGGCTGGGGCTGCTTTCTATTCCTTTTTTTGATCTGTTTCTTTTTCTTTTTCCATTTCTATTATTCTGTTTTGATTTTGATTAATCAATTCAAACAACTTTTGAATTTCAAACTTCAACCAAACTTTGAATATATTCAAATACTGTTTAATAGTTCATTTTAGAGTCAAATTTAGAATAATTCATTTATTCTTTTTAGGGTATAATAATTATTTAAAATAGGCCCTTGCATTAATTTAAATAAGATTTATTATTGTTTCAAAAACTCCATTTTAAAACTAAATCTTTCCAAATCTTTTTAGTAGGTTTTATCTATTTATTTTGGGTGTCAAACAATTCACCTTGAATTATTTGGAATGTTTTTAATGTGATTTATTAATCATTTAGAATTGGGTATTTGTCTTTATTCCAATGAAATTAAATATAGTTTTAATTCCATAAATTTTATTTGGAAGATTTCTTTGATCTTATTTAAGTTAATTAAACAACTTTTATTCCACTTGGGTAAATTCCAAAATACTATTTTCTCATGATTTAAATAATCATTCTTATTGGAGATTTGTCTTTATTCAAATAGAATAGGATTTGGTTAATGCCTTTTAATTAATTTGAAAATTCTTTATCCATTATTTTATTTGGATTTGGATTATATTTATTCCATTTGCTTATGTATTTGGCCAAGATTTAATTTGGTCTTTAAATATTCCTCATTTAATATTTCTATATTTATCTTATAAAACCCATAACTTTTTATTTATAGATCCAAACTTGGTGATTCCAATTTGTAAAATCTTATTTAATATTTGTTCATCCTTTTAAATCTCCTTAGGATTATTTGCTCACCATTTGGTATGGATTTCTAGATAGGTGCTTTATTAGCTTTGAAAATCCAATTTCTTTATCTTATTAAATTCATAAGATTTTATCTTTGGCTCCAAATTAAGTGAAACCAATTTATATGGTTTAATAATATTTATATTTGTCATTCTTGATCAATTTGAAAAGTTTGTTTGACCAATTTTATATGGATCAAATCCATAGGCTTAGAGATAACTTGGAAATGTTTTTCTTCCATTATGGTTTTAGGGTTTTGGTTTATTTTCCAAGTGTTTAAATTTCCAGATGCATTTATGAAGAATGCATTTCACTTGATTTGAATTTAGTTTGGATTCAACCATTAACTAAAGTTTGTTCAAGATGGGATTTTAAGTTTCCATTTAGAAACAAAAGTTTCTTTTCACCCTAAATTTCAAAAATTATTTATTTTGTTTATTTATTTTTCACATTACAAGATTTGGAAAATCTTGGGATGTGACAGGCTACCACCCTTAAAATAAATCTCGTCCCGAGATTTGGGAAGGATAGAGGTTACAAGTTGGCTCAAAGCAACTAGGATACTACCACCCTTAAAATGTTTCCAACTAGGTTACTTCTTGGCTTGCTTGGGGTCTTGATGATACTTCTCTGGGCAAACATCTGCATAGTGTCCTTTGTTTCCACACTTGAAACATGTGACAAGGCTGAGATCCTTCATAGGCTTTATCTTGTGCTTCATCTTTTCTGGATAATTGCTTGCATAATGTCCTTGGTTACCACAATTGTAACATGTGACAAGATTGAGTTCTTCACGTATCTTCTGTGGACAAGTTGATACATAATGGCCTAGTTCTTTGCAGCTATTGCACCACACTTGGTTAATATCCTTATATTTTTGCTTCTTCTCTGGACATTCATTGGCATAGTGTCCCATTTGTTTGCAATGACAACATTGCACTTGGCTTTTGTCTTTCTTTTTCTTGGGTTTCTCCAAAGCTAGGAGTGCTTCTAGTTCATGCTCTTCATATCTTATCTCAAAGGTAGGAAAGTTTCCTGGTCTCCTTGATCTTTTCCTTGGATAATACATATGTCTCCTCTTTGGTCCTTCAAATTGAGTCATATTGCATGGAGGTGCAAGCTGAGATTTTCCTTTGTCTTCATCCTTCTTGGTAGACTTTGTTCTCTCATGGAAGTCTACAATCTGTTGTTGTACTACACCTTGTTTCCTTTGTTGAACTATGGAATAGATGGGGCATTGAATAGGGGCATGATTATTTCCTTCACATAGGAAACAAGTAGCTTGAGATGTGGGGCATTGATTAGTTGGATGTTTCTCTTCACAATTGGGGCATTGATCTTCATGCTCTTTGGAAGTGTGATCCTTGTCTCCACAAACATTGCAAGCTTGAGTTCCTTCTAAAATATCATCCTTGACATCCTTGTTGTCATAATCTCCTTGGGAAGAGTTGTCTCCCATGTTGATCATTTGATTTGTCACCTTATGCAACAATTGGGTTTGGGTTTCCAAAAACCTTTGCATGGTTGGATCTAACTCACAGGTGTTGGCTAAAAACTGAGTTGTCACTTGGTTCAACTGGGTTTGGGTTACTATGAGTTCTCTCATGTTGATCTCTTGGTTGTTGTTGTTGCCACCATCCTTGATGTTGGAGTTTCTTGGAGTAGTCATCTATTTGGGTTCGATTGGGATTAGAATGGGCAAAAGATTTCTAAGGAAATAGTTCTAATCACACACATCACAATTCACACAAGCAATGTGCAAGCAATCACAAACAAACATTCCACTCAAACAACAAGGTTCAAGCACATTTTTAGGCAACAAAATATTTTTGCTACACCACATAAGTTGGTGTGTTTGATTTTATCTAAACATGGTGGTCCAACTATATGGTTCACTTGAGAGCATTCCATCCTTCTTAGTTGGTTCTTCTTGATCAATATCTTTGTATCTTTAGAGAATTTCTTGTGTCTTAGTCACAAAACTTCAAAGGTGATGATGGTCCCTTCTAAGTTGTGTTTCCTTTGTCTTCAAGTCTTGAGTAATATTTCTTGTTTCACTTGTAGTCCTTAGTGATATCCAAGTTGAAGTCCTTGTTGAGAATAAGGTTGAAATCACTTGAGTTGGTGAAGTCCTTTGCACATGGTGAGGTCTTTGCTCATGGTGGAGGCTTTGTCCATCAAGTTGAAAATAGACAAGATGTAGAATCAAAACCAAAAATGGTGAGGAAAGAGTTTACAAGATTGTTTGTAAATATGTTTTGGAACAATACAACTCCTATTTATCTAAGGGGTTTTGTCCAATCCTAGGTTTACAAATCCTATAGGCAACACAGTGCTATGATACCATCTGTAGAGGTCCCAACCTTTAATAAGGTAGAGATCCCTGTGTTTACAATGCTAGTCCCTGGATCATTAGCTAGCATCCACAGTTAAGATGTAATATCAAGAAACAAAGGTCATATTACAAATTTATAACCAGGAATAAAATAATTCATTACATCTTACATAGCTCATTTGGCTATCTCATTACAATGCAGCAGAAATAACTATATAGCATGGAGTCCTTCATCTTCAAAAGTGCCACAGGCAAACATGTTGGTTGTAGACTTGTAATCCTAATCAACACATCTTACTAACATCAAACAAACCTGTAACAGAACAAGTTACAGCCACAAGGGTCAATACATTTGAATTGTATTGGCAAGTGATACTATGGTAGTATAGTGGAGTCTATCATCTATATGCATTTGGCTAAGTGGAGCTTAGGCTTGGTTTGCTCAAAATAGATTTTCCTTATCTTTTGAAAAACACTAAGTTTTTGTTTGTCAAAAAAATCACCCAAGGCATCTCCCAATAGAAATTGGTGATCCTTCAACCCTTGTTCAACCACAAGTTTTTAACTTAGAAATTGGGATGAGGAGATTCTTGATAGGTTCCATGTCTTGATGCTCAAATTGTCCTTTGCCAGGGACATGGCTAAGTACTTAGATTTTACACTCTGCAGAGGTGGTGCACTTTCCCCACAAGACCTGGTTTCACCAAGACAAGATCTTTCAGAAGCCTTCCCTTAGACCAGAATGGACGCGTTCCAACCTATCATTCCCCTACCACAAACTGTCCATTTGGCTAAGTTATTGCAACCTATATGATCCAGGCAGAGCCCATAATGCCAAGTGGTTGCACTTTAAGCTTCTCAACATTTGACATCTCAAATCTCTTTGTTCCTGGGTGGCTTTCCACAAGTGAGACATCAAGTTTTCCCCAGCATACTGGACTTGGTGATGCCCAAGTTTCCCCCAGCATACTGGACTTGCATAACCACTCAACACAAACCATTCTTTCCATTCCACCCAGGTGATTCATTCACTTAGTTGTTTTATTAAACAAAAACACAAGTCCTTGACTTAGAAATATACCATAGCATGAATATAATCCACCCTTGTTTTCTACTAGCTAAGCTAAGCATGATAGTAGTAGGAATATTAACTTAGGGAATTTCTACTAAGGTTTCATCTACTAGGATTTCCCATGGCATAATTTATACTAGCAAAAGTTCCATGCAAGTCCTACTTAGAAATATCACTAATGCATAGTGAAAAAATAATGGGACAAAAGTATGAAGCATCACTTGCCTTTTTGGTAGAGAATATAAGTTCACTCCTTGTCCTTGCAATATTCACACTCTTCAAATCACTACAATTTAATCAAGCAAGGCACAATTTCAATCTACCATTCAAGCAACATCACATAAAATAATAGAAACAAAGCAATGCATGCAAAAGATTGTTTTATTTGGGAAAATGGTTTATAATAGGTTATAAACATTCTAAAACACCTATTGGTCACTTTATAAAAGTGGCAAAACCATTTGCAAAAGATTTTACTTATAAACCATTTTGATACCAAATCAATATTTTATGTTGTTGAAAATGCTTTTAGCAAAGCAATAATATTTATAGGGTTCACCAAATAAATTTTTAATTCTAAAACTTGGTGTTTGGGGTTAGAGAGTTTAAATCAAAACATTTCCCAAAGGGTTTTCCTCCAAATGCATTTTTAATAAATAAACATTATTTTTATTTGACTACAAATGCTTTAGATCAAAGATTTATTCTTTTGCTTCACCAAATATGTTTTTGAAACCAAAATTTGCTTTCTATGGTCAGTAGGTTCAAAACAATCCATTTGCCAAAGGTTTTATCACAAAAATGATCTTAGAAAGAATTTTATATTCATATTATGCCTACACAAGTGTCTGCAAAAACAACCATTTTAACAGAAGCAATTTACTAAACAAAGTGAATGGTTGGAAAGTACTTGTCTTGCTGATTCCATTGATATAAAATTTGCAAAATTTGGACATGTGGATCAAAAGTTATAGATTTTACAAAATTGAACATCTAATAGATCATTCTGGTTTTTATTTAAAACAGCCTGGCCACGTGGCTGCTTGCTACTGGCTGATACCGATTCGTTCGGATCACGCATTGAGGATCGTTGGATCTAATGCGAATCGCACGGCACGGATGCTCTCATACCCTTTCGTTTAAGTTGTTCTGTCTATGCCACAGGATGAGGATCTAACGGCTCACACGCGTTCGACCAAAGGTTGGCGGTGCTGGCGGCGGCGACTGGCGGCGGCGCGCTCAGACGAGGGTGGTGTTGGCGATGCAGGAAGCAAAAGAGGCAGGGAGGGGCTCACTGAGATCGCCTTGTCGTGCTGAAGCTCAAGGTTGTCGTTGTTGGTCGAGGGGAGCACAGAGTCGACTGGGATTCCTCGCCAGAGTAGCTTGCTGGCACGGGCACGCACGGCCGTGGTCGAAGGCGAGCGTCTGGGTCGCAATTGATCAAGTAAAGGCGTCAGGAGGGTGCACAAGGTTGTCAAGATTGTGAAAGAACTCACCAGAGGGAAAGGGGTGTGCTGGTTTGTCGGCTACTGCTCGCCAGAGTTGAGGCAGACCGTGGCGGCGCTCAGTCGAGGTTGTCTCCGATGCTCTGGGTCACGAGAAAGCATGCGGTTTGGGTTACTGGATGTGCACAGTGACGGTGAACAAGCGAGCGTGTACTGGAGAGGATGGGGCGGCGTGTACTCACCGGAATCGTCGCCGGAGTGTGTCGGAGGCAGTGGCGGTGTGTGGACAAATTCGAGTAGCCTAGGGGCAGTGGGGAGGCGATGTTTGGGGGGAATGAAAGAGGAGGAGCAGGTTTTTAATACGGCATGGTTACGGCGAGGAATAAACGCGGCATTAAGGAGGATTGATCGCGAGTAATGGGCGGTAGAAACGGCCAGAGGGCGTGGTCTTCGCGTGGGTGGAGACGATGGTCTGGAAGGTGGGGGCCTGGCGTCAGCGAGTGAGAGAGAGGGGAGGTGGGGTCCAGCGGTCGGTGAGGGGTGGGTTTTCTCTGCGGTGAGAAAGGGAACGGTTCGCTAGGGTGAGGGAGTGGGCTTGACTAGGCCTGGATGGGCTTTCCTGGCTCGGCTGCTTTCTATTCCTTTTTTTATCTTTTTCTTTTTCCATTTCTATTATTCTATTTTGATTTTGATTAATCGATTCAAACAACTTTTGAATTTCAAACTTCAACCAAACTTTGAGTATATTCAAATACTGTTTAATAGTTCATTTTAGAGTCAAATTTAGAATAATTCATTTATTCTTTTTAGGGTATAATAATTATTTAAAATAGGCCCTTGCATTAATTTAAATAAGATTTATTATTGTTTCAAAAACTCCATTTGAAAATTAAATCTTTCCAAATCTTTTCAGTAGGTTTTATCTATTTATTTTGGGTGTCAAACAATTCACCTTGAATTATTTGGAATGTTTTTAATGTGATTTATTAATCATTTAGAATTGGGTATTTGTCTTTATTCCAATGAAATTAAATATAGTTTTAATTCCATAAATTTTATTTGGAAGATTTCTTTGATCTTATTTAAGTTAATTAAACAACTTTTATTCCACTTGGGTAAATTCCAAAATACTATTTTCTCATGATTTAAATAATCATTCTTATTGGAGATTTGTCTTTATTCAAATAGAATAGGATTTGGTTAATGCCCTTTTAATTAATTTGAAAATTCTTTATCCATTATTTTATTTGGATTTGGATTATATTTATTCCATTTGCTTATGTATTTGGCCAAGATTTAATTTGGTCTTTAAATATTCCTCATTTAATATTTCTATCTTTATCTTATAAAACCCATAACTTTTTATTTATAGATCCAAACTTGGTGATATTATTTAATATTTGTTTATCCTTTTAAATCTCCTTAGGATTATTTGCTCACCATTTGGTATGGATTTCTAGATAGGTGCTTTATTAGCTTTGAAAATCCAATTTCCTTATCTTATTAAATTCATAAGATTTTATCTTTGGCTCCAAATTAAGTGAAACCAATTTATATGGTTTAATAATATTTCTATTTGTCATTCTTGATCATTTTGAAAAGTTTGTTTGACCAATTTTATATGGATCAAATCCATAGGCTTAGAGATAACTTGGAAATGTTTTTCTTCCATTAGGGTTTTAGGGTTTTGGTTTATTTTCCAAGTGTTTAAATTTCCAGATGCATTTATGAAGAATGCATTTCACTTGATTTGAATTTTGTTTGGATTCAACCATTAACTAGAGTTCGTTCAAGATGGGATTTTAAGTTTCCATTTAGAAACAAAAGTTTCTTTTCACCCTAAATTTCAACAATTATTTATTTTGTTTATTTATTTTTCACATTACAAGATTTGGAAAATCTTGGGATGTGACAGGCGTCCCAAAGAGGTGGGCCACCATCCTTGGCCAGAGTATAATAGAAACCCTCTATGCCTCCCGACTTGGGCTTACAAGTGGGACGTGGTATCGGAGATGACAAGCGATGTCGATGCCATGTACCTCAAGTACACGAACGAGTTCGATGCGATTACGCCCGAGCAGGTAGATGTTTGTCTGTACGTTGCTACCCATAATATTTACTTCACGAGTCAAAATCGATACCAAACATGTTCTTGTGATATGTTGCAGGTGGATTGGGAGCCTTATGGTTGTGGGGACGAGTTTGGTATTGCTCCCGGGTTTGATATTAACCCGAAGTGCCTCGAGGAACAATCTCTCTGGCTCATGTGCTGCCCATTGATTTGCAATTGGGCGGTTGAGTTTCATATGCCACAACGAGTGATGAGGCAGTTCGGGTTGTTTCAGTGCAACCCTCCCGTGTGGAAGGACACCGACAAGGAGCTTCATCGGTTAGTTAGCATGAGAACTTGTGCTCAATTGCTTTGAATGGTACTAACATGGTTCTTTGTTGTTATTCAGGTTGGACAAAAAGAGGCAGAGGAAGATCAAGAATTGGGATCACCATCATAGGAGGCACGTCATGGAGTTCCACATTTGTGTGGAGAATGCTCGACGAACGGAATGGAATAGTGGAAGAGCTCATTGCCCAATTGCATTTAACAACTACATCCATTGGTTTCTTGGTAGTACCCGTGTCTCCATTTGCCCGCCGTCCTATGAGGAAGAAATATTGGACGAGCCAGTCCAGTTCGATGAGCTTGCCTACACTCAGTACAACCGGCAGGTCAGGGAGAGGACCAACATACCGCTTTCTTCCTCACTCAACTTTGCGATGAAGTTATCGTTGCCTTTGCATTACTTTCCTTGCACTCTCATCTCTTTCTTGCCTAACATGTTTTTGTTCTTGACTCTGTAGTGAACGGAGGTAAAGAAATATGCCGACGATGCCGAGGCGATTCTTTTTGCTGCCCCTAAGGGGAAAAGGGGAGAAGGCATGATACGAGACTTCCTTAAGGTATGGATGCGAGACTTCCTCAAGATAGGCATGTTCTTGGTTTGACTTATACTGTTATTTGTTACAGCGCTCGGCCCAAAAGATGCGTCGGTTATCTAACATGCTAGGTTTCCGCGATCCTGAGTACACAACCCCGTCCCGTTCTAGGTCCAAGTCGACTACTGATCCGTCGGCCCATCTTCAGGATGATGTTGAGGATGACACCACTTTGGCGATTCGTTCGGAAGATGAGGAATGAGACAACCTTAAATGCATTTAGTGCTTTCTGTTTCCCATGCATTTCTCATAGCCATACAATCTTACATGTAGCTGCCTCATATGTAGAATGAGACAGAGGAGGAGTACCAGATTCATTCCGCATACCAGCTGAAGCCAAGGAAACAGTTCAATCGCTGGACGCCGGATGACTTCCGTAACAAGGGAAAGGCCAATGTTGTCGATGATGAGCCGCCACGGAGGTCAAGAACGACTAGGAGGACAAGAGGCCTACGGTATGATGATGAAGATGAGTCGCAAGAAGAAGAGGAGGTGACAAAGAAGATACCTCCAAGGAGGGTCCGAGGCCCAAGGACGCGTGGACGGAAGTAGGTCATGTATGGCACAATGTTGATGACGATGCACTAGGTTTCAGACTATGTATTGGTTGATGTATGGCACTATGTTGATGTATGGCACTATGTTGATGTTGTTTAAGACTATGTTGATGTATGACACTATGTTGATGTTGTTGTAGGGTTTCGTAGCATGGAAAACAAAAAAAATCTATCGCATACAAACAAACAAGCCAAGATCTATCTACTAGATTGTAGCAACGAGTCGATGGAATAACTCACCCTCGAAGATTCCAAAGTGTTTAACGAGAGCGGATTCTCGTGGGTGATGTAGTCGTACTCTTTCCGATCTCAAGATCGTGTAGACGATCCTTCTGGCGCTGCGTTCCGACAGCGCTCCCGCAGTCGGTCACACGTTCGGTACTCGACAAAGACCTTCCTCTGCCTTGTTCCAGCAGGCAGCGGAAGTTGTAGCACTCTCCTCGCGATTCCGGCAGCACAACGGCGTGGTACCGGAAGTAGAGGGGAGATCTCGCAGGGCTTCACCTTAAGCCGGAGCGAGTATGGTGGACTATGAGAGAGCCCTCGACGATCTAGGGTTTAGACACGCCGAGGAGGGGGCTTGACCAGCGGCTAGGGTTAGCTAGGCGGTGGCGGTTTGCCCTAGGGCCGGCGGCGGCTATGGAGGCGGCGGCGGCTTGGGGCTAGGGTTTAGAGGTAGGGAACTTTTTGTGTACTAGGAGGGGCAGCCCTGCCCCTCCCTTTATAGGTGGGAGGCGCGACCAAGGGGAGGGGAGTCCCTCCCCAACTCGGCTTGGAGGTGGGCTGGCGATGGAGCGGAGGAACTCCTCCCCAACTCGGTTTCCACCATCCCCTCCACTTCCCAAAATAGCCGTTTGACTTTTCAAATTGGCGTTTGACTTTTCAAACAAGGATTTGATTAAACCCTTTATTTTGTTCAGCGATGACACCTAGTACATGATGCAATCATACCAACTTGGTATGACACATTCATGTACCCTTCCCCTCCGAAGTGCCGGACATTCCGGAACCTTCTAGAACATTCCCGATGAAAACACCGGAATCATTCCCCAACTCCGAAACAGGACTTTCCTTATATGAATATTATTCTCCGAACCATTCCGGATCTCCTCGTGATATCCTGGATCCCATCTGAGACTCCGAACAACATTAGGTCTCTTTCTCATCATTCCATAACTACTCAAACAACGTCGAATCCTTAAGTGTGTCTCCCTACGGTTCGTGAATTATGCGGACATGATCGAGACACTTCTTCGAACAATAACCAATAGAGGAATCTGGAAATTCATATGGCTCCCACATATTTCTACGATTACTTTGCGATCGAATGAACCACTTACATACGATACCAATTTCCCTTTGTCTCACGATAGTTTACTTATCCGAGGTTATGATCGTCGGTATCTCTGCATACCTAGTTCAACCTCATTACTGATAAGTACTCTTTTATCGTTCCTGTGATATGTGACCCCTTGTGAGCCAGTCACATGCTTGCAAGCTAATTGGATGACATTTCACCGAGAGGGCCCACAGTATATCTATCCGTCATATGGATGGACAAATCCCACTCTTGATCCATGTGTCTCAACCAATACTTTCCGAACACTCAATGCCACCTTTATAGCCACCCAGTTATGGTGTGGTGTTTGATGTCATCAAAGCATCCATCCGGTGAAGGTGATATGCATGATCTCATGGTCGAAGGAATTAGGTTACTATGTATCAGAAAGCATATAGCAATTAAACTATTAAAATGACTTGATCTTTATGCTATGCTTATCTATAGGAGTATGTCCACCATATCATTCTCCTAATGATATGATCTTGTTGTTAATAACATCTCAATGTTCATGATAGAGAAACCACAATCATTTATTAACCAACAAGCTAGTATTATAAAGAGGCTTTACTAGGGACTCTATTTTACGTTTACAAATCACACAAGTATTAATGTTTCCTTGTTAATACTATTATAGCATGAATGTAAACATTTATCATAAACACAAAGATATAATAATAAGCATATTTATATTGCCTCTAGGGCATATCTCCAACAGTCTCCCACTTGCACTAGAGACATCTAATCTAGATTACACGGTAATATACCGAACACCCATGGCGGTTTGGTGTTGGTCATGTTTTGCCCTCGAGAGAGGTTTAGTCAACGGATCTGCCACATTCAGATCTGTGTGTACTTTGCAAATCTTTATGTCCCCATCTTGGACATGTTCTCGAATAGCGTGAAAACGTAGCTTGATGTGCTTCAACTTCTTGTGTGACCTTGGTTCTTGCGCATTGGCTATGGCGCCCATGTTATCACAGTAGATAGACATTGGGTCCAGCGCACTAGGAACCACACCCAGCTCTGTAATGAACTCTTTCATCCATATCGCTTCTTGTGAAGCCTCCGAAGCAGCCATGTATTCCGATTCAGTTGAAGATCTCACCACAACGCTTTGCTTTGCACTCCTCCAGCTAACTGCTGCACCATTCAAAATAAATACGTATCCAGATTGTGATTTAGAATCATCCGGATCGGTGTTCCAACTAGCATCGGTGTAACCATTAACAACGAGCTGTTCATCACCTCCATAAGAAAGAACCATATCCTTAGTTCTTCTCAAGTACTTAAGGATGTTTTTGACCGTTGTCCAATGATCCACTCCTGAATCACTTTGATATCTGCTAGTTAAACTAACAGCATATGCAATGTCGGGTCTAGTACATAGCATGGCATACATTAGAGATCCTATGGTTAAGGCATAGGGAGTCTTACTCATCCTTTCTCTATCTTCTGCCGATGTCGGACTTTGAGTTTTACTCAAGGTCGTATTGGGCAACATGGGCAAGAACCCTTTCTTGCTATCTTCCATTCCAAACCTCATTAGAACTTTTTCCAAATATGTACTTTGTGACAATGATATTAGGCGTCTCGATCTATCTCTATAAATCTTTATGCCTAATATGTAAGCTGCTTCGCCAAGATCTTTCATTGAAAATATTATTCAAATAATCGATGACACTATTAAGAAGGTCTACATCATTCCCAATCAACAATATGTCATCTACATATAGTATTAAGAATGCTACAAAGCTCCCACTCACTTTCTTGTAAATACAAGCTTCTCCATAAGTTTGTATAAAACCAAAACTTTTGATCACCTTATCAAAACGTTGATTCCAACTTCGGGATGCTTGCTTCAATCCATAGATGGACCGTTGAAGTTTGCATACCTTGTTAGCATCCTTAGGATCGACAAAACCTTTGGGTTGCATCATGTACAACTCTTCATCAATGTCTCCATTGAGGAATGCTGTTTTGACATCCATCTGCCATATCTCATAATCATAATATGCAGCGATTGCTAACATAATCCTCACAGATTTTAGCTTTGCTACTGGTGAGAAAGTCTCATCGTAGTCAACTCCTTGAATTTGTCGAAACCCTTTTGCGACAAGTCGAGCTTTATAGACAGTAACATTACCATCAGCATCTGTTTTCTTCTTGAAAATCCATTTGTTCTCGACAGCCTTCCGGCCATCCGGTAAGTCCACCAAAGTCCATACTTGGTTTTCGTACATGGATCCAATCTCGGATTTCGTAGCTTCTTGCCATTTATTGGAATCTGGGCTCATCATCGCTTCCTCATATGTCGCAGGGTCGTCGGTGTTGTCCACCAACATGACACTCCTAACGGGATCATACCAATCTAGAGTGGTACGAGTTCTCGTTGACCTGCGAGGCTCTGTAGCAACTACAACCGAAGTTTCATGATCATCATCATTAGCTTCCTCTCTTATTGGTGCAGGCACCACAGGAACTTCTTCCGGTGATGCGCTACTCGCAATTTCGAGAGAAGGTTCGACAACCTCGTCGAGTTCTACTTTCCTTCCAGTCACTTCTTTCGAGAGAAATTCCTTCTCTAGAAAGGATCCATTCTTGGCAACAAAGATTTTGCCTTCGGATCTATGATAGAAGGTATACCGAATAGTTTCCTTCGGGTATCCTATGAAGACGCATTTTTCCGCTTTGGGTTCAAGCTTGTCCGACTGTAACTTCTTTACATAGGCTTCGCAACCCCAAACTTTGAGGAACGACAATTTAGGTTTCTTCCCAAACCATAATTCATACGGTGTCGTTTCAACGGATTTAGATGGTGCCCTATTTAAAGTGAATGCGGCTGTTTCTAATGCATAACCCCAAAATGATAGCGGTAAATTTGTAAGTGACATCATAGAATGAACCATATCTAAGAGAGTTCGATTACGACGTTCGGACACACCATTACGCCGTGGTGTTCCCGGCGGTGTCAATTGTGAAAGTATTCCGCATTTCTTCAAATGCTCGCCAAACTCGTAACTTAGATATTCACCTCCACGATCAGAACGTAGAAATTTAATCTTCTTGTTACGTTGATTCTCTACCTCACTTTGAAATTCCTTAAACTTCTCGAAAGTTTCGGACTTATGTTTCATGAAATAGATATACCCATATCTACTCAAGTCATCCGTGAAGGTAAGAACATAACGATAACCACCGCGCGATGCTACGCTCATTGGACCACATACATCGGTATGTATGATTTCCAATAAGTCCGTAGCTCGCTCCATCATACCAGAAAATGGAGTCTTAGTCATTTTACCCATCAGACATGCTTCGCATCTTTCAAATGATTCGAAATCAAGTGATTCAAGAAGTCCATCGGAATGGAGTTTCTTCATACGCTTCACTCCAATGTGACCAAGACGACAGTGCCACATATAGGTCGAGTTATCGCTCGATTTCAAACGTTTAGCCTCAATGTTATTAATATGTGTATTTCCACTATCGAGATTCAATAAGAATAGACCATCTATCAAAGGTGCATGTGCATAAAACATATTACTCATATAAATCGAACAACCATTATTCTCGGACTTTAAACAAGTAACCTTCTCGTAATAAACAAGATCCCGATATAATGTTCATGCTTAACGCGGGCACCAAATAACAATTATTTAAGTATAAAACTAATCCCGATGGTAGATGAAGGGGTAGCGTGCCGACCTCGATCACATCAACCTTTGATCCATTTCCTACGCGCATCGTCACCTCGTTCTTCGCTAGCTTCCGTTTATTCTGCAGCACCTGTTTCGAGTTACAAATATGAGCAACCGAACCAGTATCAAATACCCAGGCACTACTACGAGTACTAGTGAGATACACATCAATAACATGTATATCGGATATACCTTTCTTCTTGATGTTGCCGTTCTTCAAATCCGCCAAGTACTTTGGGCAATTCCGCTTCCAGTGACCTTCTCCCTTGCAGTAAAAGCACTCTGTATCAGGCTTAGGTCCAGCCTTGGTCTTCTTCGTCGGCGCGGTAACTTTCTTACCACCCTTCTTGAAGTGTCCCTTTTTCTTAGACTTGCCTTTCTTGAATTTGGTGGTCTTATTGAACATCAACACTTGGTGCTCTTTCTTGATCTCCACTTCTGCAGATTTTAACATGGAGAAGAGTTCTGGCAACTCCTTGTTCATGCTTTGCATATTGTAGTTCATCACAAAGTTCTTGTAACTTGGTGGTAGTGATTGGAGGACATGGTAAATCCCCAAAGCATTAGGAATCACTATACCCAAGCTTTGGAGTTTGTTTGCGTGCCCAGACATCTTAAGCACATGCTCACTAACGGAGCTGCCCTCTTCCATCTTGCAGTTAAAGAACTTTTCAGAAGCCTCATAGCTCTCAACTGCCGCGTGAGTCTCAAAGATCAATTTGAGTTCACGGACAATATCATGTGGGTCTGAATTCTCAAACCTTTTTTGAAGCTCCGATTCTAAACCATACAAGATAGCACACTGAACTGTGGAGTACTGATTCTTCCGAGCAAGGTAAACATTCTTTACTTCGTCGGTAGCATCAGCTGCAGGCGGGTCACCCAGCGGTGCATCCAGCACATAGGTCAAATTACCAGCATTGAGGACAATCCTCAAATTGCGGAACCAATCCGCGGAGTTGCTTCCATTGTTTTTCAACTTTTCTTTCTCTAGGAACGCATTAAAATTGATGGTAGGGGCTGCCAATGATCTACAACATATTTGCAATAGTTTAGACTAAGTTTATGACAAATTGAGTTCTAATTAATAGTTAAATTAATCTAGGTGAACTCCCACTCAAAACAATATCCCTCACATTGTTTTAGTGATCACACGAACCAAATCCACCACATCAAAACCGATCATCACGAGAGTTGATGTAGCTTCAATGGCGAACAATCGACATGTTCATCATATCTACTATATGATTCATGCTTTACCTTTCGGTGATCCGTGTTCCGAGACCATGTTTGTACATGCTAGGCTCGTCAAGATCAAACCTTAGCTTCCGCATGAGCAAATCTGGCTTGCCCACGTTGTATACACTTGCATAATCTAACACACCTGATCATCACGTGGTGCTTCGAAACAACAAGCTTTAGCAACGGTGCTTACTAAGGATGAACACTTTCGAACTTGAAATTTATGTGCATGAGGGATCATCTTATAATGCAACCGTCATTAACTAAGCAATACAAGATGCATAAAGGATTAACATCACATGCAATTCATAATATGTGATATGATATGGCCTTTCTTCTTTGTGCTTCCGATCTCCATCTTCAAGCACGAACATGATCTCCATCATCACCGACATTGCATCAAGGTCAATGACGCCGCTCCATGGTTTTCGTCCACCAGCTTCAACTATTACAACTACTTTGAATAGACATGCGGGTCTTAACAGAAATTAAAGACAACCATATGGCTCCTGCCGGTTGCCAACTTACAATAAGGAACATTGCATACATCAAATATAATCACAATCATGGCCATATCACATCACTGCACACCCCTGCAAAACAAAGTTAGACGCCTCTACTTTCTTTGCATGTTTTACGTGGTTTGGGGCTTTCAATAAGTGTCGTTCTAACTTACGAACAAGAACCACAACATTGATACTAGTATTGTTAATCACCCGTTGTAAATTGGATCTTAACTATGCTAGGAGAGACAGGCACCCACAAAGCCACTTATGCAATACAAGTTGCATGTCAAGT
The DNA here is from genome assembly GCA_916181665.1 of Avena sativa. Lineage (NCBI taxonomy): Eukaryota > Viridiplantae > Streptophyta > Magnoliopsida > Poales > Poaceae > Avena > Avena sativa. The sequence goes on along the minus strand of OV702299.1, from coordinate 499,502,970 downwards.
GTGGAGCAAGTCTCATGAACGATGTCATGTAAGGTTAGCACGGGCCGCTTCATCCCAACATCCCGCAAGATGCAAAGTATACAAGAAGCAATCGACAATAAAAACATCAATGCCCACAATGACCATTGTGTTCTACTCGTGCAACGGATCTACATATAGACACGGCTCTGATACCACTGTAGGGTTTCGTAGCATGGAAAACAAAAAATTTCTATCGCATACAAACAAACAAGCCAAGATCTATCTACTAGATTGTAGCAACGAGTCGATGGAATAACTCACCCTCGAAGATTCCAAAGTGTTTAACGAGAGCGGATTCTCGTGGGTGATGTAGTCGTACTCTTTCCGATCTCAAGATCGTGTAGACGATCCTTCCGGCGCTGCGTTCTGGCAGTGCTCCCGCAGTCGGTCACACGTTCGGAACTCGACGAAGACCTTCCTCTCCCTTGTTCCAGCAGGTAGCGGAAGTTGTAGCACTCTCCTCGCGATTCCGGCAACACAACGGCGTGGTACCGGAAGTAGAGGGGAGATCTCGCAGGGCTTCGCCTTAAGCCGGAGCGAGTATGGTGGACTATGAGAGAGCCCTCGACGATCTAGGGTTTAGACACGCCGAGGAGGGGGCTTGGCCGGCGGCTAGGGTTAGCTAGGCCGGCGGCGGCTATGGAGGCGGCGGCGGCTTGGAGCTAGGGTTTAGAGGTAGGGAACTTTTTGTGTACTAGGAGGGGCAGCCCTGCCCCTCCCTTTATAGGTGGGAGGCGCGGCCAAGGGGAGGGGAGTCCCTCCCCAACTCGGCTTGGAGGTGGGCCGGCGGTGGAGGGGAGGAACTCCTCCCCAACTCAGTTTCCACCTTCCCCTCCACTTCCCAAAATAGCCGTTTGACTTTTCAAATTGGCGTTTGACTTTTCAAACAAGGATTTGATTAAACCCTTTATTTTGTTCAGCGATGACACCTAGTACATGAAGCAATCATCCCAACTTGGTATGACACATTCATGTACCCTTCCCCTCCGAAGTGCCGGACATTCCGGAACCTTCTAGAACATTCCCGATGAAAACACCGGAATCATTCCCCAACTCCGAAACAGGACTTTCCTTATATGAATCTTATTCACCGGACCATTCCAGATCTCCTCGTGATATCCCGAATCCCATCCAAGACTACGAACAACATTCGGTCTCTTACTCATCATTCCATAACTACTCAACAACATCGAATCCTTAAGTGTGTCTCCCTACGGTTCGTGAATTATGTGGACATGATCGAGACACTTCTCCGAACAATAACCAATAGGGGAATCTAGAAATTCATATGGCTCCCACATATTTCTACGATTACTTTGCGATCGAATGAACCACTTACATACGATACCAATTTCCCTTTGTCTCACGATAGTTTACTTATCCGAGGTTATGATCGTCGGTATCTCTGCATACCTAGTTCAACCTCGTTACTGATAAGTACTCTTTTCTCGTTCCCGTGATATGTGATACCTTGTGAGCCAGTCACATGCTTGCAAGCTAATTGGATGACATTTCACCGAGAGGGCCCAGAGTATATCTATCTGTCATATGGATGGACAAATCCCACTCTTGATCCATGTGTCTCAACCAATACTTTCCGAACACTCAATGCCACCTTTATAGCCACCCAGTTACGGTGTGGTGTTTGATGTCATCAAAGCATCCATCCGGTGAAGGTGATATGCATGATCTCATGGTCGAAGGAATTAGGTTACTATGTATCATAAAGCATATAGCAATTGAACTATTAAAATGACTTGATCTTTATGCTACGCTTATCTATAGGAGTATGTCCACCATATCATTCTCCTAATGATATGATCTTGTTGTTAATAACATCTCAATGTTCATGATAGAGAAACCACAATCATTTATTAACCAACAAGCTAGTATTATAAAGAGGCTTTACTAGGGACTCTATTTTAAGTTTACAAATCACACAAGTATTAATGTTTCCTTGTTAATACTATTATAGCATGAATGTAAACATTTATCAGAAACACAAAGATATAATAATAACCATATTTATTATTGCCTCTAGGGCATATCTCCAACAGTTGTTTGAGACTATGTTGATGTTGTTTGAGACTATGTTGATGTTGTTTGAGTATATGTTATAGTTGTTTGAGTATATGTGCAGGTTTGAGTATATGTGCACTTGTGGTGTCAATCAGCTGAAACTAGTGCAGTTCAGGAGTGTAGCACCTGTCTGCTAGGCGCTACACTTTAGAGAATAGCACCTATCAGACAGGCGCTACACTCTGACTTAGAGTTTTCCCCCCGCCAGCGAACTCTCGGTTTGCTCTCAGTATGCTCCTGTTAGTTTTGGGGCAGACGAAATCTGCTACCATAGCGCCTAGCAGTCAGGCTCCATCTCCTCGTCACGCAGCCCTTCTTGGTAGCGCCGCCTTCTTATGGCAAAATCGATCTCTTGGATAGCCTTGTTAGATTGAGGTTGCTCAAGATCTATCCAAGTGTAGTACCTGCATACCGGAGGGGGAGACTACAAGAAAATAGTGCATGTTAGAGGATATGATATGGAATAGTTTGGGACACATGAAGAACTAAAAAGCTTTGAGCATACCCGTGGAGTGTCGTATGGGTTGCGGCTACGCTCGGGAGAGCGATTGTAGTTGGCACACATGAAGAACTTTCCCCAACTATCGGAAAAGTAGTCTTCGGACTTCTTGACAGTGCAATCGGTTCCACACCAACAAATAGGAACCTCCTTCCCATGGACATCAGAAGTATGATACGCCTTCCATGGCCTTTCCTCTTGGTCGGCACAAGGTGTCCTAGCATTATCCCTCCTCTTCCTCTCTCCCTCTTCCTCTCTCCCTCTTCCTTCTCCTTTTGCCTCTTCCTCTCTTCCTCTTCCTTCTCCCTTTTCTTCTTCCTCTTCCTTTTTATTCTTCCTTTCTTCCTCTTCGTCCTTCTTCTTCGCCACATCTCGAGCAAGTTGAACTACCTCTTCAAATGCCTTCCTCTTCTTATATTCCTCAACATCCGTCCTCTTCCTCTCTTCCTCAGCCTCCTTCCTCTTCCTCTCTTCCTCGGCTTCCTTCCTCTTCTCCACCACCTCCATAGCATTCGCCCAGACGCCGAGTAGTTCACACCGTCCCCATCATTGCCCTTGTTGGGTTGAGTCGCCATACCTATTATAAGAATAAAAGCTACAAGTTAGTAAAGGATGCATGAATGTGAATAATAATTGATTCAATGAAATAAGCATAGTAGGTAGTAACACAAGCATGCAAGTATGAATATTCCATCCGTACCTATTAACATAAGGATTTGGTCCTACCAAGTAACCTAACATACTAGATGGGTTAAAAATGCCACGCCCTCTTCCTCTTCTAAGCCCAAGTGATCGACCTCTTTGTTGTCTAGGAGCTTGTTGTCTAGGAGCTTGTTGTCTAGGAGCTTGTTGTCTTGGGACTTGTTGGCTAGTTCTTGGTTGGCTTGGTACTTGTTGGCTAGTTCTTGGTTGGCTTGGTACTTGTTGGCTAGTTCTTGGTTGGCTTGGTACTTGTTGGCTAGTTCTTGGTTGGCTTGGGTCTTGTTGGCTACCACTTGGTTGGCTAGTGCTTGCTTAATTTCCTTTTGCTCTTTTCCTTTGAGAACACTTTCTTGCATTGTGCCCTTCACCATTGCATGTTCCACACCGGGCTCTCTCACGAGGCTCTTGGAATTGGTCATTGCCTGTTTCTCGAGCACCACCACGGCCTCATCCATCCATGTCGCTCCTAAAGCGTTTTGTCTTGCGTCTTCCACGTTTAATCACTTTCCATTTTGGATCGGGCCATAGTTGAATCCCATGGTACTACGGCCATTTTGATTGGTCCAAATATGGATGAAATCTAGGAGCCCATGTCTTCTTAGTAGTCTCAATGGAGAACTCAGCCTCTCTCACCGTGAGCGGATTATTGTAATCCAAATGTCGCCGGTGAGACGCCACGAGCAAGTGCGAGCAGGCAAGATGAAGCAATGATGGCCTTCCGCATGTGCACTCACAAGTCTTGAGCGAGACCTTGAAAGCTCAACCTCCGTGTTGGACACCATCAGCCGTTGTACCTCCGGGCTCCGTAACTTGGTAAATTAGCTCGTCATTATCATATTCCGTGACAACTTGGGCATCCGCTTTCTTTGACTGAAATTGCATCCAATCATCAACCTTAGGTGGGTACTTGTATTTATACTTGTTCTTGTAGTCCCTCGCAATCTGCCGGTCCATTTCCTCTGAGTATTTAAGAAAATACCCATTCAGCATGTCGAATGTATAACGGACTATTGCCGTGACGGGCAATGCACGGACACCTTTGAGCAACTTGTTGAAGGCCTCTGCCATGTTGCTTGTAATTTGGCCGTACCTCCGGCCACCGTCATCGAAATATCATGCCCACTTTATTCTTTCTTCAATGCTCCTATCGAGAAACTCTCGACCACCTGCATTGAGCTCTTTGTTGAAGAGAAATTTGTTGTACAAGTTTGAGAAACAAAGTTCCATGAAAGCGAGGCAACAATCTTGTAGATCATCCGCGAAATCCTTTCTCTTGCATGCCCTATAGAAGTTTGAACAAAAGTGTCTCATGCACCAACGATGGTGCAACAGAGCATGCCCGGGAATATGTTGTTCCACCGCTTTAAGAATTCCTTGATGACGGTCCGAGATGACACATATTTCCCTATGAGGGGTTAATATCTTGGTTCTTAAAAGATGGAAGAACCACTCCCAATTATCATTGTTTTCCACCTCTACCAAAGCAAAGGCCAAAGGAATCAACCGGTTGTTGGCATCATTGGCTATTGCAATCAAGATAGTGCCCTTGAATTGACCGGTCATAAAGGTTCCATCAACGGAGATGACTGGCCTACAATGTTCAAATGCCTGAACACATTGCTCGAAAGCCCAAAATGCACAGCCAAAAACTCGAACGGTTCTTCCATTTACAATACTTGTCTTGTTCCCCAAAGGTTCAACCACATGAACCATGCCCGGGTTAGCATCGGCCATCGCTCCCAACAACCTTGGGATTCGGTTATAAGATTCTTCCCAATCACCGTACAACATCTTGAATGCGGCTTGCTTAGCCTTCCATGCCTTCCCGTACTTCACCTCATAGTGAAAGAGGGATTTCACAAACTCCATGACCTGCTTGATGCTCATTATTGGAAACGACGTGATGTCATTGGAAAGCCTATAAGCGAGGAACTCGGAGGTGAGTTTTCGGTGCTCATGCTTTCATCCTTGCCATCCACCATCGGGCCTCGGCACATGTGAGTTGATACGCAACTAGATATGTGCCAATTGGGACCTCCCTTGAATGGTCTAGCACGCACAATCCAAGGACATCCTTCCTCCTCGCACTTCACCGTGTAACGCTTCTTGATGTTCGAGTGCACGACCGTGTAAGCACGATGATGCTTCACCGAGAAGTCCTTTATCCATTGCTTAAATTCCAACAAGGTCTTAAACCTTGATCCTTTGCAAAATCCATTATTCACTTCATTGCCATCTCAGTAAGAACTTGTCCTTGGTCCAAGCACTATGCCTTTGCCACCATCAACTGTGGCTTCATCCGTGAGACTAAGATCACGAAACAAAGGCACCCGATGGTCCCTCCCCAATACGGTATGGTGGATTTTAGCCTCTCTAGACGTGAACCCATCCTCATCAACTTCTTCTTCGGGACCATCATCATCCGAGTCCGAAGCATAGCCTCGAGAATACGGGAGTTCACGGTCCATGTCATGTTGAGTGATATATTTCTCCAAATCACCAACATTGTTGTCGTGGAGTTCAACATCATCATCATCTTCACCCTCACAATCATCATTGTCCTCTTCCAACACTTCGTCTTGGTGTCTTGAAATCGGGCTCAATGTTTGGCTCAAAGGAGGTTCAATCCATAGCTCTTGCTTCACGGGTGGAGGACTCCTACTATCCAATGGGGAGGCACGACGGTTCAAGTCCAAAGGCAATGAGCTATCAACCTTCTTGGTGGCAAATAGCTCAAGAGCCTTGTCTAGTGATTCGGCCACCACCTCCTTGTATGCAAGCCAACGAGCCTCGGAGAAGATACGCATGGTCTTCCAACGGATGTGCATTCCAAAACCCACATTATGTCTTCCCTCCAACTCAACATCACATGGGTCCATCCATTTCAATTCAATCCTCACTTGCTCCAAGACCTCGGCATAGGTGGGACTATGCTCAAACACAATATCTAGCTCATCCGGGTCCGGTTCTATGTTGCCTTTCAAAAAGGCATCCTTGTCCACATGATGAACATGAACAATTCTTGCCATCCCTAACACATAGGAGAATATGTTCATTAACTAACCATGACAAGATAAACAAAACTATACTAGACACATTACCAAACCATAAAGCTAACAAGAACACCCTATCTTACATAAGCAAACCCTAACCCTAACCCTAACCCTAGCCATAACATTCCAATAAACCAAACAATGTCATTTCAACAACCCTAAACCTAACTAAATGCTTCATACACATCTTTATACCCAACATTGTCCAATGAATCTAACAAATTTCCAAACATTTCTCTCCAAATCAAATTTCTAGGGTTTCAAGCCAAGTCCAACCAAAATGAAAGATTTCAAGAGGTCAAAACGGAGGGGAATGAGGGAGGGTACCTCTAGCAGATGGGGAGAGGCACAAATCCATCAAATGAAGCTTCCAATATGAGATATTTGAGGGGGGGAGAGAGGGGAGAAGGGGGCGCCTCCTTGCTATTTTTCTTGGCTGGGTCGAGCTGGGAGTGAATGGGGAGGGGTGGGGAGGGGGGCTGCGAGCTGCTGACTAAGTCCCAAAGTGTAGCGCCTATATGCTAGGCGCTACACATTAAAGTATAGCGCCTAACTGCTAGGCTCTACACCTTGGGCATAGCGCCTGGGCGTTACTCGCCCCAGGCATAGCGCCTGGGCATAACACGACCGGGTGGGGCCAGGGAGGGGCTAGGCGGTGCCACGCTGGCAGAGGGTGTAGCGCCTAGTTGTTGGGCGTTACCCAAAGGGTTAGTGCCAGTGAAATACTTATCCAGAGAGGTCATTTTGTGAAATCCTTTTGAAAAGGGGTTATTTTTGTCCATTCTGCCCTGGCGGGCAGGGTGCGCGTGCGACGCATGCAGCGAGCAAGCGGGCCCAGCGAGCGAGCACACGGGATGCGAGACGGGGCAGGAGGAGCGCGCGCTAGCGACGCGCAGCGAGCGAACATGAGGCGGCGGCAGCAGGAAGCGGGCCATGCGGGAGCAGCACAGGATGGGCTGAAGCTGGGCCGGTACTACCGGCCCACCCGGGTGGTTGTACCGGGCCGGACCGGTAATACCGGGTGAGACTACCGCGCGGGGCAGAGGGATGGGCCGCACGCAGCGCGCCGCTCAGGGGCGTCTGGTAGTACCGAGCGGTACTACCGCACGGCCCAGAAAAACAGATTTTCCCTTTTCTTTTATAAATCAACTGAAAAGCAAATATTGCAACCGCGATAACTTTTGATTGGTAGCTCCGATTAACCCGATTCAAATTGTGTTGGGAAGAGAACGACATGAGATACCCTATAAAAAGTGAAAATATTGGTTATCACAAGTGAGAATGTATCATGTATTATAATGTGAGATACCTCACTTGGTGAGAAACCGAAAAACCGCCAAGATCAGAATCGCAACAAGATACAAACGGAAGATCCAATTTTGATGAACAAGAGCTTGTTATGGAGATTACCACAAGCTCTATATCCTCACATGGATAATACCAAATAACAACCAAATATGATGATGCAAGTATGCAAAGGTTTGATCTCTCTCCGAACGATATGATCGAGTTACTCATTCGAGAGCCCCTCTTGATAGTACAGTTGTCTATCCTAAACCCGGTCTCCCACTAACAGTATGAGACCGGCAAAAGGGAAAACCTATCAAGATTATACCTTTGACTTGAGCATTCCACTCGAGCTATATGTAGACGAACTTGACCTTCTCAAGTTGGAACGCCTTTCTTGATTTCTCATCATCGATCCATGATCACCGAGGATGGCAAGCATCAAACATGATATCTTCTATAGATGGCGTATTTTGAGCTTGCACAATACATCTTCTTCGCATTTCATCGACCTTGAAGCCAACACATGCTCCAAGCGATGCCAATGGACAATTACTACAAGTACAACTTAATACACACATTAGTCCATAAAGATTGTCATTAATTACCAAAACCACACATGGGGGCCCACATGTTCTTTCAATCTCTTTTATTGAAACCAAGCCAGCAACCCCCACGCCACCCGCCAGAAACTAGCAGGACCCACCGCTCAACGGCAAGACCACCCGCCGACACTCAGACATAGAAGGAGGTCACCACCGCCATGTCGAGGGAAGAAGCCCGAAGCACCCAAGTGTCGCGAACAAGGCTCGGGTAACCTCGGCGCCGGCATCGAGGGTGACGAACGGAGAAGATCGCGGCCTGCCTAGGCCTGAATCCCCGTCGCTGCTTGCCGCCATCTGGGCCGAGGATCACTGGCCGCCGCCTTCCACAACACCACCGTCGAAACCAGCCTGGAGCGGACGATTCGGCCTTTCCCCGCCGGATCACGGTTAGGAACACCGCCACCGCCATGCCACCAGATCTTTGCCCGGCAACGAACCGGGCGGCAACAACGGGAGGAGAGATCATGGGAGGGAGGACTAGGCCGAGAGGGTCCGCCCGGCGCGAGGCCGCCGCACGGGTGCGGGAGGGGGTAGGGTGGAGAACAATGGTATTGATATGTTGCAAATGTATCCATCATTTATGATGCTCCATGCTTGGTTTGCACCAACTATCTTTGGTTTTGTCTACACTTTGTGGCATTTTTATGCATTTTCTGAAACTAACCTATTAACAAGTGCCATAGAGCCAGTTTCCTGTTTTCTGCTGTTTTTGGTTTAAGAAAACCTAGTAAAGAAATATTCTTGGAATTGGATGAAACAAAATCCGAAGTTCCAATTTTTTCCGACACGACACGGAGTCCGGAGGAGAGGGGGAGGCGCACCCTAGGGCGGCCACACCTGGTCTAGGCACGGCGAGGGGCGCAGCACCCTAGGGTGTGGGCCCCCTGGCGCTCCACCGACTTTGCCTCTCTGCCTATATAATCCCCCCGAGACGAAAACCCTAAGTACCCGATCAGAATTCCATGAAAAAGTCCATAGCCGCCGCCACCATCATCCCTAGATCGGGAGGGATCTGAAGCTCTTCCTAGCACCCTGCTGGAGAGGGCATATCATCCCGGAGGACTTCTTCATCACCATGCCTGCCTCTGGAGTGATGTGTGAGTAGTTCATCCTTGGACTATGGGTCCATAGTAGTAGCTAGATGGTTGTTTCTCCTATTTGTGCTACCATGTTTAGATCTTGTGAGCTGCCTATCATGATCAAGATCATCTTATTGTAATTCTACATGTTGTGTTTGCGGGGATTAGATGGATATTGAGTACTATGTAAGATTGATTATTGTTCTATCTGTCTATGTTATTTGTGATCGTGCATGCTCTCCGTTGCTAGTGGTTACTTTGGCCAAGTATTTGCTTATGACTCCAAGAGGGAGTATTTATGCTCGATAGTAGGTTCATGCCTTTAGTAATCTGGGAGAGTGACAGAAACTTCTAAGATTGTAGATGTGTTGTTGCTAATAGTAAGAAAACAACAATCCTTTGTCCAAGAGCAATTGTATTGTTTACATTACACACTTTGCTTAATGCAATTATCTATTGCTTGCAACTTAATACCCGAGGGTTATTTGGATAATATCCCGGAGGTGGATTATTAGTCATAGATGTAGTTGGATTACGGTCTATGTATCATGTTGTAATGCCTAAATGAATCTCATAGTGATCATCATGTCATGTACATGCATTGTTATGCATTATCTATTTGTCAATTGCCCCGATGTAATTTGTTCACCCAACATGTTATTTATCTTATGGAGAAAACACCTCTAGTGAACTGTGGACCCTGGTTCATTCCTTCCCATTGATATTCTATCTACTGTTACTATTTACTTTCTGCAATTACCACAACCAATTACTTTGTTCCACACTATACGTTTAATCCTTTGTTTTTAGCAAAACTAGTGAGCTTGACAACCTCATTGATAAGTTGGGACAGAGTATTTTGGTTGTATTGTGTGCAGGTTCCACGTTGCTAGCAACACCTTCTAAAGTGGTTTCTTTCTCCTACTAGTTCGATAACCTTGGTTCCATAATTGAGGGAAACTTGCTGTTGTGCTCATCATACCTTTCTCTTGGGGTTCCCAACGGGCTCTACATCAACCGAGCCACATCAAGCATTTTTCTGGCGCCGTTGCCGGGGAGAAAAAAGATTTTTGCACGAGGAGTATCTCACTACCAATCTCTTTACCTTGTTTTTGTTTTGCTTTGTTTCCTTTTCTTTGTTTGGTTTGCTTCTTTTTTACCGAAAACACAAAAAAATTAGTTCCTACTTTAGTTGCTATTTTTGTTGGCTTGCTTTAATCTTGCAAAAATGACAACTCTTGAAAACACTAAGTTGTGTGACTTCACTAGCACAAACAACAATGATTTCATTTGCACACCTATTTCTCCACCTGTTCCTAAAGCTACCTTATATGAAATTAAAACCACTTTGCTAAATCTTGTTATGAAAGAGCAATTTTCTGGTGTTGGTTCTGATGATCCTGCTGCCCATCTTAATAGCTTTACTGAACTTTGTGAGATGCAAAAATATAAGGATGTAGATGGATATATTAACTTAAATTGTTTCCTTTCTCTTTTAATAGGAAGAGCTAAAGATTGGTTGCTATCTTTACCTAAAAATAGTATTGATTCTTGGATTAAATGCAAAGATGCTTTCATTGGAAAATATTATCCTCCTGCTAAGATTATATCCATGAGAAGTGACATAATTAAATTTAAGCAATTTGATAATGAACATGTTGCTCAAGCTTGGGAAAGAATGAAATCTTTAGTGAATAATTGCCCCACTCATGGACTGACTACTTGGATGATTATCCAAACCTTTTATGCAGGATTGAATTTTCTTCAAGAAATTTGTTGGATACGGCTGTTGGAGGTACCTTTATGTCCATCACTTTGGGTGCTACAATAAAGCTCCTGGATAATGATGATTAATTATTCTGAATGGCACACTGAGAGATCTCCATAAGGTAAGAAGGTAAATTCTGTTGAAGAAACCTCCTCCATAAGTGATAAGATTGATACTATTATGTCTATGCTTGTTAGTGGAAAAGCTCATATTGATCCAAATAATGTTCCTTTAGCCTCTTTGGTTGATCAATAAGAGCAAGTTTATATGAACTTCATTAGAAGTAATAATTTTAGCAACAATGTTTATGGTAATAATAATTATAGGTCATATCCTTTTAATAATGGTAATGCTTATGAAAATTCTTATGGAAATTCCTACAACAGCAATAGAAGTGCACCCTCTGAACTTGAAGTCATTCTTAAGGATTTTATTAGTAAACAAACTGCTTTCAATAAAACTGTTGAGGAAAAGCTTGGAAAAATTGATGATCTTGCTTCTAAAGTTGATAGCCTTGCCCTTGATGTTAAACTTCTTAAATTAAAGGTTATGCCTCATGATGTTAAAGAAAGCAAGACTTTGAATGCCATTCAAGTTAGAATTGATGAAAATGTTAGGATGTTAGCTGAATTGCATGCTAGATGGGGAAGAGAAGATGAAATTGCTAGAAATAATAATATGACTAAAATTTGTACTATTACCACCACTAGTGATGCTGAAGTTTCAAATGCTAGAAAACCTCCTACTATTAATGGTAAAATAATTGGTTTAGACAAAGTCTCCATTCCTTTTGCAACATTGCCTAAACCCACTGGAACTTTTCCAATAAAAATGCTGAATTTTTTTGAAATATGGGAGGCAAAAGTTCTACTACCTTGAATGATAATTTTGATTTTGATCTTGATGGTTGCAATATTTCTGAAGTAATTATGTTCTTTCAAAACCTTGCTAGAATTCCTAATGCTAGTGCTATGAATATGGCTTTTACAAAACATATTACAAAGGCTCTCATGAAAATTAAAGAAGAAAAATTGAAACATAAAGCTTATATTCCTCGGAAATTATAAGATGGTGGGGAGCCCATCATTAATATGAAAGTGAATGATTTTGATTCCAAAGATTTATGTTATCTTTGTGCTAGTGTCTCTATTATGCCTAAAAAATTATGATATGCTTGATTTACCACCATTGGAAGATTGTTATTTGGATGTCCATCTTGATTATAATGCTAAAAATAAACCTATGGAGAGTTAATGATGTTCTTATTATGGTTAACAATACCTTTGTCCCCATTGATTTCTATGTTTTGGATGTTGAATGCAATGCTTCTTGTCCTATTATTTTGGGAAGACCTTTTCTTAGAACTGTTGGTGCCATTATTGATATGAAGAAAGGCACCATTAAATATCAATTCCCACTCAAGAAAGGTATAGAACACTTCCCTCGAAAAAGAAAGAAGCTATCTTTTGACTCTCTTATTAGAACAAATTTTGATGTTGATGTTTCTTCATTCGAAAATACTTGATTCTTGCTTTCTGTGTCTAGCTGAAAGGCATTAAAGAAAAGCACTCTTGGGAGATAACCCATTTTTTATTTTAGTAAGTTTTTCTTTTGTTGAGTCTTGGAAGTTATTGCCTCTGTAATAACCTCTCCTTATCCTTTTTTTTAGTTTTTGTGCCAAAAATAGCCTCTAATGAGAGGGAAGTAAGATCTGGGGAAGTTGTTGTCCCGAAACAAATTTCTATGCTTCACTGTAAAAAATCGTGAAAAATACCAGAATGTCATATTGATATGAAATTTTTTGTGAGCATGCACCTGGCATTTACCCAACTTTCATTAGTTTTTCACTTTTCGATTTGAGCAACATAAGATTTTCGAAAAAAATCGGTCTTTACCTGATGGTCTGTTTTGACAGATTTCTGTCATTATTTGCATTTGCCTCTTAAATCGATTTCTTTTGAGTTCTTTTGATCACTTGATATTTTAAAAGGAGTTACTACGGTATCTTATGTTTTAATGGATGATTTACTTGAGTTGAAACTAAACCCAAAGGCTTATTATCTTGAATACACTAATGTTGCTAATGAAGATTGTGTGAGGTTTATTATGAAGTAAATTTTCAAGTGTAGGGAAAGGATGATGTGATGAGATAAAGTATGGACAAAAGCTCAAGATTGGGGATGACACCCATGTCATCCCAAGAAATATCCAATACGTACAAGTGTCAAAGCTTGGGCATCCCCTTCTTCATCAATAAAAATCTCAGGTTTTCTTTCAAGATATTATACTTTTATTGCTTCATGCACTATGTGTTGTTCTTGGATCGTCTTTGTTTTTGTTTTTAGTTTTATTTTGTTTTGTTTTCTGCAATAAGTTGGTTGTACCCCAACACAGTTCTTTTGGAGAAGTCACACCCCGTTTTTCATTGCCTAGAACACTCTAGTTTTCACTCTTAATGTTCTGTGAGTGTTCTCTTTTGCTAGCACTGCGTTTAGCTTTAGTTTTGTTCTTATTCTTGCTTAGCACTTTTTAGTTCTTCTTTGTAGTTAGGTGAGACATGCTCTCTGCTCTTTATTGATTATTATCTTTATGATTTGTTTCAAATAATTCGATTGGTGTTGGAAAAGAGTAGAATATTTCATGCGTATGAGGTACAAAAAGAAGCTTGTTTTGACCGTGTATTAGACTTTATCATGTCATGTTAGATGTTTCTTTGACCATATGCTTAGTGATTATTGTTGTAGCATGACTTGTTTCAAATAATTGAGATTGCTTAATGTGCCTTGAAAGAATCATGCGTTGTTTTAGCATACAAAAGCATAATATTGTGGTATTCTCCTTTGATGCTTTATTTGAGTTGACTTGGCACATGCTTACACCATGTTATGACTATGAACCAGTCACCTTAGCCTCTATGATCATCTAGTTTTTGACTTGTGATATCACTTTATGCTTTGATTAATAATGTTTTGTCGCTCTGCATGATTATGACCATTATTGCTCTCTTAGTTGGTCGCTCCCAATCTTTTGCTAGCCTCCACCTGCACTGAGTATGAGCTCTACTCGTGCATCCAACTCCCAATAAACCAAGTTATTCCAAAGATTCCACTATAAATTCCTATGCATGGTGTGTTACACCATTCCAAGTATATTCATGTGTTTATTTATCTTCCAAATTAAAATTTTGTTATGCGAAAAATTAGTGATTAAAGCTCTCATGAACTTGAAGGCACATTTTATTTCTTGCATTTAATAAACTTGAACTATTTTGACTGTCTTATATGCTTTTATGCTTTCAAGTTATAAGTTGTGAATTAGCAGAACCATGCTGTCATGGGGAACGCTTTCGACATTGCACTTATTTTATTTAGTTGATATCATGTTCTTTTGTTTATGGATATCGACAGTGTGAAATAAGATGGGAGCTTGTAAGTCCATGGAGTTTGTATATGTGTTAGAGAAACGCCTGGGCGGCTAGCCTAAGCCATGCCTAATCATGGTGGAAACTTGCAGCAAAACCATAGTGGCATTCTATGAAGCATCCTCAATAAAAAACTATGCAAATAGCAAATAAAAAGATCACTGGGACGCTCACCGTCTATTGCCTTGTCATTTTGATATGGGATAGCTCCTTTGTCATGGGTTAAGGGTTACCCGTTGGCGGTTCTCTATGATACACATATACTTACAATGACAAGAACTTGCTTGGGACCAAAGTTGAGTAGCATGCGATTCGGTACTCGTACTCAAGGGGCGTGAGGTTTTCAACTTATAATTTGTCAAACATATAACTCATAGTTGCCCTCACTTTAACCTTAATCACTTCAAGATGCTTATGATAGGGGCAATGAGAGCTCAAAGCTAATAAGTACCATAATTTTTGGAAGCTTTATAAAACCATTTAATCCCTACTTCCCTCTGCGAAGGGCCTTTCTTTTTTACTTTTTGTTGAGTCTCCATATTCTATATTTATGCACCAGTTAAGAGAGCATAGTTGTCATTCTGAGTTCAATGTGCATTGTCCCAAAACTTGTTGATTGATTCGTAATTATGGTATTGCTTGTTCTTAAATTATTTGTATCTAGTCACCCTTATGAGCTTTGAAGGTGTCCTATGCATTTATGTTTTGCTATTCCATGAACGACAAGCTGAATATCACTCTTGCTATGTTTTCTATATGTGAAACAAACAAATGTCTTTCAAAGCATTATTCATGATCTTTTGTTTGTGTAGCCTTTCATGGTGCAACATAGTTGCTATGTCTTATTGTTAGAAATATATCTTTTATGCTTATGTTAAGAGTACTTTGATCCCAGCTATCAATGCTTTGCAATACCTTGATAAAGATTGTGATGGTGCATGTCACCTATTTTTATCACTTACCTACTCGAGGACGAGCATGAGTTAAGCTTGGGGATGCTGATATGTTGCAAACATATCTATAATTTTTGATGCTCCATGCTTGTTTTGCACCAACTATCTTATGTTTTGTCTACACTTTGTGGCATTTTTATGCATTTTATGGAACTAACCTATTAACAAGTCCCACAGAGCCAGTTTCTTGTTTTCTGCTATTTTTGGTTTCAGAAAAACTAGTAAAGAAATATTCTCGGAATTGGATGAAACAAAAGCCAAAGTTCCTATTTTCCTGACACGACATGGAGTCCGGAGGAGAGGGGGAGGCGCACCCCAGGGAGGCCACACCTGGTCTAGGCTTGGCCAAGGGGCACACCGCCCTAGGATGTGGGCCCCTGGCGCTCCACCGACCTCGCCTATCCGTCTATATAATCCCCTGAGACGAAAACCCTAAGTACCCGATCAGAATTCCATGAAAAAGTCCATAGCCGCTGCCACCATCGTCCCTAGACCGGGAGGGATCCGAAGCTCTTCCCGGCACCCTGTCGAAGAGGGGAGATCATCCCGGAAGCCTTCTTCATCACCATGCGTGCCTCCGGAGTGATGTGTGAGCAGTTCATCCTTGGACAATGGATCCATAGTAGTAGCTAGATGGTTGTTTCGCATATTTGTGCTACCATGTTTAGATCTTGTGAGCTGCCTATCATGATCAAGATCATCTTATTGTAATTCTACATGTTGTGTTTGCAGGGATCTGATGGATATTGAGTACTATGTCAGATTGATTATTGTTCTATCATGTCTATATTATTTGTGATCTTGCATGCTCTCCCTTGCTAGTAGTTACTTTGGCCAAGTATTTGCTTGTGTCATCGTTATGGGAACGACAGAGCCTAAGAAGGCTAGAATGAGGTGTGGGAGCAAAGCAGGGAAGCGTGCGACGGCGTCCGCAGGCGGGATTGGATACAAGCAAGCGTCGGGGACACAAGAAGTACCCAAGTTCGGAGCCCTCGGGTTGAGGTAAAGCTCCTACTCCTGCCGATCTGACTATAGGGATGGATCACAGAGAACTACAAGGCTCCTCGAGTTGTATCTGGTCTGGCTAACAAGTGAGTAGAGTCCAACCCTTGCTAAGTTGCCCCTGCCGCCCCTTATAGGCCGAGGCGACGTGGGCAACGACCTGGCCGACTGGCGGGTCCCACAGGCGGGCCCCAGCCGGCTAGGTCATCTACAGTGGCCAACATGGGGAATGTGTACTCACAGTCAAGCACATGCCGCCACGCCATCTACAGTGGTTGCCGTGCGGGTGGTTATGCACAATGCCACCTATTGTCTACTGTTGCAACCGTCATTGGTAAAGTCGTCGGTATGGGCTGAGTGTCTGGGTCTCCTTTCTATCTTGTTCGCTGTCCTGGGCGTACTGCGCACTGTGTAGGGTTCGCAGCATAGAAAACAAAAAAATTCCTACGATGGGAACAACTATGTACCAAGATCTATCTACTAGATACAAACAACAGGCGGATGTATATCCGTAGAGAACATACCCTTGAAGACCGACAAAGCTTAACAAGTCCAAACTCGTGGTTGATATAGACGATCTCTTGCCGATCTCAAGATCGAGAGGAAGTCCTAGCGCCGCAAATCAGCAGCGTATCCGTGCTCGCACACACGTTCGAGGCACCGAGCAACCTCCGCCTCCTCGCTCCAGCGATGCAGCGGAAGCACAACTCTTTCTTGCCGAATAGCCACCGGGAACATGTATCTCGCTAGTCCGAGACCATGGGGGATAAATTCTAGAGGGGAGAGAGATCCTTCACGAGGAGGTGTAAGTGAGAGAGAGGGAGGGGGGCTCCTTTTATAGGGAGAGGGGGGGCACCCAAGGGGCCATGCGCCCAGCCATGGGGCTGCCCCCACCTCTTCCACATTCATGTGGGTGGACACTCCACTCACTCAAATGCCTTTCAATTCCCTCCACTCAAAAACCCACTCAAATTCCCATTAAATTTCCACCAAATTTAATACAAACTCTCATTAAATAAAACTCTTTTTATTTATTCAGAATTTTGTCAATTACTTTAATGACAAACATTCACATATAACCCCTTGCTAGTATTTTATTTCACATGCAGAAACACTTTCTGCAATTTCACCCGAAAACCCGTTTCGGTATCTAGTGAAATAAATTCCTGCGCTTGTTATTCTTTTTGGCATGAAACTTTTGCTCCAAATGGATGTCGGTGTCTCTTAAGTGTGTCACCCTACGGTTCGCGAATAATGCGGACATGATCGAGACCCCTCTCAGATCAATAATCAGAAACGGGATCTGGAGACCCATACTGACTCCCACACATTCAACGATGACTTTCTTGTGATCGTCGGAACCTTTTATGCTAGTATCTTAATCCTTTTGTTTCACGATATATTACATGTCCGAGATTCGATTATCGGTATCTCCATACCTATTTTGATCTCGTTACCGACATGCACTCTTTTCTCGTTCCCATGATATAACATTCTAGTGATCAAATCACTTGCTTGCAAGCTAACCAATGTGATATCACCGAGAGGGCCTAGAGTATATCTATCCGTCATCGGGATGAACAAATTCCACTCTCGATCCATGGGCCTCAACATAACACTTTAGTAGTTCTGAACCCATCTTTATAATCACCCTGTTACGGTGTGACGTTTGATGTTATCAAGAAACTCTTCCGGTGTTAGTGATTGATATGATCTCATGGTCTAAGGATTAGGATCACTTCGTAAGTTGTTATAGCAATATAAACTCAATGACTTTGATCGTAATGCTATACTTCGGATGAATGTTCATCACACCATTACACTAATGTTGTGACCCCATTATTAACAACATCCAATGTCCATGATCAGGAAACCTTGATCATCTTGTTAATCAACGAGCTAGTTTATGAGAGAGGCATAACTAGGAACTTTCTGTTTGTTTATTAAACACACATGTATTAACGTTTCCGTATTAATACAATTATAGCATGCAAAATAAACATTTATCATAAACAAGGAATACGATAATAACCACTTTATTATTGCCTCTCGGGCATATTCCCTTCAGTCTCCCACTTGCACTAGAGACAATAATCTAGTTTGAAAACTTTGCGTATTGAACACCTATGACTTTCTGGTGTTCCATATACGCAATGGCAAGTGGTTAACATAATCTACGAATCTGACGCTTCAGGTCCGTGTGTATTTGCATGTCTTTGCGTCTTCACGCATCACTCATTCTCCAATGAGATGGCATTGTATAAAATTTGGTCTTTTTGGTGAGACCTTTAGTTCCTTGGGGTTAAATCACGTCGATACTATTGTCATACAATATATCTTTAGTGTTAGCCCGTTGCGAACCACACCTTAGTTTGATAACAAACTACTTGACACAAATTCCCTCCTTTGCTGCTACTATAGCAGTCATATACTTAGCCTTTTGTTGTAGTATCCGTCACAATGTCTTAACTTTGGAATTCATCCAAATCCATCATGGAAACTTTCTTTCCATTTCATTGTGCCACCCATAGTTTAAATTGAGATAAACTTAATTTGTATCTTGTGACAAAACTAGTATCAATGTAACGCTTTACAATGAACTATTTGTAATTGTTTGTCACCTCTACACAAATATATTCTTAGTCCTTCCAAAAGATCATAAGAATATCCTTACTATCGTCCAATGATCATTTTATGATTCATTCTGGTATATGCTCATAACACTTAGAGCATAGGACATATCTGGATGTGTACATATCATTGTATGATTGATCAAAACATCCTTGTGATTTCACTCATCAAGTGTCAAAGCACTTGAATCTTGTTTCACTTATCAAGTGTTAATACACTTGAATCTTGATTCAATTCCTTTCCATGCAACAAGAACTGTTTCTTGTCGTTTCTATATTGAACTCCTTCAATATCTCATATATGTACGTTTGGCACAACCATATTGGCGTCACAGTCTATTCACTATAGACATTCACGCTAAATATTTGGGTTTTGCCTAAGTCTTTCATTGAAATAAAATTCTTAACCTTTGTCAATAAAAATTACATCATTTCTAATCAACAAGATGTCCTCCACATAATGTATTAGCAATATGTCTCAGCGCTCCCACTTAATTTCTTGCAAATGCAAGCATCTTCATCGTCTCCTGATGAAAACTCCTTTTTCATCATGGTGAAGATTCCAACTCCACGATGCTTACTTCAACCATTGAAGTTTGCATGCCCTTTTAGCATCCTTTGAATTTAACAAAACCCTTTGGACCGTGTCTTGTACACGTCCTAGGTAACCATTCTATTAGAAGAATTTTGTTTTGTTTATTCATCTACCATATACCAAATTATATGTAATGGTTGCTACTTTAATCCGTCCAGACTAAATATCGCTATGAAAGATCAAATCTTGTCATAGTCAACTCCTTGAACATTGTCGTAAAATACTTTACGACATGTCGACTATTTCATAGATGTGAAACATCCATGTCTGTTTCTTTATAGATCCAAATACGACCGATAGTTTTTTACACCTTTCCGGAGGGTCTTCCAAGTTCAAAACTTGATTTCTCGTGTATGGAACTATCACGGATTTTATGGCTTCAAGCCATTTGACAGAGTTAGGGCCCATCATCGCTTCTTTGTATGTATTCGGTTCATCATTGTCAAACAATAATGATTTACTCTCAAATCTTAGCATTTGATTGTTTAACCGACCTACTTGGTTCAATAGGAACTTAGATCTCCGTGACCACAACCTTTGAGGCACATAAGCTATGAGCATTATGGCAGCCTTCGGAATGATTTCCGACGCTGCGCAACTCAGCACATTTAGCTAAGGTTCGTTAACCTTATCAAAGTTCTATTGTCCTCCCACTTAACTTTTGCGAAAAAATCCTTTTTCAAGAAACTTCACATTTCAAGCGACAAACCCTTTTGTCCTTGGTGTTATGGAGGAATAACCAATTGTTATTCGAAATAACCTACAAAGACATGCTTATCCGACTTCGGTTGTAAACATCTTACTTATGTTTAGCATACCAAAATTTAAGAAATGACAACTTGGGTTTTACCCCAAACCATAACTTCCATGGTGTCATTTCAACGGATCAAGATGGAGCTCTTTTCAGTGTAAAAGTGGTAGTCTCTAAAGCTTTAATCTTTTAAAACATAATGGCAGTTTTATGAATAACACCTTTGATCCAACCATGTCAAACAAGGTTTCATTACAAATCTCAAACACTCCATATTCCTATGGTGTTTCGGGAGATGTAAATCTAGGTGTTTTGCTAAACTTGCAACTCAAATAAATCCCTTTATGATAAAATCATAATTCATTTATTTTCTTGTTACACTTGTAACTCAAACAAATCCCTTATGATAAAATCATAAACCATTTATTTTCTTGTTACAATGATTTTCCACTTCATCTTGAAAGACTTTGAAACGTTTTTCAAATATTTCATACTTCTTTCTCATTAGGTGAATATTCACTCAAATTTTCGGAGAAAGTATATGAAGTTGAAACCCATCGCTTACGACTACACATAATGGACTACATACATCGATATGTATAAATTCCAATAATTTAGTCGTTCGTTCTTCTTTGGCCTTTGAACGAAGTTTTAATTATCACGTGGAAAGTCTCACAAGCGTCACTTGATCAAATCAAAGACTCCAAAAATCCATGAATATGGAGATTCTTCATGTTTTCTTTCTGATATAATTTAAACGGCGATGTCACTTCGTAAGTGATCTTTCAATCATTTGTCTTGCGATATTTTAGCATTACGTTTTATGGATGTGATTTCTCCAACGAGATTTGTAAATCATCCATCTTATATGGAATACGGTAATTATTTGAACAACCTTTGTTCTCATAATACCTGATTCAAATAACAATTATTAAAACAAATCTTGAAGTCAAGCTTTGATGTCAACGAGAAATACAAACAACGGTTTGTTTGTTTTCGATGAACATCATCACATATTCTCTTGCTAGTTACTTAGGCCATTGTGGTTCATGAATTGCGTTGTTCCGTATGAAATTTCATACCAACCAATTCGGTATCCAATACCCAAGAACCACATTGTTTAACAAGCAAAGAATACAACCATAACATGTATATCATCCATATACCTAAATTGGATATTTCCAATCTTTTCTTTTCTGCCAAATATATTTTATAGATTCTCTTTCAGCATTTCCTTTTATTTTTAAAAGAATCTATCAACATCAACAGTGGCGCCATATACATGACACATAGTCCAAAGCGTGTATATTCAAATAATAATACCTTTGGACTTGCACTTTGAAGTAGATCACCATCATCAAAATGATCGGTATTCTTTCAAAATCTATTCTTTAGTAATCTTTTAGTGTAGTAAACATTTTACATACATATTCTATTCACCCTTATCATGACGACATTCATGATCAAGCTATTGTAGCTTATAAAGGCGAATCATGAGTATAACATTACTTTCCAAAACCCTTTTGGATGATTAGGATGTCTAGCATCTCCAACCTTCGTAAATTCTCATCCAATATGAGAACATAAATTATACTCTATCATATTGCAACCAAAAAATTGTTTTAGATATCATTATATCTGCCACACATGATGGTTTCTGAAACAATTCTTTCAGCTCCTAGATAAACTTGATATTAAAACAATCAAGAATCATGGAGGCAAACATGATACTTAAGATACTAACAATGGAATTATTACTCTCGATTTAATACCAATTATTAAATTTCACGGAGTAAATAGAGTTTGCTGAAAGTTTGCAATAGGACTTTAAACTTTGATTGACACTCAACACAATACGATACCAGTTCGTAAAGTATATATCCAGAATTCTATAGTTCTATTATCTCAATTATAACTAAGCATAAGGTGGTGAACGAATGCCAATGACTACAACAAATTATGCAAATTCACTTTGATTTAATTTATGATAAATTGAGTTCTACTAATCCAAATTAGAAATAAACTCCCACTCAAAAACGACATCCCTCGTGTCTTTTTGGTGATTACATGAACCAAATCCACTACACCAAGTCCGATCATCACGTGAGTCGGTATAGCTTCAAAGGCGAGCATCCATATGGTCATCATATAAAAACATATGACTCATGCTTAACCATTCGGTCTGTGTTCCGAGGACATGTCTGTACATGCTAGGCTCGTCAAGTAAGAACCTTAGTATTCGCGTGTGTAACTGTCTTACACCCGAGATATGCTCGTGGATTCAAGTACACCCGATCATCACATGATGTCTTGAAGCGATGAAACATTGTCGGTGCATACTTAAGGAAGAACACATTCTTATCTTGATATCTAAATGAGGGATCATCTTATTATGCTAATAAAACGCCAGACAAGCAATATAAGATGCAATCAAAACATCACATGTTTATTAGTGAAATGATATGGTTCCCGCATATGATCTCCATCATGTGCACCGTGGAATGATCTCTATCATACCTTTATGTGTAAGGCCAAGGTCTATGGAACTTACATGCTATGTGTGTTGTAAGAGTATCATCTCATACTTCTACTTACAATATCACCATATCATAACACTAGCCCAGCAACAATCTAAACTAGACGCCTCTAATTTATCCATTGCAAGTTTTACGTGGCTTAGGGCTTTCGAAGATAGAACCGTTCTTATCTACGAACATGAACCACAACGAGGATAACCAAATTGTTGACAACTTGTTGCAAATTGGATATTGACTATAGTAGGAGAGACAGACACCCGCTAGCCACTTATGCAAAACTAGTTGCACGTCAAGCGTGGAACAGGTCTCATGTGCGAGGACATGTAAAGTTTGTCCGGGCCGCTTCATCCCACTATGCCACCAATATCCAAAGTACAACTAAGAAGCAATAAAATGATCATCATCGCCCACATACTCATATGTGTACTACCCGTGCAAAATATCTACGCATAGATCCGGCTCTGATACCACTGTAGGGTTCGCAGCATAGAAAACAAAAAAAATTCCTACGATGGGAACAACTATGTACCAAGATCTATCTACTAGATACAAACAACGGGAGGATGTATATCCGTAGAGAACATACCCTTGAAGACCGACAAAGCTTAACAAGTCCAAACTCGTGGTTGATGTAGACGATCTCTTGCCGATCTCAAGATCGAGAGGAAGTCCTAGCGCCGCAAATCAGCAGCGCATCCGTGCTCGCACACACGTTCGAGACACCGAGCAACCTCCGCCTCCTCGCTCCAGCGATGCAGCGGAAGCACAACTCTTTCTTGCCGAATAGCCACCGGGAACATGTATCTCGCTAGTCCGAGACCATGGGGGATAAATTCTAGAGGGGGAGAGAGATCCTTCACGAGGAGGTGTAAGTGAGAGAGAGGGAGGGGGGCTCCTTTTATAGGGAGAGGGGGGGCACCCAAGGGGCCATGCGCCCAGCCATGGGGCTGCCCCCACCTCTTCCACATTCATGTGGGTGGACACTCCACTCACTCGAATGCCTTTCAATTCCCTCCACTCAAAAACCCACTCAAATTCCCATTAAATTTCCACCAAATTTAATACAAACTCTCATTAAACAAAACTCTTTTTATTTATTCAGAATTTTGTCAATTACTTTAATGACAAACATTCACATATAACCCCTTGCTAGTATTTTATTTCACATGCAGAAACACTTTCTGCAATTTCACCCGAAAACCCGTTTCGGTATCTAGTGAAATAAATTCCTGCGCTTGTTATTCTTTTCGGCATGAAACTTTTGCTCCAAATGGATGTCGGTGTCTCTTAAGTGTGTCACCCTACGGTTCACGAATAATGCGGACATGATCGAGACCCCTCTCAGATAAATAATCAGAAACGGGATCTGGAGACGCATACTGACTCCCACACATTCAACGATGACTTTCTTGTGATCGTCGGAACCTTTTACGCTAGTATCTTAATCCTTTTGTTTCGCGATATATTACATGTCCGAGATTCGATTATCGGTATCTCCATACCTAGTTTGATCTCGTTACCGACATGCACTCTTTTCTCGTTCCCATGATATAACATTCTAGTGATCAAATCACTTGCTTGCAAGCTAACCAATGTGATATCACCGAGAGGGCCTAGAGTATATCTATCCGTCATCGGGATGAACAAATTCCACTCTCGATCCATGGGCCTCAACATAACACTTTAGTAGTTCTGAACCCATCTTTATAATCACCCTGTTACGGTGTGACGTTTGATGTTATCAAGAAACTCTTCCGGTGTTAGTGATTGACATGATCTCATGGTCTAAGGATTAGGATCACTTCGTAAGTTGTTATAGCAATATAAACTCAATTACTTTGATCGTAATGCTATACTTCGGATGAATGTTCATCACACCATTACACTAATGTTGTGATCCCATTATTCACAACATCCAATGTCCATGATCAGGAAACCTTGATCATCTTGTTAATCAACGAGCTAGTTTATGAGAGAGGCATAACTAGGAACTTTCTGTTTGTTTATTAAACACACATGTATTAACGTTTCCGTATTAATACAATTATAGCATGCAAAATAAACATTTATCATAAACAAGGAATACGATAATAACCACTTTATTATTGCCTCTCGGGCATATTCCCTTCACACTGTTCCCTGCGTCATCTGGTACCTTGCCTATCTTGAGTGGCCGGCTAGGGTGATCTAGTCGGCTGGCCTTCCTGGGCCGGATGGTTGGATCCATCCGGCTACTCTTCTGCCCTTGCTTGTTTCATCTGGCTAGTTCTTTTGCCGGTTGGTTCTCGATCTGTCTTGCTTCGGCTGGCTGTCTTGATCCAGCCAGCTGGAGGTCTTGCTGATAGTTCTTGTCCAGCTGGCTGATTTGCATCCTGCTACCCTCAGCCGGCTGACATGTTGGTGCTTTGCATCTTGTCCGGTTAGCCTACCTGGGGGCGATCCCCCGACACTAGCCCCCGAGCGCGCATAGATTCCGCCTCTAGGCGAAATGTGCGCGGGCTCAAAAAGCTAGGATTTTGAATTTTTTCCGGTTGAATTTGGCGGTTGAGCTGCCCCGGCTGCGTCATCACTGACGTCAGCCACGCGTGATGATGGTCGTGTGAGGACGTGTGTCGTGGGGTCGCGCCGGTTGTCTCCTCGGGAACTGGCGCCGGTGCCTCGCCTCCCGCGCGGCGATCTTCTGCGCGCGATGTGTGTCCGCGAATGATCCGAGGACCGTTGGAGCCGAGGGAGGCCACCACGTGGCAAGCCGGCGGTTTGTCTCCCCGGTCACTTGCCCCCCACTGGTCACTTGCCCCCGTCCTTCTTGTCTTCGACGCTGCAGCCCTTGCCCTCTTCTGTCTCCGCTCTTCTTTCACGCTGCCAACAAGCTCGCACCACCCCTTCCGCCAACGCTGCCAGCCCTTCGCTCGCCGGAGCGACGGGCAACCGTCACTCTTCCGCCGCTCTGCCATTGTATTTCCTTCCTTCTTCCTCTTCTTCGCCGCACTCCGCCGTCTTCGCCATGGCAGAGAGCAGGGGAGCCTGGTGCGGCTCCTCCGTCATGGAGGCGCGGGTGGAGAAGTACCGGCGGTCGCGCCTCCTGCCAACCGCCAGCGAGGTTGGGGTTCAGTTGGCCCCGGCTGATGAGATCTCGCCGGCTCCGCAAGCCGGCGAGCGAGTAGTCTTTCTTGCGCATCTTGCGCATCTTGCGCGTGGCCTTTCCAGCCAGCGCCTTTTTCTTGTCTTTTCTCGCCCACTTTGATCTTCGCCTCCACCATCTCGGGCCAAATGCAATCGGAATTTTGGCCCACTTTGTTGCCTTCTGTGAGTGCTATCTCGGGATCCAACCGGATCTCAGGTTGTTCTGCCGCCTCTTCCTAATCCGCCCCCAAGTGCAGTTCGCCAAGGGTCCGCTGGTGGCCTGCGGCGGTGCCTCAATCTATAGCCTGTCGCAGACCGGCTACCCCAAGTTCAAACTGCATGACACGGTCAAACTGTGGCAGCAAATGTACTTTTACGTACGGAACTTGGGGTCAGAGGACCGGCTGAACCTCCCGGCCTTCCAAGACACCGAGTCCAGCCGGGCGCACTGGGAGGAGAAGGTCTTTAGCTCCAAGACAGAATCGGACGCGCTCCTCCACCGAATGAGAGGGTTGGTGACGGCTGGTCTAACTAGCATCGACGTGACGCTGAGCTGGGCCAGCCAGCTTATGATGCCCCTGCAGCAGCGAGCGCACAAGATGTGCTACTACTCCGGGCGGCTTGACCCCACTCGGCTCTCCCGCCGCGACCCCTCCTTCGCCAAGCTCTATGAGTGGATCTGGATGATCACGAAGGAGAAGATCACTTCCAACTGGAAGTTTGGCGTCGCTCCTTACACGGGCGAGAACCGCGCGCCCCTGGTGAGTATACTTGTTCGCTTCTTTTCCTTGTTCGTTGTCCGGCTAGCTTCCTTATCGGTCTGACTTGTGTTTTGTTCTGCGCAGATGTTCCTCTGCATCATCCGGGAGGAGGGCGACGCGCCCCTCCAGGTCTTCGCGGCCGACCTTTCCGAGTCGCGCCCGCGCTGGAACATCGGCGAGGGCTCAGACGGCGAGGAGGGCTTCTTTCCCAGCCGAGGTGACGAAGCGGTGGAGGACCCGCACGACCCCGAGCCGGAGGAGAGCGACGGCACCGCCGCGCCCGAGCCCGCCCGGAAGCGTGCCGGCGAAGGCACCTCTAGCAGCAGCGCCGCACTTGAGGAGTCGGCTGCCAAGCGCACCCGGGCAGCGGGGATCCCTCCTCGTCCTGGCCAGACCACGGGCGGCCAGAAAAGATCCACGCCCGTGGTGCAGGGGTAAGTCTTCCACCTTTTTTCCTTCTCGTTCGTTTCTTTCTTCGCATCCGCCTTCGACCTTGCTTTTGATCTTGTTTTTATCTTGACCTTGCTCTTGCTTCTGTGTAGCCCCGTTCTTTCCTTCGCTGCGAGCCCGGCTCGCAACGCGCCTGCTGCTTCACTGCCCCGTGACCTTCCTCCTCCGCCGGTTGCCTCCTTGGTGGCTACCCCACCCCTTCGACCGAGACCATGCCCCCGCCAGAGCCGGTGACCACGGTCCAGCCGACTGCTTCCGCGCCCAAGCGCACGGTGAGCCAGCCGAATGCGGCATCTGGCCCGGGTAGGGTCTCCTCAGCCGAAGCGGGGAGCTCGGGCGCCGGCAGGGACATGGTCGTCATCGAGGACGCGGACTCCGACGATGAGGCAATCACGCAGTGGCAGGCGGCGATCCGCGATGCCCCGGCCGCTCTAGCCGGCCCGCTGGCGCCTCTGCCCGCGGAGGCGGGAGCTTTGCTGCAAACCATTGAGGTCAACCTTGAGGTCGGACTGGCGGATGCCGATGTCTTTTGCGAGCCGAAGCCCGTGCGCAAGGGCCTCGTACTCGGCAACGTTGTTTGACGCGGTGAAGTGGATTTGCAACACGTACTCTAGCCGGTCGCCCTTGGGCGAGGTGAGCACGATGCCGGCTCCCAAGCCCCCGCGCATCTTCGAGCAGTCGAAGTGCAACTTCCAGTAGTCGGAGTCTGGGACCGGCGGTAGGTACTGGTTCTCTGCCCAGTCAACGAAGAAGTATGATATGTTGGAAACATATCTATAATTTTTTATGCTCCATGCTTGTTTAGTATCTACTTTGCTTTACTTGTCCACACTTTTAGGTGCTTTTTACATGTTTTCTGGTACTAACCTATTAACAAGTTGCAAAAGTGCAAGATGCCTGTTTTCTGCTGTTTTTGGTTTCAGAAAAGTCAGTAAAGAAATATTCTCGGAATTGGACGGGACGAATGACAAAGTCAATAACTTTTTGTGGGGAACAAGAAGTCCAGAGGAGAGACGAGGAGGCGTGCCAGGGCGGCTAAACCCCCCTAGGCACGGGTGGGCCCTACCCCGCGCCTGGGTAGGGTTTTCCCCCTCTGGCCATCGATACAGAAACCCCGAGGACCAGATCAGAAATCCACAAAACCGTATGTAGCCACCGCCACCATCGTTCCTAGATCGGGAGGATCTGAAGTTCTTCCCGGCACCCTGCCGGAGGGGAGATCATCCCGGAGGCCTTCTCTCCGGTATGATTCGTGAGTAGTTCCACCTTGGACTATGGGTCCATGTAGCAGCTAGATGGTTGTATCTCCTCCTTTGTAATTTCATGCATAGATCTTGTGAGCTCCATTCATGATCAAGATCTAATCTATTTGTAATCATGCATGTTGTGTTTGCGGGGATCCGATGGATATTGAGATTATTGTATTGATTTGATTAATGGTTTTATCTTTATGATTCTATCATGTCTGTGTTGTTTGTGATCTTTCATGCTGATAGGGCAAAAGCTGTCCGATCTTTCGATGACATGGTGATAGTCGATTTGGTGGAGTTCGGGCTTGACGATCCGACTACACGTACGAGCACAAGCGCCAATGTAATCGCTAGGCCAATCTCTTGGAGGTTACCGATCCTGCGAGAACACGATCAGCCTGACCAGCGAGGGTCTTAATTCCTACCTGAAATCGAGAACAAGTAAGAACTAATATTGCAATCAAGATATTGCGGATTAAGAGGAAAGCTTTATTGAAAAGGCGAGATCCTGTATAGGCGTGAAGTACAAGAGCCCTCTGCGACGCTCGAGCCTTGGCGAAGTTGCTATGATGGCTAACTTAATGTCTAAACAAAATCCAAGTCTATGGGTGACGGCTATAGGTAGTATTTAAGGAGGAAAAGGTGGGGTTTCGGCCAGCCATGGAAGTGGTGACCGAATCCAACCCTAGAAGTCCTTTTCCCCTCAAATACGGACTCTAAAAAGTGGCTATTTAAAATCCTGCGAAAATTACATGGGCCTGGCCCAAAATAAAGGTGTCGTAGCACCATATTAAGCTATGGACGAATTTGTGAAGTATTAATCTTGAATATTTCGTCCAAGCCTTCTTTATTCATTATGGAGGCCTCAAAGTTCTGAAATCTTCATCCGTGGCCTTCTCTTGAATCATCACATGCTTGCTGCCATCTCCATGCATGACCATGCTCCAATGCTTGTCCCTCTCATCCATGCTTGGTCCATCATTCCTAAGAGTAAGAAGTACATCTGATTCAGGCAGCATCATGTTCTCATGTATGTGAGGAATAGTTCCAAGAAATGAAAATACCTGATAGTTAAGTTGTTTGGCACGAGATCGAGTGATAGGTCTTTGTATGTGTGTAGCTGTAGGTACCACGGTTGTATCAATAGATGAGATGTCCACATCATTCTCCCCTTCTTGAATTGAAGTCGTCCTTGACACAATCTCATCTTTCTCACCAAAGTAAGGCTTCAAATCTGCAATGTTAAACGTAGGACTAACCGTACCAAAGTCTGCAGGCAACTCAAGTTTATATGCATTATCGTTTATTTTCTCTAACATCTTAAAGGGACCAGCAGCACGCGACATTAACTTAGACTTGCGTAAATCAGGAAAACGATCTTTACGCAAATGTAACCAAACAAGATCTCCAACATACAACACAACATGCTTTCTCCCTTTATCCCCAGCGAGTTTATACTTAGCATTCATGTGTTCAATGTTATCTTTAGCGGTCTTATGCAAGTTTAATATCATTTTAGCGCGTTGTGTAGCATCCAAATTATTTTGCACCAAAGGAGGTAAAGGCAATAAATCAATAGGTGCACGAGGAACAAAACCATACACGATCTCAAACGGGCACATCTTTGTGGTATAATGCAGCGAACGATTATAAGCAAATTCTATATGAGGTAAACACTCTTCCCACAATTTTAAGTTCTTCTTTAAAACAGCCCGCAACATAGTAGACAAAGTTCTATTTACTACTTCAGTTTGTCCATCAGTTTAGGGATGACATGTAGTACTAAACAACAATTTAGTCCCCAACTTAGCCCATAAACATCTCCAAAAGTGACTAAGAAATTTAGTATCACGATTAGAAACAATAGTATTTGGCACACCATGCAAACGAACAATTTCACGAAAGAACAAATCAGCAATATGCGCAGCATCATCCGTTTTATGACAAGGAATAAAGTGTGACATCTTAGAAAACCGATCCACAACAACAAAAATACTATCCCTCCTCTTCTGTGTTCGTGGCAATCCCAAAACAAAGTCCATAGAAATATCCTCCCAAGAAACACTAGGAACAGGAAGAGGCATATATAAACCATGTGGATTAAGGCGAGACTTAGCTTTTTGACAAGTAGTGCAGCGTGCCACAAATCTCTCAACATCTCGACGCATACGTGGCCAAAAGAAGTGTGCAGCAAGAACATCCTCCGTCTTCTTGACACCAAAGTGTCCCATCAATCCTCCTCCATGCGCCTCCTGTAACAACAAAACACGAACATAACTATCTGGAATGCATAGTTTGTTAGCACGGAACACAAATCCATCATTGAAGACGAACTTGTTCCATGTTCTACCATCTCTACAATTCTGCAACACATCTTTAAATTCAGCATCATGCACATATTATTTCTTAATAGTGTCCAATCCAAATATTTTGAAGTCAAGTTGAGATAACAAAGCATAACGGCGTGACAAAGCATCAGCAATAATATTATCTTTACCCATTTTGTGTTTGATAACATAAGAAAAAGACTCAATAAATTCAACCCACTTTGCATGACGACGATTCAACTTAGCTTGACTACGAATATGCTTCAAAGATTCATGATCAGAATGTATAACAAATTCTTTAGGCCATAGATAATGTTGCCAAGTTTCTAATGTCCGAATTAACGCATATAATTCTTTATCATAAGTAGAATAGTTCAGACTAGCCCCACTCAATTTCTCACTAAAATATGCAACAGATTTTCTCTCTTGTAATAACACATCTCCCAAACCAATTCCACTAGCATCACATTTAAGCTCAAAAGTCTTATTAAAATCAGAAGTTAGTACCTATAACCGGTCCTAGCCAACCCGCCTCCTCGGCTGCTCTCGCATGGGCGCGCTTGGTGGCCGTCCGATCAGGTCCGAACAATGCGTGAGTCCCGTCCGCGTCAACTGCAGCCGTTGGATCCAGTCTATTCGTTTTTTACTTGGGTGTTGCTTTTCGTGTCTGCGTGTACCAAGTTCCCAAACACTCAGATCAGCCGTTGGATAATAGCCCCTGGATCCGATCGAATTTTCTTTACTTTAGAGTTGTTCGCGATGGTCCATGAAAAGTGGGGACAAGAGAGTCCGGACCCCAACGGTCGTCGCAGCGAAAGGCTCGCGTACAGGTAAAAAAATACTCACCTGCGTGTTGACCAAAATATCTTCTCATCCCCAATCTCGGCCTCCACTCCTCCTGGTCGTTCTCTCCTCCCTGCATCCCCGCCGCCTCCTCTTTCCCTTTCCCCAATCGCCGCAGGAGAGCGTAGGGAGGCGGCGCGATGGGCCAGCGGCAAGCGGATGGAGCCTGGGATGGCCGCGGTGGCTGGCCGGAGGTGGCGCGCTGCTGGAGAGTGGCGGCGGCGCGCGAGTGGTGTCGGCGTGGCAGGAGGGCGGCGACACATCTGGTGAGGCGGCGGCGGCTCGATCCAGCGGCGGCGGCTCGCGGCGACGCCGCCATCGGTGAGACACAGGAGGTGGCTATGCGGGCGGAGGGCGGCGGGACGATGGTGGCGCAGGAGGTGGCTGGCGAGGTGCGATACGGCGGGGGCGTGGCAGGAGGAGGAAGCGAACGGGCGGTGGTAGACGAGG
The DNA here is from genome assembly GCA_916181665.1 of Avena sativa. NCBI lineage: Eukaryota > Viridiplantae > Streptophyta > Magnoliopsida > Poales > Poaceae > Avena > Avena sativa. The sequence goes on along the minus strand of OV702299.1, from coordinate 499,470,784 downwards.
TGGAGCTGCACCGGCCTCCACAAGCGACGAAGACGGCCATCGGTGAGGCGTAGGTGGTGGCTGGGCGGGCCGAGGGCGGCGGGACGACGGCGACGCATGATGTGGCTGGGCGGGCCGGGGCGGCGAGGCGGCAGGGGCATGGGAAGATGCGACCACGGGTTGGGCGCAGCTACGCATGATGTGGCTGGGCGGGTTAGGGCGGTGAGGCGGCAGGGGCGTGGGAAAGTGCGACCACGGGTTGGGCGCAGCTACCACAGACGATATGACCTGGACGCGAGCAAGGAGGGAGAGAAGAAAATACCAGCCCCAATCTCCGATGTGTTCTTCTGCACATTTTTTGAGTGCAGGTACGTATGTGTGGCCACCAATAATTGTTTTCCTTGTTCAAGATCTGTTGTTGATGCCTGGAGATGGAAAGAGTATTTAGGTGAGAAGAGAGAGCATCCAGATCTTCCGATCCATAATAGGCTTGTTCTTACACATGATTCCTATAAATAACATCTCTTCTTCTCAGATTTAGCTAATTTTGATTTAGTTTGTTTTCTCAAACTCAATTCAATTTTGTACCAGTGCTGCTAACTGAATCATGTAATGGCCGTTTCTCATGCTTGGACTTGCAAAGAGATTATTGTCTAATGTGATTTAGAGCTGTATATATTTTCGAATGTGTATTTGCTATTTTTTAATTTTCTAGTCATATACTCCATATATGCATATATAGAGTTTTGAATCGATTTCGCCAGTCTGTAATTCAGCTTGTTAAAACTACTGATGTTGATGATGATTTTCTGTTGTTCTTCCAGCTTTAACATGGATTTGAGCAAAGAGACACTCTTCCAGCTTTGACATGGATTTGAGCAAAGAGATTAGTCATGGTAAGGTGATTTGGAGGAGAGAAGCGACCATTACTTGCTAAAACTGTTGTGGTTCAGTAGGGCGAATTTGCCATCTACAATGTTTTATTTAGTTAAGTTTGGCACCGGAAAAAGGTACACTAATTGTTGGTATGTAGAAGTCTTTCTATTATCTCATTTCTTATCTCTATATTTCTGAGTGTCCCGTCTCCAAGGTGGTTCAGCAAACCTTGGACGGATCATCTTACTGTCTCAGTCCCCGCTCTTTGTGACAAATAACTGATATTGCTGCTGCCCAGGTTCGCACTTGTCTAAACGGTAAGATTTCAGTCTACACCATATCCAGGATTTCAGGCAAGGCCATATCAACGGAGGCCTATATTGCATCCAATATATACTTAAGCGTAATCTATTTCGTAGTTAGTTTAGTAGTTACAAAAGCAAGTATACTCCAATGAATATCTACAAATACTACCTCTACCCTTTATTCACTTTAGATTCCTGCCGAGCTAAAATGGCCAAGCATTCTGTTTTGTGTATGATCTTGTGGAAAGATTGGTCAGCTTAACGAGATTTTCATATTATAAATGTGTCCGTCATATTAATTTTTTTGTCTGCTCTGATACAATGGTTGTAACTGATCGATCATGTCAAGAGTGTGTTATAGACAACCTTTTCTAGGAGCAAATGTGGTTATTTACTACCTGAAGTGACATTTCGTATTCCAGACATCTCTTAAGATGGTATAGGGTAATTATTTTAGGCATCGACCATTTTACATTGTACAGTGTTTTCCTCTGATAACCTCTCCATGTTTGTGGTATTATTGTATTCCCTTAGCAATTCTTTATTACCTTTGTCTTGGTTAACCTGCAGGTGTTAAAGGGACCAGCGGTAGCTCTGCCTGTTGGTGGTACTTTGAGAGGCCATTCATTTCGAAATGCTTCCACATCATCCTTTTGATGTGCTGTGTTAACGCTTGTTTTCTTATGGTATAGTCTTGGATACCAGTTCAATTCTCTTGCTGACAATACTACCCCCCTTCTTTCCACCTTGTGTTTCTATTGCCTTATTTCACCTCCTGATTCATATGTTGCATAGTTCACTGTGGGCATGCAAATCTCGATATTCATTGGTTGTTAAGAAAATCTCGATATTCTTTGCATGGTCACACTCGCATGAGATCACATATTTTTATTTCTTTCTTTTCCTTTGTCCCGAGCTTTATTTGGGTATACCTCCTCTGCTTACTCACTTAACTTTACTGTTGATCTCCTTCTCCATATCGAGCTGCTGTCAAGATTGTTGTGGCCATCGATCCTCTATCTCCGAGCCATCCATGTATATCTGGTTGCCTTTTCTCTGCATGTCTCATTAATGTACTCTCCTTTACTCGTGTATGTGCTCTTCTTTGCTTAGTTTTTCTTCCCTTAACTGATGCTAATTATGCTGCACATTTTCGTATACCCAGGTCCAGGCGCCTATGAGGCTATGAGAGCTCTACTGAATCCTTGCAGATATAATTAGTTGTATCAAACTCTACCTTTGCAATATAATGAAACGCAAAGCTTTTGCGTTTTCTCAAAAAAAAAATTAGTTGTATCATGGCTGTGGTAGCCTCAGACTTGAATTAGTCCTCACCAAAGGTATTTTTACCTCTGTATCGTGGATGTTTGTGGATGCGCATTCCTTCTTAGAGACTATTAATGCTTTGAATTGCTAGAAGATATTGGCATGAGATCGACTATTATCTCCTCAGGTTGGTATGCTCTCTTCTTAATCTTAGCCCTTCTTCCTGTGTTTCCATATATTTTTAGTGTGTTCATCTGTTGCTCGATTGTCGTGGTACGTCATGCTGATTTTTAGAGAATAGATATTTAATTTGTTATAGGTGTTTGAATTTTCGAATTGTCGTGGTACGTCTTGCTGATCTTTGCAAATCAGCAATTGCGGTTTCTTATTTTGCCACTTTCCACTTTTCATGTAGATTTGTGGAACTGCAGCGGTTATCATTCAAGCCATGATCTAAATATAAGAATTAACATGAGTGCTATATATGGTATGGTGCTGACGTATCTAGCTTGGAAAGAAAAATCAAGGTGCTAATTTATTAAGCGGTGTTCCAACTATATAGTACAAAAAATGTACACGTGAACATTTGTAGTTGTAAGTTTTGATTCCCGAATCATTTCTTAATCCCCATGCCAACAGCGAGACCAAATATCCCTGCGGTGGAGCAAGAAGCAGTCTACAAAATATCCATATTAGGTGCTCCTCTCTTTACCCTTTATGTCTCTGATTTTAATTTTCTAATATTTTTTTGTCTAAACAAGATGTTTCAGATTTGAGAAGGAACATAAGAGGAAGCAATATATTCAGTGGAAGAGTTTGTGATTGACTTGGTGATTCTCTCTCTTGAACTCAATCAAATTTGTTCCTGCATTTTCATGTTAAGGTTTTGCTAAATGTAAACATGCGCTAGAGAACTTTGGTTAAGAGTGTTCAAGTAACTATTTGTCCTAGGGAAGATGTATGTTTCCTACATGCTTTTTCGATTTGAGCAGAGGTACAAAAAAACTTACGCTGCAGCTTATTTGTCTTTATAGTGTTGCTTTATCTGATGACGGAAATTGGAGGGCTACCTCTTTTTTGAAAACAGAACTATTAAAGGTAGGAAGGGAAATAGACGGTTGAGTTAAGTTTTATTTGATCCATTGCTTCACTACAAGGTTTGGTCATGAACCCACACTATGCCTACCAGCAAACCTTATAGAAGCAACTAATTTGCTTGATTTGCCTGTTCAATTCTTAATTTTATACATGAATAAACTAAAGGAATTGTGGACGAGCAATTCATTATGTATCTGGACATGTCAAGATTCTCTCAATGGGCAACATATATGTTTCTTTTTTTGCGTTCCTCTGATCACTGATTCGCAAGCTACCAACTGTACTTGAACACTAGCGCGGCAGAGGTGATGCGCCTGGGATGCTACGCTCGCCGACGATGTTGGCGGCAGAGGTGTTCGCTGTGCCTTGACCCTCAGCCGCATCAAACTCCTCAAGCCCAGACAGAACCTCCTACCGCCTCGTTGCCTCCCAGGATAATACACAAAACTGAACTTCGTCTTCGTCGTATGCCTCTCGTACAAGCTGTGGGAGCGTGGATGGAAGAGGAGCTCCATCACCTCCACTACTAGGTAAAAATGGATGGCTTTGATGTTGGTTTAGGAAAAAAATTTAAGTTCCACATGCTAGGATCAGTAGTACTTTGTTGCCCATTTAGTGTTTCTCGTGTGATCCTCTCCATTAGAAAATTGCCATGACCCTATTTAGTGTTTCTCGTGGGACACTTTGATGGAAGAGGAGCTCCATCGCTCCCACTGCTAGCTTAAAGTGTGTTGCTTTATGTTGACCCTATTTGCAGTAATTATTTTTGATTCTGTTTTACATATGGCAGGGTCATGTAGGCTAGCATCCTGAAGGTATGGAGGTACCTCAAAGCCTTGTTGGCGAGATGCAAGATAAGATCAAGAGTATGCCGGCCAATAAATTTATAGTTAGCTGAAACCTCTTATATGCAGCACTACCGGATTCTTTACTTCACTGCAAACTCTAAATCGTGGATTACTGTTGTTGGATAAAACTCAATATCTGATTCTAAGGGAACTTTCAGTTCATAGCGCTAGCTACGTTATTATTATGTTTTCCTTTAGCTGAATTCAGGTTCTATGGTTTTCTCTATTCCCATATTTAACTTCCAGCCTGAATGTTGGAAGAATTGTATGCTATATAGGTGTGCGATAGAAGTGTGGGGTTTATGTTCCCATAAGTAAGATAGTTTATATTATTTTGAAACTCTGTTTTTGGCGGGGGATCCTTGGTCACACTAATGTTACCTGTGAGATATATTTCTTTGAGAAATTCTAGGTCTTACAATTACATGTCTGTCAACACAGATTAGGTTTTCTGTTTCTTGTGATTCCAAAGCACCAACGCTGCGAAAAACGTATTATCCATGAAAGTGACAGCAAATAATATGTTGAGCAAGGAATAATGATGCAGCTGCGGTTGGGTTGTAAATGGAACAACGGTGTTTCTAATAAAGATTCTTGCTTATCACAGGACCCTGTCGTAGGTTTGCGTGTTCTTAGTTAGGCATCACTGTATCTGGTATCGTTTTTGAGTATCTAGACCTAGGTTATGTTGAATTGGCACTCACGCTTCTGCTATCAGTCTAAGCCAGGATTGTTCTTTCACAAAAAACCAGTGCAATCGCTGCTATGCAGTATATGCTGCTTTCTGTTTGCTACTTAGCAAGATATAGAAGATCAGTGATTCGAAAAACATCGGCGATCAGAAAAACAAGTCCCTGGGTACTATGTCAGCCTCTGTACAAGTCCCTGGGTACTATGTCAGCCTTTGTCTAACATTTTTTCACTGTATATGTTTTTGTAACATTTAGCTATATATTTTGATGTAGAAATTTCAATTTTGGTTAGAATGAATGAAGAGAGTTTTTAGTGTTTACTTACACAGAATAATCTATGATCTATTTGAGCTAACTATGGTTTAAGTTTACCTTTACTTAATACCCCGATTTCATAGATTAAGTTACTTACCTTTAAGCTTCTCATGTTACGTATCCACCATAAAATTCTACATGATAATTTGTTTATTGTCAGACCCGTGTGTGTTCTCCAAACTGCTCTTCCGAGTTCAGCCATAATAAAAGCTTCTCGTCAAGGTATCATCAGTCACAGTGGCGCCATATGTATTTTGCAAAGGGGGGATCTTCCGAGTTCAGCCATAAGAAAATCTGCTCGTCAGAGTATTGCTCATCTTTGACTGTCATTGTTATTATCATTTGATCCTCTATTTTTCTGGTGGGAAAAATAACTTGACATGTTATGTTGTTGGTGGCGTTTGATCTTCCGAGTTCAGCCATAAGAAAAGCTGCTCGTCAGAGTATTGCTCATCTTTGACTGTCATTGTTATTATCATTTGATCCTCTATTTTTTTTATGGGAAAAATAACTTGACATGTTATGTTGTCGGTGGCTTTTGATTATTACAGTATCACTATATGGGGGAAGAAACCAAATGATTTTTTATATTCTTATTTCAGTGTTTGCTCCTTTACTATATTTTATAGTATCTGCTTTGTACTGTCTTGAAGTCTGGAACTAACTAACTCTAATTTTCAGGTATGGAACTAACTAACTCTAATTTTTAGGTCTGGAACTAACTAACTCTAATTTTCAGTTTGTAACTTTGTTGTTGAGGTTAGCATGGATTGCCAATGTCTTATATCTTACATATCTGTTCATCCTTTTAAATATCCAGAATTGAGTATTATTTAGCTTATGCACCTTAATTTTCTGGGTTGCAGGTCGCAAAAAAATTGGGCTAGGTCCTTTGGTGCAACATCATGTTCTACCGCATTGATATCGCAGTGCAGAAATAGCCAGTTGATACCAGAGTTGTGAAAGCACGCCATAGGAGTCGTGCCCATCATCGATGTCGTCTTTGCTCCTTATTGCTTTCTTGATGATAATATTTTTTTCATTCAAGTGCGGTTCTCGGTATAATGGACTACCCCTGTGTCATTGGGACTCACCCCAACCAGAGCCAGAGTGGATCACACTGGAACAACAGTTTTTGGAGGTGGCTAGGTGCCTCTACGTGAGTCCAGTGCCTATATGAGATGATTTTCACAAGTATGTCCTATGTAAGCTACATACATTTCTCTGAAAATATGATTGTTCATGTTTCATTTCAGTGCCATGAGACATGTATTCATGTTGGTGGTTAATCAAAAAATATTACCCTTGTGTGTTAATTCCTCACATTTCTAAGGTAATTGAATGCCAATCAAGGATAATATGGATAAAACTTAACTCCTCACCTTTCTAAGGTAACTGAATGTCAATCAAGGATAATATGAATTATTCTACTCCCTCCGTTTATATTATATAATTCAAACTATATAGATCAAATTGATAACCTAGATATACGCGTAGGATTTGTAAACCGAAACGGAGGGAGTATAACTTAATCGCGAGCAAAAGAGAGGCCTCTCAGGCCACCTGTGGGCGTGTTGTCGCTGGTCTACCCACGCAATACCGAAAAAACTAGGCACCTCATCTGTTTCGTCTGGTGTTTCTCCTCGCACCAGTACATTCCTCGCACCAGTACAACTTATGGCTACCCACGCAATACCGAAAAAACTAGGCACCGGTGTTTCTCCTCGCACCAGTACAACTTATGGCTACAATACTATTGTGTTTCTGCCGATGACAAAACAATGGGTCGAGAAAACAAACACCCATCAATGCTCTAAACAAGGAATTCTGATCAATGTTTAGTAAAATGATGGATGTCACAAAAGCCTTAATGTGGTTTAGTTCTAGATGATTAAATCAATGGCTAAAATACGGCCTCCCCTTTTGGCCTCGGCGCCAGTAGCGCACCGGGTCATCTAGTTGGAGTAAGAGAGCATGTGTTAGCTTATCTTTCAATATGACGAATGTATGTTGTTGTGCATCGCCCCAAACAAAGGACACATTCTTCTTGGTAAGTTCATTCAACGGCGGCAATGGATCCAAAGTCTTTGACAAAGCGCCTATAAAAACCAGCGAGGCCAAGGAAACTCCTCACTTGTGTGACCGTCTTGGGCTGCGGCCAATTCTCAATAGCTTCAATCTTGGCTGGATCCACTTCAATACCCTGTGATGTAACAACATAGCCAAGAAACGCAACTCGATTGGTGCAAAAGGTGCACTTCTCAAGATTACCAAACAAACGTGCATCACGTAAAGCATTGAAAACAACACGTAAATGGTCCAAACGATCCTTTAAAGTTTTGCTATAAATCAGAATATCATCAAAGTAGACTACCACAAAACGTCCAATGAAAGCACGTAAAACTTCGTTCATTAATCTCATGAAAGTGCTGGGTGCATTAGTTAAACCAAACGGCATCACTAACCACTCATATAAACCGAACTTAGTTTTAAATGCTGTTTTCCATTCATCTCCCAATTTCATACGAATCTGGTGGTAACCACTACGCAAATCAACTTTAGAAAACATGGTAGAGCCACTCAATTCATCAAGCATGTCATCTAAACGTGAAATAGGATGACGATATCGAATGGTAATATTATTGATAGCTCTACAATCAGTACACATGCGCGAAGAACCATCTTTCTTAGGTACTAAAATAATAGGAACAACACAGGGGCTAAGGGACTCACGAATATGATTTGTGTCGAGTAGTTCCTGAATTTGGCGTTGTATCTCCTTTGTCTCCTCTGGATTGGTTCTATAGGGCGTGCGGTTGGACAACGTAGCACCAGGAATTAGATCAATTTGGTGCTTAATTCCTCTAATAGGAGGTAGTCCTGGTGGCAGCTCAGCGGGAAAAACGTCCTCATATTCCTGCAAAAGGTTAGCAATAGCGGGTGGCAAAGAAGGAGGCATATCCTCAAATGAAAACAAAACCTCTTTGCAGATAATTGCATAACATTGAGTATTGTTTACATCTAGTTCAGCAATATCAATTTTATTTGCAAGCATACATGGACTCTTCAAACGAATTTCAGTAGCATGTTTAGAATCAGATTTAGTGTTCTTAGGTGGTACAAAATCTGCAGCAACAATCTGATTCTCACTTTTATTTTTCTCCTCAGTTTTAGCTCTACTAGCTCTAGCAAGATCATCTTTTAAAATCTGTTCGGGAGTCATAGGTTTTAGACCAATTTTCTTTCCATCATGCATAAGAGAATAGTGATTAGTTTTGCCATTATGAACAGATTCTCTATCAAATTGCCATGGTCTACCAAGTAACAAAGAACAAGCTTGCATAGATACAACATCACAATCAACAAAATCAGAATATGTACCAATAGTAAAATGCACGCGTACCGTTCTTGTTACCTTGATCTTGCGAGAACTCTCAAACCATTGGATGTAATATGAATGTGTGTGTTGTCTTGTTGGAAGTGCAAGCTTCTCTACCATGTCAACACTAGCCAGATTATTACAACTCCCTCCATCAATGATGATCCGTATAGATCTTTCCTTGACAACACCACGTGTTTGGAACAGGTTGTGGCGTTGATCTTGCTCAGATTTTCTCAATTGCACACTCAACACACGTTGTGTAATTAGGCTCTTGTATTGATCAGCAGCTTCAGCTCCCATTACCTCTGTCTCTTCATCAGAATCACAATTGTCTCCATCTCGAGCAGAAATAAGGGCTAATGTATCTTCATCAAAGTCACTCGCTGAATCGTATTGACCATCATCACGCACCATCATAATACGTTGTGTTGTGCACTGTCTTTCAATATGACCAAAACCCCAGAACTTGCGGAATTGTATATCCTTTATTTTACCCGTGAAAGCCATAGAAGATGCACTACGAGCAGGAGTATTGGATGATGGTGGAGGAGCAGCTGGAAATCTTGTGGTGGCCTTGGATGTGGTAGTAGCTGGTGACGAATCATGAGAAAGAGGCGCTGACTGTCGGGATGTCCAAGTGGATGTGCGACCTGCAGAATTATTAGTCCTCCTCCATGGTGTTTGACGATCCTGCACTTTACGTTCAGCTTTGCAAGCAAGATGAAACAAACGGGTGATATAATTATATTCCTTATAATTTAATATGTGTTGAATGTCCTTGTTTAATCCACCAAAGAAACGTGCAAGCATTTGTTCAGTAGATTCAACAAGACCACACCGAACCATCCCCGTTTACAATTCCTGATAATACTCTTCTACATAATTTTTCCCTTGTTCTAAACGTGTATGATTCTTTAGTAAATCACGTTGATAAGTGGGAGGTACAAAACAAACACGCATAGCAGTTTTTAAAGCAGTCCAAGTACTAGGAATAGTAGTAGGATTTAAACGACAATACTCAGACCACCAAAGGGAAGCAAATTTAGTAAATTCACATGTAGCAGCAGTAACACGCATATTCTCAGGATATTTTAAACATGCAAAACATTGTTCTACTTCCATCTCCCATGTAAGATATGCATCAGGATTATATTTACCCTCAAAAGATGGAATATTTAATTTAAGCTTAGCAACATGCTCATCATCACGTACCGGTGGTCGAGCGTTGCGGTGGTAATGTCGGGGACGGCCAGGAGGGTATGGAGGTTGCTCAACCTCCTCGTCAAACAAATCGTCGCCGTCGGGGTCGTAGTAGTACCCGTCGTCTGTCCCCAATGTCGCAGCAGCAGCCGCGACGGAAGTCTGAGGTGCGTCAGCTGCAGCGGTAGCCACCTGAGGTGCGGTAGCAGCCGAACCAGTAGTACGACCCGTGATCGGAATGCGTCGTGCGCCATGCCGAGGTGCCAATAGGGCGGGTGCGGGTGCGGGCAATCTGTTCAAAATATCCTTGAACCGAGCGTCAAGCTTGGCGTTGAAGGATTTCTCGAGTCCATCGATCTTGTCCACGGCGTTGGTGAGCTTGGTGTCAAACTCCTCAAGGCGTGCATCCACATCTTCCGCGCGACCGACCAAGAGCTCGGAGAAGTGGGCATGTAGTTCTTCGTTCGTCATTGTGGCAGGGTTCCGCGAAGTATCTGTCATGGTTAGTACTTTAAAAAGCACATGTATATACTACGGAAATATGGTGGAAGGCACGCGTAATCCGTCAAGCAATATACGAAGCTCTTACAAGTTCTTACCAAACAGCAGGAAAAGGCGATGTGTAACCGCGAGGATCAGTGGGTCCAGAGATTGAACCGAGCGATTACCGGGAGTCGAGACACCACACGTGGAGAATATCTGTGGAGCTCTGGGAAGGCTTAGCAAAGGGGTTAGCAATTATCAAAACAACAATGCAAAAGTTGAAAGAATGCTCAACGACGGTACTGTGCTGGTCCTAGGCTAGACGTACTAGAGACGCGAGCCTAAATCACTAACGATGTCACGACGCGACAAAACAAGCAATGTATGATGATATGGCACCCTGAAAAACGTACCGAGATGCTGAAAATCACTATGATGGCGAGTGTCTAAAACTGATCTACGGGGTCTAAAAACAAGTTAGCCCCAAAAATTTTTGTCGAAAATTTTCTATTATGCTCCGGAAAGCGCGCAGGCGCCAAAAAAATATCGCTATAACGGCCGATGGAGAAAAGTGATCCCCGGGCTGAAAATCAGTGTAGCCAGAATTTTTTTTCGGAGGCGGTTCCAGACTTTTTTTTTGCTCTCCTTCTGGACTTACGACTGAACTTCTAACTCGACACGGACTTTAGCTCAATACGGAAACACCAAAGAAGGAAAGTAAAAAGGAAAAAAACTAGGAAACAATAACGCAACTCGGACTCGTGCCGCGGCAGGAAAGGTGATTGGATCCGTGTCGCGGTAGGAAGGCGGTGGCGGAGTTTTAGGGTTTATGGTGGCTGGGTATATGGCGGCGGAATATGGTGGTGGAATATGGTGGCGGTGATCTGCGAGTGTGGCGGTGACTACTGTGATCAGAACTCGAAACTCTAAGGGACGAGACACTAAGACCAGCAACTCGACGCGACGATGCAGACACAAATTCAACAATGCAAAAACTGAAAAGATAATGCGAGGCGTAGATTGGTGATGGGATGGATCTAAACTCTAACTATGTTTTTGGCTTTTTCGTGGGTTATAGGGAAAACAGATCTAATCTACGAAAGTAGTAAAGTCTCACCGAGCAACCTGAAATCTGATACCACTTGATAGGGAAAAAGGTGTCCGATCTTTCGATGAGATGGTGATAGTCGATTTGGTGGAGTTCGGGCTTGACGATCCGACTACACGTGCGAGCACGAGCGCCAATGCAATCGCTAGGCCAATTTCCTGGAGGTTACCGATCCTGCGAGAACACGATCAGCCTGACCAGCGAGGGTCTTAATTCCTACCTGAAATCGAGAACAAGTAAGAACTAATATTGCAATCAAGATATTGCGGATTAAGAGGAAAGCTTTATTGAAAAGGCGAGATCCTGTATAGGCGTGAAGTACAAGAGCCCTCTGCGACGCTCGAGCCTTGGCGAAGTTGCTATGATGGCTAACTTAATGTCTAAACAAAATCCGAGTCTATGGTGACGGCTATAGGTAGTATTTAAGGAGGAAAAGGTGGGATTTCGGCCAGCCATGGAAGTGGTGGCCGAATCCAATCCTATAAGTACTTTTCCCCTCAAATACGGACTCTAAAAAGTGGCTATTTAAAATCCTGCGAAATTACATGGGCCTGACCCAAAATAAAGGTGTCGCATCACCATATTAAGCTATGGACGAATTTGTGAAGTATTAATCTTGAATATTTTGTCCAAGCCTTCTTTCTTCATTATGGAGGCCTCAAAGTTCTGAAATCTTCATCTGTGGCCTTCTCTTGAATCATCACATGCTTGCTGCCATCTCCATGCATGGCCATGCTCCAATGCTTGTCCCTCTCATCCATGCTTGGTCCATCATTCCTAAGAGTAAGAAATACATCTGATTTAGGCAGCATCATATTCTCATGTATGTGAGGAATAGTTCCAAGAAACGAAAGTACGTGATAGTTAAGTTGTTTGGCACGAGATCGAGTGATAGGTCCTTGTATGTGTGTAGCTGTAGGTACCACGGTTGTATCAATAGATGGGATGTCCACATCACATGCTCTCTGTTGCATCCAAGAGGGAGTATTTATGCTCGATAGTGGGTTCATGCCTCTAGTTTCCAAGGGAAGTGACAGAAATCTCTTCGATTGTAGATGTGTTGTTGCTACTAGGGAGAAAACAACGGTCTCTTGTTCATGGAACATGTGGACTGTTTATCTTACACACTTTGCTTAAAGCAGTTGTCTGTTGCTTGCAACTTAATACTCGAGGGGGTTCGGATGATAACCCGAAGGTGGACTTCTAGTCATAGATGCAGTTGGATGACGGTCCATGTATATTGTTGTATTGCCCAATCAACCTCATAGGATCTTTCTGGCTAGTAATTTCATTGTTATGCCTTGCTTAGTTCCTGTCAATTGCACCGCTGTAATTTGTTTACCCTTCATGCCATGTTGTTTATCTAAGGAGAGCACCTCTAGTGAACTATGGACCCCGGTCCAATCTTTACCATTGATACATCTTCCACTGTTGCTTGTTTACTTGCTGCAAACCATTACCTTCCACACCATACGTTTAATCCTTTGTTACAGCAAACCTGTGAGCTTGACAACCTTACTGATTCGTTGGGGCAAAGTCTTGAGTTTGTGTTGTGTAGGTCTCCACGTTTTTTGCAACACCTGTGTGACGTTTCCTTCCTCCTTCTGGTTCGATAACCTCGGTCTCAACTGAGGGAAAATTTGCTGCTTGCTCTTCACACACCCTACGCTTAGGGTTACCAACGAAGTTCCACGTCGGGCATCATCAAGACTTTCTGGCGCCGTTGCCGGGGACTAAAGGGACATCAAACTTCTTCCTCCCCGTCAAGCACCAGGGCACCATCAACAAGTTTTCTGGCACTGTTGTCGGGGAGGTTAATGACGTCTTCACTAGGGGAGTCCTTCACTTCCTTTCTCTTTACTTTGTTTTTAGTTTGCTTTGTTTCTTTTGCTTGGTTTTGTTTGCCTCTTTCCAAAAAAACAAAAAAAATTAGTCTAGCTTGGTTTGCTTGCCTTATTCAAAAACACACAAAAATTAGTTCCTGCTCTAGCTGCTGCTGCTTTTTTGGCTTGCCCACCTTTGCCAAAATGAACTCTGCTGAGAACACCAAGTTGTGTGACTTCACTAGCACCACCAACAATGATTTCCTAAGCACACCTATTGCTCCACCTGCTCCTGATGCTATCTTTTGTGAAATTAATCCTGCTTTGTTGAATCTTGTGATGAGAGAGCAATTTTCTGGTGCTGGTTCTGATGATCCTGCTGCCCATCTTAATAGCTTTATTGAACTTTGTGAGATGCAAAAGTATAAGGATGTAGATGGAGATATTATTAAGCTCAGTCTTTTTCCTTTATCCTCGAGGGGAAAAGTTAAAGAATGGTTGCTATCTTTGCCTAAAAATAGTATTGATTCTTGGACTAAGTGCAAATATGCTTTTATTGGAAAGTACTATCCTCCTGCTAAGATTATTGCTATGATAAGTGACATAATGAAATTTAAACAACTTGATAGTGAACATGTTGCTCCTGCTTGGGAAAGAATGAAATATTTGGTTAAAAATTGCCCTACTCATGGACTCACTGCTTGGATGATTATCTAGACTTTTTATGCAGGTTTGAACTTCTCCTCAAGAAACCTATTGGATTCTACTGCTGGAGGTACTTTTATGGGACTCACCTTGGGTGCTGCAACAAGGCTCCTTGATAATATGATGGTTAACTACTCTGAATGGCATGTTGAGAGAGCTCCACATGGTAAGAAGGTAAATTCTGTTGAGGAAACTTCCTCTTTGAGTGAAAAGATTGATGTTATTATGGCTATGTGTGTTAATGGGAAAGCTCCTCTAGATCCTAATAGTGTTCCCTTAGCCTCTTTGGTTGCTCAAGAAGAGCAAGTTGATGTGAACTTCATTAGAAACAATAATTTCAACAATAATGCCTACATGAATAATTTTGGTAGCAACAACAATTATAGGCCTTATCCTCCTAATAATGGCAATTCCTATGGAAGCTCTTAGAATAATGCTAGAAGTGCCCCCTGTGAACTTGAAGTAATGCTCAAGGACTTTATTAGTAAATAAACCACTTTCAATAAAACTTTAGAGGAAAAGCTTTTAACTATTGAGAAAAATATATCCTCTTTGTCTGAAGCTCAAACTTCCTTAGTTAATAAAATGGCTGCTAAACCTGAAACTATGGAAACCACCTTTGCTACTGCTCATGCCATACAAGTTACTATTGATGAAAATGTTAGGCTGTTAGCTCAACTTCATGCTAGGTGGGAAAGGGAAGCTGAAATTGATAGAAACAATAGTATGTGCACTATCACCACTAAACCACAAGTAGCCCCTATTCCTCCTCCTACTATGCCTAAGCCTAGTGAGCCTACTACTAGTGATGCTAAGTTTGACTTTGATATTGATGGTTGCAATATTTCTGAAGTGATTATGTTTGCAAAATCTTGCTAAAAGTCCTGATGCTAGTGATATGCATGTTGCCTTTACCAAACACATTACAGATTCTCTTGTTAAGATTAAGGAAGAGAAGCTAAAACACAAAGCTTCTATTCCTAGGAAAGTAGAAGATAGTTGGGAACCCATTATTAATATGCAAGTGCATGACTTTGATCTCAAAGCTTCATGTGATCTTGGTTCTAGTGTCTCTATTATGCCTAGGAAGATTTATGAAATGCTTGATTTGCCACCATTAGAAGATTGTTATTTGAATGTCCCACTCAATGATAATGCTAAGAAGAAACTCATGGGGAGTATTAATGATGTTCTCATTATGGTTAACAATGCTTATGTCCCTATTGATTTTTATATTTTGGATGTTGAATACAATGCTTCTTGTCCTATTACTTTGGGAAGACCTTTTCTTAGAACAGTTGGTGCCATCATTGATATGAAAGAAGGCACCATCAAATATCATTTTATATTCAAGAAAGGTATTGAACACTTCCCTATGAGGAGAGATAATTTGCTTTTTGCTCCTCCTTTGAAAGCAAGGTTTAATGTTAATGCTTCCTCATTTGAAAATACTTGATTCTTCTTGCTTCTTATGCCTAACTTAAAGGCGTTAAAGAAAAATACTTGTTGGAAGATAACCCAAAATTTTACTTGAGTATTGGAAGTTATTACTTTTGTAATGAACTCTCCTTATCCTTTTTGTTTTTTTTTGTGCCAAGAATGACCTCTAATGAGAGGGAAGTAAGATTTGGGGAGTTGCTGTCCCGAAACAGATTTCTGTCCTCCACCAAAAAAATTCGTGAGGAGGCTCTGTAACTCAGACTGAGCTCAGAATTTACGAATAAATCCCCCAGTATGTTGGATAACTTTTGTTAGTTCAACACTTTTTGATTTGAGCAATATAAGATGTTCTAAAAAATTCGTTTCTACCTGCTGGTCTGTTTTGACAGATTTCTGCCATTATTTGCATTTGCTTCTTATTGATTCCTTTTTGAGCTATTTTTAGGTAAATTGAGTTTCTTTGAAGGAGTTACTACAATAGCTTGTATTTTTATTGAAAATCCTTACTGTTCCAAAGCTTTGCCAGTTCTCTAATATCTTTTGAATAAGCTAATGTTGCTAATGAAGATTGTGTGAAGTTTTGTATGAAGGAAAAATTTCAGGTGTAGAGAGAGAATGATGCAATGAGATGAAGAATGGACAAAAACTCAAGCTTGGGGATGCCACCATGGTTTTACCCCAAGAAATATCCAATAAGTACAAGAGTCAAAGCTTGGGTATGCCCAAGGCATCCCCTTCTTCATCCATAAAAAGCTCAGGTCTATCTAGACACTTTGTTTTTATTGTTTCATGCACAGTTGTGTTGTTCTTGGAGCGTCTTAGTTTTCGTTTGCTTTGATTAGTTTGTTTAGTTTGCTTTAGTAGTTTGGACCCCCATTCTCGCTGTGTTGTTTTGCAAATAAGTTTGCTTGGTGTTTGGAAAGGAGTAGTAAGTTCTTGCTTGAAGTTCTTGCTTTGCTTAGTTTGTTTAGTTTGCTTTAGTAGTTTGGACCCTCGTTCTCGCTGTATTGGTTTGATTAATGGTTTTATATTTATGATTCTATCATGTCTGTGTTGTTTGTGATCTTGCATGCTCTCCGTTGCTAGTGGTTATCTTGGCCAAGTAGTTGCTAGTGACTCCATGAGGGAGTATTTATGCTCGATAGTGGGTTCATGCCTCTAGTTTCCAAGGGAAGTGATAGAAATATCTTCGGTTGTAGATGTGTTGTTGCTACCAGGGAGAAAACAACGGTCTCTTGTTCATGGAACATGTGGACTGTTTACCTTACACACTTTGCTTAAAGCAGTTGTCTGTTGCTTGCAACTTAATGCTAGAGGGGGTTCGGATGATAACCTGAAGGTGGACTTCTAGTCATAGATGCAGTTGGATGGCGGTATATGTAAATTGCTGTATTGCCCAATCGAATCTCATAGGATCTTTCTGGCTAGTATTGCATTGGTATGCCTTGCTCAGTTCCTGTCAATTGCCCTGCTGTAATTTGTTTACCCTTCATGCCATGTTGTTTATCTAAGGAGAGCACCTCTATTGAACTATGGACCCCGGTCCAATATTTACCATTGATACATCTTCCACTGTTACTTGTTTACTTGCTGCAAACCATTACCTTCCACACCATATGTTTAATCCTTTGTTACAGCAAACCGGTGAGCTTGACAACCTCACTGATTCGTTGGGGCAAAGTCTTGAGTTTGTGTTGTGCATGTATACACGTTGTTTGCAACACCTGTGTGACGTTTCCTTCCTCCTTCTGGTTCGATAACCTCAGTCTCAACTGAGGGAAAACTTTTTGCTTTCTCTTCACACACCCTGCGCTTGGGGTTACCAACAAAGTGCCACGTCGAGCATCATCAAGACTTTCTGGCGCCGTTGCCGGGGACTAAAGGGACATCAAACTTCTTCCTCCCCGTCAAGCACCAGGGCGCCTTCAAAGTCCGCCACTGCCTGAGACTTGATGGTGATCCGGGGCTCGTACCGGATGCAGTAGGCGGCCAGCTTGATGGCCCACTTGGCTACCCGGCCCGTGGCATCCTTGTTGCCGAAGATCTCGCCCAGCGGCACGGTGGACACGACCGTGAGCAGATGCTCCTAGAAGTAGTGCTTGAGCTTCTTGCAGGCCAGGTACACCCCGTAGCACATCTTCTGGTAGTGGGGGTAGTTCTGCTTGGAGAGGGACAACACCTCGCTGAGGTAGTATACGGGTCGCTGAACCGGCTGCTCCTTGCCTGGCTCGGGGCGTTCGACCGCCAGGACGACGCTGACGACCCGGTTGGTGGCGGCTATGTAGAGCAGCATTGGCTCCTTCGCAGCCGGCGTGGCGAGAACCGGTGCCTTCGACAACATGCGCTTGAGGTCGTGGAAGGCCGTGTCCGCCTGAGTCGTCCAAGTGAACTTGTCCGTCTTCTTCATCAGCTGGTACAGGGGCAGAGCTTTCTCTCCCAACCGGCTGACGAATCGGCTAAGGGAAGCCAAGCAGCTGGTGAACTTCTGGACACCGAGCAAGCTCTTGGGCGGCTGCATCCTCTCAATGGCTGCAATCTTCTCCGGATTGGCCTCGATTCCCTGGCTCGACACGAGGAAACCGAGGAGCTGTCCGGCTGGCACACCGAACACGCACTTCTCCGGGTTCAGCTTCATCTGGTACCGGCGGAGGTTCACAAACGTCTTGCCGAGATCCTCCAGCAGGGTCTGCTTCTCCTTCATCTTGATGACGACATCATCCACGTACGTGTGCATGTTCCGGCCGATCTGTGAGTGCAAGCATTTCTGCATGCAACACTGATAGGTAGCACCTGCATTCTTTAGGCCGAATGGCATAGTTACATAGCAGTGAGCCCCGTACGGGGTGATGAACGATGTTTTCAGTTAATCAGCCGGATTCAGCCGGATCTGATTATAGCCAGAATAAAAATCGAGGAAGGAAAGCAGGTCGCAGCCAGCCGTAGAGTCAATCACTTGATCAATACGGGGCAGAGCGAAAGGGTCTTTCGGGCAAGCCTTGTTCAGGCTCGTGTAGTCGATACATATGCGCCAGGTCTTGTTCTTTTTCAGCACCAGGACTGGGTTGGCCAGCCAGTCCGGGTGGTATACTTCCATGATGAAGCCGACAACAAGTATCCGGGCGATCTCATCGCCGATGACCTTCCTCTTGTCCTCCGCGAAGCGACGGAGGGGTTGCTTGACCGATTTGGCATCCGGACGCACATGAAGCGAGTGCTCGGCGAACTCCCTCAGCACACCCGGCATGTATTTGGGAGACCATGCGAAAATGTCCCAATTCTCACGGAGTAAGTCGACGAGCGCGCTTTCCTATTTGTTGTCCAAGCCGGCGCTGATGGTGACGCACTTGGAGGGGTCACCCGGGTCGAGCGGGATCTGGCGGGTCTCCTTGGACGGCTAGAACGCCATGTCCCCAGCCGAATTCATACCAGCCGGCACTTCCTGCTGCAGCATGGCAACATTGCGCAACATCTCGCGCTTCTCCTTGGTGATGAGTAGGGCCTCGGCTATCTGGGCGCCTTCTTTCGCGCAAGCCATGGACCGTCTGTAGCATCCGGCCACAGTAATCACACCATTCGGCCCCGGCAACTTCATCTTGAGGTATGTGTAGTGGGGGACCGCCATGAACTTTGCGAGGGCAGGGCGCATAAGAAGGACATGGTAGGTGCTGGCGAGGTTGATCACCTCGAACCAGATTGGCTCACGCCGGAAGTTCTCTTCCGAACCGAATATGACGTCCAGCCGGATCTTGCCGAGAGGGACGCATGGTGGCCCGGGCGCGACGCCGTGGAACACAGTGGTCGAGGGCTGCAAGTCGCATTCCTGGATACCCAGCTTGTTCATGGTGGACCGGTAGAGCAGGTTGAGGCTGCTTCCACCGTCTACCAGCACGCGCGAGAACCGGTAGGTGCGCACATCGGAGATGACGAGGGGGTCGAGCACCATCGCGTAGCCCCCGGGATTCGGGAGCGAATCCGGCTGGTCCGCCTGGCTCCAGGTGATGGGAGTCTCAGACCAGTTGAGACGCAGGGGGACTGGGGGAACGACGGCATTCACCTCCGCGCTGCGCTGCTTCCGGCCGCGATTATCAATCGGCTTAGCCTCAAAGATGTGGTAGTTCTCGTGCTGCTGGGGGTAGCCTCCATTGCCACGGTTGTTGCCGGCTGCCCTAGCCGGAGGTGGGGGACCACCAGGAAGGGGTGGGGGGAGAGGGGTAACCCGGCCCGCTCCTTGATCTTCCTGGTCCAGCTACACTGCCGAGTGGTGTGTGTAGCCGGCTTGGTGCCACCGTGGTACCTGCAGGGCCCGTCGAACATTTGCTCAAAGGTGAAGGCATTCCTCTGCCTCTTGTTGTTATGAGTCGTCGCGCCCTGCACTGCGTTGACTTGCCGCTGGTGGTACTGCGGGCTCTGCTGCTCAACCGGGTGCTTGCCCTGGTAGCGGCTGTCATTGCCGTGCCGTCTGGACGAGCCGACATCACCGCTCTAACTGGTAGGCTTCTCCCTAGCCGGCTTGGTGGGAACCGGGCGCCCTTCCGCGTTTACCCGGAGGGGCTTCATCATTGCCGCATCTGCGATGGCATACTGGTCGGCGACGGTCATCAGCTCCGCCATTGTCTTGGGTTCGTCGCACAGCAGCTGGTGGCGCAGCATCGTGCCTTCGCGGCACCCTTTGATGAAGAAACCGATTGCCTGGTTCTCCACCACCCCTTCGCAGGAGTTGCGCAGCTCGGTCCAGCGGGCGAGGTACGCGCGATCCGACTCGCGGTCTCCCTGGACACACAAATAAAGATCACGGGGCCTGCCCGGACGCTTGTATGTGCCGTTGAAGTTCCGGATGAAGACTTTCTCGAAGTTTGGCCAAGCGTTAATGCTGTTGGGCGCGAGGCTGTTGAGCCAGGTTCTTGCCGAGCCGGTCAGCATGAGGGGGATGTGTGTATCGCGACACGCTTGTTGCCGTGGGCGATGCCGACTGCGGTGACGTAGTCGGTCAGCCAGTCCTCCGGCTTCATGCTATTGTCGTACTTGGTGGTGTCCCGTGGCAGGGAGAACTTGTTGGGAAAGGGCTCCTTCCAGATGCATGGTCCGAAGCACACGGGGACGGCTGCATCCTCCTCCTCGGTGAGGCGAGCTTCCATCAGAAGGTCGATGCGAGCGCGTGCATATGGCTCAACCGGATTGGGAGTTCCCACCCGGATGGTGAGGCGGGATGGTGGAGGGGGTGGAGGGGGTTCTGGCCAGCCGAAGGAGGGTGGATCATGGTTCCCTGCTCGCCGCGAGGTTGGCTGCTGCCTGATTGGCGACGCTTGGAGCGCGGGGGCTACTGGCCCGGAGACGCGGAGTACTCGGTATGACGAGGTCCGCCCCGACTGTTGCCAGCTGGGCGATTCCCCCTGAAGCCGGCTCCAGCCTCGAATGCGATCCGAGCGGCCTCGGTCTGTTCGTCGGCCACGCGCAGCAGGTGCTGCACTCGCTAGAACTGGCGCAGCATCTCGTCCCCCTCCAAGTGGGGTAGGTCTTCCATGATGGCTCGCGCTGCCCGGACATTCTTGACCGCGGTGTCGTAGACGGGCGGGGGGGAAGTAGGTGCGGGAAGCCGGCTTGAGGTCATGCTCGAAACGGGTGCCCATCTCTCCTCTGCGGCGCTGCACGGAGCCTAGTCGGCTAGGATCCTCGTTAGCCGGGGTGAGGCCATGCACACGATTATACTCGCGGATGTTGCTCTCCATCCGATACTTGGTGGAGGCCAGGCCCTGGGCCTGCTGGAGCAGTCGTTCACGCGCCGCCTCGATCTTGGCCATGGCCGCCTCCGGGTCGTCCCCAGGGTGCACCGGCTCGCGGAGCTCTTCGATGACCTCGTCCACCGCACCCTTTTCACGCACTGGGGTAGACGGGCCGGCCTGGTCGATGCCGTGCTCGAGAGGGGGGACAACAGTTGTTGCTTGAGCCGTCCATCATCACCTCCACGGCGCCGGGCGCGGTGAGCGCGCTGCCGACTGAGGGCAACGGCTCGGCAAAAGAGACGATTTTCCAAGGGAAACGCTCCGGCACGGTGGCGACGTAGACGGGTAGATTGCCGAATAGCAGGATGGGGCCACCTGCCGGGAAGCTGGATCCAGCAAAGCAGCTGGCGTTGTTGATGACGCAGTCGAACTGGCCGAGCGTGAGCACAAGGCCATAAGCCACGCGCTCGCCGGACAAAGTACAGGGTCCCGTGCGGAACATCACTCCGGTCGCCGCCATCTTTGCCCCACGGTGGGCGCCAACTGTCATCGTTATGGGAAGGGCAGAGCCTAAGTAGGCTAGAATGAGGTGTGGGAGCAAAGCAGGGAAGCGTGCGACGGCGTCCGCAGGCGGGATTGGATACAAGCAAGCGTCGGAGACACAAGAAGTACCCAGGTTCGGAGCCCTCGGTTCGAGGTAAAGCTCCTACTCCTGCCGATCTGACTATAGGGATGGATCACAGAGAACTACAAGGCTCCTCGAGCTGTATCTGGTCTGGCTAACGAGTGAGTAGAGTCCAACCCTTGCTAAGTTGCCCCTGCCACCCCTTATATAGGCCAAGGCGATGTGGGCAACGACCTGGCCGACTGGTGGGTCCCACAGGTGGGCCCCAGCCGGCTAGGTCATCTACAGTGGCCGGCATGGGGAGTGTGTACTCACATTCAAGCCCATGCCGCCACGCCATCTACAGTGGTCGTCGTGCGGGTAGTTATGCACAGTGCCACCTACTGTCTACTGTTGCAACCGTCATGGTAAAGTCGTCGGTATGGGCCGAGTGTCTGAGTCTCCTTTCTGTCTTGTCTGCTGTCCTGGGCGTACTGCGCACTGTGCCCTGCGTCATCTGGTACCTTGCCTATCTTGAGTGGCCTGCTAGGGTGATCTAGCCGGCTGGCCTTCCTGGGCCAGATGGTTGGATCCATCCGGCTACTCTTCTGCCCTTGCTTGTTTCATCCGGCTGGTTCTTCCGCCGGTTGGCTCTCGATCTGTCTTGCTCCGGCCGGCTGTCTTGATCCAGCCGGCTGGAGGTCTTGCTGATAGTTCTTGTCCAGCTGGCTGATTTGCCAGTCGGGTCTTGGTCTGTTCCTTCTTCTGATATGTCTTGGGGTTTTTGCGTCCGGCTACCCTCAGCCGGCTGACGTGTTGGTGCTTTGCATCTTGTCTGGTTAGCCTACCTGGGGGCGATCCCCCCGACAACTTGTGACTCCAAGAGGGAGTATTTATGCTCGATAGTAGGTTCATGCCTCTAGTAATCTAGGAACTTCTAAGATTGTAGATGTGTTGTTGCTACTAGAGAGAAAACAACAATCCTTTGTCCAAGGGCAATTGTATTATTTACATTGCACACTTTGCTTAATGCAATTATCTGTTGCTTGCAACTTAATACCCGAGGGTTGTTCGAATGATATCCCGGAGGTGGATTATTAGTCATAGATGCAGTTGGATTACGGTCTATGTATCATGTTGTAATGCCCAAATAAATCTCATAGTGATCATCATGTCATGTACATGCATTGTTTTGCATTCTGTATTTGTCAATTGCCTCGTTGTAATTTGTTCACCCAACATGTTATTTATCTTATGAAGAAAACACCTCTAGTGAACCGACCCTGGTTCATTCCTTCCCACTAATATTCTATCTACTGTTACTGTTTACTTTCTGTAATTACCACAAGCAATTACTTTCTTCCATACTATACGTTTAATCCTTTGTTATCAGCAAAACCAGTGAGCTTGACAACCTCATTGATAAGTTCGGGCAGAGTATTTTGGTTGTATTGTGTACAGGTTCCATGTTGCTAGCAACACCTTCTAAAGTGGTTTCTTGATCCTACTGGTTCGATAACCTTGGTTCTATAAATGAGGGAAACTTGCTGTTGTGCTCATCATACCTTCCTCTTGGGTTTCCAACGGGCTCTATATCAACCGAGCCACATCAGGTATCATAAGCCGTTGATTCTAAAATGGAGGGAGGATTTTACTTCCCAGCCTTTGCACCCTCTAGGGATGCACACAACTATTAAGCATGGGTACCAGAATCGCCTGTTCCTCAAGATAAATTGCATGGGTATCAGAATAGTCTGATCCTCAAGTATAAATATAAATCTAAATTCGCATCCGCGAGAATTTGAACCCATGTGTGGTTTGTACACCCACTCTTCCAACCAGTTCAGCTAGGCTCACATCGTAGGAAAAGGAACATCCTTTGCATGAATGCGTCAAACAGCCCCAGAAAATACTTAACTGCTAGCAAGCAGAAAGTGTCTTTGGCTCCCTAGCTCCATTGCTCACTTCATTTAATAAAAGATATAAAAAACAAATGTACATGTTTCATTCTAGACATTGTCAATGTTATATCCCACAAGCACACATAATCATAACAAGGAATTCTTTTATTGTGGGTTACCCAAAACTGTTAAAATATGGGGATTTCAGGATATGCGCCACACTGTCATTTTTTTAGAATACAAAGGATTTAAAATTGATATTTTACTTGTTGTGGGATACAACATTGGCTATATCCGGATTTTTATTTTAGAATACAAAGGATTTAAAAGTATAAGGGAGTCGAAAATCTCCACTAGATAGCAAGTCATTATAAAAATAATAGGCATCGAAGATGGTACCAAAAGGCAGCTTCTCGATGTTCTCTCTTCTCACCGTCGCCATGTCACGATAAACACGGAGCATGAACAATATGTCATCAGATAATTTTGAGGGTGTCACGGAATAGGAGTAGGACCAGATAATTTTGAGGGTGTCACGGGAAGACTAGGCTCTTGATCGCCTGCAACCACGATAAAAAACATGGTTCAGTTCAATTTACCGTATGTCTCGAAATAGGTTTTCGTCCCGCTTTATAAATAAAGCACTCAAGTGAGATCGCTGCTGCGCCAGACAGCACATCGCCCAAAGGAACAAACACCACAGGATACAAGGCGCAGGGGCGAACCCAAGCCCTACACGAAACGCAAGAAGAAATAAAAGAAAAAAGAAAGCCGTGAACGGCGGTGTGCCGAAAACGAAAACAACTCGCGACCGGAGCGCCCCCCGGAGAAGTACCACCACATATCTCGCAGTCCAAAGCGCCTGCGAACCAAGACAGCACCTCCAAGAAGGGGAGTGACGACGACGACACTGTTGTCCGGCCGAGGGCCTAGGGTTTCCCCCGGTACGCAGCAGGGGGGTGGGGAAGGGGCCCCCCGACACCCTTCAAGAAGGAACGTGATACCCGCGGGCGTCACCGTGCCAGTGTCAACAGACAAGGATTTCTCCCGACCCCTCCAGACCCACCCGCCTGAGCACTTTGTAGAGCGCCACCCATCATGCCACCCACGAACACGTGCCACCCTGGTCTTGAAGTCGCCACCGCCATCACACCGGGAACCACAGAGTGAAGCCGGTAGGCCGAGAGAGCGGAGACTTCGGCGATGGCCGGCATGCCAATAGTACGCGGGAGGGAGCGACCTCCACCACCAGCAGGTGGTAGCCGATCAGATGCAGTAGCAAGACAAACCAAGCCCTCGGGCCCGGCCGAGCCCGTGGAGACTCGTGAAGTCCCGCCGCCGCACTGCAGCAAGGGTACCACCGAACACGCCAGCCTCCACCCCATCCCTACTCCTCCTTCCACCAAGGGATCCACCACCACGGCAAATCCCGGCCGCCAAGCAGCAGCACCGACGCCACCGAGCTCCCCCGGGCCTGCCGAACCGCCACCGGTCAGGGAATCTCACGTCACCTCCCGGAGCCTCCTCCACCGGAGGGACGTCAAAACCGTCCACCTTCTGAGGCCACCGCCCCGGCGTCTACGAGCTCGAGTCCTTACCTCCGCCAGCCTCACACTATAGAAGCCGCCGGGGAGGGTAGGGTGATCGGACGCTAACTCCAAAGGTTGTAAGTCCGTGCAGCCACCGAAGTGCAGGGTACTACCCACCACCACCCAAGGTGGCCGCTGTCCGGACGCGGCTGCAGGGCCGATCAACCGGGATCAGGCCCAGATCAGCCCGTAAGCCCCACGGTCCCGCAGGCCCAGATCTGACCAAGATCAGCCCCGCTGCCGCGCTGCTGCTCCTTGGTCGCCGCCGACCCAGCCCCAAAGCATGTCCTCCCAGCACCATCCCCACCGAACCGTCTCCATTGTGCTCCGCCGCCGCCGACAGGGACATCGTCGCTGCAGGACCTCCCCAAGCCAGCAAGGGCAAAGGGGAAGAGCCCCCCGCGGCATCCAGAGGCAGAAAGTGCCAAATCCGCCCCTCTCCACCACCGGCTGAGCCCTCCCGCTCCACAGCGATGCCCCGGGCCCCCGGCCCGCAGCCGCCAGCACGGGGCCAGCCCAGGCCGGCCACCACCGTGGCCACAAGGGCCAGCGGCAGTGCCAGCGCACCAGCCGTCACCAAGCCCCACGAGAGCCTGCCGCCGCCAGAGGACCGCCACCACCACTGCACGCCGCCGCCAGGCCGGGAGCCCTCGCCGCCACCACTGCGCGCTGCCGCCAGGCCGGAGCCCCCGATCTCCACTCCTAACATGCGCATCAGGGAGAATCCGCCACCACCGGCGCCACACGAGCTTTGACCGGCGGCCCATGCCGGCGGCGGCGGAGGGGAGGGGGAGGAAGGGGAAGCTGGGCTAGGGTTTTCGGGGCGAGTCCCGTCGCCCTCGGGGGTGGGGGGATGGGGGGGAGGAGCTGTTTTTCGAACCGTGTTTTGCCTCCTCCTTCACATGCGTGTAGTATCATTCATGATCATTTACAGTTTGAGGGTGTCACGGAAGACTAGGCTCTTGGGGTGTGTTTGGATTGTAGCCAAAGTGTACCTTACCAATATTTTGGTCATGACCAAAAGGTTGGCTCTTGTTTGGATTGTTGCCAACTTTTTGGCATGTCAATGCTTCACTGCCAACTCTAGTTCAATTTTTTAGCCAATGTTCGCCAACTTGTGGGCAAGCAAAGGCTCAACCAAAATTTTGGCTAGCCAAATATTTGGTGGGGAAATCTTGGGCACAAACCAAACACACCCTTGATTTGCAACCAGAATAAAAAACATGATTCAGTTCAACAATGAGAGTTTTTTTTAGACCCCTCGAATCTTTTTTTCCAAAACAGGGTAACACCCCGCTTTTAGCATCAGTTGTGCACACATTCTTTTAGTAAACAATACAATCTTTAGAGTTATTACAAAGTCATGGATCACTTAAAAATGAAACATGAATCAACTAGCGGAAAATAAACAACATAAATCAACTAAGTATTCTTGTAATCGACTAAAATGCTACCACTAGACGAGTCGGAGATATCTTGTGCGGCCGTTAGCCATCGGTTGCACCCAATAGCCATTATACCCCGCTGGTCGAGCGGGAGGAGAAACGCCCATAGTTGGACCAAGTGAATCACCATATGTATAACCTGTAAAAAATTGAATAAACTTTTGTTGTTAAAAAATATATCATTCCTGCATCTCTAAATTGAATAACATAAAGCTAAAACATCAATACGAATTCTAGCCTTATAAATTTTGAGTGTGTCATTGAAGACTATGCTCTTGATCGCCTGCAACCATGATAAAAACATGGTTCAGTTCAATTTATTGTATGTCCTCAGATAATTTACTGTTTGAGGGTGTCACGGAAGACTAGGCTCTTGATCTGCAACCATGATAAAAAAAATGGTTCAGTTCAACGATGGGAGTTTTCTTAAGACCCCTTGATCTTTTTTTTTCAAAATAGGGTAACACCCCGGCCTCTCTGAGCATCGATCGATGCACACATTTTTTTACTAAATAGTAACATTCAGAGTTATTACAGAGTCATGGATAGATCAAGATTGAAACATGAATCAACTAGCAAAAGAATAAAAAGCAAGCATCCTCTAGTCAACTAAAATGCCACTAGCTAGACCAGTCGAAGATATCTTGTGGGACCGTCAGCCGTCGGTTTCACCCCATAGCCATAGTCACCCGCTGGTTGGGCGGGAGGAGAAGCACCCATAGTCGGACCAAGTGCGTCACCCGTATAACCTGCAAAAAGTTGAATGATCTTTTGTTGTTAAAAATTATATCATTCCTACATCTCCATATTAAACAACATAAGGCTGAAACACCAATGCAAATTCTAGCCTTATCAATTTTATCTACTCCATTGAGTGAATTACCAACATATTTGTGATATTAGTCGGCATAGGGAGGTCATAAGTGATATAAACTATGCGCCAAAGAAGTTTAGCAAAAGGACATGCGAAAAAAGATGTTGCACTATTTATTCTAAAAAAGGTATTCGTAGAAATTAGCTACCACCTAAGAGGATTCATGTCTTTCAAACCAAATAAGCTAGGAAATAATGACAAACATGGCATAGTTTGTGGTAATGTGTCCATATTATACACATGTGTGCATCTTGGAATGGCAAACAAGGTTGCCAAAGGAAGTTCTCATTTTCCTCGCACAAAATGTCCATAAATGATTAATTGTAATTAGTTTCATAAATGATTAATTTGTTTAAACCACACATCAGACATACGACGGCCAGGACACGCCCTCGAAAATTTCGCGCAAGACAGCCCACTAAATTTCTGCTCCAAATTCTCGCGCGCAATAGCCAACTGAAATTTTTGAGGAATGAATTTATGATTCAGCACTCCCACACAAGGAAACCAACCATTCACCCGGAGGGCATGTAAGTAATCTTATCGAAACCCTCCTTATACCCTCACTGAAAGGAGATAAATCTAAATTTTTCTACTCTCCTCGCCCTAGCTGCCCTCTCCCTCCACCCCTAGACCCTCCTCCCATTTCGATCGTTCGTCCTTTCCTTCGAGTAATCAACTAACCGTCGCCATTGACCAAACCCTAGCCCGTCCTTACCTTCCTACAATCTATCCACCAAACGTTGAGCTCGCAAGTCTGCCACCTCGTCGTCCGTTCACCATGCCATCGAGCTCGCCAACAAGATCTGCGACCTCGATGTCTACCTTACCGAAAAGATCCACGTCCTCGCCATCAACCTCGCCGACAAGATCTGTGACCTCTTCGTCCACCTCACCAACAAGGTATGCCCCCTCTCCGTGCACCTCGTCGTCAAGGTATGCCACCTCACCAATAATGTCTGCTCTTTGCCATTCACCTTGCCGTCAAGGTCTGCCACCTCGCCGTCCACCTCACCGACAAGGTCTTCCATCTCGCTATCCACCTCGTCGACAAGGTCCGCCACCAAAGTTCCCGACAAGGTCTACCACCAAGGTTCCACCTCGCCATCCACCTCGTCGACAAAGTCTGCCACCAAGGTTCCCGACAAGAACCTCTCCGACAAGAACCAAAGGTTACCCACCAAATAGGTAGTAAGAAAAATGCCCTATTGCCTTCAGGCAATCGTATACACTCACCTAGTTTTTTATGTTTGATGCATGCTCGATGCTCATGTCTGCTTACCTATTTGTCGCAATAATTTTTTTGCTTTTTAAATTGAGAGATTGTTCTTTATCCTAATCGTGTTTGTTTAATGCCTATCTGATGCAGCTAATCTGTCTTATTCGTTGCCACTAAAATTACATGTGATTCTATCAGGCTTATGGTCAGGGTTGTATTATCTCATGTTTGCATTAGTCTGACTACACTATCTTGTTTGTTGTATTAGTTTGGCTGCCTCACAATTTGTCTTGTGATTAGAGTATAAATTGCTCATAGTGAACTGTTTCACATGATGGTTGCCTGTCTATTTGCATTATTGATGATTATTATTCTTATGTTTAGTTGTCCTACCCTGCTTATTATCCAACCATGATCTAATATTGTCTTGCTCATGTTAAATTGACCTTCCCTGCGTATTTATCACAACAAACCGGTGAAGTGTGTCCAACTTGTATACTATTAGGCTTAGGATCAGCATGCGTGTGTTAAAGGTTGCATTATATTGTTTGTCGCATTAGTTTGGCTACTTCACAATTTTTCCTGTGACCAGAGTATAAATTACTCATAGTGAACTGTTTCACATGATGGTTGCTATAGGACAATCAACACAATAGGTTATATTTTGTCCAATTGCCTATTTAATTGCATGCTTGAGTCTTATCCTGCTTGTGTTTAGTTTCTCTGCACAGCTTATTATCCAACCATGATCCAACATTACCCTGCTCATGCATGTTTAATTGTCCTGCTCTATTTATTATTGCAAACAATTGGTGAATTTTGTCTAGCTTTTTTACTATTTGGCTTAGGATCAATATGCGTGTGATAAATGTTGCATTATTTTGTTTGTTGCATTAGTTTGGATGCTTGACAATTAGTCTTGTGATCAGAGTATAAATTGACCATTGTGAACTATTTCACATGATGGTTGCTATAGGACAATCAACATAATAGGTTATATTTGGTAGCTTACATGGAATTTTTTTCCATGTTAGAACCGTAAATGTATCTCATGGAAGAAAGTTGGCTGAAAAACATCATAAAAATAATGAGCGGTTGCAACAACTGGGTGTTAGGCTCATGGCAAGTCTTTTTGCATCACCAACCATATTCTCTCCTGAAAAGATAAAGAATGAATGGACCTGACTATTATCCTGCAGACGAGGCACTCCAAAAATACTCCCGTACCAGGTGGATTTTGTGGTGGCACAAGAAAAAAGAACCAACAAAAGTTTATTATGCGGCAGATGAGCATTCACGGCACCATTTTGTTGAGGCGGCCAATTATACGCCTTGGACGATGTGGCAAAGTGCCCTGTCACGTGGCTAGATGGAGTGGCGCTTAATAATAATGCGGTAGGTGAGTGGTGGTGGATTTTCCCCCATCATAAATTTGACTTGACACACCACACGTCATTGACTGGTATGGTCCACCACGTCCAAGCCTTTCTTTCTAAATAGCGCAACCGCATTCCACAATTTGTTCATCTCCCGACCCTCCCTTGGTGACCTAGGCAGCAGCGGCGGCGACAACATTGATTGAGGCGAGGTCCCCCGTCAGCGAGACACGAAGACAACGATGGGCTCTGAGATCGGCAAAGGATTTGTAATTTATTCGTTTGTTCTGTGTCGATCAATATCATATCAGGTTTTTGCTTCGCATTTTGGTTCTTGGATCTCACGAACTTCAATTTGGGGTTTTCTCAATGCGACGTAGTGCCGAAGTGGATCTATGATCATACATTCGATGGTGTCGTGATACAAAATAACTATCAAACTACATGCTAGTGCATGAG
Organism: Avena sativa; assembly: GCA_916181665.1. Classification (NCBI taxonomy): domain Eukaryota; kingdom Viridiplantae; phylum Streptophyta; class Magnoliopsida; order Poales; family Poaceae; genus Avena; species Avena sativa. Next base: position 499,440,077 of record OV702299.1, on the reverse strand, counting down.
GCTTCCCCGCAGGCACGTCGCATTTTGAGGCAAGCGCACTGGTCGCAGATTTCTTGGCTGCAACTTTAAAAAACCGAGGTGCTGCTACCTTAATTAAAAAGATGAACCGCACTCAGAAGTGATGTAGCATGCGTTGTAGAGATTAACCGAGGAAGCAAAGACTGATCGGTCATCGAAAGTTGAAGCTTTGGAGGACGCCAAAAAAGAAGAGTATGAGGAGGATGCAAAAATTACAACAAAGAAAGAAATCATTGAATCGCTGAGTGCGATTAAGGCTGTGTGCAACATAGTTAGTCCTGGCCGGCCGCCGGTTATGGACAACTAATTTTTGGTTGAAAGCTGAATGCTACTTCTGAACCTGTGGATAATATGCATGATTCTCAACAAAAAAAGATGGGGATGAGGATGCTAATAAAGAAGATAATGACAGTTCCAATATGAAGAAAGATAATTGTGCTAGAAATACGAGTGACAGCACAGATAATCTATTTGCTGGGGGTGTGGCGGCTTTATGTGGTGGTGTAGATAAGGCATAGATGTCTGCGATTCCATTATTTCATGTGGGAGCATTTGCCTTGTATAATCAAAAGGTACCTTTTATTCAAAATAAGTTTATTGATAAAAATGATGCTGATTATGTGTGTTGTACTCGGACCGATGATGGTTGTCGGCATGGTAAACAGGAGCTGGTTTTACCTCTTATCGTTCCTCCTCGCACAACTGTGATGAAAACGCAGGAGGATTTTGAAACTGACGCACATGAGGAGTATATCTCGCATGAGCACGAGGTTGGCTTGATGAGTTCGTCGGCTGAGAGGAATTCACCGGCCGAGAGGACTTCTGTGATCATGTCGAGAACGGTGGTTGGGGGATAAGAGCAGGGCGCCCTTGTAACCTGGTTGAGGAGGAAATGCCGCCATCAGGGCTGCGCAGCCCGGCCAACTCAGATAAGACCAGGAGCTTGGTTTCTTCACCAAGTTTTGCCAACGAAGCTTGTTTTTCGACATCTCCTATTCATAGGGCTGTCAAAAAAGTTCGGGCTTGACAAACTGCGCGAGTTCGGCGCGTTAACAGCTCGGCTCGAGCTTGATTCGTCTCCCTAACAAACCAAGCTCGAGCCTGTTTTCGAGCTCGCGAGCTTAGACGAGCCGAACTCAAACAGTTCGATAAAGCTCATGATTTTTGTACATCCGCAAAATTGAGACTCCTATCCTATTATTATTCCATCTGCTATATGACTGCTAAAATAATTATGCTGGCATTTTGGCACTGTCTTACTATTATATGAGACTTCAAGCCATTTCTGCTATTCCGTTTTCAAACTTTACGATTTTTTTGCTATGTAGCTGCATGTCGATGTATTGAAATTTTCTTACCTAGCTTCAACGAACCGAGCTCAAGCCTACTCGAGCTTTGGTCGAGCCGAACTCGAGCTTAGATGTAGGCTCGAAGGTCAACCTAGGCTCGCTCGAGCTCGGCTCGAGCTTCTACCGAGCTCGAGCCGAGCTTAACAATGTTCGCTCGAGTTCGGCTCGTTGACAGCCCTACCTATTCACAAAGGCCCCGTGCTAAATCAGGGACAAGATACTTACTGACAAAAGAAACTATGTGGCAAGATCTCCACCAACGCTTGTGGAGGTAATTGCTTTTGGTGGCATTCCTTTACCCTCGGCAAATTCTGTATGGCCGAGTGATCATATTTTGTCTCAACCTAAAGCTGATGCTATACAGTTGGAGCGGGCAGCGGAGTTGACACAATGCCGACAAGGTACTTTATCTAATTCTAAATATTCAATTTTGTCTATCGAATGCTGATATATTAGAAAGGGAAAGTGCAATTAGGGTATCATTAGGGGAAACATCTGAAAAAGGAATGTAGCAGCTAAAATAATCAAAGATAATGAATTCAGTAGAACTTTGAAAATTCTACAACATAACACAAAACAGAACAATAATGATCCGAAGCTTGCTAATCTTTTTGTTTTAAAAGTTTCTAATTTATGCGAGGATATTGTAGCTGAAGAGATGGACTCTCTTGATAGCTCGCATGAGATGGTTGACCTTGAGGTCAAAAGTTCTCGTAAAAACAAGAAAAGACAATACGATACTACTACTGTTCAGCGAGGGAATAGAATAAGGGTCAAGAGAACATTCTAGATGCAAGGGCTAAGCGGTCTAATATAGAATAGTGATGGGTTTAGAGACCTAGCCAAACACAATTTTACTTCTGAAACAATCAAAAAACACAAATTAGATTTTATTTCCTTGTTATGAAGGTCTAATTTCACTCTTCCTTTTTTACAACACTTGACACCAGGGGATTTTGTATGGTTCTGTTTACCCCCTCATGGACGCTCAGGTGGCATACTTGTGGGTATAAATTTTGTAACTTTACAAGTTACTAAAGTGGAAATGGGGGACTACTGTGTTAAAATGTTTATGAAGTGTTGTAGTGATGGTTTCGAATGGATTTTTGTACCAGTGTATGGTAGGAAAGTCGCAAACAAGAATTTTTAGCTAAAATCATTTGGATTTTTGAAATAAGACACTCCCTTTGTTAGTGGGTGGATATTTTAACATTTTGCGGAAAATAGAAGAAAAGAATAATGATAATTTCAATTCCTGCTGGCCTTTTGTGTTCAATGCTATCATTGAAAGTCTTAACTTAAGAGATATTGCTCTCTCATGAAGACACTTTAGTCGGGCTAATCATAGGGAGACGCCTACCTATGAGAACCTTGATCGTATTTTAGGTAGTGTTAAGTGGGAACAAAAAAAATCGTTTGTTACTGTTTGTGCGCTTACACAGTCTGGTTAGGATCATACACCTTTCCTGATTGACTCAGGGATAAGATCTCACCTAGGTAATAACCCCAGATTCTCTTTTGAACTCAAATGGTTATACCAAGATGGTTTCTTTGAGATGATAGTTGCTAAATGGATAACAATAACAAGTGGTAATATACCTATTGAGAGATGGCAAAATAAAGTACGACATTTACTACGCTTTTTATGTGGTTGGGCTAAAAAACAGACTTGTAAGTACAAAAAATAAAAAGAGCGGCTTCTAGCAATAATAGATGAACTTGATATCTGTGCTTTGTCCGATGCCAAGAGGCAAAAGATGCAAACGGCTACTAATAAAGTTACAAAGTTAAGGAGAGAGGAATAGACCAAGTGGCCTCAACGGGCAAAAGTAAAACATATTCAGAAAGGGGGAAACAACACTAAGTATTTCCATCTTATTGGCAATGAAAAACATCGAAAGAAGAAGATATTTTAGCTTGAACAAGATGATGGTACTATAGTAGGTGATAATAATTTGAGAACATATATATTTGAATATTATAAGAAGCATTTTGGGGAACCAGAACCAAATAACTTTTTATTCATGGAGGAGAGAAACCTTGATGTTCCTCAGGTGTCATCGACTGAAAATACAATTCTAACTTCGATTTTCTCCGAGAAGGCAGCACCGGAAGCAATTTCTTCCGATGGAACATAACAAAGCGCCAGGACCTGATGGATCCCCTCCAGAATTCTATCAGTCTTTCTGGGAAGTGATAAAAGGAGATTTGATGGCGCTATTTGCACAGGTGCAAACAACAAAGTTGCCTCTATATAAGCTTAACTTTGGGATCATCACACTGCTACCTAAGAAAGAAAATGCAGGCAATACAGACCGATTTGTATTTTAAATTTTATTTTCAAAATCTTTACTAAAGTAGCCACGAATCGCATCTCTGTTATCGCTCACAAGGTGATTCTTCCCACTCAAACTGCGTTTATGCCCAGACGACATTTTTTTGAGGGGTAGTTATTTTACATGAAACAATTTATGTGCTTCATATGAAGAAGATGGACAGTATGATTTTCAAAAAGAATACGATGAAGTCAAATGGTCTTTATTACAACAAGCACTTCGTTTGAAGGGTTTTGACCCTTTATGGTGCAAGTGGATTGCAAATTTTATTAAGGGAGGAGTATAGGGATCAGAGTAAATGATGCCATTGGTCACTTCTTTCAGACAAAAAAGGGGGTTCGACAGGGGGAACTATTATCACCTAAGATTTTTAACATAGTGATAGATATTTTGGCCATTCTCATTGCTAGAGCTAAGGATGAAGGTCAAGTTGGAGGATTAATCCCTCATCTTGTGAAAGGTGGATTATCTATCTTACAATATGTGGGTGATACAATATTATTTATGGAACATGACCTTGTAAAGGCGGTAAACGTGAAACTTATTTTATGCATTTTTGAGAAGCTATCGAGACTTAAAGTTAACTTCCACAAAAGCGAGATTTACTGTTTTGAGAATGAAGGGTGTTAGGTAAAGATTGGACTTCTATCATTCAAGATTCTTTTGGCAAAGTGATGAACATAAGAAGAAATATATATTAACTAAGTGGAACATAATTTGTAGACCCAAAGACCAGGGTGGTTTGGAAATAGATGTGTTAGAGATTAAAAATAAATGTTTACTTAGCAAATGGCTTTATAAATTACTCTCCGAGCATGGGGTATGGCAAGAACTACTTCATAATAAATACCCAAAAACTAAAACATTGGCCTAAGTTTAAGCTAAACCGACCGATTCTCCATTTTGGAAAGGCCTGATGCAAGTGATGCAAGTAAAGGATAGTTTATTTACCAAAGGGTTTTTTAAAATAGGGGATGGGGTTACAACTCGGTTTTGGAAAGATGTTTGGCCTGGGGAGTCGCCACTGTCACAACAATATCCTTCCTTGTATAATATTGTCCATAGAAAAAACGTCTCTGTTCATGAAGTCCTCATAATCCTCTTAGTATTGGTTTTAGGAGAAGTTTGTCTGGGACGAAATGGGATGCATGGTTACATCTTTGCCAGAGATTAATGGAGGTTAACTTAACTAATGAACCTGATACTTTTAGTTGGAAGTTAACTGTGGATGGGGTATTCACGGTTAAATCTATGTATGAAGATCTCATGAATGATCATCAGAGACTCCCCACAAACTATCTTTGAAAACTTAAAATACCACTAAAGATTAATATTTTTATGTGGTTTTTAAATAATAAACTTTTATTAACTAAATATAATCTATTGAGAAGAAATTGTAAAGGTTGCAAGAAGTGTTGTTTTTGTGACGGAGAAGAAACCATCGAGCACCTTTTTCTGTCATCTCCCTTTGCTAAGATTATTTGGCGCATTGTGTTTTTTACTTACAATCTACCACCTCCAACTTGTAGGGGTTCGTAGCATGGAAAACAAAAAAATTCTACCGCATGCACACAAACAAGCAAAGATCTATCTACTAGATTGTAGCAACGAGTCAATAGAAGCACTCACCCTCGAAGATTCCAAAGCGGTTAACGAGAGCAGATTCTCGTGGGTGATGTAGTCGTACACTTGCCGATCTCAAGATCGCGTAGACGATTCTTCCGGCGCTGCATTCCGGCAGCGCTTCCGCAGTCGGTCACACGTTCGGTACTCGATGAAGATCTTCCTCTCCCTTGTTCCAGCAGGCAGCGGAGGTTGTAGTTCTCCCCTCGTGATTCCGGCAGCACGACGGCGTGGTGTCGGAAGTAGAGGGAAGATCCCGCAGGGCTTCGCCTAAGCCGGATGCGAGTTATGGTGGATTAGGGTTTCCCGGAAATCTAGGGTTTAGAAATCCGGGAGGAGAAGGAGGTGTCGGCGGCGGCTAGGGCGGCGGCGACGGACCGGCGGCGGCGGCAGCGGCGCGGGCGGCGGCGCGGCGACGACGAGCTCGGGTGGAGAGGGCTTGGAACTTGTGTGTTGTGTTGGGGCAGCCCTCCCCTTCTATTTATGAGAGAAGGGCAGCCTTGGGAGGGGTGGGTTTGAATCCAAACCAAAATCCAAGTTGGATTGAGAGAAGGACTTGTTTCTTCTCCAACTAGGAAACCATTGTTCCAGTTTGACTTTTCAAACTTCCGTTTGACTTTCAATTTAGAGCTTTATTTCTCTCTCACATATGCCAACACCAAGTGACCTTGGATATGATCCAATCATTCCACATACCCATGACACATTCATGGACCATTCTCCTTCCGGACCGGTGAACCTTCTAGACTCTTCTAGAACCTCTTCGATGAAAATATCAGAAACTTTCCCGAACTCCGAAATAGGACTTTCCTTATATGAATCCTATTCTCCGGACCATTCTGGATCTCCTTGTGATATCCCGGATCCCATCCGAGACTCCAAATAACATTCAGTATCCCTACTAACATTCCATATCTACTAAACAACATCGAATCCTTAAGTGTGTCTCCCTACGGTTCGTGAATTATGCGGACATGATCGAGACACTTCTCCGATCAATAACCAATAGAGGAATCTGGAAATTCATATGGCTCCCACATATTTCAACGATTACTTTGCGATCGAATGAACCACTTACATATGATACCAATTTCCCTTTGTCTCACGATAGTTTACTTATCCGAGGTTTTGATCGTCGGTATCTCTGCATACCTAGTTCAACCTCGTTACTGATAAGTACTCTTTTCTAATTTCCGTGATATGTGATCCCTTGTGAGCCAGTCACATGCTTGCAAGCCAATTGGATGACATTCCACCGAGAGGGCCCAAAGTATATCTATCCGTCATATGGATGGAAAAATCCCACTCTTGATCCATGTGCCTCAACCCATACTTTCCGAACACTCAATGCCATCTTTATAGCCACCCAGTTATGGTGTAGTGTTTGATGTCATCAAAGCATCCTTCCAGTGATGGTGATTAGCATGATCTTATGGTTGAAGGAATTAGGTTACTATGTATCAGAAAGCTTTAGCAAACAAACTATTAAAATGACTTGATCTTTATGCTACGCTTATCTATAGGAGTATGCCCATCATACCATTCTCCTAATGATATGATCTTGTTATTAACAACATATCAATGTTCATGATCGAGAAACCACGATCATCTATTAATCAACAAGCTAGTATTATAAAGAGGCTTTACCAGGGACTCTAATTTAGTTTACAAATCACACAAGTATTAATGTTTTGTGTTAATACTATTATAGCATAAATGTAAATATTTATCATAAACACAAAGATATAATAATAACTGCTTTTATTATTGCCTCTAGGGCATATCTCCAACAGTCTCCCACTTGCACTAGAGTCAAGTAATCTAGATTACATGGTAATATACCGAACACCCATGCCGGTTTGGTGCTGGTCATGTTTTGCCCTCGGGAGAGGTTTAGTTAATGGATCCGCCATATTCAGATTTGTGTGTACTTTGCAAATCTTTATGTCACCATCTTGGACATGTTCTCGAATAGCGTGAAGACGTATCTTGATGTGCTTCGGCTTCTTGTGTGACCTTGGTTCTTGGACATTGGCTATGGCGCCCATGTTATCACAGTAGATAGACGTTGGGTCCAGCGCACTTGGAACCACACCGAGCTCTATAATGAACTCCTTCATCCATATCGCCTCTTGTGAAGCCTCCGAAGCAGCTATGTATTCCGGTTCAGTTGAAGATCTCGCCACAATGCTTTGCTTTGCACTCCTCCAGCTAACTGCTGCACTATTCAAAATAAATACGTATCCAGATTGAGATTTAGAATCATCCGGATCGGTGTTCCAACTAGCATCGGTGTAACCATTAACAACGAGCTGTTCATCACCTCCATAAGAAAGAACCATATCCTTAGTTCTTCTCAAGTACTTAAGGATATTTTTGACCGTTGTCCAATGATCCACTCTTGGATCACTTTGATATCTGCTAGTCAAACTAACAGCATATGCAATGTCGGGTCTAGTACATAGCATGGCATACATAAGAGATTGTATGGCTGAGGCATAGGGAGTCTTACTCATCCTTTCTCTATCTTCTGCCGTTACAGGACTTTGAGTTTTACTCAAGGTCGTATTGGGCAACATGGGCAAGAACCCTTTCTTGCTATCTTCCATTCCAAACCTCTTTAGAACTTTGTCCAAATATGTACTTTGTGACAATGATATTAGGCGTCTCGATCTATCTCTATAAATCTTTATGCCTAATATGTAAGCTGCTTCGCCAAGATCTTTCATTGAAACTATTATTCAAATAATCCATGACACTATTAAGAAGGTCTACATCATTCCCAATCAACAATATGTCATCTACATATAGTATTAAGAATGCTACAGAGCTCCCACTCACTTTCTTGTAAATACAAGCTTCTCCATAAGTTTGTATAAAACCAAAGCTTTTGATTAACTTATCAAAACGCTGATTCCAACTTCGGGATGCTTGCTTCAATCCATATATGGACCGTTGAAGTTTGCATACCTTGTTAGCATCTTTAGGATCGACAAAACCTTTGGGTTGCATCATATACAACTCTTCATCAATGTCTCCATTGAGGAAAGTTGTTTTGATATTCATCTGTCATATCTCATAATCATAATATGCAGCGATTGCTAACATAATCCTTACAGACTTTAGCTTCGCTACTGGTGAGGAAGTCTCATCGTAGTCAACTCCTTGAATTTGTCGAAACCCTTTTGCGACAAGTCGAGCTTTATAGACAGTAACAATACCATCAGCATCTGTTTTCTTCTTGAAAATCCATTTGTTCTCGACAGCCTTCCGGCCATCCGGTAAGTCCACCAAAGTCCATACTTGGTTTTCGTACATGGATCCAATCTGGGATTTCATGGATTCTTGCCATTTATTGGAATCTGGGCTCATCATTGCTTCCTCATATGTCGCAGGGTCATTGGTGTTATCCACCAACATGACACTCATAACGGGATCATACCAATCAGGAGTGGTACGAGTTCTCGTTGACCTGCGAGGTTCCGTAGTAACTTCAATCGAAGTTTCATGATCAACATCATTAGCTTCCTCTCTTATTGGTGTAGGCACCACAGGAACTACTTCCGGTGTTGCGCTACTCGCAAGTTCGAGAGAAGGTTCAACAACCTCGTCGAGTTCTACTTTCCTTCCAGTCACTTCTTTCAAGAGAAATTCCTTCTCTAGAAAGGATCCATTCTTGGAAACGAAGATTTTGCCCTCGGATCTACGATACAAGGTATACCCAATAGTTTCCTTAGGGTATCCTATGAAGACGCATTTTTCCGCTTTGGGTTCAAGCTTGTCTGGTTGTAACTTCTTTACATAGGCTTCGCAACCCCAAACTTTAAGGAACGACAATTTAGGTTTCTTCCCAAACCATAATTCATACGGTGTCGTTTCAACGGATTTAGATGGTGCCCTATTTAAAGTGAATGCGGCTATTTCTAATGCATAACCCCAAAATGATAGTGGTAAATCTGTAAGTGACATCATAGAACGAACCATATCTAAGAGAGTTCGATTACGACGTTCGGACACACCATTACGCTGTGGTGTTCCCGGTGGTGTCAATTGTGAAAGTATTCCGCATTTCTTCAAATGCTTGCCAAACTCGTAACTTAGATATTCACCTCCACGATCAGAACGCAGAAATTTAATCTTCTTGTTACGTTGATTCTCAACCTCACTTTAAAATTCCTTAAACTTCTCGAAAGTTTCGGACTTATGTTTCATGAAATAGATATACCCATATCTACTCAAGTCATCCGTGAAGGTAAGAACATAACGATAACCACCGCGCGATGCTACACTCATTGGACCACACACATCGGTATGTATGATTTCCAACAAGTCCGTAGCTTGCTCCATCATACCAGAAAATGTAGTCTTAGTCATTTTACCCATCAGACATGCTTCGCATCTTTCAAGTGATTTGAAATCAAGTGATTCAAGAAGTCCATCGGAATGGAGTTTCTTCATACGCTTCACTCCAATATGACCAAGACGACAGTGCCACATATAGGTCGAGTTATCGCTCAATTTCAGAAGTTTAGCTTCAATGTCATTAATGTGTGTATTTCCACAATCGAGATTCAATAAGAATAGACCATCTATCAAAGGTGCATGTGCATAAAACATATTACTCATATAAATTGAACAACCATTATTCTCGGACTTAAACAAGTAACCGTCTCACAATAAACATGATCCAGATATAATGTTCATGCTCAATGCAGGCACCAAATAACAATTATTCAAGTATAAAACTAATCCCGATGGTAGATGAAGAGGTAGCATGCCGACCGCGATCACATCAACCTTTGATCCATTTCCTACGCGCATCGTCACCTTGTTCTTCGCTAGCTTCGTTTATTCTGCAGTACCTGTTTCGAGTTACAATTATGAGCAACCGAACCAGTATCAAATACCGAGGCACTACTACGAGTACTAGTGAGATACACATCAATAACATGTATATCGGATATATCTTTCTTCTTGATGTTGCCGTTCTTCAAATCCGCCAAGTACTTTGGGCAATTCCGCTTCCAGTGACCTTCTCCCTTGCAGTAAAAGCACTCAGTATCAGGCTTGGGCCCAGCCTTGGTCTTCTTCGCCGGCACGGCAACTTTCTTACCACTCTTCTTGAAGTTTCCCTTTTTCTTAGACTTGCCTTGCTTCTTGAATTTGGTGGTCTTATTGACCAACAACACTTGGTGCTCTTTCTTGATCTCCACTTCTGCAGATTTCAACATGGAGAAGAGTTCTGGCAATGTCTTGTCCATGTTTTGCATATTGTAGTTCATCACAAAGTTCTTGTAACTTGGTGGCAGTGATTGGAGGACACGGTGAATCCCCAAAGAATTAGGAATCACTATACCCAAGCTTTGGAGTTTAATTGCGTGCCCAGACATCTTAAGCACGTGCTCACTAACAGAGCTGCCATCTTCCATCTTGTAGTTAAAGAACTTTTCAGAAGCCTCATAACTCTCAACTGCCGCGTGAGCCTCAAATATCATTTTGAGTTCACAGACAATATCATGTGGGTCATGGTTCTCAAACCTTTTCTGAAGCTCTGATTCCAAACCATACAAGATAGCACACTGAACTATGGAGTACTGATTCTTCCGAGTGATGTAAACATTCTTTACTTCATCGGTAGCAGTAGCTGCAGGCGGGTAACCCAGCGGTGCATCCAGCACATAGGTCAAATTACCAGCATTGAGGACAATCCTCAAATTGCGGAACCAATCCGTGAAGTTGCTTTCATTGTTTTTCAACTTTTCTTTCTCTAGGAATGCATTAAAATTGATGGTAGGGGCCGCCATTGATCTACAACATATTTGCAATAGTTTAGACTAAGTTTATGACAAATTGAGTTCTAATTAATAGTTAAATTAATCTAGGTGAACTCCCACTCAAAACAATATCCCTCACATTGTTTTAGTGATCACATGAACCAAATCCACCACATCAAAACTGATCATCACGAGAGTTGATGTAGCTTCAATGGCGAATAATCAACATGTTCATCATATCTACTATATGACTCATGCTTTACCTTTCGGTGATCAGTGTTCTGAGACCATGTCTGTACATGCTAGGCTCGTCAAGATCAAACCTTAGCTTCCGCATGAGCAAATCTGGCTTGCTCACGTTGTATACACTCGCAGAATCTAACACACCTGATCATCACGTGGTGCTTCAAAACAATGAGCTTTAGCAACGGTGCTTACTAAGGACGAACACTTTAAAACTTGAATTTTTTTTGTGCTTGAGGGATCATCTTATAATGCTACCGTCGCAAACTAAGCAATACAAGATGCATAAAGGATTAACATCACATGCAATTCATAATATGTGATATGATATGGCCTTTCTTCTTGTGCTTCCGATCTCCATCTTCAAGCACGAACATGATCTCCATCATCACCGGTATGGCGTCAAGGTCAATGACGCCGTTTCATGATTGTCTTCCACCAGCTTCAACTATTACAACTACTTTGAATAGACACGCAGGTCTTAACGGAATTTAAAGGACAACCATATGGCTCTTGCCGGTTGCCAACTTACAATAAGGAACATTGCATACATCATATATAATCACAATCATGGCCATATCACATCACAGCACACCCCTGCAAAACAAAGTTAGACGCCTCTAATTTTCTTTGCATATTTTACGTGGTTTGGGGCTTTCAGTAAGTGTCGTTCTAACTTACGAACAAGAACAACAACGTTTATGCTTGAACTATCAAGTTCCCGTTGTAAATTGAATCTATACTATGATGGGAGAGACAGACACCCGCAAAGCCACTTATGCAATACAAGTTGCATGTTTAGCGTGGAGCAAATCTCATGAACGATATCATGTAAGGTTAGCCCGGGCCGTTTCATCCCATCATACCGCAAGATGCAAAGTACACAAAAAGCAATTGATAATAAAAGCACCACCGCCGACAATGACCATTGTGTTCTACTCGTGCAACAGATCTACATATAGACACGGCTCTGATACCACTGTAGGGGTTCGTAGCATGGAAAACAAAAAATTTCTACCGCATGCACACAAACAAGCCAAGATCTATCTACTAGATTATAGCAACGAGTTGATAGAAGCACTCACCCTCGAAGATTTCAAAGCGGTTAACGAGAGCAGATTCTCGTGGGTGATGTAGTCGTACACTTGCCGATCTCAAGATCGCGTAGACGATCCTTCCGGCGCTGCGTTCCGGCAGCGCTTCCGCAGTCGGTCACACGTTCGGTACTCGATGAAGGCCTTCCTCTCCCTTGTTCCAGCAGGCAGCGGCGGTTGTAGTTCTCCCCTCGTGATTCCGGCAGCACGACGGCGTGATGTCAGAAGTAGAGGGAAGATCCCGCAGGGCTTCGCCTAAGCCGGATGCGAGTTATGGTGGATTAGGGTTTCCCGAAAATCTAGGGTTTAGAAATCCGGGAGGAGGAGGAGGTGTCGGCAGCGGCTAGGGCGCCGGCGGCGGCGCGGCGGCGGGCTCAGGTGGACAAGGCTTGGAACTTGTGTGTTGTGTTGGGGCAGCCCTCCCCTTCTATTTCTGAGAGGGGGGCAGCCTTGGGAGGGGTGGGTTTGAATCCAAACCCAAACCCAAGTTGGATTGAGAGAAGGACTTGTTTCTTCTCCCACTGGGAAACCATTGTTCCAATTTGACTTTTCAAACTTCCGTTTGACTTTCAATTTAGAGCTTTATTTCTCTCTCACATATGCCAACAACAAGTGACCTTGGATATGATCCAATCATTCCACATATCCATGACACATTCATGGACCATTCTCCTTCCGGACCGGTGAACCTTCTAGACCCTTCTAGAACCTCTCCGATGATAACATCAGAAACTTTCCCGAACTCCGAAATAGGACTTTCCATTTACGAATCTTATTCTCTGGACCATTCCGAATCTCTTTGTGATATCCCGGATCCCATCCGAGACTCCGAATAACATTCGGTATCCCTACTAACATTCCATATCTACTAAATAACATCGAATCCTTAAGTATGTCTCCCTATGGTTCATGAATTATGCGGACATGATCGAGACACTTCTCCGATCAATAACCAATAGAGGAATCTGGAAATTCATATGGCTCCCACATATTTCAATGATTACTTTGTGATCGAATGAACCACTTACATACGATACCAATTTCCGTTTGTCTCATGATAGTTTACTTATCCGAGGTTTTGATCGTCGGTATCTCTGCATACCTATTTCAACCTCGTTACTGATAAGTACTCTTTTCTCGTTTCCGTGATATGTGATCCCTTGTGAGCCAGTCACATGCTTGCAAGCCAATTGGATGACATTCCACCGAGAGGGCCCAGAGTATATCTATCTGTCATATGGATGGACAAATCCCACTCTTGATCCATGTGCCTCAACCCATACTTTCCAAACACTCAATGCCATCTTTATAGCCACCCAGTTACGGTGTGGTGTTTGATGTCATCAAAGCATCCTTCTGATGATGGTGATTAACATGATCTCATGGTCGAAGGAATTAGGTTACTATGTATCAGAAAGCTTATAGCAAATGAACTATTAAAATGATTTGATCTTTATGCTACGCTTATCTATAGGAGTACCATCATACCATTCTCCTAATGATATGATCTTGTTATTAACAACATCTCAATGTTCATGATCGAGAAACCACGATCATCTATTAATCAACAAGCTAGTATTATAAAGAGGCTTTATCAGAGACTCTAATTTAGTTTACAAATCACACAAGTATTAATGTTTCCTGTTAATACTATTATAGCATGAATGTAAACATTTATAATAAACACAAAGATATAATAATAACTGCTTTTATTATTGCCTCTAGGGAATATTACTAATATGTTTAGGAATTGGTTGAATGGAATGGATAGGGATGATAAAGAAGAATACGTATAGGGATGTCGGCTTTATGTTGGTCAATATGGAAGTGTCGCAATACTATTATTTTTAACAAGGCTCGAGTTTAATCTTTTTTGTAGGTTATTATTACAGCGTCTCAATGGATCCAACTCTGGGCTTTGTGACTGCCGGAGCATCAACAGGCTCCGATGGTTTCTGGATGCAACCGACTGGTGATGTCTGCTCAGGATATCTATTACCTGTTTTCGTGGCGGCATACTAGTATGAGAGATGTTTAGCTTTGTAGGCTATTCTCTGTCAATTTACTTGTCTTTTTGAGATGGTTGATGTTTGTATCAACTCTCTCTGACCCTTGATTTATAACGCTCACATTATCGGTAATAAGTAATAAATAGGTTTGTGTGCATCTTAGGATGCAGAGGCCGGGGAATACCCCCATCTATATCTATACCTAATAATAAATCACGAAGTGTTTCTCCCGGTCCAATACTTTTTTTTGGACAGGTTTGCCCTCCCACTAATAAATCTCTTAATATATACCTAATAATAAAGAACGGAGCGTTTCTGTCCAACGTCCGTCCAAAATTGACCACTTTACCCCTGAAGCTGAAGTGAATTACCCGCCTATGCCACTGCCGAGTGGAAAAAAAATCGGTTCCTCCGCCGCTCCCTGTCTCCCACGACCTCCCCCGCGCCCCTCCTCTCCCTCGACCACCAGCCCGACGCCACATCTCCCCTGACCACCACCTCTCCGCCGCCGACGCCCCTGGTCGTCCGGCAGATCCGCGACGGCCACGGCTGGAAGATCCGCGACAGCCAACAGCCTGGTCTTGATCGCCGTCACAGGGACGCCAATCTTCGCTGCCAGACGCGATGAGATAGAGGATGGGGATTAGAGTGCGGCCGCGCTGCCCGGCCGTATTCTCCATCGCACAGTCCCCGACCTCCTCCCTCAGGCTACCCCGGCTTTCCTTCGCCGGTTCCGCCGCCTCCACACGCAATATCTCGTCGGCTTCTTGGGCCTGAGGAGAATCTTGAGATGAGAGGATTCAGCGGATCTGGCCGACCTCATCTTGCGACCTCGACCAGGATAGGCAGAACGGCGGCGGGAGCCTAATGAGCAGCAAGCGAGAGCGGCCGAGGAACCTCAGTGATGACGGCACAGGTAATGCTTGCATCCATTATGTTCTTCGGTCCTTCCTGTCGTCTTCCCATGTGCAACGCCTCTTTCCTCCTGAATTCGCGCACTTTCTCGAGTCATGGCTTCTGTCTCCTCTCCCCTCCCATGGCGAGCCCCCGTCCCCCTCTTTTCCTCTTGTGGTGACCCCTCTCGTCTCCCCTCCCGTGGCACCTCCTACCTCTCCCATCCCAATCTCTCATGGAGCCCCCTTTCTGCCTTGTCATGGCGTCCCAACCCCCCTGCTGCGAATGAAAATGAAAAACCAAGATCCCCCACCCACCCAACCTGTATGTGATACTTGCAATATTTGTCGTTGTGCTCCCAAGAATTCCTACCATGCCACGATGGAATGTACAATTTTTTCTCCTCTTTCACAAAACTTCGGAAAATTTGGGAAAATTTGGGATTTGCCACGGGAGTCGGCCTTTAGCTACTCGGTTCGTGATTAGCCTCTGGTGCTTCCTGATTCGGTCGTGGAAGATATGAGATGTAGAATTCTGACGATTTGGTGTTCCTGGCACTGACGGAATGACATAATCCATGGTAATGGTAAAGCCTTGTTCGAACCTCTGCCGTGTATCTTCAGAGCTATGCAAATTAGAAGGGAAAACTGACCCTCTGTGCAACTTAACGCTTCGGTTCAGACAAACAACAGTTATGTGCTAAAACCTGGAAGAAACCTGATGGCTGGACAAATATTAATATAGATGGCTCTTTTCTCCATGCAACTAGAAAGGAAAGTGTTGCGGTTTGGGAAGAAATTTCTCGGATGATATCATTTTCTCTGCTATTTTATACCTAGAGCTATGTATCCACATGAATCTGAATTCACTGTAGCTTTTCATGGCATGCGTCTTCTGCTACACATGAATGTTGGACCAGTTGTTCTTGAGACCAGTTGTGCTGCTGTTTGGTGCTCTTATCGAATAAGGAAGAAAATCGATCTCGATGGCGCAACTATTCTTCAAGAGGCAAAACTTCCGCTGGCATTCTTTGTGGCTCCACATGATTTTGGAGACAAGAGAGCAACCTCGCAGCTCATGAGACTGGGACGTACTACTTCAGGAAACTTCTTTTATTATTTCTGCTATCCTATCCTAATGTGTTTTACCTTTTATATGTAATGCATATGTATGAAAAAAACAGGCAAATATAATCCGTATCGGATACATAATGATTAGAGTCCAAATTTGTTCCACTTGTAACCTTTTAAGATAGATTTTTTCTCTCCCCGATGCAACGCACGGGCCCCGTATCAATTGGTTCTACGCACGCGACCACAACGGAAAAAAAAGCTACTCTAACCAAAACTGGCGGCTTCCCACGTATTGTCGGCCGAACACTGGCGCACGGGCCAGGATCGGTAGCCCATTGGTCTATAACGTCTTCTAACGAGAATGGCTCAACGGCCACATCGTTGTGTAGATCGTACATACATCTAGCGGCAGGGGCAGCTAACAGGCCAGATTACATGTGTATTTAGGCCTGGTGAACCGATGTCAAAGGAGGCTCTGGTTGTTTCTACGTCATTTGACTCACCTTGTTTAGTACCACATTGCTTCCTTACAATAATTTCCACCAGTTTATATAGGTGCCTACTCAAAAATATACAAGCAGCAGCACCGTTGATATGGTTATATGATTGAAGGAGGATGTTGGCTAGCTCTGCACGGTGCATGATTGAAGGGGGATGTTTGGACTTACTTAACTTGGACCAGCTAACTAAAACGATTGGGAAGCAAGTCGGAACATGGAGCTGAGTTGGGTTTCGGCTCACTGGGCAAATTGGATTGTGTAGCTGGGTGGGCTTGAAATTGTATGGAATTTGAACTCAAGAAATTTCAATCAGATCAATGGGACAAATCGACCGGCCTTCCAGGCGCTCCAAGTATATGGCTAAAGTATCTCTTTGACTTTCAACATTTAATTGGCTAAAGTGGTATTCATTTGACTGGATCAACTTAGATGTTTCTTGATCGATAAATTTTGTTTTGTAATGTTTGTCTCCTAAAACTATGTATTTTCTTTGTTTTTGAAGAAGACAGTTTTACAAGATTTAATTCACTATTTATTGATGTAATTTAACAAGTGATTTTCTACATGATGATTTCATAATTTTAAATACACATAACGTTTACAACGAAAATTAGGAAGTAAGTGGTGAGTTTTTACTTTACTTTTGTGAGGATTGTTTTATTGTGGGACATCTAAAAGAATTGAAATATTTGTGAAAACCAACATTATTATAAAACATTAATAGAGTTCAAACCTAAAATGTTTAATTTATTTAGAAAAAAAGTTAAAAAATCTCAGACTAAGAGAATTTATTTAGAAAATATCTGAAGTAATGCACCGGTGGAGGAATCGCATGATCATTTTGTCAAACACAAGCTAAGCAAATGCACCATGATTCTGAAAGATCGAAAGTATATAATTCCTTT
The DNA here is from genome assembly GCA_916181665.1 of Avena sativa. Lineage (NCBI taxonomy): Eukaryota > Viridiplantae > Streptophyta > Magnoliopsida > Poales > Poaceae > Avena > Avena sativa. Next base: position 499,422,259 of record OV702299.1, on the reverse strand, counting down.
GCCCGCAAAAAAAGTATATAATTCCTTAATGAATCCTCAACAAATGGATTAAATCATTCAGGTAGAGACAAAAACCGCTAGATTACATTGAAACTGGTAGGCTGCCCTGCACCAATCCTAAGCAGGTCGGTGGTCTCCTACGACACCGGCTGGATCGTGCCTCGATCGGTCGGACCACGACACCCCTATCTCTATCTCTATTATCTCTACTATCTCTATCTTTACTATCTAAAAAAAATATCATGGCTTCGTTTTCTGCCGTTCGGTACTACGTCGTTCTTTCGTCGCGCTTCCGTCCGCTTGCCATAGCGGCCAAATGGGCCAAGCCCAACAAATCTCAGCACCGAGCTCGTCACCGATCTTTTCCTCCAGCTCTACATCAATTACAGGCTCTGACCCATGTGGATGCAGCTGTTTCGAAGAATTTAGCGACGGCAGCTTTTTCTGCTGTTGTGCGAGACACAGATGTTATTCCAAGGAGCATCACCTGTGGCGATCAAGGGAGTGACAGAGCCCGAGACGTTGGAATACCTAGCTTGCAGGGAGGGGTTATCAATTGCTGCTGATCTCCTCCTGTAGGGCTTCAGACTTGCAAGTGATTGCAGCAATGTTATCAAGAGTATCACACAAGCGCGCATGGACCACTATGGCCATATTACTACCTATAACCGGCCCTGGCCAACCCTCCTCCTCGGAGCTCCTCCGCGCGCGCATTCACCTGAATCGTTCAATCGCCGGTGTACAGTAAGTTCCATTTCTCACGGTGAATTACAGCCGCTAGATGAGGTAGTTTTGTTTTCCACTTCTTATTCAAATTAGTAGGTCAATGATGATTGGGTTTGTAGGGGTTCGTAGCATGGAAAACAAAAATTTTCTACCGCATACAAACAAACAAGCCAAAATCTATCTACTAGATTATAGCAACGAGTCGATAGAATAACTCACCCTCGAAGATTCCAAAGTGTTTAACGAGAGCGGATTTTCGTGGGTGATGTAGTCGTACTCTTGCCGATCTCAAGATCGTGTAGACGATCCTTCCGGCGCTGCGTTCCGGCAGCGCTTCCGCAGTCGGTCACACGTTCGGTACTCGACGAAGACCTTCCTCTCCCTTGTTCCAGCAGGTAGCGGAGGTTGTAGCACTCTCCTCGCGATTCCGGCAGCACGACGGCGTGGTACCGGAAGTAGAGGGGAGATCTCGCAGGGCTTCGCCTTAAGCCGGAGCGAGTATGGTGGACTATGAGAGAGGCCTTGGCGATCTAGGGTTTAGACACACCAAGGAGAGAGGGCTAGGCCGGCGGCTAGGGCTTGGGGAAAGCCCCAAGTCGGCGGCTATGGTTTGCCCTAGGCGGCGGCAGCAGCAGGAGGTGGTGGCGCCAGCGGCTTAGGGCTAGGGTTTTGGTGAGGCAAAGTGTAGGTCTAGAGGGGCACCCTTGCCCCTCCTTATATAGGTGGAGGGCGCCGGCCAAGGGGGAGGGAGTCCTCCCCCAACTCGGCCTCCAAGGCCGGCGGTGGAGGGAGTAGGACTTCCTCCCCAAGTAGGTTTCCTACTCTCCCTCCACCAAGCAAACTTGTCGTTTGACTTTTCAAATTGGCGTTTGACTTTTCAAACTAGGATTTGATTTATCCCTTTATTTTGCGCAGCGATGACACCTAGTACATGATGCAACCATTCCAACTTGTTATGACACATTCATGAACCCTTGTCCTCCGGAGTGCCGGACCTTCCGGAACCTTCTAGAACATTCCCGATGAAAACACCGGAATCATTCTCCAACCCCGAAATAGGACTTTCCTTATATGAATCTTATTCTCCGGACCATTCCGGATCTCCTCGTGATATCCTGGATCCCATCCAAGACTCCGAACAACATTCGGTCTCTTACTCATCATTCCATAACTACTCAACAACATCGAATCCTTAAGTGTGTCTCCCTACGGTTCGTGAATTATGCGGACATGATCGAGACATTTCTCCGAACAATAACCAATAGAGGAATCTGGAAATTAATATGGCTCCCACATATTTCTGCGATTACTTTGCGATCGAATGAACCACTTACATATGATACCAATTTCCCTTTGTCTCACGATAGTTTACTTATCCGAGGTTTTGATCGTCGGTATCTCTGCATACCTAGTTCAACCTCGTTACTGATAAGTACTCTTTTCTCGTTCCCGTGATATGTGATCCCTTGTGAGCCAGTCACATGCTTGCAAGCTAATTGGATGACATTCCACCGAGAGGGCCCAGAGTATATCTATCCATCATATGGATGGACAAATCCCATTCTTGATCCATGTGTCTCAACTCATACTTTCCGAACACTCAATGCCACCTTTATAGCCACCCAGTTACGGTGTGGTGTTTGATGTCATCAAAGCATCCTTCCAGTGATGATGATAAACATGATCTCATGGTCGAAGGAATTAGGTTACTATGTATTAGAAAGCATATAGCAATTGAACTATTAAAATGACGTGATCTTTATGCTACGCTTATCTATAGGAGTATGTCCATCATACCATTCTCCTAACGATATGATCTTGTTGTTAATAACATCTCAATGTTCATGACAGAGAAACCACAATCATTTATTAACCAACAAGCTAGTATTTTGAAGAGGCTTTACTAGGGACTCATATTTAGTTTACAAATCACACAAGTATTAATGTTTCCTTGTTAATACTATTATAGCATGAATGTAAACATTTATCATAAACACAAATATATAATAATAACTACATTTATTATTGCCTCTAGGGCATATCTCCAACAGTCTCCCACTTGCAGTAGAGTCAACTAATCTAGATTACATGGTAATATACCGAACACCCATGGCAGTTTGGTGTTGGTCATGTTTTGCCCTCGGGAGAGGTTTAATCAACGGATCCGCCACATTCAGATATGTGTGTACTTTGCAAATCTTTATGTCACCATCTTGGACATGTTCTCGAATAGCGTGAAAACGTAGCTTGATGTGCTTCAGCTTCTTGTGTGACCTTGGTTCTTGCGCATTGGCTATGGCGCCCATGTTATCACAGTAGATAGACATTGGGTCCAGCGCACTTGGAACCACACCGAGCTCTGTAATGAACTCCTTCATCCATATCGCTTCTTGTGAAGCCTCTGAAGCAGCCATGTATTCCGATTCAGTTGAAGATCTTGCCACAATGCTTTGCTTTGCACTCCTCCAGCTAACCGCTGCACCATTCAAAATAAATACGTATCCAGATTGTGATTTAGAATCATCCGGATCGGTGTTCCAACTAGCATCAGTGTAACCATTAACAACGAGCTGTTCATCACCTCCATAAGAAAGAACCATATCCTTAGTTCTTCTCAAGTACTTAAGGATATTTTTGACCGCTGTCCAATGATCCACTCTTGGATCACTTTGATATCTGCTAGTCAAACTAACAGCATATGCAATGTCGGGTCTAGTATATAGCATGGCATACATTAGAGATCATATGGCCGAGGCATAGGGAGTTTTACTCATCCTCTCTCTATCTTCTGCCGTTGTCGGACTTTGAGTTTTACTCAAGGTTGTATTGGGCAACATGGGCAAGAACCCTTTCTTGCTATCCTCCATTCCAAACCTCTTTAGAACTTTGTCCAAATATGTACTTTATGACAATGATATTAGGCGTCTCGATCTATCTCTATAAATCTTTATGCCTAATATGTAAGCTGCTTCGCCAAGATCTTTCATTGAAAAACTATTATTCAAATATTCCTTGACACTGTTAAAAAGGTCTACATCATTCTCAATCAACAATATGTCATCTACATATAGTATTAAGAATTCTATAGAGCTCCCACTCACTTTCTTGTAAATACAAGCTTCTCCATAAGTTTGTATAAAACCAAAACTTTTGATTACCTTATCAAAACGTTGATTCCAACTTCGGGATGCTTGCTTCAATCCATATATGGACCGTTGAAGTTTGCATACCTTGTTAGCATCTTTAGGATCGACAAAACCTTTGGGTTGCATCATATACAATTCTTCATCAATGTCTCCATTGAGGAACGCCGTTTTGACATTCATCTGCCATATCTCATAATCATAATATGCAACGATTGCTAACATAATCCTCACAGAATTTAGCTTCGCTACAGGTGAGAAAGTCTCATCGTAGTCAACTCCTTGAATTTGTCGAAACCCTTTTGCGACAAGTCGAGCTTTATAGACGGTAACATTACCATCAGCATCTGTTTTCTTCTTGAAAATCCATTTATTCTCGACAGCCTTCCGGCCATCCGGTAAGTCCACCAAAGTCCATACTTGGTGTTCGTACATGGATCCAATCTCGGATTTCATGGCATCTTGCCATTTATTGGAAATCTGGGCACATCATCGCTTCCTCATATGTCGCAGGGTCATCGGTGTTGTCCACCAACATGACACTCATAACGGGATCATACCAATCAGGAGTGGTACGAGTCCTCGTTGACCTGCGAGGTTTTGTAGCAACTTCAACCGAAGTTTCATGATCATCATCATTAGCTTCCTCTCTAGTTGGTGCAGGCACCACAGAAACTTCTTTCGGTGCTGCGCTACTCGCAAGTTCGAGAGAAGGTTCGACAACCTCGTCGAGTTCTACTTTCCTTCCATTCACTTCTTACGAGAGAAATTCTTTCTCTAGAAAGGATCCATTCTTGGCAACGAAGATTTTGCCTTCGGATCTATGATAGAAGGTATACCCAATAGTTTCCTTCGGGTATCCTATGAAGACGCATTTTTCCGCTTTGGGTTCAAGCTTGTCTGGTTGTAACTTCTTTACATAGGCTTCGCAACCCCAAACTTTAAGGAACGACAATTTAGGTTTCTTCCCAAACCATAATTCATACGGTGTCATTTCAACGGATTTAGATGGTGCCCTATTTAAAGTGAATGCGGCTATTTCTAATGCATAACCCCAAAATGATAGCGGTAAATCTGTAAGTGACATCATAGAACGAACCATATCTAAGAGAGTTTGATTACGACGTTCGGACACACCATTACGCTGTGGTGTTCCCGGTGGTGTCAATTGTGAAAGTATTCCGCATTTCTTCAAATGCTTGCCAAACTCGTAACTTAGATATTCACCTCCACGATCAGAACGCAGAAATTTAATCTTCTTGTTACGTTGATTCTCAACCTCACTTTAAAATTCCTTAAACTTCTCGAAAGTTTCGGACTTATGTTTCATGAAATAGATATACCCATATCTACTCAAGTCATCCGTGAAGGTAAGAACATAACGATAACCACCGCGCGATGCTACACTCATTGGACCACACACATCGGTATGTATGATTTCCAACAAGTCCGTAGCTTGCTCCATCATACCAGAAAATGTAGTCTTAGTCATTTTACCCATCAGACATGCTTCGCATCTTTCAAGTGATTCAAAATCAAGTGATTCAAGAAGTCCATCGGAATGGAGTTTCTTCATACGCTTCACTCCAATGTGACTAAGACGACAGTGCCACATATAGGTCGAGTTATCGCTCAATTTCAAACGTTTAGCTTCAATGTTATTAATATGTGTATTTCCACTATCGAGATTCAATAAGAATAGACCATCTATCAAAGGTGCATGTGCATAAAACATATTACTCATATAAATCGAACAACCATTATTCTCGGACTTAAACAAGTAACCGTCTCGCAATAAACAAGATCCCGATATAATGTTCATGCTTAACGCAGGCACCAAATAACAATTATTTAAGTATAAAACTAATCCCGATGGTAGATGAAGAGGTAGCGTGCCGACCGCGATCACATCAACCTTTGATCCATTTCCAACGCGCATCGTCACCTCGTTCTTCGCTAGCTTCCGTCTATTCTGCAGCACCTGCTTCGAGTTACAAATATGAGCAACCGAACCAGTATCAAATACCCAGGTACTACTACGAGTACTAGTGAGATACACATCAATAACATGTATATCGGATATACCTTTCTTCTTGATGTTGCCGTTCTTCAAATCCGCCAAGTACTTTGGGCAATTCCGCTTCCAGTGACCTTCTCCCTTGCAGTAAAAGCACTTTGTATCAGGCTTAGGTCCAGCCTTGGTCTTCTTCGTTGGTGCGGCAACTTTCTTACCACCCTTCTTGAAGTGTCCCTTTTTCTTAGACTTGCCTTTCTTGAATTTGGTGGTCTTATTGACCATCAACACTTGGTGCTCTTTCTTGATCTCCACTTCTGCAGATTTTAACATGGGGAAGAGTTCTGGCAACTGCTTGTTCATGCTTTGCATATTGTAGTTCATCACAAAGTTCTTGTAACTTGGTGGTAGTGATTGGAGGACACGGTAAATCCCCAAAGCATTAGGAATCACTATACCCAAGCTTTGGAGTTTGTTTGCGTGCCCAGACATCTTAAGCACATGCTCACTGACGGAGCTGCCCTCTTCCATCTTGCAGTTAAAGAACTTTTCAGAAGCCTCATAGCTCTCAACTGCCGCTTGAGTCTCAAAAATCAATTTGAGTTCACGGACAATATCATGTGGGTCTGAATTCTCAAACCTTTTCTGAAGCTCCGATTCCAAACCATACAAGATAGCACACTGAACTGTGGAGTACTGATTCTTCCGAGCGAGGTAAACGTTCTTTACTTCATCGGTAGCATTAGCTGCAGGCGGGTCACCCAGCGGTGCATCCAGCACATAGGTCAAATTACCAGCATTGAGGACAATCCTCAAATTGCGGCACCAATCCGCGAAGTTGCTTCCATTGTTTTTCAACTTTTCTTTCTCTAAGAACGCATTAAAATTTATGGTAGGGGCCGACATTGATCTACAACATATTTGCAATAGTTTAGACTAAGATTATGACAAATTGAGTTCTAATTAATAGTTAAATTAATCTAGGTGAACTCCCACTCAAAACAATATCCCTCACATTGTTTTAGTGATCACACGAACCAAATCCACCACATCAAAACCGATCATCACGAGAGTTGATGTAGTTTCAATGGCGAACAATCGATATGTTCATCATATCTACTATATGATTCATGCTTTACCTTTCGGTGATCCGTGTTCCGAGACCATGTCTGTACATGCTAGGCTCGTCAAGATCAAACCTTAGCTTCCGCATGAGAAAATCTGGCTTGCTCACGTTGTATACACTTGCAGAATCTAACACACCCGATCATAACATGGTGCTTCGAAACAACAAGCTTTAGCAATGGTGCTTACTAAGGATGAACATTTTAGAACTTGAAATTTATGTGCATGAGGGATCATCTTATAATGCTACCGTCGCTAACTAAGCAATACAAGATGCATAAAGGATTAACATCACATGCAATTCATAATATGTGATATGATATGGCCTTTCTTCTTTGTGCTTCCGATCTCCATCTTCAAGCAAGAACATGATCTTCATCATCACCGGCATTGCATCAAGGTCAATGACGCTGCTCCATGGTTGTCGTCCACCAGCTTCAACTATTACAATTACTTTAAATAGACACGCGGGTCTTAAACAGAAATTAAAGACAACCATATGGCTCCTGCCGGTTGCCAACTTACAATAAGGAACATTGCATACATCAAATATAATCACAATCATGGCCATATCACATCACAGCACACCCCTGCAAAACAAAGTTAGACGCCTCTAATTTCTTTGCATATTTTACGTGGTTTGGGGATTTCAATAAGTGTCGCTCTAACTTACGAACAAGAACCACAACGTTGATGTTTAAACTATCAAGTGCCCATTGTAAATTGGATCTATACTATGATGTGAGAGATAGACACCCGCAAAGCCACTTATGCAATACAAGTTGCATGTTGAGCGTGGAGCAAGTCTCATGAACGCTGTCATGTAAGGTTAGCCCGGGCCGCTTCATCCCATCATACCGCAAGATGCAAAGTACACAAGAAGCAATTGATAATAAAAGAACCACCGCCCACAATAACCATTGTGTTCTACTCGTGCAACATATCTACATATAGACACGGCTCTGATACCACTGTAGGGGTTCGTAGCATGGAAAACAAATTTTTTATACCGCATACAAACAAACAAGCCAAGATCTATCTATTAGATTGTAGCAATGAGTTGATAGAATAACTCACCCTTGAAGATTCCAAAGTGTTTAACGAGAGCGGATTCTCGTGGGTGATGTAGTCGTACTCTTGCCGATCTCAAGATCGTGTAGACGATCCTTCCGGCGCTGTGTTCCGGCAGCGCTTCCACAGTCGGTCACACATTCGGTACTCGACGAAGACCTTCCTCTCCCTTGTTCCAGCAGGCAGCGGAGGTTGTAGCACTCTCCTCGCGATTCCGGCAACACGACGGCGTGGTACCGGAAGTAGAGGGGAGATCTCGCAGGGCTTCGCCTTAAGCCGGAGCGAGTATGGTGGACTATGAGAGAGGCCTTGGCGATCTAGGGTTTAGACACACCAAGGAGAGAGGGCTAGGCCGGCGGCTAGGGCTTGGGGAAAGCCCCAAGTCGGTAGCTAGGGTTTGCCCTAGGCGGCGGCAGCAGCAGCAGGAGGTGCTGGCGCCGGCGGCTTAGGGCTAGGGTTTTGGTGAGGCAAAGTGTAGGTCTAGAGGGGCACCCTTGCCCCTCCTTATATAGGTGGAGGGCGCCGGCCAAGGGGGAGGGACTCCTTCCCCAACTCGGCCTCCAAGGCCGGCGGTAGAGGGAGTAGGACTTCCTCCCCAAGTAGGTTTCCTACTCTCCCTCCACCAAGCAAACTTGCCGTTTGACTTTTCAAATTGGCGTTTGACTTTTCAAACTAGGATTTGATTTATCCCTTTATTTTGCTCAGCGATGACACCTAGTACATGATGCAACCATTCCAACTTGTTATGACACATTCATGTACCCTTCCCCTCCGGAGTGCCGGACCTTCCGGAACCTTCTAGAATATTCCCGATGAAAACAGCGGAATCATTCTCCAACCCCGAAACAGGACTTTCCTTATATGAATCTTATTCTCCGGACCATTCCGGATCTCCTCGTGATATCCCGGATCCCATCCAAGACTCTGAACAACATTCAGTCTCTTACTCATCATTCCATAACTACTCAATAACATCGAATCCTTAAGTGTGTCTCCCTACGGTTCGTGAATTATGCGGACATGATCGAGACACTTCTCCGAACAATAACCAATAGAGGAATCTGGAAATTCATATGGCTCCCACATATTTCTACGATTACTTTGCGATCGAATGAACCACTTACATACGATACCAATTTCCCTTTGTCTCACGATAGTTTACTTATTCGAGGTTTTGATCGTCGGTATCTCTGCATACCTAGTTCAACCTCGTTACTAATAAGTACTCTTTTCTCGTTCCCGTGATATGTGATCCCTTATGAGCCAGTCACATGCTTGCAAGCTAATTGGATGACATTCCACCGAGAGGGCCCAGAGTATATCTATCCGTTATATGGATGGACAAATCTCATTCTTGATCCATGTGTCTCAACTCATACTTTCCGAACACTCAGTGCCACCTTTATAGCCACCCAGTTACGGTGTGGTGTTTGATGTCATCAAAGCATCCTTCCGGTGATGGTGATAAACATGATCTCATGGTCGAAGGAATTAGGTTACTATGTATTAGAAAGCATATAGCAATTGAACTATTAAAATGACCTGATCTTTATGCTACGCTTATCTATAGGAGTATGTCCATCATACCATTCTCATAACGATATGATCTTGTTGTTAATAACATCTCAATGTTCATGACAGGGAAACCACAATCATTTATTAACCAACAAGCTAGTATTTTGAAGAGGCTTTACTAGGGACTCATATTTAGTTTACAAATCACACAAGTATTAATGTTTCCTTGTTAATACTATTATAGCATGAATGTAAACATTTAGCATAAACATAAAGATATAATAATAACTACATTTATTATTGCCTCTAGGGCATATCTCCAACAGGGTCTGTGTGTGCGGGGCCAGCAGTTCAGGCAGTAACCCTCATCATCTATGTCCCCTTTCTTTTCTGGTTCAAGGTGAAAACCTAAAATATACGGACCGACTCGCCTCCTATCTCTCTTTCCGTTTTCCTCCCTCGCGTAGCCTCCGCCTTGTTCCCCAGGCCAGCGACGTCCTCTTCTCACGCGGCAGCAGATGAGCCTCCTATTCCCTACCTCCATCCTCACGCGTGTAGCAGCAACCCTAGGTGGAGCTCTGAACTTGGCAGGAAGAGCTCGAGCTGCAGTGGTGGTCAAGGGCGGCGTCCCCAACATCCTCGGCAGGAGGCAGCCATGTCCGGTCTTGGGTAGAGGCTCACCGCCCGACGCCTTCTCCTCTGCCCAGGTTCCTTATTTGTCTCCCAACCTCTCTCGTTGGAAATAATGGGCATCGACCTCAACACCGTGGAGCAGGACGAGGAGGGTGGCGGTGCGGTTGCAGAGTTGGCGAGGGGCGTGGTGTGCGTGAAGCTATGGCACGGGGACGCTGCCTCCCAATGGCATCGCATCGTGTACCTGCCACAGGCCGTGTACCTGCCATAGGGCCATCTCGAGCACATCGGGGACGCGATGGACACTGCCGCCCCACATGTTTTTTCGTGTCATCGACATCAATCTCTAGGTGCGCGCGTGTGATACGTCGTAAACGTATCTATAATTTTTGATGCTCCATGCTTGTTTGATATCATTTGTCTTATGTTTTGTCTATACTTTGAGGTATTTTTATACACTTTCTAAAACTAACCTATTGACAAGATGACACAGTGCCAGTTTCCTGTTTTCTGCTGTTTTTGGTTTCAGAAAAGCTAAAAAATGAATATTCTCGAAATTGGACAGAACAAAAGCCAAAGTTACTATTTTTCCCTGAGCGATACGAAAAATCGAAGCAGATACGAAGTAGGGCACCAGGGTGGCCACACCCTAGGGTGGCGCGGGCCCACCCTGGCCGCGCCACCAGGGGGTGTGGGCCCCCTAGGACTCCAACGACCTTGCGTCCTTCGCCTATAAGAAGCCTCCGACCCAAAAACCCTAAATAATCTGGAAGAAAGCCACGAAAACCTCCGCAGCGCCGCCGCCACCGAAGGGGAGATTCGGGGGATAGAAGTCTTTGTTTCGGCACCCTGTCGGGACGGGGAAGTGCCCCCGGAGCCATCTCCTTTGATCTCCACCACTATCTCCATCGATCTCCATCGTCATCTTCATCACCGTTGCTGATTCCCATGGTGAGGAGGGAGTAGTTCTCTTTCGAGGCTAAGGTCTCTACCGGTAGCTATGTGTTCATCTCTCTCGCTCTCTCTATGCATGATCATATTGTGATCATGAGCTTTGTAATCAAGTAGATCTACTCTGCTACTCAAGTTCTTTAATAGATCTCTGCTCTCCCCACGTGTATGAAAGTGACAGCGTGCATACCGTGGTGGCACTTAGGCTAGAGTTTACATAAATACTCACGTGCTTCAATAGATCTCTGCTCTCCCCACGTGTGTGAAAGTGACAGCGTGCACGCCATGGTGACACTTAGGCTAGAGTTCATAATCTTATCATGAGTATATTTTGAGTTGGTTGTCTTTATAAAATTGTGGTGTTTGTTGGAATCATCTAGCGCTCAAGGTGAAAGTGTGGGGTTATCTAGATGGGGAATGCGGACTTTGAGGTGTGTTGTTATAGCCCTATCATGGATTAGAGTGTCCAACCAGAGAGTACTTCAGGATAGTATAATGAAGAGAATATATTTATTGAGAGTGTTCACTAGTAAAAGTATGATCCCTAGACCTTGTTTCTAAGCATTGAAACACCGTTTGCATCTAGATCTATTACATGTTTGCTTGCTTCCATCTTTTTGCCTTTAGTCTTTTTCTCCCCGTCAGAAGCTCTTTTCTGGCACCGTTACCACTTATAATCATTCATACCACCTGTATTTCACTATCTCTTCGCCGAACTAGTACACCTATACACCTGACAAGTGTATTGGGTATGTTGGGGACACAAGAGATTTCTTGTATCTTGATTGCAGGGTTGCTTGAGAGGCATACTTTTGACCACTTCCTCCCTGAGTTCGATAAACCTTGGGTAATCCACTTAAGGGGAACTTGCTATTGTTTTACAAACCTCTGTATTTGAAGGTCTATCAACTGTCTACAAGAATAGAAGTGCGAAAACATCAACGCGTGTTCGACCGATTGACTAACTGAGAGAGTTTGCGCTCGTTCTACTCTGCAGACCGAAGCCATGACGGACGAGGTGTACATGCACGCCTCGCTGAAGATGCTTCCCACCGCTGGTAAATGGCGTTTGTGAGGAAGGGATTTTGTTCACTGGAAGTGACTTGGTAGTCACTATTTTGCTTGACTGGTGTAGGATTACAGCCTATAGAGGTTGTCGCAGGAGCTCGTGGCCAAGCATCTGTACATCACCGTGCGTAGTGAGATTCCGGCATATCAACAGGTCCTCTTCTCCTATCTATATTTTTGGATTTTTAGATGGATTCATCTCGATTTGAGATGCTAATTTATGGGTATTTTCTTCTCTTTGATTACCCAGGACGTGATTCCTTCTTGTTAATATGAGTTGACAGAACTGACTATGGTTTTTCCTACCACATGTTTGTTGTAATGCTTGACTCAAGGTAAGATTTCTTCTCCTTATGCAAGGCACCAAGATGAGCTCGTATTGATCCTTCACTCTCTCCAAGCTTGTTTAGTTTCTCCTTTTTTCTCATTAAAGAATCTCTGATTGAGGAGAAAATGTTCTTTAGCGTTAGCATAATTAAATATTTGTTGTCACTTTCATGTTTGAAAAAGAGAAGTTGTAGCATGAAAATTTGTGGAGCTTTGGCACAATGTTATAACTCTTGGGTCTTTCTTACTACCAGCTCAGTTTTTTACAATGTGACATATTTACAGGGATTTGTAGACGGTTAAAGAGGTTATAAAATTATTTATGCATCAATCCCTGACCCTGCTCCTGATAATGTTCAGCTTGGTTGGTGAAGGTCTATTAAAATATAGAAGGTATGGTATCTTTCAAGGAGACTTTGATTGTCGCCATATTTTTGTTATGCACACCTTCTTAAACTCTAATTTTCGCCTTAGCACAATTTTGGTGCCCAAAGAAAGTAGATTGTTGTTATTAGCTTTGGTCCTGCAGCTTAGCAAGCATACTGTACTTAGAAGATATTATAAATAAGGAGAAGGATGGAATCATTTTTTGCTTGAAATTGTCTTCCCCTCTTGTTGGTCCATGTTGTAATGTTTGTAGAGACCGAAGATGCAAAGAGCAAAGGCTGAGATCATATATTGTTATTCCTCTTCAATTCCTCCAGCGGCGGTGGGAACAGGCACCGGCTGTGGCTGTGGCTGTGGATGCAGCGTGACCGATAGCTGCTGCGGGAGTGAGAAGAGCTCCTACAGGTGCTGCTGAAGCGGCTCCGGCGGCAGCGACAGGGGAAGGCGTCACTGTTCTTCCCGAGCTTCAGGACTTCGGGTACTAAACATGATGATATGCATGAATACTTCTCCCAGTGCGTGAACCTGCATCTTTAGTCTCGGTATCATGTGTTCTTACTAAATAGAATGTGCCAAGGACATATTCAATAACAGACACAGTGCATAGATTACATGGCATATCAGTGATAGTAAGATATGCAATCTGGGTAAGGACAGAACCAACTGAGCCATAGGTCAGTGTCCATTTTGAAAGAACAATTTCAGTAGAAACTACTAAATATATTCGGGCTGCTGACAGAATCTCATATAAACTGTCAGAGATGACAGACGATGAAAAATACACCAAGAAAGTTTAATCAGCATGTTGAACTGCAGACTGTTGCGCACAGTCTTGCTGACATTGGGGAAACTCTGATAATATGTGCGTAACAGCACCTGAATATCTTTTACTAAAGATTGATCAATTAACTTGCTTAAAAGGTAGCATTCTAGAGAGCTGACTATGACTCAAGAGAGTATATCTATCAAGTGATAGAGAGATCAGAGTATCATCTATGTTTGTATCATTGCCGGCAGTATATCTATATTTCTCTAGACGTACTGTGCATACAAAACCAGAATTATCCTCCATAAGCCTTGACGCGACCTCAACATATTCCATTGTGCAATATGTTGTACTGTTTGTAGACACTGAAGATGCAAAGGCTGACATCACATCTTGTTGCTCCTCTTCAATTCTACTTGCCTGCATTTGATAAGCATGGTTCCATTTAGAATTTATTTTGTATTTTAGGTGTAAACTATAAGCATGCTCCAGCCTCCAGATGGTAAAGTCAGAAAGTTTTGTTCCTTCTTTTTTGTTTGATGTTAAATCACCTTCTATTATTTGAGTAGTACATTGTGTTGATATTGTCCATGGTTGTTACGAGTAAGTACACCTTCTACACATATCTTTCCCCTTCTCGTCTCTTGTGCTCTGTTGACTCCACACAATATTTTTTCCAAATTCTATATCTCCTCTCTTCAGGATGCAAGCAGGGAAGCACGTTTGGAGGGTGGCTGCCGGTGCTTGGCATGAGTTCTTGTGATAGCATGGTAAAGTCAGAAAGTTGTGTTCCTTCTTTTTTTGTTTGATGTCAAATGTTTACTTCAAGAAAAATGTATTGTCTTCTTTTTGGTTCAGCAGTACACTCTTTAGAGTTATTTGAATTTGCTTCTTGTGGAACGAATTTAATAATCTATTTTATTTCATCTATGGTTGAAGGTTTGCTAATTGCCAGTCTCACTACTAGGAAAAAGCTCATCAGTGGCGCACCATTTTTCAACTTCTGTGGCGCATATGGGATGTGTCACTGTTATCACGCCACTAAAGTGAAGTTCTGTGGCGCATATTGAAATGCGCCACAGAAGTTTCAAAAACTTCTGTGGCGCTCAAACTTCTGTGACGCATATTGACAATATGCGCCACTGATTTTTTTTTCAAAATTAAAAAAAAAACCCAGCCAAATCTGGCCGGAGGTGGGGATCGCCGGAGGTGGGGGTCACCGGAGGAGGAAAAGGAGGCCGATGGTGGCCATAGGAGGAGGAGGAGGTCGTCGATGGAGGAGAGGAGGAGGCCGCCGGAGGAGGAGGTGGAGGTCGCCGGTGGAGGATAGGAGGAGGTCGCCGGAGGAGGAGCTCACCAGGGTGGTGGAGGAGGGAGGGGGGAGGTGGGAGGAGGGAGGAGGAGGACATCATCGGGGTGGAGGAGGGAGGAGGAGGAGCTCACCGGGGTGAAAGAGGGAGGAGGAGGATCTCACCGGGGTGGAGGAGGAGGGAGGAGGAGAAGGTGAGGAAGAAGGGGAGGAGAAGGAGAGAAGAAGTGGAGAAGGAGAAGGGTGTAGGAGTGGAAGAGGATAAGAGAGGGAGAAGGGGCGACGGGATTCAAATTTCGAATCCCGCACCAAGACTTCTGTGGCGCATATGGGAGAAATGCTCCACAGAAGTTTCTCCTCCTTTTTTATTTTTTTGCAGGAAAAAATCTTCTCTGCCATAACTTTTTACTCTTTTCGAATTTGGGGAAGCTTCTGTGGTGCATATGGACATATGCGCCATAGAAAGTGAGGGAGCCCAACCCCTATGGCGGGTCCACCAAACTTCTATGGCGCATTGTTTCCCTATATGCACCACAGAAGCGTTAAGACTTCTGTGGCGCATTGCTTGAAATGCGTCACTGGAGTTTATCTGTGGCGCATGGTCACACATATGCGCCACAGAAGATTTGTCTATCTATAGCTGGTTTCCTAGTAGTGTCTCTCTACATATTCTGTACCGCATCATGACTTGAGACTGAGACTAAAAATATATTGTTGTTGAATCTCAGGATAAAAGTGACCCGGTTCTAAAAATGGACAAGTTCCTGTTGTTTTGGATCTTTGGTTAATAAACATGCCTGGCAATGTTCATTCTAGTCAAATGCATGACAAGTTAAAAAAACTCACTTATTAGGAAAATAACCAGAAGTAAGTGTATTCTGTCGTGCCTTGAGACAACATTGATGGTCAACATATAGTTATGTAAGATGTATTGGACTTAATGCAAGTCTAAAAACTTTTTTTGTGCCTTGCTTTCTACAGATGGCTTTACTAATATGATATAAAGTCTTGGATTTTAGGTCTCTTTTTAACTATTAAAAGCTATTGTTGAATTGAGTACTATATATACTTATGAACAAAATTGCTTTGATATTTGTACCTCTACCTATTCTGCTATATGGAGCCAGGGCTTGCTAAATTATGCTATGTAATTAATTCTGATACAATAACACAACAAAACTTCCAAGAAATTTGTATGTAGTGACTGATTCTATGATACTAAACTGTATGTTAAGTCGATATCTATGTTTTGCATATATATCATAAGCAGATAAAGTCCAGTCTTTGTCTTCAGCAGACATACATCATAAGCAGATAAAGTTCAGTCTCTGTATGTCCTTTTAAAATAGCCTCGCATACATGTATATCCATTCTCATATGTTCTTAATTATAGTAAAATGGTAGAATAAAAAATACGTTTATGCGCTAATACCTGTTAAAGGATGGATGAAAGGAATAAGGTATGCTCCAATTAATTGCGACATCAGACCCGATAACCAATGTCTTCCTCTTACATGGATGGAGTGATTATTCATAGATATTTTGTATGTACATCATAAGTCATATCAAATTAATGTATAGCATATTTACCTCGTAGATCCCTTTTCCACGATGTGTTAAATTATAATGTTTCGTGAACACCTCAGTTGTGCAGTCAATTGTGATTCTAGCTATCTTTTAAGTTGGATACATTTCGTGCGACAATCAGATTTATGATAAGTCCTTGTTCTTTCTATTTCAGACGAGGTCAATTTTTAGTAAACATACCGAATATGACATTTTTGTGTATATACATGATCATACTTGAAACTAATTTTTGTTGTAGATACACATGCTATAAACTCTGGATCACTTTAAGAGTTAACTGTATATGGATGTGAACCTAATTTGTGGTTGTTTATTACAAACATGAAGGTTAGAAACATAAATTTTGTATTCACACTTTCCACGCTTTTCTAGAAACATGTAAGTGACTTCGGGCCTATAGGGAGAAGCATACAAACTATATGTCCAACCAATATATTTTTGTACCTTTTGATATAATGTCGGTTATACCTTGCTCCTCGTACCACTCATACTTAGTATTGCAGTTTGTACTATATGGGTTATAGGCAGAACAAACATATATAATATATTTATGTTTTTGTATAATTCATATTGTACCTATCTGGTGTTATGAAAACAAAATTGTTACAAAGGAAATGGTAAACATGCAGAAACGGTACCTCTGCAAGTCTGTGATTTTGTAATAATGGGTGGTAGGAACATGGTAGGCTAATAATATTTTAGATAGAATGACCGGAGAAGAAAGTTTTATCTAGAATGGCCAGAATAGCCATATTATTATTTTAATAGTAAATTCTTAATGATTAATGTTCTTATATTCTACTCTTATGCAAGAATGCCAAGATAGTGAATATTTTACTTTGCAAACATTTGAATGCCAATAGATCATTTTTTGTCCTATATATTCCAGAACTTCAAAGTTTACCCTAATAAATATTTCTTGGCTTCTGAATAAATGATTCTTCTGCACATCATTGGAGGAAACTGGGGACAGCTGTAGTTGATTGTTCTGGATCCCAGGTGCCTGACTGTGGAGTGGAAGTGGATGTCATTGGCGATCGATTCAGCGAGCTCAATGCACAAGGCTGTGGGCTCGATCTCTTTCCCTACAGCAAGACAATCTTGCAGACTTGGGCGTCGAAGTGCAAGCTACACATCTGACCAGAAAGCCACCTGCAAACTCCATGCTTCTAAGAAACTTGGTTGCCTTTTGATGTTACTGCTACCCAATACCCAATGTAGATGCTGACTAGACCTGAAAATACAGATGAGGCCTTTGCGACTTGAGGTGCCATTCCCGCTATTATATTTAGTCCATGTTGTTCATTTGATTGCTATATATTTGATCGCTATATACCATTTGCCTAATAAGCAATGGCCTCTCACCATTCAGAGGCCTATGTAAAATCACTACTCTAGGAAACATGTTTTTTTTGCAGTTTTCCTCCGTTCTTTGTTTTCCATTCCAATTTGTGCTTTGGAGTGCATGCGCTTTTTTGGGTCACCGCACGACGCACCTGAAGGGAATATGCCCTGAGAGGCAATAATAAAGTGGTTATTATGTATATTCCAAGTATATGATAGATATTTATTTTGCATGCTATAATTATATTAATACGAAAACGTTAATACATGTGTGTTTAATAAACAAACAGAAAGTTCCTAGTTATGCCTCTATTATAAACTAGCTCGTTGATTAACAAGATGATCAAGGTTTCCTGATCATGGACATTGGATGTTTTTAATAACGAGGTCACAACATTATTGGAATGGTGTGATGAACATTCATCCGAAGTATAGCATTACGATCAAAGTCATTGAGTTTATATTGCTATAACATCATACGAACTAATCTTAATCCTTAGACCATGAGATCATGTCAATCATTAACACTAGAAGAGTATCTTGATAACATCAAACGTCACACCGTAACAGGGTGATTATAAAGATGGGTTCAGTACTACTAAAGTTTTATGTTGAGGCCCATGGATAGAGAGTGAAATTTGTTCATCCCGATGACGGATAGATATACTCTGGGACCTCTCGGTGATATCATATTGATTAGCTTGCAAGCAAGTGATTTGATCACTAGAATGTTATATCACGGGAACGAGAAAAGAGTACATGTCAGTAACGAGATCAAACTAGGTATGGAGATACCGATGATCGAATATCGGACATGTAATATATCGCGAGACAAAGGGATTAAGTTACTAGTGTAAAAGGTTCTCATGATCACAAGAAAGTCATCGTTAAATGTGTGGGAGTCAGTATGGATCTCCAGATCCCGCTTCTGATTATTAATCTGAGAGGGGTCTAGCTACTCAAGATCCTTTATATCCTGAAGGACACCCTAAAAGAATAGAGCAGGATTCCCAACTAGGTGAAGATAGTGGTAGTCCTCATAAGAGAAAGAAAAAGAAACATAAGAGAGTTGAGGAACCACTTGAACCTGTTGTAGATCCTAATAGTACATCTGTCTCTGATGCTGAAACTGGGAGTGGTAATAATAATGATGCTCCTGATAAGGAGGAAGTTGAGGAAGAACCTGAGAAGCACACTAAGAACACTAGGTACACAAAGGAAGATTTTATTGCTAATAAACATGGTAAAGAGAGAGAACCTTGGGTGCAGAAACCTATGCCTTTTCCAGACAAGAAACACAAGTCAAAGAAGGAAGAACACTACAACAAGTTTTGTGAGTGGATGAAACCTTTATTCTTGCAGATTCCTTTGACTGATGCTATTAAGTTGCCTCCTTATTCAAAGTATATGAAGGATATTGTCTCTAATAAACGAAAGATTCCTAATGAGGAGATTTCTACTCTACTTGCTAATTATTACTTCAATGGTAAGGTTCCAAAGAAACTTGGTGATCCAGGTATACCAACTATTCCTTGCTCTATTAAGAACAATTATGTTAGAACTGCTTTATGTGATTTGGGAGCTGGAGTTAGTGTTATGCCTTTTTCTCTCTATAAAAGACTCCATCTAGAAAAGTTGATACCAACTGATATTTCTTTGCAAATGGCTGATAAGTCAACTACTATTCCTGTTGGTATATGTGAGAATGTTCCTGTTCAAGTTGCTCATAATTGCATGGTCTTAACTGATTTTGTTGTGCTTGAAATGCCTGAAGATGATAATATGTCTATTATTCTTGGGAGACCTTTTCTTAATACTGCAGGTGTTGTCATCAATTGCAATGAAGGAAAAGTAACATTTAATATTAATGACAAAGAGCACACTGTCTATTTCCCCAAGAAGGTTGTTAAGAGCTATTGCCTGAATTCCATTGAAAATATTGAGAGGATCAAGGTTGGAGAAATATATTGTCCCATTCCACAATGAAATTTTGAAACTATTATGATTGGGACCATTGCTATCAAGTATGAGGTAACATAATCACCTTGTGGAATGCAAAGTTTTGCTTCATATAAGATTGTTTTGGTAACAAGACTTGATCAACCTTATTAACAAAAGTATTTTAATGAACAAAATAATGTTTCCACTATTGTTATATTTGCTTCCTTTTCCTTTCTCCTTCCAAGTCTTTGCTTTAGCTTTAGTTTTGCTAGTTGTTTGCTTGTTTGAGTTTCTTAGAGCTCCTATAGTTTGGCTTTTGGTTTGCTTTTGATTCTTTTGAAAAAACTGTTTCTACGAGAAAATCAATTTTCATACCCTGAAAATTGGCCAAAAATAAAGTTTCCCGAAAAATTCCAGAAAAATCAAAATAATTTTTTCCTCGAAAAAAGGGGCAGTGTGGCACCTGAGGTGAACCAGGGGGCCACCCTAAGCCACCAGACCCCTGGTACGCGTGGCCTACCAGGTGGCGGCGCCTAGGGGGGTCTGGACCACCTGGGCCCCTCCAGGCTGCCTCCTCAAAGCCACCTTCTTTCTCTCTCCCGAAAAACATCAGAAAACTTGCTCAAGCTCGAGTTCTTGCTGTTCTTGCTTGCGATTTTTTATCTCCTTGTTCAGCCCATCTCAAGTGCTGATTTTTGGAGGGATTGTTCCTTGGTATGTGCCTCCTTCACTTGTCCAATTAGATTTGTGATTGGTAGATTATATCTTGAGTATTTTGCTTCTATAAGTGATAGGTTGTTTGAGCTTGCATGCTTGTTCTATGCTTAGAAACTTTGTTTTGATGCATGTGTAGTCCTCTAGCAAGTTCCTATAGTAGTTGCTCATCATTTATCAACTTAGAAATCACTTGGTTTGATGGTTGTCTAAAAATTTCAGCAAGGAAGATGAGTGCTTATCCACTGAATCAATATGACTTAATGGTGCATGATCCAATAAAGGTTCATCGTGAGGAGGCAGTTTTTCCTTCCATATATCCATGCCATGAATTTATGAGAGCTGCGGGGATCCTCCAAGATTTCCAATCTATGGTTACAAATGGAGGGTTGCATCACTTTGTTGAAGGTGAACCATTACAATATGTTAAGCTAACCATGGCTTTTGTGCAGGATTTCCGATTCACTTGGTCAACTTCTAATCCCATGGTCCATTACAAAATATATAATATACCCGTTGACCTACCTTTTGCTGATTTCTGTGCAACAATTAGTTTACCTCAGTGGGGATCTTGTGAGAAGATCAAGGAGAGACCCAAGTCACTTGTGGATTTATATGCTGAGATTTGCCAAGGTTTCGACTTCTCAAAGGAAAGTGGTAAAATTCAGAACATCCAGCTTCCAGCTATTAGATACTTTTCCTATTTCATTACCAAGTGTGTTCTTGCTAGAAAGATTGCTAGGAAGTTATCTTCTTTTGATCTAGCTTTTATCACAGCTGCTCTGAATAGGAATAGTTCTTATAGTCTGGGTGCTTTGATAGCTCATCGTCTCACCACCAACCATGAGAAGGGTGGAATTTGTGGAGGTCTCATTGCTTCTAGGTTGCTAGCTTTCCATGGTTTAGAGCCTCATTATTCATATTTTCACTTCCCCATAGAGAGGCTTGATATTGAATCCATGATTCAACATTGTTTTGTTTCCTTGGGGGCTAATGTGAGAAGTTTACCATATGAATTATCTTTTGCCCAGCAAGGTTGGAGAAAGGGTAGGACTGAGAAAATAGTTTATTTGCCTACACCTGCTTTGTTTAAGTTCGATAACAGGCAAGTATGGTCACTTATGGAGGAGGAGGTTGACACTTATGTGGGGGGACTCTCCCAGCAAGAGGAGAATGTTGAAGAGGATGCCGAAGACAATTCGGTTCAGCCCTCCAACTTGGGAGAGTCTTCATACCAGCAGCCCTCATTTGATTGGGGCGCGTCGTCTTCTTCATCGCAGGTGCCTGACTATGATCATTCCTATGATGACCCACCAGCATGGGGGTACTATCCTTGTTATTGAGCCCCACATAGGCCAAAAGCCTAAGCTTGGGGGGAGGTACACCGACATCACACTCATCTATATATCATGTTTTGTCGGTTCTTTATATATCCATTGTTTTCGATTTCTTTTTGGTTTTTGTTGCTTCTTTCTAAAAACCCAAAAATACCAAAAATATTTTCGTTGTTTCTCTTGGTTTGTTTCTTTGCTTTGATTTGCCTTAAAAGAAAAATCCAAAAAGATTTTGCTTTGTTTGGTATGCTTTGTTTTGTTTGGTTTTTCTTTGTTTAGTTGTTTCTTAAAAATCGAAAACACCAAAATATTTGTTCTTCTTCTTTGGTTTTGTGAGTTCTTTGCAGGGTTCAGCCGTCCTCAGTGGGTTTTGGTTTCATGTTAATTATTCAAGTCACACAAGTGAAGGGCAATAATGAAGATTAAGACAACTCGAGGTGTGGTAACAGGCTGGCAACAAACTCTATTTGTTTCATTTTTGTACATATACTCATCATTGTGAGCATGCTTAGCCTGTTTGTGTAAGGTGTATGTCATTATGGATGCTTAGTAGTTCTTGCTTGTCTATGATTAGCTCCAACTTGCTAATAGTTTGTAGCATGTCATATGAATGTTTGCTTGCATTGTTTTTGTTGGAGATATGCCCTAGAGGCAATAATAAATGTAGTTATTATTATATCTTTGTGTTTATGATAAATGTTTACATTCATGCTATAACAGTATTAACCAGGAAACATTAATACTTGTGTGATTTGTAAACTAAATTAGAGTACCTAGTAAAGCCTCTTCATAATACTAGCTTGTTGGTTAATAGATGATTGTGGTTTCCCTATCATGAACATTGAGATGTTATTAACAAAAATATCATATCATTAGGAGAATGGTATGATGGACATACTCCTATAGATAAGCGTAGCATAAAGATCAAGTCATTTTAATAGTTCAATTGCTATAAGATTTCTGATACATAGTAACCTAATTCCTTCGACCATGAGATCATGCTTATCACCATCACCGGAAGGATGCTTTGATGACATCAAACACCACACCGTAACTGGGTGGCTATAAAGGTGGCATTGAGTGTTCGGAAAGTATGGGTTGAGACACATGAATCAAGAGTGGGATTTGTCCATCCATATGACGGATAGATATACTCTGGGCCCTCTCAGTGGAATGTCATCCAATTAGCTTGCAAGCATGTGACTGGCTCACAAGGGATCACATACCACGGGAACGAGAAAAGAGTACTTATCAGTAACGAGGTTGAACTAGGTATGCAGAGATACCGACGATCAAAACCTTGGATAAGTAAACTATCGTGAGACAAAGGGAAATTGGTATCGTATGTAAGTGGTTCATTCGATCGCAAAGTAATCGTATAAATATGTGGGAGCCATATGAATTTCCAGATTCCTCTATTGGTTATTAATCGGAGAAGTGTCTCGATCATGTCCGCATAATTCACGAACCGTAGGGAGACACACTTAAGGATTCGATGTTGTTGAGTAGCTATGGAATGATGAGTAAGAGACCGAATGTTGTTTGGAGTCTCATATGGGATCCGGTATATCACAAGGAGATCCGGAATGGTCCGGAGAATAAGATTCATATAAGGAAAGTCCTGTTTCGGAGTTGGGGAATGATTCCGGTGTTTTCACCGGGAATGCTCTAGAAGGGTCCGGAAGGTCCGACACTCCGGAGGGGAAGGGTACATGAATGTGTCATGACAATACGGAATGGTTGCATCATGTACTACGTAACATGGCTGGGCAAAATAAAGGGAGAAATCAAATCCTAGTTTGAAAGTCAAACGCCAATTTGAAAAAGTCAAACGACAAGTTTGCTTGGTGGAGGGAGAGTAGGAAACCTACTTGGGGAGGAGTTCCTCTCCCTCCACCCGCCGGCCAAGGAGGCCTACTTGGGGGAGGACTCCCTCCTCCCAAGCCGCGCCCTCCCACCTATAAAAGGAGGGGCAGGGCTGCCCCTCTCCTTCACACCCAACACCACCAAAACCCTAGCCCTAAGCCGCCGGCGCCACCACCCCCTGTTGCCGCCGCCTAGGGCACCACCAAATCGCCGAGTTGGGTTGATCCCAAACCCTAGCCGCCGGCTAGCCTCTCCCCTCGGTGCCTTCTAAACCCTAGATCGCCAAGGCCTCTCTCATAGTCCACCATACTCGCTCCGGCTTAAGGCGAAGCCCTGCGAGATCTCCCCTCTACTTCCGATACCACGCCGTCGTGCTGCCAGAATCGCGAGGAGAGTGCTACAACCTCCGCTGCCTGCTGGAACAAGGGAGAGGAAGGTCTTCATCGAGTACCGAACATGTGACCGACTGCGGAAGCGCTGCCGGAACACAACGCCGGAAGGATCGTCTACGCGATCTTGAGATCGGCAAGAGTACGACTACATCACCCACGCGAATCTGCTCTCGTTAACCGCTTTGGAATCTTCGAGGGTGAGTTCCACTATCGACTCGTTGCTACAATCTAGTAGATATATCTTGGCTTGTTTGTTTGCATGCGGTAGAATTTTTTTGTTTTCCATGCTACGAACCCCTACAGTGGTATCAAAGCCGTGTCTATATGTAGATCTGTTGCACGAGTAGAACACAATGGTCATTGTGGGCGGTGGTGCTTTTATTTTCAATTGCTTCTTGTGTACTTTGCATCTTGCGGTATGATGGGATGAAGCGGCCCAGGCTAACCATACATGACATCGTTCATGAGACTTGCTCCACGCTCAACATGCAACTTGTATTGCATAAGTGGCTTTGCGGGTGCCTGTCTCTCCCATCATAGTATAGATCCAATTTACAACAGGCACTTGATAGTTCAATCATCAACGTTGTGGTTCTTGTTCGTAAGTTAGAGCGACACTTATTGAAAGCCCCAAACCACGTAAAATATGCAAAGAAAATTAGAGGCGTCTAACTTTGTTTTGCAGGGGTGTGCTGTGATGTGATATGGCCATGATTGTGATTATATTTGATGTATGCAATGTTCCTTATTGTAAGTTGGCAACCGGCAGGAGCCATATGGTTGTCTTTAAATTCTATTAAGACCCGCGTGTCTATTCAAAATAGTTGTAATAGTTGAAACTGGTGGACGACAACCATGGAACGGCGTCATTGACCTTGATGAAATGCCGGTGATGATGGAGATCATGTTCGTTCTTGAAGATGGAGATCGGAAGCACAAAGAAGATAGGCCATATCATATCACATATTATGAATTGCATGTGATGTTAATCCTTTATGCATCTTGTATTGCTTAGTTAACGACGGTAGCATTATAAGATGATCCCTCAAGCACACAAATTTCAAGTTTTAAAGTGTTCATCCTTAGTAAGCACCGTTGCTAAAGCTTGTTGTTTCGAAGCACCACGTGATGATCGGGTGTGTTAGATTCTGCAAGTGTATACAACATGAGCAAGCCAGATTTGCTCATGCAGAAGCTAAGGTTTGATCTTGATGAGCCTAGCATGTACAGACATGGTCTCGGAACACGGATCACCGAAAGGTAAAGCATGAGTCATATAGTAGATATGATGAACATGTTGATTGTTCGCCATTGAAGCTACATCAACTCTCGTGATGATCGGTTTTGATGTGGTGGATTTGGTTCGTGTGATCACTAAAAAAATGTGAGGGATATTGTTTTGAGTGGGAGTTCACCTAGATTAATTTAACTATTAATTAGAACTCAATTTGTCATAAACTTAGTCTAAACTATTGCAAATATGTTGTAGATCAATGGCGGCCCCTACCATCAATTTTAATACGTTCCTAGAGAAAGAAAAGTTGAAAAACAATGGAAGCAACTTCGCGGATTGGTTCCGCAATTTGAGGATTGTCCTCAATGCTAGTAATTTGACCTATGTGCTGGATGCACCGCTGGGTGACCCGCCTGCAGCTACTGCTACCGATGAAGTAAAGAATGTTTACCTCACTCGGAAGAATCAGTACTCCACAGTTCATTGTGCTATCTTGTATGGTTTGGAATCGGAGCTTCAGAAAAGGTTTGAGAACCATGACCCACATGATACTGTCCGTGAACTCAAAATGATATTTGAGGCTCACACGGCAGTTGAGAGTTATGAGGCTTCTGAAAAGTTCTTTAACTGCAAGATGGAAGAGGGCAGCTCCGTAAGTGAGCATGTGCTTAAGGTGTGTGGGCACGCAAACAAACTCCAAAGTTTGGGTATAGTGATTCCTAATTCTTTGGTGATTCACCGTGTCCTCCAATCACTACCACCAAGTTACAAGAACTTTGTGATGAACTACAATATGAAAAACATGGACAAGACGTTGCCAGAAATCTTCTCCATGTTGAAATCTGCAGAAGTGGAGATCAAGAAAGAGCACCAAGTGTTGATGGTCAATAAGACCACCAAATTCAAGAAAAGCAAGTCTAAGCAAAAGGGAAACTTCAAGAAGGGCGGTAAGAAAGTTGCCACACCGGCGAAGAAGACCAGGGCTGGACCTAAGCCTGATACTGAGTGTTTTTACTGCAAGGGAGAAGGTCACTGGAAGCGGAATTGCCCAAAGTACTTGGCGGATTTGAAGAACGGCAAAATCAAGAAGAAAGGTATATCCTATATACATGTTATTGATGTGTATCTCACTAGTACTCGTAGTAGTGGCTGGGTATTTGATACTGGTTCGGTTGCTCATATTTGTAACTCGAAACAGGTGCTGCAGAATAAACGAAAGCTAGCGAAGAACGAGGTGACGATGCGCGTTGGAAATGGATCAAAGGTTGATGTGATCGCGGTCGGCACGCTACCTCTTCATCTACCATCGGGATTAGTTTTATACTTAAATAATTTTTATTTGGTGCCTGCGTTGAGCATGAACATTATATTGGGATCTTGTTTATTGCGAGACGGTTACTTGTTTAAGTCCAAGAATAATGGTTATTCGATTTATATGATTAATATGTTTTATGCACATGCACCTTTGATAGATGGTCTATTCTTATTGAATCTCGATTGTAGTAATACACACATAAATAACATTGAGGCTAAACGTTTGAAATTGAGCAATAACTCGACCTATATGTGGCACTGTCGTCTTGGTCATATCGGAGTGAAGCGTATGAAGAAACTCCATTCCGATGGACTTCTTGAATCACTTGATTTCGAATCACTTGAAAGATGCGAAGAATGTCTGATGGGTAAAATGACTAAGACTCCATTTTATGGTATGATGGAGCGAGCTACGGACTTGTTGGAAATCATACATACCGATGTGTGTGGTCTAATGAGTGTAGCATCGCGCGGTGGTTATCGTTATGTTCTTACCTTCACGGATGACTTGAGTAGATATGGGTATATCTATTTCATGAAACATAAGTCCCAAACTTTCGAGAAGTTTAAGGAATTTCAAAGTGAGGTAGAGAATCAACGTAACAAGAAGATTAAATTTCTACGTTCTGATCG
This sequence comes from Avena sativa, assembly GCA_916181665.1. Taxonomy (NCBI): domain Eukaryota; kingdom Viridiplantae; phylum Streptophyta; class Magnoliopsida; order Poales; family Poaceae; genus Avena; species Avena sativa. Next base: position 499,394,865 of record OV702299.1, on the reverse strand, counting down.
TGGAGGTGAATATCTAAGTTACGAGTTTTGCGAGCATTTGAAGAAATGCGGAATACTTTCACAATTGACACCGCCGGGAACACCACAGCGTAATGGTGTGTCTGAACGTCGTAATCGAACTCTCTTAGATATGGTTCGTTCTATGATGTCACTTACAGATTTACCGCTATCGTTTTGGGGTTATGCATTAGAAATAGCCGCATTCACTTTAAATAGGGCACCATCTAAATCCGTTGAAACGACACCGTATGAATTATGGTTTGGGAAGAAACCTAAATTGTCGTTCCTTAAAGTTTGGGGTTGCGAAGCCTATGTAAAGAAGTTACAGCCGGACAAGCTTGAACCCAAAGCAGAAAAATGCGTCTTCATAGGATACCCGAAGGAAACTATTGGGTATACCTTCTATCATAGATCCGAGGGCAAAATCCTCATTGCAAAGAATGGATCCTTTCTAGAGAAAGAATTTCTCTCAAAAGAAGTGACTGGAAGGAAAGTAGAACTCGATGAGGTTGTTGAACCTTCTCTCAAACTTGCGAGTAGCGCAGCACCGAAAGTAGTTCCTATGGCGCCTACACCAATAAGAGAGGAAGCTAATGATGATGATCATGAAACTTCGGTTGAAGTTGCTACAGAGCCTCGCAGGTCAACGAGAACTCGTACCACTCCTGATTGGTATGATCCCGTTATGAGTGTCATGTTGGTGGACAACACCGATGACCCTGCGACTTATGAGGAAGCAATGATGAGCCCAGATTCCAATAAATGGCAAGAAGCCATGAAATCTGAGATTGGATCCATGTACGAAAACCAAGTATTCGACTTTGGTGGACTTACCGGATGGCCGAAAGGCTGTCGAGAACAAATGGATTTTCAAGAAGAAAACAGATGATGATGGTAATGTTACTGTCTATAAAGCTCGACTTGTCGCAAAAGGGTTTCAACAAATTCATGGAGTTGACTACGATGAGACTTTCTCACCAGTAGCGAAGCTAAAGTCTGTGAGGATTATGTTAGCAATCGCTGCATATTACGATTATGAAATATGGCAGATGGATGTCAGAACAGCGTTCCTCAATGGAGACATTGATGAAGAGTTGTATATGATGCAACCCAAAGGTTTTGTCAATCCTAAAGATGCTAACAAGGTGTGCAACCTTCAACGGTCCATATACGGATTGAAGCAAGCATCCCGAAGTTGGAATCAACGTTTTGATAAGGTAATCAAAAACTTTGGTTTTATACAAACTTATGGAGAAGCTTGTATTTACAAGAAAGTGAGTGGGAGCTCTGTAGCATTCTTAATACTATATGTAGATGACATATTGTTGATTGGGAATGATGTAGACCTTCTTAATAGTGTCAAGGAATATTTGAATAATAGTTTTTTAATGAAAGATCTTGGCGAAGCAGCTTACATATTAGGCATAAAGATTTATAGAGATATATCGAGACGCCTAATATCATTGTCACAAAGTACATATTTGGACAAAGTTCTAAAGAGGTTTGGAATGGAAGAAAGCAAGAAAGGGTTCTTGCCCATGTTGCCCAATACGACCTTGAGTAAAACTCAAAGTCCAACAACGGCAAAAGATAGAGAAAGGATGAGTAAGACTCCCTATGCCTCAGCCATAGGATATCTAATGTATGCCATGCTATGTACTAGACCCGACATTGCATATGCTATTAGTTTGACTAGCATATATCAAAGTGATCTGGGAGTGGATCATTGGACAGCGGTCAAAAAGATCCTTAAGTACTTGAGAAGAACTAAGGATATGGTTCTTTCTTATGGAGGTGATGAACAGCTCATTGTTAATGGTTACACCAATGCTAGTTGGAACACCGATCCAGACGATTCTAAATCTCAATCTGGATACGTATTTACTTTGAATGGTGCAGCAGTAGCTGGAGGAGTGCAAAGCAAAGCGTTGTGGTGAGATCTTCAACTGAATCGGAATACATAGCTGCTTCGGAGGCTTCACAATAAGCGATATGGATGAAGGAGTTCATTACATAGCTCGGTGTGGTTCCAAGTGCGCTGGACCCAATGTCTATCTACTGTGATAACATGGGCGCCATAGCCAATGCGCAAGAACCAAGGTCACACAAGAAGCTGAAGCACATCAAGCTATGTTTTCACGCTATTCGAGAACATGTACAAGATGGTGACATAAATATTTGCAAAGTACACACATATCTGAATGTGGCGGATCCGCTGACTAAACCTCTCCCCAGGGCAAAACATGACCAACACCAAACTGCCATGGGTGTTCGGTATATTACCATGTAATCTAGATTAGATTGACTCTAGTGCAAGTGGGAGACTGTTGGAGATATGCCCTAGAGGCAATAATAAATGTAGTTATTATTATATCTTTGTGTTTATGATAAATGTTTACATTCATGCTATAACAGTATTAACCAGGAAACATTAATACTTGTGTGATTTGTAAACTAAATTAGAGTCCGTAGTAAAGCCTCTTCATAATACTAGCTTGTTGGTTAATAGATGATTGTGGTTTCCCTATCATGAACATTGAGATGTTATTAACAACAAGATCATATCATTAGGAGAATGGTATGATGGACATACTCCTATAGATAAGCGTAGCATAAAGATCAAGTCATTTTAATAGTTCAATTGCTATAAGCTTTCTAATACATAGTAACCTAATTCCTTCGACCATGAGATCATGCTTATCACCATCACCGGAAGGATGCTTTGATGACATCAAACACCACACCGTAACCGGGTGGCTATAAAGGTGGCATTGAGTGTTCGGAAAGTATGGGTTGAGACACATGAATCAAGAGTGGGATTTTTCCATCCATATGACGGATAGATATACTCTAGGCCCTCTTAGTGGAATGTCATCCAATTAGCTTGCAAGCATGTGACTGTCTCACAAGGGATCACATACCACGGGAACGATAAAAGAGTACTTATTAGTAACGAGGTTGAACTAGGTATGCAGCGATACCGACGATCAAAACCTCGGATAAGTAAACTATCGTGAGACAAAGGGAAATTAGTATCATATGTAAGTGGTTCATTCGATCGCAAAGTAATCATAGAAATATGTGGGAGACATATGAATTTCTAGATTCCTCTATTGGTTATTAATCGGAGAAGTGTCTCGATCATGTCCGCATAATTCACAAACCGTAGGGAGACACACTTAAGGATTCGATGTTGTTGAGTAGTTATGGAATGATGAGTAAGAGACTGAATGTTGTTTGGTGTCTCGGATGGGATCCGGGATATCACGAGGAGATCCAAAATGGTCCGGAGAATAAGATTCATATAAGGAAAGTCCTATTTCGGAGTTGGGGAATGATTCCGGTGTTTTCACCGGGAATGTTCTAGAATGGTCCGGAAGGTCCGGCACTCCGGAGGGGAAGGGTACATGAATGTGTCATGACAATATGGAATGGTTGCATCATGTACTAGGTAACATGGCTGGGCAAAATAAAGGGAGAAATCAAATCCTAGTTTGAAAGTCAAACGCCAATTTGAAAAAGTCAAACAACAAGTTTGCTTGGTGGAGGGAGAGTCTTGGGGAGGAGTTCCTCTCCCTCCACCCACCGGCCAAGGAGGCTGACTTGGGGGAGGACTCCCTCCTCCCAAGCCGCGCCCTCCCACCTATAAAAGGAGGGGCAGGGCTGCCCCTCTCCTTCACACCCAACACCACCGAAACCCTAGCCCTAAGCCGCCAGCGCCACCACCCCCTGCTGTCGCCGCCTAGGGCACCACCAACTCGCCGAGTTGGGGTGATCCCAAACCCTAGCCGCCGGCTAGCCTCTCCCCTTGGTACCTTCTAAACCCTAGATCGCCAAGGCCTCTCTCATAGTCCACCATACTCGCTCCAGCTTAAGGCGAAGCCCTGCGAGATCTCCCCTCTACTTTCGGTACCACGCCGTCGTGCTGCCGGAATCGCGAGGAGAGTGCTACAACCTCCGCTGCCTGATAGAACAAGGGAGGGGAAGGTCTTCATCGAGTACCGAATGTGTGACCGAGTGCGGAAGCGCTGCCAGAACGCAGCGCCGGAAGGATCGTCTACGCGATCTTGAGATCGGCAAGAGTACGACTACATCACCCACGAGAATCTGCTCTCATTAACCGTTTTGGAATCTTCGAGGATGAGTTCCACTATCGACTCGTTGCTACAATCTAGTAGATAGATCTTGGCTTGTTTGTTTGCATGCGGTAGAATTTTTTTGTTTTCCATGCTACGAACCCCTACAGTTTTATTCATACTTTGGTATGATATTGTGGTATCCTCCTCTGACTGTTCATGTGAATCGACTTGGCACATGCTCACGCATGCATATGACTAATCAATAGTCAGTAAGCCTCGATGATTTATTTTGCCTCAGAGTTCTTGTCTCACTTTCATGCCATAGTTAGTCCTGTTTTGTTGCAAGCATGTTTATGACAGCTATTGCTCTCTCGTTTGTTGCTCCCTCTCTATTGCTAACCTTCACTTGCACTAAGTATGTGCTCCACATGTGCTTTCAACTCCCCAAAAACAATATTGCCAGTTGTGTCCACCATACCTACCTATTAGCATCATTTGCTATTTCAGTGCATATTCCATATGCCATGTTTTCTTCCAAAATAAATTGTTTGTCTGTTTTAAGAAAGTTAGTTAGTAAAGCTCTCACGAACTTGATGGCACACTTTATTCCTTGCGCTTAATAATCCTGAACCATTGTGACTAGTCCATGAAAGTTATATGCTTGCTAATTATATACTGGGAGTCAGCAGAACCGTGCTGTCACGAGGAACTCTTTCAACACCTGTTGGATATCTCATCCAGTTGATTCTTTGCTCTTTTGTTTAGGATGTCAACGATGTGAAATAAAAGGGGAGGTTGTGAGTTCATGGAGTTTATACATTGTGTTAGAGAAACGCCTGGGCCGCTAGCCTAAGCCATGCCCAATCATGGTGGAAACTTGCAGCATCACCATAATGAGCATCTATGAAGCGTCCTCAATAAAAGGCTATGCATATGGTAAATAAAAATATTGCTGAGATGCTCATTGTCTGCTTGCCTTGTCATTTTGGTTATGGGAAAGCTCTTGTACCATGTGCAAGGGGTACCCCATTGGCGGTTCTCGATGATATGCATGTATTTACAATGACAAGAACTTTCAGGTGACCAAAGTTGAGTAGCATGCGGAGCGACCCTCGTACTCAAGGGACTTGGGATTTCCAGTCTATGGTCTTTCAAGCATATGATTCAGAGTGGACCTCACTTTCACATTAACCACATGAAGATGCCTATGATAGGGGCAATGAGAGCTCAAAGCTAATGAGTACCTTCCTTTCAGCATTGGGAAGCCTTTCAAACCTTCACAAAACCGTTTTCACAACCTTGTTGAGTCACCACTTATTCTATGAGCACCTTCTTGAGAGCATAGTTGTAATTCTTGTGTTTGTTCCAAAACTTGGTTAATTATGTCATGACTTTGATGCTTGTATCTCTGATATCTTTATCTCTAGTCTTCATGTGAACTTTAGAGGTGCCTCAGCATTTATATTGTGCTCTTCAAACAAAGGCAAGCGAGATACCACTCTATCATACCTTATTATGAGCATTGCAATGTTGCTTATGTTTATGTTTCATGCTACTTATTATTATTTAGTTGGTTCCGCTTCATAGCTTGCAATGACTGCTGAGTAGACTTAGTTGCATACTCTTTATTATGAATTGTCTTAGCATCTACTCATGTGCTGAGAATATTTACATCATATGAAGCAAAGTGTTCGTGAAAGTTCTTTTATCGCACTCAGTTTTCAACTGAATTGCCTGAGGACAAGCAATAAGCTAAGCTTGGGGTGAGTTGATACGTCCAAAACATATCTACTTTCTCGAACACTTTTGCTATTGTTTCTCCTCTAAACTTGTGTGATTTGGATACAACTAACACAGACTGACACTGTTTTCAACAGAATTACCTTGGTGTCTTGTTTTTGTGCAGAAAATGAACTATCAGGAAAAATACCGGAAAATATGCCAAAAATTATATTTCACCAGAAGATCTACGGAGCCAGAAGAAGAGACGGAGGGGAGGCCTAGGGGCCCAGACCCCCAGGCGTGGGCCCACCTGACCCCGCGCCTAGAGGGGGTGCAGCCTCCCCAGGCACCTCCTCGTCCTCCCTCTGTGTGAGTTGCCTTTAGACCTAAAAACAAAGGGGGGTTCGATAGTTTTCCAGAAAGAGTTCCGCTCCGCCGCCGCCACCGAAAACCAAGATTCAGATCCAGAAACTTCATTCTGGCACCCTGCCGGGACGAGGAATTTGGAGAGGATCATCGCCATCGTCATCACCAACGCATCTCCATCAACCACCAATGTTTCCCTCATCCATGAGTGAGTAATCCCCCGCTGTAGGCTTGGGGATGGTAGGGATTGGATGAGTTCTATCATGTAATTGAATAAGATCTGTTAGGGCATAGTGCCTAGTATCTCTATTAGTGCTATTTGAGTTTGTTGCAACTTGTTGTGCTTAATGCTTGTCACTAGGGCCTGAGTGCCATGATCTCAGATCTGAACTTATTATTGAATCATTATGACAGTATTGTTTGTGATCTTATTGGCAAGTTGTGTACACATATCATTGTCCGGATCCAAAGGCCCCAAAGTGACAATAATTGGGACAACCGGAGAGGATGGCTATGGTGTGAGGATCACATGTGTTCATGGAGTGTTAATGTTTTGCTCTTGTGCTCTATTAAAAGGAGCACCTTAATTGCCAGTAGTTCCCTAGAGGCCCCGCTGCCATGGGCTGGCTAGACAGAAGATGTTGTGCAAGTTCTCATTATGAGCACGTATGACTATATTTGGAGCACATGCCTAGGATTGTTTAGTACTTAGATGCTTGTTATTATTTATCTTCAATGCCCTAGATCTTGAAGTTACATGTTTAGACTCGTCCATGCAACGCCCGTCCATCCATCTCTATGCCTACTACACTCGAATCCTACTATTATCGTTACTGTTACTATTGCTCCTGTTTCACTGTTGCTATTGCTGTTGCTACTGATAAACTTCTGTGAGAAAGAACTATTTCCAGGTGCAGCTGAACTGACAACTCAATTGTTAAGACTTGCAAGTATTCTTTGGCTCCCCTTGTGTGGAATCAATAAATTGGGTAATACTACCCACGAAGACTGTTGCGATCCCCTATACTTGTGGGTCATCAGATGCCTAGTGGAAAAAGGGAGAGGAAAGTCTTCATCGAGTATCGAACATGTGACCAACTGCGGAAGCGCTGCTGGAACACAGTGCCGGAAGGATCGTCTATGCGATCTTGAGATCAGTAAGTGAACGACTACATCACCCATGAGAATCCGATCTCAACCACTTTTGATCTTCGAGGGTTAGTACTCTATCGACTCTTTGCTACAATCTAGTAGATAGATCTTGGCTTGTGTGTGTTCATGCAATATAATTTTTTTTGTTTTCCATGCTATGAACCCCTTCAGTGGTATCAAAGCAGCCTCGAGTGATAGTGATTAGATATGATCTCACAATCAAAGGCGTGAGTTACTATGTTTTACTAGATATCGCAATGTTGAACTTTGTGACTGGACCTTAATGCATTAATATGTTTGGGTGTGTGTCCATCACATCATTCATCCAATTACATGAACTTGTTGTCAATTGACATAAATGTTCATGATTGGGAAACCTCGATCATTAGTTGACCAACAAGCTAGTCGACTAGAGGTTACTAGGGACTTGGTTTTTTTACATACAACATGTGTATTAATGTTTCCGCTTAACACAATTATAGCATGGTATCAAACTATTATGAACATATGAGATATAACAATAAAAACATCCTTATTACTGGCCTTTAGGGCATATCTCCAACAATCTCCCACTTGCACTAGAATATAACACCAATATCATTCTGGTGTTGATCATGCTTTGCTCGTGGTAGAGGCTTTGTAAACGGATCCGCGACATTCAGATTCGTATGTACTATGAAATTTCTAATGTCACCATCACTTCCTTATGGTAATAGTGGTTAGATATGATCTCATGGGTAAGGAGTAGGTTACTACGTTTCTACACTACAAGAAAAAATGGCTTTTACAACGGGCAATTTTCGTGGTTGAAGGCCCGATTTTCGTGGTTAAAAAATCTTCTACGATGATGGCCTTCATAGTAAAATCCCCATCACAAAATAATCTACCACATCTTTTTTTGCAACTGTGGCGGATCACACCCTTCAGCCACGAAAACTTGTTCCATCGTAGATCTGTTCGCTAGCCGCGTTGACTTCTGACATCATGCAAACTGCCATGTAGAAAACATCATTAACAACCAGTTACCATTGTTAACGGTCACAAAACCATGGTAGAAGCTAGGCCCAGCCAAGGCCGACTAATTATTAAGTGGGTCGGCCCATTAGGAGATCCCAATAAGAAGACATCATTAACAACCATCATTAACAACCAGTTACCACTGCCATGTTGACTTCTGACATCATGCAAACTGCCATGTAGAAAACATCATTAACAACCAGTTACCACTGTTAACGGTCACAAAACCATGGTAGAAGCTAGGCCCAGCCAAGGCCGACTAATTATTAAGTGGGTCGGCCCATTAGGAGAGCCCAATAAGAAGATGACCTGTTACTATTTTGTCCTGCACAATTTGAAATGGGCACATTAATGCAGCCCGCTATGACCTGTAAACTTTCAGTCCCGTTACTCTTGGCGTACATAAGGCCCGCCTTGGTCCAATACTATGTGGCGCATTAGCGGCATGCGCCACGTCGGCCCGGTACTGTTAAGGCTTGCGGTAGGACTGTCACTGTTCTTACAGCCTGTTCTTGGCCGCCCACTATTGGCCCACGTTTAGAAGGTCCGCTACTGTTCTAGGCTTTTACTGTTCTAGGCTTTTAATGTTCTAGCCTATTACTGTTCTGGCCTTTTACTATTCTAACCTTTTATTCTTATGGACTTTTACTCTTCCAGGCTTTTACTGTTCTAGCCATTTACTAGTTAGGAATTTTACTATTTAGGCCCATAATCTTTTTGTCCCTTTGCGTTTATGCGGCCTGCTATGCCTCCTGCTTGTTACTGTTCATAGAGCCCATCTCTGGGTCAGCCCATTAATTTTATGGTCTATCACAATATCGGCCTTTCTAAGACCCATGCCAATATATAACATGCGAGCATTTTACTGTTCATCACTGGCCCAATAAGAGATGGGCCAATAACAAAGCCCGATAATGTTCCCTAATAGACCTAGCTAGCTCAGTTATGCTACCTCCTACGGCCATATGTGGACAACATTAACGAAATGCCTACATGGCCTATGCGGTTTACCTAGATATTACATCACATGGAAACTACTTAAAATTATTACATATTATCAAGAAACTCAAGGGAAATAAAATTTGGCATTTCAGTAGACAATCATGATTGAGCTCACGGATAGCAGAGTCCCCAGTTTGCTTTCTCAATCTATTACCTGCATCTCCCTAAGTGTGACAACTAAGTTGGAAAACCACCTTGAGACATGATCTTGCAGCCCCCTCTTTGGTGACGATAGCAATAACAAATTAATACAACAAATAAGGCAAATAAGCAGCCATCTTCATTATCAAAGAATTTGAAACTACTCATTTGAATGATATGACATGAGCTATGAACTGGAGTTTACTACTGGTCCATGATTTAATTATTGACCAACACGTCAAACAATCAGGACAAGCTAGCATTAAACAAGTGTGCCTACCGTGAAATAGGCAATCAAACAATGTGTGTGTTATAAATTCAACAAAATATAAACTAGCCAGGTCATTTCAACAAATATATACGAAAGCAGTTGTATATCCTATAATGCAAGACTTTGGATGAATCAGAATTTGCGGTGAGCTACACAATGACATATAGGTACTGTCATAGCTAAGAATGAACCAGATAGAAATTATAACGGCATCATACGTGAACTTGCAGAGAAGGAGTGCAAACCATGAATGAACTATACAGTAGAGGATAGTTATGTTGTTGCTTAGGATGAACTAGAACCATATACGAATTATAATGGCATCACTTGTGAACATGTAGAACAGGAAAAAGCAAGCATCAAACAAATGTGCCGACAATGAAATGAGTAATCAAACAAAGTGTTTTTTATAATTTTAGCAAATATAACACTACAAGAAAATGTCCTTCTATAACGGACGATTTTCGTGGTTGAAGGCCGGTTTTTCATGGCTAAAGAGTATTCTATGACAAATGATCTTTGTTGTAAAAGCCTCGTCACAAATGACTCTACCACGGTTTTTTTCGACCGTGGCAGATCGCACCCTTTAGCCACGAAAACTTGTTCCGTCGTTGATCTGTTGCCAGCCGTGTTAACTGCTGACGTCATGCGAACTGCCGCATGGAAAACATCGTTAACAGCCAGTTACCACCGTTAACTATCATGGAAACCATGGTAGAAAGCCAGGACAGTCAAGGCCTGACAATTATTAAGTGGGCCGGCCCATTATGAGAGCCCAATAGTAAGTCGGCCCGTTACTATTTTGCCTAGCAATGTTTGAAATGGTCCCATAAGTTGGGCCATTATATATTCAAGCCCTTTACTATTTCGGCCCGCTGTTATTCTGGTCTTCTACTATTTCAGCCTAATCTGCATCTGGCCTTCTACTGTTCTGTCCTGCTGAGTATTCGACCTTCTACTGTTCCGGCCAGCTGCGAATCTGCCCATTTACTGTTATCGGCCTGCTATAAATCTGGCCATTTATTGAGTCGGCATGCTAACAATCTAGCCATTTACTGTTCCGGCCTGCTGCGAATCTGGTCTTTCACTATTCTGGCATGTTGTATATCTGTCCATTTACTATTCCGGCCTGCTAAAAATCTAGCCATTTACTGTTCCGGCCTGCTGACAATCTAGCCTTTTACTGTTCCGGCCTACTGACAATCTAGCCTTTTATTATTCTGGCCTACTGACAATCTAGCCTTTTACTGTTCTGGCCTACTGTGAATCTGGCCTGTTATTGTTCCGGTCTGCTGTAAATCTGACCATTTAATGTCTCAGCCTGCTAGAAATCTGGCTGTTTACTGTTCCAGCCTACTAATAGTCTAGCCTTTTACTGTTCTAGCCCGCTGTGATTCTGGCCTTTTACTCTTCTGGTGTACTGACTATCTAGCCTTTTACTGTTCCGGCCTGCTAACTATCTAGCCTTTTACTATTCTAGCCTGCTAACTATCTAGCCTTTTATTGTTTGGTTCTATTAGTATTCATGCATGTTACTGTTCTAGCCCATCAGGGTTTTTTCCCCGTAATGATCGGGCTTGTCACTGTTCCGGCCTTTAAATATTACGACCATTACTATTCATGTTCACGTGTGGGTGCTGCAACAAAGCTCCTTGATAATATGATGGTCAACTATTCTGAATGGCACACTGAGAGAGCTCCACATGGTAAGAAGGTAAATTCTGTTCAAGAAACCTCCTCTTTGAGTGATAAGATTGATGTTATCATGGCTATGCTTGTTAATGGAAAAACTCATATTGATCCAAATAATGTTCCTTTAGCCTCTTTGGTTGCTCAAGAAGAGCAAGTTGATGTGAACTTTATTAGAAACAATAATTTCAGCAACAATGCCTATAGGAATAATTTTGGTAGTAACAATAATTATAGGCCTTATCCTCCTAATAATGGCAATACGTATGGAAACTCCTACAACAATACTAGAAGTGCTCCCTCTGAACTTGAAGTCATTCTTAAAGATTTTATTAGTAAACAAACCACTTTCAATAAAACTATGGAGGAAAAACTTTTGAATGTTGAGAAAAATATTTCCTCTTTGTCTGAAGCACAGTCATCTTTGATTAATAAAAGGGATTTCTATTTTCGTGCCCTTTGTTCATTAGTTGTACTCACTTTTCCCCAGCCGCTTAACTTTTCCTCACTTTTCCCCTCGCCATGTTAAGAAATCCTCATGGGTGCTCACATGCGCTCAGACGGAGGGATGCCGTCAGGTCAAAGGCTTGACCGTTACATGCTAACTGGTGGGACCGTGTTGGGGCAGGTCGGGCATTGAGCGTTACATTACGAGGTCTCAACCGTTACATGCCTGACCAGTGGGGCCACGTTGGGACGGGTCCTGCATACATGGTGAAGGGTGTGCCGTGTTGGGACGGGTCTTGCATACATGGTGAAGAGTGTGGCTGCATGGAGACATGTCGGACCGACCATTCTCGCTCACCCAAAGCATTCGCTTCCCCCCGAGCTTGGAACAGCTCCCACACCACCGCTCTGCCGCCCCGCCGTCGTGCCCTCCTACCTTATGTCATCCTCAGCCCCAGAGCCGCCCCTCCCCCTAGCCGTGGAGCCCACTCCACCTTCGGCTCTTCTCCCACCCTTGCTAGATCTACCCCTTTCGTGGAACAGTATGCAACGCCGGCTGGTGCATCGTCTATCCCCGTCAAGCACGGAGAAGATTGGGTGGAATCGCAGGGATCTAACACATGGATTCCATTTGGGTACACATCATCTCCCTTTTGTGGGTTTATTATTGGCAGTATTTGTCGTGGGAATGACCACGGCAGATGCTGCAATCGGCAGCGAGTAGTAGAACATGGGGCAAGGGTGGCCAGCCATATGCGGTGCGAGATGTGGGTTGAGACACAAGGGTTTACCCAGGTTCGGCCCCCAGAGGGTAAAGACCTACTCCTGCTAGATTGTATTATGGTGAGAGTACAATGGGGCGAGCTCGACGGCTAGATGGCGAGTCGCTTGGGTATATGATGGAACGTATCCTCTATGCGTCCCCTAGGGAGGTTTATATAGACTCACCTCGCTAGGGTTTACAGATCACAACCGAATTAGTTAAGGATTCGGAGACTCTATGACCTAATCCGACTGGGCCTATCTACGCTTCTGGGCCTTCAGCTTCCAGTCGCCTGAGTCTACTCCAAGTCTTGATCCAGTCGCCGTCCTGCAGGCCCACTCACCTACGGCTTGGGCCAGTAGGAAACGTCCTGCCGGGTATACCCTGGTAGGCATATCCCCATCAGTAGTCCCCGAGGCCATCGTTGATTTGTCGCAGGTGTTTGCTGGCAATCGGAGTATGCGAGTACAACGCGGACACCTAGTCAAATTGGCGGTGGACTCCTGAACAAAGGAAAGAACTAGTCATTTAGTCACAATACGGCGACCAAACGTGCCGCGGCTCGGCGAACGGGTCGGCACACACTTAGTCACTGTTATAGTTATCGGGTCGGCAAGTCGTCGAGTCGCTGGGAGCGACGAGTCGAATGGATGAAGTTGAACCGTCAATTAGGGTCAAACTAGCCGTTGGGTAATCCAACGGTAACTTTGGCGTAATTACCGCGTAGTAACGGCCCCCGAAACTGGCGGGTAGCAACCTCTATATAAGGAGGATGAAAGGAGAACGGGGAAACGCTTCTTCTTTCTTCCTCCGATTCCGCTCATCTATGTTTCCCCATTCCGCGCAGCGATCGGAACAATCCAGAGATCCTCGACCTCCACGAATTTCCAACCGATGCCCCCCTCCACCGAGCCGTGGGGCAGATCCAAATGCACTAAGGCGCTACTAGCATCCTTCGAGGAGGCTGGGATCCTCCGCGCCGGTAGATGGCGCATCCCCACGGCCGGAGAAGTGACTCCAGATCCGTGCGAGGGGGAGTTCATCTTCTTCACGAGCCACCTGGAGCGGGGGCTGGGCTTCCCAACTTCCCTCTTCTTCCGGCGTTTCTGTGCCTACTACGGAATCCAACCATCGGATCTGGGTCCGCATAGTATCGAGAAGCTCGCCATCTTCGTGGCGTTCTACGAGTGCTATCTGGGCTGCAGGCCCTACTTTCCCCTGTGGCAAGACCTGATCCACGGGAGAGTCAGCCGCGAAGAGACAGGTGGCCCGATGCTAGCCGCGGGCAGCCTGACGTTCCAGCTGAAGTCGAAGGCATCGTTCTTCGATCTGATGCTGCCTGCCAAGGCGGCGAACGAGTGGAAGAAGTACTGGTTCTACATCATCGAGTCAACTCCAGGCGATGAAGTGGCGCTTCCAAGGTACTCCGCCGATCGGCCCCGAGCCACGTCGGCTCCAGGTCGTCAAACTCCCGCTAGACCAGCGGATGGTTGTCGACGAAATGTTACAAACCATCCGCGGCCTGAAGAAGAAAGGCCTCTAGAGCATCAACCTCTACAACTGCTGGCTCAGGCGGCGGCTCGTGCCCCTGGCCATCCGCGACCACTACATGTATGAGTATACGGGTAAGGATGACCCGACGAAGTCCTGCCTCATTGAGTGGAGACTCAATGATTATACGCAAGCCCTAAAGAAGATTACCCAGGCCGTGTACCTCAACACGAAGGCCGGGGTCGCCCCTTATACCGCGAGGCGCCCAGCTCCAACGGTAAGCGGTCATTTCATTAACACTCGCAGTCGCAGCTTGTGCATTCGTGGTCGTGCTAACATTGTTCGTTCTTGTTGCAGTTGTTACAAGTGGTGGAAGGGTGGCTTTCACCCGCAGATGACGAGAACTCGAGCTCGTCCGTCCAGGACGGCAGCGAGTCATCACCCTCCAAAGGTAACATCGAGAGCGATGGAGGCGACGATAATGACGACGACGAAGATGACGAGCCCGTGGAGGTCGCTGCCCCCACGTTTCGCAAAACTTGCAGGCAACACCAGTGCGAGCTCGAAGCGAGCAAGAGCCTCTAGCCCCACGGCGATGACGACGACGAGCTTCCCGAGCACACCTCACATCGCAAGGCCACGCTGTCGAAGAAGAAGAAGAAAATGAAGCCAGCGAAGCCGATATCTCCGCCCCGATCTGCAAACGACTCCGACGCCACCAGCTCGGCTAAGGATGCAACGGTACACGCGACCGTGGCAACGGGTGTTGCCGCCCCTAGGGACGAGGCACCGCTGGCGTCGTTACCACCACTATTCGCCCCAGTTGTTAATTTGGGGGCCGCACCAGCCACAGGGGCCTCGCCACCAAGGGGGGCTCCCGTAGCAATTACCACGGAGGCTCCTACCGCGGCTTCATCTTCGAAGAAGCCGTCAGTGTCTTGGGCACACGATGTGTTCGAGACGGGCCTCACTCGGAAGTTGGGGCCTGAATTGGAGAAGCCAGCCAGCATCCGCACCGGTCTACGGCTCATACCAGTCGCCAAGTGAGTGCTGCTCTGTCCTTTACTCATCTGCTTATTCATCTAGTTTTAGTCGGACAGTTTTATTCATAACACTGTTTCACAGGACTGGTGTTAAAAAGATCGGCCATCCTTCTGTGGCCAAGGTTCCGCCAGTCGCCACCGAGGTGTCAGCAAATTCCTCGCGGAAGAGGAAAACCGACGAGGTTGCTGCTCCCGTCGAAGGCGTCAAGAGGACGAAAGGCGATGAAATCATCACAGTCTTTGATGATCCGGCGGTTGCCCCGAGCGATCCTCCAACTGCAGCAGAAGTGGCCTCGAAAACCAAAGAGGGTGCTGGGTCGCAGCCTATGGTGATTGCGGACTCACCCGAAGTGGCCGAACCGACTCCGAGTGGCGCAGCGGCATCTGCAGCGACCTTCCCTCACTTTATGGTGAAAGCTGTCGCAGCGAGTGCCTCGGCGCCGGCGAGCCGGATGCCTGGGGTCGCCGAGGTGGAGGTTGAGCAGCGTCGTGGCCATACTCCGGTCATGCTTGCGTCTGTGGATGCACTAGAGCTTCACGGCATGCTAGGCGCTGCCATCCAGGTATGTCCAGTCCCCGAGGATCGGGCCACTAAATTTCAGTGGTCGGATTCTTAATGCTTTTATATCATCCAGTTCCCGAGTGCCTAGTCGCTGAATCTCAGCGGCTGGGCACTTAGGAATTTCGTTGTCCAGTCCCCGAGTGCCTAGTCGCTGAATTTCAGCGGCTGGGCACTTAGGAATTTCGTTGTCCAGTCCCCGAGTGCCTAGTCACTGAATTTCAGCGGCTGGGCACTTACGAACTGTTTTTTGTTGACGCTGTAGTTTATGCGCAGGGCCTGCAGCGCGAGTCAGCCGAACGGCTTGCTGCGAAGTGTCGCTTAGAGAAGGAACTCGTTGTCGTCCAGGAGACAAGCAAGGAACTTCAAGCAGCTGCAGCCGAGGTGAAGGAAGCCCGCCAAGGTCTCGTCCCGGTGGGTGACTTGACGGCAGCTCAATCCGCTCTAAGCACGGCTGAGAAGTGAGTCGCCACCCTGGAATGTGAGCTCAAGGAAGCGAAGGCGGAAGCGAGCTCAGCGGAGGGGCGAGCGAAAGCTGCTATTACTTCTACCGCTGAGGAACGGAAAGTATTTGATGCGCTCGTTGCTGGGCTGCAGAACGACTTTTCTTCTCTTCAAAGCTTCATCACGGACCTCTGCCGACTGTTAATTGGTAAACCTTCCTTCTTCTTCCCTCCGACTGTAGTAACTGTATTGTAATGTCGATGGTTTTCTCAATGCTTGCTTCTGAGCCGCAGGTCGGATCATTGATGACGCGAAAGAGGCGCGATCGTACGACGCGCGACAATGTGTGACCACCCTGGTCGACTCAGCCGTGTTATCAGCGACTTGCCTTCAAGCATATCTTCAGGAGATATCGCCCACGGAGGTGATCCCCAGCGACCTTGTCGAGGTATGGCGTTACCTGGAAAAGGCTCCGTTGGTCGTCGAGTTCATGACGCGGTCGGCCTTCCGGCGCGGGGCAGCGACGGCGCTCGGCCTTGGGCTTGCCCACTTCCCAGAGGATTTCGACCTTGACGATGTCACGAGCGGCTACCCCTCGTCAATGGGCTCGGTGGAGATTGCCGAGGTTCTGAAACTGACGGACCGGGCTGTGGTGTATTCCGGTCGCGTTTGGGCAATGGGCGACCTCATCCCCTATCAGGAGACGATTGTTGCTCCCAATGATCTTGAACCGAAGCATCGGGACTTCAAGGTCGAGCGGCCTTTTCGTGCGGCGATGGCGGGCGAGCTGACGACGTACCCGTCGAACCCGTACGTGCCGTTCATCCGCAGCCGCAGGGACGGTGACAAGTCTACATCGAAACCTGCGGAGTATAAGTGTTGTGCACTTAGGCGTTAGTACAAAATAACTATGTAACTTCCTTGTATGTGGAACAATTTGTGCTGCTGTGAAGGAAACTTGTGTTATTTTGTTATTCGTTTTGCGATTTTGGATGTTGATTGAGCGAGTCCTCGAGCGCGTCCGCCCTTTTTATGGGGTTTACCTAGTTGTTATATGTTTGTGAATTTTTAATGAGTTAAGGTCGACTCGCCATAGCTCGGAGAGCCAGTCGCATGGCGATTCCCATGGGTGCTCTGTACTTGACCGTTTTCCCGGGCGCGAACGAGGTCGGGTTGCCGAGTCCCCGAGCGTGGTACTTGGTGGTTCTAGTTGCAGGCCCAGGGTAGGTGAGGACTGAGCGCGTTATAGTAAGCGCGTCACTCCTACCTGATCCGAAGGATCAGTCGCATGGCGAGTCTTGGGCACGCTCTCATACTTGGCGTTTTTCCCTAGTCGCTCGTATGTGGCTGGGTGTCAGTCCCCGAGTGTGGTACTTGGCTGTTCGAGTCGCTGCGTCAAGGATGCGGGGGACTCGGTCGCTGTGAGGAGCGACTGCAGTTGTCTTGGCTTGGGGAGCCAGTCGAGCTAGGCGACTCCAATGGGGCTCCGGGTTAGCGTTTTTCGTGGACGTTACGAGGCCTGGGGTTTCCCAGTGCCCTTGTACCGCACTACTTGGCCGTGCCGGTCGCTTTACCAGAGGTTGACTTCTGCGAATAGCATAATGCTGTTATTACGAGTGCGAGTGGCACAAGACACGGAGAGTAAACACAATTTTCGGTAACCAATCTGTTTTATTTCATAGCGGGTGGGGAGTACATGTATGGAGTTCTAGGAGTAGAACTTCCGTAGGAGGTTTACATTCCATGGCCGCTTGACGTCGAGTTTTCCGTCTCCTTGGACGTCGGTGAGGTAGTAGGCGTCGTTGCCTAGTACTCGCCCAATGGCGAATGGTCCCTCCGAAGGGGGGGGGAGAGCTTGTGCATGCCTTTCTTGTCCTGGATTAGGCGCAGTACCAGGTCGCCTTCCTGGAAAGTGCGAGTCCTTATTCGCCGGCTATGGTAGCGGCGGAGCCCTTGCTGGTAGATGGCGGTGCGGGAGCGAGCTAGGTCGCGTGCCTCGTCAAGCTGGTCGACCCCGTCTTGGCGTGCGAGTTCGTTTGTGGCCTCCGTATAGTTGACCACCCTTGGTGAGTCGTGCTCGAGGTCGGTTGGCATGACTGCTTCGGTGCCGTAAACCATGAAGAAGGGGGTGAATCCTGTCGACCTGTTGACGGAGGTGCGGATGCCCCAGATGACGGAGGGTACCTCCTCGACCCAGCACCCGGCGGTGCGCTCGAGTGGGACTTGTAGGCGTGGCTTCAGGCCATGGGGGATGCTCTGATTGGCGCGTTCCGCCTGGCCATTGGACTCTGGGTGACTGACTGAGGCGAGGTCGAGTCGAATGTGGTGTTCCTCGCAGAACTCAGCCATGGCTCCTTTGGCGAAGTTGGTGCCGTTGTCCGTGATGATGCTGTTGGGGAAGCCGTAGCGATAAATGAGCTCGCGTAGAAACTTGGTGGCAGTCTTCCTGTCACACTTGCGGACTGGCTTGGCCTCCACCCATTTTGTGAATTTGTCGACTACGACTAGGAGGTGGGTGAAGCCGGAGGGGGCCTTCTTGAAGGGGCCTACGATGTCCATGCCCCATACGGCGAACGGCCAGGTGATGGGGATTGTCTTGAGCGCCGAGCTCGGCACGTGGGTCTGGTTGGCATATTTCTGGCATCCGACGCACCGCTGGACAATGTCGATAGCGTCTGCGTGTGCGGTAAGCCAGTAGAAGCCGTGCCGCATAGACTTTGCGACCAGAGAGCGGGCGCCGGCGTGGTGGCCGCAGTCGCCTGAGTGAATGTCTTGGAGGATTTTGCGTCCTTCAGCGGGTTGAACACATCGTTGGAACACGCCAGTCACGCTGCGCTTGTGGAGCTCGCCGTTGATGATGACGAAAGATTTGCAGCGGCGTGCTATCATCCGGGCGTCCGTTTCATCCGCAAGTAGGGTGCCTCCCTCCAGGTAGGCGACGTATGGCGTGGTCCAGTCGTTTGGCTCGGCGATTAGTGCGACCAGGGCTGCTTCTGGTTGCAGCGGGATTCCGATGTCGATCTCCCTTGGGGAGAGACGGAAGGCTTGGTGATGGTGTCGAGGAAGACGCCGGCGGGTGGTGCAAGTCGAGCCGAGCCGATGAGAGAGAGTGCGTCGGCCTCCTCGTTCTTCCGCCTATCAATCCACTCGACGGAGTAGCCTGCGAAGTGTCCACCCAGCTGGTCGACTGCTTGGTGGTATGCCGCCATGGTGGGGGAGACGGCGTCGCAGGTGTCGGCGACTTGCCCGGCGATGAGGTCGGAGTCTCCGTAGCAGCACAGGCGATTGACGTTCATCTCCTTGGCTGCCCGCATGCCGTGGAGTAGCGCCTCGTACTCGGCCATGTTGTTGGTGCAGGGGGTGAAGTCGAGGTAGAGGACGTAGCGGATCTTGTCGCCCTTCGGAGACGTTAACACAATCCCCGCCCCTGCGCCGTCCGCGTTCTTGGAGCCGTCGAAGTGTAGGTTCCAGTAGTGGAGATATGGCAGCTTCTCTGGCTGCTGGGCCTCCTCCCAATCGGCGAGGAAGTCTGCGAGAGCCTGCGATTTGATCGCCTTGCGCGGCTCGTACTTAATGTTGTGGACGCCAATCTCGACGGCCCACTTGGCGACTCGCCCGGTTGCCTCGCGGTTGCGGATGATGTCCTGCAACGGTGCTGAGGAGACGACCGTTATTGGGTGCTCCTGGAAGTAGTGCGGCAGTCACCGCTGTGCTCTGAAGACCGCGTATACCAATTTCTGGTATTGCGGGTAGCGCTGGCGCGACTCGGTGAGGACTTCGATGATGTAATACACTGGTCGCTGCACCGGGTGCTCCTTTCCTTCCTCTGGCCATTCGACGACCATGACGACGCTGACGACGCGTTTGGAAGCCGCGACATAGACCAGCATGGGTTCCTTGTCGACGGGGGCGGCGAGTAGCGGTGCTGCGAGTAGCACCTCCTTGAGGGCGTGGAGCGCGTCGTCTGCCTCCTTGTCCCACTGGAAGGTTAGGTTCTTGCGCATTAGGCGGTAAAGGGGCATCGCCTTTTTGCCTAAGCGGGGAATGAAGCGACTGAGAGCCGTGACTCGCCCGGCCAGCTTCTGGACGTCACGCAGGCACTCGGCTCTGCCGAGTCGAGCGATCGTGTTGATCTTGCGGGGTTCGCCTCGATCCCACGCTTGGAGACGACGTATCCTAGTAGCTGTCCGGTTGGCACATCGAAGGTGCACTTTCCTGGGTTTAGTTTTATCTTGTACTTCCGCAGGTTGGCGAATGTTTTCGCCAGGTCGGCGAGTAGATCGCCCTGGCGAGCAGATTTCACCACCACGACGTCGATGTAGACGTGGATATTGCAGCCAATTTGGCTCGCAAGGCACTCCTGCATGCATCTCTGGTAGGTCGCCCCGATGTTTTTGAGGCCGAAGGTCATGGCAGTGTAGCAGAAGGCTCCGAATGGCGTGATGAACGCCGTCTTCTCTTCATCCTCGATAGCCATTTTGATCTGGTTGTACCCAGAGTAGGCGTCGAGGAAGCATAGTGCCCCCGAGCCCGCGGTGGAATCGATGATCTGATCGATCCGCGGGAGGACGAATTGCTCCTTCGAGCAGGCGCTGTTTAAGTTTGTGTAGTCGATACACATTCTCCAGGTCCCGTTTTTCTTCTCGACCAGGACTGGGTTTGCCAGCCACTTGGAGTACTTGATTGGCCGGATGAAGCCTGCAGCGAGTAGACGCTGTACCTCCTCGGCGATGGCTCGGCGGCACTCTTCATTGAAGGGCCGCAACGACTGCTTGACGGGTCGCACTTTGGGGTTAGCGTTGAGTTGTGCTCAGTGAGTTCCCTCGGGACACCAGGCATGTCGGATGGTTTCCATGCAAAGATGTCCCTGTTCTCACGGAGGAACTCGATGAGCGCGCCTTCCTATGCTGGGCTCATGCCCGTCCTGATCGTCACCGTCTGGCTGGAGTCGCCTGGGACCAGCTCAACGGTGCGGGTGTGCGTCGTTGCCTCGAAGGCGGTGGAGCTGCCGCCCTCCGAATTGGGCTTCTTGAGTATAGTGGGGTCGTCGCTGTTGACCCCGCTTGCGTACTTGGCGAGCTCCTCGGCGTGGTTTGCCTCCACCGCGATGACGGCGTCAGCGAGTTCGGCTCCTTTGGCCTCACACTCTGCGGCCATGTCGGGGTCGCCATGGATGGTGATGATGCCGCATGGCCCTGGTAGCTTCATTGCGTTGTACGCGTAGTGGGGTGCTGCCATGAACTTGGCGAACGCCTGGCGCCCCAGGACGCAGTGGTAGGGGCTGTCGAAGGGCACCAGCTCGAAGACTATCCGCTCGGTGCGGAAGTTCACTGGAGTGCCGAAGGTGACTGGCAGCGTCACCTTGCCGATCGGGTACGCCTTCCGACCAGGGAAGATGCCGTGGAAGGTGGTGTAGGTCGTCTCGATCATCGACTGCGGGAGTCGCAGTCGCCTGAAGGTGTCCAGGTACAGGATGTTGATGGAGCTGCCGCCGTCCATCAATGTTTTGGGGAGCCAGTAGTCTCCCACCTTGGGCTTGACCACTAGGGCGACTCGGCCCGGATACTCGATCCGTGGCGAGTGGTCCTCGCAGCTCCAGATGATTGGTTGCTTAGACCAGTTGAGGAACTGGGGGATGTCTATTTGGGCCACCGTGTTGACGGTGATGGCGTGGGCGATGACCTACTTCTCGCGCTTCGTGTTGAAGCCTATGAAGGTGTGGAGCGAGCCGACGACGCTGCCGAATTTTCCGCCGTTTGGCGGGTTATTGTCAGGGTCTTCCCACGCGCGCCGTGCCTTCTCGATCTCCTTGAGAGAGTGGCAGTCGGAGGTCATGTGCGTGGTGGGCTTTCCTTCCCTGCTGTGAAACACACAAGGTTGGTTAAGAAGGGCCACGAGATCGAACCTTGGCTTCACCTTGTAGTTGCCACCGTCGCGGCGGAAGCTCTTGGGCTCACGCTGCGCGTATCCAGCGTTGGTGACGAAGTCGACTCGCCCGTCACTGCGGCGCTTGCCGGTGAGGCGAGTGTTGCTGTAGCGTAACTCGGGTCGCCTCCTGATGTCTTGGCCGCTCGTGCGGCGATGTCCTCCCGACTCGTCGTCGGTTTCTTGGTTTGGGTCCTCCTCCGCGTACTTCTTTGCGATCTCCAGGAGGTCCGGTATGTTGTCGAGTATGCGGTACACTCGTTTGAGCTTGGCGACCAGGGGCTCGTAGCCGCACGAGGTCTTGAATCAGTGGATCGCGGTGTCCGGGTGGATCCCGGCCGCGTTATACCACAGATCTTGCCACCGCTGGACCCAGCTGCGGGTCGACTCGCGAGGTCCCTGGACGCACCTTTCCATGTCCTCGATGGTGGTGGCGTGGGTGTATGAACCCTTGAAGTGCCCGACGAAGGCGTCGCGCATCTCCTCCCAGGAGTCGATGCTATTCGCGGGGAGGGTGTTAATCCACTGCCTGCACGCCCCCTCCATCATCAGGGGGAGGTAGTGGGAGGCGAGTAGATCGGTGTGGCCGGCGATCCCCATCGCTATGAGGTAGGTATCCAGCCACACGGAGGGATCGTACGAGGGGTCATACTTTTCTATTTCCTTCGGCGCTTTGAAGTTCGCCGGGTATCTTTCACCTCGGATCATCGGTCCAAAGCACTCGGCTTAGCGATCCCTTGGTTCGCCGCCGCGGCGGTTGGTGAGGGTGTGCCGCAGGTCGTCAGGCTGGCGTGCGCGCCAGTTCTGGTTGTTGATGATGTGGGTGCGGGCGTCGACGGGTTGTCCGTTGGCGGCGATGAAGTTGTTCGTCGGCCGAGGGTCGTTGGTGGAGAGTGCCACGTTTGCGGGTCAGTGTTGGAGCTGCAGGGGTTCGGGTGGAGGGCAGTTGAGGGTATTCGCCGCCATGGGGCGGCTGCTCGAAGCTGCTCTGCTACCTGATGAACGTGAGTACATCCGACCCTGTGAGTCGACGCCTGCGTTTTTTTGCTCGACCGCTTTGGCGAGCAGAGCTCTGGCGTACTAGATCTGCAGGGCGCCTTCCCCGGTGGCTTCAATGTTGTCGACTACTGCTCAGCCCGCGACGAGGTTGTCCATTGGGGTGGAGAACAGCGGGAGGCCGTTTGCGTCTCGCTCTCGTGAGGAGATCACAATCCTTGGCTGGTCCCTGGGGGGTGCGCGGTTGGGTGGTGGTGTGGCACCGTTGGCCGTTGCCCCTGGTGGGGGCCGGGTGCTTCCTCCTAGCGGTGCGTTCTCGCAGATCGCGCGCTCGACCACGCGGGCCGGGTCGTTTTCGTCATCGAAATTCAGAGCGCGCCCCTGAACGGTAGGATTCATGTGCGACCTGATTCGGAGTTGGTGGTAGCGCGACAGGACTCCTGCGCTGTCACCTGCTCGAGGCGAAATTTTTCGCGCTTGGCTTTTTCCTTGCGGACTGCCTCTGCCAGCTTCAGGCGGAGTTCCTCGACTTCCGTTGCCGTCGCGTTCGGTGGGATCGTTGTGAAGACGGATGTGTGGTGATTACAGAAATCTGAACAACGTGACGATCAAGAATAAGTATCCTTTACCAAGAATTCAAGATTTGTTTGATCAAGTGAAAGGAGCTGGAGTATTTTCAAGATCGATTTAAGATCTAGATACCATCAAATAAAAATCAAGCCGGAAGATGTTCCAAAACAACATTTGTCTCAAGATATGGACACCATGAGTATCTGGTAGTACCATTTGGTTTGACCAATGCACCGGCAATATTCATGAATCTGATGAACAAGATCTTCATGCCATATTTGGATAAGTTTGTCATCATCTTTATTGATGATATTCTGATATATTCCAAGGATAAGGAAGAGCATGCTGACCATTTGAGAATAGCATTGCAGACTTTAAGAGAATATAAGCTTTATGCTAAGTTCAGTAAGTGTGAGTTCTGGCTAGATGAGGTAGAATTCCTCGGTCATGTGATAAGTAAGGATGGGATTGCTGTGAATCCATCTAAAGTTTAGTCGGTACTAGAGTGGACAGCACCGACCAATGTGAAGCAAATTTGAGGTTTCTTAGGAATGGATGGTTATTATCGGAGATTCATTGAAGGTTTCTCCAAAATAGCCGGAACAATGACCAAATTATTAAGGAAGAATACACCATTCAAGTGGGATGAGAAGTGTGAAGCAAGTTTCCAAGAGTTGAAGACTAGATTGACCACAACTCCAATCTTAGCAGTTCCTAAAACCGGGAAGGATTTCACTGTATATTGTGATGCATCTAAAGAAGGTTTGGGTTGTGTGTTAATGCAAGATCGAAAAGTGATTGCTTATGGTTCAAGACAATTGAAACCACGTGAAGTCAACTATCCAACTCATGATTTAGAGTTAGCAGCAGTAGTCTTTGTGCTGAAAGGATGGAGGCATTTTCTTTATGGAGCCAGATATGAGTTATACACTGACCATAAAACTGTCAAGTACTTCTTCGCTCAAAAGGAATTGAATATGAGACAGAAGCGTTGGCTGGAATTAATCAAGGATTATGATTTAACAATCAATTACACTCTAGGGAAAGAAAATGGTGTAGCAGATGCTTTAAGCAGAAAGAGTGCAGATGTACAGCCAAGCAATAGAGAGTTACCAAAAGAGTTACAAATGGACTTGGAAAGGTTGGAACTCCAATTCATCAAAACAGAGGTTCTTGGAGGATTAGCAACTATGCAGGTAGTTACAAAGCGGGACAGTGATCTTAAGCAAGAAATTTTTAGACATCAAGAAAAAGATCCTTTTATTGCTGAGGAAATTCGGAGGATATCTCAAGGGCAAAAATCAGTTTTTCGCCTTGGAGATTATGGATCTTTAGGTTCCAAGATCTTCTATGTGTTCCAGATGTCACTGAAATCAGAAATATCATATTCAAAGAAGCACATAATACACCCTATTCTATACATCCAGGGAGTACCAAGATGTATATAGATTTGAAGGAACTATTCTGGTGGAATAACATGAAAAGAGATATTGCTAAATATGTATCTGAATGCCATACCTGTCAAAGGGTGAAAGCTGAACATCAAAATCCAGCAGGACCATTACAACCCTTAGAAATTCCTGAATGGAAATGGGAGGAAATAGGCATGGACTTTATCACAGGATTACCTATGACACCAAAAAGGAAGGATATGATATGGGTAACTGTGGACAGACTCACTAAGAGTGCACATTTTATTCCAGTGAATCAAAAGGATAATACCGAGAAGTTAGTTGAAGTATATGTTAAAGAGATAGTAAGTAAACATGGAGTACCCAAAAAGATCGTAACTGATAGGGGATCAGTGTTTACTTCAGCATTTTGGAAGCAATTGCATGAAGCACTTGGTTCAAAGTTAGATTTCAGCACGGCATATCATCCTGAAACAGGAGGTCAAACTGAAAGAACAAATCAAATACTAGAAGACATGTTGAGGGCTTGTGCACTAGATTTTGGAGGAACATGGGAAGCTCACCTACCTTTGGCAGAATTTTCCTATAACAATAGCTATCAGAGTAGTCTGAAGGCAGCTCCATATGAGATTCTGTATGGAAGGAAGTGTAGATCACCAATATGTTGGTATGAACCTGGAAGCAGCAAAGAATTTGCGCCAGATTATATCAAGGAGAGACAAGACATCATTGATAAGATCAGGGATAGACTGAAAATAGCCCAGAGCAGGCAGAAGAGTTATGCGTATCAAAGCCGAAGATCATGGCATCCAGAAGTGGGAGATATGGTCTATTTGAAAGTAAGTCCAATGAAAGGAGTAAAAAGATTCGGAGTTAAAGGGAAATTGAGTCCAAGATATATCGGACCATTCAAGATACTGAGTCAAAACAGAACTATAACCTATGCTTTAGAGTTACCATCAAGATTGGCTCAAGTGCATAATGTTTTCCATGTGTCACAACTTTGCAAATGTTTGAAAGTTCCAGATGAGGCAATAACACATCAAGAGATAGAATTACAAGCAAACCTGACTTATATTGAAAATCCCTGCAAGATTCTGGAAGAAAACTGGAAAAGATTGAGGAACCGAGAAATCAAATATTGCAAGGTACAATGGGAACATCACCCTGAGAGAGAAGCCACATGGGAGAAGGAAGAGGATTTAAGGAAAGCTTATCCAGAACTATTCAGGTACATCTCCACAAACTTCGGGACGAAGTTTAATTTAAGAGGGGAAGTCTGTAGCATCCTAGTATTTAGGACCTAACGAAGGGTAGATTTAGGAATATGAATTTTTGCATGCATTCATTTGTGAAAATGTGGGTAAAATTTTCGCCAAATAAAAACCTTAAGTGATCAAAGTTTCTTTCTTACTTTGAGATTAGGTTTAGTCCTGAAGGAGGATTGCTATAAACTTTGATATGATCTTAAAAGAATTATGTGTGATTGGAAATGAGTTTGGATTTTAAAACTTAAGTGTTTTATAATTTAAATGATTTTGATATAAGATTTGAATCTTAAATTAATTAAGAGA
This sequence comes from Avena sativa, assembly GCA_916181665.1. Lineage (NCBI taxonomy): Eukaryota > Viridiplantae > Streptophyta > Magnoliopsida > Poales > Poaceae > Avena > Avena sativa. Next base: position 499,368,202 of record OV702299.1, on the reverse strand, counting down.
AAAGTATTATAACTTAAATCTTATCTAAAAATAATATTGTATATGAAATTTATTTTATATACATAAAAAAGTTATAAAGAATGAACTTACTGAAGTATTAAAAACTTCACAATTTACAAAAACAATAAAGAATAAGAATATTCTTTATTAATAAATATATAATCTTTATTACAAATGAATAAAATAAACATTACAAGAATTATAAAAGAAAAATTACAAAAGAAAAAGAAAATTACATTTGTATATTTACTAACTATCCTATATCTAAAACTACACTAAATCTTCATCCTTATCTTTGTACCTGCAAAACAAAGATTAAATAGAAAACAAAATAAGATTAGTGTTAGTATATTTCTCTCAGAATGTCAGTGAGGTGCACTTGACAATCTCATCATTGAGAAATGATCAAAAAGGGGCAAGTTTCACCAATATGAAAGATTTCATCCTTCATAAATTCAAAGCCAGAATTCAAATGACAGCCAAAAGGGACTAATTCACCAGCCAGGTAAAACTAGTTTGGTAATAGTAAGTTCAAACTATCTGAACCTATCCACAAGTGCATAGCAGACACACAAGCTGCACACACACAAGCATGAAAGGGGTGTGCTGTCGACATCACAAGCACAACCAATATCACAAAACCACAGCATAGCCGTGGGGGAAAGCACTAGTGCACCACTCCACTACACAACACACCAGCACAGCCAGGGTGAACAACAGCCAAACCAAGAACAACAGCTAAACCAACCACTCAGATCAACCCAGACATCACCAGGATGGTAACATAAGGAGGGGGATGGATCTGGTGGACAGCAAGGTCAAGCCCAGGAGCTAGGAGGAGCAGGCAAGCTCAGGAGCAAGCTCAGGAGCACAACAACAGTAGATCAAGATCCAGATCAAGATCAATATCATCATCAATCTACTACATCCACATCAGAATCTGTGGTGAGCCTCATAAAACCATCACATGATTTCATCATAAAAGCATGTGTTGCTTTATGAAATAATCTCTCAATAATCAACCAAGAGGGGTGAATCTATCCTAGAGATTTCAAGTATAAGGATAAGAAATCAAGCTCAACCACAAACACTAAACCCTCAGACCAACATCACTGGGTTTAGTGTTATTTTTACAACTTAGATCATTTTCATATGATCTTATCAGATCAGGGCACATATCTCAGAGAGAGTAGCACCTCTAATCTTTCAAGTTTCAAACAAACTATTGCCCAACTAACTAGGAATTACATCCTAGAGCCTCAGACCAACATCATAGGAAGGAAAGTTAATAAAAGCTTCCATATCATCTTATAAGTTTTAATCACAAGCATTATCAAGCTAAGCCCAGAAATAAAAACCCAATCATTTGTGTGCCAGAATACAATGGTATCACAAGGACAAGTTCTTAATGAGCTAAAACCAATCTGTACTTAGTTTCCACATATAAAAAGGGACAAATCAATAAATATCATTTTACTGAAGCCAAATGCCAGGAATCAACCTTAAATTCATCTATACATCCACAGAAATCATTACAAGTAATGATTTGATTTAGTGAGTATAATCCCACACAGGCCAATATTATAATTACAGCAAGCAACTACTGAGAGAAACTACTGTCAGTATAAGCATTCTGACAGTAGAGTAAACTCTCAGATCAACAACATAATCGAATCAAGGATTTCATTGAACACTAGCATGGATCATGGTGGATTACCACTAGAATAAATCTGACAGGTAACTAGCATCATCAAATCCACTATCAATCATTAACCACAGCAGACAATCATTTCCCAGATCAGATATGAACAATACTAGATCTAAGGCATCATAGATATGATCAACAGGGGGTTATGAACCCTAATCAGAGAAAGAACCCTAATCCAGAGATGAACCCAATCAGCACATAGCCACTCGCCATGAGAAGCCACTAGATACACACAGGGAGAATCATGGCAGTAGCATAGACAAACACCACCGCGACAACTTACCCGGGGTCCTCGCTGACGAATCGAAGAGGAAGCAGGGTGGCCAACGAACCGCGGCGGCACATGGAGCACCTAGAGGGGCGCTGCAACCTGCACCTGCCACGGTGGCGGCCGCAGCAGCGCACAAGACCAGTACGCCACCGCAGGCAGGATCGCGACGGCGACAGCACCTTTTCCGAACCCTCGGGTTCGGGAATAGGATGGACCTGACCACGGGGAAGCCCCGGAGTAAAATCCAAGTGGATGGAACGAAAGAGCATCATCGACAACCCCAACTCACACCATGGCAGCGGCCAAAACGATCAACGACGACAGGAATCGATGGTGGCGGCATCACCGGCCACGGGGTCGAATCAGAGAGGAGGGGATAAGGTCGAGGGAGAGAGGGAGGCAGAGTGGGCTGGGTGGGCCAAAACCCTTCAGGGTTATCTTTTGACCCTGCCCTATTGGGCCACCCTAGCCAATAAGCCCAAGGGGCCAGCCCAAGTTATTTAATAAATCTTTTGATCATTTAGAAAGGACCAAAATGCACCTAACCTCAATAAAATTATAGAAAATAAAATAAAAGTCCAAAAATTATAAATAAAATATTTTTGGATTCACAATAATCCACTCTATCCAAATAAAATAAGATATAAAATTTTGGACACTTTAATTTTTATAAGAATTTTGTAATTTATTTATTCCTTATGGAATTTTACAAAATTATTGAAAGGTGATAAGAATAAATAAAAATCACTTTCATTATTTATTAATAATATAGTATTTTTGAAAAATACTAAATAAATATTTAGTAATAAATTTAATGTATAATTAATAATTCCTAAAGAATTATTAAATCAATATAAGCCGAATAAAAAGGGAAATAAAATAAAATAATATATGTAATAAATATTAAAAAAATATTTATAAATGCTTTATTATAAGGCACCGTATATAAGGAAAATGCATATAGAATTAAATAATGCATTACATTACTTGCATAATCATTTTGCTTCTTTAAATATTGTCCTTACCGGGCAATAATGATGTTTTTGTAGAACTAGAAGCTCAAGGTCCAATGCAAGCATCAGACTTCACTACCTTGCCATCACAAGGCAAGTTCATCACTTGCTCATGTCCTTTGAAGAGTCTTTATCAAAGTATTTGCAAATTGTGTGTTATCATATATGCTATAAAAGAAAGAAAATATTATTTTCCTAAATAAAGAAATCATAGATATCATCCTAAGTGGTGATATAATGAAGCAATAGAACTTAGGGTTCTATTTGCAACAATGATGAACAAGTAGGGACTTAACAACCCCTGACATTAGTGATTCTAGCGTCGTATATTACGCGTTAGCCATGAGATTTGGAATGGGACAGAGAAGTCAGTTGTATCTTCTTCCTCTTGCATGAAGCCGGATGGGCAGGTCATGGCTGTTATCCTTGTAGCGTGCATATTAATTGGTAATTCATAGAGGATATGCAGCATATGGGTGGGAACCCTCATCGTCCCACGATAGTTCTGGCATCTAACGGTTTGTAAAAACCATTGCCGTAATTCATTATGTGGGCATGGTGTACACCAAGGAGGCATGCGGGGTCGCGAAGGGGGCAGTATTTGGCTTGGACCAACTACTGGGCCCCACATCATGGAATTGTGGACGAGAAAGTACGCCCGGTTGTGAAACAAGGAGTTGATCTCTCATGGGTAAAGTAACGCACCTCTGCAGAGTGTAAGAACTGTAACTTGTTACTCCCTGTTCCGGGAAGGAGCTACGAACACGGCAGGAAAGGAACTCCATGAAAGTTCTGGTCAACCTGTGAAGGCTGATTGTCATAGTTTTTTTTTGGAATAAAATCAATCTTTGAAGAAAGATTTACAAAAACTGCATAGTGCCAAGGATTTATAATCCGAGGTGGTAGTTAGAGCATCAAACCTCCCACCTTGCATATAATGAACTTGTTAGGTAACGCTGTTACTCATTCTTTCCTTTGATCCCTTGCTTAGACTCTGAGGATCCCGAAGACGTGTCAATGTATGCAGCTGAATGCCAGGAAGACGTGTTCTACAAGGAACCTGATCTATCCGGAGGAGTTGAAGGCGTGGGCTACGAGATCCGTTACGATGTTGATGGGAACGGGTCCACTTAAGTGTCTAGTAACTAACAAAGCCGAGCAGCATGAACTCTATAGAATAATCTGTTGAGCCCCACTCCTAGTCAGAGTTGCTACTTTTAAATTTCCGCTGAACATCTTATATTTTGGTTTGTAAGTTGGATCTTTTGGAAGTCTTGAACTTCTGGTATTGTAATAATAATAATGTGTGTACTTTTGTAATATGGACCCGCAATGTTTCTATTGTACCACTCTGAGGGATCTGATATTTATGGAACGGTGTTCTATGGATGTCATGTCGACGACTATAGTCTACTACACATGCCGTGGTATGCTGGGTCACCGCACCAAGGGCCCAGGCCAGGAGGGAGGGCCAATATTTTTTTATGCCTGGCAATCGTGAGGCCCCTACTGCCGAGGACATCGCTCGGCGATCGATCCTGAATTCTAGGCGTCGCCATCACGGACTTGGTCCGTCTTGCGAGTCGCGACTCGCCCGTCTCATCTGCTCTCGCTGTCTCGCGATTGCGACACTTGCCAGGAAGGTGCCTAGCCACTGGCCGCCTAGTCTAAGACGCAGACGCCCAGGCAGGACACCCAGCGCCCCAGGCCTCCAGCCTCCCGCCCAGGTCGTGTCTGCCCTTTTCATCTGCTCTCTCCAGGCTGCTCTGCTGACTGATGCAGCTGCTCCCCATCAACAAGACAACAACCTTGGACAGACCCTTACCTCTGTAAGTTTACACCTAAATCCCTTCTTAATCCATCGTATAATCCTTCTAAAATTCTAATTAATCTCTAGATTAGTGTTATATTGAGAAGGATATATTAGACAACATTAATTTTGATAGCGTCCTCAATGATTTTGTAAGGGGTTCGTAGCATGGAAAAACATTCTACCGCATGCATATAAACAAGCCAATATCTATCTACTATATTGAAGCAATGATTCGATTAGAGTACTCACCCTCGAAGATTCCAAAGCGGTTAACGAGAGCAGATTCTCGTGGGTGATGTAATCGTACACTTGCTGATCTCAAGATCACGTAGACGATCCTTCCGGCACTGCGTTCCGGCAGAGCTTCTGCAGTCGGTCACATGTTCGGTAGTCGGTGAAGACCTTCCTCTCCCTTGTTCCAGCAGGCAGCAGAGGTTGTAGTTCTTCCCTCGCGATTCCGGCAGCACGCCGGCGTGGTGTCGGAAGTAGAGGGAAGATCCCACAGGGCTTCACCTAAACCGGTGCGAGTTATGGTGGATCTAGGGTTTCTGAAGATCTAGGTTTAGAAGGCCAGAGAGGAGGAGGCGGTGTCGGTGGCGGCTAGGGCGACGATGACAGGCATGCGGCGGCGTGAGGTGGCGGCGGCGCGGCGGCGCAGGGCGGCGGCGTCGGCTTGGGCGACAGCGGCGGCGCACGGTGGGGAGGGCTAGGTTGTGTGCTTTGGGGCAGCCCTCCCCCTCTATTTATGAGAGGTAGGGCAGCTTGGGATAGGGGAGTTTGAATCCATACCCAAACACAAGTTGGATAGAAGGAAGGACTCTTTCCTTCGTCCACTAGGAAACTATTGTTCCAGTTTGACTTTTCAAACCTCCCTTTTGACTTTCAATTTAAAGCTTCATTTCTCTCTCGCAAATGCCCAACCAAAGTGACCTAGGACATGATCCAATCATTCCACTTAACCATGACATATTCATGGACCATTCCCCTTCCCGTCCGATCAACCTCCTAGACCCTCCTAGATCCTCTCCGATGAAAATATCGAAATCATTCCTGAACTCCGGAATCAGACTTTCCTTATATGAATCTTATTCTTCAAATCATTTCGGATCTCCTCGTGATATCCCGGATCCCATCAGAGACTTTGAGCAACATTAGGTTTCCCTACTTACATTCCATATCCACTGAACAACATCGAATCCTTAAGTGTGTCTCCCTATGGTTCGTGAATTATGCGAACATGAACGAGACACTTCTCCGATCAATAACCAATAAAGGAATCTGGAAATTCATATGGCTCCCACATATTTCTATGATTACTTTGCGATCGAATGAACCACTTACATACGATACCAATTTCCCTTTGTCTCGCAATAGTTTACTTATCCGAGGTTTGATCGTCGGTATCTCTACATACCTAGTTCAACCTCGTTACTGATAAGTACTCTTTTCTCGTTCCCATGATATGTGATCCCTTGTGAGCCAGTCACATGCTTGCAAGCTAATTGGATGACATTCCACCGAGAGGGCCCAAAGTATATCTATTCGTCATATGGATGGACAAATCCCACTCTTGATCCATGTGCCTCAACACATACTTTCCGAACACTCAATGCCACCTTTATAGCCACCCAGTTATGGTGTGGTGTTTGATGTCATCAAAGCATCCTTCCGGTGAAGGTGATATGCATGATCTCATGGTCGAAGGAATTAGGTTACTATGTATCAGAAAGCTTATAGCAAACAAACTATTGAAATGACTTGATCTTTATGTTATGCTTATCTATAGGAGTAAGTCCATCATACCATTTTCCTAATGATATGATCTTGTTGTTAATAACATCTCAATGTTCATGATCGAGAAACCATGATCATCTATTAACCAACAAGCTAGTATTATAAAGAGGCTTTACCAGGGACTCTAATTTAGTTTACAAATCACACAAGTATTAATGTTTCCGAATAATACTATTATAGCATGAATGTAAACATTTATCATAAACACAAAGATATAATAATAACCACTTTTATTATTGCCTCTAGGGCATATGTCCAACAGTCTCCCACTTGCACTAGAGTCAACTAATCTAGATTACATGGTAATATACCGAACACCCATGGCGGTTTGGTGTTGGTCATGTTTTGCCCTCGGGAGAGGTTTAGTCAACGGATCCTCCACATTCAGATATGTGTGTACTTTGCAAATCTTTATGTCACCATCTTGGACATGCTCTCGAATAGCATGAAAATGTAGCTTGATGTGCTTCAGCTTCTTGTGTGACCTTGGTTCTTGCGCATTGGCTATTGCGCCCATGTTATCACAATAGATAGACATTGGGTCCAGTGCACTTGGAACCACACCGAGCTCTGTAATGAACTCCTTCATCCATATCGCCTCTTGTGAAGCCTTCGAAGCAACTATGTATTCCGATTCAGTTGAAGATCTCTCCACAACGCTTTGCTTTGCACTCCTCCAGCTAACTGCTGCACCATTCAAAGTAAATACGTATCCAGATTGAGATTTAGAATCATCCGAATCGGTGTTCCAACTAGCATCCGTGTAACCATTAACAACGAGTTGTTCATCACCTCCATAAGAAAGAACCATATCCTTAGTTCTTCTCAAGTACTTAAGGATGTTTTTGACCGCTGTCCAATGATCCACTCCTAGATCACTTTGATATCTGCAAGTCAAACTAATCGCATATGCAATGTCGGGTCTAGTACATAGCATGGCATACATAACACTACTAGAAAAACCATCTTCGGTTCGATCAGAACAAGCCCAGCAGTCCCGGCCTGGCAAAACCCGCGACTAGTGGGAGCACTAGTCCCGGGCCGTGAGGCCTCTAACGGTTAGAAACGGCCGTAGTGACTAGTCCCGGGCCAGACCATGTTATTAGTCCCGGTCCGTAATACGGCCGGGGACTAATAACCTGGAGCAGGCCAGCTGGTCCTTTCGTGGACTATTAGTCCCGAGTCGTATCATGGCCCGGGACTAGTTGTCCACGACTATATATTCTGCCTCCTGTCCTGCTGCCCTAAAGCATATGGTGGCCATTTTTCTCAAAGAAGCAAGAGAGTTCATGCCATTTTTTTCTCAAGATTTGTCAAGATTTAGTTTGGAACACCTAAATCCAAAGCTTTAAAAGGTTAGAACTTCATTCTTTCATCTCTTATTGCTACTTTAGATCTATAATGCTCTAGAAGTATAGAGATATGGATCAAATGCATGCATGCTCTAGAAGTAGCTAGAAGGATTTTGATATATATGTGTAACAAATTTTGATTAGGCACATAGTTACTGAAAATTGAAATGTGTAATTTTAGAGTTTCAGAGCTTAGAATGGAATGAGGTTTCCACTGATAGAACAATAATAAAAAACTCCACATTTATCATGTTGATTGTTTTCTCCAATTCACAAATTGGTGCATGTAAATTTTTCAAAATTCAAAATTAATGCTCTAGAAGCTCTCAATATAACTTGTAATAATTTTATCATGTTGTGTAATGGTTTTTGATATAATTTTACGATAATGCAGATGGTCCGGGAATGGATGTACAGTACTGACCGACGCTCTGGCGAGTTCATTAATGGCGTGCATGAATTCATCCGTGTTGCTGATGCAAACAAGCGCAATGGTTTTGTATTCTGTCCATGTAATGGATGTAGGAATCAGAAGGATTACTCTGACTCAAAAACCCTTCACAGCCACCTGTTGAAGTCCGGCTTCATGCCCAGTTATAATTGTTGGACCAAGCACGGAGAGAGATAGGGGTTATAATGGAAGACAATGAAGAAGAGGAGGAGGATGACAACTATCATGGTTTCCCTGAGTACGAAGATACTTCCATTGGGGATGCTGAAGGGGAGGATGAAGAAGAGACACATGATGAACCCACTGATGATCTTGGTCAGACCATTGCCGATGCACGAAGAGATTGTGAAACTGAAAAGGATAGGGAGAAGTTCAATCACATGTTAGAGGATCACAAAACGTTGTTGTACCCAAATTGCGAAAATGGTCTGAAAAAGCTGGGCAGCACACTGGAATTGCTGCGATGGAAGGCTGAGTGTGCTATACCTGACTCCTCATTTGAAAAGTTGTTGAAAATGATGTAGAATATGCTTCCAAAAGATAACGTATTGCCCGCCAGTACGTACGAAGCAAAGAAGGTTGTCTGCCCTCTAGGTTTAGAGGTTCAGAAGATACATGCATGCCCTAATGACTACATCCTCTACCGCGGTGAGGAGTATGAGAATTTGGATGCATGCCCAGTATGCACTTCACTTCGGTATAGGATTAGACGAGATGACCCTGGTTATGTTGAGGGCGAGCCCCCCCCCCCCGGAAGAGGGTTCCTGCGAAGATGATGTGGTATGCTCCTATAATACCACGATTGAAACGCTTATTCAGAAACAAAGAGCACGCCAAGTTGTTGCGATGGCATAAAGAGGAACGTAAGTCAGACGGGATGTTGAGACACCCCGCTGATGGGTCACAATGGAAAAAAATCGATAGAAAGTACCCGGACTTTGCAGATGACGCAAGGAGTTTAAGGTTTGGTCTAAGTACAGATGGCATGAATCCCTTTGGGGAGCAGAGATCCAGTCATAGCACCTGGCCCGTGACTCTATGCATCTATAACCTTCCTACTTGGTTGTACATGAAGCGGAAGTTCATTATGATGCCAGTGTTGATCCAAGGTCCGAAGCAACCCGACAACGACATTGATGTGTACCTAAGGCCATTAGTGGAAGAACTTTTACAGTTGTGGCACGAACCCTGGATACGCGTGTGGGATGAGCACAAGCAAGAAGAATTTAACCTTCGAGCATTGCTTTTCGTAACAATCAATGATTGGCCTGCTCTTAGTAACCTTTCAGGACAGTCAAACAAGGGATACAATGCATGCACACACTATTTAGATGAGACTGAAAGTATATATTTTGAACATTGTAAGAAGAATGTATACAATGATCATCGTCGATTTCTTTTGGCCAAGCATCCCTTAAGAAAGAAAGGCAAGCATTTTAACGGTCTGGCATGTCACCAGATGAAGCCTAAGGAGCGTACTGGTGCTGATATATTTGATATGGTCAAAGATTTGGATCAACTGGTAACCTTTGGAAAGGGTCCTAGAGGAAAATCTGTTCCGAAGGACGCTGAAGGACACGCACCCATGTGGAAGAAGAAATCTATATTTTGGGAGCTACCATATTAGAAATTCTTAGAGGTCCGCTCTGCAATCGATGTGATGCATGTGACGAAGAATCTTTGCGTGAACCTGCTAGGCTTCTTGGGCGTGTATGGGAAGACAAAAGATACACCAGAAGCACAAAAGGACCATCAACATATGAAAGACCCAGATGGCCTGCATCCAGAATGGTTTCAAGGTCATGCCAGCTATGCTCTTACCAAACAAGAGAAGGAAATATTTTTTGAATGACTAAGCAGTATTAAGGTCCCGTCTGGCTTCTCGTCGAATATAAAGGTAATAATAAATATGGCAGAAAAAAGTTCCAAAACCTAAAGTCTCATGACTGCCACATGATTATGACGCAAATGCTTCCGATTGCATTGAGGGGGCTTCTACCAGATAATCTTCGAGTACCCATTGTGAAGCTATGTGCATTTCTCAATGCAATCTCTCAGAAGATAATCAATCCTGAAGATCTACCACGGTTACAAAATGATGTGGTCCAATGTCTTGTCAGTTTTGAGTTGGTGTTCCTACCATCCTTCTTCAATATTATGACGCACCTGCTGGTTCACCTAGTCAAAGAGATTTCCATTCTCGGTCCTGTATTTCTACACAATATGTTTCCCTTTGAGAGGTTCATGGGAATCTTAAAGAAATATGTTCGTAACCGTGCTAGGCCAGAAGGAAGCATCTCCAAGGGCTATGGAACAGAGGAGGTCATTGAATTTTGTGTTGACTTCGTTCCTGACCTTAAGCCGATTGGTCTTCCTCAATCACGGTATGAGGGGAGACTGAGTGGAAAGGGTACTCTAGGAAGGAAATCAATAATATGTAGGGACGGGCATTCTTACACCGAAGCACATTACACCGTTCTACAGAATTCTATCTTGACAGCCCCATATATCGAGGAACACAAGAAAATCTTACGCTCCAACAAACCTGGAAAGCAGGACTCTTGGATTAGAGATGAACACATGAAGAGTTTTGGCGGTTGGTTGCAACATCTCATCAAAAACAACACTCTTGGAGATCAGCTATACTTGTTGTCTAGGTCACCATCTTCGACTATATCGACTTTCCAAGGGTACGAAATAAATGGGTATACATTTTACACGATAGCCCAAGATAAAAAGAGCACCAACCAAAACAGTGGTGTCCGCTTTGATGCAACAGACAACAATGGGTCCAAGACCACATATTATGGTTACATAGAGGAGATATGGGAACTTGACTATGGACCTACTTTTAAGGTCCCCTTGTTTCGGTGCAAATGGGTCAAGCTGACAGGAGGAGGGGTTGAGGTAGACAAGAAATACGGAATGACATCGTTGGATCTCAACAATCTTGGGTACTTAGACGAACCATTCCTCCTAGCCAATGATGTGGCTCAGGTTTTCTATGCGAAGGACATGTCTACCAAACCTAGAAAAAGAAAAATAAGAAAAAGAATACACCAGATGATGAGCCAAAGCGCCACATAGTTCTTTCAGGAAAAAGAAACATCGTGGGAGTGGAGGAAAAGACAGACATGTCAGAAGATTGTGATAAGTTTCATGAAATTCCGCCCTTCGCGGTGAAGGATGACCCAAGCATCATGTTAATGAATGAAGATGCTCCATGGATACGACGGGATCAGAAAGGAACACACACGAAGAAATGATATGTAATAATTGTAACATTTTATGAGTGAAGATGCTCCATGTGTCTATTTTTATAGTGTTGTCTGCAAACAATCTTGAGTGTGTTAGTCCCGTTTTGTGGCTGGACCGGGACTAAAGGAGGGCCTTTAGTCCCGATTCATACTTACCATTAAGATCTGATCTCCAAACACATGAGGTCACATATTAGGGAGTGTCTCTATGACCAGTTTCTCGGAGATGCCGGGGGACTGGGATCCGACGGCATCTCCCTGAAACTGGCCGTAGTGGTGTCCCTGCTCTCGAAAACCATCTTGCAGCTTGTAACTTCTCTAACTAGATCAATACGCCTGGGAGCTAACTAATTTCACATATTAGGGAGTGCCTCTATGACCAGTTTCTCGGAGATGCCGGAGGACTGGGCTCCGATGGCATCTCCCTGAAACTGGCCGTAGTGGTGTCCCTGCTCTCGAAAACCATCTTGGAGATGCCTCAAACTGGCTTGAGGATTGGACTCACAAGGATTCCTATTTATAGTACAAGTAGCTCGGCATAATGTAGACACTCACGACATAATGTCGACACTCACCCCTATTATTAGTGCTGACTCATGTTTTGTCCCGGTTGGTGTCTCCAACCGAGACTAAAGGTTCATCTTTAGTCCCGGTTGGTGACACCATACGGGACAAGGTACAAGCCGCACGACATAATGTCGACACTCACCCTTATTATTAGTGTTGCCTGGCCCAGTCTGCCGCAATCCCTTTAGTCGCGGTTGGTTTCTCCAACCGTGACTAAAGATGAACCCTCTCTTTATAGGCATTTCCCTCTATTTATTAGGTAACACTCAAGACATTTATTAATATTAAAACCGGGACAAACCGGGACTAGCTAACACTCAGGAGTAAAGCCGCCCCCTTTAGTCATAATCATGCCTAGTCCTATAGTACGCAGCTTCAGGGTCTTCTTCGTCATCGTCATCATCATCGTCATCGTCACCTGCCACTCCAGGGATCCTCAGCCCATCCATGGCATATACCAGGGGCCATTCCAGCCTCGGATTCACGGCGGGCGGGGGAGGGGTCTCCTGGAAGACGATGCCGCTATCGCCAGGCCGGTGTGGGGCCTTTTTGTGGCTCTGTGGCGGGTGGACTCGTGGGCACCGCAGGCGAGGATGGTCTCCCCCGACGATGTAGCGCATCACTCCGATGATAGTACGGTTCTCCCACCACAGACGAGGTCCGGCTTCGTTGTGGTTCACCGGGGGCGGGCCATCACCCTCGTACCTGGCGAGCTCCCTTTCCCGCCTATTAGCGAAGAAGGCATTCCAGGTGTCATAGTTGTCGGGATCCCACTGGGGATCCATCCGGTGCTCCGGCGTGAGCTCGTGGTAGAAGTGGTTTGTGATGGCCGCCTGGCGTGCGAGACCTTGAGGTACAGGAGGGACAAGAACCCCTCCAACGCTCAGCATCCAGCCGGCAGGCGGCCGATAGCCCGGCGGACAAGGGTAGTTGGAGGCGCACAGCGCCTCGGTCTCCTCGAGGGTCAGAATGGCTCAGTAGGCGTTGTCCATTGTTCTAAGAGAGGAAGGTGTGGATGTGTGGATAGCCATGGCGCGATCGCCCTAAATATAGAGGGAAAGGGCGGGAAAACTTGGCGTGAAGCTTTGGGAAATGGCGGGAAATATCTTTAGTCCCGGTTAGTGACTACATCCGGGACTAAAAGCTCTTGTAGAAAGGAAAGGGCGGGAAAACTTGGCGGGAAATGGCGGGAAATATCTTTAGTCCCGGTTTGTGACTACAATCGGGACTAAATGGATATTATATTAAGATTCTTTATATTTTTCTGATAATAATAGACATATTATTTGTTTTATTTGGATTATTACAATAAAAGATATGATTTTCCAAAGTTTTTATATTTGATTTGAATTAAAAAAAGAAAATTTACAAATGAAATAATTTATAAATGATGCAAACAGATAAATGGATATTATATTAAGATTCTTTATATTTTTATGATAATAATAGACATATTATTTGTTTTATTTGGATTATTACAATAAAAGATATGATTTTCCAAAGTTTTTATATTTGATTTGAATTAAAAAAGAAAATTTACAAATGAAATAATTTATAAATGATGAAAACAGATAATGGATATTATATTAAGATTCTTTATATTTTTTTGATAATAATAGACATATTATTTGTTTTATTTGGATTATTACAATAAAAGATTTGGTTTTCCAAAGTTTTTATATTTGATTTGAATTAAAAAAGAAAATTTACAAATGAAATAATTTATAAATGATGCAAACTGATAAATGGATATTATATTAAGATTCTTTATATTTTTCTGATAATAATAGACATATTATTTGTTTTATTTGGATTATTACAATAAAAGATATGATTTTCCAAAGTTTTTATATTAGTTTTGAATTAAAAAAAGAAAATTTACAAATGAAATAATTTATAAATGATGGAAACAGATAAATGGATATTATATTAAGATTCTTTATATTTTTTTGATAATAATAGACATATTATTTGTTTTATTTGGATTATTACAATAAAAGATATGATTTTCCAAAGTTTTTATATTAGTTTTGAATTAAAAAATGAAAATTTACAAAAAAACAATTAGTCACGGGTCGTGGCTGGACCCGGGACTAAAGGGTGCCTGCGTGCGCGAAAACGAAGCGGCCGAAAAAGACACAATAGTCCTGGGTCGTGGCTTAACCCGTGACTAAAGGGGGAGTCTTTAGTCGCGGGTTAAGCCACGACCCGGGACTAGAGACTCTTTAGTCCCGTCCCGTGGCTTAGCCCAGGACTAAAGGTCTGTCCCTTTATATTCTGGCGCCAGGGGAGGTGCTGCCCCAAAACTTCGCATTTCTCGACGAAGACGAAGCACACACAGACGAAGACGAAGAAGGGGAGGTGCTGTCCGATTCCCCCGCCGCTCCGTCGTGCGTATGTGCTCTGTCGTGCCGCCGCCGCTCCGCAGGTGAGATGGTTCTCCAGGGCATCTCAGTGTCGCTCGGGGTGGCCAGGAACGTCGACAATGATGGCGCCTGCGACGGTTAGGGTTCGGCCAGGGAAAGGAAACGAGAGAGGGAGCGAGCCTGGGGGGAATGAGAGGATAGGGGAGAGGGAGAGGCATGCTCGGCTGGTCGTCCTTATCCTCTCTAGGGCGGCGGCAGCACGGATCATGGCGCACCGGCGACGGACAACCGGCGAGGGCGTCGCCACCGAGCAGCTTGGCCAGAGGAGGAATACGATAGGGGGAAGGTGCGAAGAGGTATTGGGCCGAGGCTGGGCCGTGTTGGGATGCTGGCTGCGCATGCGAGAGACAGGAAAGGAAGAGGGGAGAGATGGGCCGGCCTGGTTGGGGTCTGGCTACTGTTTTTCTTTTCCAAAAAATTTTCTTTTTCTATTTTTCCTTTTCTCTTTGTATTTTTCAAATACAAATCTGTTTTATATTATTTTTTTAATTATTGTTTTAATTATAATTAGCTAGGATTAGGATTATATTGTTAGCTAGGGTTATTTTAATTATAATTAGCTAGGATTATTTTTTTAATTATTGTTTTAATTATAATTAGCTAGGGTTATTTTTTTGTTTTAGTTATTAGCTAGGATTATATTGTTTTACCACAATTAATATAGGATTATTGTTTTACCACAAATAATATTAGGTTTTACCACAATTAATATTAGGAAATGTTAGGAAATGTTATAGTTTTTTTCTATAGTTTTTTTTTAGTTTTTTATATTAGGGTTTTTTGATTTAGTATTAGGATTATTGTTTCAATTAAAATATTAGAATTAGGATTAGGATTATTATTTTAGTGATTTTTTTGTTTTATTTATTAAGATTAGAATTAGGATTAGGATTAGGGTTATTTTTTTGTTTTAGTTATTATGATTATTGTTTTAGCACAAATAATATTAGGATTATTATAATTAGGATTATATTGTTTTAGTTATTAGGATTATTGTTTTTTCTAACCTGTTTAACTCTCTTTTTGTTATAGATAATTAAGTCATGGATCCATCCAAAGATCCTGGTCGCATCGGTGAAGGTTTTCTTCAGGGCATGATAAGAGGTGAAATTCCTCTTAATATTACTACCGGCGCCGAAGATATTTTGCTCGAGGAAGAGATATCCTCATATCTGAATCCATCCGGTGATGGACTAGAGGAAAACCTAATGTACCAAGGAGAAGACCAGATGGACGAAGGGCAAACAAATAACAACAATAATAATGGCCCCTCGACAGGATCCGGCGAGGTACATATATATATATATATAAAGTCTCATGTTACCTCTATTCATTAACTGATCTAGATATATATTAATCACTCTCTCTTCTTCTTTTAGCCCACCGGATCGAAGCAATCGACAGCTCGAACGAAACAAGGGCCGAATAAAAAGTTGGATGGTAATCAGAGGTTCACCATCGAAGAAATAGATGATGATGGTGAACCGATTGCTCTAGAGAAGCACCGGAGGATGTTTATAAATCAATGCGGGGTGCTTGTTAGGGACAACCTGCCGATCACCATCCAAGAATGGAATAAGTCAAATAAACCCGGTGAAGAATCCAACAGCTATGTCACCGATGATGCCAAAGATGACCTTTGGCAGAAGCTCATAGCGCATTTCATACTACCTCCAAAGTATGAGGAATTTGAGGTAGATGGTATTACCCCAAGGCCGGGTGGGCTTGAAAATAGAGCGAAAGTCAAGGAGTGGGCACTGAGCAAGATGGCTGAACTATACCGGAACCACAAGAAAATTTTATACGTGAAATATGTCGCGAAAAAGAAAACTCCAGACTTCAAAGGAGTAAACGAGACGTTGAGAGAACAGTGGCCCGATTTTGTACAGTACAAGCAATCTGATAAAGCAAAGGCAAAGTCGGCAAAGAACGCGTTAAATGCTGCCAACAAGAAATACCATCATAAAATGGGGACAGGTGGCTACAAGAGTGTCGTCCCTAAGTGGGAAAAGCGGGAAGCAAGTTGCCTAGCTCGGAGCACAGAAGAATCAATCGGTCGCCCCACTCAAAGTCATTTCAGACCTCGACAAGGCCTTCAGAGCTGAAATGGATATGGACATGCAAATAATGGACCCTAGAGCCCGTAATAATGCTGCACTTATGGGAATCACTGTATCGCAGGCCAAAGCACTTGCTAACGAAGCAAATATGTCTCTTTGTCAATATTTAGGCTATGAAGATACGCCAGTGGGTCATATAGTACGGCAGTATGTCCAAGGGGAGCCTCTAGTCAGTAATGAGGAGCTCGCGCATCTATCCACACATATGCGAAATCTGCACGAATGGTACATGTCGCAAGAAGAAAAAAAGCATCAGAAAGATTGGTTTCTGGTGGACGTTAGAATGGAGCATCACTTCAAACCATACTCGATACAGGTTCAAATGACCGAACTGTTTCAGTTATACAACCAGCGCTCCCTCGACAAATCTATCATTGGTTGCTACTGTCTGTAAGTTATTTATTTCTATAATTAAGTTTGTAGCTTTAGCTCGTTCATTGCATTTAATATATTATCCTAACTATATATCCTTTTGTATGATGATATTATATTCTGCAGAATGAAGATGCTTGAATGCAAAAGATCAAGAAGATACGACGTTAGGTTCATTGACCCATATATCATTAATGAATATACGTTAAAGAATCACCCCAAGGACGTGGAGGAAGACCTGTGCAGGTTCTTAACTGAGAATAATTTTGTTAAGGAAATACTATTTCCATACAAATTCAAGTGAGTGTTTATATCTTGTACACATTTTATTTTTGCTTACTGGATGAGCTATGCATGTATGCTTTTGTAAATGTCCGCAAATTCTACTGGATCTTGCTAAACATTCAAGTTGACAAATCCCTAGTTGAAGTCCACGACTCATTAAGTTGGGACCAAGAGCAGTGGAGGAACATGAAAACAATGCTCCATAAGTAATTTCAATCATTATCGTATTATATCTTCCTCTTTCATTCATTTCCTGATATCAAGTAACTAATAACTCCTTTGTTCATTTTCTTTGCCGAGCAGGTGTTGGACACGGTTCAGACAGAAAATACCAGGTCCATTCAAAGAGGAGCTAACTTATAAAATGGCGAAGAGTTTACAGCAGCCACCGGGAACTCATTTATGTGGATACTACATCTACGAGTACATCTGCGAGTTGACCAGTGAGCGGAAAGTTGACTCACATTATATTTATGATTTGCGGGAGAAACTAGAGCCAGACCAATGCATAAGAGCAATTCAAGAGGAGCTGGCGGGATTTATGATGAAGGAAGTCCTTGATGTACATGGAGAGCATTATGCGGATGACGTGGAACTCGATTTGCCTTAGTCATCTCCATGTAGCTCATATGATATATATATTCATCAATGACTATGTAATTTCAAAACATTTCTTCCTTTTGATATGATTGATTATATGTATGCTTGCAAGGGATCGATTAATTATATAAATGCATCGACATGTAGTGTGTATGTAGTAGCGTATAATATGTATACTGAAATATATGTTTGAATTATAGTGAAACACAAAACGAAAAAGGAACAAAATGGCAAAAAAAGGAAATACACAATCTCTGCCGCGGCAGAGAAACACACAATTCTCTACCGCGGCAGGAAACCTTATAGTCCCGGGTGGTGTTACAGCCCAGGACTAGAGGGTTTCCACCGCCCGCGGCGCTGAAACAGCCACGTGGCTATTATCAGTCGCGGGCCATAGAGAGCCGGGACTAGAGGGGGGACTCTAGTCCCGTTTTCGCAGTCCCGGGCCCAAAACCGGGACAAGAGACAGTTGCGGCCCGGGACTGGAGGCCCTTTTTCCACCAGTGTAAGAGATCCTATGGCTAAGGCATAGGGAGTTTTACTCATCCTTTCTCTATCTTCTGCCGTTGCATGACTTCGAGTTTTACTCAAGATCGTATTGGGCAACATGGGCAAGAACCCTTTCTTGCTATCTTCCATTCCAAACCTCTTTAGAACTTTGTCCAAATATGTACTCTATGACAATGCTATTAGGCGTCTCGGTCTATCTCTATAAATCTTTATGCCTAATATGTAAGCTGCTTCGCCAAGATCTTTCATTTAAAAACTATTATTCAAATAATCCTTGACACTATTAAGAAGGTCTACATCATTCCCAATCAACAATATGTCATCTACATATTGTATTAGGAATGCCATAGAGCTCCCACTCACTTTCTTGTAAATACAAGCTTCTCCATAAGTTTGTATAAAACCAAAACTTTTGATCACCTTATCAAAATGTTGATTCCAACTTCAGGATACTTGCTTCAATCCATAAATGGACAATTGAAGTTTGCATACCTTGTTAGCATCTTTAGGATCGACAAAACCTTTGGGTTGTACCATATACAACTCTTCATCAATGTCTCCATTGAGGAACGTCGTTTTGACATCCATCTGCCATATCTCATAATCATAATATGCAGCGATTGCTAATAAAATCCTCACAAACTTTAGATTCGCTACCAGTGAGAAAGTCTCATCATAGTCAACTCCTTGAATTTGTCGAAACCCTTTTGTGACAAGTCGAGCTTTATAGACAGTAACATTACCATCAGCATTTGTTTTCTTCTTGAAAATCCATGTGTTCTCGACAGCCTTCCGGCCATCCGGTAAGTCCACCAAAGTCTAAACTTGGTTTTCGTACATGGACCCAATCTCAGATTTCATGGCTTCTTGCCATTTATTGGAATCTGGTCTCATCATTGCTTCCTCATATGTCGCAGGGTCATCGGTGTTATCCACCAACATGACACTCATAACGGGATCATACCAATCAGGAGTGGTACGATTTCTCATTGACATGCGAGGTTTCATAGTTACTTCAACCGAAGTTTCATGATCAACATCATTAGCTTCCTCTCTTATTGGTGTAGGCGCCACAGGAACCATTTCCGGTGCTGCGCTACTCTCAAGTTCGAGAGAAGGTTCAACAACCTCATCGAGTTCTACTTTCCTTCCAGTCACTTCTTTCGAGAGAAACTCCTTCTCTAGAAAGGATCCATTCTTGGCAACAAAGATTTTTCCCTCGGATCTATGATAGAAGGTATACCCAATAGTTTCCTTCGGGTATCCTATGAAGACGCATTTTTCTGCTTTGGGTTCAAGCTTGTCGGGCTGTAACTTCTTTACATAAGCTTCACAACCCCAAACTTTTAGGAACGACAATTTAGGCTTCTTCTCAAACCATAATTCATACGATGTCGTTTCAACGGATTTAGATGGTGCCCTATTTAAAGTGAATGCAGTTGTTTCTAATGCATAACCCCAAAACGATAGCGGTAAATCTGTAAGTGACATCATAGAACGAACCATATCTAAGAGAGTTTGATTACGACGTTCGGACACACCATTACGTTGTGGTGTTCCCGGCGGTTTCAATTATGAAAGTATTCCGCATTTCTTCAAATGATCGCCAAACTTGTAACTTAGATATTCACCTCCACGATTAGATCGTAGAAATTTAATCTTATTGTTACGTTGATTCTCTACCTAACTTTTAAATTCCTTAAACTTCTCGAAAGTTTCGGAGTTATGTTTCATGAAATAGATATACCCATATATACTCAAGTCATCCGTGAAGGTAAGAACATAATGATAACCAACGCGTGATGCTACACTCATTGGGCCACACACATCGGTATGTATGATTTCCAATAAGTCCGTAGCTCGCTCCATCATACCAGAAAATGGAGTCTTAGTCATTTTACCCATCAGACATGCTTCGCATCTTTCAAGTGATTCGAAATCAAGTGATTCAAGAAGTTCATCAGAATGGAGTTTCTTCATACGCTTCAGTCCAATATGACCAAGACGACAGTGCCACATATAGGTCGAGTTATCGCTCAATTTCAAACGTTTAGCTTCAATGTTATTAATGTATGTATTTCTACAATCGAGATTCAATAAGAATAGACCATCTATCAAAGGTGCATGTGCATAAAACATATTACTCATATAAATCGAACAACCATTATTCTCGGACTTAAACAAGTAACCGTCTCGCAATAAACATGATCCGGATATAATGTTCATGCTCAACGCAGGCACCAAATAACAATTTATTTAAGTATAAAACTAATCCCGATGGTAGATGAAGAGGTAGCGTGCCGACCGCGATCACATCAACCTTTGATCCATTTCCAACGCGCATCGTCACCTCGTCCTTCGCTAGTTTCCATCTATTCTGCAGCACCTGTTTCGAGTTACAAATACGAGCAACCAAACCAGTATCAAATACCCAGGCACGACTACAAGTACTAGTGAGATACACATCAATAACATGTATATCGGATATACCTTTCTTCTTGATGTTGTCGTTCTTCAAATCCGCCAAGTACGTAGGGCAATTCCGCTTCCACTGACCCTCTCCCTTGCAGTAAAGCACTCAGTATCAGGCTTAGGCCCAGCCTTCATCTTCTTCGCCGGCGTGGTAACTTTCTTACCGCCCTTATTGAAGTTTCCCCTTTTCTTAGACTTGCCTTGCTTCTTGAATTTGGTGGTCTTATTGACCATCAACACTTGGTGCTCTTTCTTGATCTCCACTTCCGCAAACTTTAACATGGAAAAGAGTTCGGGCAACGACTTGTCCATGTTTTGCGTATTGTAGTTCATCACAAAGTTCTTGTAACTTGGTGGTAGTGATTGAAGGGCACGATGAATCCCCAAAGCATTATGAATCACTATACCCAAGCTTTGTAGCTTGCTTGCATGCCCAGACATCTTAAGCACGTGACGGAGCTGCCCTCTTCCATCTTGCAGCTAAAGAACTTTTCAGAAGCCTTATAACTCTCAACTGTCGCGTGAGCCTCAAATATCATTTTGAGTTCATGGATAATATCATATGGGTCATGGTTCTAAAAACTTTTCTTAAGCTCCGATTCCAAACCATATAAGATAGCACACTAAACTATGGAGTACTGATTCTTCTGAGTGAGGAAAACATTCTTTACCTCATCGGTAGCATCAGCTGCAGGTGGGTCACCCAGCGGTGCATCCACCACATAGGTCAAATTACCAGCATTGAGGACAATCCTCAAGTTGTGGAACCAATCCGCAAAGTTTCTTCCAATGTTTTTCAACTTTTCTTTCTCTTGGAACGCATTAAAATTGATGGTAGGGGCCGCCATTGATCTACAACATATTTGCAATGGTTTAGACTAAGTTTATGACAAATTGAGTTGTAATTAATAGTTAAATTAATCTAGGTGAACTCCCACTCAAAACAATATCCCTCACATTGGTTTAGTGATCACACGAACCAATTCCACCACATCAAAACGGATCATCACGAGAGTTGATGTAGCTTCAATGGCAAACAATCAACATGTTCATCATATCTACTATATGACTCATGCTTTACCTTTCGGTGATCCGTGTTCCGAGACCATGTCTGTACATGATAGGCTCGTTAAGATCAAACCTTAGCTTCCGCATGAGAAAATCTGGCTTTCTCCCGTTGTATACACTCGCAAATTCTAACACACCCGATCATCACGTGGTGCTTCGAAACAACGAGCTTTAGCAACGGTGCTTACTAAGGATGAACACTTTATAACTTGAAATTTTGTGAGAGGGATCATCTTATAATGCTACCATCATGAACTAATCAATACAAAATGCATCAAAGGATTAACATCACATGCAATTCATAATATGTGATATGATATGGCCTTTCTTCTTGTGCTTCCGATCTCCATCTTCAAGCACGAACATGATCTCCATCATCACCGGCATGGCGTCAAGGTTAATGGCGCCGCTTCATGGTTGTCGTCCACCAGCATCAACTATTACAACTACTTTGAATAATAGACACGCAGGTCCTAAAGGAATTAAAAGACAACCATATGGATCCTGCCGGTTGCCGACTTACAATAAGGAACATTGCATACATCATATATAATCACAATCATGGCCATATCACATCACAGCACACCCCTGCAAAACAAAGTTAGATGCCTCTAATTTTCTTTGCATGTTTTACGTGGTTTGGGGCATTCAATAAGTGTCGTTTTAACTTACGAACAAGAACCACAATTTTGATACTAGTATTGTCAATTACCCGTTATAAATTGAATCTTCACTATGTTGGGAGAAATAGGCACCCGCAAAGCCACTTATGCAATACAAGTTGCATGTCAAGCGTGGAGCAAGTCTCATGAACGATGTCATGTAAGGTTAGCCCGGGCCGCTTCATCCCACCATCCCGCAAGATGCAAAGTACACAAGAAGCAATCGACAACAAAAGCATCAACGCCCACAATGACCATTGTGTTCTACTCGTGCAACAGATCTACATATAGACACGACTCTGATACCACTGTAAGGGGTTCGTAGCATGGAAAACAAAAAATTTCTACCGCATGCATACAAACAAGCCAAGATCTATCTACTAGATTGAAGCAACGAGTCGATTAGAGTACTCACCCTCGAAGATTCCAAAGTGGTTAACGAGAGAAGATTCTCGTGGGTGATGTAGTCGTACACTTGTCGATCTCAAGATCGCGTAGACGATCCTTCCGGCGCTGCGTTCCGGCAGCGCTTCCGCAGTCGGTCACACGTTCGGTACTCGATGAAGACCTTCCTCTCCCTTGTTCCAACAGGCAGTGGAGGTTGTAGTTCTCCCCTCACGATTCCGGCAGCACGACGGCGTGGTGTCGGAAGTAGAGGGAAGATCTCGTAGGGCTTTGCCTAAACCAGTGCGAGTTATGGTGGATCTAGGGTTTCTAACGATCTAGGTTTAGAAGGCCAGAGAGGAGGAGGAGGTGTTCGCGATGGCTAGGGCGACGACGACGGGCCGACGACGTGAGGTGCCGGCAGCGAGGCGGCGCATGGCGGCGGTGCGGCGACGACGGCTTGGGCGACGGCGGCGCACGGTGGGGAGGGCTAGGTTGTGTTCTTTGGGACAGCCCCCCTCTATTTATAAGAGGGAGGGCAGCTTAGGAGAGGGGAGTTTGAATCCATACCCAAACCCAAGTTGGATAGAAGGAAGTACTCTTTCCTTTTTCCACTAGGAAACTATTGTTCCAGTTTGACTTTTCAAACCTCCGTTTTGACTTTCAATTTAGAGCTTTATTTCTCTCGGGCAAATGCCCAACCAAAGTGACCTAGGACATGATCCAATCATTCCAATTAACCATGAAACATTCATGGACCATTACCCTTCCGGTCCGGCGAACCTTCTAGACCCTTCTAGAACCTCTCCGATGAAAACATTGAAATCATTCCCGAACTCCAGAATCGGACTCTCCTTATATGAATCTTATTCTCTGGACCATTCCGGATCTCCTTGTGATATCCCGGATCCCATCCGAGACTCCGAACAACATTCGGTTTCCCTACTTACATTCCATATCTACTAAACAACATCGAATCCTTAAGTGTGTCTCCCTACGGTTCGTGAATTATGCGAACATGATCGAGACACTTCTCTGATCAATAACCAATAGAGGAATCTGGAAATTCATATGGCTCCCACATATTTCTACGATTACTTTGCGATCGAATGAACCACTTACATACGATACCAATTTCCCTTTGTCTCGCGATAGTTTACTTATCTGAGGTTTGATCGTCGGTATCTCTGCATACCTAGTTCAACCTCGTTACTGATAAGTACTCTTTTCTTGTTCCCGTGATATGTGATCCCTTGTGAGCTAGTCACATGCTTGCAATCTAATTGGATGACATTCCACCGAGAGGGCCAGAGTATATCTATTCGTCATATGGATGGACAAATCCCACTCTTGATCCATGTGCCTCAACACATACTTTTCGAACACTCAATGCCACCTTTATAGCCACCCAGTTACGGTGTGGTGTTTGATGTCATCAAAGCATCCTTTCGGTGATGGTGATTAACATGATCTCATGGTCGAAGGAATTACTATGTATCAGAAAGCTTATAGCAAACGAACTATTGAAATGACTTGATCTTTATGCTACGCTTATCTATAGGAGTAAGTCCATCATACCATTCTCCTAATGATATGATCTTGTTGTTAATAACATCTCAATGTTCATGATCGAGAAACCATGATCATCTATTAACCAACAAGCTAGTACTATAAAGAGGCTTTACCAAGGACTCTAATTTAGTTTACAGATCACACAAGTGTTATTGTTTCCGGTTAATACTATTATAGCATGAATGTAAACATTTATCATAAACACAAAGATATAATAATAACCACTTCTATTATTGCCTCTAGGGCATATCTCCAACAGATTTTGCATCTAGAAATGCATGAAGAAGCTTTTTTCGAAGCACTAAAGCTTAATTGTTGATGAACTCATTAGAGACTGGTTTTTTTGAGGTATTCACTAGCATGGAATACTCGTAATATTTTCCTACCATTTTTATTTTTCTATCTAAATATCACAATGCTTTAGTGCTTGACAATTAGTTATAGACATCTCATCGACTATGAACGTGTGGTTATATGCTTTTAAATATTTTGCAATTGAAATTGGCATATATATCGTCTATATATCTAGTTATACGCATATATATATTGTCATTAGGGACCCTTTTGTCGACTTTGCCCAAGGGCCCCGAAAAATATAGAGTCGGCCCTAGCGGTTCTCTATGATACACATGTACTTACTATGACAAGAACTTACCGGTAACTAAATTTGAGTAGCATGAGGAGAGGCCCTTGTACTCAAGGGACATGAGATTGCCAACTTATACTTTATCAAGCATATACTCCATAGTTTGTTCAATTTAACCTTAATCACTTCAAGATGCTTATGATAGGGGAAATGAGAGCTGAAAGCTAACAAGTACCATAATTTTTGGAAGCTCTTTATGAGACTTGGAATCCCTGCTTCCCTTTTATGAAGGGCCTTTCTTCCACTTTTATATTGAGTCTCCACCTTCTATCCTTAGGCACCAATTAAGAGACATAGTTGTCATTCTTAGTTCTATGTGCATTGTCCCAAAACTTATTAATTGATTCATATTGTTGATATTGCTTCCTCTTGAACTATTTGTATCTAGTCACTCTTATGAACTTTGAAGGTGTCCTATGCATTTATTGCTACTCCATGAGGGACAAGCTGAATACCACTATTCTATGTTTTCTATATGTGAAACAAACAAACATCTTTCAATGCATTGTTATTCATGATCTTTGTTTGTATCTGAAAGAGCATTTTTCTATCCCTCTGATTTTGATGTTTGATAACAATACATTTATCGATTTAACCGTGTATTAAGTTTATCACAGGATTGATAAAAAAGGCACAAGTCATGGCATAGCATTTCTCCCTTGCAAAATCTTCTGTGTCAACCGGTAGTACCGGATCTGCAACCGGTACTACCGCTTGACACCGGTACTACCGGTTCCAGTACCGGTTGGCACTGATCAAAAGAGAGTAGGGTGAGTACAAGTCAGTACCCACCGGTACCACGGAGCGACACTACCGGCCCAACCGGTAGTACCGCTTGGAACAAGCGGTACTACCGCTTGAGGCGGTCGTACCGCTCGGCGGTACCGCTGCATGCTGACTAGCACCCTCCCCTCTCTGTTTTGGTCAGTACCAAGCGGTACTTGGGACCGGTACTACCGCTCGAACCGGTAGTACCGCTTACTACATCCGGTACTACCGCTTGGGGGTAGTACCGCAAGGGGGTACCGCCCAAGACTAAAGTTTTCTGAGGAACAAGCTCACCACCGGTACTTGGTCTGGTACTGGACCGATAATACCGCTTGCAAGCGGTACTACCGCTTGAGTACCGGTACTACCGGTCATTTAATGCTCCAACGGCCATTTATTTCGTGGAGGGGTATAAATACCCCTCCACCTACCTTGGGACAAGGTGCTCAGCTCATTAAAGTCTTGCCCACCATTGGAGTCCATTGGAGCCACTCAAATCCTCAAGATCGCATCATCCAACCACCCAAAGTCCTTGATCTTTGGGGAATCGAAGGAGGAGTCCCCGATCTACTACTTCACCAAAAGAGATTTTCATTTCCCCCTCATTTCATTGAGGCCCCCTTCGCTCTAGTGTTTTGTTGGAAACCCTAGCTCTTGTTTTTGTTCTTACAAGCTTGTCTTTGATTGCTTTGACAGCTTGCTTGTATTTGGGAGCCTCCGATTAAGTTGTGGATGTGTGCCCCAAACTTGTAACGGTGCCGGCTTCCACCTTGAAGGTTGCCGATATAGTGGAAGGTGAATCGATCCCATTGGGGTGAGATTCATCGGAGAACAAGGTAGGCCTCTCATGGCGTTGGTGGTTTGAAACCACCCCCTCTCCAAACGTAGACGTACTTCCCCTCAAAAGGAAGGAACTACGGGAAACAAATCCTTGTGTCTCCGCGTCCACTTTTCGGTTACCTCTCTCCTTTACTGCACCTTACTTGTTTCTACTTTGTGTTGTGGTAGCCCTTGCATTTTTGTCATATAGGTAAATTCACCATAGTTGCATTATCTAGAGAATTTACCTTCTTGTCA
Organism: Avena sativa; assembly: GCA_916181665.1. Lineage (NCBI taxonomy): Eukaryota > Viridiplantae > Streptophyta > Magnoliopsida > Poales > Poaceae > Avena > Avena sativa. The sequence continues at coordinate 499,341,014 of OV702299.1, read as the reverse complement.
AACCTTAATTTGAAAAAGAAGAAAATTTGAAGTAGCACCTATTCACCCCCCCTCTAGGTGCCCATACGATCCTTTCAATTGGTATCAAAGCCTCGGCTCTTTATTCGGGCTTTACCGCCTAAGAGATTATGGGTAGCCAAGGAGGGGAAGGTGGTAGTGAGTCAACTCCGGTGACCATGGAAGATCTCAGAAACTTGGAAACAAGATTGAGCTCTTCCTTGGTCAACGAAGTCAAGAAGATGCTTGAGCAACTTCTTAAAGACAAAGATGGCTCATCACCCCCATCCCCTCAAGAGGAACTACCATCCGCACCTAAAGGGAATACTCCGGTATCCCCCGAAGGTATGGTGGTAGGGGATAAACTAGACAATACTAATTCCTCCACACGACTTGATGGGGGGAAGGGTGAGCACCGTGATTCTTGGTACTCTCCCGATCCTCCCATTCCTCACCCTCATGTGTACAATAGAGGTGACCCACCTAAGCTAGAAGAGTCTGCTACTTTTGCTCAATGGCAATCACTAATGAGAACTCATATGCGCAGCTCTTGCATTGAACTATGGAACATCATCGAGCATGGACTCTTTATTGGGGATCCAAACAACTTGACAAGAAGAGAGGTTGTCAATAGTCAACTCAATGCCACTGCTTTGCATATGATTCAACAAGGATTAGGAACAAAAGATTATCCACACATTGAGCACTTTAGCATTGCCAAGGAAGCTTGGGATGCTCTCACTGTGTTGTTTGTTGGAAATGAGAGTATGAGGAGGAACAGATATGATGCTCTAAGCAATGAAGCTGAAGGTTTCTACATGAAAGAAGGTGAATATCACGAAGACATGTATCGAAGGCTCAAGACCACCGCCACCGCTTTTAGAAATGTGGGTGCCTCACATGTGGATGATGCATGGATAAAAAGGAAATATGTGAGTGCACTCATGCCTTTTGAACCCACCGACTTGAAGAGCTTACAAGGAAGACACAACTACCATCTCATGACCTCAAACGAAGTTATGCAAGAGATGGCCGCTTTCAAGGTCGCCGCCAAGAACGCCAAAGATGCCCGTGCTCGTGCCCTCGGTATGAGCAATGTGGTCAATGTTGCTTTAAAGGCCAAAGCTGTGGACTTTGGAGATGAAGATGATAGTGATGAAGGCCTCTCCTTGGACCATCCCGATGATGTCAAGATTGCTCATAGTCAATATATGGCTTTCTATGCAAAGAACTTTTGGAAGAATCCCGCCAAGGCCAAGATGGAAATGCAACGACGAAGCAATCCAAATGGGAAAAGAGAGAATGCCACTAGGTTGAGAACGTGCTTCAACTGTGGTGACCGCTACCACTTTATGGCAAGTTGCCCCTATGAGAAGAGAGAAGATAATGGTGGGAAGCTTGTGTTGAAGAAGACTCTCAAGGCACCCTACAAGAAACCTTTCATCAAAAAGAACCCCATCAACAAGAAAACGGGAGAAATTGTCTTGATCACTCATGAAGAATACTCTTCCGATAATGAAGATGATGAAGATGAGGAAGAAGAAGAAACCTCACATGGTATGGCGGCTCTAGCCACCACCTCTACTCCGACACTCTCACTCTTCGACTCTCCAAACGAGAACTCTTCCTCCAAGGACGTCACTTGCCTTATGGCAAGAGGAACGGAGGTATCCTCATCATCCCACTCTACTCAACTAGATAATGATGAAATTGATGATGAAATGTCTCTTGATGTTAAAAAGGAACTAATTGCCTTTGATGAGTTCATGACTAACCTAGAAGGTGATGCTAAACTACATTTTGGGAACATCTTAGATCAACTCTCCCACACTCAAGAACTTCTAGATGTTAGATGTAAACTTGGGCATGAACATATGATTGAACTAGAGGCTTTAAGCAATGCTCTAGAAGAAGAACAAGAGACTAGGTTGTCCCTTGAGTCAAAACTTGAAGGGCTTGATGAGGCCAATGACATCATTGTTAACAAACTCATTAAAGAGCGTGATCATGCTATTGCTAAATACAAAAGAGCTAAAAAGGACAAGGTTGAGTTTGGTGTGGTTCATGAAAAACTTGCCGAGGACTTTAGCTTGCTTGACAAGGCCCACAAAGCCTTGGAGAGTGAACTCTTGTCTCTCACAAAGTCCCATGAAATGCTTCAAACTCAATTGGCCAATATTCCTTCACCTAGTAACTTCATTCCATCGAGTAGCACGACTATCCTTAAAGAGAATGCTATGTTGAAGGGGGTGCTTGCGAAGACCACATTTCCACAAGGTAACAAGTCTATTGATGATCTTTTGAGCAAGCAAAGGCGTAGTGGTGATAAAGGGGGCATTGGTTTTGTCTCCAAAACAAAGAAGAAGAACAACAAGAAGAAGAAGGACAAGCTCGCACAAGAGACCAACAAGACCATTGTGGGAAGTAAGACCACAATTGGCAAAACTATGTCTCATGATGATTTTGCGGGAAGTGCTAACCCCCACTATGTTCTAATGCGTGATTACTATGGTGATGTGTATGCACAATATGTTGGTCCTTATGATGGTTATATTGCTTGGTCTATTTGGGTTCCCAAGACCCTTGTTTCTAACAAAAGAGGACCCATTGAAAAATGGGTACCTAAAAACTAGCTTGATCTTTTGTAGACCTATGCTTCCGAAGGTTCAAAATGGGTGCTTGATAGTGGTTGCACTTGTCATATGACCGGAAGCTCGTCTATTGTCAAGGACTTGGTGTCAAATGAAGATCAAATCACCGTCACATATGCCGACAAGTCAAAATCTACGGTAATGGGTTTCGGCAAGGTAGTGGTGGCTCACGACATTACACTCGTGAATGTCATGCTTGTTGAAACCCTTGGATACAATTTACTTTCTGTCCGTGCTCTTGGAAAGATGGGCTTTGCCGTCTTTATTGATAATGATATTGTGGTCCTCATGTGGAGCAAGTCTCTCAAGGTCGCTTTTGTTGGGTACGTCGAAAATGACTTGTATGTGGTGGACTTTTCTGGGCAAGCCACTGCAGGTCCGATGTGCTTATACAGAAAGGCTGATGTGGGTTGGCTATGGCACCGCCGACTAGCCCATGTCAATATGAGAACTTTGCAAAGTCTCCATAAAGAGGGCCATATTGTTGGACTAAAAGAAAATGTTTCCTTTGCCAAAGATCGAGTTTGCAGGGCATGTGTTCTAGGGAAGATGCATGACACTCCTCATAAGCCCACGAACCAAATCAAGTCTAACAAGATCTTGGAACTCCTTCATGTGGACCTATTTGGTCCTCCATCTCATGCAAGTCTTGGTGGGAAGAAATATTGTTTGGTGATTGTTCATGACTTTTCAAGATACTCTTGGGTTTATTTCTTCAAGTTGAAGAGTGAAACTCAGAGGACCTTTATCGACTTCATCAACTTGGTTCAACGGCAACACAATGTTCCTGTGTTGATTATAAGAAGTGACAACGGCACCGAGTTCAAGAACTACACCTTGAATGACTTTCTTAGTGATGAGGGGATTAAGCATCAATATTCCGCCGCATACACCCCTCAACAAAATGGTGTGGCCGAAAGGAAGAACCGGACTCTAATTGAGATGGCTAGGACCATGTTGGCGGAGTTTAAATCTCCATACAACTTCTGGGCCGAAGCCGTCTCCACCGCTTGCCATGCTTCAAACCGTCTCTACCTCCACAAGAAAATCAACAAGACTCCATATGAGATACTTACCGGTAACAAGCCCAACATATCTTATTTCCGGGTGTTCGGTTGTAAGTGTTTCTATCTCATCAAAGGTGTTCGTTTGTCTAAATTCGAATCTAAAGCATTAGAGGGTATTTTTGTTGGCTATGGTCTCGAATCTCACACTTATAGAATCTATGACAAGCTCTCCGGAGCCGTCATAGAATCTTGTAGTGTGACCTTCGAAGAATATGATGGTCCCCAAGGGGGGCGTGTTGATGCTTGTGATGCAGATGTTGAAATGCCTCAGGATGCCATAGGAAGAATGGGTGTGGGTTATATCCGCCCCATTGAGGAACCCCTTATGGCGGATCGAGAAGAACTATGCTCCACTCGAGTGGAGACCTCATCTTCACAACCTCAACATGCTCCATCTACCGAGGAGGACTTTGACTCAAGCCAAAGACAAGATGTGGACCCTCAACATAGTGATCAATGTGTGAACTCTAGTCAAAGGGAGCTTGGTCCATTTGATGGGGTGTCAAGTGGAGTCAAGTCAATTTGCCAAGGAAGATCCATCCAAGCTGTTTTGAGGGGTGCTCAAGTTGAGGCTAGAAGATCACTTGATCAAGACCAAGGTCAATCCGTGCCTCCCAATATAGAGGATGAATCCAATAATGATCAAGGTCAAGTTGATGGTCAAGACGAGGATCAAAATGATGAAGAGGGTCCTCCAAGAAACAATGAGGAGATCCACGCTCGTCGCGAAGCTAGAAATGAAAGAATGTTGGAAATAAGAGACCACTCCCTCCAAAATGTTGTTGGAGATTTAAGGAAAGGTATTTCCACACGAGCACAATTGAAGAGGTTCAGTGAACATCAAGCTCACATTTCCATGATTGAACCAAAGAAAGTGTGGGAAGCTCTTGAAGATTCGGATTGGTTAGAAGCTATGCACAAAGAGCTCAACAATTTTGAGAGAAACAAAGTGTGGAAGTTAGTTGAGAAGCCAAAGTATTGCCGCAATGTTATTGGAACAAAGTGGATATTCAAGAACAAGCAAGATGAGCATGGGATTATTGTAAGGAACAAGGCTAGATTGGTTGCACAAGGTTATTCCCAAATTGAAGGCATTGATTATGGAGAGACTTATGCACCCGTCGCTCGCCTTGAGTCCATCCGTATCCTTCTTGCTTTTGCGGCACATCATAACTTTAAGTTGCAACAAATGGATGTAGAAAGTGCATTCCTTTATGGTCCGTTGAATGAATTGGTATATGTTAAGCAATCCCCAGGATTTGAGGACCCCAACTTCCCAAACCATGTCTACAAACTTGATAAGGCGCTCTATGGGCTCAAGCAAGCCCCACGCACATGGTATGAGCACCTTAGAGAGTTGTTGTTTGACCGTGGCTTTGAGGTTGGGAAAATCGATCCCACTCTTTTTACTAAGAGGGTTAATGGGGAGCTTTTTGTATGCCAAATCTATGTTGATGATATTATCTTTGGCTAGTCTAACAAAGCTTTTAATGATGAATTCTCAAAGCTTATGACTAGTAGGTTCCGGATGTCCTTGATGGGGGAGTTGAAAGTATTCCTTGGCTTTGAGATCAAGCAAGTTAGAGGAGGAACATTCTTCAATCAAGCCAAGTATACTCAAGATATGCTCAAGAGATTCAAAATGCAAGATTTGAATGGAGCCCCTACTCCCATGGCAACAAAGACTCATCTAGAACAAAATCCAAATGGTAAAGATGTGGATCAAAAGGTATACCGGTCTATGATTGGTTCTTTGCTTTACCTTTGTGCATCTAGACCCGATATTGTGTTGAGTGTAGGTGTGTGTGCAAGATATCAAGCGGCTCCTAAGGAAAGCCATTTAATGGCGGTCAAGAGAATCTTTCGATATTTAGTTCATACCCCATTTTATGGTCTTTGGTACCCTCGAGGCTCAACATTCGCTCTTTGTGGATACACGGACTCGGATTGGGCGGGAGACAAGGATGATAGAAAATCAACATCCGGGGCTTGCCAATTCCTTGGTAGGTCCTTGGTATGTTGGTCTTCTAAGAAGCAAAATTGTATATCACTCTCCACCGCCGAAGTCGAGTATGTTGTTGCTGCTAGTGCGTGCACCCAATTGCTATGGATGAGGCAAACTTTAAAGGAATATGGTGTCCATAGTGACAAAGTGCCTCTTCTATGTGACAATGAAAGTGCCATCAAGATTGCATACAACCCGGTGGATCACACAAGGACAAAGCATATTGAGATTCGACATCACTTTATTAGAGATCATGTTGCTAGAGGTGATATTGATCTATCCTACGTATCAACCAAAGATCAACTTGCCGATATCTTCACGAAGCCACTTGATGAAGCAAGGTTTTGCTACTTGAGGAATGAACTAAATATCGTAGATTCTAGGAGTTTGACTTGATTATCTTGCACTCTCACCTAATACTCGACCCTTGTTTGGTTTAGGTGTAGGCATGGACATAGGGGGAGTGCGGTTCTAATTGATTGGACTATCCCTCCCCCCATTATGCGCAAATTAAACAAAAATCATTCCTCTTAATATCATTTTGTGATATGTGAGCGCAATGATGAGTTTCGGTAATGGACCCAAGATATATCTTCGTGGTGCCAAGCCGAGTATACTCAAATATGGTGGCCTAGGCCACCGCCCCCTCTCAATCGAGAGGTTTGATGTGCTTACTCATGTTTGTCACTTGGTTGATTTGGTCTTCACTCTTAATTGCCTTCTATTTGAAGTGTCTTCGTCTTTCTTAGTCTCATGCACTCTAGTTTGGTATTTATTTGTTTCCTCCATTTGGTTTTAGAGTGCATGTGCTTCTCAGCCCACTTATCTTAACCCAAGCCTCCGTACTCCCTCATGAAAACCCTCTCTCTTCCCGCACAAGAATCATCCTTGATCCCTGGCTTTGGACTCAGATGGGACCGGTACTACCGGATGTGAGAGCGGTACTACCACACCTGGGAAGTTCCCAGGTCGTCTCCTGGCAAAACTGCTCCAGGAACGGTACTACCGCCCGCATGTCCGGTCCCACCGGTCATCGGTACTACCGGTCGTATAACCGGTACTACCGCTTCCAAGCGGTAGTACCGCTCCAACAACCGGTACTACCGGTTGACGGTTCCAGGTATATAATGGACGCGTGGGGAGAGGCACCCCTCAGTGCCTCATTATTTCCCATGTCCCCCACGTCTAACCTGCGCCGCCACCGGAGTTCTTGAAGGCCCCGGAGCCCTGCCGCGCTCTCCTCCCTCCGGATTCTCCTTGGATTCGGCCTCCGGGCAGGCTCCCACTCCTTTCCACCGCCATGGATCCCGGTACAACCGCCCCTCCTCTTCTTGTTTGTTTTCCCCATTAGATCTAGGTTTTGGACTTAGATCTGTGGAGAAACTAACTACTTGCAAGGTTGTACTGCCATATTATTCCTTGTTACCGTGTAGAATCTTCAATTTAGCAGTTTATATTGTCAATTTGGGTCGTTCCCCTCAGATCTGACAACCTGTGTGCCGCCCAACCGGTAGTACCGGAACTTTTTCCGGTACTACCGCTTGCAAGCGGTACTACCGGTTGTCAGGTCCGGTAGTACCGGTCCACACTGACCACTATGCTCTGCTCAACTTGTAGACTCTCTCGGTTTTGCCTTCTTGATTCTTGTGTCCTTATCTCCGTGCTATCCTCCCTCGTGCTTTCACAGATGTAGGTGGTTCTCGGGGTGCACGGAAGCGCTCCAAGTCTGACCGTGAGATTGTTGAGGAAGAGACTGAGTCTGAGGAAGAAGTTATGCCTCAGCCTAGACGCCGTTCCAAGTTGCCTACCACTCGAGGTGGTCGTGGGGGTCGCGAAGGGGCTACCAAGCGCTCAGTTGGGCGTGGCAGAGCCCCTCCCCCTCTCCCCCTTCCACTGGGCGTACCAAGAGTCTCAGCTCTGGGCCATCTGGGCCAAAGACACTCTCTGACATCTCTGAGGCAGAATTTCGGGCTCTCCGAGTGGACAATGCATACTCCCACAGCAGGAGCGCGTCAAGGCTGACAGTCTTTTCTATGATGACTTCCAAGAGCGTGTGTATCATGAGGTTCTTATGACCAATACCCAGCTGGTGGTGCCTCAGCAGTGGATTGACTTGGGACACATTGACAAGAACTCTGACTACTTTGGTGAAGCTAAGAAAATCTGCTCAAACCTTGGTATGCTCCCCATTATGCAGTTTCAGCATGACTATGATCCCCTACTCATCTGCCAGTTTTATGCCACTGCACACTTCCACAATGGTCGCAATCGGAAGATTACCTGGATGACTCAAGGTGCTATCAAGGAGGCTACGCTTGCAGAGTTTGCTGCCATTTTGGGGTATGAGGACCGCGGCCGTGACGTTCCTTGTGGTTTCCGCTGTCACATGCGGGAGAATCCCTCCAAAAAGGATGTTCTCCGACCTCTGTATATTGAGGCCGTGGGATTGCTGGCAAAATCAAGGATCTCCTCCCCACATATGACATTCTACATCGCACTTTCCGTGAGACTGTTGCTCCTCGTGCGGGCAACAAGGACGAGATACATGGATTCTCCGTTGACTTGCTGTTCAACACCTTCCTCAACCGAGAGACTGGCCAACCTCTTGATGTGACAGATTTCATTTGGAATGAGATGGTTGCCGTTGCACACACTCAGAGGGTTCCACCATTTGCTCCTTACATTATGGCCCTCATTGTGTCCAAGTGCCCGGTCATTGCTAGGACGCTCTCCTCTCGCTCTCTTGTTGTGCACAAGCCAAAGGCACTCAAGATCAAGGTACATGCTAAACCTCGCGCTGCGCCAGGTGAGGAGGATGAGGATGACTCTGAGCATGCTGACAGTGGTCATGACACTGACTATGAGGTCTCTCGCCGCAAGAACGCCAAGCCCTCTTGGGCCAAAAGGATGGAGGTCAAGCTCAAGAAGATCTTCTGCTTCCAGGTTGACAATCAGAAGCGTCTGTATGAGGCGCACGTGTCTGCCAAGAAAGCCTGTGCTCGTCAGAAGGAACTCATGTCTGCTCAAGGGTTGACCATCTTCGAGGGATCCGAGAACAATATCACTCCAGAGGGTCAGTGGATTTCTCAGCACAGCCATTGGGACGATGATGTCTCTTCTTCGCACCGCACCCCACCTACGTATGATGATGAGGAGGATCTTGAGGATGAGGAGGAGGAGGAGGAGTATGATAATTGACCTTTGGGGCGGTAGCTCTGCACTTGTCCCTTTTTGGCGTCTTGATGCCAAAGGGGGAGAAGTTGCACTTTAGGCACGGGTGTTGCATGGGAAGTCACAAGCTCGCTCTTCTCTTTGATCCTTTTATCGCTTGTGAACTTCGATTTCTCTCTATTCTATGTGTGAGACTACTATGTGTTTATGTCGTGTGAGACTTTGTGGTTTATGTCGTGTGAAACTATGTGGTTGGATCAATCTTATGCGACTATGTGGTTTATTTCTGTGGATCCATCTTGTGATGTTATGCAATATCTATTGTCTATTTATTCCTCATCACATGTTTTGTGCAAAGGTATGTCTTCAAATGCTAGTTTCCATACTTGTGCACCCATGATGGGTTTGTAAAATAGAGGGGGAGATTTGTCTCTACACACCTAGCGGGAGTCTCTTCTCTATTTTACAAATCTCATTTGCCTATTGTTAAAATCATCCTGCAAAAGTGTATTGTCATCAAACACCAAAAAGGGGGAGATTGAAAGAGCATTTTTCTATCCCTCTGATTTTGATGTTTGATAACAATACATTTATCGATTTAACCGTGTATTAAGTTTATCACAGGATTGATAAAAGAAGGCACAAGTCATGGCATAGCATTTCTCCCTTGCAAAATCTTCTGTGTCAACCGGTAGTACCGGATCTGCAATCGGTACTACCGCTTGACACCGGTACTACCGGTTCTAGTACCGGTTGGCACTGATCAAAAGAGAGTAGGGTGAGTACAAGTCAGTACCCACCGGTACCACGGAGCGGCACTACCGGCCCAACCGGTACTACCGCTTGGAACAAGCGGTACTACCGCTTGAGGCGGTCGTATCGCTCGGCGGTACCGCTGCATGCTGACTAGCACCCTCCCCTCTCCGTTTTGGTCAGTACCAAGCGGTACTTGGGACCGGTACTACCGCTCGAACCGGTAGTACCGCTTACTATATCCGGTACTACCGCTTGGGGGTAGTACCGCAAGGGGGTACCACCCAAGACTGAAGTTTTCTGAGGAACAAGCTCACCACCGGTACTTGGTCCGGTACTGGACCGGTAGTACCGCTTGCAAGCGGTACTACCGCTTGAGTACCGGTACTACCGGTCATTTAATGCTCCAACGGCCATTTATTTAATGGAGGGGTATAAATACCCCTCCACCTACCTTGGGACAAGGTGCTCAGCTCATTAAAGTCTTGCCCACCATTGGAGTTCATTAGAGCCACTCAAATCCTCAAGATCTCATCATCCAACCACCCAAAGTCCTTGATCTTTGGGGAATCGAAGGAGGAGTCCCCGATCTACTACTTCACCAAAAGAGATTTTCATTTCCCCCTCATTTCATTGAGGCCCCCTTCGCTCTAGTGTTTTGTTGGAAACCCTAGCTCTTGTTTTTGTTCTTACAAGCTTGTCTTTGATTGCTTTGACAGCTTGCTTGTATTTGGGAGCCTCCGATTAAGTTGTGGATGTGTGCCCCAAACTTGTAACGGTGCCGGCTTCCACCTTGAATGTTGCCGATATAGTGGAAGGTGAATCGATCCCATTGGGGTGAGATTCATCGGAGAACAAGGGAGGCCTCTCGTGGCATTGGTGGTTTGAAACCACCCCCTCTCCAAACATAGACGTACTTCCCCTCAAAAGGAAGGAACTACGGGAAACAAATCCTTGTGTCTCCGCGTCCACTTTTCGGTTACCTCTCTCCTTTACCGCACCTTACTTGTTTCTACTTTGTGTTGTGGTAGCCCTTGCATTTTTGTCATATAGGTAAATTCACCATAGTTGCATTATCTAGAGAATTTACCTTCTTGTCAAACCTTAATTTGAAAAAGAAGAAAATTTGAAGTAGCACCTATTCACCCCCCCCCCCCTCTAGGTGCCCATACGATCCTTTCAGTATCCTTTCATGTTGCATGCATAGTTACTTTATCTTATTGTTAGAACTTCTTCTTTCATGCTCATTCTTAGGGTTCTTTGATCCCAGCTTTCAATGCTTGCAAATGGTTTGATCTTGATTTTGATGGTGCATGTCACCTCAAAAATTATTCTTTTTATCACTTACCTACTCGAGGACGAGCAAGAGTTAAGCTTGGGGATGCTTGATACGCCGTAAATGTATCTATAATTTTTTATGTTCCATGCTTGTTTAGTATCTACTTTGCTTTGCTTTGTCTACACTTTGAGGTATTTTATATGTTTTTTGTGACTAACCTATTAACAAGATGCCACAGTGCCAGTTGCCTATTTTCTTCTGTTTTTGGTTCTAGAAAAGTCATAAAATGAATATTCTCGGAATTGGATAGGACAAAAGCCAAAGTCAATATTTTACCGTGGGGAACACGAAGCCAGAAGACGAGACGAAGGAGGGCCTCGAGGGGGCCACACCCCCTGGCCGCACAGCCAGGCCTGGCTCACGCCTGGGGGGTGCAGCCGCCCCGGGCAACCCCTCGGCCTCCCTCTTTGCCTATAAGAAGCCCCCGATACCTAAACCCTAAGGAGCCGATCAATCATCCACGAAACAGTCCGTAGCTTCCGCCACCATCGTCCCTAGATCGGGGGGATCTGAAGCTCTTCCCCGCACCCTGCCGAAGGGGAGAGATCATCCCGGAGGCCTTCTTCATCACCATGCCAGCCTCCGGTATGAAGCCTGAGTAGTTCCACCTTGGACTACGGGTCCATGTATTATCTAGATGGTTGTTTATCCTCCTTTGTGCTACCGTGTTTAGATCTTGTGAGCTCCGTTCATGATCAAGATCATCTATTTGAAATCATGCATGTTGTGTTTGCGGGGATCCGATGGATATTGAGATTACTATGTCATATTGGTTAATGATTCTATCTTATTGATTCTATCATGTCTGTGTTGTTTGAGATCTTGCATGCTCTCCGTTTCTAGTAGCTATCTTGGACAAGTAGATGCTAGTGACTCCAAGAGGGAGTATTTATGCTCGATAGTGGGTTCATGCCTCTATTTAATCTGGGGAAGTGACAGAAATATCTAAGGTTGTATATGTGTTGTTGCTACTAGGGATAAAACAACAATCTCTTGTTCATGGAACAATTGTATTGTTTACTTTACACACTTTGCTTAAAGAAGTTATCCGTTGCTTGCAACTTAATACTGGAGGGGGTTCGGATAATAATATGAAGGTGGATTAGTAGTCATATATGTAGTTGGATGGCGGTGTATATTGTTGTAATGCCCAATCAAATCTCATAGGATCATGAATGTCTAGTATTGCATTGTTATGCCTTGCTCTGTCCTGTCAATTGCCCTGCTGTAATTTGTTTACCCAAGATGTTATGTTGTTTATCTTAAGGAGAACACCTCTAGTGAACTATGGACCCCGGTCCAATATTTACCATTGATACATGTTTCACGGTTCCTGTTTACTTTTTCAAACCACCATTACCTTCCACACCATACAGTTAATCCTTTGTTTTCAGCAAACCAGTGAGATTGACAACCTCACTGTTCATTGGGACAAAGACTTGAGTTTGTGTTGTGCAGGTTTCCATGTTGCTAGAAACACCTTTGATTCGTTTCTTCCTCCTACTGGTTCAATAACCTTGGTTTCTTTCTGAGGGAAAACTTGCTGCTGTGCTCATCATACCTTCCTCTTGGGGTTTTCCAACGAAGCCCTATAGTGATCTAAGCCGCATCACCCAGATGAGTTTTTTCCCTCTCTTTATTTATCTTATTTTCTCTATGGCTCATATCTTCCTTCATCTATGTCTTTTTTCCATACTTATCTCTTTATACCTCAACTTTGGGGTACCCTGGGTCATATCCCCGACATTAGTCCCCGAGGCTATGTGGGACTTGTTGAGTCACGCATAGGCTTCATATTAAAATATCTCCAGAGTTGTTTACCTACATATAGTCTCTTCATCGGATACTCCTTTGTCATATACTCCTTTTGGGTAAAATTTGACATCTATCCTTCATGGGCTTTGATCATACGACCCTTTTAGGTAAGTTCATGACTTCTGGCCTTCTTGGGCACTGGTCACATAAACCCTTTGAGTAAGTCTTGATACACGGCCTTCATGGGCATTGGGTTTTTAACCCTTTTGGGTAAGCTATGACTTTTGGCCTTCTCGGGCACTGGTCATATAACCCCTCTGGGTAAGTTTCTGACTTCTGCCCTTCTTGGGCACTGGTCTTATAATCCTTTTGGATAAGTTTATGACTTCTGGCCTTCATGGGAACTTGTCTTTTAACCCTTTTTTTGGTAAGTTTATGACTTCTGGCCTTTCTTGGGCACTGGTCTTTTAATCCTTTTGGGTAAGCTATAACTTCTGGCCTTCTCGGACACTGGTCATATAACCCCTTTGGGTAAGCTATGACTTCTGGCCTTTCTTGGGCACTGGTCTTTTAATCCTTTTGGGTAAGCTATGACTTCTGGCCTTCTCGGCCACTGGTCATATAACCCCTTTGGGCAAGCTATGACTTCAGGCCTTCTCGGGCACTGGTCATATAACCCCTTTGAGTAAGTTATGACTTCTGACCTTCTTGGGCACTGGTCTTTTAATCCCTTTGGGTACGTTTCAACCTGAGTTATCTCGTCTGAGTTGTATGACTCAAATCTGACTTATGTCTCAAATCTAAGTTATCTGACTCAAAATCCGAATCATCTGATTCCAAATCTGAGTTATTTTACTTAAATCTGACTTATGTCTCAAATTTGAGTTATCTGACTCAAAATCCAAGTTATGTGACTCAAATCCGAGTCATCTGATTTCAAATCTGAGTTATTTTACTCAAATCTGACTTATTTCTCAAATCTGAGTTATCCGACTTATGTCTCAAATCTGAGTTATCTGACTTAAAATCCGAGTCATATGACTCAAATTCGAGTCATCTGATTCCAAATCCGAGTTATTTTACTCAAATCTGACTTATGTCTCAAATCTAAGTTATCTGACTCAAAATCCGAGTCATATGACTCAAAATCCGAGTCATATGACTCAACCCGAGTCATCTGATTCCAAATCCGAGTTATTTTACTCAAATCTGAGTTATCTGACTCAAAATCCGAGCTATATGACTCAAATCCGAGTCATCTGATTTCAAATCCAAGTTATTTTACCCAAATCTGACTTATGTCTCAAATCTAAGTTATCTGACTTAAAATCCGAGTCATATGACTCAAATCCGAGTCAACTGATTCCAAATCCGACTTATTTTACTTAAATCTGACTTATGTCTCAAATCTAAGTTATTTGACTCAAAATCCGAGTCATATGACTCAAACCCGAGTTATCTGATTCCAAATACGAGTTATTTTACTTAAATATGACTTATATCTCAAATCTAAGTTATCTGACTCAAAATCCGAGTTATATGACTCAAATCTGAGTCATCACTGTTGAGATAATCTTATGATATGATGGCAAATTGCCTTGGATATGGATCCAAGATATAGATCCGAGATATAGTTTTGAGATATGATATTCGGGCAAACCGCCAAGAGACATGATTTGAGATATAGATCTGAGATATAAATTTAAGATATGATATGTTGGCAAATATCCATTCGAGATATAACCTGGCAAGATGAGTTAAATACCAATCCAAGTCATAACATAACCTGGCAAGCTGAGTCAAATTCCAATCCGAGTTATAATATAACCTGACAAGCTGAATTAAATACTAATCCGAGTTAAATATAAGCTGGCAAGCTGAGTTACAATATAAATCCGAGTTATAATATAACCTGGCAAGCTGAATCAAAGACTAATCCGAGTTAAAAATAAGCTGGCAAGCTGAGTTATAATGCAAATCCATGTTATAATATAACATGGCAAGCTGAGTTAAATTCCAATCCAAGATATAATATAACCTGTCAAGATGAATCAAATACTAATCCGAGTTATAATATCACATGGCAAGCTAAGTTAAATTCCAACCCAAATCATAATAGGGGAGGTATTATTGTAACATAGCTCAAAGACATATACCGGCTGATATATGAAAAGACATAACAGAGGACATATCTTAATTCTATTCTAAGAGACATGTTTTATGCATGAAGGTGCTGAGTCATATTTTGATCCAAGTTCCCAAGATAATTTTTTCATCTAAGGGTGATTCCATTGATATGTTGGCTAGTCCCCGCGTTGAGTTATTTTCTTCCCGGGGCAAATGATTAAGTGAATCTGGATGATAGTCCCCGAGTGACATTCGGGGTTATCTCATGTGTGTGTTGGTGGCTGAGTTATTTGATACTTATAATATGCTTGGAGAATAAGTTGGGTCATGCTTGCTAAGTCATATTTGGTGAGTCGTGCGGGCTGAGTCAGGCTTGCTGAGTCGTGCTGGCCGAGTCAGGCTGCCGAATCAGATTTTGTTGAGTCAAGCTGGCTGAGTCAGCCTGGCCGAATCAGTTCTGCCGGATCAGATTTGCTGAGTCAAGCTGGTCGAGTCAGTATGGCCGAATCAGATTTGCTGAGTGTAGCTGGCTGAGTCAGTCTGGCCGAATCGGTCCTGCTAAATCAGATTTGCTGAGTCAGGCTGGCTGAATCAGGCATGCTAAATCAAGTATGTTGAGTAAGTCTTGGAGGCTCTCGTGCCCATCTCTCTGCTCTCTGCATGCTTGGAGGAGTTGAGGAAGCTCTTGCTCGATGGTGAAGTAGAGGCTGATGAAGACGTTCCCGTCCGGATGGAAACCCAACCAACGTCACTAATCAGTCCCACGGTGGGCGCCAAATGTCGTGGTGGTATCACGGCATATGCCATGGGTAGGCTAAAGTTGGGTCCGATGAACATGAAGGAATCCGGGGAGGGATGATGCAGTGAAGACCGCACTCATAAGAACAAAGAGAAACACCATGTATCCAGGTTCGAGGCTCTCATGTTGAGATAACATCTCTTTCCCTGCATCTAATCTCATATAATCTTGCCATGCTTGTGGCTACAATGGTGCTCCTTGAGCTGTGTTTCCTATGCCTCTATCTAGATCTCTTTGTGAGAGTGGGGGAGGAAGAAGATGAGATCCTAGCGAGCAGAGAGGAGAGGAGCCCTTCGGGGGTCTCCTTGGGAACGATCCCCCTGTGCCCCTTATAAAGGGAGCCCAGGGGACTAGTATTGTTCTCCACGATTGGCATCTGTGTAGCATATTCCGGGCATCCTCCTGAGATGCTCAGCATATGCCTTGGTATCTCAGAAGATGCTTGGCATATTCCCTAGCATCTCCTTCGATGCCAAAGGTATATTCCAAATAGCATGTGTCAGTCTGAGCCATGGGCGTCCCAAAACTGGCACGAGGCTAAAGGAGTAGGACCGTCTTGAAGGTACGTTGATGTAGAGGTTGATGTAGTGTCCGGGGGTGAATAAGGGGGCGTCCGGATCACTATTACTTGGCCCAAGCGCCCCGGGGTGATTTATGTTGGTCCAGAGGTTAATTTCAACAGGTATCTTGGCCTGGGGTTGGTTAATTCGGCATGTGGACCTCCTGATTCGGCCTAGGCGGATTTAACAGCTTCATAGGTCCAACCGGATCACTATTTAACTCGGCCTGGGAAAAGGGGCCCATCCGAGGTGAAGGAGTCCTAGCCGAGCTCCCTCTCACTCGGCCCAAGCGGGGCAGCAAGGAGAGAAGCCCAACCGAGGCAGCTTCCGTCGGTAGGCGCGGGATGAAGTGGCGGCCCATGGTGGGCTGGCTTGCCCCAGTGCCGGCCCACCCGGGGAGAGCTTGGTGGCGTCTGTGCTGGCCCGTGGTGGGCCGAGCCGTTCATGCCGGCCTACCCGGGGGAGATTGGCGCGTGGACGATGTTGACTCGGCGCAAGGGGGTGATTCGGAGAGGAGACAAGCTGGCGGGAACTGGCGATGAGGCTGTTCGGTGGTTCGGTGTGGGAGTGCGCCTGGTTCGGCGGGAGGAGGAGCGATGGTGGCGAGGATACGTAGAGGATGGCCCGTGGTGGGCCGAATTAAGTGAGTTTGGCCCACCCGGGAAACTGGGTCACCTTTGTTGTTAATTCGGGAGACAGGCCGATTTAAATGACGATTCCTTCTGCTATTTAATAATTTGGCATGGAGAAACACAAACTGGACCGACTTAGCCTCTATTCGGCCTAGATCCATTTTTACTTCTCCTTTTCTTTACTCCATTTATATTTTCGATTTGTAATTGAATAACTGCTATTGAATCACTCGATACACCAACTATGTGGTACCCGAGGGTATACCCCGACACCGCTAGTTGATTCATGTTTTAACTTTAAACGATCCATGACTTTGTAATAACTCTGAATGTTATATTTATTTACTATAAAAGAATCGTGTGCATCAACCGATGCTAAGAGCCGGGGTGTTACCCTGTTTTGGAAAAAAGGGCGAGGGGTCCAAAAAAAACTCCCATCGTTGAACTGAATCATGTTTTTATCCTGGTTGCCTATCAAAAGCCTAGTCTTCCGTGACACCCTCAAACGGTAAATTATCTGGTAAATTGAACTGAACCATGTTTTTTATCCTGGTTGCAGGCAATCAAGAGCCTAGTCTTTCCGTGACACCCTCAAAATTATCTGGTCCTACTCCTATTCCGTGACACCCTCTAAATTATCTGGTGACATATTGTGCATGCTCCGTGTTTATCGTGACATGGCGACAGTGACGAGAGAACATCGAGAAGCTGCCTTTTGATACCATCTTCGATGCCTATGATTTTTATAATGACTTACTACCTAGTGGAGATTTTCGACTCCCTTATACTTTTTAAAATTCAAAAATAATATTTGTGAGTTTCAACGAAATTGTAAAATAAAAATCCAGATACAGCCAATGTTGTATCCCACAACAAGTAAAATATCAATTTTAAATCCTTTGTATTCTAGGAGTGAACCATAGAACACCACGACGTTAAAGATTTTCTGAGGAAGGTCTAGGGTTTCCGGTGGCGATGGGCGACTGCGACCCACCACCGCCGCCTACTCCGTATGAGAGTCCGTCAGCGCGACGGAGGCGTCTACGCCAGGTTTCCGGACGCCGCGTGCATCATGGAGAGGAGGGAGTCTGTAGCCGTGTACATGTTGGATACGAAGGAGGCGAGGCGGCTGAACGGCGCGCCATAAAACGGGGGGCTACGAAACCCTAAAACACCAGATCGAAGCGGAAGCAAACCAGATTGTTTCCGTACCAGGGAGAACTCCGACCCACATCCAGCGACAAACGACGATGACGGGAGAGGAGACGAGGACGGGGGGAAAAGCGGAGCTCGTCGGACGTGCGAGCCAGGGGGCTCTCGACAGCGACCAGAGGACGAGAGCGCCGGAGCTGCCGCAGGGGGAGGCGGTGAATATGGTGCGTGATTTGACAACACTACCTCAAAGGGATATGCAGATGTTCCTGCCGGGAGGTGGGGGTGATTATGGGGGCCTCGTTGAGAGGCCTGCCCACCCGAAGCCAACCAGCGGTTCGTCGGCGGCCCTACTGAAGCGCTGGCAGACACGACACGACAATCGGGAGGAAGAGGACGACAACTGGGAGGATCAGCTGTGGGAGGAGGATGACCTAGGGTTCCAGCAGGGACCGGACGTTTAGATGGGCGGGGATGTTGATATGGAGGATGATGTCTTCATCGAGTTTGAAGAAGAAGCGGCACCAACGCATAATCCAGGAACAGAACCAAAATCATGGAGTTTGCTTGCAAGGTACATGGCAAACTTTAAACCCAACATGGTGACTATGTTTAAGCGCTTTGCTGAGGAGGTTTGGAAGCTAAGAGCAGGCATTGAGTACTCTGATCGAGGAAAGAACTACTACATGATCACCCTGTTCTCACGAGGGGATTATGAGTTTGTCCGACGGGGTGGTCCTTGGATTTTCGATAAACATGCACTTTTAGTAAAGGAGTTACAGGATGAGATCCGGCCCTCTGAGATGATCCTAGACACAGTACCAGTTTGGGTACGGGTGTACGACGTACCTTGGGGGAAGAAAAATAAGGAGACAGGGATGAAGTTTGGCAATGGTCTTGGGAAAGCACTCGAAGTGGATATACCTAGGAGCGAGCAAGAGAAGAACGAATTCCTGCGGGTACGTGTCGAGCTGTCTGCGGTGACCCAGCATACCACTACATGATGTAGTATACTATAGTCGTTGACATAACACCAATGAAATACCGTTCATTAGTATTACATCCCTCAGAATGGCACAACAGAAACACAGCGGGTTCAATACATGGCTAAAGGTTACAAGTCACTCTTTACACAAGATCCAGAGAATACTCTAGGTTAAAGAGAGAGAAAGAACTTCTTACAGAGAAGAATCAAAGATAAACAACGCAAAAGCTATTATACTATTAAGACTAGTATTTTAACTAAGGAATTGGCATTGCTGCTATTGCAATACACTACAGGATTAGGTTCTTTGGCTAGAGATTATATTCCTATATAATCAATAACTTCGTCTTCACTTGTGTTGATATATATGTTGACTTCCTTGACTTCATTGTTGACTTCATTGAAGAGCTTTAGCTTTGGATGACGAGTCCTGGAGCATAACTTAATGTAGATGTTGTCTGTACCAGCTTCAGAATCTAGCAAGGGTTAAGAAGATACTTTGAGTATGAGCGTACTCAGCAAGTTTCACTAAAAAGGAGTGTTTGATGCACTATAACTACAGCCACAGACCATAGGTCGTAGGCAATGCAAGTTTTCATAAACATTTCTTCAAAAATTGCTTTTATTCTGAAAAGCTATGTCCGTCAGCCTTCACGAGTTTACCAGAACTTTCATGGAGTTTCTTTCCCGCCGCGTTCGCAGCTCCTTCCCGGAACAGGGAGTAACAAGTTACAGTTCCTACACTCTACAGACGTGCGTTACTTTACCCATGAGAGATCAACTCTTTGTTGCACAACCGGGCAGCTTATTCCCGTCCACAATTCCATGATGTGGGGCCCAGAAAATGATCCAAGCCAATCACTGCCCCCTTCGCGACCTCGCATGCCTCCTTGGTGTACACCATTCCCACATATTGGATTACGACAATGGTTTGTACAAACCGTTAGATGCCAGAACTATCGTGGGACGTTGAGGGTTCCCACCGATATGCTGCATATCCTCTACAAATTACCAATTAATATGCACACTACAAGGATAACAGCCACGACCTGCACATCCGGCTTCATGCAAGAGGAAGAAGATACAACTGACTTCTCCGTCCAATTCCAAATCTCATGGTGCAAGAATTACTAGCGACATTGGTTGTTAAGTCCTAGGTGATATAGTTCTGAACAGTGGTATTCCAACTGTCAGATTTAATAGATTCGCTGATCACCCTGGATCAGTAACCAATAATTTACATTATTATCAAAATTAGTGTTTTCTGACCCTTTTGAAATGCAGGTGATGACAACACTCAATTTGTAAAATACTTTACAGAAAATAATCAAAGGACATGAGCAAGTGTGAACTTGCCTTTTGTGATTGCAAGATTATGCACTCACGGTCTTCGAGTTAATATAAGATCCAATATCTGAAATCAGCATCATTGGTCCGGTAAGGACTAATGTTTAAAGAGGCAATATGCTCTTATGCATAAGTAATGTGATGCACTTTATAAACGCGAATCTCGGGGATAACGTTGTTGTAGGGTTTGGATGCTAGGAATGATGTCTTTGAAATGTGTTGTACTTTTAGATGAGTTTAATACGTGTGCTTCTTATTAAGGCTTGTGAGTGTGTGTGAGACAATCATAAAACTACAATATCATAAAACAATAGGATACACACAAATGTGAGATGGTTCTCAAGATTGCTTATTTAAGAGTTCTTGTTTGAAGTGGCAAAAAGAATAACATTTGGAAAAAATATTCCTTTTCTAAGGTTTAAACAATCTTTGTGGTTAGTTAGTCACTACTAGAGAAAACCTTAGGCGAGGCGCACCTAAAAGCATATGCGAGGCGCATATCATATGCGCATCTAGCTTCGAGCCTCGCCTATTTTTTATGCGAGGCGCATGTGATATGCGCCTCCTATATTTCACATATGCAAGGCGCATATCGATATGCGCCTCCTATAATATATAGGAGGCGCATATCCATATGCGCCTCGCATATGTGAAATATAGGAGGCGCATATCATATGCGCCTCGCATATGTTTCACAACGCGCCTCGTATATTTATAGTATATGCGCCTCCTATAGTGTTCTATATGCGCCTCCTATAATATTTTTGAAATTCAAGTTTTACAGTTCACTATAAATAACAATATACAGATATTCAAATATACAATACAGTCCAGAATATAGTATAAACAACACATAATTTTTCAGAAACATGCAATTGGCCAAAGCATAATAGAACCAACATGAATACAATACATTACACATCAATCGCGACAAACGAGTGCATACATCAAGTAGAATTAACTAGTGCTAAGTTTTCACACAACACCAAGTGTTTGCAACAAGTTCACACCTCCGAGTACAAGTTCACAATCACATTACAACTCCGACGATGGAGCTCTAGCTAGATGAAATAGAGCACATAACCTACCATGAAGTGAAACAAGGTGGTGATCACGAGGAAGTTCCTCCACTTCTTCCTTCCGTGCGTCCTCCACTTCTCTTCCGCCACCTCTACTCTCGTAGCCTTGGTAGTTGTTGTCCGAGAAATTGTTCACTTGCTTCTAGCAGTCTTTCCACTCCTTGTACACACATGGAACCAGACCGATGTACACGACATAGCACTTCTTCGCCATCTCCTACACACAAGAAAGATGATAATATTGGCAACTCAAAAAGAAAAACATGCACAAAAAAGCCTAAATAGGCACAAACATAGGCCTAAGTACTCCAGCAAAATCTGGACAACACACACACAATCTGGCAGAATATCCACACACTTGCTGCCAGCATACACAAATTCCGGACAACATACACAACTTGCTGCCAGCATCATACAAGAAATCTGGACAGCATACACCACATACAAGAAATCTAGACAGCATACACCACCACAAGAAATCTGGACAGCATTCAGTTTCATATGAGAAGATCGTAAGGCAATGGCCAATTCAATAGGCTCAATATACTGAAATAAAGGGTGATAACTGTGCATCAACAACTATCTGTACTAGAATAATTCTTGTGTAGCAACAGTGCTACTGTAACGTCCAAAGTTCCACCTTGGTGTCAAACTCTACAAAGTGCTGACAGGTTTCCATCTACTAGCTAGTGGAATTACACATAACCAACATCTAGGATAAAGATAAATCACATCATCAGGACAATATCAACCAACTTCCTACAGCCACACCACAAAGAGCATGGACATAGCTAGACAAATATACCCACATTGCACAACTAAGTCTGAATGTGGGTATTACAACATATATGAAAGACAACCTTTTCAGTGAACGATGAGCCGTGCCACCTCAACAATCCCACTGTAGATGTGCAAATTTTTCACATCTACAGTCCTTTCCGTCTCTAGAGTCGTCCGAACATTTTGATCAAAAGGATCCAGTCAAAAGCGGTGCCTCCATCCCGAACCATCGAGGCCTCTTCTTTCCCTATCCCATCTCTCCCTCTTCCTTCCCAATCCCCACAAACCCGATAAAAAAATCTTCCTGTTGAGGAATGATACTGGATAAACAGCAATAAGACGTACCGATATCTTCCTGTTGAGGAGTTTGTTGTGGCATTTCAATCTTTCCATGATGGCAGGAGTCATCATGCAGACCTGAAAACATCACAATATGGTGCCAACATGAAGGAACTACTTAAAGTTAACATTCACAGCCATTTATTTTCATGAAAAGAAACTCCTTCATGTACATATGCAGAGCAACTTAGCTGACGATTCTTACAAGAAAACATCAACATAGTACAACTCGATTTTGTTGTTATCAAAAAGTATTAAATTATCATATGCCATCTTAATATTTCTTTTTGTTCAGTTTATGATAATGCCAACCATAGCAGCGACTCACATACGCCACGGGTGCGGCGTGTCGCCGCACCAACTTTCCTAGTATTTGTCTAAACTAAGGTGAGGTGGGACTTGGAAACAAACCAGGAAATCGTGCAGACAGAGATCTGTAGATGACCAAATCATCCAATCATATAATCTGAAGGACCAAAACAATTGACAGGAGAAACGCATATGCAGAAAGATATCCATGATCAACACCAATCGAGGAGCTCATGCCTCCCTTTTATTTTGTTCCCAAAGCACACCCAAGCAACTACACTGGATCATCCAGTTTGAGCCCCCAAAAGGACGGCCTTTTGATGCTAGCTTTGGTCATGGACTCCTAGGTTCCAACAAGGGAACAAGCAAGCAGTTTCCAACAGGCCCGATGCCGCTAATCGCTAAATATAAGACCACATCGGCATCGAGAAAATCACCAACCTACAGCGCACGTACGGCCGGAACGTTCGAAGGAAATATGCCTTGATCAAGCAGATTCCTCGCACGCAGCGACGCCCCATCGCAAACAGTTCCGCCGCGGGCGCGAATCGCTAAACCGTAAGAAGACCGCCACATCAGGGTCGAACGGAACAACCACCAACGACGGCAACAATCGAAGGAGGTAGGTAGGGAGCGAGCATTGTGCACGTACCGAATGGCTGGTCGCGGGTAAGGTGCTCCTCTGGTGCTCCTCTTCACAAGCGCGGGCGAGGTGCTCCTCTGGTTCTCGTCGACACCTTTGGTTGGTCGCCGAGATGTCAGTGAGAGGGAAGAGGGGTAGGGGGAAGGGGAGGGAGAGGGGAAGGGGATCGGTGCTCACCTCGACGACGGTGGAAGGCGGGCTGCTACGGGCGCGGACGGCGGCAGGAAGGGGACGATGGCGACGACGCGGCTTCGAGCGAGTGGTGGATGGATTTGATCAATATAAAGGGAGGCCGTATACTTTACGCAGGTACCAGATTACGCGAGGCGTATCTGTACATAACGCGCCTCGTATAATCTGTAGTTCTAGTCAAAAGAGCGGTGCGCTGGTTTCTCTCAACAAACTCACATCAGCCCATTGGTTACATGCCTTTTCCTATTCTAAAATTGGGCCACCAAGGTTCGAATCCTAGTGGCAATAATTTTTTGGAAACTTCTTTAAATGCTATTTTGCATGTAAAAACATTGTCTAAAGGGGTCCCCCGGGGATAAAAACTTCTGATCCCCCGGGTCCTCGTGCTGACACGTGTCCACCCAAATCCCTCTTTTGCTACACTCAGACCCGCTTTTCCTACACAATGTCCCGCTTTTGCTACACTGCAGCAGAAAACGGTTGGTCCAGAAATAGAAAAACAGATTGGACCTCGTCGGAGATTTCGCCGGAATCCTCGCCGGAGACCGTGTAGAAAAAAAGTTGGGCTAACTTAGCATATTCGACCTCGCTGGAGACTCGCCGGAGGCTTTCACCGGTAAACCTCGCCGGAGACCGTGTAGCAAAAACTCAACGCTATTGTAGCAAAAACGCAAAACGATGGTAGCAAAAAAGTTGTGCTAATGTAGCAGATCTGACCTCGCCGGAGATCGTGTAGCAAAAACTCAACGCTATTGTAGCAAACTCATAAAATAGATGTAGCAAAATATTTTTTCTAATGTAGCAAATGGGACATCGTAGAATACATCGTCGGAGACCACGTAGCAAAACCATAAAAAATTGGTTGTAGCAAAAAAATATGCCAAAGTAGCAAAAAATATATGAGTATATAGCAAAAATAATATGTTAAAGTAGCAACGCTCATAGCAAAGACAAACAAAAATGCAGTAGCAACACAGGAGGCCGAAGAGAGCAACTCTTGGCACTGTAGGTAGCAGAGTTTCCCACGGTTGGTAGCAGCGGCCCTAGGAAAAAAACAGTGAGCGGCGACGCAGTGCACCGGTGGCGGAGACGGAGCTAGGTGTCACCACCATTGATGCAGGCAGCACCTGCCCGCGGCAGTACCACTATCGCCACGGGGCAGCACATGCTTGAGGCGGCACCACCACCGACGCGGGCGCATGGCGGAGCACATGGGAGATGGGGTGGTGTAACACCCTCGCCTGATAAGGCTGAGTTTATGTGTATAGTATCAATCCCTGGATCGGTTCACTGGCACACACAGTACAAAATGATACCAGATATAACTATGCATCATAAATACAACGAATATGATCCAGAATTTACAATATTTATTCAAGTACACAGCGGAAAACGAATACAAGGTAGATCTCCATCCTCCAAATGTGCCACAGGCGAACAATTGTTGAGTGGAGTCTCGCGACCTATGAACGATCACTCAGATACGATACAACCTGCAACATGAAACGTTGCAGCCACGAATGGTCAATACATTGAATGTATGGCAAGTAGGCTAAAGTGGTTAACAACAGATCTATCAACTACATGCTTATTTGGCCAAGTGGAGTTCAGGCTCATTTGCATAAAGCAACAGTTTTATCCTAACATTTGTAACAAAGTAGTTTTCCAATACGATAAATAGGACACTCTGGTTCACTCCCAGGTGCTCCTACCCAATTATGTTCACCCAACAAGTTTTAAGCAATTAAGAAATAAGGATGAGTGAGAAATATCATAGCATCAGTATCAGGTCGCTCAAATTGTCCATAACCGGGGACACGGCTAATCGATTAGTTTATACATCCTGCAGGGGTTAGTACACTTTACCATGTGACTTGGCCAGCCCAGCTCGTACCACCACTCTCATATTGGGTGATGATAGGGAGAAGTCCAAGAAGGAACCGTTCGGGAAGTAGCTCCCCAAACCCGACACGCACCGGTCCAACCTACACTATCTACATCTCTGGATACGTGGATTCGAGTTACCACAACCTACTGAGTTCAGTCAACCGCCCATTTCATTATTGGCACATGGTTGCACACGAAAGCTACCAAACGAAGAAACCAATCCTTTCTCAGTGTCCTGGGCGGCATTGCCCACCATAATCCACACTCGATGACCCAATCAATGCCATTCCGCCCAGGTGGTTCATTAAAACATGTTGGCTTGTCATTTAGCAAAACATAAGCCTTTCAAAACATATAACTTTTCATGATGTGATTCCCTTCCTCGTCTAAAGAGCATAGCTAAGCAATCTACTAATACGATGGCTCATAAACAAGGAATACTAGGGAATAATATGGGACATAGCATAGCATATACACATCAATTCCTACATATGGAATTCTACAAAACATCTACAATGCATAGGAAAACAATAGGACATTTATGACCAAGATAGCACCACTTGCCTTTGTTGTAGATGTAGTCGATTAGATAATCCTTACAATTATATTGGCCTCTTTCATAATAACCACAATACTTGCAATCATTGTAGCTGCAATCACAGTAGTTGCACTCCTCGCAATCTAACGTTGAAGCAAACACAACAAACACCATTCAAAACATTGCAAACATACAACAGTACAACATTACAAGAAAACAATGATGAACAGATGCATGCATGAAGATTTAATGAGTCACATTGGTTGCATTTAGTGTTATGAACATAGTTAGATTACATGATGCATGTGGAAAGTCATTTAATGCACTAAAGCTTTTATTACTAAAGTTGTATCGATTTAATATGGTGTATACCACTTTAATTGAACTAAATATGTTTATGTCATATTAAATTGTGAACTAGATGCTACTGGATAGAGGTAATGCAATTTAGAGACAGTGGCAATTTGAATCACCTAAAAAGGAGCTATAGATATTTTCCTATGATTAAAACACTATTTCAATGGGTTTAAATATTTCTGTATGAATTTCTGTTTTAACAGTACCAAATAATTTGTCATGCAATTTTTCTCTATAGATATTGTCAATACAAAACCTTAGCACTTGGATTCACCCTAATCGGAGTTATAGATCTTTTTGTATGATTTAAATAGTGTTTAATGGGTTTTAAATGATTCATATAGTTTCTGTTGTCTAAAAATCAAACTAAAATTATATCTGTAATCTCCATGGATATGTGATCTCAGGGACATATTATTTGTAATTTTCTGAGCAGTATTTATTTTCTTATGAATTTATTACTCTAAATAGGCCATTAAACCATTTAAATCTTCACGGCAAAACCTTACAGTCAAAAGCTGAACTAATTGCATGTTGATGATCTACATGGAACCAGCTTTCTATCGGTATATCATCTATATTTTTCTGACAAGCAATTAATTTACTATGAATTTAATTATTTATAAAGCCATCAAAACTAATTAAATTTCTACGGGTTAAATAATCCACAAAGGCTAGATCCAACAAGATATTATTAATGTACATTACAGTAGCTTCAATTTGATATATTGTTCATATTTTTCGGAGTTACAGATAATTTCCTATGAATTTATTAACCTAAAAGACCATTAAAACTAATTAAATTACTGCAGTAACCACGTACAGTAAAAGTTGGATCTATTCTGATAAGATGATTCTACGTGAAATTATCTTCAATTTGATATATTATACGCAATTTTTGGACGTGGTATGAATTTCTAATGAATTTTACAAGTTAGATCTATAATGTGCAATTTTAAATTCGAACGGAATATTCCAGGGAATATTTCGCTGACTGGACAGGTTGACTTTGCATGCTGACTGGGACTAGTTGTTGACCTGACATCACTACTAGAAATCCCCAGATTTCCGATGGGGAATTCTAATAACCGACGGACCATCGGTTAATATGCTAATAACCGACAGTAGCATTCATGACCGACGGTTATTGGAAACCTATCGAGTATAAATTCCAATAACCGACGGTGCAGTCCATTGCCTGACGGGGAGAAGCTAACTGTCGGGTATTAGTCCTAATTCCCGACTGTGTGCACTAATATCCGAGGGTTCTACTTTCACTGTCGGGTAGCCGACGGGAAAAACTTACTCTCGACTATCTAACGCATTGCCCTACGGTACCATCCAATATTCGACAGTAGTACTTCCATGGATTGTTACTAGCGGTTATAGCCGACGGTTCGTACGTGCCCTTCGGTTATGCATAGAAATGACTGACCGTGGAATTTTGACTATCGGTCATAAGAACTAATAGCCGAAGTGTATTAGTAATACATGACGGTTTGACCCTCAGTAATATGTTCAAATTTCCGACTCAGCTAGGCTTCATCATCTCCTCGGAAGGATTTGTGGAGTGGTTCAATGGTAATCTTAGTCTAAGAAGCTTTTATAAGATTTACATTGGATTACTACTATGTTCATTCAATATCAAAAATCCGTCTTCACTTTATTTTCATGTAAAGAGATCAAATTAAATTGTGACGAGGACTCGTGGAATTTAGCTTATGAATACAGCTCTAGAATCTACCCATAACTTATATATGAATGGCTTTCCCTTTAGATCGGAGCTATATGAGAAAAATTGTAGAAGATTGAAAAGAATTAAGACGGGAGATGCATGAGTTGTCAAGCAATGTACTGTACGACGATGTCATAATGACCCGTGCTAATTATCATATTTTTCAAAACAGCATTAGCATTATGAAAAATGAAAAACCTATAAGATGCATGTAAAGGTTTGAATTTCCCAAGTAAACATTTGAGGTTTTATATATTTTCTATTACGAGCTAGTACCTACATACACGAGAACTCAAATTCGTATTTTCCTTTCATTTGGAGGCCTCTTTTACATATAGTTAAAATTTGAATTACATCTAGTTAATAGTTAGAAATTCAATTAATTTATAGGATCTAGCAATTATTTCAGGATAAACATAAATTTTACACTAACAACATACTTCAGTATTTTATATGTAAAAAAGTGGATCATGTTTTTCCTCACCAAGGCCAAATCTTTCTATTTGATTTTCCTAAACCAGCCATCTATAAGCCTGGAAAAAATTGCACTCTGGTCCCAGCCCAAAAGCCAAGGTAAGGCACACTATATTTGCATGACCTTTGCTGCACCACTCCTTTTTGGGAAATTCCATTGATCTATTAATAACATCCATAATAGTGCAAAGAGTCCTAAAAGTAATAAAATTTATAAATATATTCTTTGAACTACCTAGATACGACTATAATCACTAGCATGAGCTGAAGGCATGCCACCGTCCTAGTAGAGCTTGTTGTAGTATACAGTCGGGCAATCGTCAACGAGGGGTGGAACCCTAGATGGGTTTAGAGCCTCCGTCGTCGCCTCACGCCTACCGTACCAGTTGATCCACCACTTTGACCACTAGTATATGTATTGGGTTTGCATAAATTGTATTGTCATGTTTTTATGCAAACTAAATTTGTTTCTTATGTATTTCTACTAATTTTGTAGAAAAAATCTAAGACAAAATCCTAACCAAAATTGTGCGTGGTCTGACCAGATTTTATTTTTACATTTTGGGATAGATGGAGTATTTAGTTAGTCTATTATTTAGCTTAACGGAATTTAGCACATATCGTTAAAAGCATTATGAATCCAACGCGGGAGATTTGAGCGCATCCATGAAAATCGAGCGCCTCGTCCTTATCTATCTGGGTCCCCAATATCTCCACTACTCACGATCCCACACGTTCTCCTTCTCCCGAGACCTTCAGATTTCCCCCATTCTCGTCCACTCCTGCGACACAAAACCGTGTTGAGCACCGGCATGTCATGCTAGAGGTCGGCGGCGCTGAACCGCCTGTATGATCTGCGCGAGAAGCAAAACCAAAGGCATGTGGGATGTACCTTCAGGAGGTGCGTGCTGGTCAGAGGATGACGCTGCTCCGGATTGGCTAGGATTAGGCCGGAGAACACGATGGGTCTCCCATTTCCAGATCCGCCGGGAGGTAATCTCGATTCCTCTAAGTCTCCGTTTGTGGTTTGCCTCCTCTTTTTTTTTTGTCTCCTCTAACCTGTATTCGTCATGACAGTGCAAGATCAGATGATGGCGGGTGTGTCTGGCATATGGTCATCCTTTCCAAATTCCAACCGCTGATGCGTGTCGGCCTCTAATCAAGGTAAATAGCTCAGATTCATTTCCCCCAACTACTAATCAATAGTTTTCTGATCTTCTAAGTTGGAGCAGATTTCCGTTTATGCTGATTGGAGCCAATATAGCCGTGGCGTGCAGCGGTCACGACGAGAAATCAGGTCTTGGCAGGCCTGGATGCCTCATAACAAACAAAGCAGATTTACGTGCATGGCAGTTCTCCTCTCCTGCTTTCTCTCTTCCTCTATCTCTATCTCTCTCAGTATCGGTTTATCGGTAGAATATGATCATGACAACGACGATGAAAGCGGATTGCAGAGGCTCATGCTTCTCTCAACTGTCTGGTATCTCAACTACTATCGGATCAGTCCACCACAAGATTGTCTTAGCTACATCCAGAAAAAGGTCGTGCTATGGGACAGAACGCGTTGGATATTGTAATCACGACCTTTTTTTGTTGCAATTGTGAATATGCATTCGTGAAATCTCTGCAATGTTGTACGTTTTTATTTGGCTGTTATAGATATACCTTCTGTATTTTTTTATGTGCATGGAATCTTGGACGACCCGAGTTGAAATAACCGGGGATTTACAAATCGTGGGCCACATGAGCCATAAAATAACAAAATGAGCTGAAATAAAGGATAATTTTTAAAAAAAGGTGGGTTTAATCTATTCATACTAGTTGAATATCCGTGCGTTGCTACGGACCGTTAAGTTTTTTACCCATTGCAAATGCATATATATAAGACATGTCAATATTCCTTGTGATGTGAACCATACACGAACAAAGTCAACTTTTAATTTTAAGAATTCAACGACAAGACCATCGACAAGAGCAATGAGGTTTCAGTTACACAAACCTTAAATTGTACTCTTTATCCTTCAGAATACAGATTGTATTTTCTAGTGAAGTAACTTCTTTGCCATATTGAGCAAAGATCATAAAATACGCAACAATTTATCCACATAGCCAACTGATATATAGACAATACAAGACAAACTGATCACATTTCCTACTAAAAATCACTTACATCTCCATGAATGACTGTCACCTATGAAATACAGATGAATTATTTAGTAATGTATAAGAGCATCTCTAGCAGACACCGGGAAATCGCGAACCGAAAAACGCATTCCCAACTGCGCTCGAGCTAGTTTTTACTCAAAGAACACGATTGCCAGAACAGAAACCAAAAATTCGAACCGTAAACTCAAGATTTTTAAATATTCACGAGAGATTTCAAAACACGAGCATAGTTCATACATAGTACTGACGCGAACATATGTACAAAACGTGAATTAAATCTAAATACTATGGTGGAATCTGCCGTCTCCGCCACTAAATCCTAGCATGGACACAAAATCAGGCTCACCGGAGCCCAAGGAGCGGTGGCGATGCTTCCGGCGGCGGGCTTCACTCCTCGTCGGATAAGTCAAAGTCCGACAGCCCGGAGCTGCTGTCAGAGACGAGGTTGATGACCTCCACCTGCTTCCCGCGGGAATCGCGGTCGATGGCGTGACCCTACTCGAGGAAGATGTCGTCGATGAGCTCGTCACGCTGAGCTCGACGGGCCTCCGCCTTGGCGATGCTCCGCTGCTGGATGACCTCGACCTAGCGGTCTAAGGAGGCGTCGTTGAGGGCGTAGTTGGCCTCCGTGACGACACGGCCCTCCGGGATCTCCTCCTCCTTCTTCACCGGCGGCGGTGGAGTCCTCAGCGCGCGAGGAGCTCCCCTCCCCCTCCTCCCCCGGCGGGCGCGGATGCGGGCGTCGAACTCCTCCATCTCGCGGCGGAGGAGCGCGGCTGGCACCGGCGAGCCCCACTTCTTGTAGTGGAGGGCGGCGCGCTTGCGCGCCCCGTCCGAGCGCATGCACCGGCGGCGCTCCTCCTCCTCTGTGGGCGTCAGGGGACGGAAGCGTGGTGTGGAAGCTCCCCGACGGTCCATCGCATACTGGATCGGCCGGATCTGCTACGGCCGGCGAGAAATTGCTCGCCGATGCTCGGCGATTTGGGCGGTGGTGCATGGCGGAGGCGTGGAGGGGGCGGTGATGGAGAAATGGATCATGACCTGGGAAACGAGCTCGGAACCGGGGATTATGGGTCGAGGGGGTCGATTCCCAGCGCCCGAAAAAATCCTAGGTCGGGCCGTGTTTACGGCGTCTGTTCAGGCTAGATTCCGTGACCCCGCCCGAAAAACAACCGGAATTTTCTGGATCCGGCATTTTTTATGTCTGCTAGAGATGCTCTAACTACCCTTACAATACACTAAATCTTGGAAAGATCAGATACACCAGCAAACATTTAATTCACACAATAAACTTTCATAAAAGAGAGTGAAGCATGTAGTGAAATTGTCTAGTCAGGAATGAAAATCGGGACTTGAAAGTCTCCTTTTAACTGTTGGTTTTGGTGGTCATATAATTTTGTAGGGAACATCCATACAAAAAAAATGTAGTTACAGTGATAGCTACGGTCCAGCCAAAAAAAATAGTCTCACAGGCTATGAACAAACACATATGAACATCATATTCAACAGAACTCGCATCACATGAGAGATGGGAACATCGCCCTTAAAACTTCACATGTACAAGATATTTGCCTCAATCATTTGCTATCGCTGGCTGTCGACGTAAGTCACTCCTTCTAATTACCTGTGCACTCTCATTCCCACGGCCACCCATATTGTCATCTTTCCAATCAAAGGGATGGATGAGTGCCATATCCGTGCACGACATAGGAGGATGGAGGCAATTGAGCTCACGTCCGATGTTGGAGTTTCATGGCATCACGTCTGGCGGCAACCTAGGTTTCAATCATGGTTTTTAAGGCGTTAAGACGTCTTAAGATGATCTGGGGGCGCTTTGACGCTTATGCGACGTCTAGACGGGCGCTTTGGACGCCTAGGCACCTAAAGCAGTCGTTTTTGCAAAGCGGAGGGTGGGCGCCTTGACGCCTAAGCTTCATTCGCCTAGTCGTCTCAAAGCGGACGCCTTAAAAACCATGGTTTCAATTATAATAGAAGAAATAAATGTTAACAGCATGTCGGCTAGCAATAAATATCACAACTTAGTCTCATTTTTGAAAGAAGCACGACCATCATCTCTCAGTTCCTAATCACCACATAATCGTTAAATTGAAGACTTTGATGGACTGAAGTTTTCATTCCTCAGAACAATGATATTACCAGCCATATCATATCGTACAATCAGTTCTCCAAAAAGGCACCTGGATTTCATTCTACAATCACCTTCATGCAACGGTAAAATCAATTTTCAACAATAAACCACTGTGCTTCTTCTTGTTTAATAAGTATAACTTGTATAAACACATAAGGTTTATTCACGTATAAAGTGACATCTACGAATACTTTTGAAGACCTATACTAATATAGGTAAACCTCAATGTAACCCATCACCTAAACCAAATGACCCATCCATCATAAATATATGTTTTGGCTGTGTACACTGATTAAGATATCTAAAGTTTGCATTCAGTCAGCAAATATACCTTACATATAAGAACACATACTACATTCAAACATATCGCAAAAGAGATGTAAAATGTGAGAGCAGAGCATTAATCAATGTAGTTGGCTTCCTGCTGGGGAAGTCGATGAAGACGGACGTCGGTGTGTCGATGTAGTTGGCATCAGCTCCTGCTGATGAGTGGCGTGGTGGCGCGCTATCTTGTTAGATGTAATGATGCAGTCTTCTTCGGCGGCAGCTCCATTGAAGGTGACTGATACGCAGACGTGTAGGTGCCGAGATTCTAGAAGCGACCGTGGCGGAGCCGACTCCGAGGCGTCCCTAACGAGGCAATCTCCGGAGGCCAGTATGGAGAGACCTCGTATAGTCAGACTTGTACACGAGCTTGCATGTACCTGATATACAACAGAATGCACTCGAATATGGTAAATTAATTAATCAATATTTATATGCCTTTACCAGCGTGCATATATATACAACAGCATGCATCCACGTACGTGCGGTACATATCAATATTGAATATGATATACAACAGAATGCACTCGTCTAGCTCCCGGCGCGGTGCGTCAGCCAGACAGCGTGGCCGCGGCAAGGCCATCGTCTTCATGTACGTGCTTAGAGACAGCATGCATGAACGCTTGCGAGCACATTATTCATTCATGGTCCATGGAATGAATAAATCCAACCTGCACCAAGCACGTACATGTAGCTGATTGATGCAGCCATGTTAGCGTTAGATAATAGAAGAACGTTGTGGCCGGCTGCGTCTGAGTTCCGTGGGGTCAGCGGCGCTGCCGCCATGTCTGCCGGCGTCTTTGGCCGGCCTGTGCTGCCGATCTCCATCTTCAAGTCCTCGGGAGTGACCTGCGTCGCGGATCAGCGACTTCAGGTATGGGTGGCGGTGGCCGAGTAGCCTCCGCTGGGTGCGCGTGTGAGTTTCAGCGCTGCCTCCTTCATGCCCTCAAGTTGTTATGCTGTTTGCTCCTTTTATTTTCGCTCGGCACAGACGTGCTTATCTTATCTTATCTGTCCGGAACCCTATCAATCAGTTAGCTCGGTGCCGATCATCACGAGTTTGCCGCAGGGTCACATACGTGATCCACGCGAGCCGTCGCTGGGGCGCGGACGCCTTGGCCTAGACGATCGGATCGCCATCTAGCCGTCCAGGATGCGTACATAGACTCGTACGCACACACTTGCGTACACGTTCAAACTTTCCGCATGCAGCTAGAGCTAGCTAAATCAAGGAGATTAGCACCAGGTACTCGGCCGCCTGATATCATTTGCTTGAGAAATAATATTTACACACCAAAATGTCACCTGATTTTTATATGCCATGTACAAAATCACGTTGAGCACGGCCGACGAAAAAAGCAGTCAATTTCGCTTGCTCCGTCCCGCTAATTCCGCCCTTGACAAACGAAATTGTACAGAGCGCGGCAGCCTAGTTTGTTGAATCAGATCGATGGGAACGTGCAAGTCCAATTTGTTTGTTAGCCAATTAGTTACAGGGTCAAGTATATATGAGCTAGAAATAAGGAGATCTAGTTTTTTAGTTGCGGTGGCATTTTCTCAGTAATATTACTGAAGTGTGACACCGTGTGACACCACCACTTTGCTTTTAATAGTATAGATGACAGACCTTTTGACTATAGCGATCACCTAGGGGGCCGTCCGCACACGTATCCATGGTGGAAAATCTTAGTAACTGACAGTTTGGTTGCCTTCAAGGTTATAATTAACTCCGAGGGGTCAAACGTACCATCAACTATTACTAAAACTGACAGGAAGAAATAACTCTTGGAAAGAAAATACCCGAGGGGGAACGGTCGGTTATAAGCAACATCGAGTACTGCAAGACATATGATGACGAATAGATGTTCGACGGCTCACCGTCGGCATATTACCGTGGGCAAAGATATTACCTGACCGTACCGTCGGCTATTATAGTAATGGCCGACCAAGCATAGGCGACGGGAGATTACCGACGGTAGACCGTCGGGTGTAAGTGTGTCCGACGGTAAACTAAAATATCTGACAGTAACATTACCCTCGGCTATAAGGGGATATCTAGTAGTGCATTGACGTGGCGTTGATGAGGAAGCTGACCGGGATGATGACATGGCACGTACCGGTTTGATTGGATCTCGACCGTCTGGATAGGATACGGTGGCTAGAAGAAGAGATTGACCCGATTTTGGCTCAGAATAGACAAAAAAATAGATTTGTGTTAGAGAGACAAATCCGTAGATCAAATTGAAAAACTTAGAACATGAAAGTTGTGGGGAATCATTATTCCTACCTTCTCACCATAGGAATTTGGATTTGAAGAAATGAGCGCGAGTACATATTAGATTTACACCGTCAGATCTGAAATATTGCGATGCGAAATTCCCTGGCTTTGGTGGATGAAAAGAGGGGAGGTTTATCGGGATCGAAAGATTTCGACGAGTTCTACAACTTTCGTTTTTTGGCCGAAAGCAAACAACGAAGTCTAGATGGGTTAAAAAGCAAAATAAGATTTGGGCAAGTGTAGATTCGGGATTTCGAGAAGAGAAACTGGTATAGCTGTGGCTCCACGAGTTTATATGGAGGTTTGGGACGGTGTAGAGATAGGTATTGGAGTAGGGAACAAGTAGAAACAAACGGAAGTCGATTCGGAGTTGTAGATAAAAAGTTACGAGTGTTCGAATAGAGCTAGGTCTAGAAAACGTGTTTTCGCACGACTTTTAAAGCAAACTTGGGCAACCGGCCCGTTTAGTTTTTTTTACTTGTTTCCCTTATATCTTTTGCATACGAACTCCAAATGACACGATTGTTGTTTCTAAAAAAATTTAAAATCGAATAGATCATTGTAGGATCATATTTGTAATCTTTTTACTAGTTTTCAAGTAGTGGGTTTATAAATCCTTGTATATTCCATTTTATTTATATCGTTATGTGTTTGTATTTATTCCATAACTTTTTCATAATAGCTTCAAATGAGCTCAATTTTGTTCCTAAAATTTTGTAATACTAATTGGATCTTTTTAGGCTATAATTATGAATAATCGATGCCTTAGCAACAATGGGTTTTTATAAAACCAATTTAATTTCCTTAGGAACATTTGGGCGAATCAACTATAGGATTAGATACCAGGATTTGGATTCAGTTTGTGAGATCTTGGCATGGATGTAATGAAATGCTTATGAAGGCTTCATGATTTTCATTTTGAAATCTTGCACACCAATTCTACAATGCATAATCAATCCATGCCCTTTTGCCTATATGGCTACTTAGGTCATAACAAAAGAATATGAAATTTTGAATTCAAGGTTGAGAGGATTTTCTATTCAAAAAGTTTCTTCTCTTTGAGAATTTTCAACGTAGTCAACAATCAATCAAACTTATTTATTTATTTCACATTCCAAAATTAGGAGAATTTTGGGATGTGACAGACTACCACCCTTAAAAGAAATCTCGTCCCGAGATTTGGAAAGGCTAGAAAGAAAGAAAGTTTCAGGATCCATTAGGATGCTACCACCCTTAAAAGAAAATTGACTAGGTCACTTCTCGAGGATTCACTTAGCTCAGATTGGTTCTCCTTTAGACTTTTATTGGCACAATGTCTCTAGCACATTCTAAACATCATGATTGATAGTTTCCGAGAAAGCACTTCTTAAACTAGCAAAACTCTCATGGTGGGCAAATAGGGAACGTTTACTTCACGGTGCCCATAATTCACGGTTGGGATTCATCCTTACCGTACATCCTATGCTTAGCAATGGATGCTTTTAGAAGGGTGTAACAATATACCATTCTAGGATTTAGGCTCAACGTCGACTCTCTGCTAAGGTTGAAAAGGGCACTCAAGATTCGCAAAGCCAACAGTACAAAAGTGAATAATAAGAGTAGTAGGAATGGTGATCAATCCATCCTGCACCCAAATCATTACCCTGTATGAGGATAGGCGAATCACGTTTTTCTATCACTCGGGCATCCTCACTTGCCTTGAAGAATTTTTCCATGGGCACGAGATAATGCTCTATGTATACTCCCATGTATCCAATCAACAAAGCTACTACTAAAACTAAGCTATCGATACTTCAACTTTCAGGTTGGGTAATCTACTACATAACATCATGTGCAACACTTCATACTTCCACATCCTTTTTCCATTAGGTGAAGCATTATCTTTTCTAAATGTATTGTGTTGTCAAACCTTCCGCTTAACACATCATTATATCTCCCAGAGTTCAAGATAGGGAAGAATAGATTCTATAGGAAAGAAACGACTAAGAAAATAATCCTACCAATAACTATATGAAGCAATCAATGTCACAAACAAGCAAACAATCATAAGGAGATCAACACACAATCAAACACTTGTATAATAACATTACAGGGGTCTAAATATAGCAGTATATAACCACAAAATAGTTTGAAATCATTAGGAACAATACTAGAGTAAAATAGAGTAACATATAAGCAATAAACTAAATCTGTCAAAACGGTACAGCAGGTTTAACGAATTTTTCTGGGCACCTTAAACTAGTCAGGAATTTTAGCCAATTTTTGTGCGTGTACTACAGGTAATTACGCTCCAGATCCTATTTTTGTAGATTTGTCCGAGTTACCAATAAAATATGAAAAATCGCGCGACACAACAGGTCAGGCAGAAAACTGCAGCAGTAATCCTACGAATTTGAATCAATTCACACCATTACACTAATTTAAAGACCTCATCACAATTTCAGAAACATTAGAGTTCAAAACTAACTGATCCTAAACAAAGCATCACACAAAATAGCTCAATACAACCAAGCAAACAACCTATATTGTCATACCACATAAGTTGGTAAGAACAATATGCTAACACGATAGCGATGATCTCCTAAAGAGATAAAATATGGTGGTCCAGACCTACCCAAACTTGGTGAGATGTTCATTTATGTCATTTTATTTGTTCTTTACTTGTATACCAACTCTCATATAGTGATTTGCTTTATAGAAAACTATTAATAATATTTTCCAATTCTTGTAGTTTTTATGGTAGATCACTTCTTCTACTAATCAAATGAATGGACATCTACAAGTTTGAACAAGGGGAGGTGTTGGAAAATGATAGACAAGGAATATAAGAACTCTAATAAGTATAAAATATGATAGTTCTCCTAATAGAGGTCTTCTATTGCTAATCCATTTCTAAGTTCACGATCCTACAGTCAACACACAGCTCTGATACCATCTTGTAACACCCTCGCCTGATAAGGCTGAGTTCATGTGTATAGTGCCAATCCCTGGATCGGTTCACTGGCACACACAGTATAAAATGATACCAGATATAACTATGCATCATAAATACAATCCAGAATTTACATTATTTATTCAAGTACACAGCGGAAAACGAATACAAGGTAGATCTCCATCCTCCAAATGTGCCACAGGCGAACAATTGTTGAGTGGAGTCTCGCGACCTATGAACGATCACTCAGATACGATACAACCTGCAACATGAAACGTTGCAGCCACGAATGGTCAATACATTGAATGTATGGCAAGTAGGCTAAAGTGGTTAACAACAGATCTATCAACTACATGCTTATTTGGCCAAGTGGAGTTCAGACTCATTTGCATAAAGCAACAGTTTTATCCTAACATTTGTAACAAAGTAGTTTTCCAATACGATAAATAGGACACTCTGGTTCACTCCCAGGTGCTCCTGCCCAATTATGTTCACCCAACAAGTTTTAAGCAATTAAGAAATAAGGATGAGTGAGAAATATCATAGCATCAGTATCAGGTCGCTCAAATTGTCCATAACCGGGAAAACGGCTAATCGATTAGTTTATACACCCTGCAGGGGTTAGTACACTTTACCCATGTGACTTGGCCAGCCCAGCTCGTACCACCACTCTCATATTGGGTGATGATAGGGAGAAGTCCAAGAAGGAACCGTTCGGGAAGTAGCTCCCCAAACCCGACACGCACCGGTCCAACCTACACTATCTACATCTCTGGATACGTGGGTTCGAGTTACCACAACCTACTGAGTTCAACCAACCGCCCATTTCATTATTGGCACATGGTTGCACTCGAAAGCTACCAAACAAAGAAACCAATCCTTTCTCAGTGTCCTGGGCGGCATTCCCCACCATAATCCACACTCGATGACCCAATCAATGCCATTCCGCCCAGGTGGTTCATTAAAACATGTTGGTTTGTCATTTAGCAAAACATAAGCCTTTCAAAACATATAACTTTTCATGATGTGATTCCCTTCCTCGTCTAAATAGCATAGCTAAGCAATCTACCAATACGATGGCTCATAAACAAGGAATACTAGGGAATAATATGGTACATAGCATAGCATATACACATCAATTCCTACATATGGAATTCTACAAAACATCTACAATGCATAGGAAAACAATAGGAAATTTATGACCAAGATAGCACCACTTGCCTTTGTTGTAGATGTAGTCGATTAGATAATCCTTCCAATTATATTGGCCTCTTTCATAATAACCACAATACTTGCAATCATAGTAGTTGCAATCACAGTAGTTGCACTCCTCGCAATCTAACGGTTGAAGCAAACACAACAAACACCATTCAAAACATTGCAAACATACAAAAGTGCAACATTACAAGAAAACAATGATGAACAAATGCATGCATGACGATTTAATGAGTCACAATGGTTGCATTTAGTGTTTTGAACATAGTTAGATTACATGATGCATGTGGAAAGTCATTTAATGCACTAAAGCTTTTATTACTAAAGTTGTATCGATTTAATATGGTGTATACCACTTTAATTGAACTAAATATGTTTATGTCATATTAAATTGTAAACTAGATGCTACTGGATAGAGGTAATGCAATTTAGAGACAGTGGCAATTTGAATCACCTAAAAATGAGCTATAGATATTTACCTATGATTAAAACACTATTTCAATGGGTTTAAATATTTCTGTATGAATTTCAGTTTTAACAGTACCAAATAATTTGTCATGCAATTTCTCTGTATAGATATTGTCAATACAAAACCTTAGCACTTGGATTCACCCTAATCGGAGTTATAGATCTTTTTATATGATTTAAATAGTGTTTAATGGGATTTAAATGATTCATATAGTTTCTTTGTTCTAAAAATCAAACTAAAATAATATCTGTAAACTCCATGGAATTGTGATTTCAGGGACATATTATTTGTAATTTTCTGAGCAGTATTTATTTTCTTATGAATTTATTACTCTAAATAGGCCATTAAACCATTTAAATCTTCACGGCAAAACCTTACAGTCAAAAGCTGAACTAATTGCATGTTGATGATCTACATGGAACCAGGTTTCTATCGGTATATCATCTATATTTTTGTGACAAGTAATTAATTTACTATGAATTTAATGATTTATAAAGCCATCAAAACTAATTAAATTTCTACGGGTTAAATAATCCGCAAAGGCTAGATCCAACCAGATATTATTAATGTACATTACAGTAGCTTCAATTTGATATATTGTTCATATTTTTCGGAGTTACAGAAAATTTCCTATGAATTTATTA
This sequence comes from Avena sativa, assembly GCA_916181665.1. NCBI lineage: Eukaryota > Viridiplantae > Streptophyta > Magnoliopsida > Poales > Poaceae > Avena > Avena sativa. The sequence continues at coordinate 499,300,164 of OV702299.1, read as the reverse complement.
ACCTGAAAGACCATTAAAACTAATTAAATTACTGCAGTAACCACGTACAGTAAAAGTTGGATCTATTCTGATAAGATGATTCTACGTGAAATTATACTCAATTTGATATATTATACGCAATTTTTGGACGTGGTATGAATTTCTAATGAATTTTACAAGTTAGATCTATAATGTGCAATTTTAAATTCGAACGGAATATTTCAGGGAATATTCCGCTGACTGGACAGGTTGACTTTGCATGCTGACTGGGACTAGTTGTTTGACCTGACGTTGACGTGGTGTTGATGAGGAAGCTGACCGGGATGATGACATGGCACGTACCGGTTTGATTGGATCTCGACCGTCTGGATAGGATCCGGTGGCTAGAAGAAGAGATTAACCCGATTTTGGCTCAAAATAGACAAAAAACAGATCTGTGTTAGAGAGACAAATCCGTAGGTCAAATTGAAAAACTTAGAACATAAAATTTGTGGGGAATCATTATTCCTACCTTCTCACCAAAGAAATTTGGATTTGAAGAAACGAGCGCGAGTACATCTTAGATTTACACCGTCAGATCTGAAATATTGCGATGCGAAATTCTCTGGCTGTGGTGGATGAAAAGAGGTGAGGTTTGTCGGGATTGAAAGATTTCGACGAGTTCTACAACTTTCGTTTTTTGGCCGAAGGCAAACAACGAAGTCTAGATGGGTTAAAAAGCAAAATAAGATTCGGGCAAGTGTAGATTCGGGATTTCGAGAAGAGAAACTCGTACAGTTGTGGCTCCACGAGTTTATATGGAGGTTTGGGACGGTGTAGAGATATGTATTGGAGTAGGGAACAAGTAGAAACAAACGGAAGTTAATTCAAAGTTGTAGATAAAAAGTTACGAGTGTTCGAATAGAGATAGGTCTAGAAAACGTGTTTTCGCACGACTTTTAAAGCAAACTTGGGCACGTAAGTACGTTCCTGGGTGGTCGGTCCGGGTGGGCCGGCCCGTTTAGTTTTTTTTACTTGTTTCCCTTATATCTTTTGCATACGAACTCCAAATGACACGATTCTTGTTTCTAAAATTTTCTAAAATCGAATAGATCATTGTAGGATCATATTTGTAATCTTTTTACTAGTTTGCAAGTAGTGGGTTTATAAATCCTTGTATATTCCATTTTATTTATATCGTTATGTGTTTGTATTTATTCCATAACTTTTTCATAATTGCTTCAAATGAGCTCAATTTTGTTCCTAAAATTTTGTAATACTAATTGGATCTTTTTAGGCTATAATTATCAATAATCGATGCCTTAGCAACAATGGGTTTTTATAAAACCAATTTAATTTCCTTAGAAACATTTGGGCGAATCAACTATAGGATTTAGATACTAGGATTTGGATTCAGTTTGTGAGATCTTTGCATGGATGTAATGAAATGCTTATGAAGGCTTCATGATTTTCATTTTGAAATCTTGCACACCAATTCTATAATCCATAATCAATCCATGCCCTTTTGCCTATATGGCTACTTAGCTCATAACAAAAGAATATGAAATTTTGAATTCAAGGTTGAGAGGATTTTCTATTCAAAAAGTTTCTTCTCTTTGAGAATTTTCAACGTAGTCAACAATCAATCAAACTTATTTATTTATTTCACATTCCAAAATTAGGAGAATTTGGGGATGTGACAGGTGGCCGGCGGCGGAGATGGGGACCAGGGGCGGTGGTGAGGGTGAAGTCCGGGGATCTCATCAACAGCGGCGACGACGCGGAGGAACATGTGGAGATGTGGGAGGCCGGCGCCGGAGATGGGGACTCAGGGGCGGTGGTGAGGTGAAGTCCGGGGAGGTCATGAACAACGGCGGCAACAACGCTGGGGGGGCAGCGGCGGCGGGGGGCAATGGTTTGTGGTGAGGACCTGCGGGATTCATGGCGTCCATGGGGAAAAAGCAGGTGGAGAGAATAAGGCACGAGGTAGTTGGTGATCCATGCGGGAGTCTGGACGCGTGTCAACTGTTGGAGGCGGGGGATGCAATCCCCCGGGGGAGTCATATCATTTCCCATAATATAAACTATAAAATATATACTATAAATATTCAAATATTGCTAAAACAACTAAAGTGAGTATTCTCAATGAATGTGTCTCGTCGATACATAATATTCTCAATACAATATTATAACATACACAAAATGAATTAAGATTTGTCTTGGTGGTGGAATAAGTGAGACAAGTGAGTGTGGTGGTAGTTGGCTGCATGTGCAAAAAGCTGGAAAAAGGTGGTGTCAGGTTATAGGAGGCGCATATTGCACAATATGTGCCTCCTATAATTCAAACTATAGGAGGCGCATATAGCAATATGCGCCTCGCCTATGTGGCCACCTACCTCCACCCGGGCTTGCAGGAGTTACTTGAGGCACATATGAACATATGCGCCTCGCATATTATCAAGTATAGGAGGCGCATATGCCCATATGTGCCTCGCATATTCGAGAACCTACCAACACTCGGGCCCACACAGATTATGCGAGGCGCATCCTACCCATATGCACCTCGCCTATCTGATATAGAGGAGGCGCATATGACTAGAATGCGCCTCGCATAATCTGGGCTTGCTAGATTTCGTCCGTACATGGATTATAGGACGCGCATTCTTATCATATGAGCCTTGCCTATTTGTATACTAGAGGCGCATGGATAAGGAGTGCGTCTCCCCTATTTTATAGGAGGCACATATGGTCTAAATGTGCCTCCTATAAGCATGTCTCCTATAGCCTTTTCTCTAGTAGTGAGTGGTGGTCGATGTTTATTTGTGCTTGCTTGAATAGTTTGGGCTTGATATGCTTTATAACTTAACTATTTCAGCCCAAAGTTAACTATAAAACATATAACAATGTTTATAGTAATATATTTAGATTCTTGTAGACTAAAGTCAACTTTAAAACAAAGATAATTTGAAAGTATAATGCTTATGATATTTGTATCTTGTGTATCTAGAATGCTTCCTTAAGGGTACTTAAGAATGGTTATTATTTACTTGGTGTAGTGGTTTCTTGATTTTATAATGGAGTAGTATCATTTACCTTTTATAGATGAGTGGTTATAGTTTATAAACCAAGATATAATATTACTTAACTACTTATGAACTTACTATAGTGTTGCGGTAGTTTTTGTAATTTGATGGTTAAAGTAGATAGAAAGGATCTGATTTATTCACAAGTTGTTCTTTAAGGTTTTTATTATGAATAGGAATCCTTTTAGCATATAATCTTCACTTAAGGTTGAAGATAATTTAATAAAAAGGTATTTATAATGTTTTAAACCATCATGGCTTCATATTATTAATATTTAAGACTAATACTATTTATTAGACTTAACTTACTCATTTTAGAAATATTAACATATTTTATTTATCCTTATATGAATTATTAATTAAGTAAATAAGTTTAACTTTGAGTTATTAAAATATTTGAATTTTTAATTAACTCAAAAGTGGAATCTTATATTTTTTAATATATAGGTATTAGTTTTGTGATCATTTTGGTATATTACACTTATTTTTGTGATTTAAAAATAATAAGATAGGATTTTTTATAATACTTATTACTTTATAAAGACTTAATAAATAACAAATATTTAGTTAAGTGGAATAATAATGCATGATTATAGTTTTAGATTATAATTCTTATTTTTCTAAAAAAATTGGTATTCTATTTATATTTTTAACTTTTACCATTATTAAAATATGAATGATCAAAGTTTTATTACTTTTAAAACCTTTATTAAATAATATTTATTTAAATAATCATCATAATAATATTTGATAATAGTTTAAGTTATAGATTTTATTTTTCTACAAATTTTTATATATCATACACATTTTTATGAATTATAAATCCAAAGGTATTAATTAAACAAGATTTAATCATTTATTTGATTTCTAGAATATTAATACTTGATCTTATAACATTTTATTTATTTCTTAAATAGGAAATAATTTTTACACCGCACCCGCATCTAGCCTAAGTCACTGACCAGTGGGCCAGTGGCCACCTCAGCGCACAGGTTAAAAAAATGCATTTGTTACAGACTGGTTGGCTACCCCCAGTCAATGACATATGGGCCCTAGGCCATGTCACTTGCCACGTGAGACAAAGACCAGGTCAAACGGGGGATCCACAGCCAGTGATTGGTCGCCGACAAGGATCCACGGCGCCCTAACAAGCAAAACTAACCTTGTTCGAATCAGCGCAACGCGCTGAACCCTAAAGTGGCGGCGCCGCTCATAAATAGTCATCGGAGCCTCAGCTCCGACGAGCTCCGACGGTGGCCGACAATGACAGAAGGTGGGACAGCGTTTAACAATGAGATACAATGATTTAGGAATGCTGGAGCTCACCCTGATGATGATAGAGAGGTTGGCGAGGACCGACGTGGTCGGAAACGAGTTCTCCGACGAGGATTCCGACGAATTGTCGCAAAGAGAAATGGCAAAATTTGCCGACTCTAGAGCTTCCCTTGATGCAAGATTTCACTCAGAGGATCTACGGAGGATAGGGCTTCTCCATGGCTGCTTGCAAGAGTGTGGGGAGATGTGGTTCGACGGCGAGATGTGGCTCCGGTGAGCTAGGGTTTTGGCCCCATTTGAATCAGAGAGGATAAGGAGGGATTGTGGATAGGGTTTGAGGCAGGGCATCGCGGTGGCCTTCTTATCCCCCTCTGGAACGACGGCGAGCATCTTGACGCATGGCTGACGACAACGACAGCATCGGGCGGCGGTGAGCTCCTCCAGCGAGTTGCCTATGTGCGTGAGGATGACGATGACATTGTTTTTGCGAAAAACCCCCTAGTGTGTCTTTCTTTTCAACCCATGATCCATCCCTGGCCCCACTCGTCAGTCACAGGGGAGAATGAGTTGGGCTGGTTACTAGGCCTTTGTGGGCTGCACTTCGGCGATAGGTAAGCAGGTAGGAGTTGGGCAACGACCAGGTCTTGTTTTTTATTTGTTTTTCATTTTTCTATTTTCTGTTTTCCTTTTCAGATTTGTATATTATCTTTAATTTGAACTTTTCTTTGTAGAATTATTTGCTGGATAATTGTAGTAATACTGAAATATATTTAGTAACATTTGTGAACTTTTATTTTATAATGTTTTTATATTTCTAATATTTTCTCTACATGAACCCCTTTTAATATTTTGTAGAAGCTTTTCTTATTATTTTCTTTCCAATTTTAATCATGGATTTATTAAATGATATATTCTTATTTGTTTATAAAACTTAATTCTAGTTGGCTCATAGTTTTGAATAGAAATTTTTTATATGTATAATAATCCTATATCATTATTTGTTGCATGAAAAATAAAAGAAATTAATATAGTTATTACTACTTCCATTAACTTGGAAAATGGCAATGTATATATAATCTATTATGATAAACAAAGAAGTTTAGGGTTTTGAATTATGAATATTTACCTTAGGGTTTAGGGTTTTTAATATACTTAGATTCCTTTATGGATGTGAGTAAAGATTTAATAACTAAGCATATTGTTTTCTGATTGGGATATTTGATGACATCACCTTTAGGACTAGAAAGTTATATTTAGAATGTTTTATAGAAAGGAATTGATAAAGATACTCCTAAGCACATATAATTATGATGGTTGGAATTGGCAAAGATGTGCTTATGTGATTTGTTATAGGAAAATATTCCTATAAAATGATATTAACATAAGATGATGAATTAATAACCTGAAATGGATATTATGGTTGGTTTATGATTTAGAGTTGAGTGTTTACCAGGAATGTCTATTTTCCATAATTCACAATCCTGGATTTTTAATTTAAGGAATTCCTTTCCTAGATATACTACTTCTTCCTATCCATCATCATGGTTAACATGATGAGCTTTACTTCATAATAATGTTATTATTCACCTTTTATTCTTCTAAACTCATGGAGGAATCCAATGAGTTTGATATTAAAGCATCTCATAGTTTTCTCATATCCTTGTTTGGTTATACCCACTACTCTACAATTGAAGATCTTCAATCCAACAAGTAGTTCTTCCAAACTCCACTCATAATCTTCTTTGATCATCCATCTACTTTTCTTTAAAGTTTACTATCCTTTAAGATGGATTACACTACTTCCACAACTCTATGCTACACTAGCTTTAATTGAATCATACTTTTTTACATTTACTCCAATAACTCATACTCCAACCTCACATTATACTAAGGTGACATGTATTAACTATTCTAGGATCACTTATCTATACTAGGTTTTCAATTATGTTCTATCCACCAATGTCACTTATACTTGCTATAAGTATTCAATCTTGGTGAGCAAGGTATGATAATTTTAATCCTTTACTCATTTATAGCTTAAGTCCTTAGTTGGCTAAGCAAGGCTTTATCAATACTACTTTTCAATTGTATTGAAATTATCTTATTAGTATTTCATATTGGATTAAGGTTATTCATGGACTATGCCCTCTTTAAAAGATTTAAGTAGATGTTATGATAAGATCAAGAAATAGTAGATCAAGGATTGATAGTTAAAGAATTTGTGAATCAATGGTGGATTACTCAACATTGATGAACAACAGATATTAAAATAAGTTCCATAAAAATTGATATGGAAAGAAAGATATATAGTGAATGATCTTGACTTAGTCTCTTTCCAACTCAAATTCATTAAAGAGTTAAAGTTAGGTATTACTATGATACTCATAGAAAGAATAGATAAGGATAAGAGAGGTCAGGATTAGTCATTACATTTATTTTACTTTAGTTGTAATCTTAACTTGGCACTTATGGTTTGTTGTGCTGAATGTTATGGTATGATCCCTTAAGGATCAGATACTAATTATTTATGCAAGGTATTGTGAGATCAGTTATTATATCTGATCTACCCTTAGATCAAATCATGTTTACCCAAATAAGGTTTTAACAAAGGTCATAATGAGACTTATCACAGTCAACTTGATGATCTACTTCAATTCCATCAAGTTGAGAGAAGCTTCAATCATTTTGACAAGTTCTTATTTAAAAGCGCGAAAATTATTCGGATTTTCTATGCATGAATGCAATGCACATATCTGGGTTCAGCTTATTTCTAGGCTCTAATGATGGGATGTTACAGACTCTCCCCCTTAAAATAAACTTCGTCCTTGAAGTTCGCAAACTCGCATGTTTCGGAGTAAGGAATTGACTTGTAGTGGTTGCTACATTTATCCACTCTAGGATGACCTTAAATGTAATTGTTTGTAGTATTCTATGACTTGATTAGATATCCTAATCCAATTCTTTTTATTTAATCATCAAACTTTATTACTATGTTAAATACAGTCTAGAGGGTCTCCTTAAAACAAGTTTTAAGTTTCTATATGCCCATGTTTGTGGTTAAAAGACTATATTTCTATTCCTGTCATAGTATAGTTGATACTGGTACTCCTTCCAAGATTGGATTTGAACTCATTTCGTCCATACCCATTGGAATTTTTTTATTCTCAATACTTGTCCAGTTGGGTGTTCTCTATTACTTTTTAAGGGTTACTTAAGAGTTGTTTCTTCTGGAATTAGTCGGTTAGGATTAACCTTTATCACCTTCAAGCTTTATTTTATTAAGTTTTTTGTTAATCTTTCATTATTACCTATAGTACTTCTTCAACCTTCATTCATATTGTCTACCCTTCCCCTTAGGTTTACTAATAGTCTTTAAATTGTATACAAAGCATTTATTGGCTTAATAACTAGAATGTTGGCATCTGTTTAGTGTATACTTTACCTAATTAGGGTCGGTGAAAGATTGTACGGTGTATCCACACAATTGTGGATCTCCAAAGAAAATCTTTCAGGTTATATGTCGTACTTACTATTGGACATTTATGCTGGAATAAGTCTGACTTTGCAAAACATCTCGAAAGACGATTGCCTTCATTTTTTTATTATACTTCCTTAGGTCTTACTTAACTTAGGCCAAATTTTATGCTCTTTATGCAACCATTAAGATGATTTGGTTAACTATCTCAACCAACACCGGCTGCGAACAAGATACCAACTGTGGATCAGAATACTGACTATGGATTAAGTAACAATGGCGGATCATTCTAGGTGGTAGGTATTACCTTACAGTTTCCAACCTACTACTGACATTCTCCCTGAATTATCAAAGCCTGAATACCATTTTGTTCCACAACTTCATCTTTGTACTAATTCATGATACTCCCATGAACTTGGTACCACTACTTCGTTAACTCCTTAGCACTTACCTACTTTGAATGAGCTTTAAGTTTATTACTTTTTGTTGCTCCATACATCTTTGACACTATACATCCTTCTTGAACCTGACTAAGAAGAGTCTATGTTTAATCTATCCTCCAAATGGTGTTAATACACCTTATATCTTGCTTCATCCTTCAAGTAAATCTTCATTTTATCTTTGAAACTCGTCACTCCCTTACACGAATTCCTGTTCCTATCTAGATTCATGACATCAAGTAATAACTGGGTGTTGCATCATGCATTTGCACACCTAATTAAACTTCATGTACATATCTAGTCAATCAAGAAGATCCAATAAGATCCAAAAGTTGATAAACAACAAAACATATACCATGTATTATACATAGGTTTTAAGTAATTTACAAATGTACTAGATGTTCCAACGGTTTGCTCCTCACCTATTTACACAACTATCTTACAAGAACTTCTTGTTCTTGTGAGTATATCCTCATTTTTTTCGGCAAACTTTTCAAACTACAATACGCATAACCCTCTATGTACATTATTCAAGCACTCATCCCTTGGGATGTCGTTAATTTCTTACTTTCATCTTCCTCTAGTGCTTCCTGGGATTCCGTCCATGGTGACGTGAAGTCCTACGACTGCCTTCTAGAGCGTAAGAGCATCCAGGAGGTGCGTATTCTTGATTAGAAGTACCGAGACTGAGATTAGTCATTGAAAAATGACTAGAGTTGGCGTAATCTTCTACCGAATATTCCTGGTTTTCCGGCAACGCTTCCTCATAGTAAGTTGGTTCCTTAGTTTTTTCTTGGATCTAGTCGTATATATTGGTATAATAGCTATCGGAATACTCTTCTAAGCCGATTGGATTGGTATCACCCCCATATGGTCCATAAGGCTCTATATGGTTATAGTTGGTCTCTTCTTCAATACTTGCATCACAAGGTATAGGATTTCCTATGGTTCCACCTTGAGATTCTACTTCCCATCCATACTTGTTTGTCTCAGTGTTATTTGGAATAACTCTATTCCATTCCTGTTGTTTGGAGTTGTACTTGGTCCATAAATCTTCAGGTGGCTGGGTTTTAGTTTGGTAGTAGGCGTAATTTTCCGAGTTTGGATCATCAAACTCAGTTTCCTCATACACTTCTCCTAAAGGTATGTATTTGGGATGCCTAGCTTCTTTATCTAACTTCTTACTACATGCCATTGCTTTATCAGGATTAGTAAAATCCTTAATGACTGTATCCAGCTCCTGAACTAAGACTTGGTGAGTGTTATGATAAATGTTTAACAAAGACCGATAACTATCCATATACTCTACAGCTAGAGTAGGTTCAGCTTGTACTAGAGTAGAGTGATCTAACTCATGCTCTGGGTTTGAGGTTTCATGTGGTATAATGGTATGAGTACTACCTTCTAGAGATTGGGATTTTTTTCTCGGATCATGGTTATGGCTGCTGCTACGGCAATCTGACATGCAGATGCCATGCATCTTGCTTCTCCTGATGGCATTTCTCCCTTAAGTCCTAACTTCTTTGGTAACATGATCATGACACGGTATTTAGCTAATACCTGCCCATCATAGTAACTGTAAATCTTGACCAAAAGTCTCGATTCACATTCCAAACTCCATAGAAGTTGTCGGAGATTATCTGTCCAATCCCCTCCGTAGTCATTCAATGTACTGTTCATCACTTGAACATTCCGAGGTGGATATTGGGGTGCCATGTGGAACTGTGGATAAGAAATTATCATCAGTCACATAGAGTTAAAACTCTTGGGTAATGATCGGAATTGCAATCATAATAAAGAATTATCGCACTAGCAACATGACAGGATTATTCTCAAGTGAATATCCCTCATATCACTAGAGAACTCTTTATTATTGCTAGGATGTGTCCTACAGGTTCTACCCATTTACTAGGTTTCCAACCTAAGGTCAAAGCATATGCTCTGATACCAACTGCGGTGATCCAGCATACCACTGCATGATGTAGTATACTATAGTCGTTGACATAACACCAATGAAATATCGTTCACTAGTATTACATCCCTCGGAATGGCACAATAGAAACACAGCGGGTCCAATACATGGCTAAAGGTTACAACTCACTCTTTACACAAGATCCAGAGAACACTCTAGGTTAAAGAGAGAGAAAGAACTTCTTACGGAGAAGAATCAAAGATAAACAACGCAAAAGCTATTATACTATAAAGACTAGTATTTTAACTGAGGGATTGGCATTGCTGCTATTGCAATACACTACAGAATTAGGTTCTTTGGCTAGAGATTATATTCCTATCTAATCAGTAACTTCGTCTTCACTTGTGTTGATGTATATGTTGACTTCCTTGACTTCATTGAAGAGCTTTAGCTTTGGATGACGAGTCCTGGAGCATAACTTAATGTAGATGTTGTCTGTACCGGCTTCAGAATCTATCAAGGGTTAAGAAGATACTCTGAGTACGAGAATACTCAGCAAGTTTCACTAAAAAGGAGTGTCTGATGCACTATAACTACAGCCACAGATCATAGGTCGTAGGTAATGCAAGTTTTCATAAACATTTCTTCAAAGATTGCTTTTATTCTGAAAAGCTATGTCCGTCAGCCTTCACAGGTTTACCAGAACTTTCATGGAGTTCCTTTCCCACCGAGTTCGCAGCTCCTTCCCGGAACAGGGAGTAACAAGTTACAGTTCTTACACTCTACAGAGATGCGTTACTTTACCCATGAGAGATCATCTCTCTGTTGCACAACCGGGCAGCTTATTCCCATCCACAATTCCATGATGTGGGGCCCAGAAGATGATCCAAGCCAATCACTGCCCCCTTCGCGACCTCGCATGCCTCCTTGGTGTACAACATGCCCACATATTGGATTACGACAATAGTTTGTACAAACCGTTAGATGCCAGAACTATCGTGGGACGTTGAGGGTTCCCACCCATATGCTGCATATCCTCTACGAATTACCAATTAATATGCACGCTACGAGGATAACAGCCATAACCTGCACATCCGGCTTCATGCGAGAGGAAGAAGATACAGCTGAGTTCTTCGTCCCATTCCAAATCTCATGGTCAACATGTAATATACGGCACAAGAATTACTGGCGACATTGGTTGTTAAGTCCTAGGTAATATAGTTCTGAACAGTGGTATTCCAACTGTCTGATTTAATAGATTAGCTGATCACCCTGGATCAGTAACCAATAATTCACATTATTATCAAAATTAGTGTTTTCTGACCCTTTTGAAATGCAGGTGATGATAACACTCAATTTGTAAAATACTTTACAGAAAATAATCAAAGGACATGAGCAAGTGTGAACTTGCCTTTCGTGATTGCAAGATTATGCACTCACGGTCTTCGAGTTAATATAAGATCCAATATCTGAAATCATCATCATTGGTCTGGTAAGGACTAATGTTTAAAGAGGCAATATGCTCTTATGCATAAGTAATGTGATGCACTTTATAAATGCGAATCTCGGGGATAACGTTGTTCTAGGGTTTGGATGCTAGGAATGATGTCTTTGAAATGTGTTGTACTTTTAGATGAGTTTAATACTTGTGCTTCTTATTAAGGCTTGTGAGTGTGTGTGAGACAATCATAAAACTACAATATCATAAAACAATAGGATACACACAAATGTGATATGGTTCTCAAGATTGCTTATTTAAGAGTTCTTGTTTGAAGTGGAAAAAAGAATAACATTTGGAGAAAAGATTCCTTTTCTAAGGTTTAAACAATCTTTGTGGTTAGTTAGTGGTGGTCGATGTTTATTTGTGCTTGCTTGAATAGTTTGGGCTTGATATGCTTTATAACTTAATTATTTCAGACCAAAGTTAACTATAAAACATATAACAATGTTTATAGTGTTATATTTAGATTCTTGTAGACTAAAGTCTACTTTAAAACAAAGATAATTTGAAAGTATAATGCTTATGATATTTGTATCTTGTGGATCTGGAATGTTTCCTTAAGGTTACTTAAGAATGGTTATTCTTTTACTTGGTGTAGTGGTTTCTTGATTTTATAATGGAGTAGTATCATTTACCCTTTATAGATGAGTGGTTATAGTTTATAAACCAAGATATCATATTACTTAACTACTTATGAACTTACTATAGTGTTGTGGTAGTTTTTGTTATCTGGTGGTTAAAGTAGATAGAAAGGATCTGATTTATTCACAAGTTGTTGTTTAAGGTTTTTATTATGAATAGGAATCCTTTTAGAATATAATCTTCACTTAAGGTTGAAGATAATTTAAGAAAAAGGTATTTACAATGTTTTAAACCATTATGGCTTCATATTATTAATATTCAAGACTAATACTATTTAGTAGACTTAATTTACTCATTTTAGAAATATTAACATATTTTATTTATCCTTATATGAATTATTAATTAAGTAAATAAGTTTAAATTTGAGTTATTAAAATATTTGGATTTTTAATTAACTCAAAAGTGGAATATTATATTTTTAATATATAGGTATTATTTTTGTGATCATTTTGGTATATTACACTTATTTTTGTTATTTAAAAATAATGAGATAGGATTTTTTTATAATACTTATTACTTTATAAAGACTTAATAAATAACAAATATTTAATTAAGTGGAATAATAATGCATGATTATAGTTTTAAAATATAATTCTTATTTTTCTAAGATTTTTGGTATTCTATTTATATTTTTAACTTTTACCATTATTAAAATATGAATTATCAAAGTTTTATTACTTTTAAAACCTTTATTAAATAATATTTATTTAAATAATAATCATAATAATATTTGATAATAGTTTTAGGTTGTAGATTTTATTTTTCTACAAATTTTTATATATTATACACATTTTTCTGAATTATAAATCCAAAGTTATTAATTAAACAAGATTTAATCATTTATTTGATTTCTGGAATATTAATAATTGAGCTTATAACATTTTATTTATTTCTTAATTAGGAAATACTTTTTACACTGTACCCGCATCTAGCCTGGTCACTGACCAGTGGGCTAGTGGCCACCTCAGCGCACAGGTTAAAAAAATGCATTTGTTACCGACTGGTTGGCTACCCCCAGTCAATGACATATGGGCCCTAGGCCATGTCACTTGCCATGTGAGACAAAGACCGGGTCAAACAAGGGATTGGGTCTAGGGTGGCATCGGTGTGACATAGTTATAGCGTCAGCACCACCACCACCACCGCTAGTGGTTGGTCGCCGGCGATGATCCACGGCGCCCTAACAAGCGAAACTAACCTAGTTCAAGCAACGCAACACGCTGAACCCTAAAGTGGCGGCGCCGCTCACAAATAGTCATCGGAGCCTCAGCTCCGACGAGCTCCGACGGTGGCCGACGATGACAGAAGGTGCGACGGCGTTTAACAACGAGATACAATGATTTAGGAATGCTGGAGTGTTCAGGAACTCACCCTGATGATGATAGAGAGGTTGGCGAGGATCGACGTGGTCGGAAACGAGTTCTCCGACGAGGATTCCGACGAACTGTCGCAAAGAGAAACGGCAAAATTCGCCCACTCCAGAGCTTCCCTTGATGCAAGATTTCACTCAGAGGATCTATGGAGGACAGGGCTTCTCCATGGCTGCTTGGAAGAGTGTGGGGAGATGTGGTTCAACGGCGAGATGTGGCTCTGGTGAGCTAGGGTTTCGGCCTCATTTGAATGAGAGAGGATAAGGAGGGATTGTGTATAGGGTTTGAGGCAGGGCATCGCGGTGGCCTTCTTATCCCCCTCCAGAACGACGGCGAGCATCTTGACGCACGGCTGACGACAACGACGACATCGGGCGGCGGCGAGCTCCTCCAGCGAGCTGCCTGTGTGCGTGAGAATGACGATGACGTCATTTTTGCGAAAAAAACCCTAGTGTGTCTTTCTTCTCAACCCACGATCCTTCCCTGGCCCCACTCGTCAGTCACAGGAGAGAATGAGCTGGGCTGGTTACTGGGCCTTTGTGGGATGCACCTGGGCGACACGTTAGTAGGTAGGAGTTGGGCCACGGCCAGGTCTTGTTTTTTATTTGTTTTTCATTTTTCTATTTTCTGTTTTCCTTTTCAGATTTGTATATTATATTTAATTTGAACTTTTCTTTGTAGAATTATTTGCTGGATAATTGTAGTAATATTGAAATATATTTAGTATCATTTGTGAACTTTTATTTTATAATGTTTTTATATTTCTTATATTTTCTCTACATGAATCCCTTTTAATATTTTGTAGAAGCTTTTCTTATTAGTTTTCTTTCCACTTTTAATCATGGATTTATTAAATGATATATTCTTATTTGTTTATAAAACTTAATTCTAGTTGGCTCATAGTTTTGAATAGAAATTTTTTATATGTATAATAATCCTATATCATTATTTGATGCATGAAATATAAAAGAAATTAATATAGTTATTACTACTTCCATTAACTTGGAAAGTGGCAATGTATATATAACCTATTATGATAAACAAAGAAGTTTAGGGTTTTGAATTATAAATATGTACCCTAGGGTTTAGGGTTTTTAATATACTTAGATTCCTTTATGGATGTGAGTAAAGATTTAATAACTAAGCATATTGTTTTATGTTTGGGATATTTGATGACATCACCTTTAGGACTAGAAAGTTATATTTAGAATGTTTTATAGAAAGGAATTGATAAAGATACTCCTAAGCACATATAATTATGATGGTTGGAATTGGCAAAGATGTGCTTATGTGATTTGTTATAGGAAATTATTCCTATAAAATGATATTAACATAAGATGATGAATTAATAACCTGAAATGGATATTATGTTTGGTTTAAGATTTAGAGTTGAGTGTTTACCAGGAATGTCTATTTTTCATAATTCACAATCCTGGATTTTTAATTTAAGGAATTCCTTTCCTAGATATACTACTTCTTCCTATCCATCATCATGGTTAACATGATGAGATTTACTTCATAAGAATGTTCTTATTCACCTTTTATTCTTCTAAACTCATGGAGGAATCCAATGAGTTTGATGTTAAAGCATCTCATAGTTTTCTCATATCCTTGTTTGGTTATACCCACTACTCTACTATTGAAGATCTTCAATCCAACAAGTAGTTCTTCCAAACTCCACTCATAATCTTCTTTGATCATCCATCTACTTTTCTTTAAAGTTTACTATCCTTTAAGATGGATTACACTGCTTCCACAACTATATGCTACACTATCTTTAATTGAATCATACTTTTTTACATTTACTCCAATAACTCATACTCCAACCTCACATTATACTAAGGTGTGTAGGGTTTCGTAGCATGGAAAACAAAAAATTTCTACCGCATACAAACAACCAAGCCAAGATATATCTACTAGATTGTAGCAACGAGTTGATGGAATAACTCACCCTCGAAGATTCCAAAGTGTTTAACGAGAGCGGATTCTCATGGGTGATGTAGCCGTACTCTTCCCGATCTCAAGATCGCGTAGACGATCCTTCCGGCGCTGCGTTCCGGCAGCGCTTCCGCAGTCGGTCACACGTTCGGTACTCGACAAAGACCTTCCTCTCCCTTGTTCCAGCAGGCAGCGGAGGTTGTAGCACTCTCCTCGCGATTCGGGCAGCACAACGGCGTGGTACCGGAAGTAGAGGGGAGATCTCGTAGGGCTTCGCCTTAAGCCGGAGCGAGTATGGTGGACTATGAGAGAGAGCCTCGGCGATCTAGGGTTTATACGCACCAAGGAGGAGCAAGGCCGGCGGCTGGGGTTTTCCTAGGCGGCGGCTTGCCCTAGGCGGCGGCAGCAGGAGGTGGCGGCGCCGGCGGCTAGGAGCTAGGGTTTTGGGTGGAGGTGTTGTGTTCTTGGAGGAGCATCCCTGCCCCTCCTTATATAGGTGGAGGGGGCGCGCCAAGGGGAGGGGAGTCCCTCCCCAACTCGGTCTCCAAGTGAGCCGGCGGTGGAGGGAGGGAACTCCTCCCCAAGTAGGTTTCCTACTTCCCCTCCACCTCACAAAATAGCCGTTTGACTTTTCAAATTGGCGTTTGACTTTTCAAACTAGGATTTGATTAAACCCTTTATTTTGTTCAGCGATGACACCTAGTACATGATGCAATCATTCCAACTTGATATGACACATTCATGTACCCTTCCCCTCCGGAGTGCCGGACAATCCAGAACCTTCTAGAATATTCCCGATGAAAACACCGGAACCATTCTCCAACCCCAAAACAAGACTTTCCTTATATGAATCTTATTCTCCGGACCATTCCGGATCTCCTCGTGATATCCCAGATCCCATCCGAGACTCCGAAGAACATTCGGTCTCTTACTCATCATTCCATAACTACTCAAACAACATTGAATCCTTAAGTGTGTCTCCCTACGGTTCGTGAATTATGCGGACATGATCGATACACTTCTCCGAACAATAACCAATAGAGGAATCTGGAAATTCATATGGCTCCCACATATTTCTACGATTACTTTGCGATCGAATGAACCACTTACATACGATACCAATTTCCCTTTGTCTCACGATAGTTTACTTATCCGAGGTTATGATCGTCGGTATCTCTGCATACCTAGTTCAACTTCGTTACTGATAAGTACTCTTTTCTCGTTCCCGTGATATGTGATCCCTTGTGAGCCAGTCACATGCTTGCAAGCTAATTGGATGACATTCCACCGAGAGGGCCCAGAGTATATCTATCCGTCATATGGATGGACAAATCCCACTCTTGATCCATGTGTCTCAACCAATACTTTCCGAACACTCAATGCCACCTTTATAGCCACTCAGTTACGGTGTGGTGTTTTATGTCATCAAAGCATCCTTCCGGTGAAGGTGATATGCATGATCTCATGGTCGAAGGAATTAGGTTACTATGTATCAGAAAGCATATAACAATTGAACTATTAAAATGACTTGATCTTTATGCTACGCTTATCTACAGGAGTATGTCCACCATATCATTCTCCTAACGATATGATCTTGTTGTTAATAACATCTCAGTGTTCATGATAGGGAAACCACAATCATTTATTAACCAACAAGCTAGTATTATGAAGAGGCTTTACTAGGGACTTCAATTTAAGTTTAAAATCACACAAGTATTAATGTTTCCTTGTTAATACCATTATAGCATGAATGTAAACATTTATCATAAACACAAAGATATAATAATAACTACATTTATTATTGCCTCTAGGGCATATCTCCAAGAGTCTCCCACTTGCACTAGAGTCATCTAATCTAGATTACATGGTAATATACCGAACACCCATGGCAGTTTGGTGCTAGTCATGTTTTGCCCTCGGGAGAGGTTTAGTCAACGGCTCCTCCACATTCAGATCTGTGTGTACTTTGCAAATCTTTATGTCCCCATCTTGGACATGTTCTTGAATAGCGTGAAAACTTAGCTTGATGTGCTTCAGCTTCTTGTGTGACCTTGGTTCTTGCGCATTGGCTATGGCGCCCATGTTATCACAGTAGATAGACATTGGGTCCAGCGCACTAGGAACCACACCCAGCTCTGTAATGAACTCTTTCATCCATACCGCTTCTTGTGAAGCCTCCGAAGCAGCCATGTATTCCGATTCAGTTGAAGATCTCGCCACAACGCTTTGCTTTGCACTCCTCCAGCTAACTACTACACCATTCAAAGTAAATACGTATCCAGATTGTGATTTAGAATCATACGGATCGGTGTTCCAACTAGCATCGGTGTAACCATTAACAACGAGTTGTTCATCACCCATAAGAAAGAACCATATCCTTAGTTCTTCTCAAGTACTTAAGGATGTTTTTGACCGCTGTCCAATGATCCACTCCTGGATCACTTTGAAATCTACTAGTTAAACTAACAGCATATGCAATGTCGGGTCTAGTACATAGCATGGCATACATTAGAGATCCTATGGCTGAGGCATAGGGAGTCTTACTCATCATTTCTCTATCTTCTGCCGTTGTTGGACTTTGAGTTTTACTCAAGGTCGTATTGGGCAACATGGGCAAGAACCCTTTCTTGCTATCTTCCATTCCAAACCTCTTTAGAACTTTGTCCAAATATGTACTTTGTGACAATGATATTAGGCGTCTCGATCTATCTCTATAAATCTTTATGCCTAATATGTAAGCTGCTTCGCCAAGATCCTTCATTGAAAAACTATTATTCAAATATTCCTTGACACTATTAAGAAGGTCTACATCATTCCCGATCAACAATATGTCATCTACATATAGTATTAAGAATGCTACAGAGCTCCCACTCACTTTCTTGTAAATACAAGCTTCTCCGTAAGTTTGTATAAAACCAAAACTTTTGATTACCTTATCAAAACGTTGATTCCAACTTCGGGATGCTTGCTTCAATCCATAGATGGACCGTTGAAGTTTGCATACCTTGTTAGCATCTTTAGGATCGACAAAACCTTTGGGTTGCATCATATACAACTCTTCATCAATGTCTCCATTGAGGAATGCTGTTTTGACAGTAACATTACCATCAGCATCTGTTTTCTGCTTGAAAATCCATTTGTTCTCGACAGCCTTCCGGCCATCCGGTAAGTCCACCAAAGTCCATACTTGGTTTTCGTACATGGATCCAATCTCGGATTTCATGGCTTCTTTCCATTTATTGGAATCTGGGCTCATCATCGCTTCCTCATATGTCGCAGGGTCATCGGTGTTGTCCACCAACATGACACTCATAACGGGATCATACCAATCAGGAGTGGTACGAGTTCTCGTTGACCTACGAGGCTCTATAGCAACTACAACCGAAGTTTCATGATCATCATCATTAGCTTCCTCTCTTATTGGTGTAGGCGTCACAGGAACTACTTCCGGTGCTGCGCTACTCGCAAGTTCGAGAGAAGGTTCGACAACCTCGTCGAGTTCTACTTTCCTTCCAATCACTTCTTTTGAGGGAAATTCCTTCTCTAGAAAGGATCCATTCTTGGCAACGAAGACTTTGCCTTCGCATCTATGATAGAAGGTATACCCAATAGTTTCCTTCGGGTATCCTATGAAGACGCATTTTTCCGCTTTGGGTTCAAGCTTGTCCGGCTGTAACTTCTTTACATAGGCTTCGCAACCCCAAACTTTAAGGAACGACAATTTAGGTTTCTTCCCAAACCATAATTCATACGGTGTCGTTTCAACGGATTTAGATGGTGCCCTATTTAAAGTGAATGCGGCTGTTTCTAATGCAAAACCCCAAAATGATAGCGGTAAATCTAAAAGTGACATCATAGAACGAACCATATCTAAGAGAGTTCGATTACGACGTTCAGACACACCATTACGCTGTGGTGTTCCCGGCGGTGTCAATTGTGAAAGTATTCCGCATTTCTTCAAATGCTCGCCAAACTCGTAATTTAGATATTCACCTCCATGATCAGAACGTAGAAATTTAATCTTCTTGTTACGTTGATTCTCCACCTCACTTTGAAATTCCTTAAACTTCTCGAAAGTTTCGGACTTATGTTTCATGAAATAGATATACCCATATCTACTCAAATCATCCGTGAAGGTAAGAACATAACGATAACCACCGCGCGATGCTACACTCATTGGACCACACACATCGGTATGTATGATTTCCAATAAGTTCGTAGCTCACTCCATCATACCAGAAAATGGAGTCTTAGTCATTTTACCCATCAGACATGCTTCGCATCTTTCAAGTGATTCGAAATCAAGTGATTCAAGAAGTCCATCGGAATGGAGTTTCTTCATGCGCTTCACTTCAATGTGACCAAGACGACAGTGCCACATATAGGTTGAGTTATCGCTCGATTTCAAACGTTTAGCCTCAATTTTATTAATATGTGTATTTCCACTATCGAGATTCAGTAAGAATAGACCATCTATCAAAGGTGCATGTGCATAAAACATATTACTCATATAAATCGAACAACCATTATTCTCGGACTTAAACAAGTAACCGTCTCGCAATAAACAAGATCCCGATATAATGTTCATGCTTAACGCAGGCACCAAATAACAATTATTTAAGTATAAAACTAATCCCGATGGTAGATGAAGAGGTAGCGTGCCGACCGCGATCACATCAACCTTTGATCCGTTTCCCACGCGCATCGTCACCTCATTCTTCGCTAGCTTCCATTTATTCTGCAGCACCTATTTCGAGTTACAAATATGAGCAACCGAACCAGTATCAAATACCGAGGCACTACTGCGAGTACTAGTGAGATACACATCAATAACATGTATATCGGATATACCTTTCTTCTTGATGTTGCCGTTCTTCAAATCCGCCAAGTACTTTGGGCAATTCTGCTTCCAGTGACCTTCTCCCTTGCAGTAAAAGCACTCAGTATCAGGCTTAGGTCCAGCCTTGGTCTTCTTCGTCGGCGTGGTAACTTTCTTACCACCCTTCTTGAAGTGTCCCTTTTGCTTAGACTTGCCTTTCTTGAATTTGGTGGTCTTATTGACCATCAACACTTGGTGCTCTTTCTTGATCTCCACTTCTGCAGATTTCAACATGGCAAAGAGTTCTGGCAACTGCTTGTTCATGTTTTGCATATTGTAGTTCATCACAAAGTTCTTGTAACTTGGTGGTAGTGATTGGAGGACACGATAAATCCCCAAAGCATTAGGAATCACTATACCCAAGCTTTGAAGTTTGTTTGCGTGCCCAGACATCTTAAGCACATGCTCACTGACGGAGCTGCCCTCTTCCATCTTGCAGTTAAAGAACTTTTCAGAAGCCTCATAGCTCTCAATTGCCGCATGAGTCTCAAAGATCAATTTGAGATCACGGACAATATCATGTGGGTCTGAATCCTCAAACCTTTTCTGAAGCTCCGATTCTAAACCATACAAGATAGCACACTGAACTATGGAGTACTGAGTCTTCCGAGCGAGGTAAACATTCTTTACTTCATCGGTAGCAGTAGCTGCAGGTGGGTCACCCAGCGGTGCATCCAGCACATAGGTCAAATTACCAGTTGTGAGGACAATCCTCAAATTGCGGAACCAATCCGCGAAGTTTCTTCCATTGTTTTTCAACTTTTCTTTCTCTAGGAACGCATTAAAATTGATGGTAGGGGGTGCCATTGATCTACAACATATTTGCAATAGTTTAGACTAAGTTTATGACAAATTGAGTTCTAATTAATAGTTAAATTAATCTAGGTGAACTCCCACTCAAAACAATATCCCTCACATTGTTTTAGTGATCACACGAACCAAATCCACCACATTAATACCGATCATCACGAGAGTTGATGTAGTTTCAATGGCGAACAATCAACATGTTCTTCATATCTACTATATGATTCATGCTTTACCTTTCGGTGATCCATGTTCCGAGACCATGTCTGTACATGCTAGGCTCGTCAAGATCAAACCTTAGCTTCCGCATGAGCAAATCTGGCGTGCTCACATTGTATACACTTGCGGAATCTAACACACCCGATCATCACGTGGTGCTTCGAAACAACAAGGTTTAGCAACGGTGCTTACTAAGGATGAACACTTTAGAACTTGAAATTCATGTGCATGAGGGATCATCTTATAATGCTACCGTCGTTAACTAAGCAATACAAGATGCATAAAGGATTAACATCACATGCAATTCATAATATGTGATATGATATGGCCTTTCTTCTTTGTGCTTCCGATCTCCATCTTCAAGCACGAACATGATCTCCATCATCACCGACATTGCATCAAGGTCAATGACGCTGCTCCATGGTTGTCGTCCACCAGCTTCAACTATTACAACTACTTTGAATAGACACGCGGGTCTTAACAGAAATTAAAGAAAACCTTATGGCTCCTGCCGGTTGCCAACTTACAATAAGGAACATCGCATACATCAAATATAATCACAATCATGGCCATATCACATCACATCATACCCCTGCAAAACAAAGTTAGACGCCTGGGCACCCGCAAAGCCACTTATGCAATACAAGTTGCATGTCAAGCGTGGAGCAAGTCTCATGAACGATGTCATGTAAGGTTAGCCCGGGCCGCTTCATCCCACCATCCCGCAAGATGCAAAGTACACAAGAAGCAATCGACAACAAAAGCATCAACGCCCACAATGATCATTGTGTTCTACTCGTGCAACAGATCTACATATAGACACGGCTCTGATACCACTGTAGGGTTTTGTAGCATGGAAAACAAAAAAAATTCTACCGCATACAAACAAACAAGCCAAGATCTATCTACTAGATTGTAACAACGAGTTGATGGAATAACTCACCCTCGAAGATTCCAAAGTGTTTAACGAGAGCGGATTCTCGTGGGTGATGTAGTCGTACTCTTCCCGATCTCAAGATCGCGTAGACGATCCTTCCGGCGTTGCGTTCCGGCAGCGCTTCCACAGTCGGTCACACGTTCGGTACTCGATGAAGACCTTCCTCTCCCTTGTTCCAGCAGGCAGCGGAGGTTGTAGCACTCTCCTCGCGATTCCGGCAGCACAACGGCGTGGTACCGGAAGTAGAGGGGAGATCTCGCAGGGCTTCGCCTTAAGCCGGAGCGAGTATGGTGGACTATGAGAGAGAGCCTCAGCGATCTAGGGTTTAGACACACCAAGGAGGAGCAAGGCTGGAGGCTAGGGTTTGCCTAGGCAGCGGCGACAGCTGGAGGTGGCGGCGCCGGCGGCTAGGATCTAGGGTTTTGGGTGGAGGTGGTGTGTTCTTGGAGGGGCAGCCCTGCCCCTCCTTATATAGGTGGAGGGGCGCGCCAAGGGGAGGGGAGTCCCTCCCCAACTCGGTCTCCAAGTGGGCCGGCGGTGGAGGGAGGGAACTCCTCCCCAAGTAGGTTTCCTACTTCCCCTCCACCTCACAAAATAGTCGTTTGACTTTTCAAATTGGCGTTTGACTTTTCAAACTAGGATTTGATTAAACCCTTTATTTTGTTTAGTGATGACACCTAGTACATGATGCAATCATTCCAACTTGATATGACACATTCATGTACCCTTCCCCTCCGGAGTGCCGGACATTCCGGAACCTTCTAGAATATTCCCGATGAAAACACCGGAACCATTCTCCAACCCCGAAACAGGACTTTCCTTATATGAATCTTATTCTCCGAACCATTCCGGATCTCCTCGTGATATCCCGGATCCCATCCGAGACTCCGAACAACATTCGGTCTCTTACTCATCATTACATAACTACTCAAACAACGTCGAATCCTTAAGTGTGTCTCCCTACGGTTCGTGAATTATGCGGACATGATCGAGACACTTCTCCGAACAATAACAATAGAGGAATCTAGAAATTCATATGGCTCCCACATATTTCTACGATTACTTTGCGATCGAATGAACCACTTACATACGATACCAATTTCTCTTTGTCTCACGATAGTTTACTTATCCGAGGTTATGGGCGTCAGTATCTCTGCATACCTAGTTCAACTTCGTTACTGATAAGTACTCTTTTCTCGTTCCCGTGATATGTGATCCCTTGTGAGCCAGTCACATGCTTGCAAGCTAATTGGATGACATTCCACCGAGAGGGCCCAAAGTATATCTATCCGTCATATGGATGGACAAATCTCACTCTTGATCCATGTGTCTCAACCAATACTTTCCAAACACTCAATGCCACCTTTATAGCCACCCAGTTACGGTGTGGTGTTTGATGTCATCAAAGCATCCTTCCGGTGAAGGTGATATGCATGATATCATGGTCGAAGGAATTAGGTTACTATGTATCAGAAAGCATATAGCAATTGAACTATTAAAATGACTTGATCTTTATGCTACGCTTATCTACAGGAGTATGTCCACCGTATCATTCTCCTAACGATATGATCTTGTTGTTAATAACATCTCAGTGTTCATGATAGGGAAACCACAATCATTTATTAACCAACAAGCTAGTATTATGAAGAGGCTTTACTAGGGACTTCAATTTAAGTTTACAAATCACACAAGTATTAATGTTTCCTTGTTAATACCATTATAGCATGAATGTAAACATTTATCATAAACACAAAGATATAATAATAACTACATTTATTATTGCCTCTAGGGCATATCTCCAACAAGGTGACCTGTATTAACTATTCTAGGATCACTTATCTATACTAGGTTTTCAATTATGTTCTATCTACCAATGTCACTTATACTTTCTATAAGTATTCAATCTTGGTGAGCAAGGTATGATCATTTTAATCCTTTAATCATTTATGGCTTAAGTCCTTAGTTGGCTAAGCAAGGCTTTATCAATACTACTTTTCAATTGTATTGAAATTATCTTCTTAGTATTTCATATTGGATTAAGGTTATTCATGGACTATGCCCTCTTTAAAAGATTTAAGTAGATGTTATGATAAGATAAAGAAATAGTAGATCAAGGATTGATAGTTAAAGAATTTGTGAATCAATGGTGGATTACTCAACATTGATAAACAACAGATATTAAAATAAGTTCCATAAAAATTGATATGGAAAGAAAGATATATAGTGAATGATCTTGACTTAGTCTCTTTCCAACTCAAACTCATTAAAGAGTTAAAGTTAGGTATTACTATGATACTCAGAGTAAGAATAGATAAGGATAATAGAGGTCAGGATTAGTCATTACATTTATTTTACTTTAGTTGTAATCTTAACTTGGCACTTATGGTTTGTTGTGATGAATGTTATGGTATGATCCCTTAAGGATCAGATACTAATTATTTATGCAAGGTATTGTGAGATCAGTTATTATATCTGATCTACCCTTAGATCAAATCATGTTTATCCAAATAAGGTTTTAACAAAGGTCATAATGAGACTTATCACAGTCAACTTGATGATCTACTTCAATTCCATCAAGTTGAGAGAAGCTTCAATCATTTTGACAAGTTCTTATTTAAAAGCGCGAAAAATTATTCAAATTTTCTATGCATAAATACAATGCACACATCTGGGTTCAGCTTATTTCTAGAATCTAATGCTAGGATGTTACACTGCCTTACAATCGCCGCCTCCAAACTCAGATCAAGACGGGCATCAAGGGGAGGCCTAAGGAGGAATCGGTGGTTTACAAGCTTAAATATGAGCGTGTCCCCTTCTGGTGCTTTCACTGTGGATTCATGGGGCATAGCGAGGAGGAGTGTGAAAAACAAAGACGCGACATGCCGTCACTGGATTATGGGGCATACGAGCTACGGTGCAGCCCGTATAAGAAGTTTTCACAGCGCACATATTATGTCCCACCGCCGGGGAACACGACCACGAGACGTGGCCTTAGCTTTGCAAGCTTTGGTAGCGTGGGCTCCCGCCATTCACCATGGTCGCGTGCCAGCTGCAGATACGAGGGAACCGTGCCAGCTGCAGATACGAAAGTGTATGGCCATCCCCAAGTCACTCGGGCTGAGGGTGCGACAGGTGAAGGGAAGCTGGAAGCTAAGCTGCAACAAACCTTGGGACACAAGAAAAGAGAGAAGTCCCTGGGCACCTCTGATATGATACCTGTGCTCCATGGCCTAAGTGCGCTTGTTGCCTCGTATGGCGACTCAGATGTAAATATATCGGCAATCGATCAGCTCCCCAGTAAGTGCACGGCCGCAGTAGCTACAAAACAATGCTATTTGGTCATGATTTGGCCCTGGTTCCCTTTGAGGGTCAAGTCAGGGGAGGCGAACATAAAAGAAGCCGGGGGAATGTGCATCCACAGGAGGAGCCAAGCAACGACAGGGACAACGTACAGTAGGGGCATGCAGCGGAAGTAGATGAGGACATGAGCAGGTGAGTGCATGGGGGAAGCCGTGCTAGAGGAGCTGCCGCGTCGACACGAAGGATGGGTACGACCGGGCACCGCATGCCTGACCATCTGGCGCCAGAAGCAATGAATTGTCTAGCTCTGAACTGCCGGGAGCCGGGAATGCTCCGACAGTTCGCGATATTTTAGAACTTTCCCATCTTTAGAGTCCTAAATTAGTTTTTCTTTGTGAGACTAGACAGAATAAAAATAAAATGCGTCGTCTTCGTCATAGGTTAGGTCTTAAAGGTTTTGCTAGTTTTAGTAGTGAGGGTCTTAGTGGTGGTCTTGCACTCTTTTGGCATGAAAGTTTGGTTGTAGAAGTTAAACATATTAATGAAAGGTTTATCGATGCGTATATCACTGTTAAGGTAGATGCTCCGCTTTGGCA
This sequence comes from Avena sativa, assembly GCA_916181665.1. NCBI lineage: Eukaryota > Viridiplantae > Streptophyta > Magnoliopsida > Poales > Poaceae > Avena > Avena sativa. Next base: position 499,273,835 of record OV702299.1, on the reverse strand, counting down.
TCTAACGTGTGTCTATGGGGAACCGAGGGTGGAAAATCGTCATCGTAGGTGGGACAGCCTGCGTGCTCTAAACTCTGAATCCAGCCTACCATGGCTTGTTATTGGTGATTTCAACGAAGCCCTGTGGCCGGAAGAACATCTGTCCATCACACCTAGAGGAGCTGGGCAAATGAGGGATTTTCAGTCTGTCCTACAAGACTCTCCATGACCTCGGCTTCTCGGGAGTTCCCTTTAGATAGAGCAGTGGCTACACCTGCATGGCGAGATTTGTTTGATGAGTCTAAATTGCAGCACTTAATTACTCCTTACTCTGATCATTGTCCTATCTTATTGCACATTTTGCAGGATGATACACCACGTGTGAAACAGCCCAGGAGGCATTATGAGATTCTGTGGAAATGTGCACCTGAGCTGACGGAAAGAATCAACAATGCATGGAACAATGCTGGAAGTAAAAACAACTTGGGGGAGGTGATGAGAGCTGGAAGTAAAAACAACTTGGGGGAGGTGATGAGATGCCTAAATCAAGTCATGACTGATCTACAACGCCGGGGCAAGACTAAATTCGGGAACACGATCAGAGAGTGTCAACACCCGGATTTTTAATCATGGATGCCTGTTATGACATATATCGCAATCCCAGGATTACCATTTTTGCGAGACATAACAGAATTGGATACCATAGTACATCATCCATTACAAACCGAACATAAGTTCTTACACAAATAGGGATCTTATGATCCAGTCTTAATACAACATCAAGCAGCGGAATACGTAATAATAACGGTAGCGTAGGCGAAGCTCCATCTTCGGGGTCACAGGCAATGCTGACGATGGGAGATGATCCTAGTTGTCGTACCCTTCCTGGGGTCCCTCCTCCAGATACTCCTCTTCATAGTCTGGCCATGGGAATAGACAGGGACAAAGCCATGAGTACTCTTTAAATACTCGCAAACTAATACTAACAAGTAAAGGGGTTTTGGGATAATAGGACACTAGGCTCTAGGGTTGTTTTGCAAAAGCCAGATTTATCTCTACTAAGTTTAGGAGCAACAAATGCTAGTTGAAGTTTTATAACACCTAAATGGGATCTTGTAATTCAGATCACAACTCTGTTGTGGTCAAGTCAAAGTCTCAATTCATTTCACAAGTCATTTTGAAAAGTCTGACGGGGAAACAGTATGGCCACTCCAACTGTCCATAACCGCGGACGCGGCTATTCGAATAGTTTGACACTCTGCAGAGATTGTACACTTTCACCACAACATTCGATACATCCGTCAGGAACAAATCCTGAATTCACCATACTCAGTATGCGGATAATCAATCCTAACCTTTCAATTACACTCCCTAGTATAAGCACCTCTCCTATGAGTTTGGCCTCCCAACCATGACCAACTGTCATCTTGGGTACTACACAGGTGGACAATCTTCACAAGGTAGCCTCAGCTCAGACCTTGGCCGTGAGGGAACTAATACTAAGGTATATAAGTTTCCAGTCAAGCCCTACCCAATATTCGGGTATTGTGGTTGTACAATAAAATTGGAATGGTATCACATCCAGACAACCATCAGTTTTATAAAAGGCTAAGGCTCATGCCTCAACATTTTCATCACCAAAATCATCAGGTGTTCAGAAACACATGTCCAAAACATTTCAATAGAATGATCCATCATTCTAAGGTCTTCATAACCATTTTCACCAAGTATTCCCATCTAAAGTTGATCAAGTTTTATGCTTAGCACTAGCATCTACAAGTGGGGATAGGTACGAATGAGGGTGGTAAACTAGTGGAGTTTCCACTAAGTTCAATCTCATGCCTTAGGATGACATAAAGATTATCTAGCTTAGGCCAAGTTTTATGCTCTTTATGCAACCTTCACATATCTTTCTAGTATCTACCATTCATTTAGGAAAAAATCTAGGTAAGATCTTTGATAAAGAAATAAAGTAAGAAGCTTGCAATTAAAACTAGGATGGGTTTATCAAGTGAGTATAATCACATATGCTTAAAGCATATAGTTGGCATGGTAACAAGCAAGTATTTACCTGCACAATTGCAAGTATAAGCTTGCATAGGTCAACTTGATTAGTAAGGCTTGCTAAGTTAATAGCTTGCAAGTATTGGCTTGCATTGGTTTCACTTAGTCAGTAAAGCTTGCCTTGTGCAGAGCAGTGGTTGAAGTTCTCCTCGGCTTCTTCTTCGTAGAATCCTCCTTCCTCCTCGTATCCTTGGTCGGTACTAGCGTCTATAAATAAATACGAGGTACACAATCACCAAACAATACTTAGCTACTTGCAATCATCACACACAAGGTCCTATAGATGCTCTAACATCATCTCTAACATTACAAGATTAAGGCTTGGTTTAATTCCTTTTATTTTTAGAAAAGTAATTTCTACTCATTGAAAAACTACTTAAGAGTTAATATTCTCCAAACCAAACATGGGATCATGTTGACACATGTCATCACCACATATTTTAGTTCCATGGGAACATGAATTAAAGTGGTGTCACAATTTAATAAGGTTTTTACACTTTTATTTTAATTAAATAAAGTGACTAGAAATGCCTATGGGGCATTCTTTTATTACTTGAACATTATTTCTCCAAGTAAACCTATATATTTTTATATATTCTGAAAGGTGTGGTTAAATGTGATTTTTGAGAGTTGGAATCAACTCAAAAGCTATTATGGTTTAAATTTGAAAAATGTTTGAATACAGAAAAGCTTCTGCCTTGTTATTTTTACCATGGGTGATTTATAGATCCAAATGACTTGAATCCAACGGGGTTGGATTCAGCATTCCCAGACCTTTCTAACAAAATTGGTTTCATTTAATTTGGTGCATTGAATCGATCTGGGTTGATTTTTGAAGTTGGGTACAGAAGCGAGTTTGAAATAAAATAGAAAAGTTTTAATTCAAATATCTGGGCTGCGCGGGAAAAGTTAACGGGCCGGCCTGCTAAGCGCAGTGCTCCCGCGGGCTGTTTAAGTCGGTGTCCCCACTCGTCATTGAGACAGGGGTGCGAAGCGGTACGGGGCAACGTGGTGCGTTCGATCTGATTCTAATCCAACGGCTGAGAGTCATCGTCGACGTTGAGTAACGCCGGCGAGACAGAAACCTAGCGCGGCCAGTGGGGGTTGCTGGGGGCTTACCGGGGTGCTGGCGAGGGTCGGCGAGGCGGGCGAACGACGAAGTCGATGACGGCGAACTCAGGGGTGGTCGCGGCAACTCCTGGGGTGGACGAAATCGATGGCGCCCTTCTTCTCCAGAGGCGGTGGGCTCCGGTGAAATTCCGACGCGGTGGTGCTCGCCTTGCTCCGGGAACGGTGTGGCACGATCAGTGAGGAGAGGGGAGTCAAATGGTGTGAAGAATTCGAGCGGGGTGGCCTCTATTTATAGTCGAGCGAGGGGACCGACGGGGCGCACGGGCGAAGGTACAGGCGGCTATTGGCATGGGCGAAGGTAGGGGGCGGTGCGGTGTCCCTGGCGATGCTCAACGACATGGTTTCGAGGCGTGGGGCGGTGCGGGTTGGTCTGGAACATGCGACGCTCTGCGCGGCAGAGGCGACGTCTTCGACGGCGAGCGGTGGCTGTGCTTCACGGGGCTGCGAACGAGGATGTCTAGCGGTCTCCTGGGTCGGTGGGGGTCGTGTACGCACGCGGCGAGTGCGGCGCGCGGTCTGTAGGCTTCGGTCGAGGGTGGCGCTCTGGCGCATGCTCGACATGGTCACTAGCGGTCTGGGCGCGGTCTGTGCGTGTGGTCCAGTGGGTGGCAAGGTTCGAGCGGTGGACAGGGAGTGGCGGTGGACGGTGGGCTACCTCCCAGACAAGGTTGGCACGGCTAGTTTACTTCCTAGCTTGATGTCGACATGGGGGTGACATGGGTGGCTTCGGCTGTTCACCATTGATGGCATTGCCAAGCTCACAGTGGTGCTAGTGATTAGTTAAGTTCGTTAGATGATCTACTAAGGCTAGTGGTGCCCAGAGAGGGAACAAGTTAGGCTCAATTCACTGCTCAAAACAGTGTTTGGATTTTGTTTGATTTGTGTCTACAATGTGTTTGATGAAATGGCCGCATGAATTCAAGTTTTGAATTTTGAAAAGATTTTTGGTGAGTGTGCTAGATTGGTGTTGGTGAGTCTGCAGATGCTTGGGTTTTGAAAGTTGAGCTTGTTTGAGTGGTTTTTGAAAAAGTGGGATCTTCCCATATGATAAAGATTCAATTTTGAATTGTCATTTAAACTATGCATTTGAAAGTTTCTGGATGATCACAAAGTGGGTCTTGATACTTTGTTATGAGTACATTCAATGGGTGCAAAGATCCAGAAAAGTTTCTATTAGGTTCTGAAAGTTTGAGACAGCCAAAGTAGGCATGGGAGTTAAATTGGTCAAAATGACCATTCCTTTATTTTATTTGTTTTACTTTATTTGTCTTTGGAAAAAGTGTGGGAAATGTTTTAGATGATGTTTATTTCACCTAAAAAACATTTTACAAGTAAGGAAACATACAAACAAGATGGTTTAAAAGAATTTCAAATTTAAGGCATACTCATATGCATGCATTCATAATTTTAATTAGAAAAATTTTTGTTAACCCTAATTTTGATGATTAGAGTTTAATGATCCAAGTTTAGTATTTTTGGGATGTTATAGAGAGCTTCAGAAAACACGTAGCAAATTGAAAAAGCTCCATATGAATAATGGTGATTATGAGGAAATTCAGAAACTCACAGACCTTATGAATGAACTCCTGTACCATGAGGAAATGTTATGGCTCCAACGCTCGCGGATTAACTGGTTAAAAGACAGCGAGCGGAACACAAGATATTTCCATCAACGTGCAACCTGGCGTACAAAGAAGAACAAAATAAAAAGGCCGAAAGACACTGAAGGAATCTGGCAAGAGTCGACTCAGGCTAAAGAGAGGATGGCCACGGATTATTTCAAGCAAATATTTAATCGGGATCCTACTCTGAACCATGATAACCTCGTCAAGCTCTTCCAACAAAAGGTCACTGCTGAAATGAATTTGGAATTACTTAGAGACTTCTCGGATGAAGAAATTGGGGATGCACTCTTCCAAATCGGCTCACTCAAAGCGCCTGGAGTAGATGGCTTTCACCCGTTTTTATCAAAGGAATTGGGGAACTTTAAAAGCCGAGGTAACTAATGCGGTGAAACTCTTTTTTGTGACAGGTAAAATGCCCACTGGTGTGAACGACACGGTGATTGTCCTAATACCAAAAATCGACGAGCCTGAAACTTTGAAGGACTTTCGACCAATTAGCCTATGCACAGTGATGTATAAAGTGGTTGCAAAATGCATGGTGAACCGGTTAAGGCCAATCTTGGGTGACCTCATTTCTGCAAACCAAAGCGCGTTTGTACCAGGAAGGCTTATCACGAACAACGCCTTTGTTGCTTTCGAATGCCTGCACTTTATGGAGCAAAACGAACATCAGGACAAGAATTTTTGTGCATATAAACTGGACCTGTCCAAAGCTTATGACATGGTCGATTGGGGATTTTTAAGGGAAGCGATGGAAAGGATTGGCGTTCACATGTGGGTTGATTGGATAATGGAGTGTGTCACCACTGTGAGATACCAAGTTAAACTTAATGGAGCCTTCCTGGATTCGTTTTCGCCTTCTCGTGGTCTACGACAAGGTGATCCCCTATCGCCATTCATGTTTCTCTTTATAGCAGATGGTTTATCGGTCCTAATTCAAAATGAGGTAGCACAAGATAGAATTACACCGGCTAAAATATGCCGCCGTGCCCATGGGATATCTCATCTTTTATTTGCGGATGACACACTACTTTTTTTCAAGACGTGTCCCTTGCAGGCTACCCGGATCAAACAAGTCCTCCATGACTATGCCACTAGTATGGGCCAGCTACTTAACCCTCAAAAATGCTCAACCTATTTTGGCAAGGCGTGTCCCCGTGCCTTAAAGGAGGAGGTCAAAGAGATTCTAGATGTAACTCAGGAAGCGTTTGATGCGAAGTATCTTGGTCTCCCAACTCCAGAGGGACGAATAAGCAAGGAAAAATTTCAGAGCTTACAAGCGGCGCTTGCAGGGAAGCTGGTTGAGTGGTACAACAACTATTTAACATAGTCCAGCAAGGAGATACTAATTAAAGCCATTGCTCAAGCACTGCCAGCGTACGTCATGGGAGTTTTCAAACTTCCCTATGGCCTTTGTGATGATATGGAGCAGCTGATAAGAGACTACTGGTGGGGGAAAGATGAAGGAAAGAGGAGAATGCATTGGATATCCTGAGACAGCGTGCTTAGACCTAAGTGTTGTGGAGGACTCAGATTCAGGGACCTCCGAATGTTTAACCAAGCACTGCTGGCTCGGCAAGCATGGCGACTCATTCAATTCCCCAATACACTTTGTGCACAAGTGCTCAAAGCAAAATATTACTCTAATGGTTCTCTACTTGATACTGTCTTTTCAGGTAACAAGTCGGCTACCTGGAGCGCCATTGAACATGGACTGGATTTATTTAAAAAGGGTGTTATCTGGCGGGTAGGAACAGGAGCAAATATTCGAGCTTGGAGAGATCCCTGGATTCCGAGAGACACATGTTATACGCCCATTTCACGCCAAAGAAGGTGTCGCTTCCATTGGGTATCTGACTTTATTAGCATGGAGGGATATTGGGACATCCACAAGCTGCGGGAGTACTTCCTAGATCTGGACACTGAAGCCATTTTAAAGATCAAGCTGTCCAGACACAATATCCCTGATTTTTTAGCGTGGCAACCGGACAAGCGCGGTATGTTCTCTGTCCGAAGTGCTTATAATCTTGCAATGAACTTGCGAATGGATGATCACAATGTAGGTGCATCGAGTGCTAGACCTGCTGGCGAGCGACCGATTTGAAAAGCAATCTGGCAATGCCCTGTACCGGCCAAAGTACGTATGTTGGCCTGGCGCATCGCGCGCAATGCTCTAGCGACCCAGTTGAATAAGAACCAGCAGGGGATTGACACACCAACGACCTGTATGATCTGTGGCAGAGAAGAGGAGTCGACTTTCCATGTTTTCCTTAGATGCCACCACGCCCGACACCTATGAAAACGACTGGCACCTGACTGGGACTTGCCACCTGCGGAAAGTGTTCAGAACACGGGCACGGAATGGCTCTTGACTCTGTTGCAAAACCTGACGACTACAGCAAGCCAAGGCCCTGATGATCTTTTGGCGAGTTTGGTTTGCCCACAACGAAGTAACACACGAAAAGGATCTCCCGTCTATTGAAGATTCTGCTCGCTTTCTGCTAAGCTACCTGGACTCGCTCACACTTCTGAAGCAACACCCGAACTCCGATCCAGGGAAGGGCAAGGAGATCATCGACCATGATCGGGGGCTACAAAGGTGTGCCAGCAAGAACGTGGTACAGCAGCTGAATCAAAAGGAGAAATGGGAAGCGCCACCAATCACCCGGACAAAGCTGAATGTGGACGGATCGTACTTGAACGACGGGACTGTTGGTGCGGGCATGGTCCTTCGGGACAGCAAAGGAATGATCATCTTTGCAGCTTGTCGCCAATTGCGACAATGCTCCGACGCAGTCGATGCAGAACTGGCGGCGATGGAGGAGGGCCTCAACCTTGCCCTGCACTGGTCGCCTCTACCTATCTGTGTTGAGACAGACTGTTCTGGGGCCTGCCTGTTACTGAAGGAGTCGACGCCCAATACTTTGATCCATGTGGCGCGAGTTCACGCTATCTGACAGCTCCTAAAGGAGAGAGACATTAGTCTAGTTAGAATTAGTAGAAATATCAACAAAGTAAGTCATGCTCTAGCGAGGATTGGTAGGGAAGAAACAAAAACAGCCGTGTGGCTGGGCAATTTCCCCCCAGAAATCTGCTCACTTGCGGATGCCGATTGTAACTCTACCAATGTTTGAATAAATGTCTCTTTCCTGACAAAAAAAAAACCTTTGTATTCTAAAAAAAATGACAGTGTGGGTCTACGCATGCATATCCTGAAATCCCAGTATTTTAACAGTTTTGTGTAACCCACAATAAAAGAACTCGTTATGATTATGTGTGCTTGTGGGATATAACATTGACAATGTCCAGAATGAAAAATGTAAATTTGTTTTTTATATCTTTTATTAAATGAGTGAGCAATGGAGCTAGGGAGCCAAAGACACTTTCCGCTTGCTAGCAATTAAGTATTTTCTGGGGCTGTTTGACACATTCATGGAAAGGATGTTCCTTGTCCTAGGATGTGGCTGACCATGGAGCAGCTAGCTTTTGAGCTCACGTTTTGTAAATGCGTGTACAGATTTATAATCTGCATCGAAATCTGGGGGGGGGGGGGGGGGGGGGGGGGGTCAAAACAATGAGCATGCGCATGCACATCTGTAATTTTACCAAGAGTTCTTTCCAAGAAATTTTTTTCTAGTATTTCCGATGACGGAATTAAAAAAATTGCATACAAAATTCCTGGTGAGGGCAATTAGTTAAGGAATAAGCTTACGACAGGAGAAAATGAAATTAGGATTCACGGTCCTTCATTCCAAAACATAAAAGTGAGAACGTCTCATAAATCAGTATGCACCATAGAGAAGGTCTCAGGCTCTCAGCCTATTTCCACACGAGAGAAACAAGAAAGCACACAACGTTGATGGTGACACTGTCTCATCAAGACTACAATCATAACTGCAAACAGAGAGCAGCATCAACTTACACCACCTGATACGCAAACATAGATAGTAGTTTGGGAACTTCACCAAAAACATACCTAAAAAGTTAGGGCACATGAGTTGCCGTCATACTTCAGATCAGACTTTGTTGCCGCGAGGGACCAACCAACAATGAACATCACCGTGCAGAAGCCAAGGTTGCATGTACCGACACTCGTGAAGGAATCTCTGGGCCTGAATTCAGCACAATCCTCTGCACAGAGACCTGCCTCGGAGTAGGCTTCCACAGAAACCTTAAGTATTCCCGCACGTCGCACAGAAATAATGTCCCTTTGGAGGGTAATATGACCATCTGGATCCACATGCATTGGTCCATCTCCAGAATCAAGCAGCACAAAATCTTCATCTATGCCAGCAGTACGAGAGACCACACGACCTCCACAATCATCAGGCCATGACCCTTCAATAACGTCAGCAGAGATGATGTTTGCAGCAACTGTGCTAGCAACTAGAGCAGATGTGATCTCTAGCGTGCAAAAATTACCCTCCCAACGACCACGGGCAAGACGATCGGACTGTCCAAAACCATGTCCATATTCGAAACATTGCGCCATTAATGTTTCATCGACAGATTCTGTCTTTCCCTTCACTTTTAGTTGAATTTCAAAGTCAACAGGGTCGATCAACGCAATCGGGCGACATGGTCCAGTCAACTGTAAGAATGGATCCTGCAAGTATCGTTGGTAACGAATCAGTGAACAGCATCCAAATGGTAATTGACCATCCTAAAGTCAGTTTCTCTTCACGATTATACAATGTGACCTCCACCGGGCAGCTTTGGCCTGTGTCTAGAGATACACGTCAAGTCTGAATGAAGGATATGACCTCAGTACAGAAAAGATACACAGGTGCAGTGAACAACAGTAGATTAGGTTATGTCAGTAGCAACAGCAAGATAATTAGGAAGGAGAAATAATACCTGAGGAGTGAGAATTTGGGGGTCATCTCTTGTGCGACTGAACAGAAGGTTGCGATTGTGATCAATGGTGTCTCGAGCGGCTATAAAGCCATATACCTCCACCGGCCACCTGATTCTCCAAAATTCGTTCTCCATGACTTTGATGGAGAAGATCTGCAAGCAACTGCGGAGGCTAGCATGATATGGGATGGCTCCATATGTATAAAGTATGGGAGTCACAAATGCTGCAACCAAACAAAGTGAAAGATACAACTGATTAGCTCTTGTCATGTCTCTTAATTCAGGCTAGAAATTTAAAACTGACCAAAAAGAGCCCTTTCTAGTTAAATTAGAGACAAAAAACAAGCTAGGCATAGGCATAATCTAGAGGAAACGTACTTGAGTAAAACGAAAAGAAGAGCATGGATCAGATAAGTAGTTTACTGTAGTCTTCGAAGGAGCCGAACTTGATGCCCCAGACGTGTTCCCAGAAGCAACGGAATTGAACCATAGATTCTTCCTCGTCCGCCAACATCTCGCTGTATGATGTGCCTAACCCAACTTGCTTGGGACTGAAGATTGTGCTGTTATTTGCTCGTTTCTCGATCTCACCATGCATCGATTTTTGCGGTTCTGTATCATCAAGTAGTTGCTCTGAGAATGAATCAGCTAGTTTTTCCACCGTTTGTGCTGATGGTGGCTGAGCAGCACCTTCGACATGTTCCTCAGACCTGGAGGGGAACAAGCCCGATGAGTAAGATAATTTATCTTTAAAAATCCATATTATTCTGAAGTGAATGATGATGGTGCTATAACCAAGTTGATAGTGGGTCAGAGATCTGTACTAACTTGAAGCATTATTATTCTACATCTATGCACAAGATTTAGTGCTCTCCCAGCATTAATCCACCAATTTAATTGTATATGAGATATCAATCAGTACCATGTTGATTCCCCTCCCCACCTTCCCTGGCAACGAGGGAAATGCTTTCGGAGTGGCATGCCCGGAATTCTCCAGGCGTGGTACCCATCCCCAACGTTAACAACAATATAAACTCGGCCTTGGATGGGAGTCTGGAGCTTAGTAATGAGATGGCCTGGTGGAAATTAGGAATGTTGAATCCAATTTCACACTATAGTTGGCTGAAAGCTGGTCACTTTCCCCATGGCACAGGCATGCTGTTGCCTAAGATTTCTTCTAGGCTCACCTAGCATGCGTCGATATTGAGCTAATTCGCAAGGCAAGGAATAAAGCTATAAGCCGTGTGTTCGCGCAAAAAAAAAATCATTTTGACTGCCCCCAAAAAAAAAACTTTTAGCTCAAGGGGAAGGGGAGGCGGGGGGATCTCACCCAGTCCCACGGGAAGATGTCAGAACAGAGCTGGTCTTGCGTGCTCGACGACGTTGTCGGCGCTTCCTGCGGGCATCGCGCTGCTGCTGGAGGTGGTCATCCCGCTGCTGCTGGAGGCGGGCTCGGGCTTCCTGCGCGAGGCGGGCTCTCTCGTGCTCTAGTTCATGGAGTGTATAATAATCATGAAGAGTACCGCCGTCGACGCGGAGAAGAGGGTCTTTCAGATTTACGTCGGAGCGGCCGCGCACAGGCATTGGGGAATTTTTGGCTAGGGCTGTCTCCTCTCTCTCTCCTCCGGTCCTCTCCCTATGTGGCGGCTAGGCTTTGTGGGTGGGCTGCTACTAATTATTCATTTTACCCCTTGGAAAAGTGAGATTTCGTAGATGGGCGCCCTTTCGTTGCGCCTCCCGCGACCAGATAAACAACCTACTACCCCTCGTCTAAATTTTGGATGAATCTCCTTCTATTAAAATTAATAGACTTGGATTTGTCGATTCAGATCTATTTAACACTAAAACAGGTTTAACTCCATCTAAATCTAAACAAATCCAAGTCTATTAAAAAGATTAGAGGGAGTGCTAAATAATGTTTAAACACATTCGAATTTAAACAAATCTACAACATGACGAAGGTAGTAAAACTGACTATGAAAAACCCTCCAAGTATTTCTGAGTTTTGCATACACTACGGTACAACTTCTACTCCAATGGATCAAACAACTTCTACTCAAAAAAGCTAGTTTTTTCTTGCGAATAGGATTCTAACATTAAAAAGAATCAAACAATACAAAGAACCTAAAAGGATACAAATTAAGTCAAAATCCTTGAGAAGCCTTTTATGTTCAACCTACAGACCGTGTCAATGTCTCTCCTCCCTAAACCGGCCTGAGTTGTTGGTTGTGGACGAAAAATTACCGAACTGGTCAAAAAAATCACATCCTTCCTGAAGACAAAGAAGGATGAACTACCGATAAAGCTCATTAACGATCCAAAGATCCCGAAGACAAAGAAGGATGAACTACCGATAAAGCTCGTTAACGATCGAAAGACCCCGACAACCAGAAGAAGTCCCCGAGGACCACACCACTCCCACAAACTCTTTGACATCGTTGTTGAGATGAGGTTGAAGTCAGAAAGACCTTATTAAAGAAACACTATCGCCACACTACACCTATAACAACAAATAGTCTACTTTGACTGGTTTTGGTCGTCTGGAGACCATTTCCCTAGTACTCTCTCTGTTCCAAAATATAAGATGTTTTAGGTTTGTAAAAAAAAAAAATCTAAACTTCTTTTAGTGTGTAGATTCACGCCAAAGTTAAGTAAACTTACAAACTAAAATAAGTCTACATACATCTGCTTCATAAAAAGCATCTTATATTTTAAACAGGGAGAGTACAAATTACTCTTACAACACCGGAGTAAATAAAAAAATATGTTTTAACAATTACTTACTTATGCTGATGACAAGCCAGATTCTCCATGCTTGTCGCTTCAATTTCTCGAGAATCGAGGTTCTTGTTTGTTTCCTGCCAGCGCTAAGTATAACTATAAGATGGTATATTAGGGCAGGGCAGGGCAGGCTGGGTATTATGGGTTGATATGTCGATGTGTCCGACCCGGTGTTGATTACCAAACTAACTCCGACTATGTTTCGTATGAAAAGCCATGTAGGCTCTCTATAATCGGCTCGGCGTACCTCCGTAGATGTTCTCCCCAAACACGAAGGTTCGTTCCAAATAATAAAGAGCAACTCTAAGAGCGGAACATTTGTGGCGACGGGACAGCGGGGCATCTATAATGACTTCATCAACCTCAACACTCATTAGATTAGTCTTAGACTCGGTCTTTCAGAGTTTCTAATAGATATAGGGTGTACCTATGTGCGTTCATGGTATTAGTAGAAACTCGTTACTTAGAGACGGTGACTAAAGGCGGTTAACCTCTAAACTAAAAGAACCGGCTGCGTTCAGCAACCTTAGGCGTTTGTTATTTTCTGACCGTCTCTAACTGCAGCCTTAGACGGTTAGAAATTAGCACCATCCCTAGTACTACGTTCTCCTCGATTGCTCGCTAAAACAAAACGCCTTTAAACAAACATGGGACGAAAGGAGATAGTGGCCGTCTCTTTAGAAATTTTAACCGTAGCCGTCCGTAAAAAGTAATCGCCTCCAGGCGCCTCCTGATGATGACCATTATATCGTCCGTCTCAAAAACTTGTAATTAAGGTGGTTATTAATTCCGTCCATTCCAAACATATATCTAACTAGAGGCGGTTTTAATTATAAATTGTTTATGGTCTTCTTTTTTGTTATTTTTATACTATTCCTTCCGATCCATATTAATTGACTTTAATTTATTAAAACTTAGATAAACCTATATATCAAACAGTGTGTAGATTCATTCAAATCTAAGCAAATTTGAGTCAATTAATATAAGCCGGATGAAGTATCTAAAAAGAACCTCCGGTTCCGTTTACTGTCACCGTGCGTTTCGCTCCAAAGCTTGGTCGCTCGGTCGCTCTCGTCCCGCGAGGAAAAGAAGCTATGGCACTATAGCGTCATCCCCGCTTCCTACGCCCGTTTCTTTCCTCCCATGAAATCAGCCTTCTCATCTCCTCCCGATCCCCCGCCTCTGTCCCCTGGACCGGCCACCGGCCGCGCCTTCCTCTCCAGTCAACCGATGGCGCCTTCCTCTCCAGGCCACCAGCGGTGCCCTCCTAACTCGGCCACCAGCGGCGGAACCCTCCATTCCTGTCCCTCCTTTGCACCCTAGCCATCTCCAGGTCGTCGGCTTCCTGCTCCTCGATGCCAGGTTCCGCATCGCAGGGACATAGAAATCGTGCGGTTTCTCCATGCAGCCTAGGACCCATAAGCCGCCGTCGCCGTTCCTCTACGTAGCTTTGCACATTGCAAGCCCCTGGTGGCTGGTGCCATTCCTCCGCGCTCCAGGACTCTCACGCCGCCGCACGCATCCCAACAGTTCAGAATTCAGACGCGGATGACGAGCCACAGTTCTACATAGTGCAGCTCAACACCTAAAGAAGATTCGTACCCTCCTCCCTATTTGTTATATTTGCTTGATTAGTTCAGTACTTCTATTTCCCTGATTAAATATGTTCATGTTTTCTTCCATGCAAAATGCAGTGACCAGATTGAAGTGGTCGGCCTCCATACACACGAGACTGCAATGCTACATTTAAGGATCTAAATTGTTCTTATTTGACTCTTTATTGCTTTATCTCTAAGGAACCAAATAACTAAGATCGTCAGAAGAAGCTTTGATTCCCAAAAGCTTCCACCGACTTCTTTTGTATGCGTGTTGCTAATTTGCCGCAGCTGAAGTTTTCGCTGTAATGTATTTATCTACAGTTGGGAATTAAGTTTCAGTTATGTAGTTTCCAGATGATGCCGGGCCATACCTGGAGCGCACGTGAGCGCCTGCAGTACCGCTCTCACCCTTCCGATCAGCAAGGTGCAGATCTCCATCGAGCCCTCGACCGCCCATCCTGCGACGTCCTCGACCCTCTTAGCGGTGTGGGTGCGGATCCTCGGCTTCCCTGAGGAGGCGAGAGTGCAGACGCTGCCCATCCTTGAGCTCGTCTCGCAGGCGGTGGGCAAGTTGGTGATGGTGGACGAGGCCTCTCGCGTGGGCTCGGGCCCGATCCGCATGCAGGTGCTCTGCCCTGGCCCAGCTCTACTACCAGGGCCTCTCCCACCCTTCTACTTCGGCATGGAGGGGAGGATCCTGACGGTTGAGCTGGATGAGGACCAGGCCGCTGACGGGCTCCCTCGGTCCCCCCCACTGGCAAGCACTCCTCTGGAGGGGGGAGCTCATCAGGAGAAGACTCCGACGACGACGAGTTGGGAGGGGAGTCTCGGACCCCAGCCCCCTCCCCCTCGGCTCCTCCTCCCGCGGGCATGACCTCAGCCGCTCCGTCTGCGTCTCACCAGCTGCCCCTGGTGCCCCCCGCCCCCCCCCAGGGCCCCCTCGACCTCCAGATCGCACAGTACGGATCCAACTTCAGTCAGTCCGAGGGGTTTACTGGTCACATGGCCATGGACCCACTCGCCATGGAGACCCTCGACGAGACACCGGAGGAGTCACAGGTGGAGACTGACCGCGACTCCGAGAGCGTGGGGATGGTTGTCACCGCCCCCTCGTCTCCCCGCTCCCCCGGAGTCCTCTGCTACGCACTATCCCCGGGCTCCACTCCAGCCTCGCCCAGGGGGTCTCCTGCGTTGGTCCCAGCGACCCCGGCACCCCACCCTGGCGAGCCAGCGGCGTTCTTCCCCCATCACTCCCGCGGCTGGATCCAAGACACGTCAGCCCCGCCATGTGCCTCCACCGTCACGCCACAGTGCACGGTTGGCGCGAGTCAGGGCGGAGAGCCCGGGGGTGGTGCCCACGGTGTCCCAGCTGGCGTCTCAGAGGACGGCCGCCCGCAATCTTGATCCAGGTACTTCACAGAAAGCTCCTTCCCCTTTCCCTCCTCCTTCCCACCTGTCTCCTTCAGGTTCCAGGTTCTCGGTTCTAGATGACTTCCCACTTGAGCACCTCGCACAAGTGGCTACGGACAGCGACGTGGTCTTTCGCGGGGAGCGAGGCCCGAGACTCGATCAGATAGAGGCGATTAGAGCTAGGGAGATTTATGAGGGGTCCCTCGCCGCTGCGCGTGCACGTACTGCACGCCAGCAGGGGAAACCTCGACACCGCCAGGAACTGGGACATCTGATCCCGGCTCCAGGATGGTGGGTTCTCCTCAGCAGCTCCACACGACCGCCACCTAGGAGACCCCCCTAGTGGGGGGTCACTTGGGAGGCCGTCGAGACCGAGCTCCAGACCTCCGCCTGCCGTAAAGGCACGATCCGTCCCCCCTAAGGGGACCAAACCCCAGAATGTTATCCAATGAATTGGCTAGCAATCATCGCTCTCATTTGGAACATTAGGGGTTTGGGAATGACGGTCGTAAACGCCAAATAAAGGATTACATGCGCCAAGAGAATGTGGACATTGTAGGTTTCCAAGAGACAATCAAACAAGACTTCCAGATCTCGGAACTCCAGGGTCTGTCGCGACACAAATTTGCTTGGAACTGGCTCCCGGTGTCGGGTCACTCTGGGGGCATCCTCCTTGGCGTCAAGGAGGATACCTTTGAGGTGGATGATATGGACCGAGGGGAATTGTCACATCCCAAGATTTTCCAAATCTTGTAATGTGAAAAATAATTAAACAAAATAAATTTTTGTTGAAAATCAGGGTGAAAAGAAACTTTTGTTTCTAAAGGAAACTTAAAATCCCATCTTGAACAAACTTTGGTCAAAGTTTGAATTCAACCAAAAATCCAAATCAAGGGAAAAGCATTCCTCAATGAATGTATCTGGAAATTTGAACACTTGGAAAAATAAATCCAAATCCCTAAACCCTAATGGAAGGAAATCATTTTCCAAAGTATCTCCAAATCTATGGATTTGATCCATACCAAAGTTGATCATCAAATATTCTCAAAGGATCAAGAAAAGACCATAGAGATTGGTTTCACTTAGTTTGGAACCATGGACAAGACCTTATGTAGATAATAAGATAAGGAAATTGAATTTCCAAAGCCAATAAAGCCCTTACCAAAAGCCATACCAATTGGTGATCAAATAATCCTAAAGGGATTTATAAAGTTAAACATTTAATAAAGGAAAAATAAATTGTTTTGGAAATACTATTTTGGATCTTTTAATAAAAGACTTTGTTTTCAAATGAAAAGGTGAGCCAAATTAATTTTGGCCAAGCTTTTGTAATAAAATATTTTGTTTTGATAAAATGAATAAAGGTTTATTTAAATAAAATAATAAGGATTTAAATATCCAATTTTATTTAAGTAAAGGCTTTTTCCATTTTAAATGAACATCAAGTATTTTATTACTACTTTGAAATCTTTTATTAAAAGGTTTTGCTTTGATTAAAATGAGTAAAGGTTTATTTAAATAAAATAATAAGGATTTAAATATCCAATTTTATTTAAGTAAAGGCTTTCCCATTTTAATTAAAACACCAAAACTTATTTATTTATTTAAATAAGTTTCCAAGTATTCTTTTATTTTTTCAAATAAAACCTACTGGTTTGTTTTTGAAAATAATTGGATTTCAAATGGAAATTTTATTAAATAAATCAAAACCCTATTTTAATAAATCAAAGATCCATTTTCTTTAATTATTAAATGGATCCTAAAATAAATAGAAATATTATTTTATTTTGAGATTTGGATTATGTTGTTAAACAGAACCAAATTCAAATGAAAAGTTTGTTGATTGTTTGAATTGATTTGAGTGTGGTTTGATTGCTTGAATATTTGATTGAAATTCAAAACAGAAAAAGAATTAGAAAAGGAAAAAGGTTTAGACAGAAAAAAAAATAAGAAACAGACCCAGCCCATCAAGCCCAGGAAGCCACCTAGCCCACCTCTCTTTCCCCTCAGAAAAACATTTCGCACCAAATAGTTAACCCATACAGAGAGTGACAACCGGGACCCACTTCTCCCTCCCTCACCCCACTGACCAGTAGGCCCGACAAACCCGAGCGAACCGTTTTCTTACCGCGGACTGAACCCACGCAGCCGATGACAAGTGGACCCCTTTCCCTACCCCTTTCCCACTGACCAGAGGACCCCACCACCACCTCCTTCTTCTTCCCCGCGACTCCTTCTTCCCCTCACAGCGCGGCCGTTTCTGCCTTGATTTCTCGCGCTTCAATTCGCCTTAACGCCGTGTTAATTCCTCGCCGAGACCACGCCCTTTTAATCGCCTCGCTCTCTCCTCCGTTTTCCCTCAGACCCCTTCCCCAAGCTCGCCCCCAGGCCGCCTCAATTCCTCCCCGAGCACCCTCTGCTCCGACGAGCTGTCGTAGCAATTCCGGCCAAGTCACACCGCCTCTTGCCTCCCCGAACACACGAGCATACTCCACGCATCCAGACGCATCTATCCATACCACCCATTCACCCGCGGGCGCCCCAGAGCAACGCCTGCATCAAGCTTTGAGCAACACCGCCGTCCGCTCCAACTCCGGCGAACTCCACAGGTAGCTTCCAGCCGCCCCTCTACTTTTCGATGATGCGCCTAAGACCAGTGACTTCTTCCGCAACTAACGCCGTCGTTCTCGTGACCTAGCTTGCACCGTAGCATCGCCTCCATCTTTGACAGTGAGCACCGCCGTCTGTCTCGCCTCCGACAAGTTTCCCGGTAAACCTCGACCGCCCCGAGCCCTCTCGTTCACGCACATAGCTCTGCCTTGATCTTGCGCTTCTAACCCTGCCCTCGTTTTGCTTTGGGGTGATCCACAGCGACGCCAACGACGACGACCCGAGAGCCCCGCCGCCCGCAGCAACTCCGGCGAGCAATCGCAGACGAACCAGAGCGCCCCTCGCCCGACCAACACTTCCCCGAGCATCACCGTGACCCCCTGAGCCCGGTGAGCATGCCCTTTTCCTCTCTCGCTTCCTGTATCGCCGGCACCGTCATCGACCGATCACTCCGCCGCCGCTAGCCACCGCAGCGCCGCTCGCAAATGGTCGAGCACGCTAGCACCGTAGGATCTGGATCTGACGGTTACGATAGATCACTTAACCGCGAAGAGGTACGAGTCCTGTGCCGCACGATCTCATTTAGATCCAACGGCTACAGAGCGTGATCCTCAGCGAAGCGGTACCGTCCAATAGAATACCGCCGCGTGTCACCTATCTGTTTAAAAACAGATTTGAAAACAGAAACTTTTGCCATTTTCAAACCCTTGTATCTTTTGATCCACACGTCCAAATTTTACAAATTTGATGTTGTTGGAATCAGCAAGACAAGCTCTAACCAACCCTACCCTTAGTTTAGCAAATAGTATTTGTTAGCTTGTTTGTTTTTGTAGATTCTTTTGTGTGCTTACTAACATTAGAAAAATCATTTAAAAATGATTTTAAGGTTAAAACCTTTGCAAAATGGTTTGTTGTGACCTTACTGACCCTAGGAACCAACCCATAGTTTGGAAAATGATTTTTGTAAAGGTTTAGAATGGATTAATTAGTTTAGTCCATTTCTAGCTAACTAAAACTATTTGTTTTGTTTATGAAAATGCTTTCATAAAGAAAACTTTGGAGAAAATGTCTTAGACCAAAACCTACTGACCCAAAGCACCAAGTTTTGCAATAGCAACTCATTTGGAGAAACAATATAAGGAATCTTTGATTTAAAGACCATTTCTAGTCAAATAGAAATGTGGTTTTTATCAAAAATGATATAGAGGAAAACCTTTGGAAAATGCCTTGTTTTAAACCACTAACCCCAAACCCCAAGTTTGTGATTGAAAACACACTTGGTGAACCCTATAGGTTAAGGCCTTAGGAAAATATTTCTTCACCACATAAAATGACCAAATAGGTGCCTTGTTTTGAAAATGGTTTTGAGGTGAAACCTTTTGCTAACAACTTTGCCACTTTGGTAAATGACCAATTTGGATCTTACAAAGTTTAGGAATCTAATAGAAACCCTTTTGCAAATGACTTTGCCGTTTTGGTAAATGACCAATTTGGAACTTACAAAGTTTAGAAGCCTAGTGAAGACCATCCCTACAATAGAACCAACCTTTGCATGCTTATGCATGACTTAGATGTACCCAAATGTCTAAGACTCACTAGGAACCACTTTTGCAAACAAAGCAAAGCTTGGCATGCTTGCATGCAATCCTTTGACTTTGTTATTTTTTGTGTGTGTTGTTTTGCTTGATTGGTAGATTGAGTTTATGCCTTGCTTGATTGTTTGTAGTGACTTGAAGAGTGTGATTGTTGCAAGGACAAGGAAGTAAACCTATATCCTCTACCAAAAAGGCAAGTGATACTTCATATCTTATGTCCCATTATTTTCACTATGCATTAGTGTTTTTGCTAAGTAAAACTTGCATGGTTTTTATTTTGCTAAGTATAGCTCTTGCTATAGGAAAACCTAGTAGTTGAATCCTTAGTAGGATTTTCCTAAGTTAAGAATCCTATTACTACCAAGCTTAGCCTAGCTAATAGAAAACATGGGTGGAATATATTTACACTGTGGAAAAATTATTCTAAGTCTAAGGACTTATGTTTTGTTTAATAAAACAACTAAGTTAATGAATCTCCTGGGTGGAATGGGACTTGCTTGGTGGTTTTTGGTTGAGTGGTTCACAAGGCCCATGTTTATGGTTTACCTTAGTGTATCTCACTTGTGGATGGCCACCCAGGAAACAAAGAGATTTGAGATGTCAAATGTTGAGAAACTTCAAGTGCAACCACTTGGCAATATGGGCTCTGCCATGATCATATAGGTTGCAAGAACTTAGCCACATGGACAGTGGGTGGTAGTGTTTGATAGGTTGGAGCGCGTCCATGTTGGTCTAAGGGAAAGCTTCTGAAAGATTTTGTCTTGGGAAACCAAGTCTTGTGGGTAAAGTGCACCACCTCTGCAGAGTGAAAAACCTAAGTACTTAGCCATGTCCCTGGTAAAGGACAATTTGAGCATCAAGACATGGAAGCAATCAAGAATCTCATCATTCCAATTTCTAAATAAAACTTGTGGGTGAACAAGGGTTGTGTGAAATCTTAAATCTTTGATTGGTAGATGCCTTGAGAGGATCTTCAATCATTGGTTGAGAAAATTGTTTTTGCCAAGTAAATCTTCAGTCTCTGATTGGTAGATGCCCTGAGTGGATCTTTAGTCTTTGATTGGTAGATGCCTTGGAATTTGTTTTTGCCAAGTAAATCTTTAGTCTCTGATTGGTAGATGCCCTGAGTGGATCTTCAGTCTTTGATTGGTAGATGCCTTGGAATTTGTTTTTGCCAAGTAAATCTTCAGTCTCTGATTGGTAGATGCCCTGAGTGGATCTTCAGTCTTTGATTGGTAGATGCCTTGGAATTTGTTTTTGCCAAACAAAACTTATTTTCAAAATGTTAGGGAAAAATCTATTTTGAGCAATGCAAGCCTCAACTCCACTTAGCCAAAATGCATATAGATGATAGACTCCACTATACTACCAAAGTATCACTTGCCAATACAATTCAAATGTATTGACCCCTTGTGGCTGTAATTTGTAATGTTGCAGGATTGATTGATTTTAGTGAAGATTGATTGATTAGGATTACAAAGTCTACAACCAACATCTGCCTGTGGCACTTTGAAGATGAAGGACCCATGACTATAGTTATTCCGCTGCAATGTAATGTAATAGCCATATGAGCTATGTTTTGATGTAATAAAATTATGTTACTCCTGGTTATAAAGTTGTATTATGACCTTTGTTTCTTGATATTACATCTGAACTGTGGATGCTAGCTATTGATCCAGGGACTAGCATTGTAAACACAGGGGACTCAATCTTATTTAAGGTTGGGGACGCTACAGATGGTATCAGAGCATTGTGTTGCCTATAGGATTTGTAACCCTAGGATTGGACAAAAACCCTTAGAAAAATAGGAGTTGTATTTTGTTCCAAAACTTATTTACAAAAACAATCTTGTAAACTCTTTCCTCAACCATTTTTGGTTTCAACTCTACTTCTCTTCTATTTCAAACTTGATGGAAAAACCTACCCCATGACCAAAGACTACACCATGTGCAAAGGACTTCTTCAACTTCATCAACTCTAATGACTTCAAATTCTTCAACATCTTCAACATGTACACCAAGGACTTCAACTTGAATATCACTAAAGACTACAAGTCTTGAGTAACATTTCACTTGAAGACTAAGGAAACACAACTTAGAAGAAACCATGAACACTTTTGAAGATTTGTGACCAAGAGACAAGAATTCTCCAAGGATACAAAGATCTCAATCAAGAAGAATCAACCAAGAAGGAAGGAAAGATCACAAGTGAGCCATGTAGATGGACCACCATATTTAGTTTAAGTCAAACACACCAACTTATGTGGTGTAACAAAAATATTTTGTTGCCTAAGTATGTGCTTGAACTTTGTTGTTTGAGTGGAGTGTTTGTTTGTGATTGCTTGCACATTGCTTGTGTGATTTGTGATGTGTGTGATTAGAATTGATTCCTTAGAAATACCTTTGGCCTATTCTAATCCCAATCCAACCCAAACAGATGACTTCTCCAAGAAACTCCAACATCAAGGATGGTGACAACAACAACAACCAAGTTGACAACATGAGAGAACTCCTAGCAACCCAACACCAATTGAGCCAACTAACATCTCAGTTCATAGCCAACAATAGTGATAAAGACCCTACCTTGCAAAAGTTTTTGGAGGAACAATCCCAACTGATGCTTAAGGTGACTAATCAAATGATCAGCATGGAAGAAAGCTATCCTAAAAGAGTGTTTGACAACAAGGATGACAAGAATGTTATGCTAGATGGAGCACCAGCTTGCAATATTTGTGGAGACAAGGATCATACTTCCAAAGAGCATGAAGATCAATGTCCCAATTGTGAAGAGGAACACCTTATTGACCAATGTCCTACCTCTCAAGCTACTTGCTACCTATGTGAAGGAAACGACCATGTCCCTATCCAATGCCCCATCTATGCCATAGTTGAACAAAGGAAACAAGAAGGATCCAAGTATGCCAAGAATGTTGATGACAAAGGAAAAGGACCACTCATACCTCCAAACAAGACAACCCAATTCAAAGGATCAAAGAAGCCCAAGAAACCAAAGCAAGACATGAGCCTTGTGCAATGTCGTAAATGTAAGGAAATGGGACACTACCCCAGTGGATGCCCAGAGAACCCGAAGAATAAAGAGATCGGCCAAGTAGTGTGCAACAACTGCAAAGAGCTAGGCCACTATGTAGCCACTTGTCCACAAGAGCAACGTAAAGAACTCCAAGATATCCACTGTTTCAATTGCAAGAACCCAGGACACTATGCAAGCAACTGCCCAGAAAAGATGAAGAACAAGATGAACAAGCCAATGGAGAAACCCAACCTTGGCCCATGAGTCAAGCATGGAAACAAAGGACACTAAGCATAAGTTTTCCAAGAAGAAGTTTTCCTCAAGATTCCAAGCAAGCCAAGATGTAGTTTAGTTGGAAAAATTTTAAGGGTGGTAGTACCCTAGCTGTTTGAGCCAATTTGTAACCCTAGCCTCCCCAAATCTCGGGACGAGATTTATTTTAAGGGTGGTAGCCTGTCACATCCCAAGATTTTCCAAATCTTGTAATGTGAAAAATAATTAAACAAAATAAATTTTTGTTGAAAATCAGGGTGAAAAGAAACTTTTGTTTCTAAAGGAAACTTAAAATCCCATCTTGAACAAACTTTGGTCAAAGTTTGAATTCAACCAAAAATCAAAATCAAGGGAAAAGCATTCCTCAATGAATGTATCTGGAAATTTGAACACTTGGAAAAATAAATCCAAATCCCTAAACCCTAATGGAAGGAAATCATTTTCCAAAGTATCTCCAAATCTATGGATTTGATCCATACCAAAGTTGATCATCAAATATTCTCAAAGGATCAAGAAAAGACCATAGAGATTGGTTTCACTTAGTTTGGAACCATGGACAAGACCTTATGTAGATAATAAGATAAGGAAATTGAATTTCCAAAGCCAATAAAGCCCTTACCAAAAGCCATACCAATTGGTGATCAAATAATCCTAAAGGGATTTATAAAGTTAAACATTTAATAAAGGAAAAATAAATTGTTTTGGAAATACTATTTTGGATCTTTTAATAAAAGACTTTGTTTTCAAATGAAAAGGTGAGCCAAATTAATTTTGGCCAAGCTTTTGTAATAAAATATTTTGTTTTGATAAAATGAATAAAGGTTTATTTAAATAAAATAATAAGGATTTAAATATCCAATTTTATTTAAGTAAAGGCTTTTTCCATTTTAAATGAACATCAAGTATTTTATTACTACTTTGAAATCTTTTATTAAAAGGTTTTGCTTTGATTAAAATGAGTAAAGGTTTATTTAAATAAAATAATAAGGATTTAAATATCCAATTTTATTTAAGTAAAGGCTTTCCCATTTTAATTAAAACACCAAAACTTATTTATTTATTTAAATAAGTTTCCAAGTATTCTTTTATTTTTTCAAATAAAACCTACTGGTTTGTTTTTGAAAATAATTGGATTTCAAATGGAAATTTTATTAAATAAATCAAAACCCTATTTTAATAAATCAAAGATCCATTTTCTTTAATTATTAAATGGATCCTAAAATAAATAGAAATATTATTTTATTTTGAGATTTGGATTATGTTGTTAAACAGAACCAAATTCAAATGAAAAGTTTGTTGATTGTTTGAATTGATTTGAGTGTGGTTTGATTGCTTGAATATTTGATTGAAATTCAAAACAGAAAAAGAATTAGAAAAGGAAAAAGGTTTAGACAGAAAAAAAAATAAGAAACAGACCCAGCCCATCAAGCCCAGGAAGCCACCTAGCCCACCTCTCTTTCCCCTCAGAAAAACATTTCGCACCAAATAGTTAACCCATACAGAGAGTGACAACCGGGACCCACTTCTCCCTCCCTCACCCCACTGACCAGTAGGCCCGACAAACCCGAGCGAACCGTTTTCTTACCGCGGACTGAACCCACGCAGCCGATGACAAGTGGACCCCTTTCCCTACCCCTTTCCCACTGACCAGAGGACCCCACCGCCACCTCCTTCTTCTTCCCCGCGACTCCTTCTTCCCCTCACAGCGCGGCCGTTTCTGCCTTGATTTCTCGCGCTTCAATTCGCCTTAACGCCGTGTTAATTCCTCGCCGAGACCACGCCCTTTTAATCGCCTCGCTCTCTCCTCCGTTTTCCCTCAGACCCCTTCCCCAAGCTCGCCCCCAGGCCGCCTCAATTCCTCCCCGAGCACCCTCTGCTCCGACGAGCTGTCGTAGCAATTCCGGCCAAGTCACACCGCCTCTTGCCTCCCCGAACACACGAGCATACTCCACGCATCCAGACGCATCTATCCATACCACCCATTCACTCGCGGGCGCCCCAGAGCAACGCCTGCATCAAGCTTTGAGCAACACCGTCGTCCGCTCCAACTCCGACGAACTCCACAGGTAGCTTCCAGCCGCCCCTCTACTTTTCGATGATGCGCCTAAGACCAGTGACTTCTTCCGCAACTAACGCCGTCGTTCTCGTGACCTAGCTCGCACCGTAGCGTCGCCTCCATCATCGACAGTGAGCACCGCCGTCTGTCTCGCCTCCAACAAGTTTCCCGGTAAACCTCGACCGCCCCGAGCCCTCTCGTTCACGCACATAGCTCTGCCTTGATCTTGTGCTTCTAACCCTGCCCTCGTTTTGCTTTGGGGTGATCCACAGCGACGCCAACGACGACGACCCGAGAGCCCCGCCGCCCGCAGCAACTCCGGCGAGCAATCGCAGACGAACCAGAGCGCCCCTCGCCCGACCAACACTTCCCCGAGCATCACCGTGACCCCCTGAGCCCGGTGAGCATGCCCTTTTCCTCTCTCACTTCCTGTATCGCCGGCACCGTCATCGACCGATCACTCCGCCGCCGCTAGCCACCGCAGCGCCGCTCGCAAATGGTCGAGCACGCTAGCACCGTAGGATCTGGATCTGACGGTTACGATAGATCACTTAACCGCGAAGAGGTACGAGTCCTGCGCCGCATGATCTCATTTAGATCCAACGGCTATAGAGCGTGATCCGCATCGAAGCGGTACCGTCCAATAGAATACCGCCGCGTGTCACCTATCTGTTTAAAAACAGATTTGAAAACAGAAACTTTTGCCATTTTCAAACCCTTGTATCTTTTGATCCACATGTCCAAATTTTACAAATTTGATGTCATTGGAATCAGCAAGACAAGCTCTAACCAACCCTACCCTTAGTTTAGCAAATAGTATTTGTTAGCTTGTTTGTTTTTGTAGATTCTTTTGTGTGATTACTAACATTAGAAAAATCATTTAAAAATGATTTTAAGGTTAAAACCTTTGCAAAATGGTTTGTTGTGACCTTACTGACCCTAGGAACCAACCCATAGTTTGGAAAATGATTTTTGTAAAGGTTTAGAATGGATTAATTAGTTTAGTCCATTTCTAGCTAACTAAAACTATTTGTTTTGTTTATGAAAATGCTTTCATAAAGAAAACTTTGGAGAAAATGTCTTAGACCAAAACCTACTGACCCAAAGCACCAAGTTTTGCAATAGCAACTCATTTGGAGAAACAATATAAGGAATCTTTGATTTAAAGACCATTTCTAGTCAAATAGAAATGTGGTTTTTATCAAAAATGATATAGAGGAAAACCTTTGGAAAATGCCTTGTTTTAAACCACTAACCCCAAACCCCAAGTTTGTGATTGAAAACACACTTGGTGAACCCTATAGGTTAAGGCCTTAGGAAAATATTTCTTCACCACATAAAATGACCAAATAGGTGCCTTGTTTTGAAAATGGTTTTGAGGTGAAACCTTTTGCTAACAACTTTGCCACTTTGGTAAATGACCAATTTGGATCTTACAAAGTTTAGGAATCTAATAGAAACCCTTTTGCAAATGACTTTGCCATTTTGGTAAATGACCAATTTGGAACTTACAAAGTTTAGAAGCCTAGTGAAGACCATCCCTACAATAGAACCAACCTTTGCATGCTTATGCATGACTTAGATGTACCCAAATGTCTAAGACTCACTAGGAACCACTTTTGCAAACAAAGCAAAGCTTGGCATGCTTGCATGCAATCCTTTGACTTTGTTATTTTTTGTGTGTGTTGTTTTGCTTGATTGGTAGATTGAGTTTGTGCCTTGCTTGATTGTTTGTAGTGACTTGAAGAGTGTGATTGTTGCAAGGACAAGGAAGTAAACCTATATCCTCTACCAAAAAGGCAAGTGATACTTCATATCTTATGTCCCATTATTTTCACTATGCATTAGTGTTTTTGCTAAGTAAAACTTGCATGGTTTTTATTTTGCTAAGTATAGCTCTTGCTATAGGAAAACCTAGTAGTTGAATCCTTAGTAGGATTTTCCTAAGTTAAGAATCCTATTACTACCAAGCTTAGCCTAGCTAATAGAAAACATGGGTGGAATATATTTACACTATGGAAAAATTATTCTAAGTCTAAGGACTTATGTTTTGTTTAATAAAACAACTAAGTTAATGAATCTCCTGGGTGGAATGGGACTTGCTTGGTGGTTTTTGGTTGAGTGGTTCACAAGGCCCATGTTTATGGTTTACCTTAGTGTATCTCACTTGTGGATGGCCACCCAGGAAACAAAGAGATTTGAGATGTCAAATGTTGAGAAACTTCAAGTGCAACCACTTGGCAATATGGGCTATGCCATGATCATATAGGTTGCAAGAACTTAGCCACATGGACAGTGGGTGGTAGTGTTTGATAGGTTGGAGCGCGTCCATGTTGGTCTAAGGGAAAGCTTCTGAAAGATTTTGTCTTGGGAAACCAAGTCTTGTGGGTAAAGTGCACCACCTCTGCAGAGTGAAAAACCTAAGTACTTAGCCATGTCCCTGGTAAAGGACAATTTGAGCATCAAGACATGGAAGCAATCAAGAATCTCATCATTCCAATTTCTAAATAAAACTTGTGGGTGAACAAGGGTTGTGTGAAATCTTAAATATTTGATTGGTAGATGCCTTGAGAGGATCTTCAATCATTGGTTGAGAAAATTGTTTTTGCCAAGTAAATCTTCAGTCTCTGATTGGTAGATGCCCTGAGTGGATCTTCAGTCTTTGATTGGTAGATGCCTTGGAATTTGTTTTTGCCAAGTAAATCTTCAGTCTCTGATTGGTAGATGCCCTGAGTGGATCTTCAGTCTTTGATTGGTAGATGCCTTGGAATTTGTTTTTGCCAAACAAAACTTATTTTCAAAATGTTAGGGAAAAATCTATTTTGAGCAATGCAAGCCTCAACTCCACTTAGCCAAAATGCATATAGATGATAGACTCCACTATACTACCAAAGTATCACTTGCCAATACAATTCAAATGTATTGACCCCTTGTGGCTGTAATTTGTAATGTTGCAGGATTGATTGATTTTAGTGAAGATTGATTGATTAGGATTATAAAGTCTACAACCAACATCTACCTGTGGCACTTTGAAGATGAAGGACCCATGACTATAGTTATTCCGCTGCAATGTAATGTAATAGCCATATGAGCTATGTTTTGATGTAATAAAATTATGTTACTCCTGGTTATAAAGTTGTATTATGACCTTTGTTTCTTGATATTACATCTGAACTGTGGATGCTAGCTATTGATCCAGGGACTAGCATTGTAAACACAGGGGACTCAATCTTATTTAAGGTTGGGGACGCTACAGGAATTCTTTGTGAGCATGGCTCTCACCCATAGACGATCCAGCTTCCGTTAGAAGGTCATCATCGTCTATGGCCCCGCGGATCATAGTCGATCCCCAGCCTTCCTTGAGGAACTGAAAGACAAGGTCGAGCGCTGCTCCGTTCCTGTTGTGGTGGCGGGTGACTTCAACCTGATTCGCTCCCCTGAAAAAAAGAGATCCCGCAATGTGGATATCCCGCGCATGCGGATGTTCCATGACCATATCGCTGACCTTGCTCTTAGAGAGATCACGCGAGTGGGTGCCCGCTTCACGTGGACGAACAACAGGGTCGATCCCGTCAGGAGTGTCCTCGACCGCGTGCTGTATCGGTGGATTGGGAAGTGGCCTTCCCTCTCTGCTCCCTTCGTGCACTTACCAGGGTAGGCTCAGACCACACTCCACTCCTTCTATCGACAGGGGGGAGCTCGCCACCTTGTTTGAACCGCTTCCACTTCGAAAACTTCTGGCTTCACCAGCCCGGTTTTGTGGAGGCGGTTCAGGCCAAGTGGTTAGCTGATGCGGCTCACCCCCTAGACGATTTAATGCAGTGGATGTGTGGCATCACTGTGCCAAAATAGCCCGCCAGTTCATGAGGGGCTGGGGGGCCAATTTGGACGCGGCGATGACACTCCAGAAGGGGACGCTGCTGGACGAGATCCGTACCCTAGACCTGGCGACAGACTCGGTGGGACTATCCGCTGACGAATGGTCCCACCGTTATGCCTTAGAGACTTCTCTAGTCGAGATCTACAAGGGGGAGGAGCTGTTTTGGAGACAGCGCAGCTGTCAAAACTGGCTCCTCCAGGGAGACGCGAACACAACATACTTCCATGCGGTGGCCAATGGACGTTGTAGGAAATGCTCGATCCCTTGCCTTTGGGACGGTAATCTCCTCATCGAGGAGGCAAGGGCACTCTCCTCCCATATTTACTCCTTCTATAAGGAGCTTTTCTCAGCAGGTCCCCATACGGGGGTCGCGTTGGCAATGGATTTCTGGCCGAGTAGGGCCAGGGTCACAGTTGACGAGAACACGGAGCTCACACTCCTGTTCCTGTCAGAGGAGGTAGCGCGGGCGATGAAGGCCATGAAGGCCAACTCCGCCCCGGGCCCCGATGGCCTCCCCGTAGCTTTCTTCCAGACCTTCTGGAGGGAACTCCAACCGGTCATCATGCCCATGTTCCAGGAATTATACATGGGGACACTCGTGATGGGACGACTGAATCTGGGTGTTATCACCTTGATCCCTAAAGTGATAGGGGCCTCAGACATCCTCCAATTCAGGCCCATCACAGTCCTCAATGTCATTCAACGGCTCTTCGCGAAAGTATGCGCTTCTCGCCTTGCTCCGGTCTTGGTGTGCCTCACTCATCAGTATCAATTTGCCTTCATCAAGGGCAGATTTATACATGATGGGATTATGGCTCTCCATGAGATCATCCATGAGATCAAGTCCAGACGACTGAAGGGCATCTTCTTGAAGCTAGACTTCCAGAAGGCCTACGACCGTCTGGACTGGCGGTTCCTTCGGCAGGTCCTCATTAGATGAGGATTTGACGACCGCCTGATCACCTGGGTGATGCAATTCTTCATGACCGGGAGCAACGCGATTAACATCAACGGTGAGATTGGACCTTACTTCCACCCGTCCTGTGGTGTTCGCCAGGGAGACCCCCTGTCCCCACTCCTCTTGAACGCGGCGGTAGACGCCCTCGCGGAGATGCTTGAAAAAGCCAAGGAGGTCGGCCACATCTCCGGAGTGGTAGGCCACCTTATTCCAGGAGGGGGTATCACACAGCTCCAATATGCAGACGACACAATGATCATGATTGAAGGCTCAACGCTGGACATTGCGAACCTCAAGTTCCTCCTCCTATGCTTCCGGGAGATGTCTGGTCTCCGCATCAACTTCGACAAGAGTGAGATTATCGCACTAGGGTTCTCTCAGGACGAGCAGCAGAGGATAGCTGACAATTTTAATTGTCGGCTTGCCTCCTTCCCCATAACTTACCTGGGGATGCCAGTACGCGACACTAGAATCCTTATCAGGGACCTGGACCCACTCGTAGACAGGGTGCGCTTAAGGTCCGAACCTTAGTGTGGCAGATTCACGTCTAAAGGCAGCAAGACCTTCCTGATCGACTCCTGCCTGTCCAGCCTGCCCATGTATATGATGGGCATGTACCTTCTCCCCGAGGGGGTGCATGGGGCATTTGACAAGGAGCTGTCGAGGTTCTTCTGGCAAGACCCCTTGGGACGCCAGAAATACCACATGGTCAAGTGGGCTGACATTTGCGCCCCCAAGGAATTTGGGGGCATAGGTATTCTCACTTCCTGCCAGTTCAATAAGGCCCTAAATGCTTAGATGGGTTCGGCGCATCCTTCGCAACGATGGCGGTCTCTGGATCAAGCTCATTAAGGCCAAATACCTGCGAGGTCGCCCCCTTCTGGACTGTGACCGCCATGACGGCTCCCAGTTCTGGCGCTCCATCCAGGATATCAAGAACGAGATCAGGCTTGGGGTCTCTGTTTCCCTTGGGAATGGGGAGGGGACCATGTTCTGGCTGGATTCCTGGCTCCGGGAGCGTCCTCTCCAAGAGGTGTACCCGAGCCTCTTCGCCATTTGTTCCGATCCAACACGTCGTGTATCCTTCGCCGCACTCGAAGGTACATGGAACATCTCGTTCTGGCATACCTTCGGTCCGTAGGAAACTGAAGCTTGGAGGGAACTTAGGGCGGAGCTCCCGACCTCTTTGGCAGACGAACCCGATAGTGTATCTTGGACCCTCACACCATCAGGATCCTTCTCGGTTAGCTTGGCCCATCGGGACCTCTTTGGCCGCACGGTTTTCCCATGGACCAAGTGAAGGGTTTCGCAGCATAGTAAATCAAAAAAATTCTACGGATGCGAACGGGAAAGCCAAGATCTAATCTAGGAGATGCAAACAACGAGAGGGAATAGATGAGATCTTCATACCCTTGAAGATCCGCATAGTGGAACGTTCGTCGGAACGTGGGTGATGTAGTCGTACTCGCTTCTCCTCCTCGCGATCCGATCCGATCTAACACCGCAAGTGGCGATGCCTCCGAGAGATGCACACGTGCGGCACCTCGACGTCTCCTCCTTCCTCGGTCCAGCAAGTATGGTGGAGAGACGGATTGGATCTACAACGCGACGGCGTGGTGCAAGTGGTGGAGAGTTTCTGCATCAGGGCTTCGCCTACGCGCAGTTTGGAGGGAGAGAGAGAGGAGGGCAGCAGGGCGACTAGGGCTTGAGGAGGAGGTGTGGGAGGGGGTGCGCCCCCAGAACTCTTTATATAGAGGGGTGGGCGGCCAGCCCTTGCCCCTCCCCCAAGCCCTAGGGCCGACGGCCAAGGAGGGAGGAGTGGGGGGCAAGCTTCCCCCCTTCTAGAAGCTCCCCTAGGGTTTTGCCCTAGGTTGGCCGGCTGGGCCCTATGGGGCCTTGTGCCCCTGGCCCAATGCGGCCAGGGCACTCCCTCATAGGCCCATGCCCCCTCCCGGCAGGTGGGGCCACGTTGGTCCCCCTCCGGGAGGTTCTAGAAGCTTTCGGTACAATACCGATTAACCCGAAACAATTCCGAACTCCAAAAACTGCACTGCCTTATATGAATCTTATTCTCCGGACCATTCCGGAACCTCTCATGATGTCCCGGATCCCATCCGAGACTCCGAACAAAAACTCATAAACCAATTATCCAATCTATCCTAGCATCGAGACACGTTAAGTGTGTGACCCTTCGGGTTCGAGAATATGTAGACATGATCTTATATCAATAATCAACAGCGGGGTCTGGAAACCCATATTGACTCCCACACATTCATCAATGATGCGGATGAACCACGATGCCAGGATTCAATCAATCCCATATATATTCCCTTCGTCTCGCGATATTTTACTTGCCCGAGATTTGATCGTCGGTACCGTCATACCTAGTTCAATCTCGTTCACAGCAAGTACTTTACTCGTTCCGTAATCCGATATCACTTTGTGATCAACACCTTAACCACATGCTTGCAAGCGGTATTAATATTGATTACCGAGTGGGCCCGAAGTATATCTCTCTGACTTGGGAGGGACAAATCCCATCTCGATACATACAACCCAACAGGTACTTTCCGATCACCTGAGAGACACCTTTATGATCACCCTCTCATAGGATGACGTTTGATGACCTCAAAGCTTTCTTCCGATACCAGGGAGTTGTATTATCTCATGGTCTAAGGAATACAATATTTGACATAAGAAAAGCTTCGCAAAGATGAACACGATGACACGATCTAATTGCTCTGCTCAGTTTGGGTCTGTCCATCATGTCATTCTCCCAATGATATGATCTCATTATTAATCGACAACTCATGTCTATGGTTAGGAAACCTTAACCATCATTAATCAATGAGCTAGTCCATAGAGGCATATTAGGGACACGGTGTTGTTCACAAACCACACAAGTATTAAAGTTTCTTCTTAATACAATTCTAGCATGGAATATAAACTTTATCATGAACAAGAATTATAATAATAACATCTTTATTATTGCCTCTAGGGCATAATTCCAACAGTCTCCCACTTGCACTAGAGTCAATAATCTAGTTTACATTTGGCAACAATCTCACACCCATGGCACTAATGTGCTGATCATGTTTTGCACGTGGAAGAGGTTTAGTCAATGGATCTGCGACATTCAGATCTGTATGTACTTTGCTAATCTTCAGATCTCCATCTGCTATATAATCTCGGATTATATGAAACTTGCGGTTGATATGCTTGGTCTTTGGATGATATCTTGGTTCCTTAGCGAGTGCTATGGCGCCAGTGTTGTCACATAATATCTCCAGTGGGTCCAATGCACTTGGAACCACGCCAAGCTCAGTGATGAAGTTCCTGATCCAAACTCCTTCACTTGACGCTTCTGCAGCAGCCATGTATTCTTCTTCTACTGTAGATCCCGCGATCACGCTTTGCTTGGAGCTTCTCCAGCTCACAGCTCCTCCATTCAAAATATAAACGTATCCTGTCTGAGATTTAGAATCATCCTTGTCGGTGTCAAAACTAGCATCGACGTAACCTTTTACGACGAGTTGTTCATCACCCCCATAGACTAAGAGCATTTCCTTAGTCCTATTTAGGTACTTTAGGATGTTCTTCACGGCTGTTCAGTGTTCCACTCCTGGATCACTTTGGTACCTGCTCGTCAAACTAAGAGCATTGGACACATCCGGTCTAGTACACAGCATGGCATACATGATAGAACCTATGGCCGAGGCATAGGGCACTTTGCTCATAGCTTCTCTATCATTTACCGTAGCTGGACACTGAGCCTTGCTCAATGTCTTACCTGACAACATAGGCACTGAACCTTTCTTTGCCTTATCCATTCTGAACCTTTTCAGAACTTTGTCTAGGTATGTACTCTGGCTTAAAGCTATCAGGCATCTTTGTCTATCTCTATAGATTTTGATGCCCAATATATAAGCAGCTTCCCCTAGGTCTTTCATTGAAAAACATTTGTTCAAATAACTCTTCACATCGTTAAGCATGTTAATGTAATTTCCAATAATCAATATGTCATCCACATATAGTACCAGAAATGTCACTGAGCTCCCACTCACTTTCTTGTAGATACAAGCTTCGTAGCAATTTGGAACAAATCCAAAGCTCTTGATCACTTGATCAAAACGAAGGTTCCAACTCCGAGATGCTTGCTTCAGTCCATAAATGGAACGCTCAAGTTTGCATACTTTATCAACATCCTTAGGATCGACAAAACCTTCGGGTTGCATCATATACAACTCTTCATCAATGTTGCCATTGAGGAACGCAGTCTTGACATCCATCTGCCATATTTCATAATCATGAAATGCAGCAATTGCTAATAAAATCCGAATGGACTTAAACATCGCTACGGGAGAGAAAGTCTCATCGTAGTCAACACCTTGAACTTGTCGAAAACCTTTCGCGACAAGTCGTGCTTTATAGACGGTAACATTACCATCCGCGTCTGTTTTCTTCTTGAAGATCCATTTGCACTCAACGGCCTTTCGGTCGCTAGGAGGGTCTACCAAAGTCCATACTTGGTTTTCGCTCATGGATCCCAATTCGGATTTCATGGCCTCTAGCCATTTTTCAGAGTCTGGGCTCATCATCGCTTCCTCATAGTTCGCAGGTTCACTGTCATCTACTAACAAGACAGTTAAGACAGGGTTGCCGTACCACTCAGGAGGGGCACACGACCTTGTCGACCTGCGACGTTCAGTAGTAGCATCGTCCGAAGCTTCATGATCCTTGTCATTAGCTTCCTCTATTGTTGGTGCAAGCGGCACTGGAACAATTTCAGGTGCTGCGCTACTCTCTAACTCAAGAGAAGGTTCAACAACCTCGTCTAGCTCTACTTTCCTCCCACTCACTTCTTTCGAGAGAAACTCCTTCTCAAGAAAGGAACCGTTCTTTGCAACAAACACTTTGCCTTCGGTTCTGTGATAGAAGGTATACCCAATAGTTTCCTTAGGGTATCCTATGAAGACGCATTTCTCCGCTTTGGGTTCGAGCTTGTCCGGCATCAACTTCTTGACATAAGCTTCGCATCCCCAAACTTTAAGAAACGACAACTTAGGTTTAGCACCAAACCACAGTTCATATGGTGTCGTCTCAACGGATTTAGATGGTGCCCTATTTAAGGTGAATGCAGCGGTTTCTAATGCATAACCCCAAAATGATAACGGCAAATCAGTAAGAGACATCATCGATCGGACCATATCTAATAGGGTTCGATTCCGGCGTTCGGACACACCATTTCGCTGTGGTGTTCCGGGTGGCGTGAGTTGCGAAACGATTCCGCTTGCTTTAAGATGCGTGAGAAAATCATAACTCAAATATTCACCTCCACGATCGGATTGTAGAAACTTAATCTTTCTGTTATGATGGTTCTCCACTTCATTCTGAAATTCCTTGAACTTTTCAAATGTTTCAGATTTATGATTCATTAAATAGATATACCCATATCTACTTAAGTCATCGGTAAAAGTGAGAAAATAGCGATATCCACCACGCGTAGAAACACTCATTGGTCCGCATACATCGGTATGTATGATTTACAACAAGTCCATTGCTCGCTCCATCATTCCGGAGAACAGGGTTTTGATCATCTTGCCCATGAGCAATGGTTCGCATGTGTCAAATGATTCAGAATCAAGAGACTCCAAAAGTCCATCAGAATGGAGTTTCTTCATGCGCTTTACACCAATATGACCTAGACGATAGTGCCACAAATAAGTAGTATTATCACTATCTACTTTGCATCTCTTAGCCTCAATGTTATGGATGTGTGTTTCATCCCTTTTGAGATTCAGAAGAAATAAACCATTCACAGCAGGTGCATGACCATAAAAGATGTTACTCATATAAATAGAACAACCATTATTCTCAGATTTAAATGAATAACCGTCTTGCAATAAACACGATCCAGAAATGATGTTCATGCTCAACGCAGGCACATAATAACATTTATTGAGGTTTAAAACTAATCCTGAAGGTAAAACTAAGGAGAGCGTGCCGACGACCATCACATCAACTCTTGATCCGTTGCCAACGCGCATCGTCACCTCATCCCTCGCAAGCCGCTGTCTATTCCGTAGCTCCTGTTTCGAGTTACAAATATTAGCAACTGAACCAGTATCAAATACCCAGGCACTACAACGAGGGCTAGTAAGGAAAACATCAATAACATGTATATCAAATATACCTTTGATGGTGCCAGTCTTCTTGTACGCTAAGTACTTCGGACAGTTGCGCTTCCAGTGACCCTTGTCCTTGCAATAGACGCACTTAGTGTCCGGCTTTGGTCCAGACTTGAGCTTCTTCTCAGCAGTGGCAACGCGCTTGCCGCCGCCTTTCTTGAAGGGCTTCTTTGGACCCTTACCTTTCTTAAAGGGGGGGCTTGTTGACCATCAACACATGATTATACTTTTTGATGTATACCTCCGCAGCTTTCAGCTTAGCGAAGAGCTCGGTGATCGTATCAGTGGAGCCTATCTGATTATGAGTCACTACAAAACTTTTATAGCTGGGAGGGAGTGATTGCAGAACCCTGTAAATCTTGAGCTCCTCTGGAATCTTGCAGTCCAGTTGCTCAAGGCGTTGAGTGTAGCCCGACATCTTTATGGCGTGCTCACTAACGGAACTCCCTTCCTCCATCTTGCAGTTAAAGAACTTCTCAGAGATCTCATATCTCTCAGAACGGGCCTGAGTCTAAAACATAGTTTTCAGCTCCTCAAGAATCTCAAAGGGCCCGGGATAATCTTCAAAACGATTTTGAAGGTCCGATTCCATAGCAAACAACATGGTGCTCTTAATCACACCATAATCATCTTTGCGCGACTGATAGACAGCTTTCTCATCAGCCGACGCATCTACAGCAGGGGCGTCACC
This sequence comes from Avena sativa, assembly GCA_916181665.1. NCBI lineage: Eukaryota > Viridiplantae > Streptophyta > Magnoliopsida > Poales > Poaceae > Avena > Avena sativa. The sequence continues at coordinate 499,237,109 of OV702299.1, read as the reverse complement.
TAGCGCATTTTCAAGGACATAGTCCTTTTGTCCGCCAGAGAGGATGATTCTCAAATTGCGGAACCAGTTGGTGAAGTTAGACCCATTGTTCTTAAGCTTTTCTTTCTCATCAAAAACGTTGAAGTTGAAGTTGGACTTAGCCATTTGATCTACAATATTTGCAAGTACAAATTAGACTATGTTCATGATAACTAGTTCAACTTAATCAAATTACTAGATGAACTCCCACTAAATTCAACATCCCTCAAGTTGTTTAGTGAATATGATCCAAATTCACCACACCTAATCCGATCTTCACGAGAAGAGATGTGGTTTCAATGTTGGACAACGAAGTGTCGATCATATCATTCATATGACTCATGCTTAACCTTTCGGTTCATGTGTTCCGAGGCCATGTCTGTACATGCTAGGCTCGTCAAGTCAAATCCAAGTATTTCCGCGTGTGCAAAACTGGCTTGCACCCGTTGTATGTGAACGTAGAGTTTATAGCACCCGATCATCACGTGATGCTTGAACACGACGAACTTTCGCAACGGTGCATACATGGGGAGAACACAGTTTTATCTTGATCTTTAAGTGAGGAATCATCTTATAATGCTACCGTCGCGATCTAAGCATAATAAGATACATAAAAGGATAAACATCACATGCATATAACTTTATGTGACATGGTATAGCCAATCTTCGCGCAATGATCTCCATCTTGTGCGTGCCGGCATGATCTCCATCACTCCACCATGATTGCCTCCACCACGAACAGCAACTACAACTATTGCTAACTACTTAGCAATGAAGTAAAGCTATTACATGGCGCATAAGAAGTTGACACACAGGTCATACACAATTATAAAGACAACCATATGGCTCCTGCCGGTTGTGTACTCATCGTCATGCAAGTCGTGAAACATTACAAAACATGATCATTGCATACAACATACACATCACATCTTGGGCCATACCATATCACAGAAAACACTCCCTGCAAAAACAAGTTAGACGCCTCTACTTTGTTGTTGCATGTTTTATGTGGCTTATGGGAGTAGCATGCTAAGAACGATTCTTACCTACGGAAAGCCACAACGGTGATATTATGGTTGCCAAACTCCGGTGTAAATCCCATGACAACTATAGTGAGAGAAACTGGCATCCACCAGCCGCATGTGTGGAACAAGACACACGTCAAGTGTGGAGCCGGTCTCGCGAACGACGTCGCTAAAGTTGGCCTGGACCGCTTCGATCTCACTATCCCGCGTCATAAGAAAAACACAAACAAGAGTCTTGCAACAGAAAACATCAACGCCCGCAACAACCATGTTGCGTTCTACTCGTGAAACACATCTACGCATAGATCTAGCTCTGATACCACTAAAGGGTTTTGCAGCATAGTAAATCAAAAAAAAATCTACGGATGCGAACGGGAAAGCCAAGATCTAATCTAGGAGATGCAAACAACGAGAGGGAATATATGAGATCTTCATACCCTTGAAGATTCGCACAGCGGAACGTTCATCGGAACATGGGTGATGTAGTCGTACTCGCTTCTCCTCCTCGCGATCCGATCTAACACCGCAAGTGGCGATGCCTCCGAGAGATGCACACGTGCGGCACCTCGACGTCTCCTCCTTCCTCGGTCCAACAAGTATGGTGGAGAGACAGATTGGATCTACAACGCGACGGCGCAGTGCAAGTGGTGGAGAGTTTCTGTAGCAGGGCTTCGCCTACGCGCAGTTTGGAGGGAGAGAGAGAGGAGGGCAGCAGGGCGGCTAGGGCTTGAGGAGGATGTGTGGGAGGGGGTGCGCCCCCAGCCCTATTTATATAGAGGGGTGGGAGGCCAGCCCTTGCCCCTCCCCAAAGCCCTAGGGCCAGCGGCCAAGGAGGGAGGAGTGGGGGGCAAGTTCCCCCCCTTCTAGAAGCTCCCCTAGGGTTTTGCCCTAGGTTGGCCGGCTGGGCCCTATGGGGCCTTGTGCCCCTGGCCCAATGCGTCCAGGGCACTCCCTCATAGGCCCATGCCCCCTCGCGGAAGGTGGGGCCACGTTGGTCCCCCTCCGGAAGGTTCTAGAAGCTTCCGGTACAATACCGATTAACCCGAAACAATTCCGAACTCCAAAAACTGCACTGCCTTATATGAATCTTATTCTCCGGACCATTCCGGAACCTCTCGTGATGTCCCGGATCCCATCCAAGACTCCGAACAAAAACTCATAAACCAATTATCCAATCTATCCTAGCGTCGAGACACGTTAAGTGTGTGACCCTTCGGGTTCGAGAATATGCAGACATGATCTTATATCAATAATCAACAGCGGGGTCTAGAAACCCATATTGACTCCCGCACAATCATCGATGATCATATCGAATGAACCATGATGCCAGGATTCAATCAATCCCATATATATATTCCCTTTGTCTCGCGATATTTTACTTGCCCGAGATTTGATCGTCGGTACCGTCATACCTAGTTCAATCTCGTTCACAGCAAGTACTTTACTCGTTCTGTAATCCGATATCACTTTGTGATCAACTCCTTAACCACATGATTGCAAGCGGTGTTAATATCGATTACCGAGTGGGACCGAAGTATATCTCTCTGACTTGGGAGGGACAAATCCCATCTCGATACATACAACCCAACAGGTACTTTCCGATCACCTGAGAGACACCTTTATGATCACCCTCTCATAGGATGACGTTTGATGACCTCAAAGCTTTCTTCCGATACTAGGGAGTTGTATTATCTCATGGTCTAAGGAATACAATATTTGACATAAAAAAAGCTTCGCAAAGATGAACACGATGACACGATATAATTGCTCCGCTCAGTTTGGGTCTGTCCATCATGTCATTATCCCAATGATATGATCTCATTATTAATCGGCAACTCATGTCTATGGTTAGGAAACCTTAACCATCATTAATCAATGAGCTAGTCCATAGAGGCATACTAGGGACACGGTGTTGTTCACAATGTAGGGTTTTGTAGCATGGAAAACAAAAAATTTCTACCGCATACAAACAAACAAGCCAAGATCTATCTACTAGATTGTAGCAACGATTCGATGGAATAACTCACGCTCGAAGATTCCAAAGTGTATAAAGAGAGCGGATTCTCGTGGGTGATGTAGTCGTACTCTTTCCGATCTCAAGATTGCGTAGACGATCCTTCCGGCGCTGCGTTCCGGCAGTGCTTCCGCAGTCGGTCACACGTTCGGTACTCGATGAAGACCTTCCTCTCCCTTGTTCCAGCAGGCAGCGGAGGTTGTAGCACTCTCCTTGCGATTCCGGCAGCACAACGGCGTGGTACCGGAAGTAGAGGGGAGATCTCGCAGGGCTTCGCCTTAAGCCGGAGCGAGTATGGTGGACTATGAGAGAGCCCTCGGTGTTCTAGGGTTTAGACACACCAAGGAGGGGGCAAGGCCGGCGGCTAGGGTTTGACCTAGGCGGCAGCGGCGAGATGCCCTAGGCCGGCGGCGACTATGGAGGGCGGCGGCGGCTAGGAGCTAGGGTTTTGGGTGGAGGTCTTGTGTGCTTGGAGGGGCAGCCCTGCCCCTCCTTATATAGGTGGAGGGGGCGCGCCAAGGGGAGGGGAGTCCCTCCCCAACTCGGTCTCCAAGTGGGCCGGCGGTGGAGGGGAGGAACTCCTCCCCATGTAGGTTTCTTACTTCCCCTCCACCTTCCAAAATAGCCGTTTGACTTTTCAAATTGGTGTTTGACTTTTCAAACTAGGATTTGATTAAACCCTTTATTTTGTTCAGTGATGACGCCTAGTACATGATGCAATCATTCCAACTTGGTATGACACATTCATGTACCCTTCCCCTCCGGAGTGCCGGACATTTCGGAACCTTCTAGAACATTCCCGATGAAAACACCGGAACCATTCTCCAAACCCGAAACAGGACTTTACTTATATGAATCTTATTATCCGGACCATTCCGGATCTCCTCATGATATCCCGGATCCCATCCGAGACTCCGAACAACATTCGGTCTCTTACTCATCATTCCATAACTACTCAAACAACGTCGAATCCTTAAGTGTGTCTCCCTACGGTTCGTGAATTATGCGGACATGATTGAGACGCTTCTCCGAACAATAACCAAGAGAGGAATCTGGAAATTCATATGGCTCCCACATATTTCAACGATTACTTTGCGATCGAATGAACCACTTACATACGATACCAATTTCCCTTTGTCTCACGATAGTTTACTTATCTGATGTTATGATCGTCGGTATCTCTGCATACCTAGTTCAACCTCGTTACTGATAAGTACTCTTTTCTCGTTCCCATGATATGTGATCCCTTGTGAGCCAGTCACATGCTTGCAAGCTAATTGGATGACATTCCACCGAGAGGGCCCAGAGTATATCTATCTGTCATATGGATGGACAAATCCCACTCTTGATCCATGTGTCTCAACCAATACTTTCCGAACACTCAATGCCACCTTTATAGCCACCCAGTTACGGTGTGGTGTTTGATGTCATCAAAGCATCCTTCCGGTGAAGGTGATATGCATGATCTCATGGTCGAAGGAATTAGGTTACTATGTATCAGAAAGCATATAGCAATTGAACTATTAAAATGACTTGATCTTTATGCTACGCTTATCTATAGGAGTATGTCCACCATATCATTATCCTAACGATATAATCTTGTTGTTAATAACATCTCAATGTTCATGATAGGGAAACCACAATCATTTATTAACCAACAAGCTAGTATTATGAAGAGGCTTTACTAGGGACTCTATTTTAGTTTACAAATCACACAAGTATTAATGTTTCCTTGTTAATACTATTATAGCATGAATGTAAACATTTATCATAAACACAAAGATATAATAATAACTACATTTATTATTGCCTCTAGGGCATATCTCCAACAGTCTCCCACTTGCACTAGAGTCATCTAATCTAGATTACATGGTAATATACCGAACACCCATGGAAGTTTGGTGTTGGTCATGTTTTGCCCTCGGGAGAGGTTTAGTCAACGGATCCGCCACATTCAGATCTGTGTGTACTTTGCAAATCTTTATGTCCCCATCTTGGACATGTTCTCGAATAGCGTGAAAACGCAGCTTGATGTGCTTCAGCTTCTTGTGTGACCTTGGTTCTTGCGCATTGGCTATGGCGCCCATGTTATCACAGTAGATAGACATTGGGTCCAGCGCACTAGGAACCACACCCAGCTCTGTAATGAACTCTTTCATCCATATCGCTTCTTGTGAAGCCTCCGAAGCAGCCATGTATTCCGATTCAGTTGAAGATCTCGCCACAACGCTTTGCTTTGCACTCCTCCAGCTAACTGCTGCACCATTCAAAGTAAATACGTATCCAGATTGTGATTTAGAGTCATCCGGATCGGTGTTCCAACTAGCATCGGTGTAACCATTAACAACGAGTTGTTCATCACCTCCATAAGAAAGAACCATATCCTTAGTTCTTCTCAAGTACTTAAGGATGTTTTTGACCGCCGTCCAATGATCCACTCCTGGATCACTTTGATATCTGCTAGTTAAACTAACAGCATATGCAATGTCGGGTCTAGTACATAGCCTGGCATACATTAGAGATCCTATGGCTGAGGCATAGGGAGTCTTACTCATCCTTTCTCTATCTTCTGCCGTTGTCGGACTTTGAGTTTTACTCAAGGTCGTATTGGGCAACATGGGCAAGAACCCTTTCTTGCTATCTTCCATTCCAAACCTCTTTAGAACTTTGTCCAAATATGTACTTTGTGACAATGATATTAGGCGTCTCGATCTATCTCTATAAATCTTTATGCCTAATATATAAGCTGCTTCGCCAAGATCCTTCATTGAAAAACTATTATTCAAATATTCCTTGACACTATTAAGAAGGTCTACATCATTCCCAATCAACAATATGTCATCTACATATAGTATTAAGAATGCTACAAAGCTCCCACTCACTTTATTGTAAATACAAGCTTCTCCATAAGTTTGTATAAAACCAAAACTTTTGATTACCTTATCAAAACGTTGATTCCAACTTCGGGATGCTTGCTTCAATCCATAGATGGACCGTTGAAGTTTGCATACCTTGTTAGCATCTTTAGGATCGACAAAACCTTTGGGTTGCATCATATACAACTCTTCATCAATGTCTCCATTGAGGGATGCTGTTTTGACATCCATCTGCCATATCTCATAATCATAATATGCAGCGATTGCTAACATAATCCTCACAGACTTTAGCTTCTCTACTGGTGAGAAAGTCTCATCGTAGTCAACTCCTTGAATTTGTCGAAACCCTTTTGCGACAAGTTGAGCTTTATAGACAGTAACATTACCATCAGCATCTGTTTTCTGCTTGAAAATCCATTTGTTCTCGACAGCCTTCCGGTCATCCGGTAAGTCCACCAAAGTCCATACTTGGTTTTCGTACATGGATCCAATCTCGGATTTCATGGCTTCTTGCCATTTATTGGAATCTGGGCTCATCATCGCTTCCTCATATGTCGCAGGGTCATCGGTGTTGTCCACCAACATGACACTCATAACGGGATCATACCAATCTGGAGTGGTACGAGTTCTCGTTGACCTGCGAGGCTCTGTAGCAACTACAACCGAAGTTTTATGATCATCATCATTAGCTTCCTCTCTTATTGGTGGAGGCACCACAGGAACTTCTTCCGGTGCTGCGCTACTTGCAAGTTCGAGAGAAGGTTCGACAACCTCGTCGAGTTCTACTTTCCTTCTAGTCACTTCTTTCGAGAGAAATTCCTTCTCTAGAAAGGATCCATTCTTGGCAACGAAGATTTTGCCCTCAGATCTATGATAGAAGGTATACCCAATAGTTTCCTTCGGGTATCCTATGAAGACACACTTTTCCGCTTTGGGTTCAAGCTTGTCCGGCTGTAACTTCTTTACATAGGCTTCGCAACCCCAAATTTTAAGGAACGACAATTTAGGTTTCTTCCCAAACCATAATTCATACGGTGTCGTTTCTACGGATTTAGATGGTGCCCTATTTAAAGTGAATACGGTTGTTTCTAATGCATAACCCCAAAATGATAGCGGTAAATCTGTAAGTGACATCATAGAACGAACCATATCTAAGAGAGTTCGATTACGACGTTCGGACACACCATTACGCTGTGGTGTTCCCGGCGGTGTCAATTGTGAAAGTATTCCGCATTTCTTCAAATGCTCGCCAAACTCGTAACTTAGATATTCACCTCCACGATCAGAACGTAGAAATTTAATCTTCTTGTTACGTTGATTCTCAACCTCACTTTGAAATTCCTTAAACTTCTCGAAAGTTTCGGACTTATGTTTCATGAAATAGATATACCCATATCTACTCAAGTCATCCGTGAAGGTAAGAACATAACAATAACCACCGCGCGATGCTACACTCATTGGACCACACACATCGGTATGTATGATTTCCAATAAGTCCGTAGCTCGCTCCATCATACCAGAAAATGGAGTCTTAGTCATTTTACCCATCAGACATGCTTCGCATCTTTCAAGTGATTCGAAATCAAGTGATTCAAGAAGTCCATCGGAATGGAGTTTCTTCATACGCTTCACTCCAATGTGACAAGACGACAGTGCCACATATAGGTCGAGTTATCGCTCGATTTCAAACGTTTAGCCTCAATGTTATTAATATGTGTATTTCCACTATCGAGATTCAACAAGAATAGACCATCTATCAAAGGTGCATGTGCATAAAACATATTACTCATATAAATCGAACAACCATTATTCTCGGACTTAAACAAGTAACTGTCTCACAATAAACAAGATCCCGATATAATGTTCATGCTTAACGCATGCACCAAATAACAATTATTTAAGTATAAAACTAATCCCGATGGTAGATGAAGGGGTAGCGTGCCGACCGCGATCACATCAACCTTTGATCCGTTTCCCACGCGCATCGTCACCTCGTTCTTCGCTAGCTTCTGTTTATTCTGCATCACCTGTTTCGAGTTACATATATGAGCAACCGAACCAGTATCAAATACCCAGGCACTACTACGAGTACTAGTGAGATACACATCAATAACATGTATATCGGATATACCTTTCTTCTTGATGTTGCCGTTCTTCAAATCCGCCAAGTACTTTGGGCAATTCCGCTTCCAGTGACCTTCTCCCTTGTAGTAAAAACACTCAGTATCAGGCTTAGGTCCAGCCTTGGTCTTCTTCGCCGGCACGGTAACTTTCTTACCACCCTTCTTGAAGTGTCCCTTTTGCTTAGACTTGCCTTTCTTGAATTTGGTGGTCTTATTGACCATCAACACTTGGTGCTCTTTCTTGATCTCCACTTCTGCAGATTTCAACATGGCAAAGAGTTTTGGCAACTGCTTGTTCATGTTTTGCATATTGTAGTTCGTCACAAAGTTCTTGTAACTTGGTGGTAGTGATTGGAGGACACGATAAATCCCCAAAGCATTAGGAATCACTATACCCAAGCTGTGAAGTTTGTTTGCGTGCCCATACATCTTAAGCACATGCTCACTGACGGAGCTGCCCTCTTCCATCTTGTAGTTAAAGAACTTTTCAGAAGCCTCATAGCTCTCAATTGCCGCATGAGTCTCAAAGATCAATTTGAGATCACGGACAATATCATGTGGGTCTGAATTCTCAAACCTTTTCTGAAGCTCCGATTCTAAACCATACAAGATAGCACACTGAACTGTGGAGTACTGAGTCTTCGAGTGTGGTAAACATTCTTTACTTCATCGGTAGCAGTAGCTACAGGTGGGTCACCCAGCGGTGCATCCAGCACATAGGTCAAAGTACCAGTTGTGAGGACAATCCTCAAATTGCGGAACCAATCCGCGAAGTTGCTTCCATTGTTTTTCAACTTTTCTTTCTCTAGGAACGCATTAAAATTAATGGTAGGGGCCGCCATTGATCTACAACATATTTGCAATAGTTTAGACTAAGTTTTGACAAATTGAGTTCTAATTAATAGTTAGATTAATCTAGGTGAACTCCCACTCAAAACAATATCCCTCACATTGTTTTAGTGATCACACGAACCAAATCCACCACATCAACACCGATCATCACGAGAGTTGATGTAGCTTCAATGGCGAACAATCGACATGTTCATCATATCTACTATATGATTCATGCTTTACCTTTCGGTGATCCGTGTTCCGAGACCATGTCTGTACATGCTAGGCTCGTCAAGATCAAACCTTAGCTTCTGCATGAGAAAATCTGGCTTGCTCACGTTGTATACACTTGCGGAATCTAACACACCCGATCATCACGTGGTGCTTCGAAACAACAAGCTTTAGCAACGGTGCTTACTAAGGATGAACACTTTAGAACTTGAAATTCATGTGCATGAGAGATCATCTTATAATGCTACCGTTGTTAACTAAGCAATACAAGATGCATAAAGGATTAACATCACATGCAATTCATAATATGTGATATGATATGGCCTTTCTTCTTTGTGCTTCCGATCTCCATATTCAAGCACGAACATGATCTCCATCATCACCGGCATTGCATCAAGGTCCATGACGCTGCTCCATGGTTGTCGTCCACCAGCTTCAACTATTACAACTACTTTGAATAGACACACGGGTCTTAACAGAAATTAAAGACAACCATGTGGCTCCTGCCGGTTGCCAACTTACAATAAGGATCATTGCATACATCAAATATAATCACAATCATGGCCATATCACATCACAGCACATTCCTGCAAAACAAAGTTAGACGCCTCTACTTTCTTTGCATATTTTACGTGATTTGGGGCTTTCAATAAGTGTCGTTCTAACTTACGAACAAGAACCACAACATTGATACTAGCATTGTCAATCACCCGTTGTAAATTGGATCTTAACTATGTTGGGAGAAACAGGCACCCGCAAAGCCACTTATGCAATACAAGTTGCATGTCAAGCGTGGAGCAAGTCTCATGAACGATGTCATGTAAGGTTAGCCCGGGCCGCTTCATCCCACCATCCTGCAAGATGCAAAGTACACAAGAAGCAATCGACAACAAAAGCATCAACGCCCACAATGACCATTGTGTTCTACTCGTGCAACAGATCTACATATAGACATGGCTCTGATACCACTGTAGGGTTTCGTAGCATGGAAAACAAAATTTTTCTACCGCATACAAACAAACAAGCCAAGATCTATCTACTAGATTGTAGCAACGAGTCGATGGAATAACTCACCCTCGAAGATTCCAAAGTATTTAACGAGAGTGGATTCTCGTGGGTGATGTAGTCGTACTCTTTCCGATCTCAAGATCGCGTAGACGATCCTTCCGGCGCTGCGTTCCGGCAGCGCTTCCGTAGTCGGTCACACGTTCGGTACTCGACGAAGACCTTCCTCTCCCTTGTTCCAGCAGGCAGCGGAGGTTGTAGCACTCTCCTCGCGATTCCGGCAGCACAACGGCGTGGTACCGGAAGTAGAGGGGAGATCTCGCAGGGCTTCGCCTTAAGCCGGAGCGAGTATGGTGGACTATGAGAGATCCCTCGGTGTTCTAGGGTTTAGACACACCAAGGAGGGGGCAAGGCCGGCAGCTAGGGTTTGACCTAGGCGGCGGCGAGATGCCCTAGGCCGGCGGCGGCTATGGAGGGCGGCGGCGGCTAGGAGCTAGGGTTTTGGGTGGAGGTCTTGTGTGCTTGGAGGGCAGCCCTGCCCCTCCTTATATAGGTGGAGGGGGCGCGCCAAGGGGAGGGGAGTCCCTCCCCAACTAGGTCTCCAAGTGGGCCGGCAGTGGATGGGAGGAACTCCTCCCCAAGTAGGTTTCCTACTTCCCCTCCACCTTCCAAAATAGCCGTTTGACTTTTCAAACTAGGATTTGATTAAACCCTTTATTTTGTTCAGTGATGACACCTAGTACATGATGCAATCATTCCAACTTGGTATGACACATTCATGTACCCTTCCCCTCCGGAGTGCCGGACATTCCGGAACCTTCTAGAACATTCCCGATGAAAACACCGGAACCATTCTCCAACCCCGAAACAGGACTTTCCTTATATGAATCTTATTCTCCGGATCTCCTCGTGGTATCCCGGATCCCATCCGAGACTCCGAACAACATTCGGTCTCTTACTCATCATTCCATAACTACTCAAACAACGTCGAATACTTAAGTGTGTCTCCCTACGGTTCGTGAATTATGCGGACATGATCGAGACGCTTCTCCGAACAATAACCAATAGAGGAATCTGGAAATTCATATGGCTCCCACATATTTCTACGATTACTTTGCGATCGAATGAACCACTTACATACGATACCAATTTCCCTTTGTCTCACGATAGTTTATTTATCCGAGGTTATGATCGTCGGTATCTCTGCATATCTAGTTCAACCTCGTTACTGATAAGTACTCTTTTCTCGTTCCCGTGATATGTGATCCCTTGTGAGCCAGTCACATGCTTGCAAGCTAATTGGATGACATTCCACCGAGAGGGCCCAGAGTATATCTATCTGTCATATGGATGGACAAATCCCACTCTTGATCCATGTGTCTCAACCAATACTTTCCGAACACTCAATGCCACCTTTATAGCCACCCAGTTACGGTGTGGTGTTTGATGTCATCAAAGCATCCTTCCGGTGAAGGCGATATGCATGATCTAATGGTCGAAGGAATTAGGTTACTATGTATCAGAAAACATATAGCAATTGAACTATTAAAATGACTTGATCTTTATGCTACGCTTATCTATAGGAGTATGTCCACCATATCATTCTCCTAACGATATGATCTTGTTGTTAATAACATCTCAATGTTCATGATAGGGAAACCACAATCATTTATTAACCAACAAGCTAGTATTATGAAGAGGCTTTACTAGGGACTCTATTTTAGTTTACAAATCACACAAGTATTAATGTTTCCTTGTTAATACTATTATAGCATGAATGTAAACATTTATCAGAAACACAAAGATATAATAATAACTACATTTATTATTGCCTCTAGGGCATATCTCCAACACACAAACCACACAAGTATTAAAGTTTCCGCTTAATACAATTCTAGCATGGAATATAACTTTATCATGAACAAGAATTATAATAATAACATCTTTATTATTGCCTCTAGGGCATAATTCCAACACCAAGCCCCTTTGGAAGGCCCCCCTCCCACTGAAGATAAATTTTTGTGTGTGGCAACTTCTTCGCGATAGACTCCCGTCGAGGGTGGAGGTGACCAAGAGGCATGGGCCGGGGGATGGGTTATGTCCATTATGTGGGATCCCCGAAACGGGCACCCACATAATGTTCACCTGTCCCGCGGCTCGGTTTCTGTGGAACTTCACCAGAGAGGCGTTGGGCCCGGACTGGCTGGCCCATGATCTCGGTGAATTCCTAGACTCCCAAGCAAACCAGCCAGGGAAGGGCCGCCGCCTCTTCTGGCTGGTGTTTGCGGCGATGTCATGGTCCCTCTGGAACATTCGGAACAAGATGGTCATTGAGAAGATTCTTCCTAGACGTGCCTCTGACTCGGTTTTCCGCTTTTTGGCCTTTCTGCAGCTCTGGTACCCGTTGTGTAGGCAGCGGGACAAGGCGAGGTTGGGCGCTACCGTTCGACAGCTCTTGGAGGCGGCCCGACGTCTTCCCCATAGCCCGGCGTAGCTCCACCTCTTTGGTGCTCTCTCGTCTGGCGAGATGGCCCCTTCCACCCTAGTCTTCGTTCTTTCAGTCTTTTTTGGGTCGGTTTGTGCTGTGGCCCCAGCATTTGTGGTGTGCTTGACTGTGACCTTTGGATGTTTGTTGTGGACGTTTGCTTTATATATAAAGCGGGGCGAAAGCCTATTTCGAGATGTAGTTTCCAGATTTTAGCTACAAACAGTTAATTCTTTTTTCCATCTTCTCTTCAGATGGGAATTTTAAGCAGAACGAAATCCAAATTTAAACCCTCTATAGTTCAGCTCATGCCGCGTGCAGGTAAGCATATGCTCGGATGGAAGTTTCATTGAGTAGTAAATTTGCAGTGTCTTCAAACCAGCGTAGATGATTTGGTTGTGTGGACATGTCTCACCTTGTAGGAGATTACAAAGGTTGTGGACAATAAAACCGATGTTGTGAATCCCCGCAAAAAAAGTAGAAATAAATAATTGGTTCTATGAATCTACCTCACCTAGCTAATTCTTACAAAGACAATCAAGAACCTGTGAGTTCGTGTTGTAGTTCTTTCATGGTAACTCTCTTACGGATGAGATAATTCAACAATATAATCAACTTTCTGCCAGCTTTGGAAGTCATGTAGTTAATTAAAATATCTTCTTTGGCAAATTCTGATGACAGACTAGATACAAGGAAGATTATGAATGTATCCTTCACAGAGGTAGAAGAAAATCGTACAAGGATTTAGAGGCCTGTATTTCTAACTTTATAGAACATCATGACCTTTTTTGTTTTTCCATGTTCACTTGCGGTAGGTCACTATCATATTGTTGCCTTTGCAAACATCACAGTTAAATAGAAGAATCTGTATTCCTCCATTCAAAAGATTCTTGTTCTCATGCAAGAATTTAAATAAGCTAAACATGATTTCTATGTGTGTGCTTCTGAACAGATAGATACCCATCAACAACACCGCCGGCCACGACCTCCACGGGAATCCTCCTGAGAGCCATTGTGCAATGGTTGCTGCTCTTGTGTTTTCTTGGTCATTGTATTTCACAGATACATTTGTCAGGACAGGTCTATGGCCATCCAGTAAGGAGAAGAGATGCATGTCAGCGCACAGTTGGTTTCAGCCTTCGTTAGCTTTTTTCGCGAAAACGCAAAAGCTTTGCGTTTCGATTCATTGATAGAAAAAAGAGTTTATATTACAAGCCCAAGAAAAGGCTAGACACCCACAACACACACCCAACACTCAAAACAAGACTACGACAAAAAGGCCGGAATCCGTCGAGTGCTCCTCCAGGACGCTGCAGAGTGAGCTCCTCCGCAAGACAGAACCCTTGCCGATGAAAATCGCAATGCTTGTGCATCGTCGAAATTACCAAGAACCTGCCAGCCACAGCCAAGACGCGTACCACCCGAATCTCGCGAGCCCACCATGGCTCAGCTGGGAGCATTGCTGCTCCGGCCTCAGCCCAAATCCAAGGAGCGCCGTCGGCGCAGCGGCTAGCTCCCGGCAACCTCGACAGACGTGCAAGCGTGCAGTCTTCAACATCCCGCCAACAAACCCAGAGGCCAGCCCACCACTGCTCATCCAGAGGCCTGCTTGCGCTGTTCGAGGAAGATCCTCATCGCGCAAGCCACCACGATACCACTCGAGAGGCCGGCATGCTACCTGCATCGCAAGATACCTCCCATGTGGTCAGCGCAGAGATCCACGAGGAAGACTACGGCCCGAACTCAAGTTCCCAAGACGATGCCTCCAGAGAGGTTACGACGTCAAAGACGTCGTCGTCACCCGATTTGGCAAGCCAAATCTGAGGTTTTCATCCGGAACATGAAACCCTAGGCAAGGGAGGTGCCGAAACTCCTCAATGACGCCACAGAGGAAACGGCGCCCGCAGGCGTCGCCGTCACCGGCCCCGAAAGGCTGGGCTTTCGCCCAAAGCATGGTACCTCACCACTGCAGGCACTACCCGTTCTTCACCGGCCTAGAGCTCCTGCGCTGACCCTTTCCTCCGAAAGCACTAGCCTTGCTAGGGCAACCCGCCGGCAGCACGTCCAGCGCGCCAGGTCGGGGGCAGCCATGCCCACAAAGGGGACAGGCCGCCTGAGAGGGGCACCACCGAGCCGCAAGCGGCACAGGTGCCACCATGGGATGAGTCGCTGCAGGCCTGCACACATCCACCTCAGGGAGCATCGCCGGCCACTCAGCACCGCTCACCTTGCCGCCAGCGCCGCACGGACGCCTCAAGCCGCCAAGCCAAGATGGCGTTGGGATTTTCTCAACCCGGCCAGAGCAGCAGCACCGTGCGCTCAGAGCCGAGGAGGACGAACAAGGAGGAGGTGCTGCCTGGCCGCACCCATGCGCAGGGGAGGGGACAGAACACCGGGGCCCACCAGACCCAGATAGGGGCCCTACGGGCCTAGACCAGAGCCGGCAAGCCCGCGCCACCAAGGCGCCATCTCCGGACGCCCATCACCACCTGCCTCCAGTGCCGCCGCCGTCATCTCAGCGTCGTCGCCGCCATCCGCAGCGTCGTCGCTGCCGCTGGCCACCCGGAGAACCACCTGGGCAGTGCCGCCCGTAACCGGACTTGGTGTCCGCCCGAGAGCAGCCTCCGCCTCTAGCACGGGCACACCACCACACCACGAAGCCGCCACGCCCCTCGTCAAGCGCGCCGCCCTCATCGGCCCCGTCGGCCCGCGCCAAGTCTTCCGCGTGAGGGGGAGAGGAGTCCCCGCCGCCGCCAGCGCCCGGGCTTTGCCCAGAGACGCCCTCCGGCGGCGGCGGCGAGGAGAGGGAGGAGCAGGGGAGGGGCCTGGGCAGGTGGCAGCTAGGGTTCCCTCCCGTCGCCCACGGGAGCGACGAGGGGGAACGACTCGAGCGTTTTTTCCACCCGTGATCTCAACCTTCATTAGCTCATCTTTTGCATAGTATAAAATAGATATGATGTAGCATGCCATTGAATTTATACACACTAAATGGATGTTTTAGGCTAGGGGTGTCCGGAGAATGTGTTGGCCTCAACCTGGCTGCCAACCTTGTTAATTCAAGTGAGCCTACGATGCTGAAATTATTACTTTGTTTTTACTTGGAACGAGCCTTTAATGGTTTAACATAGTTTCAGCAAAACCTTATCCGCACATCCCAATTTTAGTACTTTTTTGTGTATCACTAATATCTCCATGCTAAGGTTTAGCAGCCACCGATTCATATTGAAGAGGAGGGAACATTCTAACTACCATATACTTAAACATGGTCATCATATATTCATATCTGGTGTACTTCTCATGGTACATGTCACTGTAGACGTGCTATGGATCCATCAAATTGTGACAATTTGGTAACTTTACTAAAAAAGTTGGTTGAATAAATGGGACATGATCAATCATTCTGAAGTTTCACACAACGTATATCTTCTTTCAGCACAAAACAAGTAAATATTTTCTTTTTCTACAGTTTTCTGACTGTATGAACTGCATATACCTACTCGGTATTCAGATAAAGTGGGGGACGAGATCTGTAGATTCAGTTACGTGATTTAGAGTTTGGAGAAAATATAGAATTGATTTTATTAACAAACTGATAAAGTTAACAATTTCTAACATATATATTGCGGACAAGGTTAACAATCCTTTACGCTGCTATTCAAACTCTTGCTGATGCACATGTCTATTGGCTGCATGTTTCTATTTGTAAAATCACTGATCCCTTTGATGGTTAACTACTTGAAGAGCTCGGCTCGAAATTCTTCTTGTAATTGCAGATACTTTTGATGGATAAAAAATTCAAAGCTCGGCCTAGAATTGAAGGCGACACTATCACTACAGGAAATGTTAAATAGGCCGACGGCTGGCGCCCGTCGGCGTAGGCCCTGTTCCCCGTTGGCATAGGCTTGCCCGACGGGGGCCGTCGGCGTATGACCGTCGGCGTAGTAGTCCGTAGGCGTATGCCAATAAGCCATCGGCGTATAGATTCCCGTCGGCCTAGGCCCACCTGGGCCCACCTAGAGCAGGTAACGGTCGTTAGCGCAGTGATCTATACGCCGACGGTTAAGCGGTCGGCCTAAGGGGACACATGTCTCCCTTGTGGCTGTCTACGAGTGGGATACGCCGACGGCTTGGCCGTCGGCCCTACTCTGCCAGCTGGGCCGCTCAGCACTGACACCGACGGCATCACCGTCGGGCAAAGACTGCTCTCTGGGCCACACGCGCACTGACGCCGACGGCAACGCCGTCGGGCAAACTTTATATGTGCCATATGGTCTGGTCTACGCCGACGACATGTTCCCGTGGCATCCCGGCACTCGGGCGGTCCTTTTCCGACGAAACCCTAATCCGAGGGACCCACGGGTCTACCCCGTAGCATTCTCCGTACGAGGGTTGAACAACACACTCTCTTAGTGGTTTAGGTTTGTTTAGGTCATATCTACATGGAAAACCAAGGATAGGCCCAAGGTTCCACCGTTTGACCCGCGGCGGGAGCCTACTCCTACATGTCCAGCACACTTCTCTAAGTGTTATCGCATGCAGCATGGACGGTCACACCCGGGAGCTAGTTTTCCATCTAGGGGCAATCCACCACCCTTGTGCATGTATGCTAGGGCCACACGCATGTTACCGTGGCGTCCCGGCACTCGGGCGGTCCTTTTCCGATGAAACCCTAATCCGAGGGACCCGCGGGTCTATCCCCGTAGCATTCTCCGTACGAGGGTTGAACAACGCACTCTCTTGGTGGTTTAGGTTTGTTTAGGTCATATCTATATGGAAAACCAAGGATAGGCCCAAGGTTCCACCGTTTGACCCACGGCGGGAGCCCACTCCTACATGTCCAGCACACTTCTCTAAGTGTTATCGCATGCAACATGGACGGTCACACCCGGGAGCTAGGTTTTCCATCTAGGGACAATCCACCACCCTTGTGCATGTATGCTAGGGCCACACACATGTTCCCGTGGAATCCCGGCACTCGGGCGGTCCTTTTCCTACGAAACCCTAATCCGAGGGACCCGCGGGTCTACCCCCGTAGCATTCTCCGTACGAGGGATGAACAACACACTCTCTTGGTGGTTTAGGTTTGTTTAGGTCATATATACATGCAAAACCAAGGATATGCCCAAGGTTCCACCGGTCTACCCTCGTTTGATCCGCGGTGGGAGCCTCTTCTCTAAGTGTTATCGCATGTACGAGGGTTTACCAATATACTTTTGTGGTAGTTTAGGTTTGTTTATGTCATACCAATATACTTTTTTGTCCTTTACAAGCGTACATGCGATAACCTTCACTCGGTGGAGGGTTTCTCCAAATAGTGAGTTCGATGCCCGAGGGTCCCCAAAAGAGAGGGGTTTCTAGGGTTTCCCCAATAGAGAGGGTTCGGTTCCCCGTGGTTCATAAAAAATGAGATATATCTTTAATATTTTTGTTGTAGTTGTGCACTATATGTGTATTTTGTTTTTTCTATTTCACATTTATGCTTAGCATCGGGTTCCGGAAGATTCGCGTCGTTATTCAATGCGGGTGGTGGGATACGCTTTGTTATCTTACGATCACCAAGTTATTTATAAATTACATCTACATTAAAATTATAGTGGAAAATAAATTATGCAACTATTTGAATTTTATAATTTGGAGTAAAGTAGTAAAAGTACCTACCTAGGCCGACGGCATTGCCGTCGGCGTAAACGTGCTGGCCAGATAGGCCGACGGCTGGCCGTCGGCGTATCGACGCTCCTAACGCCGTTGCCCGCGCCCGTCAGGTGGAACGGGTGGTAGGGACACGTGGCCCCATACGCCGATGGTATGTTTATGCCGACGGTCACCGTCAGAAATAGGTCGATGGACGCCGACGGTTTTATCTACGCCGACGACGGCCGTCGGGGGGTTTCGCCCTATGCCGACGGGTTTTCTACGCCGACGGCCACCTGGCCCAGCTGACGAGCCCGCCCTGTTACGCCGATGGGCCCGACCTTTAGCCGTCGGCGTAAAGTAAGGCCGTCGGCGTTTCTTGTTATTCGTGTAGTGTATACTCGATTATGCATGTTTTTCTATTACAAATATGTCTTTCTTATTTTCTGTGGGGTTCTTTATTTGTAAAAATAACCCGTGACATTCGCAAATTGACTACGACATCGATGCTTATACAGTGCATGTGAGGTTGCCTCTCCTGAGAAACCAGGCCTAGCATGGTAAAAGCTACGTTGATTCTAACTTACCTCGCAGGAGTTACTCGTGCAGCGTGCGAATCTTCATTTTTTACACAGGTTTGCTGTTAATCTGTACACCATTAATAAATCCTTGTAATTCCTTAGTTTTTCAGGCTAATAAATAACTTTTTCTTGGCCATTGGCGAACCCTTCGGAAGGAGCACCGATAACTACATACTCCCTCTGTCCATAATTACCCTTAATTTTAGGTTTAGTCAAAGTCAAACTTTGTAAAGTTTGATAAAAAATATAGGAAAAACTATAAACATCTATAACACTAAATGTATATAATATGAAAATATATCTTATGATGATTCTAATGGTAGTTAATTTGTATTATAGATATATATAAATTTTTCTATATGTTTGATCAAACTTTACAAAGTTTGACCTTGACTAAACCCAGGATGCAGGGTATTTCCGGACAGAGGGAGTAGTATATGAAAGCTATGCACCCAGCGACAAATCCGTGTGTCCACGTCATCTAGAAAACTGTAGAAGCACAAGTTTAAAACTTCTACAGTGCCGTATGTCGGGGGTGTACCCCCAGGTACCCCAGAGTTGATGAATTAAGTAAGTCAATAAGATACATATGTAAGAAAATGATATTTAATATGAGTACAATAGATAAGCAGAAAAAGATAAAGGGAAAAAACTGAACTGGGCCGAATTACAGCTATGTCGGCCTGTCTCCCTTATTTCTCCTAGGCCAAACAGCACTAACGGGCCGAACTAATATCAATTCGGCCCACCTAGCTGAGTCATCGCCGAACCCCTCCACTCCACCAGGTCGGAGCTCCCGCCGGCATCACCTTTTCTCCCGCCGAAGTACCTCCACCCCGCCAAACATCGCTAGCACCCCGCTCTGCTACGTCCATCGATCCCCCGAGTGGGCCGAGATGGGCAGGGTTCGGCCCACCGCGGGTCATCGCCACCATCCCGAGGTCCTCCCGCCAAGGCGCCTCCTCGATCCCGCCAGGTACCTCCGTCGCCAATCTCCCGCCAGCGTGCCTCAACACCAGACTCCCCCGGGTGGGCCGGCTCCTCCTTCATCTCGGCCGGCCCACTGCGGGCCTCCCTCAGCGTCCAGCAGCATCCCCGCTGGGCCACGAGAAGAAGCGCCGGCTGGGCCCAAGACTACACCCAGCCAACCCAGGGACCTCGGCTGGGCCACTGCATGACCCGGCTGGGCTGCTGGATGACCCGGCTAGGCCCTTAATTCCGCCTGGGCCGACTCAATGGCCCCCAAGTCCGAATCAGCTCTACCCAGGCCGAATCTCCCTATTACTCAGATCCCCCGGGCCAAATTATAATGCCCCCGATGCCCCCTTTAATCATCCCAGGACACTACCTCAACCACTACATCGACATGTCGTTAAGCCAAGTCAACACCTTTGTGTCACATGCTAGTCTGGCTCAGACTAGGACATGGCAGAGGGAATATGCCCATGGCATCTAACAAGATGCTAGGAATATGCTCTTAGCATCAAATAAGATGCTAGGGAATATGCCTGACATCTCCAAAGATGCCAAGGCATATGCTTAGCATCTCAGGGAGATGCCCAGAATATGCCATCTAGATGCTAACCGTGTAGCACAAGCCTTGTCCCCTGGGCTCCCCTTTATAAGGAGCACCAGGGGGATCGTTCACAAGAGAGGCCCCCGAAGGGCTCCTCCTCTCTCTGCTCACTAGGAGCTCTCCTTCTTCCTCTTCCCCCACTCTCACAGAGAGATCTAGATAGAAGGATAGGAGATACAGCTCAAGAGCATGATTGTAGCCACAAGTATGGCAAGATTATAAGAGATTAGATGTATAGAATGAGGTGTTATCTCCACTTGAGAGCTTCAATCCAATATACATTGTATTTCTCTTTGTTCATACGAGTGCGGTCTTCACTGCATCATCCCTCCCCGGATTCCTCCACGTCCATCGGCCCCAACTTTAGCCTACCCATGGCATATGTCGTGATACCATCAAGACATTTGGCGCCCACCGTGGGGCCTTCTAGTGGCGTTGGTTGGGTTTCCATCCGAACGGGAACATCTTCATCAACTTCTTCCTCATAGGGCTCATTCAGCTTCACCAAGCCAACAGAGAACAAAGAGGTAAGCACAGGGGCTCTCCAAGTCTAACTCATCAAAGCAGGTAAGACTCAGCAAGAAGGACTCAAGCACTACTCCGAGCTTACTGTAAGTACCAAGTAACTCAGCATGGCAGGTATGACCTAGCAAGACTCACCCAAACACTTCTCCAAGTATACTGTAAGTGCCAGATAACTCAGCCACCTACACTCAATCCGTCATCCCGGGGAGAAAATAACTTAACCCGGGGACTAGTCAACTTATCCGTGGAGTCACCTTTAGATTAAGAGAACATTATGTTGATTTAGATCTGTACTCCAGCCAGCTTTTTTATAACTCGGCCATAAGTTGAATCAGCTTATTTGTGATTCATATAGATTTTGAGTTAGTTAGTTTATGCTTTGGATTATCCTGTGACTCAGCTCACCAGCCAGCTTATTTATAACTCGGCCATAAGTTGAATATGCTTATTTGTGATTCAGATAGATTTTGAGTCAGTTTACTTATGCTTTGGATTATCCTGTAACTCAGCTCCCCAGCCAGCTTATTTATAACTCGGACAGAAGTTGAATCAGCTTATTTATGATCCAGATAGAATTTGAGTCAGCTTACTTATGAGTCGGATAGAATTTGAGTCAGTTTATTTATGCTTTGGATTGTCCTTTAACTCAGCTTACCGGCCAGCTTATTGATGATTCGGATATAATTTGAGTCAATTTGTTTATGCTTCGAATTAACCTTTAATTCAGCTCAGTAGATTGTATCTGATTCGGACTAACATTTGATTCATCTTGCCAGGGTATATTATAATTCAGATTGGTATTCAGACTCGGTGTACTAATCATATCTCTGATTCGGGCCGAAGCTTTATTCAGTTCGCCAGATTGCCAGGTTATGTTATGACTCGGATTGATATTTCACCATCTTGCCAGGTTATCCCATATCTCGGATGACTATTGGCCAGCTTATCATATCTCGAATATATATCTCATATCTACATCTCGAATCAGATCTCTCAGCGGTTAGCCCTATTATCATATCCCAAAGCCTAATCTCGGATCTATATCTCGGATCCATATCAAAGGCAAATTATTGTCATCACGCCAAATCAAGTTATATCGTGGCAAACAGATGATTCGGATTTGAGTCAGATGACTCAGATTTGAGGTGAAAGTCAATATCGAGTAAAATAACTCGGATTTGAAATGAGATAACTCGGATTTGAGTCATATACCTCGGATTTGAGCCAGAGGACTCAGACTTAAGACATAAAGTCAATTTTGAGTAAAATAACTCGGATTTGGAATGAGTTAACTCGGATTTGAGTAAAGTAACTCGGATTTGGAATCAGATGACTCGGATAGTAACCTACCCAATGGGGTTAAAAGAGCAATGCCCAAGAAGGCCAGAACTCATAACTTACCCAATGGGGTTAAAAGAGCAATGCCAAACAAGGCCAGAGGTCCAAAAACTTACCCAAAGGGATTATGACCTGTGCCGAAGAAGGCCAGAAGTCATAACTTACCCAAAGTGGTTAAAAGAGCAGTGCCCAATAAGGCCAGAACTCTTAACTCACCTAAAGAGGTTAAAAGAGCAGTGCCCAATAAGGCAAGAGCTCATAACTTACCCAAAGAGGTTAAAAGAGCAATGCTAAAGAAGGCAAGAACTCATAACCTACCCAATGGGGTTAAAAGAGCAATGCCCAAGAAGGCCAGAACTCAT
This sequence comes from Avena sativa, assembly GCA_916181665.1. NCBI lineage: Eukaryota > Viridiplantae > Streptophyta > Magnoliopsida > Poales > Poaceae > Avena > Avena sativa. The sequence goes on along the minus strand of OV702299.1, from coordinate 499,214,488 downwards.
AACTTACCCAATGGGGTTAAAAGAGCAATGCCAAACAAGGCCAGAGGTCCAAAAACTTACCCAAAGGGATTATGACCTGTGCCAAAGAAGGCCAGAAGTCATAACTTTCCCAAAGAGGTTAAAAGAGCAGTGCCCAATAAGGCCAGAACTCTTAACTTACCCAAAGAGGTTAAAAGAGCAGTGCCCAATAAGGCCAGAGCTCATAACTTACCCAAAGAGGTTAAAAGAGCAATGCTAAAGAAGGCAAGAACTCATAACCTACCCAATGGGGTTAAAAGAGCAATGCCCAAGAAGTCCAGAACTCATAACTTACCCAATGGGGTTAAAAGAGCAATGCCAAACAAGGCCAGAGGTCCAAAAACTTACCCAAAGGGATTATGACCTGTGCCGAAGAAGGCCAGAAGTCATAACTTACCCAAAGAGGATTAAAGAGCAGTGCCCTAGAAGGCCAGAACTCATGACTTGCCCAAAGGGGTTAAAAGAGCAGTGCCCGATAAGGCCAGAAGTCATAACTTGCCCAAAAGAGGTTAAAAGACCAGTGCTAAAAAAGGCCAGAAGTCATAACTAACCCAAAGGGGTTAAGAGAGGAGTGCCCAAGAAGGATAGAACTCATATATTACCCAAAGGGGTTAAGAGAAGAGTGCCCAGGAAGGCCAGAGGTCATAACTAACCCAAAGGGGTTAAGAGAGGAGTGCCCAAGAAGGCCAGAACTCATATATTACCTAAAGGGGTTAAGTGAGGAGTGCCCAAGAAGGCCAGAGCTCATAGGCTTACCCAAAGAGGTAAGAGACCAATGCCAAAAATGGCTAGATATCATAACCCTGCCAAAAAAGGTTATGTGACAAAGAAATGTATAACTAAGAGATTATAAGTCGGAAGACAACTCTGGGAATATTTAATATGAAGCCTATGCACGACTCTACGAGTCCCACATAGCCTCGGGGACTAATGTCGGGGGTGTACCCCCAGGTACCCAAGAGTTGATGAATTAAGTAAGTCAATAAGATACATATGTAAGAAAATGATATTCAATATGAGTACAAAAGATAAGCAGAAAAAGATAAAGGGAAAAAGCTGAACTGGGCCGAATTACAGCTATGTCGGCCTGTCTCCCTTATTTCTCGTAGGCCAAATAGCACTAACGGGCCGAATTAATATCAATTCGGCCCACCTAGCTGAGTCATCGCCGAACCCCTCCACTCCACCAGGTCGGAGCTCCCGCCGGCATCACCTTTTCTCCCGCCGAAGTACCTCCACCCCGCCAAACATCGCCAGCACCCCGCTCTGCTACGTCCATCGATCCCCCGAGTGGGCCGAGGTGGGCAGGGTTCGGCCCACCGCGGGTCATCGCCACCATCCCGAGGTCCTCCCGCCAAGGCGCCTCCTCGATCTCGCTAGGTACCTCCGTCGCCAATCTCCCGCCAGCGTGCCTCAACACCAGACTCCCCCGGGTGGGCCGGCTCCTCCTTCATCTCGGTCGGCCCACTGCGGGCCTCCCTCAGCGTCGAGTAGCATCCCCGCCTAGGCCACGAGAAGAAGCGCCGGCTGGGCCCAAGACTGCACCCAACCAACCCAGGGACCTCGGCTGGGCCGCTGCATGACCCAGCTGGGCTGCTGGATGACCCGGCTAGGCCCTTAATTCCGCCTGGGCCGACTCAATGGCCCCCAAGTCCAAATCAGCTCTACCCAGGCCGAATCTCCCTATTACTCAGATCCCCCGGGCCGAATTATAACGCCCCGGATGCCCCCTTTAATCATCCCAGGACACTACCTCAACCACTACATCGACATGTCGTTAAGCCAAGTCAACACCTTTGTGTCACATGCCAGTCTGGCTCAGACTAGGACATGGCAGAGGGAATATGCCCATGGCATCTAACAAGATGCTAGGAATATGCTCTTAGCATCAAATAAGATGCTAGGGAATATGCCTGGCATCTCCAAAGATGCCAAGGCATATGCTTAGCATCTCAGGGAGATGCCCAGAATATGCCATCTAGATGCTAACCGTGTAGCACAAGCCTTGTCCCCTGGGCTCCCCTTTATAAGGAGCACTAGGGGGATCGTTCACAAGAGAGGCCCCCGAAGGGCTCCTCCTCTCTCTGCTCACTAGGAGCTCTCCTTCTTCCTCTTCCCCCACTCTCACAGAGAGATCTAGATAGAAGGATATGAGATACAGCTCAAGAGCATGATTGTAGCCACAAGTATGGCAAGATTATAAGAGATTAGATGTATAGAATGAGGTGTTATCGCCACTTGAGAGCTTCAATCCAATATACATTGTATTTCTCTTTGTTCATACGAGTGCGGTCTTCACTATATCATCCCTCCCCGGATTCCTTCACGTCCATCGGCCCCAACTTTAGCCTACCCATGGCATATGCCGTGATACCACCACGACACCGTACTTTTAGGGCGACTACTTTAGGGTGCTGATCTCCCTGTTACATGCATCATTTGTTTCTGGTTATTTCGTGGAATGGCTTTCATTGCTGCTGTGCCGCTTCCTCTTTTCCCGGCGGCCCCACGTGGATCAGCTACCACAGCGGTCAAAGCGGTGCGGATATATCGAGAAGCTCCACCGCTTTGGCCTCTAGAGCAAGTCCCAAAAAATAATCAGCTTCTCCAATCCTTGCTGCACACATACTCCATGCGCCGTCTTCCAATCTCCACCTCGCCGGAAAAATAGCAGGGATGAGAGCAACATGCAGGAAAAAAAGCATTGCGCCGATTTCCTGAGGACGGCCATGCCGTTCCAGGGCCGGAGTCCTTGGGATTCGAGAGAGTTGGTGTGACTGTGACGGCGACGCCGTCGGCATGGAGGCAGGCGGAGACCACTGAGCCGTACGTGCGGCGCGCGGGGAGACTTCCAACAACCATCAGGGAGAGGAACGACGGCCTCGGTTTTCACAAGAAGGCCACACGCGCGTTGATTTCTCCGTGAACCGTCTGCGGGCTCTCTCCAGGTGCGCCTCACTTTCCTCTCTTTCGATTTCTTCTTTCTATCGATCCGTTGTCTGCTGTTGCTGGTTCCAGTTCGGATTGGATTAGGTGTGGTCGATTTCTTGGTTCCATTGTTGCACCTCGCTAGCGACGCTCCATGCCGTGTGTCGTTGTTCTGCAGGTTACTTTCTTTTCTCAATCCTTCCGCTTTGCTATTTTTTTGGTGCAGGTCGCCCGGTTTTCTTGCTGTCCCTATACATGTGCTTCGCCTCCCTGTCGTCATGTCGGCGCCGTATTCTTGGAGATGCAAGTCCTCGGGTGGAGCGCGAGAACAAGGCGTACCCTTCTGCTTCTCCTTTCCCGTCAGCTTTTGGGCAGCGCGCCCTTGGAGATGTTGATTGTGTAATTGTGTTCATGTCAGCCATGGCAGGTTTCCCGCTGTTGCACATGAAAGGCAGGAACGTTAGCCGCAGTCCATGTCCAGTGTGTATTGCCGTTTACAAGGACCTTAGCGGCTCATCATATGTCTGCTGTCTATTTTTTTGTCGGGTGCTCCTCTCTGATTCTGCTTGGTTGAAGCGTAAGATCCTTTTGAGAAAAGTCGATAGAGTAGTCTAATGGCATTTGTTTTTTCTTCATTTTCATGTTGTTGCCTCCTTACGTTTGTTTCACTGTGTTGTGTTAGATAGATCTCTCCCACGTTAGATAGATCTCTCCCACGGAGTCCCTCACCGCGTCCTAATCGGAGGCGTCCAACCTTATCCATGAGTCCCTCACTGCGCCTTAATCAGGGGCGTCCAACCTTATCCATGGTTGGTGGCCCCTGTCGCCAGCGCATATATAAAGAGATGGGGGGCCGGACGCACACGGTACGAGGTTGACCGTGCGCCGCAGCCCCCCACCAACATACCCACCGATTAGGGTTCGCGCTAGACCGACGGGAAGCTCCGTCGCCACCACTCTCAACCACCCACGCCCACACCGTCGCCCCCTTTTCCCATGGCCAATGACGACGGCTCTAGCTTCGGGGCTAGCTCCGGCATCCCCTCTGGCTTGTGCTTGTCGAGCCATGACGCAGGTAGTACTCTACCCCTCTCTCCCTCTCCCTTTGATCTACTAGATCCATCCAGTATAGATCCTACCGAGGCTAGAGTACGACTAACAATGGTATCAGAGCAATCTTAGTTGCTAGTCCTTTTTTTTCGGTAGAAAGAAATCAAAGCAAAAGGGAAACCCTAGATCCAAAGAGCGCCTGCCCTGTGGCCGCGCCATTCCTCTCGATCTAGATGGGCATCCCCTTGGGAGACATCTAGAAGAAGAAACACCCTTTCCGGGGCAAAGCAAACCCTAGATCTAAGTCCCAAAAGAAACCCTGAATAGATCAATCCCCAAATCCCCAGAGATCTATCCCCAAAAGAAAAATCAAAAAAAGGGGGGAACACCGGCCGCCGCCGCACGCCGGGAGAGTAGCCCCACCACTGTGCCGCTTGACGGGCATGCGCCCACCCTTGGGTAGACGCACCGCCGTCAAGGGGGCAGAAAGGGGGCAGCGGCTCCGTCGCTCGTCGTTGTCTCTCCTCTCTGCCTCGCATCAAAGGGGGTAGGGGTGGACAGAGGGGGAAAAGAGAAGGGGTGGCGGCGTAAGAGAAGGAGGGGACCGTCGCCGGCGCAGTCGCCGGACAGACGGCCGCCTCGCCTCCCCAGCACCGCCAGAGAGCCAGAGCGCGTAGTTGTTCTTCCTCGCGCGGCCTCCACGCTGCCTCCTCACTGCTCGTCGCGCACGGGACGGTTGCGTCGCCGCGGCGCGGAGCAAGCAGAAGGATGAGGGGAGGGGCTCGCGGCCTCGGATGAGGGAGGGGGCCGCCGGGCGGCACCACCTCGCCTCGAGTAGCGCTAGCTCGACGAGTGCGCCGCCAGAGCGAGCACGTGCCAGAGAGGGAGAGAGGGGGGCGAGTGAGGCTAGGGTTTCAGAGGGGCAGGGGCGTAGGGCGTTTTGTTGCCGCGAAACGCGCGCTCAGCCGCACGATCTAGGGCGGCGACACGCTGGATGGTTAGGATCAATGCGGGCGGGCGGTCGCCGTTGCTGGCGGGCTCGCTGCTGGGCCGCGACTAAGCAGAGGTTGCACGGGCGATGGTTTAACGATGAGCGGGAGCGGCGCGTGCAGGCAGACCGCTGTGGGCCGTCGCGATCCGCTGCCGGGTGAGCGGCTGGCTGCTGTTTGCTGCGCACGCGTGTCATTAGCAGCTGGGCCGCTAGTGGAGCTGACCCAGTAGTGCTTCCAGAGCTGTTTTTTTTTCTGTTTTTTAATTTTACAGAGTTGTTTTAATTGTTTTTGCTTAGTTTTTTAAGCAAATTTTGCAAAGTTTCTCTATTCATTTTATTTCTGTGAATATCTTGATTAGAGAATATGAAAGCGACAAAGTTTTTTCCATAAAGTCTAAAGTTTATGAATAGTGTAATAATTGTTTCCGCTGTAAATAGTTGTTTTAAATTGCTTGAATGTAATAAAGTTTGGTTAAATTTTGTTTTAAAAGATGTGACAAAGTAATTAAAGATGATTGTGTCCCATGTTATTAATTGACCAACGTTATTAATAAACATGATCATGATCTGTTTCATTGAGTATTAAAGGTGCATTTAATTTTATTTTTACCCAACGGTGATATAACTTTAAATGGCACAAACAATTGCATGCTTAATTTATAGGAGGTCTCAACCTCATGAGCTGCCTGAAGGATATCCCACTGCTTAGAGGGGATAACTACTCCGAATGGAGGACAAAGGTTGATCTGGCCTTTGTCTGCGCCGAAGTGGACTGGGTGGTTGACACTAAACAACCAGTCAAGCCTGAGGACCCAGTGAGGGGTGATGCTGAGGAAAGTGCTGCATTTGAAAAGAGAAAGAGAGACCATGCTCCTTTGGAGCTGGCATACTCAATAGACAATCAAAAGTGGGTCAATGCAAATAAGAAATGCTTGGCTTTTGTCAAGAACACAATTGAGAACGCCATAGTGGGATCAATTGAAGAGTGTGCCTCTGTTGGCGACTACCTTGCAAAGATAAAGAGCCAGTTTACTGGCTCTTCAAAGATGTATGCAACCCAGCTGCTAAAACAGCTGGTGACAGAAAAGTATACGGGAGGGCCACATGGCATTAGAGAGCATATCTTGAGGATGTCCAACATGGCGGCTAAGTTAAAGCCCATGGATGCGGACCTCGAGCTCAAGCCTGCTCTTCTGGTGCATCTTGTCATGGCCTCTCTTCCCCAACAGTTCGAGAACTTCGTCATCAACTATAACATGTGTTCTCAAGAGGAAGAAAGGCTGAAGTCCATTCACGGTGGTTCCTTGAACTACGTGAAGGACAATAGGAAAAGGAACTTCACCAATAGTAACCATGGTGGCTCACCTTCCAAGCCACATGGCAAGGGCCCACAACAGCACCAGCATCAGTACCAGCAGTCAACTCCTGGGGACAAAGACCAGTGCCACCATTGTAAGAAGGTTGGCCACTACAAAAAGGATTGCCCAATATGGCTAAAGTCCACAATGGCCAAAAAACGGTAAAGATATAGTCTCTTTTGTTAATGAATCTCTGTAAGAAAAGTTTTCTAAATCTAGTTGGTAGATTGACTTTGGTGCAACTATTCATGTTGCCAACTCATTATAGGGGTTCCATTCGACAAGGATTTTGCCATAAAGAGAAAGACTCATTGAAGTGGCAAATGGGATTGAAGCAGAAGTGGAGGCTGTTGGCCACATTCCTCTGGAGCTGGCTGATGGTTTTTATCTTTTGCTTAAGGATGTTCTTTTTGTTCCTTCCATTCATAGAAATTTAATAAGTGTGTCGTGCTTGGACAAAGACTTGTATGAGTGCTATTTTGGACATGGCAAATGTGCCATTTGGTTGAAAGATACTTGTGTGGGTGTTGCTACACTACATGACAAGCTTTATTTATTATCTTTGCATGAGAAAGTATTTTCTGTGTGTGATGTGAATGAACAAGTTCCCTTGTCGAACAAAGGTCAAAAGAAAAGAAAGCGAACTCTTGACTCATCGAAGTTATGGCATTGCATATTAGGCCATATTTCAAGGGGAAGAATAGAAAGCCTCGTTAAAAATGACATTCTTCCTCCGTTAGAGTTCTCAGACATAGAGCAATACATAGATTGCATTAAAGGAAAGTATGTAAAACAAATTAAAAAGGGTGCAAACCGAAGTATAGATACAATAGAAATAATCCACACTTATATATGTGGATCGTTTCCGGTGAAAAGTGTGGATGGCTATGATCAGGGGTGGAGCTACATTGTAAAGTTGGGGTCAATTGACCCCAATGACTTTGGTCCAGACTCTTGTCTATATAGTCCAGTGCAACAAAATGAACTCATTAAAAGTTGTATTTGACCCTAGTTAATCAGACCCCATTCACGTGAAATCACTTGTGTTCCCTCAAAAAATCACTTGTGCGTCCACACCATGCCCAAAACATGCAGCAGTCAGCCCATAGTTAGCTGAATCGATAGATCGGTCCCTGAAGTAAAAGTATCGCTCGACTTGCTTATGGTCGCCTTGGATTCCGTTTTTTCTGGCGATATCGCTCGCTCGTCGTCTACGGTTCGCCTCTCGCTGTCTACATGATGAGATGAGACGTGAGACAGAAATATTTAGTTAGAGGTCCATTTAAACCACGACCTAGTTTTAAGTATCCATAGAGGAGTATAGAAGATCTCCAACGGCGGTTTAGCATTAAGTGGTATAGAAAATATGAATGGATAGAGTACAGTGTGAAGAAAAATGTTGCATTTTGCTTATATTGGTACTTGTAATCCGTCTAAATTTTGAGTTTGCTATAATATTTCGTGTAAAATTTCTAATTAATATACTAGTTGTGGATCTAGACATACGAGCTATGTGTATATCTTAGTGGTATGTTTTATGGACATATATTTTTTCTATTTGTTTATTTTGACCCCTGCGACCTTTTTTTCTGGCTTCGCCCCTGGCTATGATTCATTCATAACATTCACGGATGATCACTCCCGGTATGGTTATATTTATCCAATTAAAGAAAGATCTGAAGCATTGGATAAATTTAAAATTTTCAAAGATGAAGTAGAAAATCAGCATGATAAAAGAATTAAGATAGTCCGGTCTGACCGTGGGGGGAGTACTACGGTCGACGTACTCCATATGGTCAAGTACCAGGACCTTTTGCAAGGTTCCTACAGGAAAATAGAATAGTCGCCCAGTATTCTATGTCGGGCGAACCTCAGCAAAACGGAGTAGCTGAAAGGCGTAACCGTACCCTTATGGATATGGTGCGCAACATGATGAGCTATTCCACCCTCCCATTAGGTTTGTGGATGGAGGCGCTTAAAACCGCCATCCATATTCTCAACCGAGTACCAAGTAAGTCGGTGCTCAAAACACCGTATGAATTGTGGACAGACAGAGTTCCCTCTCTGCACCACTTGAGGGTCTGGGAGAGCCCAAAAAAGTTTTCAATCCAAACATTGTAAAGTTAGACCCCAAAACAGTATCTTGCCACTTCATTGGCTATCCAGATAAATCAAAAGGCTATCGTTTCTACTGTCCTGACAGATACACAAAGTTTGTAGAAACGAGATATGCAGTCTTCTTGGAGGATGAATTGATGAGGGGGAGCACGGTAGCTCGGGAAATAGATCTTGAGGAGAAGAGGGTGCATGTACCTAATCTGATGACTCAGGAGCCATTTTTCTCACTACCTGTTGTGCCACCATCTACAACCCCTGAGGTTGTGGTGCCGGCACCTGTTGTGACTCCACACGTGACAACAATGGGCGAAAGTTCGGAACCTGTCCATCAGGAGCCACCTGAACCCACCGTTGAGCACGAAAGGGAGCCAGAACAGCGACATACTGTAAATGTGCCTGAACCCGAGGCAAGAAATGAGCAAGAGTATGATGAACTCAGAAGGTCTAAAAGAGAACGAAGACCAGCCATTTCCAAAGAAATTTACAAAGTATACAACACAGTTCATATGGAGGGCGATCCTATCACATATGAAGAAGCCATGAGTAGCCCTCACTCAACCAAGTGGGTGGAGGCAATGGAAGATGAAATGAAATCAATGAGTTCCAACAATGTTTGGGACTTGGAGGAAATTCCTAAAGGAGCCAAAACAGTAGGATGCAAATGGGTCTACAAAACAAAGTATGACTGCAATGGGAATGTAGAAAAGTACAAAGCTAGACTTGTGGCAAAAGGCTTTACGCAAAGAGAAGGGGTAGATTACAATGAGACTTTTTCTCCGGTCTCATGTAAGGACTCCTTCAGAATCATAATGGCACTAGTTTCACATTTTTATTTAAAGTTACATCAAATGGATGTTAAGACGGCATTTCTAAATGGAGATTTAGAAGAAAATGTTTACATGAAACAACCCAAGGGTTTTTTCATGGACGGGAAGAAACATATGGGATGCCGCCTAAAGAAATCCATTTATTGGTTAAAGCAATCCTCTAGGCAGTGGTATTTAAGGTTCAACGATATAATTAAAAGATTTGGATTCAAAGAGAATGTTGAGGACAACTGCATTTATGCAAAGTTCAAAAGTGGGAAATATATTTACCTAATTCTGTATGTGGATGACATCTTGCTTGCTAGCAGTGATGTTAGTCTACTACTAGAGACAAAGAAGTTCTTGTCATCAAATTTTGACATGAAAGACCTTGGTGAAGCTTCTTATGTTTTGCGCATAGAAATTCACCGAGATAGAAAGAATGGAGTGTTAGGACTGTCGCAGAAAGCGTATTGTGAAAATATTCTGAAGAAATACAATATGCATACGAGTAATGCAACACCTGCTCCCATAGTCAAGGGCGATAGTTTTGGGAAATTCCAATGTCCAAAGAACCAATATGAGATCGATCAAATGAAGTCAGTGCCATATGCTTCAGCTGTTGGAAGCTTACAGTATGCACAAGTGTGCACTCGCCCTGACTTAGCTTTTATCGCTGGGGTACTCAGTAGATATCAAGAGAATCCAGGCATGGAGCACTGGAAGATGGTAAAGAAAGCTTTGCGTTATGTGCAAAGCAAAAAAGGCCTCATGCTAACATATAAAAGATCTGATTCTCTAGAGATAAAAGGGTATTCAGATGCGGATTTTGCGGGAGATAAAGACGACAGAAAGTCGACGACAGGATATGTCTTTACTCTCGTAGGAGGTGCTATTTCGTGGAGAAGCTTCAAACAGTCGATAGTTGCATCATCCACGATGTATGCAGAGTTTATAGCATGTTATGAGGCCATGGGACAGGCGTTATGGTTAAAGAAATTTCTACCCGACTTGAAAGTGGTTGACTGCATCAGCAGGCCACTAAAGATGTACTGTGACAATGTGCCCACAGTATTCTATGCTCACAACAACAAGTCGAGTAATGCTACAAAGTCAATAGATGTAAAGTATTATGTTGTGAAGGACAAAGTCCAGGATCAAACTATAAGACTCGAGCGTATAAGGACAAAGGATATGCTTGCGAATCCGCTAACAAAAGGCTTACCACCCAATGTGTTCTAGGAACACATAGCCGGCATGGGTTTAATGGAAAGCCTATGATTCCTGGACTACAGAGGCCCTAAAGTAACAAGATTTGTTTCAAAACATAAAGGTATATAGTGGCTGTCTGATTCTATCGGCAATTGAGCTGAGACGATGAAACATGCTCTATGTGTCGATCTGTGATGAAACGAGTAAAGTACAAAGTTAAAAGTAAAGTCGAGATCTAGGGGGAGAATGTTAGATAGATCTCTCCCACGTTCGGGCCCAACGGCCCGAACAGAGTCCCTCACCACGCCCTAATCGGGGGCGCCCAACCTTATCCATGGTTGGTGGGCCCCTGTCGCCAGCGCTTATATAAAGAGGTGGGGGGGCCAGATGCACACTGTACGAGGTTAACCGTGCGCCGCAGCCCCCCACCAACATACCCACCGATTAGGGTTCGCGCTAGGCCGACGGGAAGCTCCTCCGCCACCACTCTCAACCACCCACGCCCACGCCGTCGCCCCCTTTTCCCATGGCCAATGACGGCGGCTCTAGCTCCGGGGCTAGCTTCGGCATCCCCTCTGGCTCGTGCTTGTCGAGCCAGGGCGCAGGTAGTACTCTACCCTTCTCTCCCTCTCCCTCTAATCTACTAGATCCATCTAGTAAAGATCCTACCGAGGCTAGACTACGACTAACATGTTGATCTTGATATGGACCACAATTTTACTTGCAAATTCTCTACATTTTACTGCTTCTATTGGTCCATATTTGGCCGCACCTCTTGGGTCACTACATCCCGATTATCTTCCATCGGGCCTGCTCTTGCTCTCCGTCTTTACTCAGATGGTATGGTACTTCATAGTGAGGTTTTGATTGTTCGCTTATTTTCTTTGCTTCTTCTGATCTTATCACTTCTTGCATGTATGTATGGGGAGCGTCCTGTAATAATAGATTTTTCGTCTTTTGTACATGGTCTAAAGATTGATGTAGAGACTGTTTTCCATAATATATACATGTTAATTTCATATGGAGATCTAGAATTATAGCAAATTGGTAGATATGTTAATCCTGAAAGTTTATATGGGATTATGTTTGCAAGCAATATTTCCTTATATGATGCCATGTCAGCACTATCGAATTTGGTCAATTTCAAACTATCCAATGCTGAGATTAATTTTGCATATTTCCGCATTATTATTTAACTGAAAATGCCCCCTACTACATGGTTTCCTGTTGGAAGTAAAATAAACTACCTGCCCAGAAATCTTGTGACACAGAATATGATGGAATGCTCAGCTGCTATAGTTCATGACCATCATACGGTTCAAAGAGTACAGAAACTGAAATTTACTGCACTGGATTTGAGCATGTACACATGAGCATACTGCATCTATATTTATTAAGTCTTAACTCATAATTTCTTAGCTCAAAGTTTGGCATATGTCTGCTGATGCATGTGCAGGCGTCTGCACCTGTGACTGCTTTGAGATCATAGTTTGCAAGCTGCTGCCAGTAAGCTAGAGGCACCACGCGGCAGGGATGATGTCACATGTGTGATTGCCAATGCGTGGCATGTGTGGTTGGACGCGCACCTACCACTAGTGGAAATGAGGCCTTTTGTTGATCCTGGAAATAGGCTTTAACACCGGTTCTTCTACGAACCGGTGTTAAAGGGGGGCCCGTACCAGCGTGGCTCGTGCAGCAAAAAGGAGCGCCCCTTTAACACCGATTCGTGGCACGAACCGGTGTTAAAGGACCCTGCACCAGTGGCCCGCGCAGCCCCCCCTTTAACACCGGTTCGTGGCTTGAACCGGTGTTAAAGGGGGGCTATATAAGACACCGCAGCCTACACCCCACTCTTCCATTTTTTCACTATCTCATTTTGGAGCCTAGCAAGAGGGTGTGAAGTGTGCTAGTTTGTGTTTTTTTATATGCACAAGAGGTGTTCGGTGAAATGCCCGAGAGCTCAAAATAAGTTTTCTCGTTGCTCTTTCCTTCTCGGTCGAGGTCGGCAACTATCCTTTCATGTGTCATTGATGTACTATATATATAAATGGTCATCTCCCTATTAATTTGTGATATATACTATATATTAATGCAGATGAACCGGCAATGGATGTACGGTGACCGCCGCACTTCCGAGTACATTACGGGCCTCCAAAATTTCATCGTTGTGGCTAATGCAAACCGTGGTCACAATGGTTTTATGTGCTTTCCGTGTGTTCACTGTCAGAACAAGAAAGACTACTCAAATACCAGAACCATTCACGCCCACCTGCTTCGATCCGGTTTCATGCCCAGCTATAATTGTTGGACCAAGCACGGAGAAAAAGGGGTTGTGATGGAAGACAACGAAGAAGAACAGGATGATGACAACTATCATAATATGTATCCTGAATATGATGATACTGCAACGGGGGTAGATAATTAAGATCAAGAGGCAGCAGATGGGCCCGCTAATGACGATCTTGGTCGGACCATTACTGATGCAAAGGAAGAATGTGAAACTGAAAAGGAGAAGGAGAAGCTGGAGAAGATGTTAAAGGATCACAAAACATTGTTGTATCCAACTTGCGAAGATGGACACAAAAAGCTAGGTACCACACTAGATTTGCTGCAATGGAAGGCAGAGAACGGTGTGACTGACAACGCATTTTCAAAGTTGTTGGTAAAAACGAAGAATCTTCTTCCAAGAAATAATGAGTTGCCCGACAGTACATACCAAGCAAAGAAGGTTGTCTGCCCTCTAGGATTAGACGTGTAGAAGATACATGCCTGCATTAATGACTGCATCCTATACCGTGGTGAGAAGTACGAGAATTTGGATGCATGCCCGGTATGCACTGCACTGCGGTATAAGATCAGACAAGACGATCCTGGCGATGTTGAGGGCGAGGCCCCTAGGAAGAAGGTTCCTGCCAAGGTTATGTGGTATGCTCCTATAATACCACGGTTAAAACGTCTCTTCAGAAATAAAGAGCATGCCAAGTTGTTGCGATGGCACATGGAAGACCGTAAGAAAGACGCGATGTTGAGACACCCCGCTGATGGGTCGTAGTGGAGAAAAGTCGAGCGAGAGTACCCGGACTTCGCACGTGACGCAAGGAACTTAAGGTTTGGTCTAAGTACAGATGGCATGAATCCTTTTGGTGAGCAGAGCTGTAGTCACAGCACCTGGCCTGTGACTCTATATATCTATAACCTTCCTCCTTGGCTGTGTATGAACAGGAAGTTCATTATGATGCCAGTGCTCATCCAAGGCCCGAGACAACCCGGAAACGACATTGTTGTGTACCTAAGGCCATTAGTTGAAGAACTTTTACAGCTGTGGGCCAAACCGGGTGTACGTATGTGGGATGAGCACAAAGGGGAGCCATTTGACCTACGAGCATTGCTTTTCGTAACCATCAATGATTGGCCTGCTCTTAGTAACATTTTAGGGCAGACAAACAAGGGATACAATGCATGCATACACTGTTTAGATGAGACTGAAAGTGTATATTTGGATAAATACAAGAAGGTTGTGTACCTAGGGTATCGCCGATTTCTTCTGAACCTGCATCCAGTAAGAAAGAAAGGCAAGCATTTCAAACATCTGGCAGAACCCCGGAGGAAGCCTGTCCTCCGTACCGGTGAGGAGGTATTTGGTATGGTCAAGGACCTAGAAGTAATCTTTGGAAAAGGTCCTGGCAGTCTATCTGTTCCGAATGACGATGCCGGACATGCGCCCATGTGGAATAAGCAATCTATATTTTTGGACCTACCCTATTGGAAAGTCTTAGAGGTCCGCTCTTCAATCGACGTGATGCACGTGACGAAGAATGTTTGCGTGAACCTGCTAGGCTTCCTAGGAGTGTATGGGAAGACAAAAGATACACTGGAAGCACGGCAGGACCAGCAACGTCTGAAAGACCCTGAAGAGCCTATGCATCCTGAGAACGAGAAGGGTAAACGATGCCACTTAACTCCTGCTAGCTACGCTCTTACCAAAGCAGAGAAGGAAATCTTTTTTGAATGTCTGAGCAGTATCAAGGTCCCGTCTGGCTTCTCGTCGAATATAAAGGGAATAATAAATATGGCAGAGAAAAAAATTCCAAAACCTGAAGTCTCATGACTGCCACGTGATTATGACACAATTGCTTCCGATTGCATTGAGGGGGCTTCTACCTGAAAATGTTCGAGTACCCATTGTGAAGCTTTGTGCATTCCTCAATGCAATATCTCAGAAGGTAATTGATCCAGAAATCCTACCAGGGTTACAGACAGATGTGGCCCAATGTCTTGTCAGCTTTGAGTTGGTGTTCCCACCATCCTTCTTCAATATTATGACGCATCTCGTGGTTCACCTAGTAGAAGAGATTGCCATTCTTGGTCCTATATTTCTACACAATATGTTCCCCTTTGAGAGGTACATGGGAGTCTTAAAGAAATATGTTCATAACCGTGCTAGGCCAGAAGGAAGCATCTCCAAGGGCTATGTAACAGAGGAGGTCATTGAGTTCTGTGTTGATTTTATTCCTGACCTTAAGGCGATTGGTGTTCCAGAATCACGACATGAGGGGAGACTGCATGGAAAAGGCACCCTAGGATGTAAAGCAATGATATGTAGGGACGCGCATTCTCTCAATCAAGCACACTACACGGTTTTACAAAGATCTATCTTGGTTGCCCCGTATATCAATGAACACAAGAATTTAATACGCCTCAAACACCCGGGGCAGTCTGATGAATGGATTATAAGTGAACACATGGCGAGTTTTGGCGGCTGGCTGCAAAGACTTCTCACGAATAACACCACTATTGGGGATCAGCTGTACTTGTTGGCCAGGACACCATCTTCGCCTGTATGTACTTTCCAAGGGTACGAGATAAATGGGAATACATTTTACACGATAGGCCAAGATAAAAAGAGCACCACCCAAAATAGTGGTGTCCGCTTCGATGCAGCAGAAGACAATGGGCAAAAGACCACGTATTATGGGTTCATAGAGGAGATATGGGAACTTGACTATGGACCTAATTTTAAGGTCCCCTTGTTTCGATGCAAATGGGTCAAGCTAACAGGAGGAGGGGTTGAGGTAGACAAGAAGTACGGAATGACAACGGTGGATCCCAACAATCTTATGAAGGTAGACAAGAACTTAGACGAACCATTCGTCCTAGCCAATGATGTGGCTCAGGTTTTCTATGTGAACGACATGTCCTCCAGACAAAAAAAAAGAAAAAATATGCAAACGAATACATCATATGATGAGCCAAAGCGTCACATAGTTCTTTCAGGGAAAAGAAACATCGTGGGAATCGAGGACAAGACAGACATGTCAGAAGATTATAATAAGTTTGATAAAATTCCGCCCTTCACAGTGAAAACTGACCCCAAGCATTCCATTAAGTAAAGAAGATGCTCCATGGTTACGTCTGAAGCGATCATAAGGAAGGACATATGCCAAGAAGTTCATGCTCATATTATGTAACTCTAGTTCATGTCTTTCGCGGTTTGTGGCTTGACCGAAGGATATCTTTCGCGGTTTGTGGATTGACCGGGACTATATATAGGGGGCCTTTAGTCCCGGTTTTGTAGTCTCAGTTTTTAATATTAATAAATGTCTTGAGTGTTAGTCCTGTTTTGTGGCTGGACCGGGACTATGAAGAAGTTGTCCCGATTCGTACTTACCATTAAGATCTGATCTCCAAACACGCGCGGTCACATATTAGGGAGTGCCTCTATGACCAGTTTCTTGGAGATGCCGGAGGACTAGGATCCGGCGGCATCTCCCTGAAACTGGTCGTAGTGGTGTCCCTGCTCTCGAAAACCATCTTGCAGCTTGTAACTTCTCTAACTAGATCAATACACCTGGGAGCTAACTAATTTCATATATTAGGGAGTGCCTCTATGACCAGTTTCTCAGAGATGCCGGAGGACTAGGCTCCGTCGGCATCTCCCTGAAACTGTCCGTAGTGGTGTCCCTGCTCTCGAAAACCATCTTGCAGCTTGTAACTTCTCTAACTAGATCAATACGCCTGGGAGCTAACTAATTTCACATATTAGGGAGTGCCTCTATGACCAGTTTCTCGGAGATGCCGGAGGACTGGGCTTCGTCAGCATCTCCCTGAAACTGGCCGTAGTGGTTTCCCTGCTCTCGAAAACCATCTTGCAGCTTGTAACTTCTCTAACTAGATCAATACGCTTGGGAGCTAACTAATTTCACATATTAGGGAGTGCCTCTATGACCAGTTTCTCAGAGATGCCGGAGGACTGGGCTCCGTCGGCATCTCCCTAAAACTGGCCGTAGTGGTGTCCCTGCTCTCGAAAACCATCTTGGAGATGCCTCAAACTGGCTGGAGGACTGGACTCACAAGGATGCCTATTTATAGTACAAGCAGCTCGGCATAGTATCGAAACTTACGAAATAATGTCGACACTCACCCCTATTATTAGTGCTGACTCGTGTTTTGTCCCGGTTGGTGTCTCCAACCGGGACTAAAGGTTCATCTTTAGTCCCGGTTGGTGACACCATCCGGGACAAGGTACACGCTGCACGACATAATGTCGACACTCACCCCTATCATTGGTGCTGCCTGGCCCAGCCTGCTGAAATCCCTCAAATCGTCCCATTTTTAGAACAATGTCATATTTCTTCTATTAACAGTATATGTATTAAATGAGCCATTTTTCTTCCTTCTATTTCTTCCCTCCATTTTTCTTCCCGCCATTTTTTCCCGCCATTTTTCTTCCCGCCATTTTTCTTCCCTCCAGTTCTTCCCGCCAGTTCTTCACTATATATATATGTACGGTTGGCCTCCATTGTCATTGCACATCTCTAGACTCATATCTGCAACCTCATCACTCTTTCCCATGGCTTCCACCGTAGCACTAACCCCTAGGGAGGCGGAGGCGCTTTGCGCCTCGAACTACCCCTGCCCGCCGGGCTACTGTGTCCCCGTCGGCTGGATGCTGAGCGCCGGAGGCATTCCGGTTCCTCCTGTCCCTCTTGGTGTGGCGCGCCGGATGGCCATCACGAACCACTACTACTTCGAGCTCATGCCAGAGCAGCGGAGGAATCCCAGATGGCATCCCGACTATTTCCCTACTTGGGAAGCCTTCTTCGTGGATCGGCGTGAGAGGGCGCTCGCCAGGCACGAGGAGGACGGCCCACCTCCTCTGAACTTCAACGAGGCCGGCCGTCGGCTATGGTGGCGCGGTCGGACTCTCCAGAGCGTCATGGCCTATGACACTGCCGCCGACTCTAACCCCCGTCTGCGCTACCCTCAAGTCCAGCCCATGCGTACTCAGCCTTCAAGGTTCAATTACGGCGACCCCGACGACGACAGCGATGACGGCGGCGGCGAGTATGACGACTAAAGTGGCGAGTATTACAGGTGTAGGCAGGAGCATGACTGAATCACTCCAACATTCCGAAACAAGTTCGGCCGATTGTTACTTAATCTGGCCATGTATCTTAATTTTCAGTCGTGCTTTATGTAACTTACTAGTTGCATTCTGTATTTTAATTACAGTTCTATCTCCTTCACAAAGTGACCTATCTCATTCGAGGTTTCTTGGCTTTCGGGTCAAATGACCAATGTTATGGCTAGAATCAAGGCATAGTTTGTGATAATATGGCCATATTTTGCATACATGTGCATCATGGCATGGCAAACAATGTTGCAAGAGGAAGTTTTCCTTTTTATCGCACCAAAAAGGCATTTTCCATTTTCCAAGCATAAAAAACGGACGGTTTTGTGAAGCAACCACCAAATGGCTAATTCAAAAAACCACCACCACATTTTACAAAAATACTAGACCACCTTATATGGACAATGTACCAACAGGGGGATCTGAAACCTTTCCGTCCACCTCTGGTGAAAAAGACAAATTCCTGCCGAATCGGTAGGAAGTGGGTCAGATATGAACTATAGGTACATGATACGATGCTCATGATTTTTTACAAAAATCATTTTTAGGTTCACAATATGCTATTTTATCAAAAATCCAATGCAAGTTGAGCGAGGCTTGGCCCCGAGCTAAGAATCTTCATGCCCGTTGTTCGACAAAGTTTGACGATAATTTAAAACGGGGATAAAAAATAAAAAAAGATTGAAACAGTGCGAAACCTTCGCATGGTGTTATATTATGTGACATAGTTAGAAGGAAAAATCTCAAACTTGGTATATTGATTATGTCTCAAAAAAACCTTCACAAAATGACCTATCTCATTCGAGGTTTCTTGGTTTTCGGGTCAAATGACCAATGTTATGGCTAGAATCAAGGCATAGTTTGTGATAATATGGCCATATTGTGCATACATGTGCATCATGGCATGGCAAACAATGTTGCAAGAGGAAGTTTTCCTTTTTATCGCACCAAAAAGGCATTTTCCATTTTCTGAGCATAAAAAACGGACGATTTTGTGAAGCAACCACCAAATGGCTAATTCAAAAAACCACCACCACATTAAAAAAAATACTAGACCACCTTATATGGATAATGTACCAATAGGGGGATCTGAAACCTTTCCGTCCACCTCTGGTAAAAAAGACAAATTCCTACCGAATCGGTAGGAAGTGGGTCAGATATGAACTACAGGTACATGATACGATGATCATGATTTTTTACAAAAATCATTTTTAGGTTCATAATATGCTATTTTATCAAAAATCCAATGCAAGTTGAGTGAGGCTTGGCCCCGAGCTAAGAATCTTCATGCCCGTTGTTCGACAAAGTTTGACGATAGTTTAAAACGGGGATAAAAAAATAAAAAAAGATCAAAACAGTGCGAAACCTTCGCGTGGTGTTATATTATGTGACATAGTTAGAAGGAAAAATCTCAAACTTGGTATATTAATTATGTCTCAAAAAAACCTTCACAAAATGACCTATCTCATTCGAGGTTTCTTAGCTTTCGGGTCCAATGACCAATGTTATGGCTAGAATCAAGGCATAGTTTGTGATAATATGGCCATATTGTGCATACATGTGCATCATGGCATGGCAAATAATGTTGCAAGAGGAAGTTTTCCTTTTTATCGCACCAAAAAGGCATTTTCCATTTTCCGAGCATAAAAAACGGACGGTTTTGTGAAGCAACCACCAAATGGATAATTCAAAAAACCACCACCACATTTTACAAAAATACTAGACCACCTCTTATGGACAATGTACCAACAGGGGGAGCTGAAACCTTTCCGTCCACCTCTGGTGAAAAAGACAAATTCCTGTCGAATCGACAGGAAGTGGGTCAGATATGAAATACAAGTACATGATACGATGCTCATGATTTTTTACAAAAATCATTTTTAGGTTCACAATATGCTATTTTATCAAAAATCCAATGCAAGTTGAGCGAGGCTTTGTCAGATTCAAGTGTATACAAAAGATGCCGCATTTAAATATCCAATCAATTCAAAAATGTTAATACAAAATAAAATATGATTTGCTCTAATAAAATAGGGTTAGATTCCTTTTTAGATGCTTAATATTTCTCATGTTCAAAGTTTTAGGATTTGACAATTTATTTTTGTTTGAATTGAATAATCAAAATTTATATGTAAGTGTTTTAATCATTTTGAAAAATTTCATCTAAAGTAAATATAAAATGTTTTTACATGAATGGATAGATATTATTTTTCTGAAAATTATGATATATTATTCATATTTTTCTGAGTTGAAATGAATAAGATATGATTCATATCCTATTTTTTGAATTATAAAATGCCCCCACCCCTTTAGTGCATGAAATAAATGCCCCTCCTTTAACACCGGTTTCAGCCACGAACCGGTGTTAAAGGGGGGGCGCATTTATTTCGTTTCGCGCGCGCACACCCCCCCTTTAACACCGGTTCGTGGCTAGAACCGGTGTTAAAGGGGGGGGTGCGGGCGCGAGACGAATTCCCCCCCTTTAACACCGGTTCCAGCCACAAACTGGTGTTAAAAGGGGGGGGTTATAGACGCGCGCCTTCCCCTTCCTTCTTCCCCTCAGCCAGATCGAAACCACGTGCGCAGAGAAAAGCAGAGGAGATCGCCGGCGCCGTCCAGCCGTCGCCATCCCGCGGGAGAGCCGTCGCCCCCCTCGCCGTGCGCGAGCCATCGCCATCGCAGTCGACGCCCCCCGCCGCGCCAGCACCGTTCGCCACCGCGCGCGCCCGCGTTGGCCGCCACCCCCGTCACCGCCGCTCGCCGTCCAGCCCTCGCCGTCGCCGCCCTTGCCGCCGCCAACCCCGCGTCCACGACCGCTGCCGCCGACCCCGTTCGCGAGTTGCCGCCACCGGCGGTGAGCTCTCTGTTTGTGTTTTGGAGATATTGGATATTGGTTGTAAATGTTATTTGTGTGTATATTGGATAAATGTTGCATATATGTATATATATTGTTGTGTATGAATAATTTTATTTGTGTGTAATTACATATATATATTGTTGCATATATATATATGTTGTATATATTGTTGCATATATGTATATAATTAGTTATTAGTATTTTATAAGTGTGTAGTTTAGTGTGTATTATTAGTAGTTTAGTGTTAGTATTAGTTTAGGGTTTATTTAGTTTAGGGTTATTAGTTTAGGGTTTATTTAGTTTAGGGTTATTAGTTTAGGGTTATTTATTTAGTTTAGGGTTATTTATTTAGTGTAGTTTAGTGTATTTAGTTTAGGGTTATTTAGTGTATTTTATAGTTAGTATTAGTTTAGGGTCGTCACCTCGCTGCTCTGCAAGCGCCGCCGCTGGCCGTCGTCGTTAACGTCGCTCCGGTGACCCCTAGGTAGCAGCGCCGCCCGTGTTAGGTAGGCCGCATCACGCTGAGGCGAACCCGCTACCTCACGTGCCCTAGGTTGCTCTCCAGCGCCGCCAGCCGCCGCTTTCTGGAGCATCCTCCGGTCAGCCACTATAGCTAGCCCCTCTCATATGCATCTAGGATTTCTCCGAATTAGGGTTTGGACCCCTCGGAACTCGTTTAAAATGATCAAGCATCCTTAGGGTTTTAATTTCATTTGTGTATTTATTTGTGTATTTTTGTATGAATAATATGTATATTTGTGTATGAATCCAAGTCCAATTGAATGTTTACTCTCTTACTCTAGATAATATTATTGTTTTAGAAACTATGGATCCACTTAGTAGAAACCCCTTAAGAAGAAGAAATAATGGAGAACATTATCGATGAGGACACCTCACAATATCTGAACTTGGAGGGACACGATGACAGCTCAAGTAGTAATGGAGAAGATGAAGACTCCGGTGAACGCAATTTAGTGATTACAAAGTCCGGCGAGGTATATGCATTGATTAAGCCCCTGCTGACTTCCACCAACAATCTTCTTCTATATGTATTAATTAACGCTTCTTTCTTCTTTTAGCCCTCTGGATCGACCAGCCAGCAACCATCTTCTTCTTAGAAAAAGAGCAAGCGAGGCGCGAGCCATCAGTTGAAAGATCGTGCAAAGTTCAAGATCGAAGCAGTCCGTGTTGATGGCAGGCCGATGGAGCCCAAGAAGGCCGCAGACAAATTTATACGTCGGGCTGGAGTTCTTGTTAGGGACCAAATCCCAATCATAATTGAATATTGGAATAAGCCAAAGAAGGGCGACGGTACCTTTGTCGATGAAAGATCCAAAGAAACGCTTTGGAATTCGTTGTTGGTAAATTTCACCCTTCCGCCAGAGGAGGATGAAAACAAACCGGTTATAAAGGAAAAGGTCAAAGAGTGGACTCTAAAGAAGATGGCTGACGCTTTCCGCAACTGGAAGACAAAATTGAACAAATTTGTAAAAGCTCGTGAGACTCCAAATTTAGAAGACACATATTATGCGAAGATAAGACCTCACTGGCCCGAATTTGTGGCATATAAGGAAGGTGCTATAGCTAAAAAGAGGTCAGAAACCAATACGCTAAATGCCCAGAAGAAGGAATATCACCAGAGGATGGGGTCAGGTGGCTACATATCTCAGAGGCCTAAGTGGGAGGAAGCTGAGAAGGCCCTGCGCGCTAGAGGGATCACACCCCAGACAGATGGGTGGGACCTACGTGCAAAGACTTGGTTCTACGGAATCGGGGCAAGGTTGGACCCAGAAACAGGATTGTGCATCTTCCCAACCCTCCTTGCCAAACCCGTCACTGAACTCATCACGGCATACGAGGAAACAGCCGCCAGGACCTTCCATCCCGACAGAGAGAATGACTAGCTCACACGCGCCATCGGTAAAAAAGAACACCCTGGACATGCACGAGGCACAGGGGGTATGACATGGAAGGATGAGTTTGCCGAGTGGAGTGACTCTTACATATGGCGCGGCAGAAAAGAAAAAAGAGCGTACAGAGCGGATGACACAGATAGAACAAGCACTTGTGGCGCTGCAGGCGCAAGTGAGTGCACAACAGAGCCATCAAGCTACCAGCCCATCTCAGCGGCACGAAGAGCCTGCATTGGAAGCCGCCGGCGGCCCAGACTCTGCGCGAAAAAGCAGCGTGGCTTCCACGGAGAACGTGCAACTCACGCTTGAAATGGCGGGTACTCGATACCCCGTGGATGAGATCACGGAGAGCGAACACGCTGAGCTGCATGTGAGATTAATGGGCTTATCCATTAAGGTGGTTGTCGGCTATGCCTTACCTCCTGTAGCTGGTGGAACTTACCACTGCCGACCGATTCCAGATGGCTATGCTATTGTCGGGGTGGATGAGGTTGTGAAGGAATATGAGGAAGCACAGCTTGACCATGCTACAGGTGAAGGGGAAACTCAACTCAAATTTGCAGTGAAAACAACCATTCTTTGGAAGAAGGAACACATCATGCTTCCAAATTGGAGGCCACTGGCACCCCCGCCGTCTCCGCAGCGTCAGCAGTCTGAGCCGCTTCAGCCATCTCCTGCGCGACAGCCATCTCCGGCGCTTCAGCCATCTCCTGCGCGACAGCCATCTCCGGTGCGCCAGCCATCTCCTGCCCGTCAGCCATCTCCGGCGCTTCAGCCATCTCCTCAGCGTAAGCGGAAGAGCACTGCCACGAAGAGCATCACTAGCACTGCCACAAAGAAATCCGCAGGAAACCGTACGCCAAAGAGTTCAAAAAACTACGTCCCGCAGCCTTCCGCCAAGCCATTGCCGGTTTTACCGTGGAATCACAGCGACGAGGAGACCAATAGGATCTCGGAAGAAGAGGTCAAGAAATTCTTTGCACCTAGACGGGCCGAGCCAAAGGAGAAAATAGATCCGACGGTGGTGGAGAAGTTTTACAAAAATCTTTTGAAACCTGAAACCCCACTTGTGCCGGACTACGAGCGCTAGATTTTGAAGGGGGATGCAAGGCGCCGTAGGGAGACTGAAAGTAGCAGTCGTGCGGCACCCCAGAAAACAGTTCCCATGCTCGGAGAGCAGGAAAACCAATCATGCGCCCCGCTCCAAGTGTTCGATACACGGGACGCTCCTCCCGTAAATGATTACGAGGCAGAGCTACAAAGAAAGGCCAATGAGATGGGGATGACTTACATTGCATACTTGAACATCATGAGAGACAACTTGCCCAAATGCGATGCCAACCCATACAGCCATGGAAGTATGGGAAGAATCTCGTCAAGAAAGAGGAGCTCAAGAATCTACCAACAAAGATGCGAAGATTGCACAAGTGGTACCTTGATTTCTACAAGACGAGAAAGGAAGAATGGATCACGGCGCATATAAGAGATCAGATTTTCTTGTGCGGAGACGACGAGATCGACTTCAACATTCAAGACTTGCATTTTCTATTCAATCAGAAGGAACTCGACAAAGCTGCCATCAGCCTTTATTGTGTGTAAGTACTATTTCTGTAATTTCTATCTCATCTCATTCACTTCATTAATTGCATGTATATATATATGCTCACCATATATGTATATACTATTATGCAGGAAAAAGGTTATGGAATACATGAAAGGAGGCCCTTTTGACATTGGGTTCGTTGACCCAAATAGAGTTCATGAAGAAGTGGTAAGAACCAAACCCGGGCAAATAGAAGATTACTTGCTAAGGTCTTTACTGAGACAACAAACCAAAAGGGAAATACTATTGCCTTACAACTTCTCGTGAGTACTGTTACCCTCTCTTATACACATTCTGTTTTGGCTTACTCGATGTTAAGTGTAACTGATGATGAGTTATGCGTGCGTAGGTTCTACTTTATTCTGCTAGTCATTCAACCCGACTCAGGAAAAGTCCTTGTCATGGACTCGTTACGAAAAGAAAAAGAGCTATGGGCAGACTTTAGAGAGATGCTCCAGAGGTAATTTCAATCATATTATCGCACTAGATCGGCAACTTTCATGACAACAAGTAATTAATTACTCCTTTATCCATTTATTTTGCCGGACAGGGTTTGGAAAAGGTTCACAGGCAGGTCCATGGGTGAATGGTCAGAAGAACTAAAATTTGTAGACCAAAATGTAAGTAATACTAGCTAGCTAGGTCTGTGTATTTCTTTGATTCTGCTTCCAATTCCATTATATCATGCTTTATTGATTATTATTTTGATTGAACTCTCTATTCTCGTAAAGTGCGCGCATCAGGGACACAGCAATAACTTATGTGGGTACTATGTTTGCGAGTTCATTCGCAACACGATATGTGCGACGGGCCAAGCCGCACTAGAACAACTTAGAGTAAATAAACAAAGTACACAACATTATTTTATTACCATCAATTGTGTTGAGTTTTATTCTTATATATATATTGGCCCCATTCTTCATATATATTCAGATCGAACGGACGCGGGACCAACTCCTACCATTTGACCGCATACGAGCCATTCAAGAGGAATTGGCGGGGTTCATACTTGATGAGGTCGTTACGTCTGGCGGAGAACTCTTTGGATATCCACCAAAATAAACGTTGTATATATGCTTGAACGTGTTTGTCTTGTACTTGATGCTTCAACGTTTACGAAGAATACCACACAATGACGATGTTGTGTATAATAATAGTTGCTTAATTATTTATATACTCGTATGTACCGATGGCGATGTATGTGTATACCGCTCCCGATCGATTCCCCCTCCCCCCGATCCGTTCCCGCCGCGCCGCAGAAATACGCCCAGAACGGGGCAGGGGCAGAACTCTGCCGCGGCAGAGATTTAGGCCGTTTTCCTGCCGCGACAGAAAACCTTTAACACCGGTTCATGTTACGAACCGGTGTTAAAGGGCCCCACGTGCGCCACCCTTTAACACCGGTTCGTATAAGCCCCCTCTAACACCGAACCCTCAACAGCGGTTCTACAACCGCTGTTAGAGGGCCCTCCAAACCGGTGTTAGAGAGGGGGTGTGCACTAGTGTACTAACGTGCATTGAACTTATCAAGGAATCAAGGTAATGGAACTTATCAAGTATTCAAGGTATCCCTGATGCTTTGGATTAAGGAAATGCAAGTGGAATTTTTTTGGAGTCCAACATACTCTTCATCCTAACTTTGCTGGCGCTTTGCATTATGGCACAGAATTATCATAATCGCATGGCTATTTGTCTCGAGTACCAGACTTATTTAGCACCTTTACGTGTAAATCTAAACTGGATGAAATACCAGATGCCCTTATGATGGAGTCGGCCAATCTTATTTTGATTGATCACATATTGTGACACAGGTACTCTCTAGGGATGTTGATGGTTATATAGAAGAAATAAAATCAGGTACAACATTTGGACTTATCAGCCTTTGTAGCGTGTAGGTTACGTGGTATATTGAAAAGTACCTACAATGACAGATTGACAGTAGAAGATTAGTCCCTATTAGAAAAATGCACATTGGACTGTTGGTAGTACATCATTGTCAAAGTGTGCAAAGAACAGGTATGCCTAGCTTTACACCTTACAAGGAAAATATCCCGAGATACTACAAGGTTTATTACCTAGAAACAACACAGTCGTTAGTTGACTCAGTTCTGGAAGAAAATTAGCCAAAGATGTGGTTGCAAGTTCATTTCCTAATTAGTACGGTGGTCTGTGCAATGCATCTGTCACGGATGATTAAATCTTTTATTAATAACATGGGCTTGCTATATGGTACTGACAAAATGTTTTGTTTTTCTACAACTTCAATATTCAGTTGTGAAAAATCATAGGTAAAATTTGTGACAATACATCGTTTAAGTCTATTGTTGGTACTCCTTTTGTTCGTGTTGTTAGAGCTGCTGCCAGTCGCCGGAGGTGTAGATTGATGCAACTCTGGTGAGTGCTACGCACTGTCCCTTCTGTTTTATCTGTCTATTGTGCTTGCTCAGTGCTTGCTGCATGTTTTGCTTACTCTGTGTGTGTTCGACTGTTCTGTAGGCCAACAGATGGATATCTATCTAACTGCTTCATTCCTGGAATTCATCTATTTGCTGAAATATTACCGTACTTCTATTTGTTTCCATGAAATTCTGCATATACTTATTGCACATTCAGACTATGATATTATTTGCTGCTTATTTGTCTTCAGGGTGTACTTCAGCGAGGCCCTCAGATGGTGCCGTCCTTTTACTATGTTCTTTCTATAGAATATGTTATATGTTATGAATCTACTTGATACTCGCTTACACTCAATGTCATGTTTATGTTAGTCAACTTGAAAAACTATACACGAATCTGAATAAATATTGGCTTACTAGATGGTTCCCGGTCCTGTGTAGTAATTTTCCTTCCCAGCCTACACATCAGCGAAAGGGTGCGGCGTGTCGCGGCACCAACTTTCCTAGTATCTTCTAAGCTCAGATTGTTGAGGGTCACAGCCAATCATCAGCTGTAGCTGAGCCGAGGTATCATCTATATTTAGCCTGGATATACTTCTACTTTTCATAATTAATAAGGCATAACCATTAGAAGCAAGTCATAACCGCCCATTCTATGTCCACAACCAGAAAGCCACGTCCAGCCGATGAGATCACTGCAGCGTTGAGAGGCTCTCTAGCGGCAGTAGTGTGAAAGATTCGAGAAGGCGACTAACACCATTAAGAGGAGCTTCAAGACGCGTGGAGCAGGGCTCTTCGGTGATGATTCTAGATACAAGTGCTCGCCTGACGCCGTCGTACATCCTACCGGAGGTGGCGACAAAGAGCAGGACCGATGGAGGCATGCAGAGAGGTATGGGGGAGTACTGCATTCAATATCCAGTGAGAGCAATTTCATTGTGTAAGTCAAATATTTGACTCCAGAAAAAATATACTATGAAATTTTAAATACTTAGCTTAATGTCAACCAGGCCCTGTTTAGCTCAGTTACAGTTTCATTGATATTTTTCAGGTATGCTCGTGTCTTGTTGCCTAACCACTTTTTACAGTTATGTCATGTCTTACATTTATGATGGAAATTCGCATGTTAGTATTGAAGCGGATGATTTAATAGGCACCACGCATACACATCTTCACTCCCCTTCCTATGCTTTCTCTATTCTCCGACCAAGAGCGAGGTGAAGGCCTTGGCGAAGTAGGGTGAAGTTCCCATGTGACACATGGCTATGCTAGCACTAGCGCACATGTACTATGTAGCCTAACTAATTGGCGGGCAGAGGTGTTAGTGCCATTACTACAGGTAGCGTGACTAATAGGTGGACAGAGGTGTTACTCTTCGAAACAGGCTTTCGCCCCGCTTTATAAATAAAGCACACATGTGAGGCCGTTGCTCGACCAAATAGGACAACGCCCAAAGTAAGATCTTGAACAACGAAAAATGTTGGGGCATCAGCTAAAACACGCCCAAAAAGAAAAGAAATAAAAGAAATGGAGATGCGACGAAACTAGGGTGACCCGCCACTGCTGCGCCATCCGAAAATGTCCCACCACGCTTCTCGCACACCAACGCGCCTAGTACCAAAACAGCATCTTCAAGAAGGGAAGCGCCATCGACACGGCGCTGCTGCCCAGCCTAGAAACTGGACCTAGGGTTTTCCCCCGACACTCAAAGTATAGTAGACATGGGATATCCATAACACCCTCCAAGAATAAATGGCGCCACCCGAGGGTCGGCACCGCGACGAAGTCGGACAAGCCGACAAGGATTTCTCCCTACCCCTATCCACGAAGAACCCCGGGCGTGTCAGCGCACCACCACCAACTCCTTCGCCCGCCAGCGCGTGCCACCAAGATCTTGCGGCCACCATAGTCGTCGTCACATCATGGAGGTATCAAGCATCCCGAATATGGAGGGAAACGACATTGATCGAGTACGGGACAACAACACTACAACCATGCGGGAGGAGCCTACCTCCTCCACTGAGAGGCGGTCGTCGACCGGGCAGAGTAGCAGGGTCACACCAGGCTAAGGCCCGGTCGGGCCCAAATGGGCCCGTAAAGACCCTGCCGCCATGCTGCGACAGGCATGCCCCTACTCCGCTATCCCTACAAGATCGTGTTCGCCACTGCCTTCTCCAGGGAGCGCCAAAGCAACAGATGCGCCGGCCAGCCGGAGCCTAGGTCTGGGTTGGGAGGAACCGACGCCAACGCGCCTGCGCCCAAGCAGCCCCGCCTTTTCGATGCATCGTCGCCTCGCCGCCAGGAAGAAGCCACAGAGGACGCGCCGACCAACCTAGGCCCAGATCCGGTCCCGAGGGAGGTCAACGCCATCCGTCATGCCCGATGTGGCTCCGCCTAGCCATTTTGCAGCCCCGCCACGCCAACGCCGCCGCCGCTGCTGCCCACCGCCACCCGAAGAGAGCCCGGTTTGTAACTTCTCGAGGATCACTGCCACCGATGGGAAAGGCCAGCCCCGACCGGCTCCCATGGTGCGGGGAGAGGAGGACCGCCACCGCCGTCGCTGCCCGGGCTTCGCTCGGTGACCCCTGCCGGCGGCAACAACGGGGAAGGTGGGAGGAGGAGGAGGGTTTGAGGATGAGGTGAGACACGCCGCCGCCCTCGGGGGGGGGGGGGGGGAGCGCGTGAGGGTTTTCCCTCTTGTCGTAATCACAGAGGTGGTACTTCCATTACTGCAGAGTGCGTCTTAGATATGCTGGAATTGGCTGGTTCCTACAGCACACTGCGACTATACCAACTAGGACTTACTTAGTTGGCTTCCATGACAACTTTGTGGGCTTCCATGATATAATTGTTTCACTCCGATTGCAACGCACGGGCATTTTACTAGTTATATATGGATCAAGGCTTTGCTGGTGAGATGCCTTGGAGATTCACTAACCAGTTTAATCTTGTGCTAGTGAGTTTATATGGATCAAGGCTTCATGTTGGGGTGAGTTTACCGGTGTTATTTTGAAGGTGCGTTTTAATCTTGTCCGCTTTTATTTTTGTACAATCTTTTTTTCTTACAACCAACATATATCAAACAATAAATTCTCACATACGAATTAATAACATATACAATCATGCTCAGAGTAACAACTATTTCGCGCATTTAAAAAACATGTACATGGCCATTATAACCGCGACTACGATAACAATGGCACCAAGTCATATTGTAGACACCTTTCCTTCCAAATAGTATACATTTTGATCTTATTCATTTTCAACCTAGTGGTTTGCCTACTTTCTTGGTTTTTGATGTTATGTGCATCGATGATATCGTCCAATACCAACTCTATTTGCCCCTTCTCTTTCACAACCCTTTCCATTTTTTCGTTAACGGTTTTCATTGCGTGTTAGCTTCTCTTCAATCTTACTCAATTCTTCATTGGTCTTCCTAAATTCTTCATTTGTCTTCCTCTTATCTCCCCCTATAAAGTCTAATTCCTCTAAGACAATGATTTTTGCGTCTAAACAACATTGAAATTGGGCACATCCATCATGAATACCGTAGTCACAGGCCGATTCCTAGAAAATTTATAAAAAATGAATTGGGAAAAGTTCAGCAGATGCATCCAAAATTTCAAAACAAATAGAATTAGAGAGACGAAAGCTAGAATCTTAGTACCTCATCCGACGAGGAGGAGTAGTTCCCGAGGCCGATGAGTATCTCGTTGTCGTCCATTGTCCTAACCATGGCGACACCTACGCATGCGGCGGAGATCTGAGGCACGACGACGATTTGACGTGTGTGGCACCTCTTGGCGGCGAAATCCAGGTGCTGGGGTGCTCGATCTAAACCGTGGCCGGTGGATGGGTGGGGGTAGCTGTCGGAGGTGGTTCGGGAGGAAGAAGAGAGAGGGCACGAGGTAGAAAGGGGGCTTCAGAAGAGTGAGGCGGAAATCATGGAAGAAGGGTCTAGCCAGGTCATAAAGAGGAGAATTTGGAACCTCCGAATAATAACCGGACGTTCGTAGAAATGCTTTTTTGGATTACTTCAATTTTCATCTATTTTTTTGGATAAATGATGTATTAAATGCTTGTGAATTCATAGTTTATTACTTGTGCATATTGATTTTTTTTTGCAGATGGACTGTGGGTGGATGTACCTCGGGAATCATGTGACCGATGTGTATCTTGACGGGTGTCAACGAGTTTTTTAACACTGCTGGAATGAATGCAGTTCATACAGAGAACCCATGAATACTTTGTTCGTGTTGTGACTATAAAAATATCCAGAGTTTTACAAGAATTTCACATATTCATACACATTTGATCAAAAGGGGATTTGTGGCGGGGTACGATTGTTGGATCCACCACGGAGAAGTACGACAGAGTATATATGAGGATGGTGATTCTTATGAGGAGGGTGATGCTAATAAGGAGAGTGATGCTTATGAGGATACCAACATCGATGATGTTGAGATTACCACCATATTTCCATCAAACGGATGACAAGGGTGGTCAAGCAAATGACATGTACAATACATAGTTGCAAGAGAACATGGAAGATGTTAAATAAGACAATGTGAGTCAAATGTTGTGGGAGTTCAAAGAAAACTATAAGGATTAGAAAATTTATGATAAATATGCTTGCATGATCGAATACTCGGAGAAATTATGACCCATAAGTATAGGGGATCGCAACAGTCTTCGAGGGTACTATTACCAAATTTATTGATTCGACATAAGGTGAGCCAAAGAATACTTGCAAGCCTTAACAACTGAGTTGTCAATTCAACTGCACCTAGAAATAATTCTTGCTCACAGAAGTTTATCAGTAGTAACAGTTTGTAGTAGTAACAACAAAGCAACAGCATCCGCAAAACAGGAGCAATAGTAACAGTTATAGCAAACGGTAGGATATGAGCGCAGTAGGCATATGGATGGATGGACGGACGTTGCATGAACGAGTCTAAACATGTAACTTCAAGATCTAGGGAAATTGCAGATAATTAAGAATAAGCATCCAAGTACTAAACAATCATAGACATGTGCTCCATATATAGTCATGCATGCTCGCAATAAGGACTTGCACAACATCTTTTGTCCTGCCAGCCCGTTGCAGCGGGCCTCAAGGGAACTACTGGCAATTAAGGTGCTCCTTTTAATAAAGCACCGGAGCAAAGCATTAACACTCCATGAACACATGTGATCCTCACATCACAGCCATCCCCTCAGGTTGTCCCAATTTCTATCACTTCTGGGCCTTTGGATTCGGACAATGGTATGTGTACACAACTTGCAGATAAGATCAAAAACAATACTATCATAATAATTCAATAATAAGTTCAGATCTGAGATCATGGCACTCAGGCCCTAGTGACAAGCATTAAGCATAACAAGTTGCAACAAAGTCAAATAGCACTAAAAGAGATACTAGGCACCATGCCCTAACAATCTTAATCGATTACATGATAGAACTCATCCAATCCCTACCATCTACATAGCCTACATCGGGGGATTACTCACTCATGGATGAGGGGAACATTGATGGTTGATGGAGAGGCGTTGGTGATGATGATGGCGATGATCCTCCCCAAATTCCCCGTCCCGGCAGGGTGCCAGAACGGAGTTTCTGGTTCCAAATCGCGGCTTCTGGTGGTGACGGCACAACGGAACTCTTTCTGGAAAAAAACGATAAACCCCCCTCGGTTTTTAGGTCAAGAGGCATCTTATAGGCGAAGAGGGAGGCTGAGGGGGTGCCTGGGCTGGCCACACCCCTCCCAAGCACGGGGTGGGCCCACCCGCGCGGCAGGGGGTGTGGGCCACCCAGGGCTCCCCTCCGTCTTGTACTCTGGCTCCGTGGATCTTCTGGTGAAATAGGATTTTTGTCATATTTTTTGGGATTTTTCCTGATAGTTGATTTTCTGCACAAAAACTAGACACCAAGGTAATTCTGCTGAAAACAGCATCAGTCCGTGTTAATTGCATCCAAATCACACAAGTTTAGAGGAGAAACAATAGCAAAGTTTTCGGAAAAGTAGATATGTTTTGGACGTATCAACTCCCCCCAAGCTTAGCTTATTGCTTGTCCTCAAGCAATTCAGTTGAAAACTGAGTGCGATAAAAGAACTTTCACGAACACATTTGCTTCATATGATGTATATACTCGGCACAGGAGTAGATACTTATACAATTCATAATAAGGAGTATGCAACTAAGTCTACTCAATAGTCATTGCAAGCTATGAAGAGAAACCAACTCAATAATAATAAGTAGCATGAAACATAAACATAAGCAACATTGAAATGCTCATAATAAGGTATGATGGAGTGGTATCTCTCTTGCCTCTGTTTGTAGAGCACAATATAAATGCCAAGGCACCTCTGAAGTTCACATGAAGACTAGATGTAAAGATATCAGAGATACAAGCATCAAAGTCATGACATAATTAACCAAGTTTTGGGACAAACACAAGAGTGACAACTATGCTCTCAAGAAGGTGCTCATAGAATAAGTGGTGACTCAACAAGGAAGTGAAAAGGGTTTTGAAAAGTTTGAAAGGCTTCCAAATGCTGAAAGTAAGGTACTCACTAGCTTTGAAGTCTCATTGCCCCTATCATAGGCATCTTTATGTGGTTAATGGTGAAAGTGAGGTCCAATATGAGTTATATGCTTGACAGACCATAAACTGGAAATCCCATGTCCCTTTAGTACGAGGGCCGCTCCTCGTGCTACTCAACTTTAGTCACCTGTAAGTTCTTGTCATCGTAATACATGCATATCATAGAGAACCGCCAATGGGGTACCCCTTGCACATGATACAAGAGCTATCCCATGATCAAAATGACAAGGCAAGCAGACAATGAGCATCTAAGCATCTTTTTATTTGCTATTTGCATAGGTTTTTATTGAGGATGCCTCACAGATTCTCATTATGGTAATGCTGCAAGTTTCCACCATGATGAGGCATGGCTTAGGCTAGCGGCCCAGGCATTTCTCTAACACATATATATAACTCCATGAACTCACAAGATCCCCTTATATTTCACACCGACGACATCCACAAACAAAAGATCATGGTATCAACTGGATATGTATCCATAAGTGTTGAAAGCGTTCCCCGTGACAGCACGGTTTTGCTAACTCCCAGCCTATAATTTGCAAGCATATAACTTTTATGGACAGTCATAATGGTTCAGGTTTATTAAGTGCGAGAAATAAAGTGTGCCATCAAGTTCATGAGAGCTTTACTAACTAACTTTATCAAAATAGACAAACATTTTATTTGGGAGAAGGCAAGGCATAACGAATATACACTGAATAGGAAATGATGCTAAAATGTAGGTATGGTGGACACTGTTGGGAATATTGGTTTTGGGGAGTTGGATGCACAAGTAGAGCTCATACTCAGTGTAAGTGAAGGCTAGCAATAGAGAGGGAGCGACAAACGAGAGAGCAATAACTGTCATAATCATGCTTGCAAAAAAATAAGGCTAATTATGGCATGAAAGTGATACAAGAACTTTGAGGCAAAATAAATCATCGAGGCTTACTGACTATTGTTTAGTCATATGCATGCGTGAGCATGTGCCAAGTCGATTCATATGAACATTCAGAGGAGGGTACCACAAAATCATACCAAAATATGAATAGAACAATGCAAGCAAACATTCATAAGACATGCTACAAACTATTAGCAAGCTGGAGCTAATCATAAGAAATCAAGAAATACTAAGCATCCATAAATAACATACACCTTACATGAACAGACTAAGCATGCTCACAATGATGAGTATATGTACAAAAATGAAAACAAATAGAGTTTGTTACCAGCCTCTTACCACACCTCAAGTTGTCTTAATCTTCATTATTGCCCTTCACTTGTGTGACTTGAATAAAAACATGAAACCAAAATCCACTGAGGACGGCTGAACCCTGCAAAGAACTCACAAAACCAAAGAAGAACAACAAATATTTTTGGTGTTTTCGATTTTTGAAACAAGCAAACAAAGCAAAAACAAACAAAGCAAAATCTTTTTGGATTTTTATTTAAGGCAAACCAAAGCTAAAAAGCAAAGAAACAAACCAAGAGAAACAACAAAAATATTTTTGGTATTTTTGTGTTTTGGGAAAGCAGGAACAAAAACCAAA
The DNA here is from genome assembly GCA_916181665.1 of Avena sativa. Lineage (NCBI taxonomy): Eukaryota > Viridiplantae > Streptophyta > Magnoliopsida > Poales > Poaceae > Avena > Avena sativa. The sequence goes on along the minus strand of OV702299.1, from coordinate 499,179,691 downwards.
AAGAAAGAAAAATAATGGATATACAAAGAACTGACAAAACATGATATATAGATGAGTGTGATGTTGGTATACCTCCCCCAAGCTTAGGCTTTTGTCCTAAGTGGGGCTCAATAGCGCGGGTAGTAACCCCAAGCTGGTGGGTCATCATAGGAATGATCATAGTCAGGTGCTTGTGATGAAGAAGACGACACGCTCCAATCATAGGAGGGATGCTGGTATGAAGACTCTCCCAATTTGGAGGGTTGAACCGAATCATTTTCGGCATCCTCTCCAACATTCTCCTCTTGCTGGGAGAGCTCCACCATGTATGTGTCAAACTGCTCCTCCGTGAGCGACCATCCTTTCCTGTTATCAAGATTAAACAAAGCAGGTGCAGGAAAATAAGCTATTTTCTCAGTCCTACCCCCTCTCCAACCATGCTTGACAAAAGATAATTCATACGATAAACTTCTCACAGTAGCCCCTAAGGAAACAAAAATATGCTGAACCATGGAATCAAGATCAAGCCTCTCTATAGGGAACCGATAATCTGAATGGTGAGGCTCTAAACCATGGAAAGCTAGCAACCTAGCGGCGATGAGACCTCCACAAATTCCACACTTCTCGTGGTTAGTGGTAAGACGGTAAGCTATCAAAGCACCCAAGTTATAAGATCTATCCCTATTCAAAGCAGCTGAGATAAAAGCTAGATCAAAATAAGATAACTTTCTAGCAATCTTTCTAGCAAGAACACACTTGGTAATGAAATAGGCAAAATATCTAATGGATGGGAATTGAATGTTCCGAAATTTACCACTTTCCTTCGAGAAGTCGAAACCTTGGCAAATTTCAGCATATAAATCCATAAGTGACTTAGGCCTCTCCTTGATCTTCTCACAAGATCCCCAATAAGGTACTCTAATTGATGCACAGAAATCAGCAAAAGGCAGGTCGACAGCTAGATTGTATATTTTATAATGGACCATGGGATTAGATGAAGACCAAGTAAACCGGAAGTCCTGCACCACAGCCATGGTTAGCTTAACATATTGAAAAGGTTCACCTTTAACAAAGTGTTCCAACCCTGTATTGGTAATCATAGTTTGGAAATCCTGGAGGATTCCCGTGGCTCTCATAAATTCATGGCATGGATATATGGAAGGGAAGACTCCTTCCTCATGATAAACTTTCATTGGCTCAGGTACCATCAAATCATATTGATTCAGTGGGTATGCACTCATCTTCCTTTGTGAAAATTTAGACAAACATCAAACCAAATTATTTCCATGTTGATAAATGATGAGAAACTACTATAGGAACTTGCTAGAGGGATACACATGCATCAAAATGGAATCTCTAAGCATAGAACAAGCATGCAAGCTCACACAACCTATCACCTATAGCATCAAAATACTCAAGATACAATCTACCAATCACAAATCTAATTGGACGAGCGGAGGAGGCACATACCAAGGAGCAATCCCTCCAAAATTAGCAACAAAGATGGGATGAGCAAGGAGATCGAAAATCGGGAGCAAGAACAGCAGGAACTCGAGCTTGAGAAAGTTTTCCGGTGTTTTTTGAGAGAGAGAAAGAAGATGGCTGGGAGGAGGCATCTTGGAGGGCCACAGGTGGGCCACTCTAGGTGTCCCTCTGCCCCTTTTTTCGAGGAAAAATTTATTTTGAATTTTCTGGGATTTTTCGGGAAACTTTATTTTTGGCCAATTTTCAGGGTATGAAAATTGATTTTCTCGCAGAAAAGATTTTTTTTAGAAGAAGAAAAAGCAAACCAAAACCAAACTACATAAGTTCTAAGATACTCTAATAAGCAAACAACTAATAAAACCAAAGCTAACGAGAGAAAGGGCAAAGACTAGGAAGGAGAAAAGTAAAAGTAAGCAAGTATAACCACCATGAAAACATTATTTTGTTCATTAAAATACTTTTGTTAACAAGGTTGATCAATTCTTGTTACCAAAACAATCTTATATTAAACAAAACTTTGCATTCCACAAGGTGATTATGTTAGCTCAAACTTGATAGCAATGGTCCCAATCATAATAGTTTCAAAATTTTCTTGTGGAATTTGGGTTTGAACCATTTGAAAGTGTTTACAAAGCATTTTAATATCATTAGAAGTTCTTTCCACAATATCTTTCAACTCATTAATCGCTCTAGAGTTTTCAATAAATGATTCCGAACTTGTTTATTAAAATTACCTTATTTAACAATACATGTGTCAAGTTCCTCTAAGCATTGATAAGGAGGCTTACAATAGGGAATATCACCTTCATTAAAGTGGAGAGAGTGTACCTCAATAGTGGATGAGTGGGGAATTGGCTTACATAATTCTTCTATAGGAGGTAGATTCTTCACATCTTCAGCTCTAATACCTTTCTCCTTTAGACATTTCTTAGCTTCTTTCATCACTTCATCATTTAATGCAATAACCCCCCTCTTCTTTGGTGTTGGTATTGGAACTAGTTCAGGCTCAACTGGTTCAGGAGTAATACGCTCAGGTGAATTTAGCTCAGTTGAAGTCCAATCATCATAATTCTTGCTTATTTTAGCCATTAATTCTTCAGCATCTGTAGGAGTTCTTTTCCTGAAAACACAATCAGCAAAACTATCTAGGTATGTCCTAAAATCATCAGTTAGTCCATTATAATAAATACCAAGAAGCTCATTTTTAGGTAATGGAAATCCATGATGTGCATGAATCAAGGCACAGAACCTTGTCCATGACTCAGGCAATTTCTCTTCTTCTCCCTGTTTAAAATCAAAAAGTCTCTGCAAATCAGCATGTCTAGCACTAGGAGGAAAATATTTCTGGAAAGAAGCAATCAAGCAATCAGGGCTATCAATGGAATGAGGAGGCAATCTATTAAACCAACCCTTAGCTTCTCCTTTTAGTGAAAAAGGGAATATCTTAGTAACAAAGTACTTACAAATCTTAAAATCATCAGAGATTAAAGCACTCATAGTGGAAAGCTCATTCATATGAGCTACATCACTCTCATTTTCAGTCCCACAAAAAGGTTCTTTCTCAACAATGTCTAAATAGGATAAATCAAGAGAGAAATCATAATCTTTATCTTTGATATCTATGGGAGAGGTGGCAAACTTAGGATCAGAGGAAAGTTTAGGAATAATGGTACGTCTTGCAAGGAGACTCTTAATAGCACTAGCACCATGTGTGTTTTGGCACTCTTCAACAAATTCATCAGTAAACTCAATGTAGCCATCATTAATATCATAACTCTCTCTAGACTCAGGTGAGCTAACAGGTGTAACAGTGTCTTTATTAGGAGTTTCATTATTTCCTAGACCAGCCATAGTAGCATATAGCAAAGGACCTAATGAACCACTCGCATCAAGCACAGTAGAAGTAACATCATGAGTATCAAAAGAAGTTTCATATTCAGCAGTAGTAGCAGTTTGTGTAGCATGAGTATGTGGTGGTGGTGTAACAAACTTACTTATAACAGACAGTGAATCAAGAGCAGCAGAGGTGTTTAGGACTGTACCTCTTCTTGTAGTGGATGGTAAAATAGGAAACTTTCCATCACGAGACTTCCCCATGATGAAAGGAGTAGCAGTGAACAACAATAGATCCAAGTGAACTTACAAATAAAGCTATGCTCCCCGGCAACGGCGCTAGAAAATAGTCTTGATGACCCACAAGTATAGGGGATCGCAACAGTCTTCGAGGATACCATTACCTAATTTATTGATTCGACACAAGGGGAGCCAAAGAATACTTGCAAGCCTTAACAACTGAGTTGTCAATTCAGCTACACCTGGAAATAGTTCTTGCTCACAGAAGTTTAACAGTAGTAACAGTTTGTAGTAGCAACAACAAAGGAACAACAGCCGCAAACACAGGAGCAATAGTAACAGTAGTAGCAAACAATAGGATATGAGCGCGGTAGGCATAGGGATGGATGGACGGGCGTTGCATGGACAAGTCTAAATATGTAACTTCAAGATCTAGGGCAATTGCAGATAAATAAGAGTAAGCATCCAAGTACTAAACAATCATAGGCATGTGCTCCATATATAGTCATGCGTGCTCACAATGAGGACTTGCACAACATCTTTTGTCCTGCCAGCCCGTTGCAGCGGGGCCTCAAGGGAACTACTGCCAATTAAGGTGCTCCTTTGAATAGAGCACCCGAGCAAAGCATTAACACTCCGTGAACACATGTGATCCTCACATCACAGCCATCCCCTCAGGTTGTCCCAATTTCTATCACTTCGGGGCCTTTGGATTCGGACAATGATATGTGTACACAACTTGCAGATAAGATCACAAACAATACTACCATAATGATTCAATAATAAGATCAGATATGAGATCATGGCACTCGGGCCCTAGTGACAAGCATTAAGCATAACAAGTTGCAATAAAGTCAAATAGAACTAAAAGTGATACTAGGCACCATGCCCTAACAATCTTATTCGATTACATGATAGAACTCATCCAATCCCTACTATCCCCATAGCCTACAGTGGGGGTTCCTCACTCATGGATGAGGGAAACATTGATGGTTGATGGAGAGGCATTAGTGATGACGATGGCGATGATCCTCCCCACATTCCCCGTCCCGGCAGGGTGCCATAACGGAGTTTCTGGTTCCAAATCGCGGCTTCTGGTGGTGGCGCAGCGGAACTCTTTCTGGAAAAAACAATGAACCCCTCTCGGTTTTTACGTCAAGAGGCATCTTATAGGCGAAGAGGGAGGCCGTGGGGGTGCCTGGGCTGGCCACACCCCTCCCAGGCGCGGGTTGGGCCCACCCGCGTGGCAGGGGGTGTGGGCCACCCAGGGCTCCCCTCCGTCTCGTACTTTAGCTTAGTGGATCTTCTGGTGAAATAAGATTTTTGGCATATTTTTTGGGATTTTTCCTGATAGTTGATTTTCTGCACAAAAACTAGACACCAAGGTAATTCTACTGAAAACAGCGTCAGTTCGTGTTAGTTGCATCCAATTACACAAGTTTAGAGGAGAAACAATAGCAAAGTGTTCTGGAAAGTAGATACGTTTTGGACGTATCAAGAAACCAATGTACCATGAGTGTAAGACGCACTACACAAAATTAGCTATTGTGCTAGAACTGACGCAGATTAAGCAAATGTACGAATGGTCAGATAAGAGTGTAACCAAGTTGTTAACATTCTTGCAAGACTTTCATCCTGAAGGAAACCACATGCCAGATATTTTTTACAATGCCAAGAGGATTGTGTGTCCGTTGGGAATGGAGGTTCAAAGAGTACATGCATGTAAAAATGATTGTATATTGTACCTCGTTGATGCCTACATCAATTTACGTGAATGCCCGGTGTGCAAATTTTCAAGGTTCAAGGTTCTGAAGGTTGAGGCAACTAATATGGCAGATGATAGTAGCAGTGAGGATGACATGGACACTGATTAGGCGAGCAAGAAGAAGCATAAAAAACCAGGTAAGAAGGACATCCCGGTAAAAGTGTGTTAGCACCTGCCTATTATTCCCCATTTGACACGCTTATATGAAAACCCAGATACAGAAAAACTGATGCGTTGGCACGCAGAGGAGCGCATTCGGGATGACGTGCTCAGACACCCTGCCGACTCTGCATAGTGGAGGAACATCAATAGGTTGAAGCCTTTGGATCCATATGGTGATCGTTTTGGAGATGATCCTATAAATGTGAAGTTTGCACTGAGCATCGATGGAATGAACCCTTTTTCAACTATAGTACCACCCACATCACCTGGCTCGTGAATCTCAGCATTTACAACCTTCTGTTGGGGTTTAGCGGAAGAAAACAATAATTTTTCCTACGCAAGCAACCCTAATGCCAGGATCTTTCTATTAGTAATGCAGCAACGGGAGGGGATTTGGTGTTCATACCTTTGAAGGCCAAACACGGTTAACGTTCCGCGGGGAATGTGGGTGATGTCATCATACCGACGCCGACCTCAAGGTCATTCTGAAGTCTAACGACTCTGACAACTCCAGGCGCAACAAGTACAACACCGCCCGAGGCAGTCACACATGTACGATGCTTGACAATGACTCCCGCTCCTCCGATATAGCTGTTGGGGATATGCTATATGGGTATCCTCATAGCATGTCTCCTATCCGAATAACCCGGGTGGCCCAGAGTTGGTAGCATGGCCCATGGCTTGCTGGGCGGCCCAGTTAGATGGATCCAGAAGGGAGGCCCATGCCGGATAAAGGAAGGCTACGTTTGGAGTCACCGACGTACCCGGAGCCTTGGAGTGCAAGATACACAAGACTAGTAATAGATGGTGTAGGACTCTGTAACCTGTCCAGCTAGGACTTTTCCCTGTAACCCTAGGACCTAGCGACTATATAAGTCGGGCCTATGGGAGCCTTTAGGGCACAACTTTAGACGATAACTTACAACCCCGCACATCGAACCTATCTCTGTAACTCGGCGTATTGCCCTTATAGTGATTTATAGCAGGAGTAGGATTCTGCCACCGTCATGGGATCTGAACCTGGGTAAGCTGTGTTACCTCCTACCCGTCAACCGTCCTCCTTCCCCCACGTCTCTAAACACGCACTGTGAGGACCCATCCATGGCGCACTCGTCGGTAATACCACGACAGTTGGCGCCCACCGTGGGGCAAGAGGCGCTTCAGGCTCTTCAGCGGGCGAGGACCAAGATCTTCGCGGGAATCGGTGAAACCGTAGCCATCGGTCGCGTTCTCTTCTCCGGTAATGTTCCGATCATCCCTCCCGACAAGTTCTGGATCCCGGCGAAGACGAACCCTATGCGGTGTTTGATCGTTCCTATCAGAGACATCCACCTCTTCATTGGTGAAACCGACTCGGGCACTAGTTCCCTAGGAGTTGGAGGAGCATCAAGGCCCGCACGGACCGCCTACAGGCAGGATACGTGAGCGGAAGGATCAATGTCGGATCTCTCTTCGGAGTTCGCCGGCAAAGATCGAAAAAATTCAAGGCCCACCAAAACCGCCCCTGTGCAGGATATAAAGGTGGAAGATCGTTGCAAGTCCACCGGCTTCGCCCGTGCGTCTGGACAGCAGAGATCCAAGTTCGTCGGCGTGGTTACCATCTTCGATCTGGTGCGTTGCGTTCAGAGGGAGGGCGAAAAACCCCGCGATTACCTGGCCAGGTGGCTCCGCATACGAGCCGATCTGGCCCACTACCCCAATGATGATGCTATGTATCACTTTGTGGAAGGACTGGACCATGGCACGCTTCTCCGACATTCTCTAAGACGGTAGCAGGCATAAGGCCGCCTTACCTTTGAAGGCATGGTGAACACCGTCAACAACTACACGGAGGCCGAAGCGGCAGCTCAGACAGCGCTTGCACTCATTGATGGAGCCCCTCCGATTCAGCCACCGCCACCACCGCCTCCGGCCGCCATCATCGCAGCTGCGCCGCCACCTCCAGTCGTTGTCGCTGCTGTTGCACCTCCACTGCCTGTCATCGAGGAAGTCCTGGCACCCTCTGACTCTGTTATTGACGCGCTTTATGCTGACTTCAGTGCAGATTCAGAGGAAATAGATTTCAGTCCTGAGGAACTAGACTCCGCCATGCAGGAGATGGAGGAGGAGTACACGCGTGACGAGCAAGCCAACAATGCCGTCACGTCTCGAGAGGTGTTCGTCACCATTGGGACGACGATGGATGAAGATCAACCCGGACGAGCTCCGCCTATAGCGCTGGAGAAGGGGAAGGGGCCACTTATTGCTGCCGATGATGATCGCGCAAAGGTCATGCCTCCTCCGCCTAACCCAGTGCAACAGCCGCAGGAACTCGGCACTGGCCCGAGCAACAACAACACCGCAAACTTGCCGCCTCCAGCATCTACGTCTGTAGCAGCCCAAGTTACTCCAGCTGATAGAGTGATGTACGACAATCTCCTCGTTGAACCACTGACCGTAGCTCATATCCGGAACGTGACTCAACTTGACGAGAAGCGCCAGCAGCTGCTAGAGGAAGCGCATGCCATCGTGGAGCAAGGCGCTAAGCTAGATCGAGATCTGGTCAACGCGTAGAAGTCCATAGAGAAAGCTAGAGCAATGGAGGCCGAATACAAGACCTTGCTGCAGCAGTAGAAGGCAAAGAAAGCACCGGCTCACGTCCTCAACGATCCTGGTGTACGACGAAACCTAGGATGGGCTCCCTCGAAGCCGGCACAGGCCAAGCCATACATTAACAGTGAAGGCAAGCAGGTGATGCCCACCCCACTACTTAACCTCGCCATCGCCAAGACCCTTCTGGAGCAGGATAGATCGCCTGAGGCAGTGGAACAGGTCTATGACCTAGTGGCCAAGGCGGTGAAGCAGCAGGAAAATGCCACCTCTTAGAGGCTTGAGTCTGACCCAGCGCTTTGCCAGTCTAGCCAGCATAAGCCGCCAAGGGATAGATCTCCTATTGATGTCGGGTCCCAGAAGGGTTCATCAAAACAAAGACGGAGGGATGCGCGTAATAGGAAGGATGCTATCCCCATATCCTCCGACCATGGAGAAAAGGCCCGACCTCATCGCCCATCTCCACCGCCCCGATCCCCCCGACATCGCAAAGATCACAAGGCTCACCATCATACGGATATGCCCCCACCAAAGTAGTGCGGCATCGTCATCTGCGACAACACGGAGCAGACCCGTCATGACAGAGAGCGCAACCAAGGACACAAGAGCAGGTCACGCCATGACCCTCCGCGTCCAACAAGCAACCGTGACAGGCGTGAGGCGTCGCAGGAAGGTAACGACAAGAAGGCTAACCCACCGCCACCCCCGCCTCCGTCACCACCAAGCAGTCACCATGGCGGAGGGGGCCCGCGTAGTTCACGCAGCCCATCCCCTGTTGACAAGAAGAAGAAGAAGCCGGAGCCATACGATGCATGTTCGCGGATCGATAAGATCCACGAGGCCCGGGAAGGACCATACCTGGGACCATGTTGCTTTGGACACGCAATACGGTCCGCAACTTACCCCAAAGGTTTCCGAATTGACAAGACCATCAAGCCCTATGACGGCACCGCCAAGCCAGCCACATGGTTGCAGGACTACGACAACGCGGTGGACATTGCCGGAGGCAACCCCAACATCGTTGTCAAGTACCTCCCGTTAATGTTGGCGGGCACGACCCATCAATGGATCGACGACTTGTCGGAGAAATCCATCTGCAATTGGTTGGACATGCAAGAAGCATTCACCAAAAACTTTGAGGGTACATACAAGCGTCCCTGCACTGTTGGCGATCTACAGCGGTGTGTGCAGGATAAAGACGAGACATCTCGCGCCTACCTCTCCCGCTGGCTGGACACGAAGAATTCCTGCGCAGGAGTGCACGCTCAGACCGCCATGGCCTCTTTCATCGATGGGTTGGAAAGGGGAACGTTGCTTCGACATAAGCTAAAGCGCTTGCAGGACAATCACCAGCTTGACTTGAACTAGATGATTCAGTTGGCTAGTGAGTTCGCAGCTGCCGATGACGATGCTCGCGGCTCCTTGCCGGCAACGGCCGTTCCAACTCAAGATCGGAGGAACAACAGTACAAAGCAGAAAACCGCTCCAGAAGAAAAGCAATCTACCGACATGGTCGCTATGACTTTTGCAGGACGTGGTGATGGCGGACAACGTGGCCGAGGAAGGGGAGCTGGTCATGGGCAGCAAATGAGGAAGCAAAACTACCTCGGCGCCGCTCCGCGTTCCCCAAACCTACGAGGAGTACCGCGACATGCCGTGCCTCGTACACCTCGATGTCAACGGCAAGGCCACCCACACCAATCGACACTGCAAGTTTGTCAACAACCTCAAGGAAGACCCGGAGTCCGGCTACAAGCAAAGTCAGAAGAACAGACCGGAATGCAAGGGCAAGGGGAAGAAGAAGGAGGAGGAGTCCAAGGATTCAAGTGACATGGACGAGGATGTTGACCCCAAGAACGCCGCCAAGAGTGATGATAAGGGCAAGAACCCCTTCGTGAAGAAGGCGCCAGTCTACCACACTTTCCTTAGCACCCCCACCGTCCGACAACAGAAGACCTCCCTGAGGATCCTGATGGCTACTCTCCCCCCAGTTCCCCAGTACCTACGCTGGTCGGAGGTTCCAATTACTTGGGACAGGACGGACCACCCAGACCTTATCCCTACGGAGAACCAGTACGCCATGGTCATCAACCCCTTGATTGATGGCGTGGAGTTCACCAAGTGTATGGTGGATAGTGGAAGCAGCATCAACATCATGTACCTGGATACACTACAGAAGCTGAACTTGACGGAGGCAAACCTAAGGCGGACCAACACCATCTTCCATGGCGTAGTTCCTGGTCGAGAGGCTCGGTCCCTTGGGTGCATTACACTTCAGGTTGCCTTTGGCAATGTTAATAATTACCGCCAAGAGCGCATGACCTTCGAGGTGGTCCCCTTCAAGAGCGTGTACTACGTCATATTCGACCGCGACATATTCCACACGTTCATGGCCAAGCCATGCTTCGTATACAACAAAATCAAGATACCCGAACCAAACGGTGTCATCACCGTATCCGTAAGCTTTACCAAGGCAAGGGACTGCAAGATCAATGAAGCAGCCGTTGCGGAAGCTGTCCTCTACAGCGAAGAATTCAAAGAGATCTAGAGCAAGGTCGATGACTCAGAGATGCCCGCGTCAAAGAAGCAGATCTCCGACTCCGCTCCTGCGTTCAAGGCCGCCATCGAGACCAAGCCGGTGGAACTTGTGTTAGGCGATGGCTCCAAGGTCACCGCCATTGGGACGAACCTGGATCCCAAATAGGAAAGCGCGCTCGTCGAGTTCCTCCGTGAGAATAAGGACATCTTAGCCTGGCAACCTGCCAACATGAAAGGTGTACCTAGGGAACTTGCCGAGCACAACTTAAACATTGATCCAAAATCCAAACCAGTGAAACAACCTCTATGACGCTTTGGAGATGAGAAGAGACGCGCCATTGGCAAGGAGATAGCTAGGTTACTTAAGGCTAGATTTATCCGAGAAGTCCTTCACACCCAGTGGGTGGCTACTTGTCCCCAAAAAGGGAACCAATGAATTAAGAATGTGCGTTGATTACACCGGCTTGAACAAAGCATGTCCCAAAGATCCGTTTGCTTTGCCTCGCAATGACCAAGTCATTGACTCGACGGCTGGCTCAGAACTTTTGTGTTTTCTCGATGCATACTCAGGATACCACCAGATCAAGATGAGGAAGTCGGACCAATTGGCCACTTCGTTCACTACCCCATATGGCACGTTTTGCTATGTTACAATGCCCTTTGCGCTGAAAAACGCAGGTGCTACGTACCAGTGGACAATGCAACATTGCCTTCACGACCAAATTGGTCAGAACGTTCACGCCTATGTGGACGGCATCGCGGTGATGTCTAAAAAGTCAAATGACTTAATCTCCAACTTGAAAGAAACCTTTGATAATCTCTGGAAATACAACATGATTCTTAACCCTAAGAAGTGCGTCTTCGGGGTTCCAGCCGGAAAATTGTTGGGTTTTATCATTTCCCAGCGCGGAATCGAGATCAACCCGGAGAAAATCAAGGCCATCTTAAACATAAACCGTCCGACATGCCTAAAGGACATTCAACGACTAACAGGTTGTGTTGCAGCAGTTAGTCGGTTCGTCAGCCGACTTCGAGAGAAGGCTCTGCCGCTGTACAAGTTGTTGAAGAAGGCGGACAAATTCACATGGACGGACGAGGCAGATGCAGCATTAAAGCAGCTCAAGGAGATTCTTTCCTCGGCGCCTATCCTTGCAGCACCCGAGCCTAGGGAGCCCCTGTTAATCTACATGGCGGCAACCAACTGGGTAATCAGCATCATCGTCGTGGTAGAGCGGAAAGAACCAGGCTATGAGCACGGAGTTCAACGACCAGTTTACTATGTAAGCGAGGTCTTGACGGAGTCCAAGCAGCGTTACCCTCACTACCAGAAGATACCTTATGGAGTATTCCTTGCTTCTCGGAAGCTGAGGCACTACTTTCAGGAGCACCCAATCACAGTGGTGAGCAAGACTCCACTGTCCGACATTATCAACAATAGCGACGCTACAGGAAGGGTCGCGAAGTGGGGCATTGAACTTGTCGCCTTCGAACCTACAAGAGACGCGACACTATCAAGTCACAAGCCTTGGAGGATTTTGTTGCAGATTGGACGGAGATGCCAGATGCTACTCCGTTGCTGGAACCAGAGTACTGGGTGATGCACTTTGACGGATCAAAGCTGCTCAACGGCTCGGGGGCTGGTGTATTGCTACAGTCACCAACAGGAGACAAGCTACACTACGTTCTGCAGATCCACTTTGAGGCTACAAACAACATGGCGGAGTATGAAGCACTCATTCACGGACTACGTGTAGCCAAGGATATTGGCATCAAGCACATAGTTTGCTGTGGAGATTCCGACTTGGTTGCCCAACAGGTGGCTGGCACCTGGAATGCGCGGAACCCTATGATGGCGGCATATCGAGACGAAGTGGACGATATAGCCAAGAGCTTCTTGGGCTATGAAGTCAAGTATGTGCCTAGGGAGCAAAACGAGGCGGCTGATCTACTGTCTAAGCTTGTATCAGGGCGCAAACAAATTCCGCCAGGATTTTTCATAGAGCACCTACGCACACCATCCGTGAAGGGAGTCGACATCGACAACCCGGATAGAGCTGACTCTTTCGTCAACATGGTGACCAAGGTCCCTCCGGCTTGGACAAAACCGTTCATGGAATATCTCAAACACGAAACTTTGCACGACGACGAAGTCGTAGTACGACGAGCAAAGGGTTATACCATAATCAATGGGCAACTCTACAAAAGGAGCACTACTGGTGTATACCTAAAGTGTGTTTCCCAGCTAGAAGGTATGGAAATCCTACGTGAAATCCATCTCGGAGATTGCGGGCATCACGCCGCTCCTCGATTGTTGGTCGCGAAAGCCTTCCGACAAGGATTCTACTGGATGACCGCGAAGGCGGACGCCGACAAGATGGTTGAGACATGCCAGTATTATGCCCGACAACCACATGTTCCTGCTGAAGAATTGCGAACAATATCAATAACTTGGCCGTTCGCAGTCTGGGGCCTAGACATGGTGGGACCGTTACAGACGACACCTTGTGAGTTTACGCATCTGCTTGTAGCAGTTGATAAATTCACTAAATGTATAGAATCTAAACCCATTAGAAAGCTTGATGGGGCAACTGCCCTCAGGTTTGTCCGGGATCTAGTGGTGAGATTTGGTCTCCCACATAGCATTATCACCGACAACGGCAACAATTTGTCACTCGGAGAAGTAGAGGCTTATTGTTGGGAGAAAGGCATCCGACTTGACCTTGCATCTGTGGCACACCCAAAATCCAATGGTCAGGTTGAGCGAGCCAATGGATTAATTCTGCAGGGAATCAAGCCACGTCTTGAGGCACCGCTACATAGAGCAGCTGGAGCCTGGGATTAAGAATTGCCATATGTGCTGTGGAGTTTACGAACTACACCCAACAGATCCACCAGATACACCCCTTATTTCATGGTATATGGAGCAGAATCCATCCTACCTTCCAACATACTTCACGATGCACCAAAAGTTGCCGCCTACGACGAAGATGACGCTGAAGAATCCAGACGCTTAGATGTGGACCTTCTCGAGGAGGAGCGTGTTTTGGCATGCCAAATATCCGCCATATACCAGCAGAAGCTATGCAGCTACCATAGTCGCCGCGTTCGGCATCGCTTGTTTAAAGAGGGGGATTTGGTGCGCCGACTTAAGCAGAAGAAGTCACACAAATTATCGCCGCCATGGGAAGGACCGTTCATCATAAGAAAGGCGCTGCTCAATGGGTCTTACTACCTCGTTGACAATCGTGAACTGAAGGATAGACCCAACGAGGATCATAAGCGTAAGCGACGTGACCCGGATGATGACTACTCGGAGCTTGATCGGCCATGGAACATAGTACAGCTACGTCCTTTTTACACTTAGCATTTTTATCTAATTGTGTACCTCTTATATGATCAATGAAATAAAGCTCTCTGGTTCACTCATATTTCTGAGTCTTTTACCTCCTTTAGTGTTCATTTTTGGATCATGTAAAAACTTTATGCACAAGTTTTGCGATTGCACTTGTGAAAATTCTGCCTACGGGCGTTAGCTTAAGTTTTCTGGTCTACACATTCTTTGTCATTTTTATGTGGATTCTGGAGTAGTGACTTTTGGCACTTATTGTCGGAGATTTTGTGCTTAGGTTATTGACGGTGCCATTGGGAATCATCACCTGAGCACATGGTTCCGACAACGAGTCTTCCGACTCACGAAAGGTCAAGCATAAGAACCAAAGTAATGGATAAGCCAACACTTGCTTAAAAAATATATACATGCTGGAAATTGATTCTTAAGTAGCAGGACATGCAACATTGTTTTTCGCCTTAAGTTACATCAATAAGTTTTTTCCGCATATGCACCAAAGGTGAAACAAATATTACAAAGTTGTTTTTCATTCCTTTGGCACAGGCGACTTGGAAGCAGCGTCATCACCAGCAGGAGAACCACCATCGAAGTCGGCAGTGTGAAGAGACTCTGAGGAGATTTGGTTGCCGCCATCGATGGTGTTCATCGGCATGAAAACGTTGATATCGACCAAGTCGGAAACTCTGGTATCATAGCCCACGAGCGACGACAAGATGGATTCGTGGTTAATCTCTTTGCCATCGTCGTTTGCGTCGGGAATACCGGAGGTCACCGTGTCGATGTGGGCATCTTCATAGTGTGCCTTCACCATAGACAGCGCCATCCTTGCGCCAGCCCGTGCACATGAAGCTTTCCAGCTTGTGATACGCTCGGGGGCTCGGCGCAGAATCTCCGAGTACTTCGCCACGGAGTCTGATGCCTTCATGTTGGTCTGGAGGGGCTTGGCAATCTCCTTAGCTTGCGTGATGGCGGTGTTAATGAAGTTGCCGGCAAGAACCATGCATTGCTTGGTTGGAGGAGGCGATCGGGTTAAACCCATGGGAGCTGCAAATTCCGACAAGGAACACATGAGTTCAACAATTCAGAGTACCCAGACTACAGAAATCCAAGACGGAGAAAACCTACTGAAGATGCTGGCCTCAGCTTGCCAGAGGGTGTCCGCCAAGGATTCTTTCTCTTGTTGGAGGAGCTTATACGCCTGATGATGGCGTTGATTCTGCTTGTCGGCAGCCTGCTTATGATCTCTTAAGATAGAGATCTCCTCCTTCAAGCGATTGATTTCCTCGGTGGCGGCGTCCTGCAGGGCCTTCATTGACTCCTCATGCATTTTCAGCATGTCCTTCCTCTCCTGCTTAAGAATTTTGTTCTCGCTATCCAACTCTTGAATGTGCTTGGATTGCTCGACAATATTCTTGGCCTTGGCAATGGTTTCTATAAGTCGGAGAAAGCAAAGTACATAGTGAGTACTCAGAGAATATGGGCACAAAACCAAGTCGGAATGCGAAAAAGAAAACAAATGCTTGCTCTTGGTGATCTGTTCCTTCAAGAAGGCAGTTTTACCCTTTTCAGCTTCCAAGTCTGCACGCATCTTCTGGTACTTGTCATTGGCCATGCCCCTCCGAGCACTCTCGTTCTGTGGAAAAAAAGGTCAAAGTTTAAACGTTGTTTGGTCTGCTTGGAGCATCTAGCCGGAAATTTTCCACCTAGACGCTCGGGGGCTACAGCGAGAGTTTTTGACTTAGCATTATGCTTAGCTTTTCTTTAAGCATCTAGTCGGAACTAATTCAGTTTTCGATTAGAAGCTTGGGGGCTATAGTATAAAGTTTTTTAACTTGGATATATGCTTAGCTTTTCTTTAAGAATCTAGTCGGAACTAATTCAGTTACAACTAGAGGCTTGGGGGCTACAGTATTGAAATTTATAAACACTGTGTATGCTACTCTTAAAATCATCTAGTCGGAATAATTCATTCCACCTACATGCTTGGGGCTACAGTGAGAGGTTTTCTAACTTAGTCACTCTTAGAGCATATAGATGCAAAGACCTATGGTTTTCCGTCTACATCCTCGGGGGCTACAGTGGGATACTCATATGAAATGCAAAAGGCAAATAAAACTTACAAGTGCAATGATCTTGAGGTTTGTAGCACTCTTGGCCAGCAGCTTGCCAAAGGATTCACTATTTCCTTGCAATATTTCTGCTTGTCGACAGAGCTCCTCTAGACCGCACGTCGGAGATGTCAGTGCCGCACCAGGAGCCAGAGTAGTGCTACGCGGTGTAAGTACCAGATATACTATCTTTGGATAAACTATGGCTTTCTTGGATGCAGGGGCGCCGCCAACGACAGAAGTACCTGCTTCCACCATCGCCTTACCGCCCCCGATGGCATCCTTAGCCGAAGCTTCCGCCATTTGGTGGGCGGCACTCTCCTGCGTCGCCTGCTCGTCGACGACAGCAACCTCGGTAGAGGCACCTGAGTCCACATCCATGGCGGAAGGGCCAGATGCCTCCTTAGCTTGTGAGCTTGTCAGGGCAGACGAAGGCTGGACGGAGGGAGTGGCAGGGGCGATGGCGGGAGATGCGTCGCGATGCAACATGTCCTTAATATTTCTAGAAACCCCCAATTTGGAGGTCTTCTTCAGGCTGGTCGTGGCTTTCTTCCTGAAACGTGCAAAAATGCATAAGTACAGGAACAAGACAGATAAATAGACAATGACGGAAAGAAAGAAGCTTACACAAGTGGGGGTGCTTTGGCAAAGGGGATCCCGGTAACTTTTCTCTTTTCCGCCTCCAGGGCGGCGGTAGTCTTCTTGGAGGCTCCACCCTCTGTCTTCTTCTTGCCTCCGTCGGCAGCATCAGAGGTGGAGTTCTTCCGCTTTCACACCAATGGAGCATCGTCGTCGGACACGACTGTGACTTCCTTCATCTTTGGATCGTAGATTTGTGCAACCATGTTGTCCTCCTCTAGATCGCTAAGCTGTTAAGTGAGAAGTCACCGTGTTAGATGAGATGACATTTGCAAGATGGAAGAACTGGAGTATATGTCATACACGGAAAATAAATAACTACCGTTGGGCACTTGCCGTCTACGAACATGTCATAGGTGATGGTGAAGCCACGCTTCTTGTCCTTCACCTTGACGATGTCCTTAAGGCGGAGCTTGACGGAGTCGCTCGAGAAGTTGTCCACGGAGATGCGGAGGCTATCCCTTCTATCGCTAGTATACTCATGCATGAGCTTCGCGCGGTGCTGCAGAGGTTGGATTCGCCTGATGAACCAGCACATGGATAGGTCCAAGCTGGTCAAACCCGTCCCTACGAACCATTCTATCCGCCTTATGGCGCGAGAAGCATCGAGGTCGGAGGGAAGGGAGGCCTGGGATCTCCATGACGAGGCTTCAGCGGCGGCTCCGTCAATGAAGTCCGGGTACGTTATTTGTCGGCCAGCCAGAGGGATATCTGGGCCGTAGAAGTAAGTACGCTGCCAGTTTTTGCAGGACTCGTGACCGATGATGTCGGGAACAACCGGCCAGGACGGATCTTGAAGGTTATGGTGCCGCAATTCCTAAGTTCTTCCTTACTGGATCTGGCTTCGCGCTTGACGGTGAAGAAGTACACGAAGAGGTCTAGCCTAGGCTTTGTCCCTAAGTAACCCTCGCAAAGCGCCACGTAGTTGCTAAGCGCTAAGATACTGTTGGGCGAAAGGTTCTGGGGCTGGACTCTATAGTGGTTCAAGACGGAGATGAAGAAGTTAGAGATGGGCAGGGAGACGCCGCGTATGAGTTGGGCTTTGAGGTACACTTTTTCTATGGCTTGGGGAGAAGGTGTCACCTCGCCGATCGGCGCCGCCCGCCAGGCGAGCCCCTCCGTCACAGGGAGGTAGCCCTCGGCGATCAGCTCCTGGATATCACGGTTGGTGATGTCTGAGCCGCGCCAGTCGCCCTTGTGTGAATCAAGTTCCTCCTCCAACGGCTCCAGCGCCGCTGGAATATGGTCGCCGCCGGTGGACTCAATCACCGCCGAGGCAGGGATGACCAAGCCCTATGGGGGCACGACGATAGAGCTCGCCGGCTTCGCCACGGCTTCGCTCGATGCCGCCATGGAAGGGGAAGTGCTGCTGCTAGCCATGGAGAGAGGTTGGAGGTGACTGGTGCAGATTGGGGCTAGGGTTTTTCATGAGTTTTGCGCGGATAGATCGAGGAGGCACGCGTTGGAGGAAGAAGACGATGCGAGGACAGAATGAGGTAAAAGGTAGAAATTCCACCACGGTTACTATTTATCATCTCCAGCGTCAAGGTTCGTGCAGCTTGATCGGACGATTGCCGCGTAGACGATGTGTTTGCGAACGTGCGCGGAAATTTCACCACGTCTCCAACCGTCGCCGCCAATGTTTTGTATCGCTCGCGCGGGAAAATCGGACATGATTGCGTTCTCTGCATGTGTGAGTTACGAGGCATCGTTGACCTAAGCCTATGTCGTCCTAGCTAACATAGGCATATGAGCCGTCACATCAGAGTATTCCGGCATGGACGGATCCAGTCCGGCTACGGAAGAGTACGATGGAAGATTCAGCATTTCTCCGACTTACGTGTTGAAGACGGAGAAAACCTTGCAGGGTTCTTTGGGAGGACTACAAGATATTTCTTGACGATTTGCCGACATCCATCTAGACGGAGCATTCCACACGAAGAGGCAAGACGGCGCAAGATCTCGGAGTTCTCTGGGGGCTACTGTTGGGGATATGCTATATGGGTATCCTTATAGCATGTCTCCTATCCGGATAACCCGGGTGGCCCACAGTTGGTAGCATGGCCCATGGCCTGCTGGGCGGCCCAGTTAGATGGATCCAGAAGGGAGGCCCATGCCGGATAAAGGAAGGCTATGGTTGGAGGTACGACGTACCTGGAGCCTTGGAGTGCAAGATACACAAGACTAGTAATAGATGGTGTAGGACTCTATAACCTGTCCGACTAGGACTTTTCCCTGTAACCCTAGGACCTGGTGACTATATAAGTCGGGCCTATGGGAACCTTTAGGGCACAACTTCAGACGATAACTTACAACCCCGCACAGCGAACCTATCTCTGTAACTCGGCGTATTGCCCTTATAGTGATTTATAGCAGGAGTAGGATTCCGCCACCGTCGTGGGATCTGAACCTGGGTAAGCTGTGTTACCTCGTACCCGTCAACCGTCTGCCTTCCCCCACGTCTCTAAACACGCACTGTGAGGACCCCTCCATGGTGTACTCGTCGGCAATACCACGACAATAGCCGAGATTGTGGAAGTAGATATCTTGTATCCGAATCCTACAACGCGATGATGCTCCACGGTGAATAAGTCACTTGTTCACGCAGTCCTTACTTGGGACCATTGTCGAGAGAGAGAGAGAGAGAGAGAGAGAGAGAGAGAGAGAGAGAGAGAGAGAGAGAGAGAGAGAGAGAGAGAGAGAGAGAGAGAGAGAGAGAAATTGAAGCGATGCCCAAAGCTAGGAAGCTTTTATTTATTTCCTATTGATTTAATTGCCCATATGCCTCTTCTTATATAAGGGGGAAGGGGACCCTCAAAATCAATATCCTAGCCATGTGGGACTAAAAAAGGAGGGGAGAGGGGGAGGGAGGTGGCCGTCCGGCCAAGGTTCCCATGGGCCCCACGCGGGTGCCCCGGGGCCCAGGTGGCCACCCCTTCCTTCTCCTTCCTTTTGGTTTTCCCTCATGGGCCTTTCCCCATAGAGAATTTGGCCTAATAGGGATATTTAACATTTTAATTCCTTTTCTTTTATTAACTAAATATGAATAAATGATTAAATCAATATTTAACATCTAATTACATATTATCTAATTCCTGTAGCTATGTTACTCCTTCCATCCCACTCCAGACATCCTCCGGACCTTCTCGGAACCCTTCTGGTTTCTCCCTCTCTTTTATTCGGTGATTCTGATAACACAAAAAACAATCTCTGAGCTTTGTTAAACCCTTAAGCGTGCTACCCAATGGTTTGGGAATACTCCAAACATGGTCGAGACTCCTCTCGAACCAATGATGAACAGCGGGACCTGGATTCCCATAATGACCACCTGTGCATTCCATGAAACTTGTCATTGAACCATTAACGTTGTGTCTTATTCCTTTTGTCTCTACGATACTTGTATTGTCTAAGATTTTATCAATGACATCACCATGTTGGTTTCAACCTCGTTTCCGACAATCGCTACTTTACTCATTCTGATAAGTGATATCCCCCTAACCTAGTCACACGCTGTGCAGCTTATGGATATAACTTATTCGAGTGGGACCAGAGTATCTTCTGTCATGCAGATGGACAAATCCCTCTCTTGACACATATGCCTCAACCTGCCCCTTTGTGTAACTGATCACACATTTATGATCATCGTTTTACCGAGTGACATTTGATGCTCTCAATACACTCTCGGGTGATAGTGATTAAATATGGTCTCATGGTCTAAGGAACAAGTCACTATGTTTCCTAATTATCGCAACTTGAAATTTGTGAAATGATCGCATTAACGATGCTTAGTTTGTGTATGCTCATCGTCTCATTCTCCCAATGAGGTGACTCCATTGTCAACTGGCGTGTAATACCACATGATCAGGAAACCTTGATCATATGTTGACCAATGAACCAATGACTAGAGATTCACTAGGAACTCTTGGTTGTTCACATATTACACGTGTATTAACGTTTCCTCTTAATTCAGTTATAGCATAATATAAAACTAATTGTAAACTTTATGAAATATGATAATAATCCATATTATTATTTGTCTCTAGGGCATATTTCCAACAGTCTCCCACTTGCACTAGATTACAAATAAACTAGCTGCATTTGTTTACTAATCATCAGGAGCAGACAACTTACCACTTTTGATCATGCTTGCTCATGGAAGAGGTTGAGTCAAGGGTATGGAATTTACATCCCCTTGTATCCTTTGCAACTTACTAATGTCATCTTAAATGACACTAATACTTTATCATCTCTATGATAACATCTCGTGTATGTATAATAGTTTCGACAACAGAGTGAGGTCTTTGGTTTTAGATGCCAGCAGTGACGTTAGATTAGTCACAACGAACTTTCTCATGGGCACTATGTACTAAAACACACTCTTATGAGGAGATTAGCTTGCCCGACCTTAAAATTATACATATCACCAATTACTATCCATATACTTATATTTTAAATGTAGATATCAAAGTCAAAATGTACTATGTGCTACTTTGAAAATTCATCACCACACTCCCACTGTTTTAAGGTAATCCATTAATGTAGATATTTCAATCTTTTAAGTTTAACATGTATCCTTGCAGCATAACACTTTACACTTTAGGCATGTCATCCTTCATAGATCTGGAAACATGTCTACAATTCTCACTAGACACTATGGACAAGTTTAACTCGTTGTTCAGTGATTTACACTTAATCACTCCTAAACTTGTTCTTATTACTAAGAACTTGGATCATATTATGTTGAGTATTTATCATGGTATTTAAGAAAGAACCTATGTCATAGCATAGTGGATGTTGCACATCCTATTCTTTCTTTCAACCATCAATGTTATAGTTAATGAATTTCCTAATTCGAATGATCTAGGACTATTCCTTACTCAGTTCCTATTATGAACTCTTCAGAATATCTTTTAGGAATACATTCCAACATAATGTTATATGGCATTTATTAATCTCCTAATTAAGATTTTAGTGTCCAATATACTTTTAACTTTACCCTTATACAAATCAACATTTATTGGCTCTTCTGTCTACATTCTTAATGTGTCATATACACATATGAATTATACACATTCTTCCACTCAAAATATATGAGTCCGAAAATTACATTGCTCCCACTCAACAATATTTCAATCACATATTATTTTAGTAAGACTCTCTAGCTCCCATTCAATTTTACCATAAGCTGGCCTACAGCGTATCCATGACTGCGTAGCAACTCCACCATTACTTTTAGGAGCATCAGATAATGGTCGTCAACGGCGCGCCGCTATCCCACATCCTCAACAACCCTGAAGCAACGGGGCGAGTGGCCCTTTGGGGCATCGAACTATCCCCTCGAGACATAATCTACAAGAGGCGCACCGCCATCAAGTCGCAGGTGCTCCCTGACTTCCTCGTACACTAGATGGATCTTTAGCTTCGAGATACCCCGGACATGTCTTAGCTTTGGACAATGAACTTCAGCGGATCCAAGCGAAGAGAAGGAGCTAGAGCCAGAGTAATCTTGACATTCCCACAAGGGGACAAGATGAGATACATCCCGCGGATGAAATTCCGTGTGTCCAACAACGAATCCGATTACGAGGTGTTGATCCACGACATGCGGATGGACAAAGTCTGCGGCACCACTCGACTGGTCATCTAAGTGACTCCAACCTTTTCATACAACAGACGATGAACCAATGCGACGCCGTCAACGACAACATGACCGCCTACCGCGACCTTTACAACGCACTTGAAGGAGATTTTGATGGCTACGAGCTCCGGCACGTTGGCTGGGAAAGCAATGAATAGGCTGACAAACTCGCCAACATCGGGTCCACCTGTGCTCTAGTACCACCAGGTGTGTTCCTCAAACAAATCTGTGAGCGCTCGATCAAGCGCAAAATCTCCAAGGGCAGAGCAGACATTGCGGAAGACTTAGGGGCTGCGCCACCCGAGAAAACCGAGGCACCCGCAGAAGAAGATACGAACATCAAGCTGGTAAACCTCATGCAGGTCCTGGCAATCGAGCAAACATGGACCCAACCATACGTCAAGTACTTGTTGATCAAGCAACTGCCTGACAATCCGACTGATGCCAGGCATATCGCTTGCCTCTCCAAGGAATTCACCATCATTAGCGGCAGGCTGTACAAGCGAAGAATTACCGGAGTTCTCCAGTATGCGTCACCAACGGCGACGGGAAGAGTATCCTCCTTGACATCCATGAAGGCATCTCCAGCCACCATGCTGGCAGTCACGCCCTAGTCGCCAAAGCTCTATGAGCTGGCTTCTACTAGCCAATGGCGATGCGCAATGCTAAGGACATCGTCGAAAAATGCAATGCCTGCCAACGATTTGCCAATAAGCCGCACACACCAGGCTCGGAGCTAAAGGGAATATGCCCTGAGAGGCAATAATAAAGTTGTTATTATATATATTCCAAGTATATGATAGATGTTTATTTTGCATGCTATAATTATATTAATACGGAAATGTTAATACATGTGTGTTTAATAAACAAACAGAAAGTTCCTAGTTATGCCTCTCTTATAAACTAGATCGTTGATTAACAAGATGATCAAGGTTTCCTGATCATAGACATGGGATGTTGTTAATAACGAGGTCACAACATTATTGGAATGGTGTGATGAACATTCATCGAAAGTATAGCATTATGATCAGAGTCATTGAGTTTATATTGCTATAACATCATACGAAGTAATCCTAATCCTTAGACCATGAGATCATGTCAATCACTAACACTAGAAGAGTATCTTGATAACATCAAACGTCACACCGTAACAGGGTGATTATAAAGATGGGTTCAGTGCTACTAAGGTGTTATGTTAAGGCCCATGGATCAAGAGTGGAATTTTTCATCCCGATGACAGATAGATATACTCTGGGCCCTCTCGGTGATATCACATTAGTTAGCTTGCAAGCAAGTGATTTGATCACTAGAATATTATATCACGGGAACGAGAAAAGAGTACATGTTGGTAACGAGATCAAATTAGGTATGAAGATACCGATGATCTAATCTTGGACATGTAATATATCGTGATACAAAGGGATTAAGATTCTAGCGTAAAAGGTTCTCACGATCACAAGAAGTCATCGTTGAATGTGTGGGAGTCAGTATGAATCTCCAGGTCCCGCTTTTGATTATTGATCCGAGAGGGGTCTCGATCATGTCCGCATTATTCACGAACCGTAGGGTGACACACTTAAGAGACACCGACACCATTTGGAACAAATAGTTTCTTGTAGAAAAGATTTACAAAGCGCAGGAATTTATTTCACTAGACAGCGGAATTGTTTCGGGTGAAATTGTTGAAAGTGTTTCTGCATGTGAAATAGAATACTAGCAAGGGGTTTTATGTGAATGTTTGTATATTAAAGTAATTGACAAAATACTGAATAAATAAATAAAAGGAGTTTTATTTAAAGAGAGATTACATTAAATTTGGTGGAAATTTAATGCAATCTGAGTGGGATTTTGAGTGGAGAAGTGAGGGGTCATATTTATGTGAGTGGAGCTTCCTACACATGAATGAAGGAGGGGAAGGGGGAAGCCCCATGGTGCCGGCCACACCCCTTGGGGTGCCCCCCTCCTCCTATAAAAGGACCCCTCTCCCTCTCTCATACTCACACCTCCTCGTGAATGATCTATGTCCCCCTCTAGTTTATCCCCCATGGTCTCGGACTAGAGAGATACATGTTCCCGGTGGATTTTAGGCAAGAAAGAGTTGTTGCTTCTGCTGCATCGTTGGAGCGAGGAGGCGGAGGTTGCTCGGTGGCTTGGACGTGTGTGCGAGCACAGGTACACTGGACTTCTTCTCGATCTTGAGATCGACAAGTGTTCGTCTACATCATCCACAAGTACAACCTCGTTAAACTTTGTCGGTCTACAAGGGTATATTCTTTATGGATATATATCCACCCGTTGCTTGTATCTAGTAGATAGATCTTGGTACATAGTTGTTCCCATCGTAGGTTTTTTGTTTTCTATGCTGCGAACCCTACAGTGGTATCAGAGCCGAATTAATGCATATAGGCTTTGCACGGGTAGTACACATATGAGTATGTGGACGATAATGATCATGTTATTGCTTCTTGGTTATGATTTGGATATTGGTGGCATAGTGGGATGAAGCGGCCCGGACAAACTTTACATGCCCTCGCACATGAGACATGTTCCACGCTTGACATGCAACTAGTTTTGCATAAGTGGTTAGCGGGTGTCTGTCTCTCCTACTATAGTCAATATCTAATTTACAACAAGTTGTTAATAATTTGGTTATCCTTGTTGTGGTTCCATGTTCATAGGTAAGAACAGTTCTATCTTCGAAATCCCTAAGCCATGTAAAACTTGCAATGGATAAATTAGAAGCGTCTAGTTTAGATTGTTGCTGGGCTAGTGTCATGATATGGTAATGCTGTAAGTAAAAGTATAATTTGATACTCTTACAACACACGTAACGTGTAAGTTCCATCTTGGACATGCTCTTGAATAGTGTGAAAACGCAGCTTGATATGCTTCAGCTTCTTATGTGACCTTGGTTCTTGCTCATTGGCTATGGCGCCCATGTTATCATAGTAGATAGACATTGGGTCCAGCGCACTGGGAACCACACTGAGCTCTGTAATGAAATCTTTCATCCATATCGCGTCTTGTGAAGCCTCCGAAGCAGCTATGTATTCCAATTCAGTTGAAGATCTCGCCACAACGCTTTGCTTTGCACTCCTCCAGCTCACTGCTGCACCATTCAAAGTAAATACGTATCCAGATTGAGATTTAGAATCATCCGGATCGGTGTTCCGACTAGCATCGGTGTAACCATTAACAACGAGATGTTCATCACCTCCATAAGAAAGAACCATATCCTTAGTTCTTCTCAAGTACGTAAGGATGTTTTTGACCGCTGTCCAATGATCCCCCCCTAGATCACTTTGATATCTGCTAGTTAAACTAACAACATATGCATTTTCGGGTCTAGTACATAGCATGGCATACATGATAGATCCTATGGCTGAGGCATAGTGAGTCTTACTCATTCTCTCTCTATCTTCTGCCGTAGCAGGACTTTGAGTTTTACTCAAGGTCGTATTGGGCAACATGGGCAAGAACCCTTTCTTGCTATCTTCCATTCCAAACCTCTTTAGAACTTTGTCCAAATATGTACTCTGTGACAATGATATTAGGCATCTTGATCTATCTCTATAAATCTTTATGCCTAATATGTAGGAAGCTTCGCCAAGATCCTTCATTGAAAAACTATTATTCAAATAATCTTTGACACTTTTAAGAAGGTCCATATCATTCCCAATCAATAATATCTCGTCCACATATAGTACTAGGAATGCTACAGAGCTCCCACTCACTTTCTTGTAAATACAAGCTTCTCCATAAGTTTGTATAAAACCAAAACTTTCCTCAAGAAGCAGATGCTGCACTCAAGAAGATAAAGGAGATACTTTCCTCGGCACCTATACTTGCAGCGCCCGAGCCAATGGAGCCTATGTTTATCTACATGGCAGCCACCAATCGGGTAATCAGCATCGTCGTCGTGGTAGAGCGGAAAGAACCAACTCATGAGTACGGAGTGCAACAACCAGTTTACTATATAAGCAAGGTCTTGACGGAGTCCAAGCAGCGTTACCCGCACTACCAGAAGCTTTCTTATGGAGTGTTGCTTGCTTCTCGGAAGCTAAGGCACTATTTCCAGGAGCACCCTATCACTGTTGTGAGCAAAGCTCCATTGTCCGACATTATCAACAACATCGACGCTACATGAAGGGTCGCGAAGTGGGGCATTGAGCTTGCCACCTTTGATATCACCTACAAGAGACGCGACGCTACCAAATCACAAGTCTTGGTGGATTTCATTGCAGATTGGACGGAGAAGCCAGATGCTACCCCTATACCAGAGCTAGAATATTGGGTGATGCACTTTGACGGATCAAAGATAATCAATGGCTTGAGGTCTGGTGTACTGCTATAGTCACCAACAGGGGAAAAGCTGCACTACATTCTGCAGATCCACTTTGAGGCTACAAATAACATGGCGGAATATAAAGCACGGACTTCGCGTAGCCAAGGATATTGGCATCAAGCGCATAGTTTGCTGTGGAGATTCCGACTTGGTTTCCCAGCAGGTGGCTGGCACCTGGAACACGCGGAACCCTATGATGGCGGCATATCGAGACGGAGTAGATGAGATAGCCAAGAGCTTCTTGGAATACGAAATCAAGTATGTCAAGAGGGAGGAAAATGAGGCGGCTGATCTGCTGTCAACGCATGGATCAGGGCGCAAACAAATTCCGCCTGACATTTTTCTAGAGCATCTACGGACACCATCCGTGAAGGTAGCGGACCCCAAGAACCCGGATAGAGTTAACTCTTTTGTTCACACAGTGACAAAGGTCCCTCCAGCTTGGACAAAACAGTTCATGGAGTATATCATACACGGAAATTTGCCCATCGACGAGGTCGAAAGTCAGAAAATAGTACGCCGGGCAAAGGGCTATTCCATAATCAATGGACAACTCTATAAAAGAAGAACAACTAGTGTATACCTCAAGTGTGTTTCCCAGCAAGAGGGTATCGAAATCCTTCGTGAGATCCATCTCGGAGATTGCGGGCATCACGCCGCTCCTCGATCGTTGGTCTCCAAAGCCTTCCGGAAAGGATTCTACTGGATGACCACAAAGGCGGACGCCGACAAGCTGGTTGAGACATGCATGGGATGCCAGTACTACGCCCGACAACTATATGTTCCAGCTCAAGAATTGCGAACAATACCAATAACTTGGCCGTTCACAGTCTGGGGGCTGGACATGGTTGGTCAATTACAGACGACACCATGTGGGTTTACGCATCTGCTAGTAGCAGTTGATAAATTCACCAATTGGATAGAAACTAAACCCATTAGAAATCTTGATGGGGCAACTGCCCTTAGGTTTGTTCGGGATCTAGTGGTGAGATTTGGTCTCCCACATAGCATTATCACCGACAACGGTAGCAACTTGTAACTCGGAGAAGTGGAATCTTATTGTTGGGAGAAGGGCATCCGACTTGACTTAGCGTCTGTGGCACATCCAAAGTCCAATGGGCAAGTTGAGCGAGCCAATGGATTAATTCTGCAGGGAATCAAGCCACGTCTCGAGGCACCGCTACATAGAGCTTCTGGAGCCTAGGCGGAGGAGTTACCATCTGTTCTATGGAGTTTACGAACTACACCCAATAGATCTACCGGCTATACCCCTTATTTCATGGTATATGGAGCAGATGCCATCCTGCCTTCCGACATCCTTCACGATTCACCAAGAGTTGCCGCCTACGACGAAGATGACGCTGAAGAATCCAGATGCCTAGATGTGGACCTTCTCAAGGAAGAGCGCGTATTGGCATGCCAAAGACCCGCCATATACCAGCAGAAGCTACACAGCTACCATAGTCGCCGCATCTGGCATCGCTCGTTAAAGAGGGGGGTCTAGTTCTATGACTTAAGCAAAAGAAGTCACACAAATTATCCCCATCATGGGAAGGACCGTTCACATAAGCAAGGCACTACTCAATGGGTATTACTACCTCGTTGACAATCGTGAATTTGAGGATAGGACAAACAAGGATCATAAGCGTAAGCGACGTGACCCGGATGATGACTACCCGAAGCTTGATCGGCCATGGAACATAGCACAGCTACGTCCTTTTTACACTTGGCATATTTTTTATCTACTGTGTACCTCTTATATGATCAATGAAATAAAGCCTTTTGGTTCACTCATATGCTTGAGTCTTTTACCTCCTTTAGTGTTGATTTTTGGATTGTGTAAAACCTTTATGCGCAAGTTTTCCATTTGCACTTGTGAAAATTCCGCCTACGGGCGTTAGCTTAAGTTTTTTGGTCTATACGTTCTTTGTTGTTTTTATGTGGATTCTGGAGTAGTGACTTTCAGCACTCGAAGTCGCCGATTTTGTGCTTAGGTTTTTGGTGGTGCCATTAGGTATCATCACCTACGCATAGTTCCGACAACGAGTCCTCTGACTCACAAAAAGTCAAGCATAAAAACCAAAGTAATGGATAAGCCAACACTTGCTTAAAAAATATATACATGCTGGAACTAGTACTTAAGTAGTAGGAAAACATATAACTATTGTTTTACGCCTTAAGATTAAAACTGTAGTTTCTTCCGCATACATACATCCAGAGGAAACAAATATTACATAAGTGTTTTTCATTCCTCTAGCGTAGGAGACTTTGAGGTAACTTCGTCGGCAACAGGAGAGTTATCCTGGTCGTCAACACAGTCGTTGGTCTTGAGGGACTTGGAGGAGCTGGGCTGGTCGCCATCAATAATCTCGAGAGGCACAAAGATGTTTGGATCCACCAACTCGGCGACTATGGTGTCGAAGCCGGCGAGCGATGACTAGATAGCTTTGTGATCAATCTTCTGTCCGACATCGTCTATGTCGGGCAGACCCGAGGTCACCGTGTCGATGTCGGCATTCTCGTAGTTGGCCTTGACCATAGCCAGCGATATTCTTGCACCAACCCGGGTACATGAAGCTTTCCAGCTTACGATACGCTCGGGGGCTTGGCACATAATCTCCAAGTATTTCATGATGGAATCCACCGTCTTGATGTTGATGTTTAGGGTCTTGGCAATTTCCTTTACTTGCTTGATGGCGGTGTTGATGAAGTTGCCGGCAAGGACCATGCATACCTTTGGCGGAGGAGGAGTATTGGTTAAACCAATAGGAGCTGCATTTCTGGCCAAGCAATGGAATACGTGAGTTCAATAATATAAAAGTTCAGAGTACCTCGCTTACAGAAGTACAAGATGGAGATTGCTTACCAAAGATGCTCGCCTCGTCTTGTTGGAGCGTATCCACCATGGAGTCCTGTTCTTGTCGGAGGACCTTGTAAGCCTCAAGGTTGCGTTTATTCTGCTCTTCGGCAGCTTTCTTATGCTCCTTGAGGATCACAATTTCCTCCTTTAGTCGGTTGATCTCCGTGTTGGCAGACTCCTGCATGGCCTTCATAGACGCTTCATGCATCTTCAGAGTGTCATCCCTCTCCTGCTTGAGGATCTTGTTCTCGCTATCCAGCAGTTCTATGTGCTTGGATTGCTCGACAATGTCCTTCGCCTTGGCAATAACTTTTGCATGTCAGAGAAATAATAGCGCACGATGAGTATTCAGAGGTTAATGACACAAGACCAAGATTAAGTGCGAAATTGAAAAGAAAAATAGACTCTTGCTCTTGGTGATTTGATCCTTCAAGAAGACAGTTTTACCCTTTACAGCTTGAAGATCAGCACGCATCTTATGGAACTTCTCGTTGGCGATGCCTCTCCGAGCATTCTCATTCTGCGAAAAAATATCAAAGTTACTGTAACATCCAAGGATTTAGCACCTAGAAATAGAGAGGACACAGGTTTGTGCATTGCATTCATGCATAAGAAACTCCGGGGAATTTTCACGCAAAAAACTAAAAGAGCTATGGAGGGATCAGGACCTCTCTTGTACTGAAGGAAACTTCGGAGCAAGTGCGATAGATTTCGACATGACCTTTGTAGAATTCTTTGTTTCGGGGGAAATTTGTTCAAACATGTATTTGAATTTCAAATATGAAATTCAAATGAATTTATAAAATACACAAATGGAAATTAGAAACATTTAATAACTTGAATTGAAATGATTACAAAAAATGGTATAAAAAGATTTATTTATTAATATATATATTATACATATAGTATTATATTGAACTTTTATAATAGATAAATAAAAGTAAAGTATTAGGAAAGAAATAAGTAGGAAAAAGAATTACATAATTGAAATAAATAACAGAATTCTTTATTATAACAAAATATATATGACTTTGTCTTTACAAAATAATTGTAAAAGAAAAGTGAAATAAGTAAACTTTATTGAATTGAATACAATAATACAATGTTTTTACAATATTTCAAACAGAAAAATAAACTACAATATTTATTTCAAGAAAATTCCTAAGCTACTGTTCTCTTATGTCCTTCAACAGTTAACATTTTCTTTCTTCTCTTCATTTCCTGAAAACACAACAAAAAGAAAAAAACAAGAACAAAATAAAAGAATGATTAGTTGGTTAGTTTTGCTCTCAGAAGTGAAGTGTGAAATGCACTGTTAAAAATTCATCATTGAGCTAATCTGTAAGGGGAAAGTTTCACCAAATAGTAGCATCTGTTCATATCAGTATTTTTGCCTCAGGACACCATCATTGTCTATCTAAGAATCCACTTGGCAACATCTAAAAAATTAACTCAACTTCAGATAATACCAAACCAGCCGAGCACAACCATAGCACAAAGATCTCACAGATGAAACATGGACAGGGGGAGGTATCTAGACCAGCAGCACATAAACAAGCAGCTTACACATGCATACATGCATATGTGATGTCAACACCACAAGGCAACAACAAGTAGAGGAAAAGCACCATCCGTAGTAGAGCTGCTACTGTATCCTCTCTTCACATACACAACTAGACCAATAGATCTTATGCTAGCCCAAGAACACCACAAAGAACATCTCTTGTTCTTAGAAGTTCTCTCTCAAGAAAACACAAATCACAAAGCCAATCCCTGGATAACAACCACACATATTACTCCATCATCTCACCACATCTCTAGCTCTGGTTGCTACCTAGAGCCATCCAAGAGCTAGAATAAAGGGAAGACAAGATCCAGGAGCCCCAGCAGAAGAAAAGCAATAGCAGATTCAATAGCTCAAGTCAGGAGCACAAGGAGGATGCCTAGGTGTCAAGGAGAGTAGTAGGAGTAGATACCTCAGAAAAGGGAGGAAAGCATACACCAAATCAACAGTGGTTGATCAAGATCACCACTAGCCCAGCAGCTGCAACAACTCAACAAACTACAGGTTAACCACCAAAATCATACTATAGCACATGTTCTTATTTAACTGCACCATCAGGCTCAAGTAGAAATATAATTGTGGTACAAACTCATCCAATTTCAACTTTCCTTCAACTAGAGTTTCATCTAGGAGGAGTGGTTAGGGTGATACTCTCAGTGTTGCAAAGAGAGCTTTGCAAAATCATAATAGAGTAATAGCAAGTCATATCATAACATCTATTTTTATTCTTTT
The DNA here is from genome assembly GCA_916181665.1 of Avena sativa. Taxonomy (NCBI): domain Eukaryota; kingdom Viridiplantae; phylum Streptophyta; class Magnoliopsida; order Poales; family Poaceae; genus Avena; species Avena sativa. The sequence continues at coordinate 499,147,865 of OV702299.1, read as the reverse complement.
CCAATCAAGGCCTCAGACTATGCATCATTGGCCATATTCCCACATCATCCACTATTGTGCAGACATAATTGCAACCAAACTCTGAGCAGCCAGATATGCTAGCTCAGTCACCTACTGGGCACACTCCAGGAATTGGAGGTACCACAGTGGCAACTTAACTAACAATCTGGAAATAAACATCTAACCAACCAAAGAAAATCATCTTCCTAGCTAATAATAGCTAGAAATCATCCAAGGATGTACTGTGTCATAGTAACAGTACTGATGATAGCATTCCAACTTTAAATTAAAAGTGAATTTATTCTAAATCACCAAAGCTTCAGACCAGCATCATAAGCATAAATTCCCTATGGATTTTATCCAACTGTATAAACAACAATTCATCCTATCTGAAGTACTATTGTGCTCACTCCCATAGGGAGGCACCACAATAGTAACCAAGGCAAGAGAAGCCATCAGAACAATACATCAAGTTAAGTAATCATCTTCCTAATTAAATAATTAGGAATCATTCTAAAAAAGGCACTGTCATATGGAGCACCCATAGATGATATACCATTTCATCCATAAACACTAACCAGTTTAGGACAAATCATTTTCCTAGGAATTAATTCTAGGAATCATTCCAATATGTTTCCATGGTCACATAAGAGCAAAGCTTGGCTGAGTACCCTACCAATTTAGCTAGTCCAAAGATTCTAGGAAACACCTGTAAGTGATTTCACAATACCAACATCACACAAGATTCAAAGCATTCAAGCAATCACTGTCATGTTTGACAGTAGTAGAAATTTAGCATCACATTATCCAAGCATTAATTCATCATAATATAGTATGGGTTCATGTGATTGAATATCATTTAGCAACATGTATCACTAACAACTCTAGCCCTGAAGCAAGCTAGGGTTCACAGGCTAAAGAAAAACCAGTCCTCAGGAACACCATTATGAATCATCGAAGCACTAATTATTCAGCAGTACTATAAATTACCCAATAGCAATGGGAACTAATAAGGGTCATGAAAGAACCAAGAATCTGATGACATCATGCTCAACCAAGTAGATCAGATAAGTTATGAGCATCAAATAATTTAGATAGTAGAGTAGAGAGAATTAAAGAAGAGGGATAAACACCTACCTGTAGCAAGCTACAACTTGCCAGAGAGGAATGAGAATACGGAGGTGAAGCAGTGAGCGATGGAGGCCATGACACAACGGCACAGGGGCACGGGGTGCTACACCTGCGCCTAGTCGCAACCAGCAACAATAACCGCGACGTCACCAACACAGTGAGGCAGCATTGTAACGCATCCATGGGCATCGGGGTGGCAGCCCAAGCTACCGTCCCTCCGGCGTTGGAGTAGAGTGTGAGACCTAGAGGATCAACTGAAAACCACAGTCAGTCATGGTAGTAGAAGCAGCAACGACACCACCGAAGTGCAAGCACTAGGGCGCTGGTGCCGAGCCAACGGCCACAGGGCTAGGGTTTCGGCCGGGCGCGCTCACAAGAGCATGGACCAACCAAATCGATGAGGGGAAACGTGATAGGTGTAGATAGCGAGACAGCACCGATGAACGACTGCGCCGGAGGCTGCTGGCGGCAGCCGAGGCGACAAGCGACGGCGCTGGCGGTGCATCGCGCACGGAAGAGGAACGCGAGAGATATAAGGTTCGTGTCTGTGTGCGTGCGTGGTGGTGTGGAGAGGGGTGGGTCAGTGTGTAGTGCCAAGCCTAGTCTAGCTAGGCTAGGCCAGCCCATATACCCAAACAAATGGCCCAAGTTAAATAGAATAAGAAATGAAATAAAAGTAAAACAAATAAATTACCAAAATAACCTTTAAACATTTTCAGCTATAGAAAATTATAGAAAAATCATAAAAATACATTTAATATGTTAAAATTATCATAAAAATAAGATCTATCTAATAAAAATATAACTTTATTTATTTAAAATAAATATAGAGCACATAAATATTAACATCATTAAATCCTGAGTAAAATTTCATCAAATAAGAAAAACTCCTAAAAAATAAATAAATATCATTTTTGTGTATAAAAATAACTTTACTATTTTATAAAAATACTAACTTAGAGTTTTACAAATAAAATATAAAGCAAATATTTAAAGACACTTATTTCTTTGAAGAATTTTGTAATAATAAAGGGAAGACTGAAAAATAAATAAAATTCATTTTTAAGATCTTTAATAAGTATATTTTGCTAGAAAAATACTATGTATATTATTCAAAAAATTTAAGATAAATAAAATTCATTACTTATTTTACTCAAATAAAATACCCACTTTGTTAATTCTTAAAATTATTTCTTAAGTAAGAAATAATCACATTTTCTTATAAAACACTAAAACCTTTAAAGTTTAATTAATAAGTATAAATCCATAATCAAAATAAAATTTAAATATAACTATTAGCCTTTAAATGTTTTTAAATCTTAAATTCAAATTAAACTCCTTTTAAATAAATATTACATATCACTCATGTATAAGATGGTGAATAATCTCCATCTTTTAACCACTCTTAAAAATAACTCTAAACTCTAATAAATTTATAAGATCATCTAATTATGCTCCCATTAATAAATTGCATGTTAGTAAACCCATCTTTCACTTACATTAAAAAGGATCATTCATAATCATATTTGTCAAAACCCTAAAACTAGATAATATTCTAAAACTCATTATATCTTAAAATTCACTTCTATTTTATAGTTAACTTTGGTCTAAACAATCATAAACATCTAATTTGAAGTTTATTCATGTTTTTAAAGTTAACTTTGATCACTTGTACCATCAACTAAAAGATGTTAACTTAACATCATTCATAACCATCACATACCCTAATGTAAAACCTAATAACCCTTAAGACTAATTAACCTTAACTAAATACTAGTTTCTTGTTATTATTTTTGCCAATTCACACAAACAAGTCTATAATAGTTCCTTCATCTCTTAAAAACTCAACCCAAGGACTTCTTACCCTAGTCACCAGATAACAATTAACCATAATCACATTACTCTATCTGTACTTGTATATATTGGATTGTTAACACTTAAGTTCCTTATCAATGTCATTGCTTATAAAATAAACTTAAAGATAAACCCAATCTTAAAGAAGGTACCTAAAATCAACTTATTCAAAATACTAAGGGTTTCACTTTGGAAATTATAAAATTGCATAGCATGCATAATGGCATCTTGCTTCTTTAAACATTAGTCCTTATCGGACCAATGATGATGATTTCAGATATTGGATCTTCTATTGTCTCGAAGACCGTGAGTGCATAATCTTGCAATCACAAAAGGCAAGTTCACACTTGCTCATGTCCTTTGATTATTTTCTGTAAAGTATTTTGCAAATCCAGTGTTGTCATCACCTGCATTTGAAAAAGGTCAGAAAACACTATTTTTTCATAATAATATGATTATGGGTTATTTACCATGAGGTAATAACCTACTATGAAAGTTCTAGTGGTAAAGGAACATATTATCTAGGACTTAACAACCAATGTCGCCAGTGATTCTTGCGCCATATATTACGCGTTAACCATGAGATTTGGAATGGGACGGAGAAGTCAGTTGGATCGGCTCTCTCTCGCATGCCAACGGATGACCGGGCCGTTGTTCCAACTCCTCTTGTAGAGGGTTAGCAGGTTATGGGTGGGATCCCTCAACGTCCCACGGCTTCTGGTATCTATGAGGGTTGTACACCTTAGGCTGATAATGGAAACAAGTTTTATCCTAGGTCTGATGTGCAATCCGTCGGGTATGCGGGGTCACGGAGAAGGACAGTGATTGGCTTGGATCTTAGTCTGGGCCTCACACTAAGGAAGTGTGAATGAGCCTATGTGCAACAAAGCTAAGATCTCTCATGGGTAAAGCAACGCACCTCCGCAGAGTGTAAAAACTGCAACTTGTTACTCCCTGTTCCGGAAGGAGCTGCGATCGCTGCGGGAAAGGAACTCCATGAAAGTTCTGGTAAACCCGTGAAGGCTGATGGACATAGCTTTTCAGAATAAAAGCAACCTTTGAAGCAATGTTTACGAAAACTTGCATTGCCTACGACCTTTAGTCTATGGCTGTAGATAGTGCATCAAACACTTCTCTTTAGTGAACTTGCTGAGTACGCTCGTGCTCAACATATCTTATTAACCCTTGCTAGATCTCGGAGAAACCAATGGCGTTCCCAGGAAATAATTTACTTGAAGATTTGAAGATATCTGAGGGAGATCAACAGAGTCGAAGACCTTACCGGAAGCTACGAAGATAAGCTGAAGCGTAGAACATAAATAAAACTCCTAGAATCTAAAACCTACTTTTGTAGAATAGTACTATAGTAGCACTTTCAAGCCTTATATATATACTTATAAGTAGTACTCTTAAGGTAAACTCCGAATGGATCTTTCTGGTTGTTTCTGTATAATATTCCTCACTGTTCGAGGAAGTTCTCTGGATCTTTTGTAATATGTTATATGTAATATAAAGTGTTGTCTTGGACCCGCGATGTTTCTGTTGTACCACTCTGAGGGATATAATGCAGATGGAACGGTGTTCCATTGGTGTTATCTCAATGACTATAGTGTACTACACCATGCAGTGGTATGCTGGGTCACCGCAGTTGGTATCAGAGCATATGCTTTAACCTTAGGTTGGAAACCTAGTAAATGGGTAGAACTTGTAGGTTGGATAGTGACTATAGGAATCCATCCTATCTACACCATATTTCCTTATACAAGTGATGAATATTCACTCGAGAATAACCTTGTCACACCTTAGTGGAATTTTTGGGTTATTTTCCTTATAGAATGGTTACCTATCTACTATTTGTAGTAGGAAGTACCTATTCAATATTTCATAAGTAGACAATATATCTTCTAGTATACTATTCTATACTATCACTAAATAAAAGTAGCATATCACCAAGTCAGAGTACCTCATAAGGGAGTAGTTAATCGTGGTGTTATCTTACTAAGAGAATCCATGAAATGAAGTAAAAATTTGTTATTATATTTATACTAAGTGGGAAATACCAGGGGAGTATGCCCAAAACCTTAAACAACATGTTATTGTAGGGGAAGTAACTAATGTTTTGTTTAACTAAAAGCTATTATATGAAGAATAGAATCTTATCAAGCGTAATAAATAGGGTTATGCTTATCTAACCCCATGTAATATGCCAAATCCATAATGGCATGAATGACAAGGCAGTATTCTTGTAGTACAAGTAGACCTATATAGGTTATGAAACTAGTTAAAACTTGAGAATTATTCGTTGTTATAATAAATATGCTTAGAGTAGTTAAAATTATAAGTCAAGGGTAGAAATGTGAGGATGATGTTTAGTATAACTCCAAGGGATAATTATGTTATAACCAGTTATAGAGTGATTTAACAAACTATCTCTAGAGTCGAATCAAATTTTGCCAAAAGTTATTCCTTTGAAAATAATCAAATGGTGTAGTTTAAAAGGCAAAGAACATTATGAGCCATACAAATAGTATATAATGGTAGAAGTCCATACACTATATGTATCAAAAATTGTAGTGTATAACATCAAAGCTTAAGTACAAGAGATGTTTTACTTGAAGTACTGTTTCCACGGGCTTTCGATGTATGTTTTGCTAGAGGTAATATTTGGATTTGTTGGATTTTATTGGGTTTTATTATGTGACTAGGTCTGTGCATGAAGTTTGAACTTTATGGGCATATGCATGATGTTTCATGGAGCCCTTACTTGATGTATAGGTCTAAAAGGGAAAATGGGTTCGCGTGAGGGAGAGGCGAATTATAACTTTAATATTGGGAAGATGAAGTCTCATGAGATGTTAGTGATACAACAAAAGGAGGCTAACCAGGCCATTCTGAGGGAAGGATCAAATAGAAAGCCGTATTTAACCACCAAAGAGGAGGTTCCTCAGTATATGAGGAGTATGGAAGAAGGAAGAAAGGTTGAAACAGAGAGGAAGAACCAGTTTTATCAGGAGACATTAAAGGTTAGGCAAGAGAAGCAATTCAAGGAATTACATCCTAGGGTTAAACTGGTGGAATTCTTAGAAACCAAACCCTGTAGTTCTAACATGGTTGAAGAACCTATGGAGGTAGAGAATTGGTTAATGGATACATCCCGTAAGCTTAAAAGTGTGGGATGCAAGGATGAAGAAAAGGTGCGCTATGCAACTTATCTATTGACAGGAACCACAGCCACGTGTTGGGAGAAGTCCAAGTTCGTGATCCCGGAAGGAGGTGTGAATACCTGGCCTGAGTTCAAAAAGAGGTTTCGAGAAGAATTTGTTCATCGGAACAAGGGGAAAAGGAAGGATAATGAAGCCTTAGAGAAAAAGAATCTTCCAGTCATGAAACATGTACTAGAGTTTAATCATTTATCCCAGTACATTAGTGAGAAAGTAAACAGGGAGGCGAAACGACAAAAGAAGTTCATGAAAGGTCTACAAGCAATTATGAAGATGCAGCTCAGGATTGTGTGTGCAAAGGAGTTCCAGGAATTGGTGGATAGTGCACATATATCAGAATATGATGAGATTGTTGCACCTGAAGGAAAGAAAAAAGAGAATTCAAAAACAGACCACAAAATGTCAGGTCCAAGGACATATGACGAAGAATTATCCGGATCCACATATGACATACAAAATAGAGAAGATATGTCACAACTGTGGAATTCGGGGCCATGTGTTGAAGGAGTGTCCAAAACCTAAGATAGTATGTTACCAATGTGGAGAATCGGGACACATGAAAAGGAACTGCTTAAAACCACAGTTAACTCATGGATCGATAGCAGGAGTAATAGAACCAATAATGGGGTTATCATCTAATCAAAATGTTCAGCCTAATCTAATCAGAGAAAGGAATGTAGGAGCATTTCAATGGAAATGTAATAAGTGTGGAATCCTAGGACACAAGAAATCATGTTGTCCAGAACATCAGGAGGATTATGGAACATCAGTGGGAAGAGACATAACATCCACAAAATTACCATCAAAGGGGGGTAGGTGAAGAAAGTGCATCTTCAGGAAAACGAAAGTATGAAATCATAAATGAAGTCAATAACAGCGACAACCATAATAAAGAATGTGGTAATTCAAGGCATTATTAAATGATATAAGTTATCTTATACATGCACTTAAGGAGTTAGAAAATTTGCACCGTTATTTCCCAAGTATATGGGTGTACCATCTGTTCCTCAAAAGAGACCATTAGAAAATCTCAAGGGGGAGAGTGAATAATGAAGCATCGATATTTAATATCCGGGGTAAAGTTTAGGAGAAAGCCAAAACATTCTTAAAAAAGTAAGCCATAAGGACTAGGTATACCATAAATATATTAATATTGGAGTCAAGCTATATTTGGCCAAGTATAAACCAGAATCTTACCTTAAGGAGGCTTTCTAAAAACCTAGAAACTTCTTGGATAGATGTCTTAATCTAAAAACACTCAAAAGGATCTGATCAGGGCAGGAGTGCTGGATTCAAAAGTAGTCTATACACCAAATGAATTTAGTTGGCTCATTTCAAATCAGAAGAGAATCCAAGGAAAGTTTGAATGAAGATACAACAATTATCTTCCTCCCGGATTTAAAAGAGTCACCAGGATTTGAAGAAGTCAATTTTATCTTCGGAAATGTAAGAGGGTGCAAACTTCGAGGACAAAGTTTATTTTAAGGGGGAGAGTCTGTAACATCCTAGGATTTAGCACCTAGAAATAGAGAGGACACAGGTTTGTGCATTGCATTCATGCATAAGAAAATCTGGGGAATTTTCGCGCAAAAAACTAAAAGAGCTATGGAGGGATCGGGATCTCTCTTGTACTGAAGGAAACTTCGGAGCAAGTGCGATAGATTTCGACATGACCTTTGTACAATTCTTTGTTTCGGGGGAAATTTGTTCAAAACATGTATTTGAATTTAAAATATGAAATTCAGATTAATTTATAAAATACACAAATGGAAATTAGAAACATTTAATAACTTGAATCGAAATGATTACAAAAAAATGGTATAAAAATATTTATTTATTAATATATATATTATACATATAGTATTATATTGAACTTTTACAATAGATAAATAAAAGTAAAGTATTAGGAAAGAAATAAGTAGGAAAAAGAATTACATAATTGAAATAAATAACAGAATCCTTTATTATAACAAAATATATATGACTTTGTCTTTACAAAAGAATTGTAAAAGAAAAGTGAAATAAGTAAACTTTATTGAATTGAATACAATAATACAATGTTTTTACAATATTTAAAATAGAAAAATAAACTACAATATTTATTACAAGGAAATACGTAAGCTACTGTTCTCTTATGTCCTTCAATAGTTAACATTTTATTTCTTCTCTTCATTTCCTGAAAACACAACAAAAAGAAAACAAAACAAAACAAGAACAAAATAAAAGAATGATTAGTTGGTTAGTTTTGCTCTCAGAAGTGAACAGTGAAATGCACTATTAAAAATTCATCATTGAGCTAATCTGTAAGGGGCAAGTTTCACCAAATAGTGGCATCTGTTCATATTAGTATTTTTGCCTTAGGACACCATCATTGGCTATCTAAGAATCCACTTGGCAACATCTAAAAAATTAACTCAACTTCAGATAATACCAAACCAGCCGGGCACAACCATAGCACAAAGATCTCATAGATGAAACCTAAACAGGGGGAGGTATCTGGACCAGAAGCACATAAACAAGCAGCTTACACATGCATACAGGCATATGTGATGTCAACACCACAAGGCAACAACAAGTAGAGGAAAAGCACCAGTAGTAGATAGAGCTGCTACTATATCCTCTCTTCACATACACAAGTAGACCAACAGATCTTATGCTAGCCCAAGAACACCACAAAGAACATCTCTTGTTCTTAGCAGTTCTCTCTCAAGAAAACACAAATTACAAAGCCAACCCCTGGATAACAACCACACATATTACTCCATCATATCACCACATCTCTTGCTCTGGTTGCTACCTGGAGCCATCCAAGAGCTACAATAAAGGGAAGACAAGATCCAGGAGCCCCAGCAGAAGAAAAGCAATAGCAGATTCAATAGCTCAAGTCAGGAGCACAAGGAGGATACCTAGGTGTCAAGGAGAGTAGCAGCAGTAGATACCTCAGAAAAGGGAGGAAAGCATACACCAAATCAACAGTGGTTGATCAAGATCACCACTAGCCCAGCAGCTGCAACAACTCAACAAACCACAGGTTAACCACCAAAATCATACTATAGCACATGTTCTTATTTAACTGCACCATCAGGCTCAAGTAGAAATATAACTGTGGTACAAACTCATCTAATTTCAACTTTCCTTCAACTAGAGTTTCATCTAGGAGGAGTGGTTAGGGTGATACTCTAAGTGTTGCAAAGAGAGGTTTGCAAAATCATCATAGAGTAATAGCAAGTCATACCATAACATTTGTTTTTATTCTTTTCCAATCAAGGCCTTAGACTATGCATCACTGGCCATATTCCCACATCATCCACTACCGTGCAGACATAATTGCAACCAAACTCTGAGCAGCCAGATATGCTAGCTCAGTCACCTACTGGGCACACTCCAGGAATTGGAGGTACCACAGTGGCAACTTAACTAACAATCTGGAAATAAACATCTAACCAACCAAAGAAAATCATCTTCCTAGCTAATAATAGCTAGAAATCATCCAAGGATGTACTGTGTCATAGTAACAGTACTGATGATAGCATTCCAACTTTAAATTAAAATTGAATTTATTCTAAATCACCAAAGCTTCACACCAGCATCATAAGCATAAATTCCCTATGGATTTTATCCAACTATATAAACAACAATTCATCCTATCTGAAGTACTATTGTGCTCACTCCCACAGGGAGGCACCACAATAGTAACCAAGGCAAGAGAAGCCATCAGAACAATACATCAAGTTCAGTAATCATCTTCCTAATTAAATAATTAGGAATCATTCTAAAAAAAGGCATTGTCATATGGAGCACCCATAGATGATATACCATTTCATCCATAAACAATAACCAGTTTAGGACAAATCATTTTCCTAGGAAATAATTCTAGGAATCATTCCAATATGTTTCCATGGTCACATAAGAGCAAAGCTTGGCTGAGTACCCTACCAATTTAGCTAGTCCAAATATTCTAGGAAACACCTGTAAGTGATTTCACAATACCAACATCACACAAGATTCAAAGCATTCAAGCAATCCTGTCATGTTTGACAGTAGTAGAAATTTAGCATCACATTATCCAAGCATCAATTCATCATAATACAGTATGGGTTCGTGTGATTGAATATCATTTAGCAACATGTATCACTAACAACTCTAGCCCTGAAGCAAGCTAGGGTTCACAGGCGAAAGAAAAACCAGTCCTCAGGAACACCATTATGAATCATCGAAGCACTAATTATTCAGCAGTACTATAAATTACCCAATAGCAATGGGAACTAATAAGGGTCATGAAAGAACCAAGAATCTGATGACATCATGCTCAACCAAGTAGATCAGATAAGTTATGAGCATCAAATAATTTAGATAGTAGAGTAGAGAGAATTAAAGCACAGGGATAAACACCTACCTGTAGCAAGATACGACTTGCCGGAGAGGAAGAAGAATACAGAGGTGAAGCAGTGAGCGATGGAGGCCATGGTAGGACGGCACATGGGCTCGGGGTGCTGCACCTGCTCCTAGTCGCAACCAACAACAACAATCGCGACGTCACCACCATAGTGAGGCATCACAGCAACGCATCCATGGGCGCCGGGGTTGCAGCACAAGCTGTCGTACCTCCGGCATTGTAGAGTGTGAGACCTAGAGGATCAACTAAAAACTACAGTCAGTCATAGTAGTAGCAGCAGCAACAACACCACCGGAGCGCAAGCACTAGGGCGCTGATGCCGAGCCAACGGCCACATGGATAGGGTTTCGGCCGGGTGCGCTCACAAGAGCGTGGACAAACCAAATCGATGAGGGGAAATGGGATATGTGTAGATGGCGAGACAGCGCTGATGAACTACTGCGCCGGAGGCGGCTGGCGGCAGCCAAGGCGACAAGCGGCAGCGCTGGCGGCGCATCGCGCACGAAAGAGGAACGCGAGAGAGATAAGGTTCGTGTCTATGTGCATGCGTGGTGGTGTGGAGAGGGGTGGGTCGGTGTGTAGTGCCAGATCCGGTCTAGCTGGGCCAGGCTAGCCCATATACCCAAACAAACGGCCCAAGTTAAATAGAATAAGAAATGAAATAAAAGTAAAACAAATAAATTACCAAAATAACCTTTAAACATTTTCAGCTATAGGAAATTATAAAAAATCATAAAAATACATTTAATATGTTAAAATTATCATAAAAATAAGATCTATCTAATAAAACATAACTTTATTTATTTAAAATAAATACAGAGCACATAAATATTAACATCATTAAATCCTGAGTAAAATTTCATAAAATAAGAGAAACTTCTAAAAATAAATAAAAATCATTTTTTTTCATAAAAATAACTTTACTATTTTATAAAATACTAACCTGGAGTTTTACAAATAAAATATAAAGCAAATATTTAAAGACACTTAATTCTTTGAAGAATTTTACAGTAATAAAGGTAAGACTTAAATAAGTATATTTCACTAGAAAAATATTATGTGTATTATTCAAAAAAATTAAGATAAATAAAATTCATTACTTATTTTACTCAAATAAAATACCCACTTTGTTAATTATTAAAATTATTTCTTAAGTAAGAAATAATCACATTTTCTTATAAAACACTAAAACCTTTAAAGTTTATTACTAAGTCTAAATCCATAATCAAAATAAAACTTAAATATAACTTGTAGAGTTCCCAACCTTTAATAAGGTAGAGATCCCAGTGTTTACAATGTTAGTCCCTGGATCAATAGCTAGCATCCACAGTTAAGATGTAATATCAAGAAACAAAGGTCATAATACAACTTTATAACCAGGAATAAAAATAATTCATTACATCTTACATAGCTCATTTGGCTATCTCATTACAATGCAGCAGAATATAACAATAGCATGGGGTCCTTCATCTTCAAAGTGCCACAGGCAATCATGTTGGTTGGAGACTTGTAATCCTATTCAACACACTTCACTAACATCAAACAAACCTGCAACATAATAAGTTGCAGCCACAAGGGTCAATACATTTGAATTGTATTGGCAAGTTTCACTACTATGTAGAAATAAGTGGATCCTATCATTACATGCATATTTGGCTAGGTAGGGTTTAGGCTCATTTGCATAAAGCGATATAGTTTTATCCTATCTTTTCAAAATAGTTTTGATCTTTTGTCAAATCTTTCTGAACTCCTTGGAGAACTCCAAGTGTTTCTAATCCCTTGTTGTCACCATCAAGTTTTACTTTGAGAAATTGGAATGTTGAGATCTTCCATAGCTTCAGGCCTTAGTTGCTCAGAGTTGTCCATAACCGGGGACACGGCTAAGTACTTAGAATTTGATCTTCTGCATAAGTTGTACACTTTACCCACATGACACAATCTCGTCTTGACGCCACCAGTGGCCGCTGGATAAGTACTCACCAAAATGGAGTACCGGCAGATCGAGAATGTGACAAAGTCTTTCCATAGAAGTCCTCCCAATACACAATGCTAGCTTGTCAACCAGGCACCAATGTAGGGATATATTTCCCTTACACAATTCTAGTTAACCTGAAGATGCCAATGCATGGGTCTTCCACTATGTAGTTGACTAGGCCATAGCCCATTTAGCATGTGGCTGTACACGGAAGCCACTGTACGAGAAACATGTTCAATCTCTAAGTCCCTGGGTGGTTTTCTTCTAGTGCGCACACAAAAAGATAGCCATATAAACATGGTTCCCTTTGTTGCCACCTTGTCCAATCTTGAGTATCCTTGTCCACCCAGGTGGTTCATTGAGTACTTGTTTTATTATATAAAAAATATATCTTTCCAACACTTCATATAATCATATCATGTATCCCATCCCAAATATATAGCAGGGCTAAGCATACTACAACTACAATGTTTTCACTAAGGAAGATATAAGGGTATCCTATTAGGATTTAGCATAGCATAAAATATAGTAGTCCTTATCATGCATGTTACAAAAATCCACTAAATGTAATGAAAATAGTAGGACATGGATGATAGTGTCACTTGCCTTTTTAGTAGAGAATATTGGTTCACTTCTTGATCTTGCAAATATCACACTCTTCTAACTTCACTACAATTCAATCAAGCAAACACATTTTCAAACCAACATTCAAACAATTTATCACACATAAAATAATAGAAACAAGGCAATGCATGCAAGCATGCAAAAGATGGTTTTATTTAGAAAAGTGGTTTCTATTACGCTCTAAACATTTTAAAGCTCAATATGGTCATTTACAAAAGTGGTAAAACCATTTGCAAAAGGTTTCATCTCATAAACCAAATATTATGCTAAGGTGATATTTTATGTTGTTGAAAATATCTTTTAGCAAAGTAATGAATTTATATGGTTCATAAAATATGTTCTTAAATCTCAAAACTTGGTGTTTAGGGTCAGAAGGTTTGCATCAAATCATTTCCCAAAGGCTTTACTCAAAAATCATTTCTAAACCATAAACAGTATTTTTATTTGACTAGAAGTGAGTTAACTCAAATATTTATTCCTTAACTTCACAAAATACATTTTTAAATCCATAAGTTGGTTCCTATGGTCAATAGGTTCAAAACAAACTAATTAGCAAAGATTTCATCTTAAAAATATTTCTAGAACAAATTTTATATTCAAACTATGCCTACACATGTTTCTGCAATTTCAACCAATTTTCCAGAAGAAAAACATTAAACAAAGTGCATAGTTGCAAAGTACTTGTTCTGATGAATCCACTGATATAAAATTTGCAAAATTTAGACGTGTAGAATTAAAGTTATGAATTTTACAAGTTTGCAAATCTAATAGATCAAATTTCTATTTTAAATCCCGAGTCTGGCCACGTGGCTGAATCTAACTAGACGGTACCGGTTCGTGCGGATTGCGCTCTGTGGATCGTTGGATCTAAATAAGATCGTGCAGCACAAAGCACACGATACCCCTTCGTTTATAATCTAATCACAGCCACAAGATCAAGATCCAACGGGCACAACGCAGTTGACCAAGGACTGGCGGCGCTGGCGGCGGCGGACGGCAGCGCACGCTCGGGCGGTGGCATTGGCGACAATTCATGAAAAGAGGGAGAGGGAGGAGTAGCTCACCGTTCTCGTGGGAGTGCGGAGAAGCTCGAGGTGTGGTCGGCTTGTCGAGGGGCACACTGGAGCAGCGGCTATTGCTCGCCGGAGCAAGCGGCTGCGCCAGATGCTTCCGCTTGTCGATGGGGACGGAGCTGTAGGTCATGCCGAGGCAAACAGGAGGGGGCGTTAGACGCGTACTGTTCTGGGGATCATGGGAGCATCAACAGGAGGGTTCGGGGCGGTCTGAGCTTACCGGGGGGTTCGCTGGAGCAATGGTAGACGATGGTGACGCTTTGTTGTTGAGGTTGCTGAGGCTACGGTGAATGCGCGGGCTAGCGAGCGACACTGGGAGATGCGCCAGGAGATGGGGAGTAAGCCTGCGTTCTCTGGGAGGCGAGGGGCAGTTGGACGGTGCCAGAATCGGTTGGAGAAGCTCGTCAGAGCAGTGGTGCTCGAGCTCGAAATTGGAGCAACCCGGTGGCAGAGAGGAGATGCTGCTTGGGGGAATGGAAGAGGAGAGCGTGGCGTTTATGTATGCATGGTCACGGCGAGAATTAATTCAGCCATCAACGCATATTTATGCCAATTGATTCGCGGCAGAACATCGTTGAGCGAGGGGAAACGGCCGGCGTGGGTGGAAACGACGACTGACAGCGTGGGACCGCGCTGTCTGCGAGAGAGGGGGAGAGGGAGTGGGGTCCACTAATCAGTGACTTAGCGGGTTCTTTTCTGAGTGAAAAACAGTTCACCAGAGGGGGAGCAGGTGGGCTGCGAGTTGGGCTGGACTAGGCCTGTTGGCTGGTTTGGGTTTGATTCGATTTTTTTTATACTAATCCTTTTTCTTTTTCTATAATGAATTTTCTGTTTTGATTTTCATTCAAATAATTCAAACTCCAAATGAATTCAAACTTCCACAAAACTTTGGGTATATTTTAATTCTGTTTACCAACATAATCCAAAGTCCAAAATAGAACAATTATTTTTAGGACTTATTATTTATTAAAAATAAATAAATAGGCTTAAGTCTTTATTTCAAATAGGATTCAAATATGTTTAAAACTCTATTTGACTTTATAAATTCCTACAAAATCTTTTTAGTAGGTTTTATCTGAATACTAAAACACCTTGAAATAAAATACTTTATTAAGTTTTAATGTTCAATCAAAATAGGAAAAAAATGTCTTTACTTAAATGAAATTTGGATATAAATAAATCCTCATGGTTTTATTTAAATAAACCTTTACTATTTTTATCAAACAAAATATTTTATTTTTAAATGCTTGGCCAAGATTTAATTTGGCTCTTTTAAAAATAGACCTTATTCAATATTTCTACCATTGCTTATAAAAACCATATCTTTTTATTTAAAGATCCAAAAATGGTGATCCCAACTATTATAACTTTATTTATTATTTGTTTATCTTCTTTAAATCCCTTTAGGATTTTATTTGATCAAAATAGGTTTTGATGTTTCCAATTGGAATCGAAAAGTTTCTTCTCACCCTAAATTTCAACAAAATTTTATTTTGTTTATTTATTTTTCACATTTCAAAATTTGGAAAATTTTGGGATGTGACATAACTATTAGCTTTTAAATGTTTTTAAATCTTAAATTCAAATTAAACTCCTTTTAAATAAATATTACATATCACTCATGTATAAGATGGTGAATAATCTCCATCTCTTAACCACCCTTAAAAATAATTCTAAACTCTAATAAATTTATAAGATCATCTAATTATGCTCCCATTAATAAATTGCATGTTAGTAAACCCATCTTTCACTTACATTAAAAAGGATCATTCATAATCATATTTGTCAAAACCCTAAAACTAGATAATATTCTAAAACTCATTATATCTTAAAATTCACTTCTATTTTTATAGTTAACTTTGGTCTAAACAATCATAAACATCTCATTTGAAGTTTAGTCGTGTTTTTAAAGTTAATTTGATCACTTGTACCATCAACTAAAATATGATAACTTAACATCATTCATAACCATCACAAACCCTAATGTAAAACCTAATAACCCTTAAGACTAATTAACCTTAACTAAATACTAGTTTCTTGAAATGTTATTCTTTTTGCCACTTCACACAAACAAGTCTATAATAGTTCCTTCAGCTCTTAAAAACTCAACCCAAGGACTTCTTACCCTAGTCACCAGATAACAATTAACCATAATCACATTACTCTATCCGTACTTGTATATATTGGATTGTTAACACTTAAGTTCCTTATCAATGTCATTGCTTATAAAATAAACTTAAAGATAAACCCAATCTTAAAGAAGGTACCTAAAATCAACTTATTCAAAATACTAAGGGTTTCTCTTTGGAAATTATAAAATTGCATAGCATTATTTATGCATAATGGCATCTTGCTTCTTTAAACATTAGTCCTTATCGGACCAATGATGATGATTTTAGATATTGGATCTTCTATTGCCTCGAAGACCGTGAGTGCATAATCTTGCAATCACAAAAGGCAAGTTCACACTTGCTCATGTCCTTTGATAATTTTCTGTAAAGTATTTTGCAAATCCAGTGTTGTCATCACCTGCATTTGAAAAAGGTCAGAAAACACTATTTTCATAATAATATGATTATGGGTTATTTACCATGAGGTAACAACCTACTATGAAAGTTCTAGTGGTAAAGGAACATATTATCTAGGACTTAACAACCAATGTCGCCAGTGATTCTTGCGCCATATATTACGTGTTAACCATGAGATTTGGAATGGGACGGAGAAGTTAGCTGGATCGGTTCTCTCTCGTATGCCAACGGATGACCGGGCTGTTGTTTTAACTCCTCTTGTAGAGGGTTAGCAGGTTATGGGTGGGATCCCTCAACGTCCCACGGCTTCTGGTATCTATGAGGGTTGTACACCTTAGGCTGATAATGGAAACAAGTTTGATCCTAGGTCTGATGTGCAATCCGTCGGGTATGCGGTGTCATGGAGAAGGACAGTGATTGGCTTGGATCTTAGTCTGGGCCTCACACCAAGGAAGTGTGAACGAGCCTATAACTCGGATGTGCAACAAAGCTAAGATCTCTCATGGGTAAAGCAACGCACCACTGCAGAGTGTAAAAACTGTAACTTGTTACTCCCTGTTCTGGGAAGGAGCTGCGAACGCTACGGGAAAGGAACTCCATGAAAGTTCTGGTAAACCTGTGAAGGCTGATGGACATAGCTTTTCAGAATAAAAGCAACCTTTGAAGAAATGTTTATGAAAACTTGCATTGCCTACGACCTTTAGTCTGTGGCTGGATATAGTGCATCAAACACTTCTCTTTAGTGAACTTGCTGAGTATGCTCGTACTCAACATATCTTCTTAACCCTTGCTAGATCTCGGAGAAACCAATGGCGTTCCCAAGAAATAAGTTACTTGAAGAGTTGAAGATATCTGAGGGAGATCAACGGAGTCGAAGACCTTACCAGAAGCTATCGAAGACAAGCTGAAGCGTAGAATATAAATAAAACTCCCAGAATCTAAAACCTACTTCTGTAGAATAGTACAATAGTAGCACTTTCAAGCCTTATATATATACTTATAAGTAGTACTCTTAAGGTAAACTCCGAATGGATCTTTCTGGTTCTTTCTGTATAATATTCCTCACTGTTCGAGGAAGTTCTCTGGATATTTTGTAATATGTTATATGTAATATAAAGTGTTGTCTTGGACCTGCGATGTTTCTATTGTACCACTCTGAGGGATATAATGCGGATGGAATGGTGTTCCATTGGTGTTATGTCAACGACTATAGTGTACTACACCATGAAGTGGTATGCTGGGTCACCGCAGTTACTTAGTCTACTTGGAGCATCTAGCCAGATAAATATCCACCTAGAGGCTTGGGGGCTAAAGTAAGAGTTTTTAACTCGGCAATATGCTTAGTCTTTCTTTAAGCATCTAGTCGGAACTAATTTTGTTTCATCTAGAGGCTTGGGGGCTACAGTATTGAAATTTACAAACTCTACATATGCTACTTTAAAAGTATCTAGTCGGGATAATTCATTCAAACTACATACTTGGGGGCTACAGTGCAAAGTTTTCTAGCTTAGTCTCTCTTAGAGCATTCAGACACAAATACCTATGGTCGTTTATATCCCTGGGGGTTAAAGTGGGATACTACATATGAAATGCAAAAGGCATATAAAACTTACAAGTGCAATAATCTTGAGGTTGGTGGCGCTCTCGGCAAATATATTGCTGAAGGAAAGACTATTTTCGTGCAGGATATCCGCCTGCCTAAGCAGCTCCTCAAGACCACATGTCGGAGAAGTCGGCACTGCACTAGAAACCAGAGCTGAGCTACTCGGTGTAAGCACCGGGTAGAAAATCTTCGGAAACTCTGCTAGTGTCTTGGGTGCAGTGACATCGCCTTCGATAGAAGTTACGCCTTCCACCATCGCCTTACCGCTACCAGTGGCATCCTTAGCCAGAGCTTCAGCCACTTTGAATGTGGTGATTTCTTGTGTTGCCTGCTCACCGACAACAGCAAGTTCTGCGGCAACATCTGGGTCCACTTCCATGGCGGAAGGTTCAAACGTTACCTTTGCTGGAGAGCTTGTCGGTGTGGTAGCAGGCTGGATGCTTGGAGTTGGAGGGGCGATGGCGGGGGATGCTTGGTGAAATATTTCTTTCCTGTTTTTAGAATCCCCTGATGTTTTGGAGGTCTTCTTCAAACTCATACTGGCCTTCTTCCTGAAACGTGCAAAAGTATAAGTACAGGAACAAGACGAGCAAGGGACAATGTCAGATGTTAAGAAGCTTACACAACGGTTGGTGCTTTGGTCAACGGAATACCAATCATTCTTCTTTTCTGCGCCTGCAGGGAGGCGGTGGACTTCTTGGAGGATCCAGCCTCCGTCTTCTTCTTGCCTGCGTCGGCAGTGTCAGAGGTGGAGCTCTTCCGCTTACGCTCCTGCAGGACATCATCGTCGGACACGACGGTGACATCCTTCATCTTGGGGTCGTAGACTTGGACAGCCATGCTATCCTCGTCTAGACTCTTTAGCTGTTAAGTGAATCCCAAAGTGTTAGATGCAATGGTAATGGCTAGACGGAAGAACTGGAGTATATGTCATACATGAAAAATAAATAGGTACCTCTGGGCACGTGTCGCCCTCAAACATGTCGTAGGTGATGGTGAATCCATGCTTCCTGTCCTTCACCGTGACGATGTCTTTGAGGCGAAGCTTGATGGAGTCACTCGAGAAGTTGTCCTCGGAGATGCGAAGGCTATCCTTCCTATCCTTGGTATACTGGTGCATGAGCTTCACGCGGTGCTGCAGAGGCTGGATCCGCCTGATGAACCAGCACATGGCTAGGTCCAACCCGGTCAGACCCGTGTCTACGAGCCACTCAATCCTCCTTACAGCACGGGAGGCTTCATCGTCGGAGGGAAGGAGGGCTTGGGATCTCCATGTAGGGGCTTCAGCGGCATCCATCGACAAAGTCCGGGTACGTTCCTTCTCGGCCATCCAAAGGGATGTCTGGGCCATAGAAGTACGTCCTCTGCCAGTTCTTGCAGGACTCGTGGCCTACAATGTCGGGGAACCGCCGGCCGGGCTGGATCTTGAATCTAATAGTCCCACAATTTCTGAGATCATCCTTGCTCACTTCGGCTTCCCTCTTGATAGTAAAGAAGTATATAAACATATATAACCTAGGCCTAATTCCTAGGTAGCCCTCACAAAGCGTCGCGTAGTTGCTAAGCGCGAGGATGCTATCCAGAGAAAGTTCTGAGGTTGAACCTGGTACTGGCTAAGGACCTCTATGAAGAAGTCGGAGATTGGGAGGGAGACGTCGCATACCAGTTGGGCTTTGAGGTACACCTTTTCTCCGTCTTGGGGAGAAGGGACAACCTCGCGGGCCAGTGCCGCCCGCCAGACTAGCCCCTCCGTCGTGGGGAGGTACCCATTGGCGAGCATCTCCTTGAGATTGCTCTCGGTGATATAGGAGCCACACCACTCTCCCTTATGGGAATCGCCCTCCTCTTCCAGCAGTTCTAGCCCCGTTGGAATATGGTCACCGCCGGTGGTTTCCACCACCGCGGTGCGTGGCACCACCATGCCCTCTGGAGGCACGTGAACGGAGCCCACCGGCTTGGCCGTGGCTTCGCTCGTCGCCGCCATGGATGGTGTGGTGCTGCTGGCCATTGGTGTGGAAGGAGACTGGCAGTGAGATGGGAAAAGCAAGGGTTTTTTCCTTCATGCGTAGAGAGCTCAAGGAGGTGTTTTCTAGAGGAAGAAGATGATGCAAGGAAGAATGCGGTAAAAGAATAAGAATTACCACAGTTATAATCTATAGTACTCAACGTCACGTTCCCACCGTCACCGCCAATGTTTCGTATCCTTTGCACGGGAAAAACGGCTATGATTGTGTTCTCTGCATGTGTGAGTTATGAGGCGTCGCTGACCTATAATCTACGTTTCTCTACTCACACAAGTAGGTGAACCATCCCATCTGAAGATTCTGGCATGGATGGATTCAGTCCGGCTAAAAGAAGAGTACGATGGAAGATTCAGCAGCTCTCCGACTTACGTTTGAAGACGGAGAACATTGCAGGGTTCTTGGGAGGATTACAAGATATTGCTTGACGATTTGCCGACATTCATCTAGACGGAGCATCCAACCTGAAGAGGCAAGACGGCGCAAGATCTCGGAGTTCTCCGGGGGCTACTGTTGGGGATATGCTAAATGGGTATCACCTTAGCATGTCTCTAATCCGGATAACCTGGGTGGACCACAGTTGGTAGCAAGACCCATGGCCTGCTGGGCGGCCCAGTTAGATGGATCCAGAAGGGAGGCCCATGCTAGATAACGGAAGGCTACTAAGGAGTCACCAACGTACCCGGAGCCTTGGAGTGCAAGACATGTTAGACTAGTTGTGTACCGTGTAGGACTCTGTAACCTGTCTGGCTAGGACTTTATCTGTAACCCTAGGATCTGGCGACTATATTATTTGGACCTGCCGGAGCCTTTAGGGATAACTCAACTCATATCGCGCACAGTAAACCAATCCCTGTAACTTGGCGTATTGCCATTATAGTGATTTATAGCAGGAGTAGGATTCCACCATCGTCGTGGGATCTGAACCTGGGTAAGTTGTGTTACCTCGTACCCGCCAACCTCCCGTCTTACCTGACGTCTCTAAACACGTGATACGTCCAAAACGTATCTACTTTCTCGAACACTTTGCTATTGTTTCTTCTCTAAACTTGTGTGATTTGGATACAACTAACATGGACTGACGCTGTTTTCAGCAGAATTACCTCGGTGTCTTGTTTTTGTGCAGAAAATGAACTATCAGGAAAAATCCCGGAAAATATGCCAAAAACTATTTCTCACTAGAAGATCCACGGAGCCATAAGGGGAGACAGAGGGGAGGCCTGGGGGGCCCAAACCCACCCCAGGGGCGGGCACACTAACCCCGCGCCTGGGGGAGGTCTGGCCACCCCAGGAAGCTCCTCGGCCTCCCTCCGCGCCTATAAGTTGCCTTCTGACCTAAAAACAGAGGAGGGTTTGATAGTTTTCCAAAAAGAGTTCCGCTCCACCGCCGCCACCAGAAACCAAGATTTGGATCCAGAAACTTTGTTCTGGCACCCTGTCGGGGCGGGGAATTTGGAGAGGATCATCGCCATCGTCATCACCAACGCATCTCCATCAACCACCGACGTTTCCCTCATCTATGAGTGAGTAATCCCCCGCTGTAGGCTTGGGGATGGTAGGGATTGGATGAGTTCCATCATGTAATCAAATAAGATCTATTAGGGGCATAGTGCCTAGTATCTCTATTAGTGATATTTGACTTTGTTGCAACTTGTTGTGATTAATGCTTGTCACTAGGGCCTGAGTGCCATGATCTCATATCTGGACTTATTATTGAACCATTATGATAGTATTGTTTGTGATCTTATCTGCAAGTTGTGTACACATATCATTGTCTGGATCCAAAGGCCCCAAAGTGACAATAATTGGGACAATCGGAGGGGATGGTTGTGGTGTGAGGATCACATGTGTTCACGGAGTGTTAATGCTTTACTCCGGTGCTCTATTAAAAGGAGCACCTTAATTGCCAGTAGTTCCCTAGAGGCCCCGCTACCACGGGCTGGTTGGACAGAAGATGTTGTGCAAGTTCTCATTGCGAGCACGTATGACTATATTTGGAGCACATGCTTAGGATTGTTTAGTACTTGGATGCTTGTTATTATTTATCTGCAATGCCCTAGTTCTTTGAAGTTACATGTTTAGACTCGTCCATGCAACGCTCGTCCATCCATCCCTATGCCTACCACACTCAAATCCTACTGCTACTGTTACTGTTACTATTGCTACTGCTTCACTGTTGCTGTTACTGCTGCTGTTTCTTTGCTATTGCTACTACAAACAGTTGCTACTGATAAACTTCTATGAGCAATAACTATTTCTAGGTGCAGTTGAACTGACAACTCAGTTGTTAAGGCTTACAAATATTCTTTGGCCCCCCGTTGTGTCGAATCAATAAATTAGATAATACTACCCGCGAAGACTGTTGCGATCCCCTACACTTGTGGGTCATCAAGACTATTTTTCTGCCGTTGCCGGGGAGCATAGCTATATTTGTAAGTTCACTTGGATCTATTATTGTTCACTGCTACTCCTTTCATCATGGGGAAGTCTCATGATGGAAAGTTCCCTATTTTACCATCCACTACAAGAAGAGGTACAGTCCTAAACACCTCTGTTGCTCTTGATTCATAGTCTGTTATAAGTAAGCTTGTCACACCACCACCACATGCTCATGCTACACACACTGCTACTACTGCTAAATCTAAAACTTCTTTTGATACTCATGATGTTACTTCTACTGTGCTTGATGCGAGTGGTTCATTAGGTCCTTTTCTAGATGCTACTATGGCTAGTCTAGGAAATACCGAAACTCCTAGTGAAGACACTGTTACACCTGTTAGCTCACCTGAGTCTAGTGAGAGTTTTGATATTAATGATGGTTACATTAATCTCACTGATGAATTTGTTGAAGAGTGCCGAAACACACATGGTGCTAGTGCTATTAAGAGTCTCCTTGCTAGACATACAATTATACCTAAGAAGTCCTATGATCCTAAGTTTTCCACCTCTCCCATAGATATTAAAGATAAAGATTATGATTTCTCTCTTGATTTAGCTTATTTGGATATTGTGTTGAGAAAGAACCTTTTTGTGGTACTGAAAATGAGAGTGTTGTGGCTCATATGAATGAGCTTTCTACTATGAGTGCTTTTTTCTCTGATGTTTTTAAAATGCGCAAGTACTTTGTTGCTAAGATCTTCCCTTTTTTTCACTAAAAGGAGAAGTTAGGGCTTGGTTTAATAGATTACCTCCTGGTTCCATTGATAGCCCTGATTGCTTGATTGCTTCTTTCTTCCATAAATATTTTTCTCCTAGTGCTAGACATGCTGATTTGCAGAGACTTTTTGATTTTAAACAGGAAGACGAGAAATTGCCTGAGTCATGGAAAAGATTTTGTTCCTTGATTCATCAATATCCTCGATGTCCATTACCTAAGAATGAGTTGCTTGATATTTATTATAATGGACTAACTGATGATTCTAGGACCTACCTAGATAGCTTTGCTGATTGTGTTTTCAGGAAAATGACTCCTACAGATGCTGAAGAATTAATGAACAAGATAAGCAAGAATTATGATGATTGGACTTCAACTGAGCTGAATACACCTGAGTCTATTACTCTTGAACCAGTTGTTCCTGAACCAGTTCCAACACCAACCACAAAGAAGAGGGGATTTATTGCATTAAATGATGAAGTGATGAAGGAAGCTAAAAAGTGTTTAAAGGAGAAAGGTATTAGAGCTGAAGATGTGAAGAATCTACCTCCTATAGAATAATTATGTAAGCCAATTACCCACTCATCTACTATTGAGGTACACTCTCTCCAACACTTTTATGAAGGTGATATTCCTTATGGTAAACCTCCTGATCAATGCTTAGAGGAACTTGACATTTTTATTGTTAAACAAGGTCATTTTAATAAACAAGTTTAGAATCATTTATTGGAAAACTCTAGAGCTATTCATGAGTTGAAAGATATTGTGGAAAGAACTTCTAATGATATTAAAATGCTTTGTAAACACTTTCAAATGGTTCAACCTCAACTTGATCAACTTGCTAAGGTGCAAAAGGATATGCTAGTTAATGCTTCAGGAGATAAACATGCTTATGGAATTAGAACTAGGAGTGGTGCAGCTACTCAAGATCCTTTATATCCTGAAGGACACCCTAAAATAATAGAGCAGGATTCCCAACAAGGTGAGGATAGTGGTAGTCCTCGTAAGAGGAAGAAAAAGAAACATAAGAAAGTTGAGGAACCACTTGAACCTGTTGTAGATCCTAATAGTATATCTGTCTCTGATGCTAAAACTGAGAGTGGTAATATTGATGAGTCTCCTGATAAGGAGGAAGTTGAGGAAGAACCTGAAAAGCACGCTAAGAACACCAAGTACACTAAGGAAGATTTTATTGCTAATAAACATGGTAAACAGAGAGAACCTTGGGTGCAGAAACCTGTGCCTTTTCTAGGTAAGAAACACAAGTCAAAGGAGGAACAACACTACAACAAGTTTTGTGAGTGGATGAAGCCTTTATTTCTACAAATTCCTTTGACTGATGCTATTAAATTGCCTCCTTATTCAAAGTATATGAAGGATATTGTCTCTAATAAAAGGAAGATTCCTAATGAGGAGATTTCTACTCTACTTGCTAATTACTCCTTCAATGGTAAGGTTCCAAAGAAACTTGGTGATCCAGGTATACCAACTATTCCTTGCTCCATTAAGAATAATTATGTTAGAACTGCTTTATGTGATTTGGGAGATGGAGTTAGTGTTATGCCTTTTTCTCTCTATAAGAGACTCCATCTAGAAAAGTTGATACCAACTGATATTTCTTTGCAAATGGCTGATAAGTCAACTACTATTCCTGTTGGTATATGTGAGGATGCTCCTGTTCAAGTAGCTCATAATTGCATGGTCTTAACTGATTTTGTTGTGCTTGAAATGCCTAAAGATGATAATAAGTTTATTATTCTTGGGAGACCTTTCCTTAATACTGCAGGTGCTGTCATCAATTGTAATCAAGGAAAAGTAACATTCAATATTAATGACAAAGAGCACATTGTATATTTCCCCAATAAGGTTGTTAAGAGCTACTGCCTGAATTCTATTGAAAATATTGAAGGCATCAAGGTTGGAGAAATATATTGTCCCATTCCACAAGAAAATTTTGAAACTATTATGATTGGGACCATTGCTATCAAGTATGAGGTAACATAATCACCTTGTGTAATGCAAAGTTTGGTTTCATATAAGATTGTTTTGGTAACAAGACTTGATCAAACTTGTTAACAAAAGGATTTTAATGAACAAAATAATGCTTCCACTATGGGTATACTTGCTTTCTTTTTCCTTTCTCCTTCCTAGTCTTTGCTTTATCTTTAGTTTTGCTAGTTGTTTGCTTGTTTGAGTTTATTAGAGCTCTTGTAGTTTGGCTTTTGGTTTGCTTTTGCTTCTTTTGAAAAAACTGTTTCTGCGAGAAAATCAATTTTCATACCCTGAAAATTGGCCAAAAATAAAGTTTCCCAAAAATCCCAGAAAATTCAAAATAAATTTTTCCTCGAAAAAGGGGCAGAGTGGTACCTGAGATGACCTAGGAGCAACCCCTAGGCCCCACTCCTATGGTAGGCGCGGGCCCACCACTGGTGGCGCCTAGGGGGGGCCTCCAGGCTGCCTCCTCAAAGCCACCTTCTTTATCTCTTCCAAAAAACACCGGAAAACTTGCTCAAGATCGAGTTCTTGCTATTCTTGCTCGCGATTTTTGATCTCCTTGTTCATCCCATCTCAAGTGCTGATTTTTGGAGGGATTGCTCCTTGGTATGTGCCTCCTCCACTTGTCCAATTAGATTTGTGATTGGTAGATTGTATTTTGAGTATTTTGCTACTGTAGGTGCAGGTTGTTTGAGCTTGCATGCTTGTTCTATGCTTAGAAACTTTGTTTTGATGCATGTGTAGTCCTCTAGCAAGTTCCTATAGTAGTTGGTCATCATTTATCAACTTAGAAATCTCTTGGTTTGATGGTTGTTCAAAATTTCAGCAAAGGGAAGTCATGGACCACCACACCTTTGGTGACATTTTTGAGAGTGATGCACCTAGAAGGGCAAGGCTTCCAAGGTCATCTACAAGCTCTAGACCCTCATACAATGAGGATCTCATCACTCCGCGGTTTGGTGATGAGGGGGATGAAGGGGATGCGCACCCCTCCACCTTTCCTTGTCAAACTTTCATGCGAGCTGCTTGGATTCTTAATAATTTCATGGCCTTGATTGAGAGGGCTGGTCTAACAAGTTTCATGCAGGATGAGAGTGCACAATATGCTTCACTTACTAAAACATTTGTGGAGAGTTTCTCCTTCACCAATAGTTTGTTCAATTCTTCTGTGTCTTTCAGACTTTATGGTAGGGCTCATTCTATGACATTGAAGAAATTTTGCAAGGCCTTGTGACTTGGTACAAAGGGATCATCAAAGAATATTATAGCTCTTCCTACTGATTTGCTGGAACTATACCGAGGAATAACCAATGATGATGACCGCAGAGCTCAGCGAGGGAAGATAAAGAACATTCAACTTCCAGCCATCAGGTACTTCACCTACTATCTTACCACCAGTGTTCTTGGTAGGGAGAACACTAGTAATATATCCAACTATCAATTGGCCTTCTTAGCTGCTGCGCTCTACAGTGAGGAAAAGTATAATCTTGGTTCCCTCATTGCTCGTCGCTTAGCTGCTAGGGGACCCATTTATGGGGGAATTATTGCTACTCGTATCACAGTTGCCTTGAACATTGCTGTTGATCCCCATGATACAGTTTTGGCTCCTCAGAGACTTGATCTTGCTACCATGAAGGTGCACCACTTTGTCACCTCTAGCTCTACTCTTGAGAACTTGGTTTATATAATGTTGTTTACTGACGGGGAAGAGAGAGAGATCCCTCTACCCCAAACCACTTTGTTCAGTATTTCTTAGGGACCTTGGTCACGCTCGAAGGCGGAGATGGATGAGTTGTTGAGTTTGCTTAACTTCCACGAGTACTATCAGGGGGAAGTGAACTCATATGAACCTACGCATTACACAGGGGAGGCCTCGAGCTCGTACCAGGACGACGGAGTTTCCTCGACATACTATGGAGGTGCATCTACTTGGGCACCATGGGACTGAGCCCCACTTAGGCCAAAATCCTAAGCTTGGGGGGTGGTACACCGACATCACACTCATATATATCATGTTCGGTCGGTTCTTTGTATATCCTTTGTCTCGCTTTCTTTTTGGTTCTTGTTGCTTCTTTCTCAAAAACCCAAAAATACCAAAAATATTTTCGTTGTTTCTCTTGGTTTGTTGCTTTGTTTCTTTGCTTTGGTTTGCCTTAAAAGAAAAATCCAAAAAGATTTTGCTTTGTTTTTGTTTGGTTTTTCTTTGTTTGCTTGTTTCTAAAAAATCGAAAACACCAAAAATATTTCTTGTTCTTCTTTGGTTTTGTGAGTTCTTTGCAGGGTTCAGCCGTCCTTAGTGGATTTTTGTTTTCATGTTAATTATTCAAGTCACACAAGTGAAGGGCAATAATGAAGATTAAGACAACTCGAGGTATGGTAAGAGGCTGGTAAGAAACTCTATTTGTTTCATTTTTGTTCATATACTCATCATTGTGAGCATGCTTAGCCTGTTTGTGTAAAGTGTATGTCATTATGGATGCTTAGTAGTTCTTGCTTGTCTATGATTAGCTCCAGCCTGCTAATAGTTTGTAGCATGTCATATGAATGTTTGCTTGCATTGTTTTATTCATACTTTGGTATGATATTGTGGTATCCTCCTCTGACTGTTCATGTGAATCGACTTGGCACATGCTCACGCATGCATATGACTAATCAATAGTCAGTTAGCCTCGATGATTTATTTTTTCTTAGAGTTCTTGTATTACTTTCATGCCATAATTAGTCTTGTTTTGTTGCAAGCATGATTATGACAGTTATTGCTCTCTCATTTGTCGCTCCCTCTCTATTTCTAGCCTTCACTTGCACTGAGTATGTGCTCTATCTGTGCTTACAACTCCCCAAAACCAATATTACCAGTTGTGTCCACCATACATACCCATTAGCATCATTTTCTACTTCAGCGCATACTCCATATGCCGTGTTTTCCTCCAAAATAAAATGTTTGTCCGTTTTGAGAAAGTTAGTTAGTAAAGCTCTCACGAACTTGTTGGCACACTTTATTCCTTGCGCTTAATAATCTTGAACCATTGTGACTAGTCCATGAAAGTTATATGCTTGCTTATTATATACTGGGAGTCAGCAGAACCGTGCTGTCATGGGGAACGCTTTCAACACATGTTGGATATCTCATCCAGTTGATTCCTTGCTCTTTTGTTTATGGATGTCAACAATGTGAAATAAAAGGGGAAGTTGCTAGTTCATGGATTTTATACATTGTGTTAGAGAAACGCCTGGGCCGCTAGCCTAAGCCATGCTTAATCATGGTGTAAACTTGCAGCAACACTATAATGAGCATCTATGAAGCGTCCTCAATAAAAAGCTATGCATATGGTAAATAAAAAGATTGTTGAGATGCTCATTGTCTGCTTGCCTTATCATTTTGGTTATGGGAAAGCTCCTGTACCATGTGCAATGGGTACCCCGTTGGCGGTTCTCGATGATATGCATGTATTTACAATGACAAGAACTTTCAGGTGACCATAGTTGAGTAGCATGCGGAGCGACCCTCGTACTCAAGGGACTTGGGATTTCCAGTCTATGTCTGTCAAGCATATGATTCAGAGTGGACCTCACTTTCACCTTACCCACATGAAGATGCCCATGATAGGGGCAATGAGAGCTCAAAGCTAATGAGTACCTTCCTTTCAGCATTGGGAAGCATTTCAAACCTTCACAAAACCGTTTTCACAATTTTGTTGAGTCACCACTTATTCTATGAGCACTTTCTTGAGAGCATAGTTGTCATTCTTGTGTTTGTTCCAAAACTTGGTTAATTATGTCATGACTTTGATGCTTGTATCTCTGATATCTTTATCTCTAGTCTTCATGTGAACTTCAGAGATGCCTTGGCATTTATATTGTGCTCTTCAAACAAAGGCAAGCGAGATACCACTCTATCATACCTTATTATGAGCATTGCAATGTTGCTTATGTTTATGTTTCATGCTACTTATTATTATTGAGTTGGTTTCTCTTCATAGCTTGCAATGACTATTGAGTAGACTTAGTTGCATACTCCTTATTATGAATTGTCTAAGCATCTACTCCTATGCTGAGAATATATACATCATATGAAGAAAAGTGTTCGTGAAAGTTCTTTTATCGCACTCAGTTTTCAACTGAATTGCTTGAGGACAAGCAATAAGCTAAGCTTGGGGGAGTTGATACGTCCAAAACGTATCTACTTTCTCGAACACTTTGCAATTGTTTCTTCTCTAAAATTGTGTGATTTGGATACAACTAACACAGACTGACGCTGTTTTTGACAGAATTACCTCGGTGTCTTGTTTTTGTGCGGAAAATGAACTATCAGGAAAAATCCCGGAAAATATGCCAAAAACTATTTCTCACCAAAAGATCCACGGAGCCAGAAGGGGAGACAGAGGGGAGGCCTGGGGGGCCTAGACCCACCCTAGGCGCGGTCCCACTGACCCTGCGCCTGGGGGAGGTCTGGCCACCCCAGGCAGCTCCTCAGCCTCCCTCCGCGCCTATAAGTTGCCTTCTGACCTAAAAATAGAGGGGGGTTTGATAGTTTTCCAAAAAGATTTCCGCTCCGCCGCCGTCACCAGAAACCAAGATTCGGATCCAAAATCTCCGTTCTGGCACCCTGCCGGGACGGGGAATTTGGAGAGGATCATCGCCATCGTCATCACCAACGCATCTCCATCAACCACCGATGTTTCCCTCATCCATGAGTGAGTAATCCCCCGCTGTAGGCTTGGGGATGGTAGGGATTGGATGAGTTCCATTATGTAATCAAATAATATCTATTAGGGGCATAGTGCCTAGTATCTCTATTAGTGCTATTTGACTTTGTTGCAACTTGTTGTGATTAATGCTTGTCACTAGGGCACGTATGACTATATTTGGAGCACATGCCTAGGATTGTTTAGTACTTGGATGCTTGTTATTATTTATCTGCAATGCCCTAGTTCTTTGAAGTTACATGTTTAGACTCGTCCATGCAACGCTCGTCCATCCATCCCTATGCCTACCGCACTCAAATCCTACTGTTACCGTTACTGTTACTATTGCTACTGTTTCACTGTTGCTATTACTATTGTTGTTGCTACTACAAACTGTTGCTACTGATAAACTTCTGTGAGCAAGAACTATTTCCAGGTGCAGCTGAACTGACAACTCAGTTGTTAAGTGTAACACTATGGTTCTGAAAAGACCGTAGCTTCTATGTGACATGCCAATCCCTGGATCGGTTCATTGGCCCACAATCGAATAAAGATGAATAACATAGTAAAATATCCATGCATCATAAATAATGAAGATCCAGAGTATCATTATTACAATAAGAGCTTAGCTCAAGGCTAGCTCAGCTTATTCAAGTAGCAGCATAAATAAAGTAAATCCTCCATTCTTCAAATTGCCCACAAGTGAATAAGTGTTGAGTGGAGTACCGTGGCCTAAATCGATCACTCAGAATCTGAATATCCTGCAACATGAAACGTATCAGCCCCGAAGGGTGAATACATGGAATGTATGGCAAGTAGAGCTACTAAAGGAAACAATAGAGCTAACATCTACATGCATATTTGGCAAGTGGAGCTATGCCTAGCTTGCATTTGTGAATACCTTCGTCCTACTTTCGTAAACAATTTTTGATTTTCTTTGAAAAGATCCCAATTAAGTTAACCCATCAACATTAAAGCAATTAGGAAATTAGAATGAGCGAGAAACATGTCATGAAATCAATATCAAGCAACTCAGATGTCCATAACCGGGGACACGGCTAATTGATTAGTTTATACACCCTGCAGGGGTTAGTATACTTTACCCATGTGACTTGGCCAGCCCAGCTCGTACCACCACTCTCATATTGAGTGATGATAGGGAGTAGTCCAAGAAGGGACCGTTCGGGAAGTAGCTCCCCAAACCCGACACGCACCGGTCCAACCTACCAAAATTCTACATCTCTGGATACGTGGCTTCAATTTACCACAACCTACTGAGTCCAACCAACCGCCCATTTCATTATTGGCACATGGTTGTACACGTAAGCTACAAAATAAATAAGCCAATCATTTCCTCTTGATACCTGGGTGCCTTTACGCAATGATACCACCAAAATTTATCAATCCCATCACACCCAGGAGATTCATTGATTAAGTTGTTTTTAGTTTTCGCAAACCAACACATTTAGAAACAACCTTCAGTGATGTAACCCAGCCCTCGTTCATCATAGCATGGCTAAGCACATCTACCAACGGTGGCACATCTACAGGAAATCCCTACCACATAGTAGGACATAGCATAGCGATAGTACTTTCCTACACATGCATCTACAAAATACACGACAATGCATTGAAAATAGTAGGACAATATCATGAACAAAATAGCATCTACTTGCCTTGGCTGTTGCGGTCGAACGAACAATCCTCACACGAGCAAGCGTTGCACTCGTCATAATCTACACGATACAATTGCAATCACATAAACAACCAAACACAACCATATACAAACATGGCAATGCAAGATGCATGCATGACAAGTTTGAACAATGCTACAGTAGCTTTATATAATCTTATTTAGTATACCTACTGTATGCATGCATGGAAAATATTTTAAGTGCAAAGGAAACAAGGCATGCAATTTTTAAATGACCAACAGTTGAGCTATAACCCAATTATTTAGCCACTGCTATTGAAAAGATTGTAAAATCTTGGAAAAATAACCACTGTGTAGGCAACCTAAAATAGAACCAGTACCAACTGGAATCACTCAAAAAGGATTTATATAATTTCCTGGGTAATTAGAATACTCCAGTAAGCCTTTTTACAGATTCTGCAAGTTCCAGTACTATAAGTCTACCTTTTTAATTCCCTAACAGATTCCTCTTGTTCTAATGATTCCAGGGACATATTATTTGTAATTTTTGGAGTTGTAGAACTTTTACTATGAATTTAATACTCTAAAAAGGACATTAAACTATTTAATTAATCAAGACAAATCCTTGATGCAAAAATATGAAACAACTGTACAGCAATATTCTATGTGAAACACTGAATCCATACATATTTTATTTGCAATTTTTGGCCCAGTAGATTATTTCCTATCTATTTTACAGATCTATCTAATTTCTGCCAAAATAAATCGAATTAAAACATCACTCAAACTTTGACTGACTTGACCACGCTGACGTGGCACGCTGACTAGTCAGCGGCCAGACCAGCCAGTCAACGGTTCATCTGGACCGTTTGATCCAGATGGAACAGCAGGGGAGGGCGGCGGTGCTTACCAGCGGTCAACGGCGGTGGCGCGGGTTAGCAACGACGGCGGCGGCTCGGGCGGTCTCCGGCGGCGGCGGTCGGTGCAACGGCGTGCGGGGTGAGCTCGTGGGGGTGGCGGCGTCGGGCGGCGCGTCCGCGGGCGGCGGCAGTGGGCGGGTGGAGCGGCGGCGGCAGTGTCGGGGCGGTGAGACAAATCGGTCGAGCGAGGGGAAGGTCGCAGAGGCAAAGGGGAAGCGCGGGGCGGTCGCCTTCTACCTCGTCCGCGAGCTCGCTGGCGGCGGTAGTGGTGGCAATGTCGGCGGCGGAACGGGCTGGCGTGAACGAGAAAAATCGAGAAGGGGTGAGGCGAGGGGGAGGTTTAAGGGGGCACGGTCGTTGGGGAGAGTCAAAAATCCAAACGAATCAACGGAAATTTCGCTCGTCGCTGGGAAGGATACGGGGCGGGGCCCGCGTGGCGGTGACAGGGGGGCGACTGACGGGCGGGGCCCGCCCGTCAGCGGCTGGCAAAGCGGCGGCGGCGCTTACTATCTGCTGCGCGGGCGCGCTGCTGCTGCTGCTGCTGCGGGGCGCTGTGCTGGCAGGCCCCGGGTGGGCTGCTGGGCCTGCAGCCCGGCTGGCTGCGCCGGTGCGGTTCCTCTTTTTTTCCTGAACAATTCCTAACTGAAATTTTGTGTCCGAAACTGTATAAACAAGCTGAAAATTCAGATTGTCATAGAATTTGCTCCGAAGCTCCGATTGGGGCGATTCAAAGTGCTACGAGTTCATGTCGGAACCCTCTACGCACATGTGCCTTCCAAACAACTAAAATATACCATTCTAGAAGACGCAAGGTAGAGACCGAGCACTCATGCATAGGTGACAAAATGCAAATGCAAGTGAGGTGTTTTGCCAAAACCTTTTCAAACTGAATTTTTGCAATGATGTTCATGATGCAATGACATGTATGCTATGTAGTACCAAATCTAAAATTTGGGATATGACAAGACTAACCCCCTTAAGATGAATCTCGTCCCCGAGATTCGGCGTGGCTAGCAAATAGGTGCGGGTGGTCCTCTCGGATGTCATCCTCACGCTCCCAAGTGGCTTCCTCTTCGGTGTGGTGGCTCCATTGCACCTTGCAAAACCTGATCGTCTTGGTACGGGTAATCCTCTCCGCTGTCTCCAGTATCTTGACCGGCTTCTCCTCTTAGGTCAAGTCACTCTCAAGCTGAACCTCCTCTAGTGGCACCGTGTCTCTCAATGGTGTATCCACCATCTCCGGATGGCACTTCTTCAGCTGGGACACATGGAACACATTGTGGATGGCGGACAGAGCCTCTGGCAACTCCAACTGATATGCAACCTCTCCCTTGCATGCTAAGACTCGATATGGTCCTATAAACCGAGGTGCCAGCTTACCCTTGATTCCAAATATCTTAATTCCACGCAGTGGCGACACTCTGAGGTACGCTCTATCACCTATGTTATACACCACTTCCTTGCGCTTGGCGTCAGTGTAGCTCTTCTGCCTCGACTGTGCTACCTTCAGCCTGTCCCTAATCAAAGCGACCTTCTCCTCGGCATCCTTGATCAAATAAGGTCCAAATAGCTGACGCTCTCCTACTCCACCCCATAGCAATGGTGTCCGGCATCTTTTCCCATATAGCACATCAAACGGCGACGTCTTGATGCTGGTTTGGTAGCTATTGTTGTAGGAAAACTCGGCATACAGCAAATTCTCATCCCAACTAGAACCATGAGCCAAAGCGCAAGCTCTCAACATATCCTCCAAAATCTGATCTACCCTCTCGGTCTGTCCATCATCTGCGGGTGGAACGCTGTGCTAAACTTCAACTTAGTTCCCAATGACTCGTGCAGCTGGCGCCAAAAGTGCGATGTAAATTGGGTGCCTCTATCTGATACAATGCTCTTGGGAACTCCATGTAGGCACACAATCTTGTCCATATAAATCTTGTCCAACCTTGCACTTGTGTAGGTTGTCTTCACCGGTATAAAGTGGGCTACCTTGGTCAAATGGTCAACCACTACCCAAATAGAGTCGTATCCCGACCTGGTCCTAGGCAATCCTATGATAAAATCCATTCCCACTCTATCCCACTTCCAATCCGGCACGGGCAATGGCTGTAGCAATCCTGCTGGCTTCTGGTGTTCCGCCTTCACTCAGATGCATACATCACATAAGGCAATATGCTCGGCGATGTCTCCCTTCATGTTACTCCACCAAAATCTATCCTTTAGTTCCATATACATCTTCGTATTGCCCGGATGTATGGAATACGGCGAGTCATGAGCTTCCTGCAGAATCAACTTCCTTATCTACGGATCGTTGGGAACGCACAAACGATCTCCATACCACAAGGTTCCTTGCTCATCCTCGCGGAATTCTTTTGCTCGATCCTCCTTCATCTTTTCCTTTATCTCCTCTATCTCCTTGTCTCCTGCTTGAGCCTTCCTGATCATGTCCTGTAGCGTTGGTTGGACTTCCATTGGCGCCAAATAGCCTTCTGACACTACCTCCAGTCTAAGCTCCTTGAATTGCTTGCACAAATCCTTGGGAA
Source organism: Avena sativa (assembly GCA_916181665.1). Lineage (NCBI taxonomy): Eukaryota > Viridiplantae > Streptophyta > Magnoliopsida > Poales > Poaceae > Avena > Avena sativa. Next base: position 499,112,491 of record OV702299.1, on the reverse strand, counting down.
ATTCCCCAACAGTCAATCCATTGGCATAGACCTTCCGGCTTAGAACATCTGCTACTACATTGGCTTTTCCCGGGTGGTATTGCAAATTCATATCATAATACTTGATAAGCTCCAACCATCTCCTTTGCCTCATGTTTAGTTCCTTCTGTGTAAATATGTACTTCAGCCTCTTGTGGTCGGTGTACACATCACATTGTTTTCCCATTAGGTAGTGCCTCCATACCTTGAGCGCATGCACAACCGATGCTAATTCCAAGTCATGCGTGGGGTAATTCCTCTCATGGTGTTTAAGTTTCTGTGAGGCATATGACACCACTCTCCCATCTTGCATCAACACACTTCCAAGTCCCCGTCGAGAAGCATCACAGTACACTTGGAAATCCTTCTGAAGATCAGGTAAACATAGAACAGGTGCGGTCACTAGTCGATGCTTCAGTTCCTGAAAGCTAGCTTCACACACATCTTTCCACTCAAACTTCTTCTCCTTCTTCAGCAATTCCTTCATCGGCTTAGCAATCTTAGAAAAATTCTCTATGAACCTCCTGTAATATCCAGTAAGTCCCAAAAATCTATGAATATCACCCACATTCTTGGGCGCTTCCCACTCAGTTACTGCCATCACTTTGCTTGGATCCACAGCGACTCCTTCTCCCGACACAACGTGTCCAAGAAATCCAACAGTGTTAAGACAGAATTCACACTTGCTGAATTTGGCATATAGCTTATGTTCCCTCAGCTTCTCCATAATCAGTCGCAGATGTCTCTTATGCTCAGCATCGTCCTTGGAATATATCAGTATGTCATCGATGAACACAACCACGAACTTGTCCAAGTACTCCATAAACACCTTGTTCATCATGGTCATGAAATATGCCAGAGCATTCGTTAGTCCAAAAGACATAACCGTATACTCATATAAACCATACCTAGTGGTGAAAGCAGTTTTTGGTATGTCCTCCTCCCAAATTTTCAATTGGAAATAGCCCGATCGCAGATCAATTTTTCTAAACACCTTTGCTCCTTCCAGTTGATCAAACAAATCATTTATGTTCGGCAGGGGGTATTTGTTCTTGATGGTCACTTCATTCAGCGAGCGATAGTCCACCACTAACCTCTTGCTGCTGTCCTTCTTCTCCAGAAATAGAACAGGTGCACCCCATGACGACGAACTAGGCTGAATAAATCCCTTGTCCAACTGCTCCTTTAGCTGTTTCTTTAATTCCTTCAGCTCATCCACATCCATCTTATATGGTCTCTTTGCTATAGGTCCTGTTCCGGGCATCAGATCGATGAGAAACTCCACATCCCTGTCAGGTGGCATCCCTGGCAGCTCCTCCGAAAATATGTCGGGGTACTCCTTTATCACAGGCATAGTATCCATGCTAACCCCCTTAAGAGAATTCAGCTTACACCTTCCCGGTCGCACCGACGACTTGAACCTAATTCTCTTACCATCCGGGGTTTTGAGCGATACCGCTCGCTGTGCACAATCTATGTGTCCCTCATGCATAGACATCCAATCCATGCCTAATATTACATCTAAACCTTGTGACTCCAATATTACTAGATGTGCAATAAAATTGTGTGCTCCAATCCTCACAGTTAAGTCGTGGCATCTCGCGCTAGCTATCATATCCCCTCCAGGTGAGCTTACTCTAATAGACCCTTTTAGAGACTCCATGGGTAGCTTATACTTATCCATAAATGCCCTTGATATGAATGAATGCGATGCACCAGTATCGAAAAGTATAAGTGCAGGGTGAGTTTTGATTGGAAACTTACCAACCACAAGCTCAGGCTCATGTGGGATCTCCTCCACATTCATGTGATTCACTGTGGCCTTCTGGTTGTTGCCTGGCTTCAGTCCCTTCTTCTTCGGGCAGTTATCTGCATAATGTCCCTTCTGGCCGCACTTGAAGCATGTCACCTCACTCAGGTCCTTCTTCACAAAGTTGCGATCACGGTTGCGGTCATGTCCATTGTGTCCTCCAGAATGGTGAGTGTGTCCTCCCTTGTGGCTGTGGCGGTTGCTCTTGTGGCTCTCATGGCGATGTCCATCGCTCCCATGGCTGTGGCGGTCATGGCTTCCATGGCGCCCATGGTCACTTCCCCCATGCTTGGAGTATCCATCATAAGAAGTGCGGGACTTGTGGTGAGAGCCAGAGTGGTGATTGTTGCTCTTTCTCTTGCGGTTTTCCACCTGCTTGTGCTTCCCCTCCAAGATTTTGGCCTTGTCCATAAGCTCCTGGAAAGTGGGACAATAAACCACTAGCAACTGCACTGAAAGCTCATCACTGAGGCCATCCAGGAACCTCTCTCTCCTTTTGGCATCAGTGTCAACATCCTTAGGGGCATATCGCGACAGGTTGTTGAACTCCTCTATATATTCAGCCACGGTGCGGTTGGTTTGGCGCAAGTTGCTAAATTCCTTCCTCTTCAGGCTTAGAACTCCTAAAAGATACGTGGTTGGTCCTGAAACCTTCCTCAAACATTGCCCAAGTCACAGTGTCCAGCGGGTGGGTGATCTGAAAAGTGTCCCACCACGAAGCGGCTGGTCCCTCCAGTAGGTGAGCGGCAAATCTCACCTTCTCAGCATCCGTGCACCCAACAGTTACCAGATCCTTATTCACTGAACGCAACCAGTCGAGAGCAACCATCGGCTCCGTTGCAGTAGAGAACTTTGCTGGCCTTAGCCTCAGGAACCTTGTAAGTGCATCTCCCTGGGGCTGGTTGTTCCCATTGTTGTTGTTGTTCTGAGCTTCCATGAACTAGGTCATCACCTGGGTTAGCTGTGCCTGAGCCGCCATAATCTGCTCCATCTCAGTAGGTTGACGGCGGGGAGGCATCTGCGGTTCAGCACAGGTAAGCTTAGAAAGAATCGATTACGAAAATAGGATTCTACCCATGCATTATGATCAAACAACAACAAGGCAATCACAGACAAAACATGAGCAAGCAACACATCAGCAACCAAATGATCCAGCAATGTTCCAGGGGTTATCCTAGCAGCATATATCTACTGAAACAGTTTTAGAAGCGTTGGCAACAGTTATCAACATAGATTGGCCAACAAAGCATTAAAACAGGAATCTTCCATAATGGTCCAGCAGTGTTCACGAATTTTTATACCTAACTTAAACTCGTCAGGAATTTTTGCTGATTTTTTTGTATACAGTAAAGAGAGTTTCGAACCAAAACCTATTTTTTCAGATTTTTACCGGTTACCAATAAAATATGAAAAATCGTACAGTACATCTGGGTCAGCAGAAAAACTGCATCGGGAAAAACTCGGATATCAACCAAAACTTGTCATAACTCTTCTATAAAATTCGCACAAATAATCCTGGAACTTTGGTGTACACATAGGATCAACTAAAAATTTAAACTAACAGTAAATAAGTTTTACATTGATCGAGATTAAAGCTAACGATGTATCCTAACGAAGACTATTTGGTGGACATCTATCTACTTCATGAAGAGGTTGCAATAGGTCCTTACACTCATGCGTTGGCGCTTCTATCCATGAACCAACCATGGTGGCGGAGTATACACCTCTCCTGAGTCATCACTTGAAACCTCAAATTCCACCTCTTCTGGATCCTCCTCTTCTTCTTCTTCATCTGCTGCAGTTGCAACAGCTTCATCTCCTCCACCATCGTCGTCTCCATCATCATCATCATCATCATCATCTTCGTCCTCATCGTCATCATCGTTCCCACCGTCATCATCATCATTGTTGCCATAATCTCCATTGTTGTCATCAGGGGGTGGATTCAACTGTGCTTGGAGAGCGGCAATCTGGGCTGCCATATCAACAATAGTCTGGTCCCTTTCCTGGACGGTCCCTTGCAGCTGTTGTATGGCTTGATTGTTTTCCTGCACGGTCCCATTAAGATGTGCTATGGTTGCGTCCCTGCCTATCAGTGCATGATTCAGAACATCCACAGCTTCATGCAAGGTCTCAATCTCCTGTCCCTGGACCACCATACCGTTGCTGGCAAAATCTGCTATCTCCTTTACCATCATCACTTTCTTAGCTAGAGCTCCATTCTCCCTCTCCATATCCTCTATGTGCCTCCGACGGGGCGGCATGTTGTTCCTGTCGCCCGGGATAACCACAACATTCTCATTCTCATCACGCCTTCCGTAGTCACGGTAGGGTGAGTCTTCTGGCAGTAGGTGTCGGACAAGATGGCACTAGCATGACAGGGCTTCATGTAGGGCCAAGTTTATTCCAAGCCCACAGTTACAATATGTCTTGGTGTAGACCAGATGCACAGGGTTTGGCAAGGCGGCATTCCTGAAGATGAAAATGGTGATCTCCCAGGCGTCCTTGCCATATCCATATGTGTATAGCCTTCTTCCCTTGAACATGGGCAGTGGCAATCCCAATGACTGCGAGAGTTGTGCCAACTGTCTTGCAAAGGGCCTTGGTGACTCCATCATTGCATACTCAGTCCTGACTTCTCCCATCTATCAACTAAAAGAGGAAAGTGTGAGAATAGCACATGGTAAAGATTTACGAGGGTGAAAGGCATAAGAGGAAAGACAGAGTTAATATAATATTTAATAATTCTATGGCTTCCTAATCCAAACCTAGGTCACAATCCTACAGTCGACACACGGGCTCTGATACCATCTTGTAACACTACGGTTCTGAAAAGACCGTAGCTTCTATGTGACATGCCAATCCCTGGATCGGTTCATTGGCCCACAATAGAATAAAGATGAATAACATAGCAAAATATCCGTGCATCATAAATAATGAAGATCCAAGGTATCATTATTACAATAAGGGCTTAGATCAAGGCTAGCTCAGCTTATTCAAGTAGCAGCATAAATAAAGTAAATCCTCCATTCTTCAAATTGTCCACAAGTGAACAAGTGCCGAGTGGAGTACCGTGGCCTAAATCGATCACTCAGAATCTGAATATCCTGCAACATGAAACGTAGCAGCCCCGAAGGGTCAATACATGGAATGTATGGAAAGTAGAGCTACTAAAGGAAACAATAGAGCTAACATCTACATGCATATTTGGCAAGTGGAGCTGTGGCTAGCTTGCATTTGCGAATACCTTTGTCCTACATTCGTAAACAGTTTTTGATTTTTTTTGAAAAGATCCCAATTAAGTTAACCCATCAACATTAAAGCAATTAGGAAATTAGAATGAGCGAGAAACATGTCATGAAATCAATATCAAGCAACTCATATGTCCATAACCGGGGACACGACTAATCGATTAGTTTATACATCCTGCAGGGGTTAGTACACTTTACCCATGTGACTTGGCCAGCCCAGCTCGTACCACCACTCTCATATTGGGTGATGATAGGGAGAAGTCCAAGAAGGGACCGTTCGGGAAGTAGCTCCCCAAACCCGACATGCACCGGTCCAACCTACCAAAATTCTACATCTCTGGATACGTGGCTTCGAGTTACCATAACCTACTTAGTCCAACCAACCGCCCATTTCATTATTGGCACATGGTTGTACACGTAAGCTAAAAAATAAAGAAGCCAATCATTTCCTCTTGATACCTGGGTGCCTTTCCGCAATGATACCACCAAAATTTATCAATCCCATCACACCTAGGAGATTCATTGATTAAGTTGTATTTAGTTTTCACAAACCAACACATTTAGAAACAACCTTCAGTGATGTAACCCAGCCCTCGTTCATCATAGCATGGCTAAGCACATCTACCAACGGTGGCTCATCTACAGGAAATCCCTACCACATAGTAGGACATAGCATAGCGATAGTACTTTCCTACACATGCATCTACAAAATACACGATAATGCATTGAAAATAGTAGGACAATATCATTAACAAAATAGCATCTACTTTCCTTGTCTGTTGCGGTCGAACGAACAATCCTCACATGAGCAAGCGTTGCACTCGTCACAATCTACACGATACAATTGCAATCACATAAACAACCAAACACAACCATATACAAACATGGCAATGCAAGATGCATGCATGACAAGTTTGAACAATGCTACAGTAGCTTTATATAATCTTATTCAGTATACCTACTGTATGCATGCATGGAAAATATTTAAAGTGCAAAGGAAACAGGGCATGCAATTTTTAAATGACCAACAATTGAGCTATAACCCAATTATTTAGCTACTGCTATTGAACAGATTGTAAAATCTTGGAAAATAACCACTGTGTAGGCAACCTAAAATAGAACCAGTACCAACTGGAATCACTCAAAAAGGATTTATATAATTTCCTGGGTAATTAGAATACTCCAGTAAGCCTTTTTACAGATGCAAGTTCTAGTACTGTAAGTCTACATTTTTAATTCCCTAACAGATTCCTCTTGTTCTACTAATTCCAGGGACATCTTATTTGCGATTTTTGGAGTTGTAGAACTTTCACTATGAACTTAATACTCTAAAAAGGACATTAAACTATTTAATTAATCAAGAAAAATCCTTGCTACAAAAATATGAAACAACTGTACATCAATATTCTACGTGAAACACTGAATCCATACATATTTTATTTGCAATTTCTGGCCCAGTAGATTATTTTCTATCGATTTTACAAGATCTATCTAATTTCTGCCAAAATAAATCGAATTAAAAGATCAGTCAAACTTTGACTGACTTGACCACGCTGACATGGCACGCTGACTAGTCAGCGGCCAGACCAGCCAGTCAACGGTCCATCTGGACCGTTTGATCCAGATCGAACGGCAGGGGAGGGCGGCGGTGCTTACCAGTGGTCAACGGCGGCGGCGCGGGTCAGCAACGACGGCGGCGGTGGCTCGGGCGGTCTCCGGCAGCGGCGGTCGATGTGACGGCGTGCGGGGTGAGGCGGCGGAGCTCGTGGGGGTGGCGGCGTCGGGCGGCGCGTCCGTGGGCGGTGACAGTGGGTGGCTGGAGCGGCGGCGGCGGTGTTGGCTCCGGCGAGAGAAACGGCAAGAAATCGCCGGCGGTGTACTGCAAGACGGAGGGGGGAAAGCGGTGAGACGAATCGGTCGAGCAAGGGGAAGGTCGCAGAGGCAAAGGGGAAGCACGAGGCGGTCTCCTTCTACCTCGTCCGCGAGATCGCTGGCGGCGGCAGTGGTGGCGATGTCGGCGGCGGAACGGGCTAGCGTGAACGAGAAAAATCGAGAAGGGGTGAGGCGAGGGGGAGGTTTAAGGGGGTGCGGTCGTTGGGGAGAGTCAAAAATCCAAACGAATCGACGGGAATTTTGCTCGTGCTCGACAGGAACTCAGCGCGTTCGTCGATGGGAAGGAGACGGGGCAGGGCCCGCTGGCGGTGACAGGCAGGCGACTGACGGGCGGGGCCCGCCCGTCAGCGGCTGGCAAAGCGGCGGCGGCGCTGACTATCTGCCGCGCGGGCGCGCTACTGCTGCTGTTGCTGCGGGACGCTATGCTGGCAGGCCCCGGGTGGGCTGCGGGGCCTGCGGCCCGGCTGGCTGCGCCGGTGCGGTTCCTCTTTTTTTTTCTTTTTTTTCCTGAACAATTCCTAACTGAAATTTTGTGTCTGAAACTGTCTATAAACAAGCTGAAAATTCAGATTGTCATAGAATTTGTTCCGAAGCTCCGATTGGGGCGATTCAAAGTGCTACGGGTTCGTGTCGGAACCCTCTACGCACCTGTGCCTTCCAAACAACTAAAATATACCATTCTAGCAGACGCAAGGTAGAGACCGAGCACTCATGCATAGGTGACAAAATGCAAGTGAGGTGTTTTGTCAAAACCTTTTCAAACTGAATTTTTGCAATGATGTTAATGATGCAATGACATGTATGCTATGCAGTACCAAATCTAAAATTTGGGATGTGACATTAAGGCTTGCAAGACTATTGCGATCCCCTACACTTGTGGGTCATCAACACGCTCTGTGAGGACCCCTCCATGGCGTACTCGTCGGCAATACCACGACAATCACCTTATCAAAGCATTGATGCCAACTTCGGGATGCTTGCTTCAATACATAAATAGACTGTTCAAGTTTGCATACCTTGATAGCATCCTTAGGATTAACAAAACCTTTGGGTTGTACCATATACAACTCTTCATCAATGTCTCCATTGAGGAACACCATTTTTACATCCATCTGCCATATCTTATAATCATAATATGCAGCGATTGCTAACAATATCCTCACAGACTTTAGCTTCGCTACCCGTGAGAAATTCTCATCATAGTTAACTCCTTGAATTTGTCAAAACCCTTTTGCGACAAGTCAAGCTTTGTGGACGGTTACATTACCATCAACATCAGTTTTCTTCTTGAAAATCCATTTGTTCTCGACAGCCTTTCGGCCATCCGGTAAGTCCGCCAAAATCCATACTTGGTTTTCGTCCATGGATCCAATCTCGTATTTCATGGCTTCTTGCCATTTATTGGAATCTGGGCTCATCATTGCTTCCTCATATGTCGCGGAGTCATCGGTGTCGTCCACCAACATGACATTCATAACGGGATCATACCAATATGGAGTGGTACGAGCTCTTGTCTACCTGCGAGGTTCTGTAGTAACTTCGACTGAAGTTTCATGATATTTATCATTAGCTTCCTATTCTATTGATGTAGGTGCCATAGGAACTTCTTCCGGTGATGCGCTACTCTCAAGTCCAAGAGAAGGTTTGACAACCTCGTCGAGTTCTACTTTCCTTCCAGTCACTTCTTTTGAGAGAAACTCCTTTTCTAGAAAGGATCCATTCTTGGCAACAAAGATTTTGCCTTCGGATCAATGATAGAAGGTATACCCAATAGTTTCCTTCGGGTATCCTATGAAGATGCATTTTTCCGCTTTGGGTTCAAGCTTGTCGGGTTGTAACTTCTTTACATAATCTTCACAACCCCAAACTTTAAGGAACGACAATTTAGGTTTCTTCCCAAACCATAATTCATACGGTGTCGTTTCAACGGATTTAGATGGTGCCCTATTTAAACTGAATGTGACTGTTTCTAATGCATAACCCCAAAATGATAAAGGTAAATCTGTAAGTGACATCATAGAACAAACCATATCTAAGAGATTTCGATTACGATGTTCGCACACACCATTACACTATGGTGTTCCCGGCGGTGTCAATTGTGAAAGTATTCCATATTTCTTTAAATGCTCGTCAAACTCATAACTTAGATATTCACCTCCATGTTTAGATTGTAGAAACTTAATCTTCTTGTTATGTTGATTCTCCACTTCACTTTGAAATTCCTTAAACTTATTGAAAGTTTCGGACTTATGTTTCATGAAATAGATATACCCATATCTACTCAAGTCATCCGTGAAAGTAAGAACATAAAGATAACCACCGCGTGATGCTACAGTCATTGGGCCACACACATTGGTATGTATGATTTCCAACAAGTCTGTAGCTCTCTCCATCATACCATAAAATGGAGACTTAGTCATTTTTCCCATCAGACATGCTTCGCATCTATCAAGTGATTCGAAATCAAGTGATTCAAGAAGTCTATAAGAATGGAATTTCTTCATACGCTTTACTCCGATATGACCAAGACTACAGTGCCACATATAGGTTGAGTTATCGCTTAATTTCAAACGTTTAGCATCAATATTATTAACATGTGTATTACTACAATCGAGATTCAACAAGAATAGACCATATATCAAGGGTGCATGTGCATAAAACATATTACTCCTATAAATCGAGCAACCATTATTCTCGGACTTAAACAAGTAACCGTCTCGCAATAAACATGATCCGGATATGATGTTCATGCTCAACGCAGGCACCAAATAACCATTATTTAAGTATAAAACTAATCCCAATGGTAGATGAAGAGGTAGCGTGCCGACTGCGATCACATCAACCTTTGATCCATTTCAAACGCGCATCATCACCTTGTTCTTCGCTAGTTTCCATCTATTTTGTAGCACCTGTTTCGAGTTACAAATATGAGCAACCGAACCAGTATCAAATACCTAGGCACTACTATGACTACTAGTAAGATACACATCAATAACATGTATATCGGATATACCTTTCTTCTTGATGTTGTTGTTCATCAGATCCGCCAAGTACTTAGAGCAATTCCGCTTCTAGTGACCTTCTCCCTTGCAGTAAAAGCACTCAGTATCAGGCTTAGGCCCAGCCTTGGTCTTCTTCGTCGGCGCGGTAGCTTTCTTACCGCCCTTCTTGAAGTTTCCATTTTTCTTAGGCTTGCCTTGCTTCTTGAAATTGGTGGTCTTATTGACCATCAACACTTGGTGCTCTTTCTTGATCTCCACTTCCGCAGACTTCAACATAGAGAAGAGTTCTGGCAACGTCTTATCCATGTGCTACATGTTGTAGTTCATCACAAAGTTCTTGTAACTTGGTGGTAGTGATTGGTGGACACGATGAATCCCCAACGCATTAGGAATTATTATGCCCAAGCTCTGGAGCTTATTAGCGTGCCCAGACATTTTAAGCACATTCTCACTGACGGAGCTGCCCTCTTCCATCTTGCAGTTAAAGAACTTTTCAGAAGCTTCATAACTCTCAACTGCCGCGTGAGCCTCAAATATCATTTTGAGTTCACGAATAATATCATGTGGGTCAAAGTTCTCAAACCTATTTTGAAGCTCTGATTCCAAACTATACAAGATAGCACTGAACTATGGAGTATTGATTCTTCTGAGAACTAAAAACATTTTCTCGTCATCGGTAGCATCATTTGCAGGTGGGTCACCTAGCGGTGCATCCAGCACATAGGTCAACTGACCAGCAATGAGGACAATCCTCAAATTGCGGAACCAATCCACGAAGTTTCTTCCATTGTTTTTCAACTTTTATTGCTCTAGGAATGCATTAAAATTGATGGTAGGGGCCGCCATTGATCCTACAATATATTTGCAATAGTTTAGACTAAGTTTATGACAAATTAAGTTCTAGTTAATAGTTAAATTAACCTAGGTGAACTCCCACTCAAAAAACATCCCTCACATTGTTTTAGTGATCACACGAACCAAATCCACTACATCAAAACCGACCATCACGAGAGATGATGTAGTTTTAAAGGCGAATAATCAACATGTTCATCATATCTACTATATGATTCATGCTTTACCTTTCGGTGATCCATGTTCCGAGACCATGTCTGTACATGCTAGGCTCGTCAAGATCAAACCTTAGTTTATGCATGAGAAAATATGGCTTTCTCCCGTTGTATACACTCACAGAATCTAACACACCCGATCATCACGTGGTGCTTCAAAACAACGAGTCTTGGCAATGGTGCCTACTAAGGATGAACACTTTATAACTTGATATTTTTGTGAGAGGGATCATCTTATAATGCTCCTCGTGAACTAAGCAATATAAGATGCATAAAAGGATTTACATCACATGCAATTCAAAATATGTGATATGATATGGCCTTTCTTCTTGTGCCTCCGATCTCCATCTTCAAGCACGAACATGATCTCCATCATCACCGGCGTGGCGTCAAGGTCAATGGCACTGCTCCATGGTTGTCGTCCACCAGCATCAACTATTACATCTACTTTGAATAATAGACACGCAGGTCTTAACGAAATTAAAATACAACCATAAGGCTCTTGCCGGTTGCCGAATTACAATAAGGAACATTGCATACATTATATATAATCATAATCATGGCCATATAACGTCACATCACACCCCTGTAAAACAAAGTTAGACATCTCTAATTTTCTTTGCATATTTTACGTGGTTTGGGGCTTTCAATAAGTACCGATCTAACTTACGAACAAGAACCACAACGTTGATGCTTGAACTATCAAGTGCCCATTGTAAATTGAATCTTTACTATGATGGGAGAGACAGACACCCGCAAATACACTTATGAAATACAAGTTGCATGTTGAGCGTGGAGAAAGTCTAATAAACGATGTCATGTAAGGTTAGCCCGGGCCGCTTCATCCCACCATACCGCGAGATGCAAAGTACACAAAAATCAATTGATAATAAAAGCACCACCACCCACAATGACCATTGTGTTCTACTCGTGCAACAGATCTACATATAGACATGGCTCTGATACCACTGTAGGGGTTCGTAGCATGGAAAACAAAAAAATTCTACTGCATGAACACACACAAGCCAATATCTATCTACTAGATTGTAGCAACGAGTCGATTAGAGTACTCACCCTCAAATATTCCAAAGCGGTTAACGAGAGCAGATTCTTGTGGGTCATGTAGTCATTTACTTGTCGATCTCAAGATCACGAAGACGATCCTTCTGGCGCCATGTTCCGGCAGCGCTCCCGTAGTCGGCCACACGTTCTATAATTGATGAAGACCTTCCTCTCCCTTGTTCCAGCAGGCAACGGAGGTTGTAGTTCTCTCCTCGCAATTCTGGCAGAACGACATCATGGTGTCGGAGTTAGAGGGGAGATACCACAGGGCTTTGCCTTAAGCCGAAGCGAGTTATGGTGGAGTAATAGGGTTCCCCGGCGTCTTGGGTTTATAAGCCTGAGAGGAGGAGGTGGTCGGCATCAACTAGGGCGGCGGCAGCGCATGGGCGGCGACGGGTTGGTGGGGTTGGGTTGGTTGTGATCTTGAGGGGAACCCCTTCCCCTCTATTTATGAGAGGGAGGGGCAGATAGGGAGGGGAGATTGAATCCTTCCCCAACTCCCTCTCCTACTAGGCGTGTGGTGGTGGGATAGGAGGTTTCGTCTCCTTCCTCCACCTGGAAACATTGTCCCAGTTTGACTTTTCAAACTTGCCTTTTGACTTTCAATTTAGGAGTTTAATTTCTTTCTTTAAAATGCCCGGCCAACTGACCTAGGACATGATGCAATCATTCCACTTAGTCATGACACATTCATGTACCCTTCCCCTTCCGGTCCAGTGAACCTTCTAGATCATTCCGGTGAAAACACCGGAATCATTTCCGAACTCTGAAATTGGACTTTCCTTATATGAATCATATTATCCAGACCATTTCGGATCTCCTCGTGATATACCGGATCCCATCCAAGACTCTGAATAACATTCGGTCTTCTTACTCACATTCCATATCTACTAAACAACATCGAATCCTTAAGTGTGTCTCCCTACGGTTTTTGAATTATGCAGACATGACCGAGACTCTTCTCTGATCAATAACCAATAGAGGAATCTGGAAATTCATATGGTTCCCGCATATTTCTATGATTACTTTGCGATGAATGAACCATTTACATATGATACCAATTTTCCTTTGTCTCGCGATATTTTACTTATCCGAGGTCTAATCGTCGGTATCTCTGCATACCTAGTTCAACCTCGTTACTAATAAGTACTCTTTATTCGTTCCTGTGATATGTGATCCCATGTGAGCCAGTCACATGCTTGCAAGCTAATTGGTGGACATTCCACTGAGAGGTCCCAGAGTATATCTATCCGTCAGATGGATGGACAAATCCCACTCTTGATCCATGTGCCTCAATACATACTTTCCGAACACTCAATGCCACCTTTAGGGAATATCTCCAACAACTATGGTGGGTCGAGTCCTGGTGGCGATGAGGAATTGGCTTGGTGATTCATGAATTGTAGCAGCAGCATCAGAAGGTGGGGGGAAGCACATGAGGAGTTCATAGTCTTACCTTGCAGGGTGAAAATCTAAGGTCTGGCGTTAATTGGTTGTGCCTGACAATGACCTTGTTGAAGATATTGTTTTTTAAGCGGAGACTTTCTCCAGGGTGAAAACTTATGATCTTTGATCGGGCGACGACGGTGCTTGTGCTCTGTTTCCTTCTTAAAGGCATTACCATTGGAGATGTTGGACTTTAGGTGTTGTTCTAGTGGGGTTAGTGTCGCTGCTACTAAGGATCTTATCGCTGCAGCGGGACTTTTCTTTTTTGTAATTCTTCTTCTTTATTTTGGCTATGTGCATCTGTAATGCTAATAGGGTAATGTGTTGTTGCATAGGCTGGTGATAATCGGTATCATCGCGATATTAATATATGCTCCTTTTCAAAAAAAAATGTGCTCATTTATTTCCGATTTACGCTGACTAATAGCTACACTCATTCTATATAAGTGGAAACCGAGTCTGTACCATCTACTACTAATTTCTATAAGAAAAACTTCCATTTGTATTAGATGTGTGTGTACGACTATGTAGCTAGGATTTAACTATAGATTAAAACACTAGTAGAAAACAGACATCTAATCCCGGTTTGTAAGAGGCTTTAGTCCCAGATGTGCATCCAGGACTACGGAATCGGGACTAGAGGGTCTCCACGTGGCCCCGCGAGGTGCGCTGGGCTGGAGGATATTTAGTCCTGGTTCGTAACACGAACCGGGACTAAAGGTTTTCTGCCGCGGCAGTGTTTTGGCGTAATCGGCTACCGCGGCAGGAGATGGGGTTTTAGGGTTTTTTTTCTTTTTTTGTGTTCAATTATTTTTCATTTTGTATTTTTATTTTAAACAAGTTTTCGAATACACATATTTTACGCCACTACATCCTGTACATGTTGATGCATATATAATATAATTTCTATCATGTAACAGCCCAAATCTGTAATAAATGTATATAATGTTAAAGCATGGCATGCATTAGTTGAAATCAACACACATTTTGCATGTGAGCAGGTGTTAAAATAAATGCAAACACTAAAACCCTAATCTTTCCCCTCTCTTTGAAACAATTGTTTTGAATTTTGAAAATTACTAAAACATTGGAGCCCAAATGTACTAGAAGGGCCCCTACAACATTTTATACATTTCATAAAAGTCCCTGGTATTTTTGAAATGGACCAAAACAGTTTGAAATTGAAATTACAAAGCGAAAAGCAAAAGAGAAATAGAAAAACTTCTGTAATAAAAAACAGCAGCAACAGCTTCCCAGGCCGCAGCCCACTCCCTCTTCCCTCTCTGCAAGCTTCGCCACGGCCCAACCTCGGCCCAAGCAGCCCACCTGGCCCGGTGCCCTTTCGCCGTCTTGTTCATCGTCGTCTCCGTCGCAGGATCGTCGGAAGCAGCTCGGTGGCCGCTCGCCCGCCGCCGGAGAGCGCCAATATGCACGCCGCCGCCCCTGGAGGCCTATAAGAACCTTCCCTGCCACCGACGATAACCCTAGCCCTCTTCTTTCCCCTAGCGCGCTTCTTCTTCCTCCTAGGCCAAACCCTAGCTCTCGGGCTCCGCCGCGTCCTGCCGACTCTGGCCGCCCCTTGCACCGTGGAGTGGCCTGGGAGAAGCGCAGCGTCGCCATCGTCGTCTTTTCCAAGACACGCACGCTGGAAGGAAGCCTTCTGGCTGGAATCGAGATCGACCTCAACACCGGCCGCCGCAGTCAATCCGTCGATTTCTCCCCCTCCGGCCTCCCCTTGCTTCAATGACCTCACCGACGTGACCGTGGTGAGCCAGCGATCCTCCTGGACCTTCTCCCTTGCTTCCACTCCCTCTAGTTCGCCGTCTCGCCGTGCGCCTCCGCCAACCGCCGCAGCACATGGTCGCCGGCGATGCTGCGGTGACCAAATCCGGGTGGCGCCTCCACTATAACGTCCGCCTCGGCCTCCTCTCTCCAACGCCGCCAAGCACGCATCCAGGCACGCACGGGATCGAGAGATCCTTGCTCGACCTGGGGGCTTCCCCATTGATGACGTCAGCCAGGCGTCATCCTGGCGTCATATTTCCTTTATTTTGTTTTGGTATTTTCTGTAAATCATTTCTATAATAGATAAATGCTGACAGGTGGGCCCTGTTTGTCAGGGTTTAAACATTTTTATAAATCATTTATGAAATTTATCTAGATATTGTGGTTATCATCATAACAATCTCTGGTTCATCAAATAAGGATTTTCCTTGCATATATTATTGCATTCTTGATCGTGCGGGTTTTTCTGGCTCCACACCTTAGGAGATATCTCACATATATATACTTGATATTTTCTCCCTTGGTGGTATCCAATATTTAACATTTTGTTGGGTTACTTGGTTTTATCTTCCCAACAAAATTGGTTTCATTCCAATAGGAGTTTCCAAGCACAACTTCTTGTGTTTTGGGTTTTGGAGGTTTTACCAGTTCATCGCTTCTAGAGAGGTCATACCTTTCTCAATTTGGTTTTATCCTTCCATCATGGACTATGATGTTTCTTTGCATAATCTTGTAAAGCTTTTTGTTCTCTTCAAAACGAGTCCAAGATCATCAAAAACGGAGTCCAAAATCAAAAGTTATTGAAGTTTTCGTGCAATGTTGTCCTGCGTTATTGTTTGAGCGGAAGTTCCGGCCCAAATTCTGACCCAAGTTCCGATCAGGTTCAGTAACTTGTGTTTATATTTGCCGGAAGTTCCGGTGGGGGGGCAGAAGTTCCGGTGGGGCGTGAATCTGGCCCAAACGGTCAGTTTTTCCTTGTCCTATTTAAGGGGGGCTTCTTCCCCAATGGTTCCCCATCTTTTGAGCTTGTTTTTGCCCACCATTGTTGACCTATTTGAGCTCTCTTACTCCCTCTCCCTCCAATGATTATTACATATTTTTGAGGGAAAAGTGAGAGGAGATCTAGATCTATAATCCCCCCAAGTCAAATCCCTTCTTTGTGAAGGAACCATTGGGATCTAGATCTTGGAGAGTTTTGTGTTCTCCTCTTGTGTTATTCCTCCCTTATTCCCCCAATAGATTTTGTAGCTTTGTTGGAATTTGGGAGAGAAGGACTTGCCCTTGTATTTGGTGCATAGGTTTGAGTTCTCCTTGGAGATTCGGTGAGTTCAAGCTTGTGGGCTTGTTTCTCTTGGGTTCTTGGAACCCTAGACGGTTGTGTGGTTGGGTTGTTGACCTTTTGTGGTCTTGTTGACCTTTTGTGGTCTTGTTGACCTTTTGTGGTCTTGTAGCCTTTTGTGGCTTTGTTGTCCCTTTGTGGCGTTGTAGCCTTTTGTGGTCTTGTAGCCCAAGCAGCCCACCTGGCCCGGTACCCTTTCGTCGTCTTGTTCATCGTCGTCTCCGTCGCAGGATCGTCGGAAGCAGCTCGGTGGCCGCTCGCCCGCCGCCGGCGAGCGCCAAGATGCACGCAACCGCCCCTGGAGGCCTATAAGAACCTTCCCTGCCGCCGACGAGAACCCTAGCCCTCTTCTTCCCCCTCGCGCGCTTCTTCTTCCTCCTAGGCCAAACCCTAGCTCTCGGGCTCCGCCGTGTCCTGCCTTCTCCGGTCGCCCCTTGCACCGTGGAGTGTCCTGGGAGAAGCGCAGTGTCGCCATCGTCATCTTCGCCAAGCCACGCACGTCGGAAGGAAGCCGTCTGGCCGGAATCGATCTCGACCTCAACGCCGGTCGCCGCAGTCAATCCGTCGATTTCTCCCCCTCCGGCCTCCCCTTGCTTCAACGACCTCACCGATGTGACCGTGGTGAGCCAGCGGTCCTCCTGGACCTTCTCCCTTGCTTCCACTCCCTCTGGTTCGCCGTCTCGTTGTGCGCCTCCACCAACCGCCGTAGCACATGGTCGCTGACGATGCTCCGGTGACCAAATCCGGGCGGCGCCACCACTATAACGTCCGCCTCGGCCTCCTCTCTCCAATGCCGCCAAGAACGCATCCAGGCGCGCACGGGATCGAGAGATCCGTGCTCAACCTGGGGGCTTCCCCATTGATGACGTCAGCCAGGCGTCATGCTGGCGTCATATTTCCTTTATTTTGTTTTGGTATTTTCTGTAAATCATTTTTGTAATAGATAAATGCTGACAGGTGGGCCCTGTCTGTCAGGGTTTTAACATTTTTATAAATCATTTATGAAATTAATAAAAGTCTGACATGTGAGCCCAGGTTGGAAAATAATTTAAATATTCCAAAAATAATTTAAAATGAATTAAAACTTAAGAAATTCATAACTAATTCATTTTAAATCAGAAAAATACAAATAATATATCAAAATGTTTAGAAAAATGAGAGCTATCTAATAGAGCTATAATCATGCATTGTTAAGCAACTTACATGACAAGTTTAATTAGAAGAACATAGTAACCCCTCACAGGTGATTCCGGAGTTTCCCCAAATTAGGGTTTTCAACCCTCGGAACCCCGTTTAAATTGCTGATCAATGTTTTAGGGTTTCATCTCAATGCAAGTTAACTTGTCATATCATCCATATTGATTGAGAATTGCACATGCCATGTATTGAATGTTGCTTCTTCCTTTCTGGTATTTGGTTCTTCGCGATAGGATCCGAACCCGAAGTTGAAGTCAACAACACCGAATATCCGTACATGTCTACTGACGGACAAGGCAAGCGTAGCCTCTCATTCTGAACCTACTTTTACAAAGTATATTATTTTCTCGCTATGATGCACACGATTCCAATGTGGTCTTTTGTCAGTAGTTAGGGTTACATATCTGCTGCATAGTTTCCCTGTTGTAGCCTTATACTCCTGATCCACTGCTCCTAGCATACCTATGTTTGGCATCTGAGCATTGCTAGAGTTTCTGAGATCGACAGCTCAGCCATGCATAGTATCAACGTCTGATCTATCCGAGCGATGAATCAGAGGTGCCGGAGAATCTACAAAGGTAGGAGTTGGTGACATTCTCGAAGGAGTTAACTAAATATGCTAAGGCTTGTATGGGAGGACACGTTGGGTGTGGTTTTTGTAGTCCCATACTCGCCACCACTAGGAACTGAGTTCTTACCTTTGGAACCAAGACGAGCGTGCAACCACATGGGGCCTGGACAACCTCATGACTGACTAACTTGCCTAGTAGATTCCATGAGTCACATAGTTCGGGCGTTCCATTCGACATATGCATAGCAAATCTTTTGAAAGATTTGCCGGGTGAAGTTGGTGCATTCATAACAGGTAGGTAAGCGTGGCCGAGGTTGCTTGGGGTAGATAGCGCCCCTGTTAAACCAACCTCGCCTCACATATTTAAGTACCGGCTTCGGGATTCGACCCGTTACGGCGGAATCATACTTATTGCGTGACTCATGATCTCGGCGAAAGCAAGGTAAAGGTCGTGGTCAACCACCCTCTGCCGGCCTTCCAAGGAAGAGGGCTAATAATTTGGCATTAAGAGTCGGTTGGTACGTGTGGGTAAAGTTGTACACCCCTGCAGGATTAAATCTTTTCAAAAAGCTGTGTTCATGGTTATGAATGACTTGGTGATTGGACTTGAGATCATAGATAACATTAACCACTATAAAACTTGTTGATCCACGTGTGCTTAAGGATGCCTCCTCCGGGTCGAGGGGGTGATCCTAGATAGGAGGTTCTGATGAAGCTGGTGGTTACCAAGATGTGATGAACAAGATGAAGAAGTCGCTATCTTATCTCTTTTAAAAGATTTTGTGTAGACGAGCCTCTTCTCTCTCTTGTTTGCAAATAAAGATTGCTTTCCGCAAAAGAAAATCCAGAGAAAGCCTTTCTAGCCAGAGCATGTAGATACTAGGTTATCTAAGTCTTGCGTAGTACATTCTCGTACTCAGCCTTGCGCCATTGTTGTTTTTCTACAGAGGATCTGGTTGCAACTGAAGGTGGCTTCTACATTGACATCGACGAGTAGTTGGGGGTCCCAGGTAGCAGCCTGAGGACTATGGGATAGACGTCGCTTTTGTTTATGGCCTCTTAGGCCTTTTGCTAAGTTGTTGTGTAGAAAAACATACTTTGCTTTCGCTGTGTGATGTAATGTTGGGTCTATGACCTCTGGTTTGTAATAACTCTAATATCTTACTCTGTTAAGAGTTTATACTTACGCTCTTGAATCCCCGTGCTCTGTAATGTTACCGAATCATACTGTGATCTTTCGTGTTTGGGAATTTAATTATCTTAGATGGTGATCTGAGGTTAGTTTAACCCTATCCCCGAGGGGAGCTACAGGTTTTGGTATCAGAGCAGGACTGCCTGTAGGAAACCCTTTTATTGGTCGATGTTGAGTCTAGAAGTTGACAAAACTATTTGAAAGTTAAAACTATTTGCAGAAACTCTGACTAGGATTCTTTTTACTCCTTCTCTGGTGTGTTTCTGATGCTGGATTTTCTCTTACCTTATTTGGTTTGAAAAGGTTTTCATTCCTTACCTCATATCTCAAAACTTTTAGGATCGTGGTTTTTGGGTTGTTTCTCTAAAAAGTACTTCGTACTTGCTTGCTAATCTCAGAGTTCTAAGATATCTCAATTTTGCTTGGTATGTAACATCTTAGCATTCCATTGTCATGGTTTGTAAGTCAGCTGGTTAGTGTATACTTTAGTATGCTTTGGTACTACCATGCTTGATAAGATGATACCTTTATATCAAGTACTCCTTGTTCATCTTCCCGTCTTGTTTCTTTGTATCCCTTGTCTAACCTTCCTCTTGTTATTTTAGGATGGGTGACACTTCTCGTGCCCGTACCCGTGCTCATGCACGAGGTGCCCCAAATGAGGGTGAATCTTCCAACCTTCCTCTACCACCGTCCATGGTTCAACTCATGGCCATGTACGAAACCAACCGTGCTGACAATATGAGGCTCCTTGAAAGGATTGAGCGCAACACTGCTCAATGCCAGAACAATCAAGTTGGAATCAAGGACTTCACACGTCTCACTCCGCCAGTTTTCAGTTATTCCACTGAGCCACTTGATGCGGACTACTGGCTTCGTACCATGGAGCGCAAACTTCAGGTTGGTCATGTTTCTCAAGATGATTGGGCGACTTTTACTGCCTATCATCTGGAGGGAGCAGCTAACTCCTGGTGGGAAAATTTCTTGGCTATGCAAGAAGCTCAACATGTTGTTACATGGCAAGAGTTCACTGAAGCCTTCCGAGCTTATCATATTCCGGAGGGTCTGATGGATCAAAAGAGGGAGGAGTTCCTCAAGCTTAAGCAGGGCACTGGTTCCGTGTGTGATTACCAGCGCAACTCTAATCGTCTTGCCTGCTATGCTACTGAAGAGGTCTCCACTGATGTTAAGAAGCAAGCTCTGTTCCGCAAGGGACTGGATCCTGAGGTTCGTCGTGATCTTCATCTCATGGACTTTGTTAACTTCCAAGGTCTTGTTAATAAGGCTATGAAGGCCGAGAGTGGAAAAGTGGAGTATGAAGAAACTCGTAAGCGTCCTCAGGAGGGGTATAACAAGGCTGGTTCTGGTAATAAGAAGCGTCGTGTCTTTGTGCCTTACAGTGTTGTGCCACGTGCTCCTTATACTCCAAGGACTTCTGGATATGATCCTCGTCTGAATGCTACTTCAAGCAATGCTGGTGGATCAAATTATCCTGCTGCTGGTACTGGATCAGGCCTTATATGTTTCAATTGTTGCCAGCCTGGCCACTATTCCAGAGACTGTCCTCAAAAGAGTGCTGCTGAGAAGGAACAACCCCCAAAGAAGAATGATAAGTATCCAGGTGCTGGAAAAGGACGCCTGAATCACATCTCTGCTGAGGAAGCTCAGGAAGATCCAAGCGTCATCATGGGTATGCTTCGTATCAATCAAATTCCAGCTAAAGTTTTGTTTGATTCTGGAGCATCGCATTCATTCTTGTCACAAGATTTTTCTCAAATGCATGGGATAAGTTTTGAGGGATTGTATGTTCCTCTGCTAGTTCAGTCTCCTGGTTCTAGGTGGTGTTCCACCATGGTTAGTCATGGGAATCTAATCGAAGTTGCATTTCAACTTTTCCCCACTTCTTTGATTGCCCTCAAGTCAACTAATATTGACATCATTTTGGGAATGGACTGGTTGACCCGTTATCAAGCCATTCTCGATTGTACAACCAAGTCTGTGACTCTGAATAGTCCTGCTGGCATAACAGTCAAGTATTGGACCGTAGGGCCACTATCTCCTTCAGTTGTTTCTATTCTGGAAGTAGAGTTGTATGCTCTTGAAGTTTTACCTCCATTAGAGATCCAAGATGTTTCCGTGGTCTGTGAGTTTCCAGATGTCTTTCCTGAGGAGTTGCCTGGCATGCCACCTGATCGAAGTGTGGAGTTTGTCATAGAGTTAGTTCCTGGAACTGCTCCTGTTTCTAAAAGACCCTATCGTATGCCTCCTCATGAGCTTGTGGAGTTGAAGAAGCAATTAGAGGAGTTAGAAGGAAAAGGATACATTCAGCCCAGCACATATTCTTGGGGATGTCCTACATCTTTGTCAAGAAGCGGGATACCAATATACCGCGTCTGGTTGTGGATTATCGCCCACTCAATGTTGTGATTATCAAGAACAAGTATCCTCTCCCTAGGATCAACGATATATTTGATCAGTTAAGTGGTGCCACTGTTTTCTCCAAAATGGATTTAAGGTCAGGGTATCACCAGATAAAGATCCGTAAGGAAGATATTCCAAAGACTGTTTTCACCACTCGTTATGGTCTTTACGAGTATACAGTCATGTCCTTTGGTCTTACCAATGCTCCAGCCACTTTTATGCGGCTTATGAACTCTGTCTTCATGGAGTATCTTGACAAGTTCGTCGTGGTTTACATCGATGATATTCTGGTCTATTCCAAGACTGAAGAAGAGCACGCTGAGTATCTTCGTTTGGTGTTAACCAAACTCCGAGAACATTGTCTCTACGCCAAGTTTTCCAAATGTGAGTTCTGGTTACAAGAGCTTGTATTCCTTGGTCATGTTGTTTCCGCTCAAGGGGTTTCTATTATCCCTGATAAGGTCCAAACTATCCTTGACTGGGAGTCTCCTAAATCCGTGAAGGATGTCCGAAGTTTTCTCGGGATGGCTGGTTATTACCGTCGATTCATCGAGAACTTCTCCAGGATTGCAAAGCCAATGACTGATCTTCTTAAGAAGGATAAGAAGTTTTAATAGGCTGATAAGGCTGAAGAAAGCTTCCAGATGTTGAAAACTAAGTTAACAACTGCTCCAGTGCTGGTTCTCCCAGACACTAGCAAAGACTTTGTTGTCTTCTGCAATGCTTCTCACCAAGGTCTCGGATGTGTGTTGATGCAAGATGGGCATGTGGTGGCTTATGCTTCCCGTCAGCTAAAACCACATGAGAACAACTACCCAACTCATGATCTCGAGCTTGCAGCTGTTGTTCATGCTCTCAAGCAATGGCGACATTACCTTCTCGGTAGTTGTTGCGAGTTATACTCAGATCATCAGAGTCTGAAGTATCTTTTCACACAACCTGATCTGAATCTCAGGCAAATAAGATGGTTGGAACTCATCAAGGACTATGATTTGGGTCTCAACTATCAACCTGGGAAAGCCAATGTTGTCGCTGATGCGCTAAGTCGTAAGTCCTATTGCAACAATTTGGTGATCAAACAATCTCAACCATCTCTTCACGAGGAATTTGCTCGATTGAATCTTGAAGTAGTTCCTCGTGGAATCCTTTCTACTCTTGAAGTGAAATCTTCTATAGAGGATGAAATCAAGCTCTCTCAGAAGAATGATTCTGGAATTGATGAGATCAAAGGGAACATTGCTAGCAGAGTTACTAAATGTTTCTTTGTTGATAAACAAGGTACTATTTACTTTGGTGACCGTCTGATAGTGCCGAAGAGAACAAAATCGAGGGATTTAATTCTTCAAGAGGCTCATGAATCACCTCTTTCTATCCACCCTGGAGGTACCAAGATGTATCGGGATCTTCGTCAAAGATTCTGGTGGTCTGGTATGAAGAAGGATATCGCTTGTTTTGTTGTTGAATGTGACGTTTGCCGTCGTGTAAAAGCTGAGCACCAAAGACCCGCTGGTCTCCTGCAACCACATAAAATACCTGAGTGGAAATGGGATGAAGTTGGTATGGATTTCATCACTGGCCTTCCTAAGACTCGAAAAGGAAATGATGCCATTTGGGTAATCGTTGACTATATGTCCAAGGTTGCTCACTTTCTACCTGTTCGCGAGAGTATCAATGCTAGTCAGTTAGCAGATCTATACATATCTCGAATAGTTGTTCTTCATGGGATTCTGAAGAAAATTGTCTCTAACCGTGGGAGTTTGTTCACCTCAAGGTTCTGGACCACCTTCCAAGCTGCTATGGGAACTCGCCTCTCCTTCAGCACAGCCTATCATCCTAGTACCAGTGGTCAGACCGAAAGAGTGAATCAAATTCTTGAAGACATGCTAAGAGCGTGTGACATATCTTTTGGCAAGAACTGGGAGAAATTCCTTCCTTTTGTTGAATTCTCCTACAACAACAGTTTCCAATCCAGTAATGGTATGGCACCATTCCAGTTTCTATATGGAAGAACCTGTCGTACTCCTCTGAACTGGTCAGAAACCGGCGAAAGAAAGTTCTTTGGTCCGGATATGATTCAGGAAGCAGAAGATCAAGTTTGTATCATTCGAGATCATTTGAAAACTGCTCGGTCTCGCCAAAAAAGTTATCATGATCGTCACCATCAACATATTGAATATGAAGTCGGTGATCAGGCTTATCTTCGGGTCACTCCTTTAAAGGGTGTCCACCCTTTCGGCATCAAAGGAAAACTAGCTCCTCGCTATGTTGGTCATTTCCGTGTTCTTTCCAAGCAAGGTAACCTCGCCTACAAGTTGGAGTTGCCTGCAAACTTCCCTGAGGTGCATGACGTCTTTCATGTGTCTCAACGCAAGCGTTGCTTCAAAGATCCTGTATGTGGTGTTGATCACCAAACTCTTGATCTCCAAAAGGATCTGACTTATCGTGAGTATCCTGTTCGTATCCTTGATGAAACCGAGCGCAAAACTCGTCGTCAAAACATCAAGTTTCTGAAAATTCAGTGGTCTCGTCACTCTGAGGATGAAGCAACCTGGGAACGAGAAGATCGTCTTCGATCTGAGTACCCTGCCTTCTTCTCTAAAACTTAAGAATCTCGGGTCGAGATTCTTGTAAGGGGGGTAGAGCTGTAACAGCCCAAATCTGTAATAAATGTATATAATGTTAAAGCATGGCATTCATTTGTTGAAATCAACACATATTTTTCATGTGAGCAGGTGTTAAAATAAATACAAACACTAAAACCCTAATCTTTCCCCTCTTTTTGAAATAATTCAAATGTTTTGAATTTTGAAAATTACTAAAACATTGGAGCCCAAATGTACTAGAAGGGCCCCTACAACATTTTATACATTTCATAAAAGTCCCTGGTATTTTTGAAATGGACCAAAACAGTTTGAAATTGAAATTACAAAGCGAAAAGCAAAAGAGAAATAGAAAAACTTCTGTAATAAAAAAACAGCAGCAACAGCTTCCCAGGCCGCAGCCCACTCCCTCTTCCCTCTCTGCAAGCTTCGCCACGGCCCAACCTCGGCCCAAGCAGCCCACCTGGCCCGGTGCCCTTTCGCCGTCTTGTTCATCGTCGTCTCCGTCGCAGGATCGTCGGAAGCAGCTCGGTGGCCGCTCGCCCGCCGCCGGAGAGCGCCAATATGCACGCCGCCGCCCCTGGAGGCCTATAAGAACCTTCCCTGCCACCGACGATAACCCTAGCCCTCTTCTTTCCCCTAGCGCGCTTCTTCTTCCTCCTAGGCCAAACCCTAGCTCTCGGGCTCCGCCGCGTCCTGCCGACTCTGGCCGCCCCTTGCACCGTGGAGTGGCCTGGGAGAAGCGCAGCGTCGCCATCGTCGTCTTTTCCAAGACACGCACGCCGAAAGGAAGCCTTCTGGCTGGAATCGAGATCGACCTCAACACCGGCCGCCGCAGTCAATCCGTCGATTTCTCCCCCTCCGGCCTCCCCTTGCTTCAATGACCTCACCGACGTGACCGTGGTGAGCCAGCGATCCTCCTGGACCTTCTCCCTTGCTTCCACTCCCTCTAGTTCGCCGTCTCGCCGTGCGCCTCCGCCAACCGCCGCAGCACATGGTCGCCGGCGATGCTGCGGTGACCAAATCCGGGCGGCGCCTCCACTATAACGTCCGCCTCGGCCTCCTCTCTCCAACACCGCCAAGCACGCATCCAGGCACGCACGGGATCGAGAGATCCTTGCTCGACCTAGGGGCTTCCCCATTGATGACGTCAGCCAGGCGTCATCCTGGCGTCATATTTCCTTTATTTTGTTTTGGTATTTTCTGTAAATCATTTCTATAATAGATAAATGCTGACAGGTGGGCCCTGTTTGTCAGGGTTTAAACATTTTTATAAATCATTTATGAAATTTATCTAGATATTGTGGTTATCATCATAACAATCTCTGGTTCATCAAATAAGGATTTTCCTTGCATATATTATTGCATTCTTGATCGTGCGGGTTTTTCTGGCTCCACACCTTAGGAGATATCTCACATATATATACTTGATATTTTCTCCCTTGGTGGTATCCAATATTTAACATTTTGTTGGGTTACTTGGTTTTATCTTCCCAACAAAATTGGTTTCATTCCAATAGGAGTTTCCAAGCACAACTTCTTGTGTTTTGGGTTTTGGAGGTTTTACCAGTTCATCGCTTCTAGAGAGGTCATACCTTTCTCAATTTGGTTTTATCCTTCCATCATGGACTATGATGTTTCTTTGCATAATCTTGTAAAGCTTTTTGTTCTCTTCAAAACGAGTCCAAGATCATCAAAAACGGAGTCCAAAATCAAAAGTTATTGAAGTTTTCGTGCAATGTTGTCCTGCGTTATTGTTTGAGCGGAAGTTCCGGCCCAAATTCTGACCCAAGTTCCGATCAGGTTCAGTAACTTGTGTTTATATTTGCCGGAAGTTCCGGTGGGGGGGCAGAAGTTCCGGTGGGGCGTGAATCTGGCCCAAACGGTCAGTTTTTCCTTGTCCTATTTAAGGGGGGCTTCTTCCCCAATGGTTCCCCATCTTTTGAGCTTGTTTTTGCCCACCATTGTTGACCTATTTGAGCTCTCTTACTCCCTCTCCCTCCAATGATTATTACATATTTTTGAGGGAAAAGTGAGAGGAGATCTAGATCTATAATCCCCCCAAGTCAAATCCCTTCTTTGTGAAGGAACCATTGGGATCTAGATCTTGGAGAGTTTTGTGTTCTCCTCTTGTGTTATTCCTCCCTTATTCCCCCAATAGATTTTGTAGCTTTGTTGGAATTTGGGAGAGAAGGACTTGCCCTTGTATTTGGTGCATAGGTTTGAGTTCTCCTTGGAGATTCGGTGAGTTCAAGCTTGTGGGCTTGTTTCTCTTGGGTTCTTGGAACCCTAGACGGTTGTGTGGTTGGGTTGTTGACCTTTTGTGGTCTTGTTGACCTTTTGTGGTCTTGTTGACCTTTTGTGGTCTTGTAGCCTTTTGTGGCTTTGTTGTCCCTTTGTGGCGTTGTAGCCTTTTGTGGCTTTGTTGTTGGGAGCCTCCAATTGAGTTGTGGAGATAGCCCCAATCTTGTACGGGTTCGGTGACCGTCCTCAAGAGTCCCATAGTGGAGCGAGTGCCTGCCTTTTGTGGTGCGCACTCGGGAGAATAGGGTGAGCCTTTTGTGGCGTCGGTGAGTTGCGTGCTTCCGCATCCGGGGTGAGGCCTGTGTGGCGTTGGGTGAGCATCGAGCCACCACACCTCGAGGTGAGCCATTTGTGGCATTCGGAGAGCATTGCGCCATCGCACCTATCCAACAGAGATGTAGCTTCTTTGGAAGTGAACTTAGGGAAAGAAATCTTCGTCTCCACGTCCATCGGTTATCTCTCAACCGAGCCCTTTACTTATGCACTTTACTTTGTGATAGCCATCGTGCTTGAAGTATTTATATCTTGCTATCACCTTGTTGCTTGTATTGCTTAGCATAGGTTGTTGGTGCACTTAGGTGAACTTAGTGGCTAGGTTTTGTGCTCAATAAATTAAATGTTAGTTTTATTCTGCATTTACTTGAGCCTAAACCGTAATAGTTTTAAAAGCCTATTCACCCCCCCTCTAGGTGACGTCTATTGCACTTTCAATTGGTATCAGAGCAAGGTCTCTCGCTTTTAGGCTTCACCGCCTCGAGAGTAAAGATGTCTCCTAGGGTTTTAGTGCACTCTCACACATTTACATTTTATGGCACAAATTATGATGTTTGGCGTATCCGCATGCTTAGTCATTTCCAGGTCATTGACCCAAATATTGAGCGGATTCTAGATATGGGCTTGTCTCCTCCTAAGGATCCCCAAAATCTATCTTTGGAGGAGGAGACAAACTCTTATCTCGAAGCTCAAGCATCTAAGTTGATTGTTAATGTTGTGAGCTTTGTAGTTCTTTCCTCAATCATGCCTTTCCGGAACGCTCATGATATATGGACCAAGCTTCAAGCAAAATATGATGTGTCCAAGCTTGATGAGGATGATTGTGTTCCCTCCACCTCCGGCCGCGATGAGTTCTCATCTTCTTCCACTACACCAACATGTGAGTTGTCAAAAGGTAATGATATGGTGAGTGGTGATAGAACTTGCAATGTAGATAGTGAGATTTCCATTCATGATCCTTTGTCTCTATCTCATTGCAATGTTGTATCTTTGGCCATGAACACTTGTAGGACCATATGTGATTTACATCCTAGTGCTGATTGCTCTTGCATATCATGTATAAATGGATTGAATATATCTCATGATGATATGCTTGCTTTGCCTTGTTGCCATGATAAATGTGCTTCCATTTCCTCTAGTACTTGTGTTGCTAACCATGTAGAGGAAATTGAAGAATGTGTGGGCCAAGGCAAGGTTTCCATTAGAGCTTCATGTGTTCCCTCATCATCATCTTCTTCTAATGTTCACTTGTGCCTCATGGCTAAGGGTTCAAAGGTAACCTCTCCTTTGGATTCCAATATATCTCATGATGATATGAATGTTGACCATGTAGAAGTAGATGATGATGTTGCTTCTTTAAAAGATAAGGGGGGCTAGTCCTTCATTCTCTTCATCCTAATAAAAATGCTTGCTCTACTTTCATCGAAATCTTGACTTGTGCTATTGAAAGTAGGCAACTAATATATGAGCATGAGGACACAATAGATAAAATTAGTAGTCTTGAGCGTGAGTATGCTAATGACATTGCCAACCTAAATGAAGCTCTTGAAGAGGAACAAACCACTAAGGAATCTCTTGAGGAGACCTTTGCTCTAGAGCTATCTAGAATGAAGAAATCTCATGATAGAGATCTTGAGGTGGCACATTCCCTTCAAATTAAAAATGATGAACTTTAAGTTGCTTATGCTAAACTCCTTGAGGATTTTGAGCACCTCAACAATGGCTCTAGGGTCATCAAGGGTGAGCTCATCAAACTCACCGAGTCACATGAGCAACTTAAAGCTTCTTATTCTAAAGAGCTTTCCAAATTTCCCTCACCTCTTGCATTAAATGATGATGCTTGTGCTACTAACTCTATTTCTTGTGAAGCATCTATCTTGAAGGAAATGTTGAGCTAAAGGCTCAACTTGCTTTGCTAACTAGCAACTATGGGAAATTAGAAGAAAGTCATGCCAAGCTCTCAAGCTCGCATGAGGATCTTCTAGTCTCCCATGGTAGTCTAAGGTTAGCTCATGAGGCCATTGTGTCAAAGGTAGCATCTAGTGGGCCTCATGTGGACATTAGCACTATATCTACTCCTAATGTTATATTGCCATGTGCTAGTCCTTGTAATTCATCCTCTCACAACCATGCTATATCTTGTGATGAATTGCATTCCTTGCCTTGTTGCTCTAACAATGAAGCTTCCACTTCCTCTAGTATTGTTGTTGATACTAACCATGTAGAGGAAGTCAAAGAGCTCAAGGCTCAAGTCACGTCTTTGAAGAATGACTTGAAAATGTGTCATGAAGGGAAGACCACACTCAAGAAGATGTTGAGTGTGCGAAGACCCCCAAGTGACAAGAGTGGGATTGGATTCAACTCCAACACCAAGAGAAAGCCCACTATCTCGTTGAAGGACAAGGGCAACAAGAAGAAGGGCCAAGGACAAGTGAAGAATCCGGCCAACATTGTGTGCTTCAAGTGCAAGGAAGAAGGGCATCATGTGAGGGATTGCCCATTAAAGAAGAATCCTCTTAGCGAGAAGCAACGAGGGAAGCGGCCTCAAGCTCCTCCACAAGCTCGAGATGGGCCACTTCCCAAGAAGCCTCAAGCTCTTCTTCATGGTGCAGCTCATTCCAAGAATAAATATGGCAAGAGAAGAACTTGCTACATATGCCATGAGAAGGGGCACCTTTCTTCCTCATTCACCATGGGTAACTCCTCATCCCATCCTATCTTGATTGATGATGCTTATTCACTTCGTAAGGATGAGGTGGCAAGGTGTTTGCCAAATTTGTTGGTGCCCAAAGTGGTGTGAAGAAAAGAACCATTTGGGTGGCCAAGCCTATTGTGACTAACTTCTTAGGACCCAACTTGGTTGGGGACCAACAAGCTAAAACTTGATCAATAGGTGTTTTTGGAGGGCATTGGTGACTTGGATACATTATGAAGAATTGAGGGATCTTCATCATTTTCTTGTTATCAAAGTCAAGTCATTGGTTATCATGATTCTATCTCTTATCCAATGTTCCTCCTTCCGGTAACTTGTGCTAAACTCCTTTACATTATAGTTACTTGCTCCCTTGTGCATGTGTTGGTTTTGTACCTTGCATGTGTTTGTACATGTAGTGCTTCCCACTTACTTATATTGACCTATGTTGTATATTTGTGTATGTTGGTTGGCACACCATGTATTTGCGTTTCTTGGTTTGGAGCCTTTATTGTTTCTAGTAGGTATCTTATTTGGCTCTTGTGAGGGATTAATGGACTATTCCGTTTTGGGGTAGTGTCATGCTTGGGCATTCCACAATCCTAAAATGTGTGTACATGAGTAAAACCACTTAGTAGTTTTATTGCATGTTTATCTAGTCTCTATGTGGTATGTCTCTCTCATGAGAAACTCAAGTTCTATAACGTCCATTAATACCTCTATTTTGATATTGCCTCTTGTTGAGATTTCTTGGTTTATCACATTATGGGGGATTCATATGCTTTGTGCATATTACAAACTTAGAAAATGTGGACATTTGAGGTAGTGCCACTTAGAATTGATATTGATAATTATCTAGCACCTTTGTGGCACGTTTGCTCATACAAGTTCCAATTTGCTTAAATGTTTTTATTGCTCATCTTTTGGATCTTGTTTGTGAGAGTGATTCTTGGTATGTGTTTCCTCATATTTGGATCTATATATCCTTATGGGAACCACTTGCTTCTATTTAATTCAATCACTGGTGATTGAGTGACTATTTGAAGCAATCAAGAATCTCTTTCGAAGCATCAAGCTTAATTCCTATCTTGTTTATATGCTTCTTTGTGTGGATATGATCTTGGATATCCTTACAAACTACCTCAGGAAAATTATCCCTATTACTTCTTGTCCTTGGACAATTAGTACTTGATATATGGTAGAATTCATTGATCATATTCGTTTTGGCCTTTCCTTATTTGCCTTATCTTTGGCCAATAAAATGTTTGTCTATTTTCTCCCAAGCTTTCCTTGCCTCTTGTGGATCTTCTTATTTTATTTGTTTCCCCTTGTGTTTTATTTAGTGTAGGTAGTAGTGATGATCTCATTTATGGGCATTTTGCATTCAAAGGCAAAATTATATATAATGCTCTACTTATGGGGGAGCTCTCCTATATTATCTAGAACATTGTTTTATGCTTCTTGATTTGATCAATTTTTTCTTGGAAGCTCGATCCTTTTTGTGTTGGTACTTTGTGTGCCATCACGAAAAGTGTGAAGAGTTTGTTTTAGTTGTTGCTTCCTTGCTTTCGTTGGGAGTTGGTTTTATCTCATTCCTTTTCACTTGTTTTGTTCTTTTAGGATGAGATAAATCCTTGAGCCTTGGTATTTTTCTTATCCTTTTTCTTTGGCTCTTTCTAGTTCATTTGTTTAACTTGTGACCTTTCATGTGTTGATTTGATTCTTTGATACAATTTGGACACTTTTTCCCGAGTCACACCTTTGTGTGTGTCTTATTGGTTTACTTGGTGTTTGTGTTCAAATTGTATCTCCTTTTGGTTCTTGGAAGTCTATGCATGCATGTTTACTTCTTGTATATATTATGGCATTCTTGCTTTATTTGATCCAATATATAAGGGAAACTCCACCAAATCCTAAAGGGCGAAGATGTGCGTGAAATTCCATTTCATATCAATATGCACATGTTTGTGTGGAGGTTCTCCTATGTATTGTAGTTGCACTAACTACTTTGGACCCAATTTGTTTGGGGACCATAGTGTACTTAATTGTGTTTTAGGTACATTGGAAATATATATTGGGTGCTTGTATCTTGAACAAGGAAGGAGTGGCGTCTACATGTCAATTGGATGCAAGCTAGGATGATCAACGAATTCACGTCTTTTTCATCCTACCAATTATATCTCGGTAACAAGTATCTCTCTCTCATGCATACTTATCTTGTTCCCAACCTTTTGTAGGTTGCTTGTTGGCATGAATTTGTGTACTTGCATATGTTGGATTTCTTGCTTTGGTTTTGAAGAAGTTCTCTCTATTGCAAATGTGTGTATGTTGAGATGAGTGCATATAATGGGGACTATACTAAATCATGCTCATGATTTACCTATCCCAAATATGTCAATCTAGCAATTTTGTTGCATATCGTTTCCTCAATATCTCTCATGTGCAATAGTGAGTATTTTTTTGCAAGTTGATTCCAATCTTGTGATACTTGTTGCCTTTCTCCTTATATTCCTTCTATCCCCTTCTAACCTTGGTAATAGTTGTTATATATGGAGTTTGTTGGTGTTTGAAGCTCATCGATGTACAATAAGATATATTTGAGCCCTTGGGCATGCTTTCAAGCAAAACATCTTATTGGTATATTCTATGACTTCCTCTTTGACTTTCAATGTGCTTTCTTGAGTATCTATCTTGTTTGTGCATATTTCTTTGTGGTCATATGTATTTGTGATATTTTCCACCTAGAAATTTATACACACAAGAGAAGATCAATATTTGGTTGTTTTTGCATTTCTTGGAAATCACCTCTTACTTCATTTTGATTCTTCGGTGGCTTCCAGATTATTGTATTTTGTGTGCATTGTTAAATGAGTTTGGAGGAGTGAGGATTCCATGGTTGTGCATGTTGTTTCCAAATACAATTACTATAATTGGTGCACAATCTTTGGGGAGCTTCTCTAATTCATTTAATAGTGCACAATTTCCTTATTTCTCATTTCTTGTGGTTTAAATGCTTATGGGGAGCAAGGATTCCATATTTGTGCATATTGTATTCAATACAAGTATTCTAAACTTTGCACAAATTTTGGGGAGCTTCTCTATTTTCATTTAAACATTCTTGGTTGTTGCTTCCTTTTGACATTATTTGTTGGTGTTTCAATTGTTTTGTTTGGATCTTTTGATTGCTCGCTTCATTTGTTGAAGCTTATTTCTATTTCTTTTCTTTTTGCTTTCTTTGGGTCCTCAATATAGTTTTACTTCCTCCCAAGTTCTCATAATTTGACTTGTGCATATGCACACATTTGGAGGAATTATCACTATATTGGCCTTCTAGAACTTTTCACCCATTTTGGAAATCGATGCCAATGGGGGAGAAGTTTTGGAGGGTTTAAGGGAAGTTGGCCTTTGCTTTGAGTGTGTTCTTGAGCATTTGCCTCACATGCTCTTGCATCTTTGTGGTTGCCTTGCATGTTGAATATATAGAGGAAACTCAAGGAAGTTGGCCTTTGCTTTGAGTGTGTTCTTGAGCATTTGCCTCTCATGCTCTTGCATCTTTGTGGTTGCCTTGCATGTTGAATATATAGAGGAAACTCAACCAACAGTAACGGTTGGCAATCTATGCAATGAAATTCAAGTTCATCACACATGCATAGATTGTGGGGAGTTTGCTCTATATATTGTGGTTGTACCAACATCACATACTTGTGTAGTATTTGATGTTGGGGCAACCGCTTTGGTCGTTAATTGTCATATGTAAACCCTCTCTAAGGGATTGTCATCAATTACCAAAATGGGGGAGATTGAAAGGGCATGTATGCCCTCATGTATGGTTTTGGTAATTAATGACAATATCTATGAACTAATTTGTACATTGAGTTTCACTTGTAGGTTTGTCCATTGGCATCGCTTGGGCCATGTGTTGGTCTCAAGGTTGAAAGATGAAGAAATGTCCAAGGGCTTTGTGCCATTGGAATCATGAAGAAAGAAGGAGCTTGAAGGTTTATCAAGACAAGTGCAAAGAGTTGCATCAAGATGGATCAACCTCAAGAAGGGATGAAGAAGGGCAAGCTCAATATGCACCATCTCTAGAAGACCTCATGCTTGAAGCTTGCCATCCTCGTGATCATGGAGTGATTAATACAAGTTCAAAGAAGAAGTTTCCCCATGGAGTATGGGGGAGCAATTTGCAAGTCCTCATCTTCATCAAGCAAGATAAATCAAGAAAGGTGTTCCCACTTGAGAAGAACAAGACGGTCTACATCAAATTCAAGTGGATTGCTCAAGGCAAAGGTATGATCTTGATAGGGCTTCTATTTTGCCGGTCTCGTGTTGTTGGGAGACCGGGTTTAGGATAGATAGCCATACTATTAAGAGGGGCTCTCAAGCGAGTGTCTCGGTCGCATCGTTCGGAGAGAGCTCAAACCTTTGCATTCATAGCATCATATTTCTTGGTTGTTATTTGGTTCTTCTCCATGAGAGTATCTAGAGATTGTGGTTATCATCATAACAATCTCTAGTTCATCAAATAAGGATTTTCCTTGCATATATTATTGCATTCTTGATCGTGCGGGTTTTTCTGGCTCCACACCTTAGGAGATATCTCACATATATATACTTGATATTTTCTCCTTTGGTGGTATCCAATATTTAACATTTTGTTGGGTTCTACTTGTTGGAATTATGCCCTAGAGGGAATAATAAAGATGTTATTGTTATAATTCTTGTTCATGATAAAGTTTATATTCCATGCTAGAATTGTATTAAGCGAAAACTTTGATACTTGTGTGGTTTATGAACAAACACCGTGTCCCTAGTATGCCTCTATGGACTAGCTCATTGATTAATGATGGTTAAGGTTTCCTAACCATAGACATGAGTTGTAGATTAATAATGAGATCATGTCATGAGGAGAATGATATGATGGACAGACCCAAATCAAGCAAAGCAATTAGATCGTGTCATCGTGTTCATCTTTGCGAAGCTTTTTCCTATGTCAAATATTGTATTCCTTAGACCATGAGATAATGCAACTCCCTGGTATCGGAAGAAAGCTTTGAGGTCATCAAACGTCATCCTATGTGAGGGTGATCATAAAGGTGTCTCTCAGGTGATCGGAAAGTACCTGTTGGGTTGTATGTATCGAGATGGAATTTGTCCCTCCCGAGTCGGAGAGATATACTTCGGGCCCACTCGGTAATCGATATCAACACCGCTTGCAAGCACGTGGTTAAGGAGTTAATCACAAAGTGATATCGGATTACGGAAAAAGTACTTGATGTGAACGAGATTGAACTAGGTATGCCGATACCAACGATCGAATCTCGGGCAAGTAAAATATCGCGTGACGAAGGGAATATATATATGGGATTAATTGAATCCTGGCATCGTGGTTCATCCGATATGATCATCGATGAATATGTGGGAGTCAATATGGGTTTCTAGATCCCGCTGTTGATTATTGATAGAAGATCATGTCTGCATATTCTCGAACCCGTAGGGTCACACACTTAACGTGCCTAGAGGCTAGGATAGAATGGATAATTGGTTTATGAGTTTTTGTTTGGAGTCTTGGATGAGATCCAGGACATCACGAGAGGTTCCGGAATGGTCCGGAGAATAAGATTCATGTAAATGAAAGCAGTTTTTTGGATTTCAGAATCATTTCGGAGTATTCGGTATTGTACCGGAAGGTTCTAGAAGCTTCCGGAGTGGGACCAACGTGGCCCCACTTGTCGGAGGGCTGTGTGGGCCTAAGAGGGAGTGCCCTGGCCGCTTTGGTCCAGGGGCACAAGTCCCCATAGGCCCAGCCGACCAAACCCTAGGGGAAACCCTAGGGAACCCTTCTAGAAGGAGGGGGAAACTTGCCCCCCACTCCAACCCTTGGGGCCGCCGCCCTAGGGCTTGGAGGAGGGGCCAAGGGGGTCGGCCAGTCCCCTATATAAGGTGGGCAGGGGCGCACCCCTCCCCCCCCCACTCCTTCAACCCTAGCCGCCGTCCTGCTGCC
This sequence comes from Avena sativa, assembly GCA_916181665.1. Taxonomy (NCBI): domain Eukaryota; kingdom Viridiplantae; phylum Streptophyta; class Magnoliopsida; order Poales; family Poaceae; genus Avena; species Avena sativa. The sequence continues at coordinate 499,076,564 of OV702299.1, read as the reverse complement.
CTCCACCTCTCTCTCTCCCGACTGCGCGTAGGCGAAGCCCTGCCGCAGAAACTCTCCACCATAGCACCACGCCGTCGTGCTGCAGATCCAATCTATCTCTCCACACCACTTGCTGGACTGAGGAAGGAGGAGACGTCGCGGCACCGTACGTCTGCATCTCTCAGAGGCGCCGCCACTTGCGGCGTAGGATCGGATCGGGTCGCGAGGAGGAGATGGCGAGTACAACTACACCAACCACATTCTGTTGAACGTTTCTGCTGTGCGATTTCTTCAAGGGTATGAAGATCTCATCTATCCCTCTCGTTGATTGCATCTCCTAGATTAGATCTTGTCTTTCTTGTTCACATCCGTAGAAAATTTTGATTTACTATGCTGCGAAACCCCATCAGTGGTATCAGAGCTAGATCTATGCGTAGATGTGTTTCACGAGTAGAACGCAACATGCTTGTTGCGGGCGTTGATGTTTTCTATTGCAAGCCTCTTGTTGTGTATTTCTTATGGAGCGGCATAGTGAGATCGAAGCGGTCCAGGCCAACTTTACGCAACCTCGTTCGCGAGACCGGCTCCACACTTGACGTGTGGCTTGTTCCACACATGCGGCTGGTGGATGCCAGTTTCTCTCACTATAGTAGTCATGGGATTTACACCGGATGTTAGCAACCATAATATGACCATTGTGGTTTTCCGTACGTAAGAATCGTTCTTAGCTTGTTACTCCCATAAGCCACGTAAAACATGCAACAACAAAGTAGAGGCGTCTAACTTGTTTTTGCAGGGAGTGTTTTGTGATATGGTATGGCCCAAGACATGATGTGTATGTTGTATGCAATGATCATGTTTTGTAATATTTCACGACTTGCATGTCGATGAGTACACAACCAGTAGGAGCCATTTGGTTGTCTTTATAATTGTGTATGACCTGTGTGTCAACTTCTTATACGCCATGTAATAGCTTTACTTTATCGCTAAGTAGTTAGCAATAGTTGTAGTTGTTATTCGTGGTGGAGGCAATCATGGTGGAAGTGATGGAGATCATGCTGGCGCGCACAAGATGGAGATCATTGCACGGAGATTGGCTATACCATGTCACATAAAATTATATGCATGTGATGTTTATCCTTTTATGTATCTTATTATGCTTAGATCGCGGCGGTAGCATTATAAGATGATTCCTCACCTAAAGATCAAGATAAAATTGTGTTCTCCCCATGTATGCACCGTTGCGAAAGTTCGTCATGTTCAAGCACCTCGTGATGATCGGGTGCTATTGTAACATTCCTAAAATCATGTTTTCAAAGCATTGCATATCATCCATGCATACACGATCATTTAGGGTTCAATTTCAAAGTCATTACAAAAACAGAAGAATTTCGGTACTTGTTATTTTATGTAAACAAGCATTGATACAATGCTACTCTCTAATGAGAAAATATTTGTTTCAAACGAAGTGTTGTTTGCTCATGAGTTGGTTGGTTGAATTCCAAGCTTGGACAAAATTTTCCAAAACTAAGTTTGGTATCAAAAGGACAAAGAAAGTCTAATGAGACAGCATGATTTGGTACTCAAAAGTTTATAGGTTTCACTTTATAAAAGTCCAGAAAGTTTTGGAATTCAAATGCTTTTGAATTTGTTTGAAAAGGATTCCTGAAAATCGATTTAGAAAAAGAAAAGAGTTAAGAAAACAGTATTGGGCCTGCCGCCACTTATTCAGCCCAACAGCCAAAGCAGCCCACCCGGGCCACTCCTCTCTCTGCCTTTCCCCACCCGCGCAGAACCTACCCAGTCGTTGACCCCACACGCCAAGTCACCATCTTCCCCAAATCTCGCGCAAGAACACGTCGCCGCTGCCGTTGCTCGTTGATAGCGCGGCGTAATTGCCATTGATTCAGCAGGCGTTTCCTGCCAAGCCTCTGCCTACTTAACCCCCTCCTCTCTCCGCTCATTTCCCTCACTCGGCACACCATTCCCGCCACCGGGCTGCCTAGAATTCGAGCTGCAACGCCGCTGCCCGACACTCTCCGGCGACCTATTCCGGTGAACCCCGTGCTCCCCTTCACCTCTCATTCATACGAGCTTGCTTGTCATGCCCGTGCGCATCTTCTCACACCTTTGGTTTGCTCTATAACGCCCCAGGTCGTTGTCTACGTCGAGCCCCGCGAACGACCGAAGCGCCGTCCGACTCCGGCGAACAATCACGGTAAATCCAGACCGCCCCTTGACCCCTAGTTCTTACGACTGTGCTTGTAGTGACCTTGCGCACCTCCTGATACATCTAGTTCGTGCTAGGGCGGTACAAATCTTCGGCAACGTCCATGTCTGCAAGCACCCGACGCGGCACACCACTCCGACGAGCCCCAGCGACCCCCATGGTGCGCCCCTGTTCCTCCCTCGACCACCTCGAGCACCGTAGAAACCACACGAACCCAGTAAGCATTCCCACTCCTCCCCGCGTGACCTAAATCGCTGGCAACTTCACAGGCAGAGCCGCCGCCGCTGCCACTCGCCGCCGCCAGACTATGGTCGTTTGATCGGCAACCATTAGATCTAGATCTAACGTGTGAGATAGAATCACTTAATGAAACGTTTTCTTTAGATCTGAGCCACACAGTGTCACTTAAATCCTACGGCCCGCATCGATCGATCAGTGCGAATTGTTATCAGCCAATCAGAACACGCCGCGTGGCTAGGGTTTAGAATTAAAAACAGAATTTAGATCTATTTGTGATTCAAACTTGTAAAATTCATAACTTTTGATTCCCACGTTCAAATTTGACAAATTTTATATCATTGGAATCAGGAGAGAAAAACCTATCTGTTTATGCAATGTGTTTAATGTTTTGCCTCTGTTAAATTGGTTGTTTTTGCAGAAACTTGTGTAGGCTTATTTTGAGTATAGAAATTATTTGAAAAATGTTTTAAAGATCAAATAAAGTTTATTTTGAGTATCTTGGACTTGGTTATGTTTTAGTACTGTTCACTTGTCTTGTTTGGTGTAGAAAAATCATCACATGGCATTTGCATGCATTCATATATTTTTGTTTGTATATTTTGATATGTGATTTTGGTGCCATTATTTTATGTGTAGATTTTGGTGCAAATAGTGATTGTGATTGTGAAGATTGTTGCTACTCCCCAAACTACCAAGGAAAGTGGTGCTTCATGATTTTATTCCTATATTTTTCAACTATGCACTAGAAATATTTTGTATAGGACTTGCATGAATATTTTGATAAGTATCTATATGCTATGCTTGGGAAATCCTAGTAGTTGTAGAATTGTTAGAAATTTCTCTAAGTTAAGATGCTTACCATTGCCATGCTTAGCCTAGCTAGTAGCAAACAAGGGTGGTGAATATTCATGCTATGTGAAATATTTCTAAGTCTTTGACTTATGTTTTTGCTTAATAAAACAACTAAGTGAATGAAACACCTGGGTGAAATGGAAAGAATGATTTGTGTTCAGTAGTTACACAAGGCCCATTTTTATGGTTTACCTTTGTTGGAGATATGCCCAAGAGGCAATAATAAAGTGGTTATTATCATATCTTCACACTTATGATAAATGTTTACATTCATGCTATAATAGTATTAACAAGGAAACCATTAATACTTGTGTGATTTGTAAACTTAATTTAAAGTCCCTAGTATAGCCTCTATACTTCACTAGCTTGTTGGTTGATTAATGATTGTGGTTTCCATATCATGAACATTGAGATGTTATCAACAACAAGATCATATCATTAGGAGAATGATATGGTGGACATACTCCTATAGATAAGCGTAGCATAAAGATCAAGTCATTTCAATAGTTCAATTGCTATATGCTTTCTGATACATAGTAACCTAATTCCTTCGACCATGAGATCATGCATATCACCTTTACTGGATGGATGCTTTGATGTCATCAAACACCACACCGTAACAGGGTGGCTATAAAGGTGGCATTGAGTGTTCGGAAAGTATTGGTTGAAACACATGGATCAAGAGTGGGATTTGTCCATCCACATGACGGATAGATATTCTCTGGGCCCTCTCGGTGAAATGTCATCCAATTAGCTTGCAAGCATGTGACTGGCTCACAAGGGATCACATATCACGGGAACGAGAAAAGAGTACTTATCAGTAACGAGGTTGAACTAGGTATGCAGAGATACCGACGATCATAACCTTGGATAAGTAACATATCGTGAGACAAAGGGAAATTGGTATCGTATGTAAGTGGTTCATTCGATCGCAAAGTAATCGTAGAAATATGTGGGAGCCATATGAATTTCCAGATTCCTCTATTGGTTATTGTTCGGAGAAGTGTCTCGATCATGTCCGCATAATTCACGAACCGTAGGGAGACACACTTAAGGATTCGACGTTGTTTGAGTAGTTATGGTATTATGAGAAAGAGACCGAATGTTGTTCGGAGTCTCGGATGGGATCCGGGATATCACGAGGTGATCCGGAATGGTCCGGAGAATAAGATTCATATAAGGAAAGTCCCGTTTCGGGGTTCGGGAATGATTCTGGTGTTTTCATCGGGGATATTCTAGAAGGTTCCGGATTGTCCGGAGCTCCGGAAGGGGAAGGGTACATGAATGTGTCATTGCATGTTGGAATGATTGCATCATGTACTAAGTGTTCTTGCTGTCCAAAATAAAGGGTTTATTTAAATCCTAAATTGAAAAGTCAAACGGCTAGTTTGAAAGTCAAACGGCAAGTTTTTGGAAAGTGGAAAGAGGAGGAGAAGAGGGAAACCGAGTTGGAGAGGGAGACCTCCTCCAACCGGCGGCCAACTCCAATGCCGAGTTGGGGAGGGACTCCACTCCCTCTCCCTGGCGCGCCAGCCCCCTCCCACCTATATAAGGAGGGGCAGGGCTCCCCTCCTTACACACACAAGTTCCTATCCTCTAAACTAAACCCTAGATCTAGACCCCGGTTTAGAGCTATGCGGTTTAGAGCCTTCTAATTGGTTTAGAGCCCTCTAATTGGTGTGTCTAATTACTAGACCACTAATAGCCTCTCTCATAAGCTCCACCATACTCGCACCGGCTTAAGGCGAAGCCCTGCGGGATCTCCCCTCTACTTCCGGTACTACACCGTTGTGCTGCCGGAATCGCGAGGAGAGTGCTACAACCTCCGCTGCCTGCTGGAACAAGGGAGAGGAAGGTCTTCGTCGAGTACCGAACGTGTGACCGACTACGGGAGCGCTGCCGGAACGTGGCGCCGGAAGGATCGTCTACGCGATCTTGAGATCGGAAAGAGTACGACTACATCACCCACGAGAATCTGCTCTCGTTAACCGCTTTGGAATCTTCGAGGGTGAGTTCCTCTATCGACTCGTTGCTACAATCTAGTAGATAGATCTTGGCTTGTTTGTTTGTATGCGATAGAAAATTTTTGTTTTCCATGCTACGAACCCCTACAGTGGTATCAGAGCCGTGTCTATATGTAGATCTGTTGCACGAGTAGAACACAATAGTCATTGTGGGCGTTGATGCTTTTATTGTAGATTGCTTTTTGTGTACTTTGCATCTTGCGGTATGTTGGGATGAAGCGGCCCGGGCTAACCTTACATGACATCGTTCATGAGACTTGCTCCACGCTCGACATGCAACTTGTATTGCATAAGTGGCTTTGCGGGTGCCTGTTTCTCCTAGCATAGTTAAGATCCAATTTACAACGGGTAATCAACAATGCTAGTATCAATGTTGTGGTTCTTGTTCGTAAGTTAGAACGACACTTATTGAAAGCCCCAAGCCACGTAAAATATGCAAAGAAAGTAGAGGCGTCTAACTTTGTTTTGCAGGGGTGTGCAGTGATGTGATATGGCCATGATTGTGATTATATTTGATGTATGCAATGTTCTTTATTGTAAGTTGGCAACCGGCAGGAGCCATATGGTTGTCTTTAATTTCTGTTAAGACCTGCGTGTCTATTCAAAATAGTTGTAATAGTTGAAGCTGGTGGACGACAACCATGAAGAAGCGTCATTGACCTTGATGCTATGCCGGTAATGATGGAGATCATGTTCGTGCTTGAAGATGGAGATCAGAAGCACAAAGAAGAAAGGCCATATCATATCACATATTATGAATTGCATGTGATGTTAATCCTTTATGCATCTTGTATTGCTTTGTAGACGACGGTAGCATTATAAGATGATCCCTCATGCACATAAATTTCAAGTTCTAAAGTGTTCACCCTTAGTATGCACCGTTGCCAAAGCTTGCTGCTTCGAAGCACCACGTGATGATCGGGTGTCTTTGATTCCGCGGGTGAATACAACGTAAGCAAGCCAGATTTGCTTATGCGGTAGCTAAGGTTTGATCTTGACGAGCCTAGCATGTACAGACATGGCCTCAGGAACACGGATTACCGAAAGGTAGAGCATGAGTCATATAGTAGATATGATGAACATGTTGATTGTTCGCCATTGAAGCTATATCAACTCTCGTGATGATCGGTTTTGATGTGGTGGATTTGGTTCGTGTGATCACTAAAACAATGTGAGGGATATTGTTTTGAGTGGGAGTTCACCTAGATTAATTTAATTATTAATTAGAACTCAATTTATCATAAACTAAATCAAAGTGAATTTGCATAGTTGTTGTAGTCATTGGCATCCGTTTACCACCTTGCGCTTAGTTATAATTGAGATGATAGAACTATAGAATTCTGGTTAGATACTTTACGAACTGGTATCGTATTGTTTTAAGTGTTAATCTAAAGTATAAAAGTCCTATTGCAAACTTTCAGTAAGTTCCGGTTACTCCATGAAGTTTAATAATTAGTATTAAATCAAGAGTAACAATTCCAAGTGTTAGTATATAAGTATCATGTTTGTATCCATGATTCTTGGTATTCAAAGGATTCCCTTAATATCAAGGTTATCTAGGATCTGAAAGAGTTGTTTCAGAAACCATAATGTGTGGAAGATATTGTGATATCTGAAACGAAGTTTTGGTTGCAACATGATAGAGTATAATATGGCAAAAGTCATGTTCTCATATTTGATGAGAATTTGCAAAAAGGTTGGAGACACTTGTTGTCCTAATCCTCCAAAAGGTTTTGGATAGCAACATTATACTCATAATTCATCGTTATAAGCTAAAAGTAGCTTGATCATGGACGATTCCATGATAAGGGTGAATATTTGATGAAGGTAAAATGTTTACTACACCAAGAGATTACTAAAGAAAGGAATTTGAAAGAACACCAAACATTTGATGATGGTGATCTACTTCAAAGTGCAAGTCCAAAGACATTGGTATTTAACTATACACGCTTTGGACTATATGTCGTATGTATGACTCCACTATTGATATTGATAGATTCTTTCAAATAGAAAAGGAAATATTGAAAGAGAATCTCATAAATATATGGCAGAAAAGAAAAGACTAGAATTGTTCAGTTTAAGTATATAGATGATATACATGTTATGGCTATATTCTTTGCTTATTTAACAATGTGGTTCTCAAGTATTTGATACTGAATTTGTTGGTGTGAATCGTCATACGAAACAACACAATTCATGAACTACAATGGCCTAAGTAACTAGCAAAAGAATATGTGATGATGTTCATCGAGAACAAATAAAGGGTTATTGTGTTGCTCGTTAAACATCAAAGCTTGCCTTCAAAGATTTGTTTTATCAGGTATTATGAGAACAAAAGGGTTGTTCAAATAATTGCCGTAATCCATAAAAGATGGATGATTCACAAATCTCGTTGGAGAAATCACATCCATAAAACTAGTGCTAAAATGTCGAAAGACAAATTGATTGAAAGATCACTTAGGAAGTGGCATCGCCGTTTAAATTATATTGGAAAGATAACATGAAGAAACTCCATGTGGATGGAATTTTGGAGTCTTCTGATTTTTGATCAAATGACGCTTGTGAAACTTTCCTAGAGATAATTAAAACTTTGTTCATAGGCCAAAAAGGGAACGAATGACTAGCTTATTGGAACTTGTACATATTGTTGTACGAAGTCCGTTATGTGTAGTCAAGAGCGATGGATTTCAACTTCATATGCTTTCTCCGAAAATTTGAGTGAATATATGAATATTTACTTAATAAGGATGAAGTGTGAAATATTTGAAAAGTTCAAAGATTTTCAAGATGAAGTGCAAAAACATTGTAACAAGAATATAAATAGTTTATGATAAGATCATAAAGGAAGATATTTGAGTTACAGAGTTTAGCATAATACCTAAGATTTAAGGAATCGTTCCGTGTATTTGCATTTTCCCGAAACACCATAAGAGTATGGAGCGTTCGAGATATGTAATTAAACCTTGTTTGACATGGTAAGATCAAAGGTATAATTTATAAAACTGCCATTATATTTTAAAGATTAAAAGCTTTAGAGATTACCGTTTTTCCACTGAAAAGAGCTCCATCATAATCCGTTGAAATGACACCATATAAAAGTTATGGTTTGGGATAAAACCCAAGTTGTCCTTTCTTAAACATTGGTATGCTATGCATAAGAAAGATGTTTGCAACCAAAGTCGGATGAACCTGTCTTTGTATGTTATTTCGAATAACTGTTAAGTACTCCTCCATAACATTGGAGACAAAAGTGTTTGTCACTTAGAACGTCAAGTTTCTTTGAGAAGAAATTTTTCGTGAAAAGTTAAGTGGGAGGACAATAGAAACTTTGATAAGGTTAAAAGAACCTTAGCTATATGTGCAGAATTGCGCAGCACCGAAAAGTGTTTCGGAGGCAGCAACAATGCTCATGGTTCACGTACCTCAAAGGTTGTGGTCACGGAGATCCAAGTTCCTATTGAAACAAGTAGGTCGGATGAACAATCAAATACCAAGATTTGAGGGTTGAATCATTATTTGAGAATAATGAACCGACTACATACAGAGAAGCGATGATGGGCCCTGACTCCGTAAAATGGCTTGAAGCCATAAAACCCGTGATAGTTCCATACACGAGAAATCAAGTTTTGAACTTGAAGGACCCTCGAGTAAGGTGTAAGACCTTACAGTTGTGTCTGGATCTATAAAGAAATAGACATGGATGTTTTATATCTATGAAATAGTCGACATGTTGGGAAAGAGTTCACAACAATGTTCAAAGGTTGACTATGACAAGATTTGATCTTTCATAGTGATATTTAGTCTAGACGGATTAATGTAGCAACCACTACATATAATTTGTTATATGGTAGTTGAATAAACGAAACAAGTTCTTCTAATAGAATCGTTACCTAGGACATGTGCATAACACGGTCCATAGGGTTTTGTTAATTCAAAGGATGCTAAAAGCATATGCAAACTTCAATGGTTAGAGTGAGCATAGCGGAGTTGGAATCTTCACTATGATGAAACTGTTAAAAGGGTTTAATTTCATCAGAGACAATGAAGATGCTTGCATTTGCAAGAAATTAAGTGGGAGCGCTAAGACATGTTTCTAATACATTATGTGGAAGACATATTGTTGATTGGAAATAATGTATCTTTTATTAACACATATTAAGAATTTCATCCCGATGAAAGACTTAGGCAAAACCCAAATATTTGGCATCAATAGACGCTAATATGGTTGTGCCAGAAGTACATAGACAAGATATTGAATGAGTTCAATATAGAAACTACAAGAAAAGGTTCTTGTTGCACAGAAAGGATTGAATGAGTTCAATGTTGATGATATATTCAAGTGTATTGACATTTGGTAAAGTGACACAAATAATCAAGTATAGATTGATACTTGATGTATGAAATCACAAAGAGTATTTATATCAATCGTACTGTGATATGTACAAATCCAGATATGTCCTATGCCATAAATATTATGAGCATATACCAGAATGATTCATAAGATGATCATTGGACGATAGTAAGGATATTCTTATGATTTTTGAAAGAACTAAGAATATATTATTTGTAGAAGTGACTAATAGATGGTTAGTTCATTGTAAAAGTACTACATTGATACTAGCTTTGTCACAAAGTACAAATTTAGTTTATCTCAATCTAAACTAAGGGTGGCACAATATAATGGAAAGTGAGTTCCATAAATGGATTTAGATGAGTTCCAAAGTTAAGACATTGTGACGGATACTTCAACAAAAGGCTAAGTATATGACTGCTATTATAGCAGCAAAAGAGGGCATTTGTGTCAAATAGTTTGTTATCAAACTAGGTGTAGTTCACAGTGGGATAATACTATGAAGATATATTGTGCGACAATGTTATCAACATGTTTTAACCCCAAAGAGCTAAAGGTCACACCGAAAGACTAAATTTATACAAAGCCATCTCATTAGAGAATGAGTGATGCGTAGAGACGCAAAGACATGCAATTACACACGGACCTGGAAGTGTCAGATCCGGAGATCAGTTGACCACTAGCAATCGTGTACATACAACACTGGAAAGCCATAGGTGTTATATACACAAAGGTTCGAAACTAGATTATTGACTCTAGTGCAAGTGGGAGACTGTTGGAGATATGCCCAAGAGGCAATAATAAAGTGGTTATTATCATATCTTCACACTTATGATAAATGTTTACATTCATGCTATAATAGTATTAACAAGGAAACCATTAATACTTGTGTGATTTGTAAACTTAATTTAAAGTCCCTAGTATAGCCTCTATACTTCACTAGCTTGTTGGTTGATTAATGATTGTGGTTTCCATATCATGAACATTGAGATGTTATCAACAACAAGATCATATCATTAGGAGAATGATATGGTGGACATACTCCTATAGATAAGCGTAGCATAAAGATCAAGTCATTTCAATAGTTCAATTGCTATATGCTTTCTGATACATAGTAACCTAATTCCTTCGACCATGAGATCATGCATATCACCTTTACTGGATGGATGCTTTGATGTCATCAAACACCACACCGTAACAGGGTGGCTATAAAGGTGGCATTGAGTGTTCGGAAAGTATTGGTTGAAACACATGGATCAAGAGTGGGATTTGTCCATCCACATGACGGATAGATATTCTCTGGGCCCTCTCGGTGAAATGTCATCCAATTAGCTTGCAAGCATGTGACTGGCTCACAAGGGATCACATATCACGGGAACGAGAAAAGAGTACTTATCAGTAACGAGGTTGAACTAGGTATGCAGAGATACCGACGATCATAACCTTGGATAAGTAACATATCGTGAGACAAAGGGAAATTGGTATCGTATGTAAGTGGTTCATTCGATCGCAAAGTAATCGTAGAAATATGTGGGAGCCATATGAATTTCCAGATTCCTCTATTGGTTATTGTTCGGAGAAGTGTCTCGATCATGTCCGCATAATTCACGAACCGTAGGGAGACACACTTAAGGATTCGACGTTGTTTGAGTAGTTATGGTATTATGAGAAAGAGACCGAATGTTGTTCGGAGTCTCGGATGGGATCCGGGATATCACGAGGTGATCCGGAATGGTCCGGAGAATAAGATTCATATAAGGAAAGTCCCGTTTCGGGGTTCGGGAATGATTCTGGTGTTTTCATCGGGGATATTCTAGAAGGTTCCGGATTGTCCGGAGCTCCGGAAGGGGAAGGGTACATGAATGTGTCATTGCATGTTGGAATGATTGCATCATGTACTAAGTGTTCTTGCTGTCCAAAATAAAGGGTTTATTTAAATCCTAAATTGAAAAGTCAAACGGCTAGTTTGAAAGTCAAACGGCAAGTTTTTGGAAAGTGGAAAGAGGAGGAGAAGAGGGAAACCGAGTTGGAGAGGGAGACCTCCTCCAACCGGCGGCCAACTCCAATGCCGAGTTGGGGAGGGACTCCACTCCCTCTCCCTGGCGCGCCAGCCCCCTCCCACCTATATAAGGAGGGGCAGGGCTCCCCTCCTTACACACACAAGTTCCTATCCTCTAAACTAAACCCTAGATCTAGACCCCGGTTTAGAGCTATGCGGTTTAGAGCCTTCTAATTGGTTTAGAGCCCTCTAATTGGTGTGTCTAATTACTAGACCACTAATAGCCTCTCTCATAAGCTCCACCATACTCGCACCGGCTTAAGGCGAAGCCCTGCGGGATCTCCCCTCTACTTCCGGTACTACACCGTTGTGCTGCCGGAATCGCGAGGAGAGTGCTACAACCTCCGCTGCCTGCTGGAACAAGGGAGAGGAAGGTCTTCGTCGAGTACCGAACGTGTGACCGACTACGGGAGCGCTGCCGGAACGTGGCGCCGGAAGGATCGTCTACGCGATCTTGAGATCGGAAAGAGTACGACTACATCACCCACGAGAATCTGCTCTCGTTAACCGCTTTGGAATCTTCGAGGGTGAGTTCCTCTATCGACTCGTTGCTACAATCTAGTAGATAGATCTTGGCTTGTTTGTTTGTATGCGATAGAAAATTTTTGTTTTCCATGCTACGAACCCCTACAACCTTGTGTATCTCACTTGTGGAAAGCCACCCAGGAACAAAGGGATTTGAGATGCCAAATGTTAAGAAGCTTCTAGTGCGTCCACTTGGCATTATGGGCTCTGCCTGGACCATGTAGGTTGCAAAAACTTAGCGATTTAGACAGTTGGTGGTAGTGGGATGATAGGTTGGAATGCATCCATTTGATCTAAGGGAAGGCTTCTGAAAGGTCCTGTCTTGGTGAAAATCAAGTCTTGTGGGGAAAGTGCACAACCTCTGCAGATGGAAGAATCTAAGTACTTAGTCATGTCCATGGTATTGGACAACTTGAGCATCAAGACATGGAAGCTATCAAGAATCTCCTCATCCCAATTTCTAAGTTAAAACTTGTGGTTGAACAAGGGTGAAGGTTCACCAATGTCTATTGGTGGTTCCTTGGGGAAAGATTTTAATAAAGAAAAACTTAGTGTTTTCAACTGATAGGTAAAACCTATTTTGAGCAAAGCAAGCCTAAGATACACTTAGCCAAATTCATATAGTATCTAGATGCTAATATTCTACTAAGGTATCACTTGCCAATACTATTCCAATGTATTGACCCACTGTGGCTGTAACTTGTGATGTTGCAGGTTACTCTGATGGTGATTAGGGGTTATGAGTCTACACTCAACATGCTTGCCTGTGGCACATGAAGATGAAGACTTATTATATTATTCTATATTGAACTCTTGTATTAGGCATGTGTCCATGGAGTTGTAAAAGACTATGTTTGTCTCTGGAATGATATGTAATAATGACCTTTGTATCTGTGTACCTCATCTTAAACTGTGGATGCTAGCATTGATCCAGGGACTAGCATTGCAATCACAGGGATCTTTACCTTTATAAAGGTGGGATCTTAAAGATGATATCAGACCACTGAGTTGCCTGTAGGATTATGACCCTAGGATTGGATTAGAAACCACTAAGGAAAAAAATTCAACAATTTCCACACTTGTCTTTTCTTCTCGTAAAACTTTTCTAATTCTTCTTTCTCATCTCTATTTGTAGATGAACTCCATCAACGAAGCTGTAAGGAAGGGACCACTCATGACCATGACCCTTGAGTGTGAGACTGATTTCCAAAGGCCCTCAAGAACCTTATGGTTACCATGGGGATACATGGTGCAGCTGTGTACAAAGGTTTCCCTATGATGGATGAAGGAGAAGAATATTGGTGGGTGCAACTTCACTTGTACAAAAACAAGGAAGACAACCACAAAGAATCGGGATTCTGCATGGTCACCAACTTAGTGATGCACACCACATTCTTTGACTCTGCAAGGGATGCAGCTTGGAAGGCCATCAAAGAGCTTTGTGAAAGACTCAAGTGCAGAATGCTCAACACCCAAAATGATCTTAGGGAAGAAAAGAAGCAAACCCAAGAGTTGGAAACTTCCAACCAACAACTAAGGGAAGACATCATAGACTTGATTTGGGAATCTTGTGAACAAGATAGGCAGATGGCTACTAAGGATGCTTTGATAGCCATTTTGTCTAGTGAGTGAGAGTTGTAACGTACTTCGTTAGTTGGACCACCACACTTATCCATTTATTTTCCAAAAAAATTGTTTAAAGTTATGTTGAACCTTGGATTCTTGTAATGGATTTCATGTATACCATGACTTGTGTGATTTGTTGCAAATATATGTTTGTGATGTTTTGACTTGTGATTTTCCTCTATTGTTGTTGATTCTCACTTTTCTCTATCATATAAATAGATGTCTAAGGTTACTATCAGCACGGCCGAGGAGTTCAAGGGAACTCGTTTTGGTACCCGTCTCATTGAGCTCACCAGTGTGCTCAATCTTCCACTCCCTAACATCTTGACACTTGCACTCACCAAGTTCTAGAGGAAGGACCTTTGGGGATTCAGAGTCACTCAGACTGGACGCCAGACAGAGCCAGCCACGGAGACCATTACATTCAAGCTGATGCATGATGACAAGGAGAAAGGCCTAGATGTAGCCTTGCAGGAGTTACTTGGACGCCTAGTAGGGAGACACTCCAGAGATCTTAGAGGTCTCTACTTTCACCCCTTCGGGAGACGCGATGAGGAGGGTGAGGCCATTGAGTTCGACGATGCTGCTAGAGATACCATGGAGCCGGTTCGTTTGTACCTTCAGGACCTAGAGGTTCTTATTAGACACCTAGATACTGATAGGACCAACGTCATGCTTAGCAATGACGAGCTCTAGGTTCAGCTTCGTGAGAAGGACAAACTCTTCGCGGAGCAAGATGAGAAGGTCAAGGAAATGGAGACCAAGTTTGAGAGCCAGGACAGGAAGTTCAAGAGCCAGGAGAAGAGAGTCCAAGACAGGAACAAGAGGATCCGGGAGATGAATGAAGAGCTAGAGGCCAAGGACTTCGAGCTCGAGCATCAACAGGGAGTGATTGAGAGGCTTCGCTCACAGAAGAGAGCCCTTAGGGCTAAGATAGAGGCCTTGACCACTAGTGTTGATGAGTATAAGACCGCCATGGAGAGTGCAGGTCTTACACTTGTTGATGAGGAGGTTGATGCAGAGGAGTAGTGATGACTACTCATTTACCTTTTATTTACCATGCTTTTATTATTGAGTCGCAATGACCATCCAACATGTGGATGGCTTGCTATTGGTGTGTTTACTTTTCAAAACTTGTTGTCTATGTTGTTGAACTTTCGTTATTTTGATGGTTGATTGTTATGGTTGTCTATGTGATGTATTGTGCATGTTAAGCATCTATGGGTATCTCATTCTTATCCTTATGAAAACCACAGATGCCTCCTCGACGTGCCAACCCCAACCCGAACAACAACAATGTCACCCCCGAGATGCAGCAACTGATGACAGCACAGACTCAGCTGATGCAAATGATGACTACCTTCATGCAGAATCAGAATAACAACAACAACAACAATAACAACAACAACAACAACAACAACAACAACAACAATAAGAATAACCCACCGGGATTTGACATGCTTACCAGATTCTTAAGACTAAGGCCTGCTAAGTTCTCAGGAACTACTGATCCCATGGTGGCCAATGATTGGCTACGCTCGGTAAACAAGTATTTGGTAACTGTTGGCTGTACTGATGAGGAGAAAGTCAGGTTTGCAGCACACTTGTTGGAAGGACCAGCAGCTACATGGTGGGATAACTTCCAGATCACCACTCCCATTGAGGATGTGACATGGGCTATCTTTGAGGATGGTTTCCGTACCGCTCACATATCATCCGAAGTGATGAGTTTGAAGAAGAAGGAATTTCATAACCTGAAGCAGCGCCACCGCAGCGTGGCTGAATATATTGAGGAGTTCAACAATCTGGCGCGTTATGCACCGGATGAGGTTGACACTTATGCCAAGAGGAAAGAGAAGTTCCTCGAAGGGTTGAATGATGAACTGAACCTACAACTATCTGTGGCCTATGTCCCCACTTATCAATCTCTTTGTGACAAGGCTGCCATCTTGGAGAGCAAGATGAAACAGGTTAAAAGCAGGAAGAGGAAACACAACTCTGATAAGCACAGCTCGGGATCGTCTCACAAGCGCTCCCATTATGATGATGGTGGGAGTTCTGGATCCCACAAGCATGGAAGGTACAACAGTCACCACAACCACAACCGTCATCATGACAACAAGCATCACCGTAGTCATGACAATGACAAGTACAAGAATCACAAGAGTGGTTATAAGAGCCACCACAGTGGAAGTGGCAGTGGAAGTCAGCCTGTCAAGAAGGATCTTAGTCAGGTTGAATGTTTCAAGTGCAAGAAGATGGGGCATTATGCAAATGAATGCCCAGAAAAGAAGGTTGAAGGACCCAACAAGCCCAACCCTTTCCAGAAGGGACAAGTGAACCACATCAATGTGGAAGAAATCTATGAGGAACCAGATGATGTTGCTGGTAAGTTCAAACTCAATTCTGTTCCAGCATTTGTTCTCATTGATACCGGTGCATCTCATTCATTCATATCAAGAGCATTTGTTGAAAGAAATGAACTTCCAGTAGAAACTATTGGGTGTCCTATAAAAGTAAGTTCTCCTGGCGGAGAAATGATAGTGAACTCAGGATGCCATGATCTAGTCATAGAGTTTGGGAAGTATAATTTTCCCGTTAATCTGATAATCCTAAATTCCCAAGGATTGGATGTCATATTGGGAATGGACTGGATGACCAAGCACAAGGGAGTGCTAGATTGTGCCAACCATACCGTCACACTCACAACTCCAGAAAATAAAAGGATTAGATTCAAGACTAACTTTGAACCAAAAGGGAATAAGCTGAATTCTCTTAAGGGGGTTAGCATAGACAATGTGCCAATTGTGAGTGAATATCCGGATGTGTTTCCAGAAGAATTACCGGGAATGCCACCAGATAGATATGTGGAGTTTCTCATTGATTTGCTACTAGGATCTGGACCAATAGCAAAGAGACCATACAAGATGTCAGTTGATGAGTTGAAAGAACTCAAGAAACAACTTGGAGAACAGTTGCAGAAAGGATTTATTCAACCAAGTTCTTCATCTTGGGGAGCACCAGTTTTGTTTGTGGAAAAGAAAGATAGAAGTCAAAGGTTATGCATAGATTACCGTTCACTCAATGAGGTGACTATCAAGAACAAATATACTTTGCCTAGAATCAATGATTTGTTTGATCAGTTAGAAGGAGCCTGTGTGTTCTCAAAGATTGATCTCCGATCAGGTTATTTCCAACTCAAGATAAGAGAACAAGACATACCTAAGACAACTTTCACCACTAGGTATGGATTGTATGAGTACACCGTGATGACATTTGGTTTGACCAATGCACCAGCATACTTTATGAATATGATGAACAAAGTGTTCATGGAGTTCCTTGACAAGTTTGTTGTCATTTTCATCGATGACATTTTGATCTACTCCAAGAGCAAAGAAGAGCATGAAGGACATTTGTGTTTGATACTTGAGAAGCTTATAGAGCATAAGATGTATGACAAATTCAACAAGTGTGAATTTTGGTTAAATGAAGTTGGATTTCTTGGACACATTGTGTCAGGAGATGGTGTAGCAGTTGATCCTGCTAAAGTGTCAGCTGTAACTGAATGGGAATCTCCTAAGTTAGTAAAAGAAGTTCGCAGTTTCCTTGGCTTGGCAGGATACTACAGAAGATTTATTGAGAATTTCTCCAAAGTAGCAAAACCAATGATAGAGTTACTAAAGAAAGACAAGAAATTCGCTTGGTCTGAAGGATGTGAACTCAGTTTCCAAGAATTGAAGAAGAGACTAGTGACAGCACCAGTCTTATGTTTGCCAGATTTGGAGAAGGATTTACAAGTGTATTGCGATGCATCTCATCATGGGTTAGGTGCAGTGCTAATGCAAGAAGGGAAAGTTGTGGCTTATGCCTCGAGACAACTCAAAACTCATGAGGTAAATTACCCAACTCATGATTTAGAGTTAGCCTCTGTTGTCCATGCACTCAAAACATGGAGACATTATCTTTTGGGAAAGCGATGTGAAGTGTTCACAGATCACAAAAGTTTGAAGTATATCTTCACCCAGAAATAAATTAACATGAGACAAAGAAGATGGCTAGAACTCATCAAGGACTATGACTTGAGTTTGCAATACCACCCCGGTAAAGCAAATGTTGTAGCGGATGCTCTAAGCCGTAAGGTTTTTGTGAATGGCCTTACTAAGGGAGAGTTGCTAGATGATCTGTGTGCCCAATTTAGAGATCTCAGATTGGA
The DNA here is from genome assembly GCA_916181665.1 of Avena sativa. Taxonomy (NCBI): domain Eukaryota; kingdom Viridiplantae; phylum Streptophyta; class Magnoliopsida; order Poales; family Poaceae; genus Avena; species Avena sativa. The sequence continues at coordinate 499,058,465 of OV702299.1, read as the reverse complement.
GATTGTGCCTGAAGGACATCTCAAGTCATTGGATGTTCAACCCACTTTGTTGGACAGAATCAAAGAATCCCAAAAGACAGACAAAGAAATTGAAGAGATCAAGGAAAAGATTGGCAAAGGAAAGGCCAAAGGATTCCATGAAGATGAACAGGGTACTTTATGGTATGGAAAGCGTATCTGTGTTCCACAAGATCCGGAGCTTCGGAAACTGATTTTACAAGAAGCACACAACTCACCATATTCTATCCATCCGGGTAACACCAAAATGTACATGGATATGAAGGGAAGATTTTGGTGGAATAATCTCAAGAAGGACATCGCCGAACATATTGCTTTGTGTGATGTATGTAGTAGAGTGAAAGCGGAACATCAAAAACCAGCAGGATTACTACAATCACTAACTATTCCTGATTGGAAGTGGGACAAGATTGGCATGGATTTCATCACTGGATTGCCAAGGACCAGGTCAGGATATGATTCTATCTGGGTAGTAGTGGATCGCCTAACTAAAGTGGCTCATTTCATACCCATGAAGACAACCTATACAAGTGCTAAGTTAGCCAAGATCTATATGAGTAGGATTGTATGTCTGCATGGAGTACCCAAGAGTATTGTGTCTGATAGGGGAACTCAATTCACTTCTCATTTTTGGAGGCAACTACATGAATCATTGGGAACAAGGTTGGAGTTCAGCACTGCTTTTCATCCTCAGACTGATGGACAAACAGAAAGGACCAACCAGATTCTTGAAGATATGTTGAGGGCATGTGCCCTAGACTATGGATCCAGTTGGGATGAAAGTCTACCTTCGCAGAATTCTCTTACAATAACAGCTATCAAGCCAGTATTGAGATGGCACCATTTGAATTTCTCTATGGGAGAAAGTGTACCACCCCATTGTTATGGAATGGTTTGGGAGAAAGAAATCTGTTCGGACCAGAACTAATCAAAGAGGTTGAAGAGAAGGTCAAGCTAGTTAAGGACAGATTGAAGATAGCACAGTCCCGACAGAAGAGCTACGCAGATCCTAAGCGTAGAGAAAGTCACCTATGAAGTGGGTGATAGAGTTTATCTTAGAGTGTCACCACTTCGTGGAGTGAAGAGATTTGGAGTCAAAGGAAAATTGGCCCCAAGATATGTTGGACCATTCAAGATTCTGAGTCATGAAGGAGAAGTAGCCTATGATATTGAATTGCCAGAGTCATTGTCTGCCGTTCACAATGTGTTTCATGTGAGTCAGCTAAAGAAATGCCATCCAGAGATGGAAGAGACTTCTTTGAAGGATATTATACCTTTGGAGGAGGTTCATTTGGAAAGTGACCTCACTTATGAGGAAAAACCTATCAAGATTCTTGAGACTGCAGAAAGAGTTACTCGTACTAAGACTATCAAATTCTGCAAAGTTCAATGGAACCATCATACCGAAGAAGAAGCAACATGGGAAATAGAAGATGATCTTCGGAAAGACCACCCTCACCTATTTGCTAGCCAACCCGAATCTCGAGGGCGAGATTCACCTTAAGGGGGTTAGATTTGTAACAAAATCATGTTTTCAAAGCTTTGCATATCATACATGCATTCATGATCATTTAGGGTTCAATTTCAAAGTCATTACAAAAACAGAAGCATTTGGGTACTTGTTATTTTATGTAAACAAGCATTGATCCAATGCTACTCTCTAATGAGAAAATATTTGTTTCAAACCAAGTGTTGTTTTCTCATGAGTTGGTTGGTTGAATTCCAAGCTTGGACAAAATTTTCCAAAACTAAGTTTGGTATTAAAACCATTTTCAAATCTTTATCAAAACATGTGCTAATGCACTGTTTATTTTGAATTCTCAAAATGACCAAGCAAGTCTAATGAGACAGCATGATTTGGTACTCAAAATTTTATAGGTTTCACTTTATAAAAGTCCAGAAAGTTTTGGAATTCAAATGCTTTTGAATTTGTTTGAAAAGGATTCCTGAAAATCGATTTAGAAAAAGAAAAGAGTTAAGAAAACAGTACTGGGCCTGGCGCCACTTATTCAGCCCAACAGCCAAAGCAGCCCACCCAAGCCACTCCTCTCTCTGCCTTTCCCCACCCACGCAGAACCTACCCAGTCACTGACTCGCTGACCCCACACGCCAAGTCATCATCTTCCCCAAATCTCGCGCAAGAACACGTCGCCGCTGCCGTTGCTGCTGTTGATAGCGCGGCGTAATTGCCATTGATTCAGTAGGCGTTTCCTGCCGAGCCTCTGCCTACTTAACCCCCTCCTCTCTCCGCTCATTTCCCCTGCCGAGCCTCTGCCTACTTAACCCCCTCCTCTCTCCGCTCATTTCCCCTCACTCGGAACACCATTTCCGCCACCGGGCTGCCCAGAATTCGAGCTGCAACGCCACTGCCCGACACTCTTCGGCGACCTATTCCGGTGAACCCCGTGCTCCCCTTCACCTCTCATTCATACGAGCTTGCTTGTCATGCCCGTGCGCATCTTATCACACCTTTGTTTTGCTCTATAACGCCCCAGGTCATCATCTCCGTCGAGCCCCGCGAACGACCGAAGCGCCGTCCGACTCCGGCGAACAATCACGGTAAATCCAGACCGCCCCTTGACCCCTAGTTCTTACGACTGTGCTCGCAGTGACCTTGCGCACCTCCTGATACATCTGGTTCATGCTAGGGCGGTACAAATCTTCGGCAACGTCCACGTCTGCAAGCACCCGACGCCGCGCACCACTCCGACGAGCCCCAGCGACCTCCACGGTGCGCCCATGTTCCTCCCTCGACCACCTCGAGCACCGCAGCAACCACGCGAACCCAGTAAGCATTCCCACTCCTCCCCTCGCGACCTAAATCGCCGGCAACTTCACAGGCAGAGCCGCCGCCGCCACTCGCCGCCGCCAGACTATGGTCGTTTGATCGACAACCATTAGATCTAGATCTAACGCGTGAGATAGAATCACTTAACGAAACGTTTTCTTTAGATCTGAGCCACACAGTGTCACTTAAATCCTACGGCCCACATCGATCGATCCGTGCGAATCGTTATCAGCCAATCAGAACACGCCGTGTGGCTAGGGTTTAGAATTAAAACAGAATTTAGATCTATTTGTGATTCAAACTTGTAAAATTCATAACTTTTGATTCCCACGTTCAAATTTGACAAATTTTATATCATTGGAATCAGGAGAGAAAAACCTATCTGTTTATGCAATGTGTTTAATGTTTTGCCTCTGTAAAATTGGTTGTTTTTGCAGAAACTTGTGTAGGCTTATTTTGAGTATAGAAATTATTTGAAAAATGTTTTAAAGATCAAATAAAGTTTATTTTAAGTATCTTGGACTTGGTTATGTTTTAGTACTGTTCACTTGTCTTGTTTGGTGTAGAAAAATCATCACATGGCATTTGCATGCATTCATATATTTTTGTTTGTATATTTTGATATGTGATTTTGGTGCCATTATTTTATGTGTAGATTTTGGTGCAAATAGTGATTGTGATTGTGAAGATTGTTGCTACTCCCCAAACTACCAAGGCAAGTGGTGCTTCATGATTTTATTCCTATATTTTTCAACTATGCACTAGAAATATTTTGTATAGGACTTGCATGAATATTTTGATAAGTATCTATATGCTATGCTTGGGAAATCCTAGTAGTTGTAGAATTGTTAGAAATTTCTCTAAGTTAAGATGCTTACCATTGCCATGCTTAGCCTAGCTAGTAGCAAACAAGGGTGGTGAATATTCATGCTATGTGAAATATTTCTAAGTCTTTGACTTATGTTTTTGCTTAATAAAATAACTAAGTGAATGAAACACCTGGGTGAAATGGAAAGAATGGTTTTTGTTGAGTGGTTACACAAGGCCCATTTCTATGGTTTACCTTGTGTATCTCACTTGTGGAAAGCCACCCAGGAACAAAGGGATTTGAGATGCCAAATGTTAAGAAGCTTCTAGTGCGGCCACTTGGCATTATGGGCTCTACCTGGACCATATAGGTTGCAAAAACTTAGCCATTTGGACAGTTGGTGGTAGTGGGATGATAGGTTGGAACGCGTCCATTTGGTCTAAGGGAAGGCTTCTGAAAGGTCCTGTCTTGGTGAAAATCAAGTCTTGTGGGGAAAGTGCACAACCTCTGCAGATGGAAGAATCTAAGTACTTAGCCATGTCCATGGTATTGGAAAACTTGAGCATCAAGACATGGAAGCTATCAAGAATCTCCTCATCCCAATTTCTAAGTTAAAACTTGTGGTTGAACAAGGGTGAAGGTTCACCAATGTCTATTGGTGGTTCCTTGGGGAAAGTTTTTGATAAAGAAAAACTTAGTGTTTTCAACTGATAGGTAAAACCTATTTTGAGCAAATCAAGCCTAAGCTACACTTATCCAAGTTCATATAGTATCTAGATGCTAATATTCTACTAAGGTATCACTTGCCAATACTATTCCAATGTATTGACCCACTGTGGCTGTAACTTGTGATGTTGCAGGTTACTCTGATGGTGATTAGGGGTTATGAGTCTACACTCAACATGCTTGCATGTGGCACATGAAGATGAATACTTATTATCTTATTCTATATTGAACTCTTGTATTAGGCCTGTGTCCATGGAGTTGTAAAAGACTATGTTTGTCTCTGGAATGATATGTAATAATGACCTTTGTATCTCTGTACTTCATCTTAAACTGTAGATGCTAGCATTGATCCAGGGACTAGCATTGCAATCATAGGGATCTTTACCTTTATAAAGGTGGGATCTTATAGCTATAAACTCTACATTCACATGCAACGGGTGCAAGCCAGTTTTGCACACGCAGAAATACTTGGGTTTGACTTGACGAGCCTAGCATGTAAAGACATGGCCTTAGAACACACGAACCGAAAGGTTAAGCATGAGTCATATGAATGATATGATCGACACTTTGTTGTCCACCATTGAAACCACATCTCTTCTCGTGAAGATCGGATTAGGTGTGGTGAATTTGGATCGTGTTCACTAAACAACTTGAGGGATGTTGAATTTAGTGGGAGTTCATCTAGTAATTTGATTAAGTTGAACTAGTTATCATGAACATAATCTAAATTGTATTTGCAAATTTTGTAGATCAAATGGCTAAGTCCAACTTCAACTTCAACGTTTTTGCTGAGAAAGAAAAGCTTAAGAACAATGGGTCTAACTTCACCAAGTGGTTCCGCAATCTGAGAATCATTCTCGCTGGCAGACAAAAGGACTATGTATTAGAGAAAGCGCTAGGTGACGCCCCTGCTACTGATGCGCCAGCTGATGAAAAGGCCGTGTATCAGTCATGCAAAGATGATTATGGAGTGATTAAGAGTACCATGTTGTTTGCTATGGAATCGGACCTTCAAAATCGTTTTGAGGAGTTCGCCGGGCCCTTTGAGATACTTGAGGAATTGAAAACCATGTTTCAGACTTAGGCCCGTTCTGAGAGATATGAGATCTCTGAGAAGTTCTTTAACTGCAAGATGGAGGAAGGGAGTTCCGTTAGTGAGCACGCCATTAAGATGTCGGGCTACACTCAACGTCTTGAGCAACTGGACTGTAAGATCCCAGAAGAGCTCAAGATTGACAGAGTTCTGCAATCACTGCCTCCTAGCTACAAAGGTTTTGTAGTTACTCACAATCAAATTGGTTCCACTAATACGATCACTGAGCTCTTCGCTAAGCTAAAAGCTGCGGAGGTGGACATCAAGAAAGATAATCATGTGTTGATGGTCAACAAGACCCCTAGCTTTAAGAAAGGTAAGGGTGCAAAGAAATCCTTCAAGAAAGGCAGCAGCAAGCGCGTTGCCCCTGCTGATAAGAAGCTCAAGTCTGGACCTAATCCGTACACTGAGTGCTTCTATTGCAAGGACAAGGGTCACTGGAAGCGCAACTGTCCAAAGTACTTAGCGGACAAGAAGGTTGGCACCATTAAAGGTATATTTGATATACATGTTATTGATGTTTACCTTACTAGCGCTCGTTGTAGTGCCTGGGTATTTGATACTGGTTCAGTTGCTAATATTTGTAACTCGAAACAGGAGCTACGGAATAGACGGTGGCTAGCACGGGATGAGGTGACGATGCACGTTGGCAATGGATCAAGAGTTGATGTGATGGCCGTCGGCACGCTCTCCTTAGTTTTACCTTCGGGATTAGTTTTAAACCTTAATAAGTGTTATTATGTGCCTGCGTTGAGCATGAACATTATATCTGGAACGTGTTTATTGCAAGACGGTTATTCATTTAAATCGGAGAATAATGGTTGTTCTATTATATGAATAACATCTTTTATGGTCATGCACCTGCTGTGAATGGTTTATTTCTTCTGAATCTCGAAAGCAATGAAACACACATCCATAACATTGAGGCTAAGAGATGCAAAGTAGATAGTGATAATTCAACTTATTTGTGGCACTGCCGTCTAGGTCAAATTGGTGTAAAACGCATGAAGAAACTCCATTCTGATGGACTTTTAGAGTCTCTTGATTTTGAATCATTTGACACGTGCGAGCCGTGCCTCATGGGCAAGATGATTAAAACCTCGTTCTCCGGAATAATGGAGCGAGCAACGGACTTGTTGGAAATCATACATACCGATGTATGCGGACCAATGAGTGTTTCGACGCGCGGTGGATATCGCTATTTTCTCACTTTTACTGATGACTTAAGTAGATATGGGTATATCTATTTAATGAAACATAAATCTAAAACGTTTGAAAAGTTCAAAGAATTTCAGAACAAAGTGGAAAACCATCGTAACAGGAAAATTAAATTTCTACGATCCGATCGTGGAGGTGAATATTTGAGTTATGATTTTCTCACGCATCTTAAAGCAAGCGGAATCGTTTCGCAACTCACGCCACCTGGAACACCACAGCGCAATGGTGTGTCTGAACGCCGGAATCGAACTCTATTAGATATGGTGCGATTAATGATGTCTCTTACAGATTTGTCGTTATCATTTTGGGGTTATGCATTAGAAACCGCTGCATTCACTTTAAATAGGGCACCATCTAAATCCGTTGAGACGACACTGTATGGACTATGGTTTGGTGCTAAACCTAAGTTGTCGTTTCTTAAAGTTTGGGGGTGCGAAGCTTACGTCAAGAAGTTGAGGCCGGACAAGCTCGAACCCAAAGCGGAGAAATGCGTCTTCATAGGATTGGAAACGATTGGGTATACCTTCTACCACAGATCCGAAGGAAAAGTGTTTGTTGCAAAGAACGAATCCTTTCTTAATAAGGAGTTTCTCTCGAAAGAAGTGAGTGGGAGGAAGGTAGAGCTAGACGAGGTTATTGAACCTTCTCTCGAGTAGGAGAGTAGCGCAGCACCTGAAATTGTTCTAGTGTCGTCTGCACCAACAAGAGAGGAAGCTAATGACGAGGATCATGAAACTTCGAACGATGCTACTACTAAACTTCGTAGGTCAACAAGGTCGCGTCCCACTCCTGAATGGTACGGCAACCCTGTCTTAACCGTCTTGTTGGTAGACAACAGTGAACCTACGAACTATGAAGAAGCAATGATGATCCCAGACTCTGAGAAATGGCTAGAGGCCATGAAATCCGAATTGGGATCGATGAGCGAAAACCAAGTATGGACTTTGGTGGACCCTCCTAGCGACCGTAAGGCCGTTGAGTGCAAATGGATTTTCAAGAAGAAAACGGACGCGGATGGTAATGTTACTGTCTATAAAGCTCGGCTTGTTGCAAAAGGGTTTCGGCAAGTTCAAGGTGTTGACTACGATGAGACTTTCTCTCCCGTAGCGATGTTTAAGTCCATTCGGATTTTATTAGCAATTGCTGCATTTCATGATTATGAAATATGGCAGATGGATGTCAAGACTGCGTTCCTCAATGGCAACATTGATGAAGAGTTGTATATGATGCAGCCCGAAGGTTTTGTCGATCCTAAGGATGCTGATAAGGTGTGCAAACTTCAGCGTTCCATTTATGGACTGAAGCAAGCATCTCGGAGTTGGAACCTTTGTTTTGATCAAGTGATCAAGAGCTTTGGATTTGTTCCAAACTGCTACGAAGCTTGTATCTACAAGAAAGTGAGTGGGAGCTCGGTGACATTTTTAGTACTATATGTGGATGACATATTGATTATTGGAAATGATATTGGTATGCTTAACGATGTGAAGAGTTATTTGAATAAATGTTTTTCAATGAATGACCTAGGAGAAGCTGCTTATATATTAGGCATCAAAATCTATAGAGATAGAAAACGACGCTTAATAGCTTTAAGCCAAAGTACATATCTAGACAAAGTTATGAAAAGGTTCAGAATGAATAAAGCAAAGAAAGGTTCATTGCCCATGTTGTCAGGTAAGACATTGAGCAAGGCTCAGTGTCCAGCTACGGTAAACGATAGAGATACTATGAGCAAAGTGCCATATGCCTCGGCCATAGGTTCTATCATGTATGCCATGCTGTGTACTAGACCGGATGTGTCCAATGCTCTTAGTTTGACGAGCAGATACCAAAGTGATCCAGGGTGGAACACTGGACAGCCGTAAAGAACATCCTAAAGTATTTAAATAGGACTAAAGAAATGTTCTTGGTCTATGGAGGTGATGAGCAGCTCGTCGTAAAAGGTTACGTCGATGCTAGTTTCGACACCAACTCGGATGATTCTAAATCTTAGACAGGATGCATTTATATTTTGAATGGTGGAGCCGTGAGCTGGAGAAGCTGCAAGCAAAGCGTGATCGCGGGATCTACAGTAGAAGCGGAATACATGGCTGCTTCAGAAGCGTCAAGTGAAGGAGTTTGGATCAGGAACTTCATCACTGAGCTTGGTGTGGTTCCAAGTGCCTTGGACCCACTGGAGATATTGTGCGACAACACTGGCACCATAGCACTGGCTAAGGAACCAAGATATCATCCAAAGACCAAGCACATCAACCGCCATTTTCATATAATTCGAGATTATATAGCAGATGGAGATCTGAAGATTAGCAAAGTACATACGGATCTGAATGTCGCAGATCCGTTGACTAAACCTCTTCCATGAGCAAAACATGATCAGCACCTTAATGCCATGGGTGTTAGATTGTTGCCATATGTAAACTAGATTATTGACTCTAGTGCAAGTGGGAGACTGTTGGAATTATGCCCTAGAGGCAATAATAAAGATGTTATTGTTATAATTCTTGTTCATGATAAAGTTTATATTCCATGATAGAATTGTATTAAGCGGAAACTTTGATACTTGTGTGTTTTATGAACAAACATCGTGTCCCTAGTACGCCTCTATGGACTAGCTCATTGATTAATGATGGTTAAGGTTTCCTAACCATAGACATTAGTTGTCGATTAATAATGAGATCATGTCATTAGGAGAATGATATGATGGACATACCCAAATCAAGCAGAGCAATTAGATCGTGTCATCGTGTTCATCTTTGCGAAGCTTTTTCCTATGTAAAATATTGTATTCCTTAGACCATGAGATAATGCAAATCCCTGGTATCGGAAGAAATCTTTGAGGTCATCAAACGTCATCGTATGTGAGGGTGATCATAAATGTGTCTCTCAGGTGATCGGAAAGTACCTGTTGGGTTGTATGTATCGAGATGGAATTTGTCCCTCTTGAGTCGGAGAGATATACTTCGGGCCCACTCGGTAATCGATATCAAAACCGCTTGCAAGCACGTGGTTAAGGAGTTAATCACAAAGTGATATCGGATTACGAAACGAGTAAAGTACTTGCTATGAACAAGATTGAACTAGGTATGCCGATACCAATGATCATATCGCGGGCAAGTAAAATATCGCGTGACGAAGGGAATATATATATATATGGGATTAATTGAATCCTGGCATCGTGGTTCATCCGATATGATCATCGATGAATATGTGGGAGTCAATATGGGTTTCTAGATCCCGCTGTTGATTATTGATAGAAGATCATGTTTGCATATTCTCGAACCCGTAGGGTCACACACTTAACGTGCCTCGACGCTAGGATAGAATGGATAATTGGTTTATGAGTTTTTGTTCAGAGTCTCGGATGAGATCCAGGACATCATGAGAGGTTCCGGAATGGTCCGGAGAATAAGATTCATATAAAGGAAAGCAGTTTTTTGGATTTCGGAATCGTTTCGGAGTATTCGGTATTGTACCGGAAGGTTCTAGAAGCTTCCGGAGTGAGACCAACGTGGCCCCACTTGTCGGAGGGCTGCGTGGACCTAAGAGGGAGTGCCCTGGCCACTTTGGGCCAGGGGCACAAGGCCCCATAGGCCCAGCCGGCCAAACCCTAGGGGAAACCCTAGGGAACCCTTCTAGAAGGAGGGGGAAACTTGCCCCCCACTCCAACCCATGGGGCCGCCGCCCTAGGGCTTGGAGGAGGGGCCAAGGGGGCCGACCAGTTCCCTATATAAGGTGGGCAGGGGCGCACCCTCCCCCCCACTCCTTCAACCCTAGCCGCCGTCCTGCTGCCCTCCACCTCTCTCTCTCTCTCCCGACTGCGCGTAGGCGAAGCCCTGCCGCAGAAACTCTCCACCATAGCACCACGCTGTCGTGCTGCAGATCCAATCTATCTCTCCACCCCACTTGCTAGACCGAGGAAGGAGGAGACGTCGCGGCACCGTACGTGTGCATCTCTCGGAGGCGCCGCCACTTGTGGCGTAGGATCGGATCGGACCGCGAGGAGGAGACGGCGAGTACGACTACACCAACCATGTTCTGTTGAACGTTTCCGCTGTGTGATTTCTTCAAGGGTATGAAGATCCCATCTATCCCTCTCGTTGATTGCATCTCCTAGAATAGATCTTGGCTTTCTTGTTCGCATCCATAGAAAATTTTGATTTAGTATGCTGCGAAACCCCATCACTACTTGGTTTTATCTTCCCAACAAAATTGGTTTCATTCCAATAGGAGTTTCCAAGCTCAACTTCTTGTGTTTTGGGTTTTGGAGGTTTTACCGGTTCATCGCTTCTAGAGAGGTCATACCTTTCTCAATTTGGTTTTATCCTTCCATGCTGGACCATGATGTTTCTTTGCATAATATTGTAAAGCTTTTTGTTCTCTTCAAAACGAGCCCAAGATCATCAAAAACAGAGTCCAAAATCAAAAGTTATTGAAGTTTTCGTGCAATGTTGTCATGCGTTTTTGTTTGAGCGGAAGTTCCAGCCCAAATTCTGACCCAAGTTCCGATCAGGTTCAGTAACTTGTGTTTCTATTTGCCGGAAGTTCCGGTGGGGGCCGGAAGTTCCGGTGAGGCGTGAATCTAGCCCAAACTGTTAGTTTTTCCTTGTCCTATTTAAGGGGGGCTTCTTCCTTAATGGTTCCCCATCTTTTGAGCTCGTTTTTGCCCACCATTGTTGACCTATTTGAGCTCTTTTACTCCCTCTCCCTCTAATGATTATTACATCTTTTTGAGGGAAAAGTGAGAGGAGATCTAGATCTATAATCCCCCCAAGTCAAATCCCTTCTTTGTGAAGGAATCATTGGGATCTAGATCTTGGAGAGTTTTGTGTTCTCCTCTTGTGTTCTTCCTCCCTTATTCCCCCAATAGCTTTTGTAGCTTTGTTGGCATTTCAGAGAGAAGGACTTGCCCTTGCATTTGGTGCATAGTTTGAGTTCTCCTTGGAGATTCGGTGAGTTCAAGCTTGTGGGCTTGTTTCTCTTGGGTTCTTGGAACCCTAGACGGTTGTGTGGTTGGGTTGTTGACCTTTTGTGGTCTTGTTGACCTTTTGTGGTCTTGTAGCCTTTTGTGGCTTTGTTGGCCTTTTGTGGTGTTGTAGCCTTTTGTGGCTTTGTTGTTGGGAGCCTCCAATTGAGTTGTGGAGATAGCCCCAATCTTGTACGGGTTCGGTGACCGCCCTCAAGAGTCCCATAGTGGAGCGAGTGCCCGCCTTTTATGGTGCGCACTCGGGAGAATAGGGTGAGCCTTTTGTGGCGTCGGTGAGTTGCGTGCTTCCGCATCCGGGGTGAGGCCTTGTGTGGCGTTGGGTGAGCATCGAGCCACCACACCTCGAGGTGAGCCATTTGTGGCATTCGGAGAGCATTGCGCCATTGCACCTCTCTAACAGAGACGTAGCTTCTTTGGAAGTGAACTTCGGGAAACAAATCTTCGTCTCCGCGTCCATCGGTTATCTCTCAACCGATCCCTTTACTTATGCACTTTACTTTGTGATAGCCATCGTTCTTGAAGTATTTATATCTTGTTATCACCTTGTTGCTTGTATTGCTTAGCATAGGTTGTTGGTGCACTTAGGTGAACTTAGTGGCTAGGTTTTGTGCTCAATAAATTAAATGTTAGTTTTATTCCGCATTTACTTGAGCCTAAACCGTAATAATTTTAAAAGCCTATTCACCCCCTCTAGGTGACGTCCATTGCACTTTCACTTACCTACTCGAGGACAAGCAGGAGTTAAGCTTGGGGATGCTTGATACGTCGTAAATGTATCTATAATTTTTGATGTTCCATGCTTGTTTAGTATCTACTTTGCTTTGCTTTGTCTTCACTTTGAGGTATTTTTATATCTTTTCTGGGACTAACCTATTAACAAGATGCCACAGTGCCAGTTGTTTGTTTTCTTCTGTTTTTGGTTCCAGAAAAGGCAGAAAATCAATATTCTTGGAATTGGCCGGGACAAAAGCCAAAGTCAATATTTTACCGTGGGGAACACGAAGCCAGAAAACGAGATGGAGGGGAGCCACCAGGGGGCCACACCCCTGGCCGCGCGGCCAGGCCTGGCCCGCGCCTTGGTGGGTGCGGCCACCCCGGGTGCCACCTGCCTCGCCTCTTCGCCTATAAGAAGCCCCCGATACCAAAACCCTAAGTACCCGATCAATCTTCCACGAAACAGTCTGTAGCCACCGCCACCATCGTCCCTAGATTAGGGGGTTCTGATGCTCTTCCCGGCACCCTGCTAGAGGGGAGATCATCCCGGAGGCCTTCTTCATCACCATGCCAGCCTTCGGTATGAAGTGTGAGTAGTTCCACCTTGGACTATGGGTCCATGTAGTAGCTAGATGGTTGTTTATCCTCCTTTGTGCTATCATGTTTAGATCTTGTGAGCTCCGTTCATGATCAATATCATCTATTTGTAATCATGCATGTTGTATTTGCAGGGATCCGATGGATATTGAGATTACTATGTCAGATTGGTTAATGATTCTATCTTCTTGATTCTATCATGTCTGTGTTGTTTGTGATCTTGCATGCTCTCCATTTCTAGTAGCTATCTTGGCCAAGTAGATGCTAGCGACTCCAAGAGGGAGTATTTATGCTCGATAGTGGGTTCATGCCTCTATTTAATCTGGGGAAGTGACAGAAATCTCTAAGGTTGTAGATGTGATGTTGCTACTAGGGAGAAAACAACGATCTCTTGTTCATGGAACAAGTGGACTGTTTACCTTACACACTTTGCTTAAAGTAGTTATTCGTTGCTTGCAACTTAATACTGGAGGGGGTTCGGATGATAACCTGAAGGTGGATTACTAGTCATTGATGCAGTTGGATGGCGGTATATGTATCTTGTTGTATTGCCCAATCAGATCTCATAGGATCATGAATGTCTAGTATTTCATTGTTATGCATTGTTGGATGGCGGTATATGAATTTCTAGGATCATGAAACCGGTGAGATTGGCAACCTCACTGTTCGTTGGGGCAAAGTCTTTAGTTTGTGTTGTGCAGGTTTCTAAGTTGCTAGCAACACCTTTGAGTCATTTTCTTCCTCCTACTGGTTCGATAAGCTTGGTTTCTTTCTGAGGGAAGACTTGTTGTTATGCTCATTATACCTTCCTCTTGGGGTCTCCCAACGAAGCTCTACAATGATCTGAGCGCATCAAAGTGTGAGCCTTCTCATTTTTACAGTCAACACATGGAGAACACATAACACCATCCCGCCGCTTGTTCGCCTCGGTCACAAGACAAAAAGAATGCACGCCTTCTCTGAAAGCGGCAGAGCGTCGGTCACCATATATCCATGGATGGCTTATCTGTATCATACAAATATATATCAAACGCAATCACGATGCTAAATTAGTATCGCGCGGTCTAAACGAGAAAATAGTTGCTAACCTTTTATCACACTTGGAAACAAATATGAGAAAACTTAAGTGTGGCTCGAGCACCTCATATCATGTCTGTCTTGTGTGACCTAAAGTCGCATCGCTCTAACGGGCATTTCACCGAACACCTCTAGTGCATATGAACAAAAAAAAAATAGCACAAACCCACCACCTCTCCCACCAGGAAAAAAACAGTTGAGAGAGGGAGAGGCTATGTGCGGGCACCCCCTTTAGTCCCGGTTTGTATCTCAAACCGGGACTAGTGGTGTCTAACGGGACGAGACCTATGGTGTCGTACGACCTGGGCCGTCTGGTCCAGACCATTATTCCTGCCCCCCAGCCACAGCCGGGACTAATAGCCCGGACGAAAGGGCCGTTTTCTACTAGTGCCTAGACATCTAGTCTCTGTTGTACCCTCGCGAAGCAAGGCAAGCAATACAACCAAGCAGGAGTAGGGGCTTTACCTCCTCACGAGGGTCCCAAACCTGGGTAAAAAACCCGTGTCACCTCTCTGTCGTGGTTCGTGCTCCGTCTTTGCCACCGTCGCCGAGGCTCCTTGAGAACGTGTGTTCAGCCCCCTCTCGAACCAAGGGATCGTTGGACCCTAGTTCTTTCACGGGACAAATCTCCCACAGTTGCGGATTTGCGCGATGCACACCACGCGTCCAGGGCGCAGGGTCGCGGCGGCGCAGGCAAGCCTCGTCCCGTAGTGGGAATGCCATAGGAGGTGTCCTAATAGTCTAGTACTACCGGTAGACCACCACGTTTAAGTGTGTGTTGAAGGTTCAACCAAGAGGATTTGCCGATACTTTCGATGGTACAACTTTTTTTTCCTCTAATAAAAAGAAAAAGGATCGTCAGGTTCTCGATAGACACCTCATTAGCAATTTCTGAAATGCGTTGATATCCACGACCGCAATTTATTGGAGATCATATTTTTTTTTGGAAAGTTTTCTCATAATTTGTGTGCACAGTTAGTTACAAGTTGAGAAGAACACACACCGACTCCACCTAGCATATCCTGCAACACGCCTACACCTAGGGCCAGGGGACTGGAGACTCGGAAGACGGTGACACGGGCGCCGTACGTCCAGTCCTCCTCCTTGCCGCGGTCTCGGTCTCCATCAGGTGCCAGTGCACAGCCACAGCCACGTTCCGTCGTCGGCAACGTGCTTTCCCGCGCACGGCGCTGCGCAAAAGCTGCTTGAAGGGTGCATGCGAGGATCTTCAAGCTCTGGCTGGCCTGGCCTGGCCTGGCCCCACGTCGCGCCTGCTCGATCGCGCAGGCGCAGCAGCTGCTAGCACACGACTGCACGAGGGAGTACTGTGCCCTGAGCTCCAAGCAAGTCAGTCAGGACAGGACATGTTCGCCGGCCGGAAGAGGACGTACGTGACGTCGCCGCGATCGAATTGGTCCCGGAGGCGGAGAGGGAACCTGACCTGTGACAGCACGGCCGTCTTTCTTCGGCCATGTCCTGCTCTGCTCTGCTCTGCTTCTTGGCGGCGGCCGTTATTCCAGTTACACCACCAAGAGCGCGCCCGGTCGTACGTCATCTTCGATCGTTCGGCTCTCGCGCCACAGCACAGTGCATGCAATGCACAAGATATTGCGCGCGAACGCGATCGATGGCCGGCCACACCCACACCCACACGGGCGCTCGATCGCCGGATCGCCGGCCCACATTTGTTTGGAACAATAAATAAATAATGGGCTACTAGGACGTCGTCTACGTGACAGTCTGTTTGATCTTTCGAATTACAGCTTGGTTAGAGGAGCTGATTATTATTAATTAGCAAACTCTAAAGTGTCGGTCTACCGTCTACGCGACGCGACCGGGCAACCTCCTCCTTAGATAGAGTCCTCTGTCCTCCTCTCTCGCTAGCTCTCCCATCCACCCACCGCCGCCGGCGAGCCGAGCGCGCCTCGCCGAGATCCCTCCCTGCCGTGGCCTTGCCGGGGTTCCCATTTGCCGAGCAAGCAAGATCCCTGGCAGGAGGAGGAGGAGGAGGCTGTGCGTTCACGCGGCTCGCTCGGCGCGCGCCATGGCCTGGCCAGGCCAGGGGCCGGTCGGCGTCCCTGAAATTCCCGGCGCGCTCCCCCTCCTCTGCCTCAAATTCCCCTCCGCCGGCCCACCAGCTGCGCTCTATCTAGACTATAATCTCGTTCAGGCCGCGCCTCCCTGCTGGGCGACGCGACCGCGCCACTCCCGCGACACATCGTCTCCAGACGGCGGGCGCCGGGCGCCGCGCTCTCGGATTTCCGGCCGGCATGGGCCTCCGCCAACGCTGCCTCCCGCTGGACGACCACAAGTTCCTCGACAACGTGAAGCGGCGGAGCCAGTCCGAGATCCGGATCGGCTTCGGCATCGCCGTCGTCACCCGATCACCTCGGTGCGCGCCGGGCGCCGGGCTCCGCGCGCCGCGCTCCCGGATTTCCGGCCGGCATAACGCCGCCTCCCGCTGCACGACCACAAGTTCCTCGACAACGTGATGCGGCTGAGCCAGTCCGAGATCCGGATCGGCTTCGGCATCGCCATCGTCACCCGATCACCTCGGTGGTGCTGGACGGCGCGGCCGGGAAGCGGGTGAGCGAGTTCCTGCCTGTTCTCTCTGCTGCTCTCCCAGGCGCACCGGTTCCCCTTGTACTGTGAACGACGCTGTGTTCGACCTTGTGCACGGCGTTTCCGCGCCAGCGGGAGCATCGGAGGCTACCTGCTCTGGATTGACTCGGCCGGGTGAGAGCTGCTCTGGATTGACAGCTACAACCGCGCAAGAGCTGAGAGGTTGTTGTGATGCTCGTCGGGAGAGAGGTTTGGTTGGATTGTCGGAGAGAAGGCCACCGGCGCGACGCCATTGGCCAATGAGTCTACCTCTCACCCTCAGCAGTTGAAGAAACCGCATGGAAGGAGCCTGACTCCTTGATCCAAGGTATGAACATTCATATATACCTACTAAGTGTTTGCAGTTGAAACATTTTTTGAATGGAGATTAGCTTTGATTCCATTGTTTATTCAGACTTGAGAGATAGTAGTAACTGAAAATTTAAGCCCATAAGGGTACAGACAATACTTGCACTTCTTGTTTATGGACTGATGATCAATCCGCTTGACGTTGTTTCGTTAGGCGGCCAGTTGTTTTCTCTGTTCCTATCTCACGTTTAGTTGTTTCCTTCTCATTTCATTCATCGTATGGAGTCCTCCCTGTACTTTGTGCAGTTAGTAGCTGTGAGCCTAATCCTATCCCCCCCACCCCACCCCACCCACCTCTTCAAGATATCTGCACCCATCTCACCATTCAGAACTGAAGTGCATTCTCACCCTCCCCATACCAATATACAATCAAAATTGCCCATATGCATTCTTTGCTGGGGTACGACTAATGCATCACATTCACACCAAATATGCATCCTTGTACTGATCTGGACAGCAGTAAATATGTAACGCAAGGTTGCTACACAGGAGCGTCCATACATATATAAATGATCAGATATTTGAACATCAGTACATATGGAGAAGAATGTCGAACATCACTACTAAGCCTGTGCAAATAGTGAAACCGCCCAAACCGTCTAAACCGGCCAAAAATTCTCTAGTTTAATCTCATTCACAAATCCAATCTAAACTTTGAAAATCGTACAAAATTTTGAACTAGCCCAAACCGGCCACACTGTTTTTGCACGGGCTTAATCACTACATCTAAATTTCGCATCAGTTACAAAACTGAATAAACTCAGGACTAGAGAATCAACAAGATGAGGGTTTTTATCAGCCAGCATGATCCTATGCAGGATAACACAGTACATCACTGAGAGCTTCAAACTGAATAAAACAGCTTCAGTTCCTCACTGCCACTGGAGCTATCCCATCATTGTCAACCTGAAACGTCAAAATTTAGGGTCAAAAGTTGAATTCTGCAAAAGGGAGAAGGCTAGCAAATAAATATAACATGGTTTTTTCTTGTCCACAAGTTAAAAGTCGGTCGACATCAAACTAATGTGTTCAATGCAACGAGTTTGCTTCTCTAAAACAATAGCTGTTAGTAGCTCACAGTTGAAGAAATAGTGATTCCTTCACTTGGTGCAGTTGGAGATGAGCGAACGATGCTGGCCAGAAGGTGAAGCTTATCTAGAAGGGCAGGCTCTTCAGGCTCCTGCTCCACATTCTGCTTACCAGGTCTAACATTCTCAATAACTACATCTGTGAAGTGATCACTTAGTGATATCTGATTATTGGAGGACCCAGCAGTACTGCTTGACCCTTGGAATGTGTCCATCTCAACAGCTTCATTTGTTAATATTTGATGACTTGGCATAATCTGTTCGCCAGAGTTGGGGAGGAGTATAATGTTTGAGAGCTCAGCATTGGTGATACGGTTCTCTTGTACTTCTACTTGCTTACCCTGGTTGTATATAGATGAAAACACATCAAATATACATTTAACAAAGCAAATCAATGCATTATATACTAAAAACACAATACATGAATACCAGATGAATAGATCTGAACTCGCACATTCTAGCAAATTAAATATTTGGTGGGTCCAATGTTGAATGTTCCATAAAAGTTAGAATAATAGAATCATATCGTAGTGTACTTCCCATAGCTATTTTACCATATTCTACCATGTATGCTTTTTTTATTGGTGGCATGGAACTCTAGTTTTATGATCGCAATTCATTTAATTGCCCACCAATCGTATGTGGCTGCAGCATGGTTTTTAGTTTTATATTTGCGAAAAAGCATTGCTTTGGTTGGTTTTCATGTGGAAAGGAAATGGATAATGATGGTTATACATTTCTATATTGAAACATCACACACTAGATCAAACTAGTAACAAAGTACATTATGCATGATAAAAAACAGGAAAACTTTCGTTTACCTTGCAGCTTTCTTTCACCAAGGAGAAGCTTGTTTCTGTAGAAAACCTAGCATCAACAATGTGTTTACCGATCACAGATCCATCTAAGTATATCTTTGCTTCAAATGCCCCTCGTGGATGGGAGAACTGTACAAATATGTTTTGAGTGTCATCGACAAAAAAACCAGTTACTTTCCCATGTCTACAACACTCTTCACGTATATGTTTTTCCACTTCTGAAATGTGAAATGCTTGGGCTTGATTGATCTGCACAGATATTCCATTTTAACCCACAGAATTCAAAATCACATGCAAATGTAGGATAAAGTTAAAAAGTCCTTTACCAGAATCTTGACGGCAAGGAATCTGGTTGGTGGGTTGTCCTTTTGACGTTTCTTTAGCAGGGCTTCTACCTCATCTCCGCTGTAAAGCAATACACGGACGTATCCATCGGCCCCCACAAGCTTGTTGAGGCTATACTTGTCTGATCCTTCTGGGATGAGGTCTAGCTTGTAATCCTTTGCAGCTCTTCTGAGGATACTTTGTTCTTGAGTAAGGTCAAAACTCAATCCAGCCCGTGATACGTTGCCCCAGTTATTGACTAACAGATGGGTGAGGGGGGCTCGTTTATGTTGCTTAATCAGATAAGCAACTTCTTTTAGAGCCTTCCCAAGGCGGAGGAGTTCACTCATCATGTACGGCGTAGTGTGAATAGCCTGCTCCCTTTCAGCACTTTTCTGCATCCGGTTGTCAGCATTGAAGCTTATAAGCCTATGCAATATGTCCTTTTTAACACCAAACCCTAAGATGATGTCCAACCTAAAGGAAAATATAATTATTTTATGTACAAAAGGCACTTTTTTTATATCAATGCAAGGCTATCTTCTTATACAGAAACCAATACAGAGAAGTAAAAACAATAATTGGATCAACAAGTTCAGCACCCTAACCGATTGTAAAAACTACCTGTCTAGTCAGCAGTATGGTAAGGTCAAATTATAACAAAAACAAGTAATTTGAATTCATAAAGAACAACAGCAAAAAAGCAATCCTTTAAGGGATGAAACAAAAGAAACTGAACAATTCAAAATGAATTAAACAAATTAGTCACTCAAATACTACAGAAAGGGTTCAATCCTATAAGCACTAGTGCACTACATTCCCTCTACACAGGTATGCTCCTATGTCACCACAGAATTGGATCTTTAATAGCTATTTCATCTATATGGTAGTAATAATAATCGGTAAAGTGAGAAAAAAAATCAACGTGCATCGTCACACAGATCATAGTTTTGATGTCCTACTGCCAGAAGAAAACATGCACACCATGGATGCATAGCCCCAGTAGGATAAAATTTTGTGGTACTAATTTGAAGCCACTGTTCTAAGCCTGCCTAGGCGTTAGGCGCCATCCTTCGGTGTCGCTTGCTTAACACAAGTAGTTGCTAGATGCCAACTGTTTGACTAGCATGTAAAATACTATTTAGAGTCTTATTACTAATTCAATTTTAGAAAATCAGTATGTACGAACATTACATGTAAATTCCTTCCTTCTATATCCACCTCATGATATGTCTTGAGTTCAGGTCAGTTTGAATACTGATGCAACTATATCCAAATTAAGAGATTAAATTCGCTTTATCGTTACTTTTCTTCTTTGTGGGTCAGAGGAGGGGTACTAAATATGATAGGCAATAGCAATAATTCAATATAGTAATCTGCCAAGAGTTAAGATACTCACGCTCTTTTACTGTATCTCACGCTGTAATTGATTATTTCATGTTCCAAGAACTCTGGCATTTTGGCATCCTTCAATGCCAGCCAACCTCTCGCACTTAATGGACCAGAGCCTTTGATTTCTACCTGAAAGGCGGTGAAATATAGGCTAAACTCTTCAAACAGAAGCACCGCGGACACGGGATCTCCCTCTCCTTCTCCATCTCCTTATCCTTCAGCCTTACTGCATGGTAGGTGGCAAAGCCCTCAAGGTTGGGAGGTGTCACCGGAAAGCCTTCTACAAAAGTTGATGCCACCCTGCGAATGTGGTCCACTCTTGCTTCCATCTCATCCTCAAATTCCTCATCAGTGACACCAACGTCAAGATCAAATACTCTGATATCCTACATTACAGAAAAAGTTGTGTGATTAAATATTAGTACAATTCAACATTCGGTTTGCTCATGTGCCGGTGCTAATTAGTATTTTTTACGCTACAGCCATGCAAGGATATTAACAAAAATTGAACTATGGATTAGAAAGTACCTCCACTGAATATTGTCTATTCCTTCGCAACCTTGCTTCAGATTCCTCTCTCCATGGTTGGGTCTGCTCTTCATCGTTCTTTTTTGCCTTGTTGGTCATTATTCACAAAGCACCTCAACGGGCACTGGAGTCAAAGATTTGATAATGCTCACCCTGTTTGATCAAGAAATCACAGCCATCAACTATCATAATAAGCATGAAGAATAAAAAAGTCACTTGCCGAGCTGTAGCCAAATGAACTGTTTGCGAAAACGCAGAAGGCATTGTGCTCCAATGCATTATAGGAAGGGAGGTTTATATAACAGTCCGAGACTGGCCACCGCACCATACAACACTCGCTAAGGATTTTAATTTTTCTAGCCTTACAATAACTATCCGGTACATAGAAAAGCACACCAACTTATGCAATTTCTCAATTCTTCAGCAAAATGCACGTTCTTTGTGATCAGCTGGACTCTATGGCATGTAGGTACTGGTGGGCGCAAAAGGATAATGCAGTGGTTAATTTGGGATAAACTAACTTTGTCGAAGAAGAAGAACGGAGAACTGAGGTATAAGGATTTGTACACTTTCAACCTGTCTATGCTCACGAAGCAGGGTTGGCGGTTGTTATCAGACCCAGACTCTGTGTGCGAGGACGCTGAAGGACAAATACTACCTGGATACAGATGTTTTGCAGGCCCAACCACAGGGCAAGATTTCAAATGTTAGGAGGTCCATGCTGAAAGGAATCTGTCTACTGAAGGCGGGCATCATTGATGAAATTGGTAATTGAGTGGAAACAGAACATTTGTTGGATCCTAAGGATGGAAATGGGTAACCTTTAGGGTACACTCTACCCTCATTAGTACAAACAAATGAACTAGATTTTCACAAATCATCACTTTTTGAGAAAACTAATTCATTTGTTTGAACTAGACTAAAATAGAGGGTACCCTAAAGGTCCAAACTTCCATCTCTAGTGGATCTCAAGGCATGTTTCTGAACTCATAGATCAGGAAACTGGGATGTTCTCATTTTTGTCCCATAAAATCTGTAAAAAAAGTTGTCACTCTTGCAGCGTTTGGTGCGAAATTAGGCCACGACAGGCCCCCAAAACAGCTAAAAGTTAAAATTCTGTACCATGTGGTTCGGATCTCAACCCGGGAAAACTAGACACCCCCAAATCTGTAGCTTTTAGTTCCATCCTCTAGAGAGAGAGATACACGGCTGCAAGCTTATATTCGATCCTTTGCAACAAGCAGAAGGGGGCAACGGAAATACACGCGAGAACGGGAGCGGTAGATTGGAGATGGGATGCGGGACTTACCCGCTGCTGGGAATGCAGGTAGGCTCGAGAGAAACTCTCGCCCTCTTCCGTCTGACCACGGCGAGGCGCAAGCCCAACTCGTCGATGAGGTAGAGGGCGGCGCCGCGCGGCGTGAGCTCTGTCGGCTGTGCTGTGCTTTCTTTGGGAGGCGTGGCTGTGGAGGCCGGCCTAGACGCTCCACTGAAATATATACGCTCGTATGCGGTATGCGGTATGCCTGTGAATGAGGTATAATACGGTCAGTCCGTATAGTGTTTTTTTAAGGGAGCGAGAACTTTTTATGTGTGTCGGCTGATCTCGTTCTACTATATATTAATTCTAGGTTGCAACCTAGTTGCAACTTTAAATTTCGCACTCCTTCATTTTTAAAATATAAGTTTGACTAGATTATATATAAAAAATATAAATATTTATGATACTAAATCAATATTAATAGATTCACTATAAGGTATATTTTCTTACTATGTCCATTTAATATTATTGATATAGATATTTTTCCTCAATATATGGTCAAAGTTAGTAAAATTTAACATTTAACTAATCATTAGTCCTTTTATATTTTTGGACGGAGGGAGTACTAATTTTCAGTTGTCTAATCAACTCAATTAATTTTTAGTTACAGTCTAATTATAACTCATGTATAACTTTTATATTGCATGAATTACGAGTTAGTGACCTGAGAACTAGCAAATTTGTTTTTTTATTTGACTTTGTCTCTATTATAGCACTGGTCTTTTTATTTCTAAGAAAATGTATAAGATGTTGGTGGCATGTCTTACAAGGAGAGTGAACCACTGTCTCGAGATTTTTTATTTTTTTCAAAGTGTTCACGTTTATTTCAGAACTAAGGGCATCTCTAGCCGATCCCCTCAGCCGGTTAGAGGAGTAACATCACGTATCTTGAAACCACAAGAGTGTTAGCGGAGTAAATAATTTAGGAGTCGGCCCCATCGAGTAAATATACTCGACCTCGGTCTTGCCAAGTAAAACTCCCCTCTTCCTCCCCATGTCAATGCTCACCTCTCCTAACATCACATCCTAACCATTGACCCCTCCACCGACCACCAAAAGCCTCTTCCTAGACCCCTAGACCCTCCTCCGCCCTCCTGCCAACCTCGTTGGACTCTACCAAAGTCGGAATTGAGCTGTATACCGGTTGCCTCTACGTTGATTTCTTCTAAAGCACGATTGATGGTTGGTCATAGCTCATTTTTTTGCAAAACATAGCCGCTCACTGATGGATACGCGGTAGAGGTCCTGTTGCGGAGCTAGGAGACGCCTAAGTGGAGGGAGGTGAACTCCCGAGGTTGGGGGTCTTTAGCCTCAATGACTAGGGTGTCGAGCGCAGACCAAGGTTG
The DNA here is from genome assembly GCA_916181665.1 of Avena sativa. Classification (NCBI taxonomy): domain Eukaryota; kingdom Viridiplantae; phylum Streptophyta; class Magnoliopsida; order Poales; family Poaceae; genus Avena; species Avena sativa. Next base: position 499,034,658 of record OV702299.1, on the reverse strand, counting down.
GCGTTGCCTGCACCCCTCCATCAACTGCAAATTGTCATGAAGTCCCGTCGAGCCTCCCACAACTCCGGGCGAGTGCTCAACATCGCCTGCCGTGCTTCTCGCCCCCTCCATCCACCAAGTGTTCAACCAAACGACTAGGTGAGTTTTGTTTGTATTTTGTATTTTAGTTTTCTTGTTATTAATCTAATTGAAGCTAGACTATTGTATGGTGTAGATGAAGAGGTCGAGGGATATGGTTTTCGACGACTTCTCGTTGTTGTAGGAGGAAGAAGACGATGATGACCTCGTACTGGCCATGAGATTGATCTTGTACGAGGAATTGGCTGGACGATAGTAGGGTCATAGTTTGGCCAGTTGTATATCAATTGAGATAGAGCGGAGGGGCACGCCAAGATCATATGAGATTACTTCAACCTAGATGTAACATATTCGGAGAAGTATTTTCGTCGGTGATTTCGCATGCACAAGAGTCTCTTTCTCACCATTGCGACATTTGTGGAGAGGCTTGATCGTTGGCTTAAGTTGAGGAGGAGTGCATCAGGAGAGATTAGTGCGAGCCCATTGATGAAGTGTCTTGCAGTTGTTTGAGTGCTTACCTACAACTGTTTAGCCGATGTCGTTGACGATTATGTCCGCATTGGTGAAGACACAGTCTTGTAGGCTGTCCAAAGATATACCCGAGCTGTTATTGATATATTTGGGCCGGATTATTTGACGTCACCCACTTATGAAGACACCAAGAGACTCTTGGGTGAGGGTGAAGAAATAGGATGGCATGGGATGCTTAAATCGATTGATTTCCTGCACTGGACATGGAAAATTTTCCCATGGGACGGAAAGTTCAGTACAAAGGCTGCAATGATCCATTTCTTGAGGCGGTTGCATCAAAGAATCTATGGATCTGGTATTCATTCTTTGGATTGCTTGACTCTCACAATGATCTGAATGTGATGTTCCAGATGCCCCCTTGCTCCGCCTCAGCCACTAACATCATAGGATCTACAAAAATGGCGAAAAGCACAGGGAACTCCTAACATAGAGGAGTCCCCTGAAGCCAAGGATCCAACCAGAAGAGGGTCTCTCGGCCATTACCTATGGTGAAGAGAATGCCCCTCCTGATCAAAGGCTTAATATCCTGGATGGCTCGCCAAAATTGGGAGCCCTCCCTATGCTCATAGGCTAACAGGGGTCTGCGCAGTAGGTATTTGGCCTTAATGAGATGTAGCCACAATCCTCCCTCGTCCCGGAGAATGCGTCACACCCATTTGAGCAATAGGGCCACATTAAAACAGCGTGAGTCTAGAATCCCTAGGCCCCCAAGGATCTTGGGGGCACAAATATCTGCCAAATTCATCGTATGGTACTTCTGGTGGCCATCCCTCGCCACCCAAAAGAGCATGGACAACTCTTTAGCGAAGTCCATGTGGGTTCCCTTAGGTAGGAGGTATAGCCCCATCTGGTACATGGTGAGGCTAGAGACAAGAATTGATTAGGATCGTATTACTCCCTTTCGTCGCGAGTCGCGCTCGCCAGGGTTTAGCCTTAGAATGGACTCGCGCGACCAAGGGAGCCAGATCCTTGATCAGCACCCTTGTATTTCTAATGGGCATCCCCAGATATGTGATAGAGAAATCTGCAAGTTTGCGGTTGAGGTTATCGGCAATGCGCTGCCTCTTCTCGTCTGAGAAGCCCAAGATCATTACCTCGCTCTTGTCGAAGTTGATTTTGAGCCCTAACATGGATTTAAAGCATAGAAGCAGGAACTTCAGGTTAATGATATCGAGCTCTAAGCCCTAAACCATAATCATGGTATCATCCGCATACTGGAGGTGGATGATCCCGCCTCCGGGGATTAGATGCCCTACCACACCTAAGATGTGACCGGAGTTTTTGGCCCTATCCAAAATCTCCGCAAGGGCATCCACCGCTGAGTTAAACAACAAGGGAGAGATCAGGTCCCCTTGCCGAACTCCCCGGAAGGGTCTAAAGTAAGGGCCCACCTCATGTTGATGTTAATAGTAGTGGAACCACTCACGACGAACTGCATTATCCAGCTAATCACCCTATCATCAAATCCTCTCCTCTTTAGGAGCTACCTAAGGAACGCTAATCCAAACATGTCGTACTAAGCATGATTTACTGTATAGACAAATATGAATTTAGACAAATCCGTGACACTCTTTTTCGGACGAGAGAGTATTACACATTTATACACATTCAGGCATATGCAAGTCCAATATTTCCCATGGTCAACGCTTCATATGGCGGACCAGGTGCTGGCCTGCCGTGCCGTACTTGACGCCCATGGCCACCCGACGCGATCTTACGTACGACACGCACACGGGGATGCATGTCAACACTGTGTGTGGGGACGTACTGCACTCCACTGATTAACGGCATACGTACGGATACTATGGCATTAGAGCGCGAGGCGGGCGAGCTCGTGGGCGAACAGCTTCCTGAACTCCGGCATGGTCTCCGGCTCCAGCGACAGCACCACCGCCAGAGCGCCGTCCTTCCCCGGCGCGTTCATCACGTACACGAAGCCGCTGTAGTACATGAGCGCCGGCCCCATGAACGCCGGCGCGCCCCACCCGAAGTCCGCCTCCGACAGAGACATCCCCATCCAGCTGATGGCTCGGAGGTGCGTCCGTGAGATGCCGCTCCGTGGCAGGTTCATCGTGTCCACCCCCTCCAGGTAGTCCACCAGCGACCTCGCGTGCTCGCTGCCCTGGCTCGTCGCCGCGCGCACCAGCTTGGCCGCGTGCACCACCGGGCTCGACACCACCTCCCCGACCGTGGCTGTCACCGACGTCCGGATCACCGCGTTGCCGAAGTACCCCGCCGGGAGCGGCGGCTCCAGGCGCGCCCGCATGTCCACCATGGAGTAGAGCCGGGTCTCGGCGTCAGAGGGCAGCCCGCGGGCGCGGCACACGCACTGCCACGCCAGCGCCACCACGGCGCGGAACGTCGACGAGCCGGCGCACCGCGCCTTCAGAGCGTCCACCTGGGCTTTTGTCATCGTGAGGATGGCGCTCGCGTACGTGGACGCGGACACCGGGTCCACCGGCTCCGGCTCCGGCTTGTACTCCAGGTGGTCGTACAGCACCGCGCGCGTAGCTGCTGGCCGCGCGGCGAGGAGCGTGTGATCGAAGCACGGCAGCACGGGCGGCGTCCCGGCGCCGCCACGGGAGATGCTGGCCCACGTCTCGAAGAAGAGCGCGGCGCCGCGCGCGTCCACGATGGAGTGGTGCATGGCCTGGCCGAGCACGACGCCGCCGCACCGGAGGCGCGTGACCTGCACGAACAGCAGCGCGCACGGCGGGTTGGGCGCCGGCGTGGGCGGCACCATCAGGTCGCGCATCTCGCCGCACGGCACGAACTCGTTCATCAGGTCCTCCAGCGAGTAGTGGTCGGAGCGGGCCGTCACGAACACGACGCCCTCGGCGGTGCAGTCCACCTGGACGCGCCCGGCGCCGTCGAGCCCGAGGCGGCCGGCGAGAGGGTAGAACGCGACCAGCGCCCTGGCGAGGCTGTCCTTGATGGAGTCGGTGGAGAAGAAGCCCGGGTCGCCGTTGGGGTGGAAGAAGTAGACCGTGGGCGTGTAGCCTCTCCTTCCTGCGAGGTCGAGGTTGGAGAGCCAAATGCTGCCCCGCGGCGTCTCCCCGGCCGGGACGACCAGCTCCGACGACAGCACCTCCACCTTCGCCATTGCCGAACTTGTTGATTTCGTTACGAGCTAGCAGGTCTGATCAGCTGGTGGTGTGCTAGTGCTACTACTGACGTTTGGTGTCGGCGTGGCGTGGTTTCGGTGGGGGTCGCGGTTCCGTTTAAATACAAGGACGTAGCGGGGTTGGTGGCACACTGTGCACGCTTTGGCGGCCGTGTTAAATCGACCGATGGTAAACACGACGTACGGGCAGTAAAGCAGCTGATGGAAAAGATGATTACACGACCGATGTGTGTCTCAGTCTCCAGAGTAAACCAAGGGCAAAGAGGAAAGGGTGCATGGGATGTGATGGGAGCTGAGATGATATTCGTGGGTGGCTTAATTTCCTGGGGAATTTCCATCAGGGTGCCTTGCTGATATTGTATGGTAGGAGTATATATACTCTCTTTGTTAGGGATTATAAGGTCTATGAACCATTTTGATAGGATTAAGAAAAACATTAACTCACCCTCTTGATTATTACATGCACCAATAGCTATACATGCATGAGAGGGGAGAGAGAAAAAAAAGACCATGCATTGGATAAGAGATAGTAATAAATAAGAAAGGACTTATAATTCCTAACATTTTAAAAAAGCTCTTAGGCCTTATAATCCCTAACGGAGGGAGTACCTATTTTAAGGTACACCTGGTCACCGTTTCATCATAGCATCATGCATGTCCCGAGAGTTGTGAAATCGCCGTCCGACAGGGAAAAAAGGGCACGCCGACAGATAGGTAAGTAAACACTTTTTACTACTATAATCAATTTTCCCAGTGTTAATTAAACAAAAAATAAAAATTCCCAGTGTTACGGCACCGACGGTAGAAAGAGTGCTAGTTACATGCTCCTAATTGGTCTGCCAACACATGACACGATATGATCTGCGATTCGGTTGGTCAGTAATTACATGCCGCCGCCGCCGCTTGATCGGTAATTCGGTCGAATCAGAACCGCCAGCATGTTAGTACATCAAATCACGTCAAATAACATGTTCAAGCCCAATGATGTCCCTTGGTTGGTGGGAGACAAAGGACCTATATTTACATGTATATGGCCATGAGTATATACGCACTAGAGGGTAATCATACGTACTTATGGCTCATGGTCCATGCATTTAGTTTGAAAAAGGATTCACGTGTATATGATCCATAACTCCATATATATTCTTTAGTTGTTAATTTTGTATCCATCATAGCGGAGGGATCTAGACCGTCCGTCGACCAACTCCAACTCAAACCCGTTTGATCTTTGCATGTGCCTCCTTAACTAGATGCTAACTATCATAATATATCCTTTTAGCTACAAAAGACTTTAACGCTATCACACATTTATCCAACTGATGTGTTAGCCTAGTTTCCTATCATGCATTTGTTGAACTGATACGTTTAGCCAAGTTTACCGAAACATATTTTAACACTTTTCCCACATCAGGGCTGTGGAGCCGTGGACATACAGGAAAACCTTAGACGAGGTATCAATGAAATATCATTAACTATATTTTATATTAAATAGTGCATTGCTCAGAATTTGATCCCAAGACCTTGTGACTCCGATGCCATATTGAACTGAGACACTAGCCAAGTTTCTCACAAGTCCAAACTAATGGAATGGTAACATACTTTAACATCATTCATCCGGCTATTGAACAATATCAATTGTTTTCATAGAACGTGGATTTGTGTGGCATCTACCGCATCGATGATGGCGAGTCTCGTTAGCGGGGTCTCAGCAGTAGACACATGCAGCGCGGTGGCGTTGTCCAACATCGTGGTGATGTTGATTGCTGATCGGATCCATGTCCTAAAGATGAGTCGGTGGAAGATGGTGACCGCGACTTCTGGAGCGTGTGCATACAACGCGCGACGAGGGATGGCTGAACCAGTTGTAACTCCCGACTCACCATTTGTGAAACCTCCGGATTTAGATGATGTGCATATGTATGAGTTCCTGCCACACAGCTCCGATCCTAGTCACCCATTCATCAATCTTGTAGGTGTAGTGACAACTGTCGTCAAGAAGGTGGTTTATTTTTAAGTTTTTGTCAAATAATTTAATAAAACATGTTGTATGCATCAATTTGATCAAGAGGCTCTCCTTGTCAAAAAAATTTACAACCAAATCCTATTTCCAAAGAACCTAATTTTTTTCTAAATAAGAAGTGTAGCCGAACCGTTACGGAAGCCAACACAAGGCGATTGGGAGGTGATACCAAAACCCATCTAGGGTTATGTCCCTCTCATCGGTGAGACCGGCGGTCCGCTTCACCTCCGATGGCCTTGATTTACCGTTCTTTGTTTAACTTGTTTTCAGTGTCTTGATGTTGAGACAACTACGTCATGAAGTTAGAATAAGGTTCTCCCTGCTCTATCCTCGTTCTGGTGGTGCATCTAGTGCCGGCGGAGAGCGCACTGAGTCATGTATCCGGCGGATCTTCTTAGATCTGATTTTTTTTCATCTTGGTTTGTGTGATTTTAGATTAGTTTCTTCTGATCTACGGTTTTCATCAATGGCGATGGTTGCTACTCTAGTGCAATGGTCCTTCGTGGCCTTAGTTTGATGACTTTTCTCGTTTGTCTACTGTAGCAGACTCTCCTACAACAAGTTTTGCCTGGCTCCAGTGAGGAGCGAGGACGGTGGCGCACCTTCGGCTCACGCTAGTGATTGTAGTCATTCGCTAGGTGGTCAAAAACCTATTTGTAATTTATTTTACTTTTAGGTCTCTATGTACTTTTGTTTGTTGATGATGGTTTTTAATACTCACAAACATAAAAGAAAAACCCACAACAATCCAAAGGTTGCCATATCAAGACGTTAATCTTGAATGGAGCCACTTCAATGGATTTGATCGTGGCTGGCCCAACCGCAGAACCACCTCAATGGAGCCGGTGAGATGACTTCTCGATTGGCAGGTCGAAGGCTAGTTAAGGTGGCTGTAGACGTAATCAGTTCGGTGGCTAACTAGAGTGCATGCAGTCGTGTTCCTTGTTTTGCAGCTGGAGTGGTTAGCTTTGGCCTAATTCGAGCTCTGTAATCGACTTGTTGGCTCTTCTTCTTTTAGCATCAGCTGATGATGATCTATCGTGTGCACGTACGGGCAGTTCTGTTTATCTGCATGCTAGAGCAACGGCAGAGGATAGGTTTCCGTGCGAAGAATAATCGTACTGCGACACGAATGATTGGCATCATCTGCAAAGGAGAGAATCATGCATGCTAATCCTGATCAGCTGGGAAATTAAGGCAGTATATGTTTAATATCTGGTTAACCAACTGACAACAGTTGCTCCGTCGTCACCCCGACACATCCATCCGTAGCCGTACTGCCGTAGGGCGGTCAACCAGGTTGTCATAGTCCGGTAGTCTAGCCACGCATGCATGCATGTTGGCCGAAGCCGCATATATATCCAGCACACAACTCTGCCTGCGGGTTCAACAACCCATATCCCGCTATTCCTTTTTATAGTCCATTTAAAAAACCAACCACGAATACAACATTCAGAAGCATACTAGTAACTTTTTCTTTCAGGAGCATACTAACTTGCAACCCCAGAGCAGTCTAACACACACCCACCATACCAACTCTGTTACAACACAGCTGAGAGCACAAAGGTAGAACCACGTAGCATTGGATTAGACACATAAGGCGATCCCTCTACTCTTCAACCAGCTGTAGAGAGTTGTCTTCCAGGTTCTTCTCCAGGCCATGCAGTCTTCCATTTTTTTTTCCGACATTCCACCGATCTATTTATAATTATCAACAGTAATATAATTTTTTTTAAAGTAATAAAAAATACAAATAGGTCAATGGACCATCTAGTGAGGACTACAGACACTAACAAGAGCTGAAGACGGGCCGCCGTCCTCGTCCCTCCATCACTGGAGCCGGGCAAAGCTTGGTCACCATCGTTTTTTTTTGGCGAATAAGAACTTTGGCATTAAAATAAACAGCGAACGGTACAAAACACCTCAACAAAAACGAAAATTATATCGAAATTAATGAGATGCCCTTCATCTTCAACCTTCAGACCGTGTCAACGGCGCGCCGCTGCTGCCGCTCCTCTTAGAGCCGGCCTGACGTTGTTGGTTGCAGACGGGAAGTCGCCGAACGGGTCTAGAAGACCACATCCGTCCCGAAGACGAAGAAGAAGGATGAACTGCCGATGAAGCTCTTTGACGATCCGAAGATCCCCACAGCCAGAAGAAGTCCTTGGAGACCACGCCACTCTCACAAGCTTGGTCACCATCGTTGTTCATCACCCATGAGCCAACCACTTAGCATTCAACTTCTTGATAACCATCTCATGGATACTCCATCAATCTCCCTCGCATTCACATGAGTGATCGTTTCGGCCACAGCAGCAGCAGAAGAGACCTGATAACCCACACTCCATTCGCTTCGCTTAAATGACCTCTTATGTTTTCTGGACACATGAGTTTCCATCGAGAAAGGTTGAAAGCAATTTTTTTGGAATATCACCCACATAGAAGACCAATAGGATCTGTTAAAGCACATATCATTACGCAACTTCCATAGAGACGCAAAACTAAACGTATGCATGATTCAGGTTCTAGACAAAATAAGCAACTTTCATCAGATAATTTGTTTCTTTCGCTTAAATTTTCTATAGTCAGTAGTTTATTATCAGCCAACAACCACAAAAAGACGTACAAACTCAGGGCACCAGGATTTTCCATACCGCTGGAATGTGCACTGGTACCACACCCCTAAAGTTTATAACCGCATACAAAGAGCTAACAAAATATTGTCCATTAGCTTCTAGTTTTCAGACTATAGCATCCTCGACTTCCTTATCTGGATGGACAGATTCAGCTATATGTATTAAATCATACTCCTCGAAATAGCTTTCGCCCCGCTTTATAAATAAAGCAACCAGGTGAGACCGCTGCTGGGCAGACAGCTAGCACAACGCCCAAAAGAACAGACGCAACACGATACAAGAAGCACGGACGAACATGTCCAAAAAGAAAAAGAAACACAAATGGCAGTGAGTCGACTAAACAAGGGCGATCCGAGACCGCTGCGCCCACCGGCTATGTCGCACCACGCTCCAAGCCCTCCGATGCACCCGTACCAAGTAGCACCCTCGCGGAGGGAGGCGCCGACGCTCGACGCAGCTACCCGGACCAGTGAACTGGTCCTAGGGTTTCCCCCGGTACTCGGGGCACATAGGGAGAGGGATCTCCACGACGCCCTCCAAGAAGGAAAGGCGCCACACGAAAGCGGCACCGCGGCAGTGTCGGCTAAGCCGACAAGGATTTCCCCCGATCCCCTCCCTACCAAGGCGCCCCGAGGCACACCGGAGCACCACCACCAACCTTGCCACCCACAAGCCTGCGCCACCACGCTCTCAAAAACACCCTCGTCGTCTCTTCGAGGACCTTGGAGTGAGTCCTGCAAGACGGAGGACAGCACCGTCGCGAGACGAGGTACCGCAGCACCGAAGCCGTGCGGGAGGGACCAACCTCCACCACCGAGAGGTGGTAGTCGACCGGACAGGGTATCCGGGGCACACCAGGCCTCGGCAGGCCCGGCCGGGCCCAGAATGGGCCCGTGAAGCCCTAGTCACCCCGCTGCAACAGGCAAGGCACGATAGCGCAGTCCCAAGTCCTAGCGGTGTTGCCGCCTCCATCTCCAGTAGGTGCAGCACCCGCCAGCAGGGCGGCCCACCCAGGCCCGAGGGGCCCAGATCTGGGTCGAGCCCCAACCCGCGCCGCTGGAGCGCTCCATCTCGCAGCAGCCTGCGCCGTCACCCCGCCGCCCTCCCGGCCACGCGCCGGACCGCCGCCTGCAGAGGAACTGTCTCACCGCGCGCCGCCAAGCCCGACCCAAACTGACCCAGATCGGGCCCAGATCTAGGCCTGCAGGGCATCACCGGCCGGCGGCCGAGCTTGAACCAGCCACCAACTGGCGCGCCGTGCGACGCCACCCTCCAAGCAGCAGCCCGAAGCCGCGCCGGACCGCCGCCAGAGCCATGGAGCACCACCCGGAGCCGAGCCACCCCACGCGCGGACGCCTCCGGAAGGGGAAGGGCAGGAAGCCGCCGCCGCCGACGCCGCCTGGGCCTTGCCCGCGGACGCACGCCAACGACGGCGGTGAGAGAGGAGGTGGGGGAGCTACGGAGATCTGCGGCGGCGCGACCAGACGCCCGCGCGGGGGCGTCCAGTCGCGCGAGAGCGTGAGGCAAGAGTTTTTCCGTCCTCAATTAAATCATACTACCTCAGTTCTAAAATATATTGTAAAACAGAGGGAGTGCCATCTAAGCATACTTCAAAAGGAGCTAACACGGCCAACTAATTGCCCTGTTCTATCAGCTTTTATCAACATCCTAGAGAAAACATCGGCAGCGTAATATAATACGATCGGACAGACAGAATCGCTTTGTCTAACTCCTCTCCCGGCTTAAAGAAAATCATTTTTTGTGTCATTAACTCTGACACCAACAGATCCTTTATGCAAAAGAGATTTGAGTAGTTCCATGAACTTAGGGCTAAATCCCCTATGTAACATTGTCTTAATCAAAAATTCTCTATTTACTTTATCATACGCCCTTTTTCATAACCTAACTTTAAAATGAAACCAGGCTCTTCTTTTGCACTACAGCATGAATTATCTCATGAGCAGAGACAACAGAGTCCGGTACGAAATGTCCCTAATAAAAGTTGTTTGATTTGGTGCAATCAGATCATCACTTATGTCTCCTAATAAAATTTGTTTCATTCAAGAGCAGCGACACCTAAAATTTGTCCGAGATTTTGAATGGTCGAGACTTATTTGTATTTTTATTCAAATTTGCTAACAAATGTTTGAAAAATTCACAGGGAGCTGTATTCGGAAGCACGCCCCAAAGGCGGATGGTCGTGCTTGCACTCTCCAAACGAGTGATCCGGCGCTCTTACCGTAGCGGTTGAAGATGCTCTTAGTCTTTAAAACATTATACTTCAAATCTTTAGAAAATCTAATTGTTTTTTATGTCGAGCCAAGTTCTTTTGCGAGCATCACAAGGATACTCAGACAGATGATGGCCAAAAGGAGTAGTTAATTAACCGAGACAACAAGAAAACCCGTGGTTAAGCTTTCCGGAAGGCACAACAGGAAGCGCGTGAGAACGGGGTAAAGGTGTGGATGGCCGGTCAGTTGGTGGGTGCACGCCAATTGATACTACCATGAAAGCAGTCAACTGTCAAACTCCTCTAATGTCATCGATCAGTCTTCACTCGTCACACTGACAGTTCGTACGGAGTACGTAGAAATTTCAGCGACACTCTGCCATTTATACGGCACTTGCAGACTGAGTGGTCGATATGATCATGATTCTTTTTTCTGAACTTCAGGTTCTGATAATACAGATTCGAACTAATCCCTCCGTTTGGAAGTATGTTTTAAGTTAGTGAAACTAATGTATTTATACACTATACACTAAAAAAATTCAGATACATATACTTCACGAACCTAAGACATTTTATAATTTTTAAATGAAGGAAGTACTATTCACTAACTGACGTCAAACATGAGCTCATCATGGATGCCAGAGCGAAAAACCTCACGCCTCACGGGCAGACGGACGGGTGGATGCGCATACACTGAATCATGGACGGGCAAACGTTCTACCAAACGTCCTTAGGAAATGCGCGGCCAAATTTACCTAATTTTGACTTGGAGTATATAGCGGCCGATAGGCTCCAAAAAAGACGGTGACCAAATCGTGGCTAGGACTTGACGTTGTTCCACCAAGCGATGGACATGTTATGCATTCGGTCAAGGATTGGTGGGTTGAAGGTATCCACAAAAGAGGAGGATCAAGGAAAGCCATGGCTTCGCTTGCGATATTTGTCGCATGTGAAGTTTGGAAGAAACGAAAGGCCCCCGTCTTCCGAAATCAATCAACTACATAAACAATGCTATTCTCCAAAATTAAAATGAGGTGTCCTTATGGTGGCTTGCCGACGCCAAGTATTGTGTGATATAATGGCATGGGAGTAGGTTTATGCTTTCTATGGATCTTGGCTTCCGCCAAGATTGGATTCGTAAGATCTCTAAAAAACCTCATTCTTATGCCGTTTTTGAGGTACCTTTTACTACGGGTAAGAGGTGAATAGTGTGATTTAAATCCTACCATATTTTTTAATCTATGAAACCTAGAAGGATACATTGCTACCGAGAACTATTGGTGAGAAGGATACCTCGCAGAAATACTTTTACCTTATTTCCTTAGATGCAGCCAGCGTTATTTTTTATTGGAAATTAGCATATATTAATATCACAAGATACCAAATACATCCAGCCTCTGCACCAACGCATTTTTCTAGCCGTCATATGGATGCACACAACTAAAAAAGATAGAAGAATTACAAAAAATAAAAGTCCTGCCACACTGATTCATACGTTGAAACAGCGCTACCACCACCACACCAGCAGTCTAGCTTCTTCAAAAGAAACGCCTCTAAAAAGGGAATAGTGCACAAACATCGTCATCGTCCGATCATACATCTTAGGTTTTCACCCTGAAGAAAGCCCACACTCTCAAAACAATGCCTTCAACAAGGCAATTGCCAGGCTGATACGTCCAAAACGTATCTACTTTTTCGAACACTTTGCTATTGTTTCTTCTCTAAATTTGTATGATTTGGATACAACTAACACGGACTGACACTGTTTTCAACAGAATTACCTTGGTGTCTTGTTTTTTTTTTACAGAAAATGAACTATTAAGAACGGAAAATATACCAAAAATTATATTTCACCAGAAGATCCATGGATCCAGAAGACGAGACTGAGAAGGAGCCTGGGGTCCCACACCCATGCCAGGCGCGGGCCCACCACTGGTCGCGCCTGGGAGGGTGCAGGCACCCCCTCGGCCTCCTTCTGCGCATATAAGTTGCCTTTCGACCTAAAAACCAAGTGGGTTCGATAGTTTTCCAGAAAGAGTTCCGCCGCGCCGCCACCACCAGAAACCAAGATTCGGATCCAGAAACTCCGTTCTGGCACCCTGCCGGGACAGGAAATTTGGAGAGGATCATCGCCATCGTCATCACCGACGCATCTTCATCAACCATCGATGTTTCCTTTATCCATGAGTGAGTAATCCCCCGCTGTAGGCTTGGGGATGGTAGGAATTGGATGAGTTATATCATGTAATCGAATAAGATTGTTAGGGAATAATGCCTAGTATCTCTATTAGTGCTATTTGACTTTGTTGCAACTTTTTGTGCTTAATGCTTGTCACTAGGATCCGAGTGCCATCATCTCAGATCTGAACTTATTATTGTGATCTTATCTGCAAGTTTTGTACACATATCATTGTCCGGATTCAAAGGCCCCAAAGTGACAATAATTGGGACAACCGGAGGGGATGGCTGTGGTGTGAGGATCACATGTGTTCACGGAGTGTTAATGCTTTGCTCTGGTGCTCTATTAAAAGGAGCACCTTAATTGCCAGTAGTTCCCTAGAGGCCCCGCTGCCACGGGCTGGCTGGACAGAAGATGTTGTGCAAGTTCTCATTGCGAGCACGTATGACTATATTTGGAGCACATGCCTAAGATTGTTTAGTACTTGGATGCTTGTTATTATTTATCTGCAATGTCCTAGATCTTGAAGTTACATGTTTAGACTCATCCATGCAACGCCCGTTCATCCATCCCTATGCCTACCGCACTCGAGTCGCACAGTTTACTGTTACTGTTGCTCATGTTTCACTTTTGTTGTTGCTTTGTCGTTGCTATTACCAAACTGTTGCTACTGATAAACTTCTGTGAGCAAGAACTATTTCCAGGTGCAGCTGAACTGACAATTCAGTTGTTAAGGCTTGCAAGTATTCTTTGGCTCCCCTTGTGTCGAACCAATAAATTGGATAATACTACCCGCGAAGACTGTTCAATACCCTATACTTGTGGGCCATCAAGACTATTTTCTGGTGCCGTTGCCGGGGAGCATAGCTTTATTTGTAAGTTCACTTGAATCTATTATTGTTTACTGCTACTCCTTTCATCATGGGGAAGACTTGTGATGGAAAGTTCCCTATTTTACCATCCACTACAAGAAGAGGTACAGTCCTAAACACCTCTGCTGCTCTTGATTCACCGTCTATTATAAGTAAGCTTGTTACACCACCACCACATACACATGATACACACAGTGCTACTACTGCTGAGTCTGAAACTGCTTTTGATACTCATGATGTTACTTTTACTGTGCTTGATGCGAGTGGTTCATTAGGTCCTTTTCTAGATGCTACTATGGCTAGTCTAGGAAATACCGAAACTCCTAGTGAAGACAATGTTACACCTGTTAGCTCACCTGAGTCTAGTTAGAGTTATGATATTAATGATGGTTACATTGAGTTCACTGATGATTTTGTTGAAGAGTGCCAAAACACACATGGTACTAGTGCTATTAAGAGTCTCCTCGCTAGATGTACTATTATGCCTAAGTTGTCCTCTGATCCTAAGTTTGCCACCTCTCCCATAGATATTAAAGATAAAGATTATGATTTCTCTCTTGATTTATCTTATTTAGATATTGTTGAGAAAAAACCTTTCGGTGGGACTGAAAATGAGAGTGATGTGGCTCATATGAATGAGCTTTCTACTATGAGTGCTTATTCTCTTATGATTTTAAGATGCGCAAGTACTTTGTTACTAAGATCTTCCCTTTTCACTAAAAGGAGAATCTAGGGCTTGGTTTAATAGATTACCTCCTGGTTCCATTGATAGCCCTGATTGCTTCTTTCTTCCAGAAATATTTTCCTCCCAGTGCTAGACATGCTGCTTTGCAGAGACTTTTTGATTTTAAACAGGGAGAAGAAGAGAAATTGCCTGAGTCATGGACAAGGTTCTGTGTCTTGATTCATGCACATCCTGGATATCCATTACCTAAGAATGAGCTTCTTGATATTTATTATAATGGAGTAACTGATGATCTAGGACATACCTAGATAGCTTTGCTATTTGTGTTTTTAGGAAAAGAACTCCTACAGATGTTGAAGAATTATGTCCAAGATAAGCAAGAATTATGATGATTAGACTTCAATTGAGCTGAATACACCTGAGCCTATTACTCCTGAACCAGTTCCAACACCAACACCGAAGAAAAGGGGAGTTATTGCATTAAATGATAAAGTGATGAAGGAAAGTAAGAAATGTCTAAAGGAGAAAGGTATTAGAGCTGAAGATGTGAAGAATCTACCTCCTATAGAAGAATTATGTAAGTCAATTCTCCACTCATCTACTATTAAGGTACACTCTCTCCAACACTTTGATGAAGGTGATATTCTTTATGGTAAGCCTCCTGATCAATGTTTAGAGGAACTTGACATTTTTATTGTTAAACAAGGTCATTTTAATAAACAAGTTCAGAATCATTTATTGGAAAACTCTAGAGCTATCAGTGAGTTGAAAGATATCGTGGAAAGAACTTCTAATGATATTAAAATGCTTTGTAAACACTTTCAAATGGTTCAAACTTAACTTGATCAACTTGCTAAGGTACAAAAGGATATGCTAGTTAATGCTTCAGGAGATAAACATGCTTATGGAATTAGAACTAGGAGTGGTATAGCTACTCAAGATCTTTTATATCCTGAAGGACACCCTAAAAGAATTGAGCAGGACTCTCAGCAAGGTGAGAGTAGTGGTAGTCCTCGTTGAAGGGTTTCGCAGCATAGTAAATCAAAAAAATTCTACAGATGCGAACAAGAAAGCCAAGATCTAATCTAGGATATGCAATCAACGAGAGAGATTGGTGAGATCTTCATACCCTTGAATAAATCGCACAGCGTAAACGTTCAACAGAACGTGGTTGATGTAGTCGTACTCGCCGTCTCCTCCTCGCGATCCGATCCGATCCTACGCCGCAAGTGGCGGCGCCTCCAAGAGATGCACACGTACGGTGCCGCGACGTCTCCTCCTTCCTTGGTCCAGCAAGTATGGTGGAGAGATAGATTGGATCTGCAACACGACGGCGTGGTGCTTATGGTGGAGAGTTTCTGCGGCAGGGCTTCGCCTACGCGCAGTCGGGAGAGAGAGAGGTGGAGGGGCAGCAGGACGGCAGCTAGGGTTGGAGGAGTGGGGGAGGGGGAGGGTGCGCCCCTGCCCTCCTTATATAGGGGGGTGGCCGGCCCCCTTGGCCCCTCCTCCAAGCCCTAGGGCGGCGGACCCAAGGGTGGAGTAGGGGGCAAGTCTTCCCCCTTCCTTCTAGAAGGCTCCCCTAGGGTTTCCCCTAGGGCTGGTCGGCTGGGCCTTGGGGGCCTTGTGCCCCTGGCCCAAAGTGGCCAGGGCACTTCCCCTTAGGCCCACGCAGGCCTCCGACAAGTGGCCCCACTCCGGAACCTTCTAGAACCTTCCGGTACAATACCGATAAACTCTGAAACGATTCCAAAATCCAAAAAAATGCTTTCCTTTATATGAATCTTATTCTCCGGACCATTCCGGAACCTCTCATGATGTCTTGGATATCATCCGAGACTCCGTACAAAAACTCATAAACCAATCATCCATTCTATCCTAGCGTCGATGCACGTTAAGTGTGTGACCCTACAGGTTCGAGAATATGCAGACATGATCTTCTATCAATAATCAACAGCGGGATCTGGAAACCCATATTGACTCCCACATACTCATCGATGATCATATCGGATGAGCCACGATGCCAGGATTCAATTAATCCCATATATGTATTCCCTTCGACACGCGATATTTTACTTGCCCGAGATTCGATCGTTGGTATCGGCATACCTAGTTCAATCTCGTTCATAGCAAGTACTTTACTCGTTCCGTAATCCGATATCACTTCGTGATTAACTCCTTAACCACGTGCTTGGAAGCGGTGTTGATATCGATTACCGAGTGGGCCCAAAGTACATCTCTCCGACTCGGGAGGGACAAATTCCATCTCGATACATATAACCCAGCAAGTAATTTCCGATCAACTGAGAGACACCTTTATGATCACCCTCACATAGGATGATGTTTGATGACCTCAAAGCTTTCTTCTGATACCAGGGAGTTGTATTATCTCATGGTCTAAGGAATACAATATTTGACATAGGAAAAAGCTTCGCAAAGATGAACACGATGACACGATCTAATTGCTCTTCTTAATTTGGGTCTGTCCATCATATCATTATCCTAATGACATGATCTCATTATTAATCGACAACTCATGTCTATGGTTAGGAAACCTTAACCATCATTAATCAATGAGCTAGTCCATAGAGGCGTACTAGGGACACGGTGTTGTTCATAAACCACACAAGTATCAAAGTTTACGCTTAATACAATTCTAGCATGGAATATAAACTTTATCATGAACAAGAATTATAATAATAACATCTTTATTATTGCCTCTAGGGCATAATTCCAACAGTCTCCCACTTGCACTAGAGTCAATAATCTAGTTTACATCTGGGAACAATCTAACACCCATGGCATTAAGGTGTTGATCATGTTTTGCTCGTGGAAGAGGTTTAGTCAACGGATCTGCGACATTCAGATTCGTATGTACTTTGCTAATCTTCAGATCTCCATCTGCTATATAATCTCGAATTATATGAAAATGGCGGTTGATGTGCTTAGTCTTTGGATGATATCTTGGTTCCTTAGCCAGTGCTATGGCGCCAGTGTTGTCGCACAATATCTCCAGTGGGTCCAAGGCACTTGGAACCACACCAAGCTCAGTGATGAAGTTCCTGATCCAAACTCCTTCACTTGACACTTCTGAAGCAGCCATGTATTCCGCTTCTGTTGTAGATCCCGCGATCACGCTTTGCTTGCAGCTTCTCTATCTCACAGCTCCACCATTCAAAAATATAAACGTATCATGTCTGAGATTTAGAATCATCCGGGTCGGTGTCGAAACTAGCGTCGACGTAACCTTTTATGACGAGCTGATCATCACCTCCATAGACCAAGAACATTTCTTTAGTCCTATTTAAATACTTTAGGATGTTCTTTACGGCTGTCCAGTGTTCCACTCCTGGATTACTTTGGTATTTGCTCGTCAAACTAAGAGCATTGGACACATCCGGTCTAGTACATAGCATGGCATACATGATAGAACCTATGGCCGAGGCATATGGCACTTTGCTCATAGTATCTCTATCTTTTACCGTAGCTGGACACTGAGCCTTGCTCAATATCTTACCTGACAACATGGGCAGTGAATCTTTCTTTGCTTTATCCATTCTGAACCTTTTCAGAACTTTGTATAGATATGTACTTTGGCTTAAAGCTATTAGGCGTCTTTGTCTATCTCTATAGATTTTGATGCCTAATATATAAGCAGCTTCTCCTAGGTCTTTCATTGAAAAACATTTATTCAAATAACTCTTCACATCGTTAAGCATACCAATGTCATTTCCAATAATCAATATGTCATCCACATATAGTACTAAAAATGTCACCGAGCTCCCACTCACTTTCTTGTAGATACAAGCTTCGTAGCAATTTGGAACAAATCCAAAGCTCTTGATCACTTGATCAAAACGAAGGTTCCAACTCCGAGATGCTTGCTTCAGTCCATAAATGGAACGCTGAAGTTTGCACACTTTATTAGCATCCTTAGGATTGACAAAAACTTTGGGATGCATCATATACAACTCTTCATCAATGTTGCCATTGAGGAACGTAGTATTGACATCCATATGCCATATTTCATAATCATGAAATGCAGCAATTGCTAATAAAATTCGAATGGACTTAAACATCGCTATGGGAGAGAAAGTCTCATCGTAGTTAACACCTTGAACTTGCCGAAACCCTTTTGCGACAAGACGAGCTTTATAGACAGTAACATTACCATCCGCGTCCGTTTTCTTCTTGAAAATCCATTTGCACTCAACGGCCTTATGATCGCCAGGAGGGTCCACCAAAGTCCATACTTTGGTTCGCTCATGGATCCCAATTCGGATTTCATGGCCTCTAGCCATTTCTTAGAGTCCGGGCTCATCATTTGTCGTGGGAATGGTCACGACAGATGCTGCAATCGGCAGCGAGTAGTAGAACGAGGGGCAAGGGTGGCCAGCCATCTGCAGTGCAAGATGAGGGCGGAGACACAGGGTTTTACCTAGGTTCGGTCCCCCGGAGGGTAAAGACCTACTCCTAATAGATTGTATTATGGTGGAGGTACAATGGGGCGAGCTCGACGGCTAGGCGGCGAGTCGCTTGGGTGTATGATGGAACATCTCTCTACACGCCCTGTAGGGAGGTTTATATAGACTCACCTCCCCTAGGGTTTACATATCTCGACCGAATCAGTTAAGGCTTCGGTATTCGTTTAACCTAATCCGACTGGGCCTATCTACTCTCCTGGGCTTTCAGCTTCCAGTCGCTTGGATCCACGCCAGGTCTTGATCCAGTCGCCGTCTTGCAGGCCCACTCGCCAGGTCGTGGGCCAGTGGGAAACGTCCTGCTGGGTATACCCCGGTAGGCATATCCCCATCAGTAGTCCCTGATGCCGTCGTCGATTGGGCGCAGGTGGTTGCTAGAAGCCGGAGCATACGGCTTCAATGCGGACATCCAGTCGAATCGGCGGCGGGCTCCTGAATAAAGGAGGAAACTAATCATTCTGGTCGCAGCTTTGGCGAACGGGTCGGCGAAATATTCAGTCATTGTTGTAGTGATCGGGTCGGCGAGCCGAGTGGCCGAAGTTGGACCGTCAAAACGCGGTCAAACTAGCCGTTGGGGTAATCCAACGGTAACTTTTGGCGTAATCACCGCGTAGTAACGGCTCCCTGATTTGGCGGGTAACAGCCGCTATATAAAGGGAATGGCAGGCGATCGGAGAACCACCTCCTCGTCATTTCCTCCGATTGCACGCACCTTTGCTTTCCTCCGCATCGCGATCCAGCCGAACCAAAATCCTCCGATCCCCACGAATCCTTCCACCAATGGCCCCCTCCACCGAACCATGGGGCAGGTCAAATTATACGAGAGCGTTACTGGCTTCCTTCGAGGAGGCCGGGATCCTTCGCGCCGGCAGGTGGCGCATCCCCGCGGCCGGAGAGGTGACTCCGGACCCGCGCGAGGGAGAATTCGTCTGTTTCACCAGCCACCTGGAACGGGGGCTGGGATTCCCCACATCTCTTTTCTTCCGGCGCTTCTGCGCCTTCTACGGGATCCAGTCATCGGACCTGGGCCCGCATAGCATCGAGCAGCTCGCCATTTTCGTGGCATTCTGCGAGTGCTACCTGGGCTGCAGGCCCTATTTCCCCCTGTGGCAAGATCTGTTCCACGGGCGGATCAGTCACGAAGAAGCAGGCAGCCCGATGCTTGCCGCGGGCGGCCTGACGTTTCAATTGAAGTCGAAGGCCTCCTTTTTCGATCTGATGCTACCTGCCAAGGCGGCGAGTGAATGGGATAAGTCTTGGTTTTACGTCACCGAGGCGACTCCAGACGGCGAGGTGGCGATCCCAAGATACTCCACCGACCGACCCGAACCGCGCCGACTCCAAGTCGGCAAGCTTCCAACAGACCAGCGGATGGTGGTGGATGAAATGCTTCAGACCATTCGCGGCCTGAAGAAGAAAGGTATCCAGCCCATCAACTTGTATAACTGCTGGCTCGGGCGGCGAATCATCCCCCTGGCCCGCCGTGACCACTACATGTACGAGTACACGGGCCGGGATGACTCGACGAAATTTTGCCTTGCCGAGTGGCAACTCGAGGATTACCTACTGGCGTTGAAGAAGATCACCCAGGCGACGTACCTTGACGCGAAGGCTGGGGTCGCCCCCTACACCGCGAAGCATCCAGCCCCGACGGTAAGTCATCTTTCTATCATTCGCAGTCGCAGTTAATGCTGTCGCGGTTATACTGATATTGTCTTATGCCTATTGCAGTTATTGTTGGAGATATGCCCAAGAGGCAATAATAAAGTGGTTATTATCATATCTTCATACTTATGATAAATGTTTACATGCCATGCTATAATTGTATTAACCGGAAACATTAATACTTGTGTGATTTGTAAACATAAAAGAGTCCCTAGTAAAGCCTCTTGTTAAACTAGCTTGTTGGTTAATATATGATCATGGTTTCCTGATCATGAACATAGAGATGCTATTAACAACATGGTCATATCATTAGGAGAATGATGTGATGGACATACTCCTATAGTTAAGCGTAGCATAAAGATCAAGTCATTTAATATAGTTCATTTGCTATAAGCTTTCTGATACATAGTAACCTAATTCCTTCGACCATGAGATCATGCTTATCACCTTCACCGGAAGTATGCTTTGATGACATCAAACACCACACCGTAACTGGGTGGCTATAAAGGTGGCATTGAGTGTTCGGAAAGTATTGGTTGAGACACATGGATCAAGAGTGGGATTTGTCCATCCATATGACGGATAGATATACTCTAGGCCCTCTCGGTGGAATGTCATCCAATTAGCTTGCAAGCATGTGACTGGCTCACAAGGGATCACATACCACGGGAACGAGAAAAGAGTACTTATCAGTAACGAGGTTGAACTAGGTATGCAGAGATACCGATGATCATAACCTCGGATAAGTAAACTATCGTGAGACAAAGGGAAATTGGTATCGTATGTAAGTGGTTCATTCGACCGCAAAGTAATCGTAGAAATATGTGGGAGCCATATGAATTTCCAGATTCCTCTATTGGTTATTGATCGGAGAAGTGTCTCAATCATGTCTGCATAATTCACGAACCGTAGGGAGACACACTTAAGGATTCGATGTTGTTGAGTAGTTATGGAATGATGAGTAAGAGACTAAATGTTGTTCGGAGTCTCGGATGGGATCCGGGATATCACGAGGAGATCCGGAATGGTCTGGAGAATAAGATTCATATAAGGAAAGTCCTGTTTCGGAGTTGGGGAATGGTTCCGGTGTTTTCATCGGGAATGTTCTAGAAGGTTCCGGAATGTCCGGCACTCCGGAGGGGAAGGGTACATGAATGTGTCATATCAAGTTGGAATGATTGCATCATGTACTAGGTGTCATCGCTGAAAAAAATAGAGGGTTTAATCAAATCCTAGTTTGAAAAGTCAAACGCCAAGTTTGAAAGTCAAACGGCTATTTTGGGAAGTGGAGGGGAGGTGGAATCCGAGTTGGGGAGGAGTCCCACCTCCACCGCCGGCCCACCTTGGGTCCGGGTTGCGGAGGGACTCCCCTCCCCTTGCGCGCCTCCCTCCACCTATATAAGGAGGGGCAGGGCTCCCCTCCTAGACACAAGTTGCCTCCCTCTAAACCTAAACCCTAGCCACAGCCTAGGGATTTCTCCCAAGCCGCCAAGTTAGAGCTTCTAATTGCCCTAGCCACTGGTTTAGCCCCTTCTAATTGGTGTGTCTAAACCCTAGATCACCAAGGCTCTCTCATAGTCCACCATACTCGCTCCGGCTTAAGGCGAAGCCCTGCGAGATCTCCCCTCTACTTTCGGTACCACGCCGTCGTGCTGCCGGAATCGCGAGGAGAGTGCTACAACCTCCGCTGCCTGCTGGAACAAGGGAGAGGAAGGTCTTCGTCGAGTACCGAACGTGTGACCGACTGCGGAAGCGCTGCCGGAACGCAGCGCCGGAAGGATCGTCTACGCGATCTTGAGATCGGCAAGTGTACGACTACATCACCCACGAGAATCTGCTCTCGTTAACTGCTTTCGAATCTTCGAGGGTGAGTTCCTCTATCGACTCGTTGCTACAATCTAGTAGATAGATCTTGGCTTGTTTGTTTGTATGCGTTAGAAATTTTTTGTTTTCCATGCTACGAACCCCTACAGTGGTATCAGAGTCGTGTCTATATGTAGATCTGTTGCATGAGTAGAACACAATGGTCATTGTGGGCGTTGATGCTTTTGTTGTCGATTGCTTCTTGTGTACTTTGCATCTTGCGGGATGGTGGGATGAAGCGGCCCGGGCTAACCTTACATGACATCGTTCATGAGACTTGCTCCACACTTGACATGCAACTTGTATTGCATAAGTGGCTTTGCGGGTGCCTGTTTCTCCCAACATAGTTAAGATTCAATTTACAATGGGGGATTGACAATACTAGTATCAATGGTGTGGTACTTGTTCGTAAGTTAGAACGACACTTATTGAAAGCCCCAAACCACGTAAAATATGCAAAGAAAATTAGAGGCGTCTAACTTTGTTTTGCAGGGGTGTGTTGTGATGTGATATGGCCATGATTGTGATTATATTTGATGTATGCAATGTTCCTTATTGTAAGTTGGCAACCGGCAGGAGCCATATGGTTGTCTTTAAATTCTGTTAAGACCCGCGTGTCTATTCAAGGTAGTTGTAATAGTTGAAGCTGGTGGACGACAACCATGGAGCGGCGTCATTGACCTTGATGCAATGCCGGTGATGATGGAGATCATGTTCGTGCTTGAAGATGGAGATCGGAAGCACAAGAAGAAAGGCCATATCATATCACATATTATGAATTGCATGTGATGTTAATCCTTTTATGCATCTTGTATTGCTTAGTTCACGACGGTAGCATTATAAGATGATCCCTCAAGCACACAATTTCAAGTTTTAAAGTGTTCATCCTTAGTAAGCACCGTTGCTAAAGCTCGTTGTTTCGAAGCACCACGTGATGATCGGGTGTGTTAAATTCTGCGAGTGTATACAACGTGAGCAAGCCAGATTTGCTCATGCGGAAGCTAAGGTTGATCTTGACGAGCCTAGCATGTACAGACATGGTCTCGGAACACGGATCACCGAAAGGTAAAGCATGAGTCATATAGTAGATATGATGAACATGTTGATTGTTCGCCATTGAAGCTGCATCAACTCTCGTGATGATCGGTTTTGATGTGGTGGATTTGGTTCGTGTGATCTCTAAAACAATGTGAGGGATATTGTTTTGAGTGGGCGTTCAACAGCAATATGATTAAAAGTTGAACACTATTTATCATAAATTAAATCAAAGTGAATTGCATAGTTGTTGTAGTCATTGGCATCCGTTTACCACCTTGCGCTTAGTTACAATTGAGATGATAGAACTATAGAATTCTGGTTAGTTACTTTACGAACTGGTATCGTATTGTTTTGAAGTGTTAATCTAAAGTTTAAAAGTCCTATTGCAAACTTTCAGTAAGTTTCGGTTACTCCATGAAGTTTAATAATTGGTATTAAATCAAGAGTGACAATTCCAAATGTTAGTGTATGAGTATCATGTTTGTCTCCATGATTCTTGGTATTCAAAGGATTGTCTTAATATCAAGGTTATCTAGGATCTGAAAGAGTTGTTTCAGAAACCATGATGTGTGGAAGATATTGTGATATCTGAAACAAAGTTTTGGTTGCAACATGATAGAGTATAATATGGCAAAAGTCATGTTCTCATATTTGATGAGAATTTGCAAAAGGTTGGAGACACTAGTTGTCCTAATCCTCCAAAAGGTTTTGGAGAGCAACATTATACTTGCAATTCATCGTTATAAGCTAAAAGTAGCTTGATCATGAATAATTCCATGGTAAGGGTGAATATTTGATGTAGGTAAAATGTTTACTACACCAAGAGATTACTAAAGAAAGGAATTTGAAAGAACACCAAACATTTGATAATGGTGATCTACTTCAAAGTGCAAGTCCAAAGACATTGGTATTTAACTATACACACTTTGAACTATGTGTCATATGTATGACTCCACTGTTGATGTTGATAGATTCTTTCAAACAGAAAAGGAAATACTGAAAAAGAATCTCATAAATATATGGCAGAAAAGAAAAGACTAGAATTGTTCAGTTTAAGTATATAGGTGATATACATGTTATGGCTATATTCTTTGCTTATTAAACAATGTGGTTCTTAAGTATTTGATACTGAATTTGTTGGTGTGAATCGTCATACGAAACAACACAATTCATGAACTACAATGGCCTAAGTAACTAGCAAAAGAATATGTGATGATGTTCATCGAGAACAAATAAAGGGTTATTGTGTTGCTCGTTAAACATCAAAGTTTGCCTTCAAGATTTGTTTTATCAGGTATTATGAGAACAAAAGGGTTGTTCAAATAATTGCCGTAATCCATAAAAGATGGATGATTCACAAATCTCGTTGGAGAAATCACATCCATAAAACTAGTGCTAAAAATGTCGAAAGACAAATTGATTGAAAGATCACTTAGGAAGTGACATCGCCGTTTAAATTATATTGGAAAGAAACATGAAGAAACTCCATGTGGATGGAATTTTGGAGTCTTTTGATTTTTGATTAAATGACGCTTGTGAAACTTTCCTAGAGATAATTAAAACTTCGTTCATAGGCCAAAAGGGAACGAATGACTAGCTTATTGGAATTTGTACATATTGTTGTACGAAGTCCATTATGTGTAGTCAAGAGCGATGGATTTCAACTTCATATGCTTTCTCCGAAAATTTGAGTGAATATATGAATATTTACTTAATAAGGATGAAGTGTGAAACATTTGAAAAGTTCAAAGACTTTCAAGATGAAGTGCAAAATCATTGTAACAAGAATATAAATAGTTTATGATAAGATCATAAAGGAAGATGTTTGAGTTACAAGTTTAGCATAATACCTAAGATTTAAGGAATCGTTCCATGGATTTGCATTTTCCCGAAACACCATAAGAGTATGGAGCGTTCGAGAAATGTAATTAAACCTTGTTTGACATGGTAAGATCAAAGGTGTAATTCATAATACTGCCATTATATTTTAAAGGTTAAAAGCTTTAGTGACTACCGTTTTTCCACTGAAAAGAGCTCCATCATTATCCATTGAATTGACACCATATAAAGTTATGGTTTTGGATAAAACCCAAGTTGTCCTTTCTTAAACATTGGTATGTTATGCATAAGAAAGATGTTTGCAACCAAAGTCGGATGAACCTGTCTTTGTTAAGTATTCCTCCATAACACCGGAGACAAAAGTGTTTGTCGCTTAGAACGTCAAGTTTCTTTGAAAAGGAATTTTTCGTGAAAAGTTAAGTGGGAGGACAATAGAACTTTGATAAGGTTAAAAGAACCTTAGCTATATGTGCAGAGTTGCGCAGCGCCGAAAAGTGTTCCGGAGGCAGCAACAATGCTCATGGCTCATGTGCCTCAAAGGTTGTGGACACAAAGGTCTAAAGTTTCTATTGAAACAAGTAGGTCGGGTAAAAAATCAAATACCAAGATTTGAGAGTTAAATCATTATTTGACAATAATGATCTGACTACATACAAAGAAGCGATGATGGGCCCTGACTCCGTCAAATGGCTTGAAGCCATAAAATCTATGATAGTTCCATATACAAGAGATCAAGCTTTGAACTTGAAAGACCCTCTAAAAAGGTACAAGACCTTACAGTCGTATTTGGATCTATAAAGAAATAGACATGGATGTTTTCATCTATGAAATAGTCGACATGTTGGGAAAGAGTTCACAACAATGTTCAAAGGTTGTATATGACAAGATTTGATCTTTCATAGCAATATTTAGTCTAGACGGATTTATGTAGCAACCACTGCATATAATTTTGTTATATGATAGTTGAATAAACAAAACAAGTTCTTATAATAGAATTGTTACCTAGGACGTGTGCATGACACGGTCCATAGGGTTTTGTTAATTCAAAGGATGCTAAAAGCATATGCAAACTTCAATGGTTGAAGTGAGCATCGCGGAGTTGGAATCTTCACAATGATGAAATTGTTAAAAGAGTTTAAATTCATCAGAGACGATGAAGATGCTTGCATTTGCAAGAAATTAAGTGGGAGCGCTAAGACATATTTCTAATACATTATGTGGAAGACATATTGTTGATTGGAAATGATGTATCTTTTATTAACACATATTAAGAATTTCATCTCGATGAAAGGCTTAGGCAAAACCCAAATATTTGGCATCAATAGACGCTAATATGGTTGTGCCGAAAGTACATAGATGATGTATTGAATGAGTTCAATATAGAAACTACAAGAAAGGTTCTTGTCACACAGAAAGGATTGAATGAGTTCAATATTG
Source organism: Avena sativa (assembly GCA_916181665.1). Classification (NCBI taxonomy): domain Eukaryota; kingdom Viridiplantae; phylum Streptophyta; class Magnoliopsida; order Poales; family Poaceae; genus Avena; species Avena sativa. The sequence goes on along the minus strand of OV702299.1, from coordinate 499,007,983 downwards.
ATGATATATTCAAGTGTATTGACACTGGGTAAGTGAAACAAAGATTCAAGTATAGATTGATACTTGATGTATGAAATCACAAAGAGTATTTATATCAATCATACTGTGATATGTACAAATCCAGATATGTCCTATACTCTAAATGTTATGAGCATATACCAGAATGATTCATAAGATGATCATTGGACAATAGTAAGGATATTCTTATGATCTTTTGGAAGAACTAAGAGTACATTATTTGTAGTAGTGACAAATAGATGGTTAGTTCATTGTAAAAGTATTACATTGATACTAGTTTTGTCACAAAGTACAAATTAAGTTTATCTCAATCTAAACTAAGGGTGGCACAATATAATGGAAAGTAAGTTGCATAATGGATTTGGATGAGTTCCAAAGTTAAGACATTGTGACAGATACTACAATAAAAGGCTAAGTATATGACTGCTATAATAGCAGCTAAAGAGGGCATTTGTGTCAAGTAGTTTGTTATCAAACTAGGTGTAGTTCACAGCAGGGATAATACTATGAAGATATATTGTACGACAATATTATCAACATGTTTTAACCCCAAAGAACTAAAGGTCTCACCAAAGGACCAAATTTATACAAAGCCATATCATTAGAGAATGAGTGATGCATAGAGACGCAAAGACATGCAATTACACACAGACCTAGAAGTGTCAGATCCGGAGATCAGTTGACCACTAGCAATCGTGTACATACAACACCGAAAAGCCATAGGTGTTGAATACACAAAGGTTTGAAACTAGATTATTGACTCTAGTGCAAGTGGGAGACTATTGGAGATATGCCCAAGAGGCAATAATAAAGTGGTTATTATCATATCTTCATACTTATGATAAATGTTTACATACCATGCTATAATTGTATTAACCGGAAACATTAATACTTGTGTGATTTGTAAACATAAAAGAGTCCCTAGTAAAGCCTCTTGTTAAACTAGCTTGTTGGTTAATATATGATCATGGTTTCCTGATCATGAACATAGAGATGTTATTAACAACAGGGTCATATCATTAGGAGAATGATGTAATGGACATACTCCTATAGTTAAGCATAGCATAAAGATCAAGTCATTTAATATAGTTCATTTGCTATAAGCTTTCTGATACATAGTAACCTAATTCCTTCGACCATGAGATCATGCTTATCGCCTTCACCGGAAGGATGCTTTGATGACATCAAACACCACACCGTAACTGGGTGGCTATAAAGGTGGCATTGAGTGTTCGGAAAGTATTGGTTGAGACACATGGATCAAGAGTGGGATTTGTCCATCCATATGACGGATAGATATACTCTGGGCCCTCTCGGTGGAATGTCATCCAATTAGCTTGCAAGCATGTGACTGGCTCACAAGGGATCACATACCACGGGAACGAGAAAAGAGTACTTATCAGTAACGAGGTTGAACTAGGTATGCAGAGATACCGACGATCATAACCTCGGATAAGTAAACTATCGTGAGACAAAGGGAAATTGGTATCGTATGTAAGTGGTTCATTCGATCGCAAAGTAATCGTAGAAATATGTGGGAGCCATATGAATTTCCAGATTCCTCTATTGGTTATTGATCGGAGAAGTGTCTCAATCATGTCTGCATAATTCACGAACCGTAGGGAGACACACTTAAGGATTCGATGTTGTTGAGTAGTTATGGAATGATGAGTAAGAGACCGAATGTTGTTCGGAGTCTTGGATGGGATCCGGGATATCACGAGGAGATCCGGAATGGTCCGGAGAATAAGATTCATATAAGGAAAGTCCTGTTTCGGAGTTGGGGAATGGTTCCGGTGTTTTCATCGGGAATGTTCTAGAAGGTTCCGGAATGTTCGGCACTCCGAAGGGGAAGGGTACATGAATGTGTCATATCAAGTTGGAATGATTGCATCATGTACTAGGTGTCATCGCTGAACAAAATAGAGGTTTTAATCAAATCCTAGTTTGAAAAGTCAAACGCCAAGTTTGAAAGTCAAACGGCTATTTTGGGAAGTGGAGGGGAGGTGGAATCCGAGTTGGGGAGGAGTCCCACCTCCACCGCCGGCCCACCTTGGGTCCGAGTTGGGGAGGGACTCCCCTCCCCTTGCGCGCCTCCCTCCACCTATATAAGGAGGGGCAGGGCTCCCCTCCTAGACACAAGTTGCCTCCCTCTAAACCTAAACCCTAGCCACAACCTAGGGATTTCTCCCAAGCCGCCGAGTTAGAGCTTCTAATTGCCCTAGCCGCTGGTTTAGCCCCTTCTAATTGGTGTGTCTAAACCCTAGATCACCAAGGCTCTCTCATAGTCCACCATACTCGCTCCGGCTTAAGGCAAAGCCCTGCGAGATCTCCCCTCTACTTTCGGTACCACGCCGTCGTGCTGCCGGAATCGCGAGGAGAGTGCTACAACCTCCGCTGCCTGCTGGAACAAGGGAGAGGAAGGTCTTCGTCGAGTACCGAACGTGTGACCGACTGCGGAAGCGCTGCCGGAACGCAGCGCCGGAAGGATCGTCTACGCGATCTTGAGATCGGCAAGTGTACGACTACATCACCCACGAGAATCTGCTCTCGTTAACCGCTTTGGAATCTTTGAGGGTGAGTTCCTCTATCGACTCGTTGCTACAATCTAGTAGATAGATCTTGGCTTGTTTGTTTGTATGCGGTAGAAATTTTTTGTTTTCCATGCTACGAACCCCTACAGTTAGGCCATCCGTTCGTGGCCAAGGTGCCATTAGTCGTCGCCGAGGAGGACCCCTCTCGGAAGAGGAAGGCTAACGAGGTCGCCGCCCCCCGCAGACAGTGCCAAGAAGGCCAAGAACGACGAGGTCGTCACGATGTCTGACGACACAACGGTGGCCCCGAGTGATCCTACGGCGGTGGCGTCCTCGGCAATCAAGGAGGGTGCTCCCTCGCCAGGGGTGACCGAGCCGGCCTCTTTTGGTGCCGGCGCGTCGATCGCGATTTTCCCGCGCTTCATGGCCAGAGCGGCCATGGCGAGTGGTACCACGCCATCGAGCCGCGCACCTGGGGTCGCCGAGACGGAGGTCGAGCAACGTCGCGGGCATACTCCGGCTCTTCTCACCTCCGTGGACGCACTACAACTTCATGGCATGCTGGGCGCGGCCATCCAGGTATGTCCAGTCCCCGAGGATCGGGCCACTGAATTGCAGTGGTTAGATTCTTTTAGTGTTGTACTTTTATTTCTTGTGCCCAGTCCTCGAGTGCGCATTCCCTGAGTTTCAGCGGGTGGGCGCTCAGTATTTTTGATCGCCAGTCCCCAAGTGTCTAGTCGCTGAATTTCAGCGGGTAGGCACTTAGGTTTTTGATCGCGAGTCCCTGAGTGTCTAGTCGCTGAATTTCAGCGGGTGGGCACTTTAGGATTTCGTTTTTGCTAACTGTTTCACTTTTGAACAGGGTTTGCATCGTGAATCAGCCGACCGGCTGGCTGCGAGGTGTCGCGCGGAGAAGGAACTTGTCGCCGTTCAAGAGGCGAACAAGGGACTCCAAGAGATTGCTGCGAAGGCAGAAGAGGTTCGCCAGGGCCTTGTCCCGGCGAGTGAGCTGACGGCGGCGCAATCGGCGTTGAGTTTGGCGGAAAAGCGGACCGCCGACCTTGAGCGCGAGCTGAAGGAAGCGAAGGAGGAAGCGACCTCGGCGGATGGGCGAGCCAAGGCTGCTGTTACGGCCGCCACTGAGGAGCGTAAGGTTTCCGACGCCCTTGTTGCTGGGCTTCAAGATGATTACTCCGCTCTTCAAAACTTCATCACGGAGCTCTCCCGCCCTTTGATTGGTGAGTGTGCCTGCCTCTGCCTGTAACATATGCATTGTGTAATTTTTGATGTATTCACTGTCACCTTCTGTCCGCAGGTCGGATCATTGATAGCGCGGAAGAGGAGAATTCGTTCGACGCACGGCAATGTGTAGCCACGCTGGTCGACTCGGCCATGTTGTCGGCGACATGCATACGGGCGTATCTTCAGGAGATGTCGCCCACGGAAGTGATTCCTAGCGACCTCGTCGAGGTGTGGCGATACTTGGAGAAGGCGCCGTCGGTCGTCGAGTTCATGACGTGATCGGCGTTCCAACGCGGAGCGGCGATGACGCTTAGCCTTGGGCTTGCTCACTTCCCGGAGGACTTCGACCTGGACGACGTGACGAGTGGCTACCCGTCGTCGACTGGCTCGGTGGAGATCTCCGAGGTGCTGAAGTTGATGGACCGTGCCGCGGTATACTCCGAGCGCGTCTGGGCGATGGGCGACCTCCTTCCTTATCAGGAGACAGTCGTCGCACCCAACGACCCCGAGCCGCAGCACCGGGACTTCAAGATCGAGCAACCCTTCCGTGCGGCGATGGCGGGTGAGCTGATGACGTACCCGTTGAACCCGTATACTCCCTTCATTCGCAACCGCAAGGGTGGCGGCGAGTCGTCATCGAAGCCTGGGGAATGAGATATTGTGCCCTTGGGGCATTAGTAGCAGTGTTGCCGTTGGGCATACTTTGTATTTTGTGACATTTGTGATATGCTATAATGAAATATCGTGGTATTTCGTGAATTGTTGTGCATTTGTGATTGAGGGTTGAACGAGTCCCCGAGCGCGTCCGCCCTTTTTTATGGGGTTTACCTCGTTTATTATGTGTTTGTGATTTTTGAATGTCTTTATTATTGAGGTCGACTCGCCCGAACTCGGAAATCCAGTCGCAAGGCGACTCCATGAGTGCTCTGTACTTCACCGTTTTCCCTTGCGCGAACGAGGTCGGGTAGCCGAGTACCCGAGCGTGGTACTTGGTTGTTCTAGGCGCGACTCGAGGGTGGGTGAGGACTTGGCGCATTAGGGTGAGCGCATCACTCCTGCCTGGCCCGTCGGGTCAGTTGCATGGCGAGTCCTGGGCATGCTCTCATACTTGGCGTTTTCCCTAGCCCCTCGCGCTGAACTGGTCGTCAGTCCCCGAGCGTGGTACTTGGCTGTTCGAGTCGCTATGTCGAGGACGCGGAGGATCATGTTCGCTGTGAGAAGCGAAGGCAGTTGTCTTGGCTCGTTGAGCCAGACGAGCTAGGCGACTCCAATGGGGCTCCGGGTAGGCGTTTTTCGTGGACGTTACAAGACCTGGGGTAACCAAGTGCCCTTGTAGCGCACTACTTGGCCGTGCCGATCGCTGTACCAGAGGTTGACTTCTGCAGTTAGCTTGACGCTTTTATTACGAGTGCGAGTGGCACAAGACATGGAGAGTAGACGCAATTTGCGGTAACCAATATTTTTTTATTTCATAGCGACTGGAGGATACATATGTGGAGTTCTAGGAGTAGAACTTCCGTAGGAGGTTTACATTCCATGGTCGCTTCACGTCGAGTTTGTCGTCCCCGCGGACGTCGATGAGGTAGTAGGCGTCGTTGTCGAGTACTCGCCCTATGGCGAATGGTCCCTCCCACGGGGGGAGAGCTTGTGCATGCCCTTCTTGTCCTGGATGAGTCGTAGCACCAGGTCGCCTTCCTGGAAGGTGCGAGTTTTCACCCGCCGGCTGTGGTAGCGGCGAAGTCCTTGCTGGTAGATGGCGGTGCGTGAGCGAGCTAGGTCGCGTGCCTCGTCGAGTTGATCGACTCCATCCTGTCGTGCGAGTTCGTTCGCAGCCTCCGTGTAGTGGACGACCCTTGGCGAGTCGTGCTCGAGGTCGGTGGGCATGACTGCCTCGGCGCCGTACACCATGAAGAAGGGGGTGAACCCTGTCGACCTGTTGACCGTGGTGCGGATGCCCCAGATGACGGAGGGTAGCTCCTCGACCCAGCACCCGGCGGTGCGCTCGAGTGGTACTTGGAGCCGCGGCTTCAGGCCGTGGAGGATGCTTTGGTTGGCCCGTTCCACCTGGCCGTTGGACTCCGGGTGGGCGACTGATGCGAGGTCGAGCCGGATGTGGTGTTCCTCGTAGAACTCGGCCATGGCTCCTTTGGCGAAGTTGGTGCCGTTGTCCGTGATGATGTTGTTTGGGAACCCGTAGCGATATATGAGCTCGCGTAGGAATTTGGTGGCGGTCTTCCCATCGCATTTCCGGACTGGCTTGGCCTCCACCCACTTTGTGAATTTGTCGACCGCGACCAGGAGGTGGGTGAAGCCGGAGGGGGCCTTTTTGAAGGGGCCTACCATGTCCATACCCCACACGGCGAACGGCCATGTGATGGGGATTGTCTTGAGCGCTGAGCTCGGCACGTGTGTCTGGTTGGCGTACTTCTGGCACCTGGCGCACCGCTGGACAATGTCGACGGCATCGGCGTGTGCGGTGGGCCAGTAGAAGTCGTGCCGCATAGCCTTGGCGACCAGAGAGCGGGCGCCGGCGTGGTGGCCGCAGTCGCCGGAGTGGATGTCGTGGAGGATCTTGCGTTCTTCGGTGGGTTGGACGCAGCATTGGAACACGCCGGTCACGCTGCGCTTGTGGAGCTCGCCGTAGATGATGGTGAAGGATTTGCATCGGCGTGCAACCATCCGGGCGTCTGTCTCGTCTGCTGGCAAGGTGTCGGCCTCCAGGTAGGCGATGTACGACTTGGTCCAGTCGTCTGGCTCGGCGATGAGTGCGACCAGGGCTGCCTCTGGTTGCAGCAGGACTCCGATGTCGATCTCCCTTGGGGGAGAGACTGATGGCTTGGTGATCGTGTCGAGGAAGACGCCAGCGGGTGGTGCGAGTCGAGCCGACCAGATGCGAGAGAGTGCGCCAGCATCCTCGTTCTTCCGCATGTCGATCCACTCGACGGAGTAGCCTGTGAAGTGTCCCCCCAGCTTGTCTACTGCTTGGCGGTATGCCGCCATGGTGGGAGAGACGGCGTCGCAAGTGCCAGCGACTTGCCCAGCGACGAGGTCGGAGTCTCCGTAGCAGCGTAGGCGGTTGACGTTCATCTCCTTGGCAGCTCGCATGCCATGGAGTAGTGCCTCGTACTCGGCCATGTTGTTGGTGCAGGGGGTGAAGTCGAGGCAGAGGACGTAGCGGAGCTTGTCGCCTTTCGGTGAAGTCAGCATGATCCCTGCTCCTGCGCCGTCCGCGTTCTTGGAGCCGTCGAAGTGCAAACTCCAGTAGTGGAGGTATGGCAGTTTTTCTGGCTGGTGGGCCTCTTTCCAGTCGGCGATGAAGTCCGCTAGAGCCTGCGACTTGATCGCTTTTCATGGCTCATATTTGATGTTGTGGACGCCGATTTCGACGGCCCACTTGGCGACTCGCCTGGTCGCCTCGCGGTTGCGGATGATGTCCTGCAACGGTGCTGAGGAGACGACCGTGATCGGGTGCTCCTGGAAGTAGTGCGGCAGGCGCCGCTGTGCTCTAAAGACCGCGTATACCAGTTTCTGGTACTGCTGGTATTGCTGGCGCGACTCGGTGAGGACCTCGCTGATGTAGTACACCGGTCGCTGTACCGGGCGCTCCTTTCCTTCCTCCGGCCGCTCGACGACCATGACGGCGCTGACGACGTGCTCGGAAGCCGCGACGTAGACCAGTATGGGTTCTTTGTCGACGGGGGCGGCGAGTAGTGGTGCTGCGAGTAGCACCTTCTTAGGGTCGCGGAGTGCGTCGTCCGCCTCCTTATCCCACTGGAAGGCGGGGTTCTTTCGCATCAGGCGGTATAGGGGCATCGCCTTTTCGCCCAGTCGGGGGATGAAGCGGCTGAGAGCCGCGACTCGCCCGGCCAGCTTCTGGACGTCGCGTAGGCACTCGGGTTTGCCGAGTCGGGTGATCGTGTCGATTTTGGTGGGGTTCGCCTCGATCCCGCGCTTGGAGACGACGTACCCTAGTAGTTGCCCTGCTGGTACACCGAAGGTGCATTTGCCTGGGTTGAGCTTTATCTTGTATTTCCGCAGGTTGGCGAATGTTTCCGCCAGGTCGGCGAGTAGATCGCCCTGGCGAGCGGACTTCACGACCACGTCATCATTGTAGACGTGGATATTGCGGCCAATTTGGCTCGCGAGGCACTCCTGCATGCACCGCTGGTAGGTCGCCCCGGCGTTCTTGAGGCCGAAGGTCATGGCGGTGTAGCAGAAGGCTGCGAATGGCATGATGAACGCCGTCTTCTCCTCGTCCTCAATAGCCATTTTGATCTGGTTGTACCTAGAGTAGGCGTCGAGGAAACACAGCGACTCCGAGCCCGCGGTGGAGTCGATTATTTGGTCGATCCGCGGGAGGACGAACTGCTCCTTCGGGCAGGCGCTGTTTAAGTTTGTGTAGTCGATACACATCCTCCAGGTCCCATTCTTCTTCTCGACCAGGACTGGGTTTGCCAGCCACTTGGAGTATTTGATTGACCGGATGAAGCCTGCAGCGAGTAGATGCTACACCTCCTCGGCGATAGCTCGGCGGCGCTCTTCATTGAAGGGCCGCAGCGACTGCTTGACGGGTCACACTTTGGGGTCGGCGTTTAGTTTGTGCTCAGCGAGTTCCCTAGGGACACCAGGCATGTCAGAGGGCTTCCATGCGAAGATGTCCCTGTTCTCATGGAGGAACTCGATGAGCGCGCCTTCCTAGGCTGGGCTCATGCCCGTCCCGATCGTCACCGTCTGGCTGGAGTTGCCTGGGACCAGCTCGACGGTGCGGGTGTGCGTCATTGCCTCGAAGGCTGAGGTGTTTGCGCCCTCCGAATTGGGCTTCTTGAGTATGGTGGGATCGTCGTTGTTGACCCCGCTCGCGTACTTGGCGAGCTCATCGGCGTGGTTGGTCTCTGCCGCGATGACAGCGTCGGCGAGTTCGGCTCCTTTGGCTTCGCACTCAGCGGCCATGTCGGGGTCGCCGTTGATGGTGATGACGCCGCACGACCCGGGGAGCTTCATCGCGTTGTACACGTAGTGGGGCGTTGCCATGAACTTGGCGAACACCTGGCGCCCCAGGACGCAGTGGTAGGGGTTGTCGAAGGGTACCAGCTCGAAGACGATCTGCTCGGTGCGGAAGTTTGCTGGTGTGCCGAAGGTGACTGGCAGCGTGACCTTGCCGATCGGGTACTCCTTCCGACCGGGGACGATGCCGTGGAACATGGTGTAGGTCGTCTCGTCCATCGATTGCGGGAGCCGCAGTCGCCTGAAGGTGTCCAGGTATAGGATGTTGATGGAGCTGCCGCCGTCCATCAATGTCTTGGGGAGCCAGTAGTCGCCCACCTTAGGCTTGACCACCAGGGCGACTCGGCCTGAGTACTCGATGCGTGGCGAGTGGTCCTGGCGGCTCCAGGTGATGGGCTGCTCCGACCAGTTGAGGAACTGGGGAACGTCCAACTGGGCCACCGCGTTGACGGCGATGACGCGGGCGATGACCTTCTTCTCGTGCTTCGTGTTGAAGCCTGTGAAGGTATGGAGCGAGCCAGCCACATTGCCGAATTTTCTGCCGTTTGGCGGGTTGTTGTCGGGGTCCTCCCACGCTCGCCGTGCCTTCTCAATCTCCTTGAGAGTGTGGCAGTCAGCGGTCGTGTGCGTGGCGGGCTTCCCTTCCCTGTTGTGAAACGCACAAGGTTGGTTAAGGAGGGTCGCAGGGTCGAACCTTGGTTTTGCCTTTTAGTTGCCGCCGTCGCGGCGTTGCCCTCCGTCGCGGCGGAAGCTCTTGGGCTCGCGCTGCGCGTGCCCGGCGTTGGCGACGAAGTCGACTCGCCCGTCGCTGCGGCGCTTGCCAGTGAGGCGAGTGTTGCTGTAGCGTAGGTCGGACCGTCGTCCGTTGTCGTTGCCGCTCGTGCAGCGTTGGCCTCCCGACTCGTCGTCGGTTTCCTGGTTTGGATCTTCCTCCGTGTACCGTTTGGCGATCTCGAGGAGTTCCGGTATGTTGTCGAGCGTGCGAGAATGTCGCTTGAGCTTGGCGACCAAGGGCTCGTAGCGGCACGAGGTCTTGAAGCAATGGATCGCGGTGTCTGGGTGGATGCCGACCGCGTTGTACCATAGTTCTTGCCACCATTGGACCCAGTTGCGGGTCGACTCGCGGGGCCCCTGGACGCATCGCTCCAGGTCCTCGATGGTGGTGGCGTGGGTGTAGGAGCACTCGAAGTGCCTGACGAAGGCGTCGCGCATCTCCTCCTAGGAGTCGATGCTATCCTGGGGGAGGGTGTTGATCCACTACCTGCACGTCCCCTCCATCATCAAGGGGAGGTAACGGGCGGCTAGCAGGTCGGTGTGGCCAGCAATCCCCATTGCCATGAGGTATGTATCCAGCCACACGGAGGGGTCGTACGAAGGGTCGTACTTCTCTATTTTCTTCGGCGCCTTGAAGTTCGCCGGGTATTTTTCGCCTCGGATCATTGGTCCGAAGCACCTCGGCCCGAGTCGGCTTAGCGACCCCATCGGCTCGCCGTCACGGTGATTGGTTAGGGTGTGTCGCGGGTCGTCGGGCTGGTGTGCGCGCCAGCTTTGGTTGTTGATGATGTGGGTGCGGGCGTCGATGGGCTGACCGTTGTCGGCGACGAAGTTGGTCGCTGGCCTGGGGTCGTTGGTGGAGAGTGCCGCGTTCGCGGATCGATGTTGGAGCTGCAGTGGCTCTGGTGGCGGGCAGTTGAGGGTGTTTGCCGCCAATGGGCGGCCGCTTGAGGCCGCTCTGCTGCCCGAAGAACGTGAGTACACCCGACCCTGCGAGTCAGCGCATACGTTTTGCTGCTCGACCGCCTTTGCGAGTAGGGCCCTGACGTACTGGATCTGTAGGGCGCCGTCACCAGTGGCCGTGATGTTGTCGGCCGCTACTCGGCCCGCCACGAGGTTGTCCATCGGGGTGGAGAACAGTGGTAGGCCATTCGCGTCTCGCTCCCGTGAGGAGACCACTATCCGCGGCTGATCCCTGGGGGGTGTGCGGTTGGGTGGAGGTGGGGCGCCCATCGCCGTCGACCCTGGTGGGGGTCGGGCGCTTCCTCCTGGTGGCGCGTTCTCGCAGATCGCGCGCTCGGCCACGCGGGCCAGGTCGTTCTCGTCGTCAAAGTTCAGGGCGCGCCCCTGGATGGTGGGGTTCAGGCGCGACCTGATTCGCTGCTGGTGGTAGCGTGACAGCTCCTGTGCCGTCACCTGCTCGAGGCGAAATTTTTCGCGCTCGGCTTGTTCTTTGCGGACTGCCTCCCCCAGCTTCAGGCGGAGTTCCTCGACCTCCGTTGCCATGGCGTTAGGAGGGATCGGGGTGGAGACGGGATCCTCCGGCGGATCGGTGCCAGTCGCCATGTAGGTCACGGCGTGGCGACCGGTCCCGTCACGGAGATCGGCGGAGTTTTCCGACCCGGAGTCGAAGTCGAAGATCCCAAGGATGGAGGGATCCTCGAAGTCTCCCATGTTGGAGACCAGGGTGATGGAGCCCGCGGGTGAAGCCGCGGTGATGGATCCGGCGAGTGACGCCGGGGTCGCCGAGTCGGCGTCGTTGTTGAGGGCCGCGTCTTCCGCGGCCGCGGAGTTTTCGGCCACGTTGCTGTGGGCCGAGTTGTACTCGGAGGCGAGGCGATGGATCGTGCGGACCTGGCTCTCGGAGATTCGGTCGCGTGGCGGCGACTCGCGGATGCGAGCCGAGTCCTCCGAGACGATGACGTCGGTGAGGCCGATGAAGAGGCTGATCATGCCTACTGGCAAGATCATGTTGTGCATGATGGGTCGCGCCGCCGGGACGTACCTGCTCGGCAAGATCTGGAGCATCTCGCCGATCGCTATCATGCGGCCGGTGGCGACCGACTCGTTGATGGGCAGATTGGATCTCGCCGCAGAACACCGGCCAGACCGGCCAGGCCCCACGGTGGGCGCCACTGTCATGGGAATGGTCACGGCAGATGCTGCAATCGGCAGCGAGTAGTAGAACGAGTGGCAAGGGTGGCCAGCCATCTGCGTTGCGAGATGAGGGCGAAGACACAGGGTTTTACCCAGGTTCGGCCCCCCGGAGGGTAAAGACCTACTCCTGCTAGATTGTATTATGGTGGAGGTACAATGGGGCGAGCTCGACCGCTAGGCGGCGAGTCGCTTGGGTGTATGATGGAATGTCTCTCTACACGCCCTGTAGGGAGGTTTATATAGACTCACCTTCCCTAGGGTTTACATATCTCAACCGAATCAGTTAAGGCTTCGGTATTCGTTTAACCTAATCTGACTGGGCCTATCTACTCTCCTGGGCTTTCAGCTTCCAGTCGCTTGGATCCACGCCAGGTCTTGATCCAGTCGCCGTCTTGCAGGCCCACTCGCCAGGTCGTGGGCCAGTCGGAAACGTCCTGCTGGGTATACCCCGGTAGGCATATCCCCATCATCATTGCTTCCTCATAATTCGCAGGTTCACTGTTGTCTAACAACAAGACGGTTGAGACAGGGTTGCCTTACCATTCAGGAGTGGCACGTGACCTTGTCGACCTACGAAGTTCAGTAGTAGCATCGTTCGAAGTTTCATGATCCTCGTCATTAGCTTCCTCTCTTGTTGGTGCAGACGACACTGGAACAATTTCAGGTGCTGCGCTACTCTCCAACTCGATAGAAGGTTCAATATCCTTGTCTAGATCTACCTTCCTCCCACTCACTTCTTTCGAGAGAAACTCCTTCTCATGAAAGGATCCGTTCTTTGCAACAAACACTTTGCCTTCGGATCTGTGGTAGAAGGTATACCCAATCGTTTCCTTAGGGTATCCTATGAAGACGCATTTCTCCGTTTTGGGTTCGAGCTTGTCTGGCATCAACTTCTTGACGTAAGCTTCGCATCCCCAAACTTTAAGAAACGACAACTTAGGTTTAGCACCAAACCATAGTTCATACGGTGTCGTCTCAACGGATTTAGATGGTGCCCTATTTAAAGTGAATGCAGCGGTTTCAAATGCATAACCCCAAAATGATAACGGCAAATCTGTAAGAGACATCATTGATCGCACCATATCTAATAGAGTTCGATTCCGGTGTTCAGACACACCATTGCTCTATAGTGTTCCGGGTGGCGTGAGTTGCGAAACGATTCCGCTTGCTTTAAGATGCGTGAGAAAATCATAAATCAAATATTCACCTCCACGATCGGATCATAGAAATTTAATTTTCCTGTTACGATGGTTTTCCACTTCATTCTGAAATTCTTTGAACTTTTCAAACGTTTCAGATTTATGTTTCATCAAATAGATATACCCATATCTACTTAATTCATCAGTAAAAGTGAGAAAATAGCGATATCCACCGCACGTCGAAACACTCATTGGTCTGCATACATCGGTATGTATGATTTCCAATAAGTCCGCTGCTCGCTCCATTATTCCGGAGAACGGGGTTTTGATCATCTTGCCCATAAAGCACGGCTCGCACGTGTCAAATGATTCAAAATCAAGAGACTCCAAAAGTCCATCAGAATGGAGTTTCTTCATGCGTTTTACACCAATATGACCTAGACGGAAGTGCCACAAATAAGTTGGATTATCACTATCTACTTTGCATCTCTTAGCCTCAATGTTATGGATGTGCGTTTCATTGCTTTCGAGATTCAGAAGAAATAAACCATTCACAACAGGTGCATGACCATAAAAGATGTTATTCATATAAATAGAACAACCATTATTCTCCGATTTAAATGAATAACCGTCTTGCAATAAACACGATCCAGATATGATGTTCATGCTCAACGCAGGCACATAATAACACTTATTAAGGTTTAAAACTAATCCCGAAGGTAAAACTAAGGAGAGCGTGCCAACGGCCATCACATCAACTTTTGATCCATTGCCAACGCGCATCGTCACCTCATCCCTTGCTAGCCGCCATCTATTCCGTAGCTCCTGTTTCGAGTTACAAATGTTAGCAACTGAACCAGTATCATATACCCAGGCACTACAATGAGCGCTAGTAAGGTAAACATCAATAACATGTATATCAAATATACCTTTAATGGTGCCAGCCTTCTTGTCCGCTAAGTACTTCGGACAGTTGCGCTTCCAGTGACCCTTGTCCTTGCAATAGAAGCACTCAGTGTCCGGCTTAGGTCCAGACTTGAGCTTCTTCTCAGCAGGGCAACGCGCTTGCCGCTGCCTTTCTTGAAGGATTTCTTTGCACCCTTAGCTTTCTTAAAGCTAGGGGTCTTGTTGACCATCAACACATGATTATCTTTCTTGATATCCACCTCCGCAGCTTTAAGCTTAACGAAGAGCTCAGTGATCGTATCAGTGGAACCAATTTGATTGTGAGTAACTACAAAACCTTTGTAGCTAGGAGGGAGTGATTGCAGAACTCTGTCAATCTTGAGCTCTTCTGGAATCTTGCAGTCCAGTTGCTCAAGACGTTGAGTGTAGCCCGACATCTTAATGGCGTGCTCACTAACGGAACTCCCTTCCTCCATCTTGCAGTTAAAGAACTTCTTAGAGATCTCATATCTCTTAGAATGGTCCTGAGTCTGAAACATGGTTTTCAGTTCCTCAAGTATCTCAAAGGGCCTGGCGAACTCCTCAAAACGATTTTGAAGGTCCGGTTCCATAGCAAACAACATGGTACTCTTAATCACTCCATAATCATCTTTGCGTGACTAATAAACAGCTTTTTCATCAGCCGGCGCATCAGTAGCAGGGGCGTCACCTAGCGCTTTCTCTAGTACATAGTCCTTTTGTCTGCCAGCGAGAATGATTCTCAGATTGCAGAACCAGTTGGTGAAGTTAGACCCATTGTTCTTAAGCTTTTATTTCTCAGCAAAAACGTTGAAGTTGAAGTTGGACTTAGCCATTTGATCTACAAAATTTGCAAATACAATTTAGACTATGTTCATGGTAACTAGTTCAACTTGATCAAATTACTAGATGAACTCCCACTAAATTCAACATCCCTCAAGTTGTTTAGTGAACACGATCCAAATTCACCACACCTAAGGTGGACAACAAAGTGTCGATCATATCATTCATATGACTCATGTTTAACCTTTCGGTTCGTGTGTTCCGAGGCCATGTATGTACATGCTAGGCTCGTCAAGTCAAACCCAAGTATTTCCGCGTGTGCAAAACTGGCTTGCACCCGTTGTATGTGAACGTAGAGTTTATAGCACCCGATCATCACGAGGTGCTTGAAAACGACGAACTTTCGCAACGGTGCATACATGGGGAGAACACAACTTTATCTTGATCTTTAAGTGAGGAATCATCTTATAATGCTACCGTCGCGATCTAAGCATAATAAGATACGTAAAAGGATAAACATCACATGCATATAATTTTATGTGACATGGTATATAGCCAATCTCAACGCAATGATCTCCATCTTGTGTGCGCCAGCATGATCTCCATCACTCCACCATGATTGCCTCAACCACGAATAGCAACTACAACTATTGCTAACTACTTAGCGATAAAGTAAAGCTATTACATGGCTTATAAGAAGTTGACACACAGGTCATACACAATTATAAAGACAACCATACGGCTCCTGCCGGTTGTGAACTCATCGACATGAAAGTCGTGAAATATTACAAAATATGATCATTTCATACATCATACACATCATGTCTTGGGCCATACCATATCACAAAACACTCCCTGCAAAAACAAGTTAGACGCCTCTACTTTGTTGTTGCATGTTTTACGTGGCTTATGGGAGTAACAAGCTAAGAACGATTCTTACCAACGGAAAGCCACAACAGTGATATTATGGTTGCTAACATCCGGTGTAAATCCCATGACTACTATAGTGAGAGAAAATGGCATCCACCAGCCGCATGTGTGGAACAAGCCACACGTCAAGTGCGGAGCTGGTCTCACGAACGAGGTCACGTAAAGTTGGCCTGGACCGCTTCGATCTCACTATGCCGCGCCATAAGAAATACACAACAAGAGGCTTGCAACAGAAAACATCAATGCCCGCAACAAGCATGTTGCGTTCTACTCGTGAAACACATCTACGCATAGATCTAGCTCTGATACCACTGAAGGGTTTCGCAGCATAGTAAATTAAAAAAGTTCTACGGATGCGAACAAGAAAGCCAAGATCTAATCTAGGAGATGCAATCAACGAGAGATATTGGTGAGATCTTCATACCCTTGAAGAAATCGCACAGCGGAAACGTTCAACAGAACGTGGTTGATGTAGTCGTACTTGCCGTCTCCTTCTCGTGATCCGATCTGATCCTATGCCGCAAGTGGCGGCGCCTCCGAGAGATGCACACGTACGGTGCCGCGACGTCTCCTCCTTCCTTGTTCCAGCAAGTATGGTGGAGAGATAGATTGGATCTGCAGCACGACGACGTGGTGCTTATGGTGGAGAGTTTCTGCGGCAGGGCTTCGCCTACGCGCAGTCGGGAGAGAGAGAGAGGTGGAGGGGCAGCAGGACGGCGGCTAGGGGTTGGAGGAGTGGGGGAGGGGAGGGTGCGCCCCTGCCCTCCTTATATAGGGGGCTGGCCGGTCCCCTTGGCCCCTCCTCCAAGCCCTAGGGCGGCGGCCCCAAGGGTGGAGTGGGGGGCAAGTCTTCCCCCTTCCTTCTAGAAGGCTCCCCTAGGGTTTCCCCTAGGGCTGGCCGGCTGGGCCTTGGGGGCCTTGTGGCCCTGGCCCAAAGTGGCCAGGGCACTTCCCCTTAGGCCCACGCAGGCCTCCGACAAGTGGGCCCACGTTGGTCCCACTCTGGAACCTTCTAGAACCTTCCGGTACAATACCGATAGACTCCGAAACGATTCCGAAATCCAAAAACTGCTTTCCTTTATATGAATCTTATTCTCCGGACCATTCCGGAACCTCTCGTGATGTCCTGGATCTCATCCGAGACTCCGTACAAAAACTCATAAACCAATCATCCATTCTATCCTAGCGTCGATGCACGTTAAGTGTGTGACCCTACGGGTTCGAGAATATGTAGACATGATCTTCTATCAATAATCAACAGCGGGATCTGGAAACCCATATTGAATCCCACATACTCATCGATGATCATATCGGATGAACCACGATGCCAGGATTCAATTAATACCATATATGTATTCCCTTCGTCACGCGATATTTTACTTGCCCGAGATTCGATCGTTGGTATCGGCATACCTATTTCAATCACGTTCACAGCAAGTACTTTACTCGTTCCGTAATCCAATATCACTTTGTGATTAACTCCTTAACCACGTGCTTGCAAGCAGTGTTGATATCGATTACCGAGTGGGCCCAAAGTATATCTCTTCGACTCGGGAGGGACAAATTCCATCTCGATACATACAACCCAACAAGTACTTTCCGATCACCTGAGAGACACCTTTATGATCACCCTCACATAGGATGACGTTTGATGACCTCAAAGCTTTCTTCCGATACCAGGGAGTTGTATTATCTCATGGTCTAAGGAATACAATATTTGAAATAGGAAAAAGCTTCGCAAAGATGAACACGATGACACGATCTAATTGCTCTACTTAATTTGGGTATGTCCATCATATCATTATCCTAATGACATGATCTCATTATTAATCGACAACCTATGTCTATGGTTAGGAAACCTTAACCATCATTAATCAATGAGCTAGTCCATAGAGGCGTACTAGGGACACGTTGTTGTTCATAAACCACACAAGTATCAAAGTTTCCGCTTAATACAATTCTAGCATGGAATATAAACTTTATCATGAACAAGAATTATAATAATAACATCTTTATTATTGCCTCTAGGGCATAATTCCAACACTCGTAAGAGAAAGAAAAATAAACACAAAATAGTTGAGGAACCACTTGAACCTGCTGTAGATCCTAATAGTATATTTGTCTCTGATGCTGAAACTGAGAGTGGTAATGATAAAAATGATGCTCCTGATAATGAGGAAGTTGAGGAAGAACCTGAGAAGCACACTAAGAACACTAGGTACACAAAGAAAGATTTTATTGATAATAAACATGGTAAAGATAGAGAGAGCCTTGGGTGCAGAAACCCATGTCTTTTCCAGGTAAGAAACACAAGTCAAAGAAGGAAGAACACTACAACAAGTTTTGTGAGTGGATGAAGCCTTTATTCTTGCAAATTCCTTTGACTGATGCTATTAAGTTGCCTCCTTATTCAAAGTATATGAAGGATATTGTCTCTAATAAAAGGAAGATTTTTAATGAGGATATTTCTACTTTACTTGCTAATTATTCCTTCAATGGTAAGGTTCCAAAGAAACTTGGTGATCTAGGTATACCAACTATTCCTTGCTCCATTAAGAATAATTATGTTAGAACTGCTTTATGTGATTTGGGAGCTGGAGTTAGTGTTATGCCTTTTTCTCTCTATAAGAGACTTCAGCTAGAAAAGTTGATACCAACTGATATTTCTTTGCAAATGGCTGATAAGTCAACTACTATTCCTGTTGGTATATGTGAGGATGTTCCTATTCAAGTAGCTCATAATTGCGTGGTGTTAACTGATTTTGTTGTGCTTTAAATGCCCGAAGATGATAATATGTCTATTATTCTTTGGAGACCTTTTCTTAAGACTGTAGGTGTTGTCATCAATTTTAATCAAGGAAAGGTAACATTCAATATTAATGACAAAGAGCACACTGTCTATTTCCCCAAGAAGGTTGTTAAGAGCTATTGCCTGAATTCCATTAAAAATATTGAGAGCATCAAGGTTGGAGAAATATATTGTCCCATCCACAAGAAAATTTTGAAACTATTATGATTGGGACCATTGCTATCAAGTATGAGGTAACATAATCACCTTGTGGAATGCAAAGTATTTCTTCATATAAGATTGTTTTGGTAACAAGACTTGATCAACCTTGTTAACAAAAGGATTTTAATGAACAAAATAATGCTTCCACTATGGTTATACTTGCTTTATTTTTCCTCTCTCCTTTTTAGTCTTTGCTTTAGCTTTTGTTTTGCTAGTTGTTTGCTTGTTTGAGTTTCTTAGAGCTCCTGTAGTTTGGCTTTTGGTTTGCTTTTGCTTCTTCTGAAAAAACCGTTTCTGCGAGAAAATCAATTTTCATACCCTGAAAATTGGCCAAAAATAAAGTTTCCCGAAAAATCCTAGAAATTTAAAAATAAATGTTTCCTCGAAAAAGGGGCAGAGAGGCACCTGAAGTGACCTAGGGGGGCCACCCCTAGGCCCCACACCCATGATAGGCGCGGCCTACCTAGTGGTGGCGCCTAGGGGGGTCTGGCCCACCTAGGCCCCTCCAGGCTGCCTCCTCAAAGCCACCTTTTTCTCTCTCCCTAAAAACACCGAAAAACTTGGAGTTCGAGTTCTTGCTGTCCTTGCTCACGATTTTCGATCTCCTTGTTGAGCCCATCACAAGTGCTGATTTTTGGAGGGATTGTTCCTTGGTATGTGCCTCCTCCACTTGTCCAATTAGATTTGTGATTGGTAGATTGTATCTTGAGTATTTTGATGCTATAGGAGTTAGGTTGTTTCAGCTTGCATGCTTGTTCTATGCTTAGAAACTTTGTTTTGATGCATGTGTAGTCCTTTAGCAAGTTCCTATAGTAGTTGCTCATCATTTATCAACTTAGAAATCACTTGGTTTGATGGTTGTCTAAAAATTTCAGCAAAGAAGATGAGTTCTTATCCACTGAATCAATATGACTTGATGGTGCATGAGCCAATGAAGGTTCATCGTGAGGAGGCAGTTTTTCCTTCCATATACCCATGCCATGAATTTATGAGAGCTGCGGGGATTCTCCATGATTTTCAAACCTTGGTTACAAATGCAGGGTTGGAGCACTTTGTTGAAGGTGAACCAATCCAATATGTTAAGCTAACCATGGCTTTTGTGCAGGATTTCTGGTCCACTTGGTCTACTTCTAATCCCATGGTCCATTACAAAATATATAATATGCCTGTCAACCTGCCTTTTGCTGATTACTGTGCAGCAATTAGAGTACCTCAGTGGGGATCTTGTGAGAAGATCAAGGAGAGGCCCAAGTCACTTGTTGATTTGTATGCTGAGGTTTGCCAAGGTTTCGAATTCTCAAAGGAAAGTGGTAAAATTTGGAACATCCAGCTCCCAGCTATTAGATACTTTGCCTATTTCATTACCAAGTGTGTTCTTGCTAGAAAGACTGCTAGAAAGTTGTCTTCTTTTGATCTAGGTTTTATCGTAGCTGCTTTGAGTAGGAATAGATCTTATAGCTTGGGTGCTTTGATAGCTCACCGTCTCACCACTAACCGTGAAAAGGTGGAATTTGTGGAGGTCTCATTGCTTCTAGGTTGCTAGCTTTCCATGGTTTAGAGCCTCACTATTCTGATTATCAGTTCCCCATAGAGAGGCTTGATATTGAATCTATGATTCAGCACGGTTTTTTTCCTTGGGGGCTAATGTGAGAAGTTTACCGTATGAATTATCGTTTGCCCAGCAAGGTCGGAGAAAGGGTAGGAATGAGAAAATAGTTTATTTGCCTGCACCTGTTTTGTTTAACTTTTATAACAGGCAAGGATGGTCACTTATGGAGGAGGAGATTGACACATATGTGGCGGAGCTCTCCCAGCAAGAGGAGAATGTTTAAGAGGATACCGAAGACAATTCGGTTCATCCCTCCAACTTGGGAGAGTCTTCATACCAGCAACCCTCATTTGTTTGGGGCGCGTCTTCTTCTTCATCGCAGGCGCCTGACTATGATCATTCCTATGATGACCCACAGGTATGAGGTTACTACCCGCGCTACTGAGCCCCACTTAGGCCAAAAGCCTAAGCTTGGGGGGAGGTATACCGACATCGCACTTATATATATATATATATATATATATATATATATATATATATATCATGTTCGGTCGGTTTTTTGTATATCCATTGTTTCGCTTTCTTTTTGGTTCTTGTTGCTTCTTTCTCAAAAACAAAAAAATACCAAAAATATTTTCGTTGTTTCTCTTAGTTTGTTTCTTTGCTTTCGTTTGCCTTAAAAGAAAAATCCAAAAAGATTTTGCTTTGTTTGTTTTGATTTGTTTGCTTCTTGTTTGGTTTGTTTTTCTTTGTTTGCTTGTTTCTAAAAAAATTGAAAACACCAAAAATATTTGTTGTTCTTCTTTGGTTTTGTGAGTTCTTTGCAGGGTTCAGCCGTCCTCAATGGATTTTGGTTTCATGTTAATTATTCAAGTCACACAAGTGAAGGGCAATAATGAAGATTAAGACAACTCGAGGAGTAGTAACAGGCTGGTAACGAACTCTATTTGCTTCATTTTTGTACATATACTCATCATTGTGAGCATGCTTAGCATGTTTGTGTAAGGTGTATGTCATTATGGATGCTTAGTAGTTCTTGCTTGTCTATAATTAGCTCCAGCTTGCTAATAGTTTGTAGCATGTCATATGAATATTTGCTTGCATTGTTTTATTCATACTTTGGTATGATATTGTGGTATCCTCCTCTGACTGTTCATGTTAATCGACTTGGCACATGCTCACGCATGCATATGACTAATCAATAGTCAGTAAGCCTCGATGATTTATTTTGCCTTAGAATTCTTGTATCACTTTCATGCCATAATTAGTCATGTTTTGTTGCAAGCATGATTATGACAGCTATTGCTCTCTTGTTTATCGCTCCCTCTCTATTGCTAGCCTTCACTTGCACTCAGTATGCGCTCTACCTGTGCTTCCAACTCCCCAAAACTATTATTGCCAGCTGTGTCCACTATACCTACCTATTAGCACATTTGCTACTTCAGCGCATATTCTATATGCCGTATTTTCTTCCAAAATAAAATGTTTTTCTGTTTTGAGAAAGTTAGTTAGTAAAGCTCTCACGAACTTGATGGCACACTTTATTCCTTGCACTTAATAATCCTGAACCATTGTGACTTGTCCATGAAAGTTATATGCTTGCAAATTATATGCTAGGAGTCAGCAGAACCGTGTTGTCACGGGGAACGCTTTCAACACTTTTTGGATATCTCATCTAGTTGATACTTTGCTCTTTTGCTTACGGATGTCGACGATTTGAAATAAAAGGAAATCTTGTGAGTTCATGGAGTTTATACATTGTGTTAGAGAAACGTCTGGGCCGCTAGCCTAAGCCATGCCTAATCATGGTGGAAACTTGTAGCATCACCATAATGAGCATCTATGAAGCATCCTCAATAAAAAATTATGCACATGGTAAACAAAAAGATTGCTGAGATGCTCATTGTCTGCTTGCCTTGTCATTTTGGCTATGGGAAAGCTCCTGTACCATGTGCAAGGGGTACCCCGTTGGCGCTTCTCTATGATATGCATATATTTACAATGACAAGAACTTTCAGGTGACCAAATTTGCGTAGCATGCGGAGCGGCCCTCGTATTCAAGGGACTTGGGATTTCCAGTTTATGGTCTGTCAAGCATATGATTCAGAGTGGACCTCACTTTCACCTTAACCACATGAAGATTCCTATGATAGGGGCAATGAGAGCTCAAAGCTAATGAGTACCTTCCTTTCAGCATTTGGAAGCCTTTCAAACCTTTCAAAACCGTTTTCACGACCTTGTTGAGTCACCACTTATTCTATGAGCACCTTCTTGAGAGCATAATTATCATTCTTATGTTTGTCTCAAAACTTGGTTAATTATGTCATGACTTTGATGCTTATATCTCTGATATCTTTACTTCTAGTCTTCATGTGAACTTCAGAGGTGCCTTGGCATTTATATTGTGCTCTTCAAACAAAGGCAAGCGAGATACCACTCTATCATACCTTATTGTGAGCATTGCAATGTTGCTTATGTTTGTGTTCCATGCTACTTATTATTATTGAGTTGGTTTCTCTTCATAGCTTGCAATGACTATTGAGTAGACTTAGTTGCATACTCTTTATTATGAATTTTCTAAGCATCTACTCCTGTGCTGAGAATATTTACATCATATGAAGCAATGTGTTCGTGAAAGTTCTTTTATCGCACTCAGTTTTCAACTGAATTGCTTGAGGACAAGCAATAAGCTAAGCTTGGGGGAGTTGATACGTCCAAAACATATCTACTTTCTCGAACACTTTGCTACTGTTTCTTCTCTAAACTTATGTGATTTGGATACAACTAACACGGACTGACGCCGTTTTCAGCAGAATTACCTTGATGTCTTGTTTTTGTACAGAAAATGAACTATCAGGAAAAATCCTAGAAAATATACCAAAAATTATATTTCACCAGAAGATCCATGGAGCCAGAAGACGAAACGGAGAAGGAGTCTGGGGGCCCACACCCATGTTAGGCATGGGCCCACCATTGTCTGTGCCTGGGGGGTGCAGGCACCCCCTCTGCCTCCCTCTTCGCCTATAAGTTGCCTTTCGACCTAAAAACCAAGTGGGGTTTGATAGTTTTCTAGAAAGATAGGTGCCCATGACCGAATCTTCCCAATCTCTAGGCATTATTCACCCATGGGAGTTCACCGACGAAGCCTTTTGGAACTTGCAACACTGACCAGATCAAAGAGGGCAAGCAACAGTAGATCCTCGTCTTGGTACAAAAGGAATCCTAGGACCGCCGCCTTTATTTTCAATAGACGAGCAGGCCCCACGCCGCCCGTCATCTTCGTGCAGCACCAACAGAGGAGGAGAGGGCAACAACCGCGGGATATCGGCGTGGCTAGGCCACAGCCCCACCCCCAGCGGCGTATGGCCACCGGCCCAACCCGCCGAAGTCGGCAGAACGACAACATGCCTCCATCCCCTCGCCAGCCACCGAAGAACACATTGAAAGCTAACAATTAACACGCTAAACAAAAAATAGAAATGAATTTGCATACTTGAACAGAATGTCACGGTTAAGACAAATTAGTGCGAACATAGTAGCAGATTGATTAGTAGATTCACCTTTGAAATACTCGTACCAAGAACTATTCTTTGTGTACCAATGCTTATTGTATTAATTCCTCCTCGAAACAGGATTTCGCGTCGCTATATTAATATAGCAAGCGCACAAAACAACTTGAGACCGCTGCTGAAGCAAACAACACAATCAAGCCCAAAAGGAAAAAACAAGAGAAAGAAAGAGAAACTAATACCAACAACACTAGATCAACGAAAGTAAAGACGACCCATAACCGCTGCTACCTCCATAGAAGTCCCACCACACTCATATGTCTCCGGTTTGCCGCATACCAAACAACACTTTCAAGAAAGGGGTGTGACAATGATGAAACTACTGCCCGAACTAGTCCTAGGATTATTCTGGCACAGAGGGGAATGGGGAAGAGGTACACTAAACGCCCTTCAAAAAGAAACGACAGCGCTCGCAAACGTCACCGTGTCGGTGCCTGCCAGAACGACATGCATTTTTCCCAACCCCCAAAAAACATCACCCAAACATTCCATAGCACTCCACAAAACTTGCCGCCCACTACCCTACACCACGATGGTCTTGAAGTCACCATCGTCCTCTCATCATATGAATTCAAACGAAGCATATGAACTTCACATGATGTGTAGGATTCCAAAACGTGTCCTTTTGCTTCATAAATTTCATGAATAGTGAGAGGAATAAGTATTTGGAGTATTGAACTTGCTCTAAGAGGGAGAGGACTGGAAACTCACTAGGGAGTTTCTAGACATATACTGTAGTTCTGCGTTGCTCGGAAAAAGGGGAAAAAGTGTGGCCTATTCGTACAAACTACTTCCTCTGTTTTAAAATATAAGATGTTTTAGATTTGTGAAGCAAATATTTTAGACTTCTTTTAGTATGTAGGTTCACTCAGGTTTAGAGTAAATCTATACACTAAAATAAGTGTAGATATTTTTTTTATAAACCTAAAACATCTTATATTTTAAAACGGAGTGAGTACATAGAACTGGATCAAGTATGTATTTTAATACTTGTATTGTATTATATTTGCGGTCAAAAATACATGGCACAAATATGTGTTTAAATAGAAATGCTTGAATCATGAGTCATAATTATGCATAATAATTTGATGCATATACTAATCTCAAAAAAAAAAGTTGATGCATATACTCATATATAGTGGTACGTGTAAATAGGTGTACTGCCTCGCTCCAAACTCCTAAAGTTATTGGCGTCTGCTTGACACCAGGGAGACACGTAGCCATGATGCAAATTTCGTTTCCGACAGGCTTTGTTGTAAATAAAATATATTAGTATACTTTTTCTTCGTCACCAAGCATTGCATATTTCGTTTGATAAAGATACGAGTTGTCGTGGTTAGTATTTTTCAAAGCTACCTTCGCATAAAAGAGAAAGACTAGAGACAGAGCGACAGAACCTTTAATTACACAAGAAAAGTCAGGAAGGGAAACAAGGCTTGGGACCAAAGTTTGGTCTCAAATAAACCATGTTTTCGTATCATGACCTTTGGTTGCCACACCATGCCACCATGGGACATGTATCAGGCCGCCTAGCTTGAAAGACTGATTTTTGCATATGGCAGTGATGACTAGACAGAGTGTTCTGATTCGAAAAGAATAAAAAAAGATCCCAATATAGATCATCCACCAAGAGATAGGCCTAAGCCCAGCTTTAAATTAATAAAGCCATGAACGGCATATACAAGATGCTGAATGGTCACACAAGTAAGAAAATACAACAAGAATCACAGATTTAAACATGAGGCCTTCATCCATCTGCATGATCAGTCCTTGGAGCAGAAACACACCACAGGAGAAGATCATGTCTTTGTCAGCTCTTAACTCGCCATTGTTGTAGTGTCATTTGCCTTCACCTTCGAAGAAGGCCCCTGCCTTCTCGCCCTGGATCGAACAACTCCCCCTAGAGCATGCATGAACGTACATGCCGGCTTGCCAAGGAAAATACCATCGAGCACGACCACCTCTATATATGAACTACCCGCGAATATCACCATTTGTGACACCAAGCACCCATCAAGACGCAAGCTATATGTTGAGGTCGCCACCCGAAGACACGGCTGGAAGATGTGGTAACAAAGTCACCGTCACAGTTCAACACGCTGCCACCAGCTGCCCACCAACCACCACACTTCTCATCCATACCGCAATCCCAAGGCGATGCATCCACGAAGGAAACGGCGCCAGAACGCCGTCGCGGCCCAATCCGACGGATTTGGGGTTTTCACCCGGGACCAGGGAGAGTGGATGGGGATGGACGTCGACGTCGCCTCCACGGAGAAAACAATACCAGAACGCCTGCGCCGTGCAATCCGACGGATTTGGGGTTTTCACCCAAGACCAGGGAGAGGGAATGGGGGATGGAGGTCGACGTCGCCTCCAAGAAGGGGAACGGCTCCCGAAGCATCGCCTCCTACGTGACCGCCACCATCGGTATAAAGGTTTCCCCCGAACCACCACCCCTAACCCCATCCTCGAGCAGTCCTAGGCGCGGGCTTACACCCCCCCCCCCCCCCCCCTCCCCCGCCGCGTCCGCCGCCCCATATGCCGAAATCTCTGTATGCGAGTGGGAGAAAACAGTGAGATCTTAGCCGACAAGTTCAGATCATGGCAAGTCATGACCGTTCAAGGAGTAAGTAATTAGTAACTTCTACCGTGGATGCCATAAAAAGAGTGGCTTAAGGAGTGTTAAATTGGCGCGTTTCGTCCGTGACAGTGATCTCGCAACAGTCCGTGACAGTGAGACACGATGGAATGGCGATCTCACATTTCTCTGGAAATTAAGCTCCCATCACATCCTTTGTACTGTGACACAGAAGTTATGTTGAAACGTGCGCGTACTCTTTCGTCGTTGCCTTTGTCTATGTAGACAGAGACAGATGCATGATTCATCGTCTTATCATCATTAGATGCACGTCCACTCGTTCTAGATCCAATTCCTGCGCTATTTAGTGCCGGATATAACATTCGGCCTGAAAACGGCTGGTCTTTGAGTCGTGTTTGTAGGCCGAGTTTCCGCGTTTTGGCTAAAATTTGAACAAACTCGGTGAAATTTGGACGAATATAGATGATTTCATCAAAATATAGCCAAGTTGGTACATATTATGTCAAATTCGAACATATACCCGAATTTTGACTCCATTAGGCTAAAGAAAAACTAAAAAAGCATAGAAATAACTACTAGGCAAGCCGATGCCCATGTTGATGCCAATGTCGCCGGGCGCGCCTTTTATATGCCGAAGTTGCGATAGAAGCACGTGTAATCGGTGTCCTGCGTCTGTCATCGTCGCTCGGCGGCTGAGGTGGACAAGAGCTGCCCTGGCCGATGTCGCCGTAACGCCATGGCTGCGATGAGGTCCTGACCTCGTCTTTGTCGTCGAGGATGATAAGCGGTAAGCCCTAGTAGGCGCACTATCGGCGAGCGCCACGCTTGGCCTGCTCCTGCAGACGCCTAACACGGTCGGCCTCCTCCCGCTCATAGTCCGCCCTGGAGCAGGCGCATGCGTGGGGGACCTGCATGGGTGGCACGCTGTTCAGGGAGCGCTCCAGCGCCATCTAAATTACGAACTCGTCCTCGTTGACTATGACGGCCCAGTTCGTCGGCTCGGTCTTCGGCGTGCGAGACGAAGTCGGCCTGTCGGCGGTGATGGCACGTGGCCTTCATTGATGACGAGGCCGCGAGAGCACGTCCTTGGCGGCAAGCGCAGCGACGACTCCACCTCCTGGTTACCAGCCGGAGCGGAGGCGTGGCACGAGGCAAATGCGCTGGTGCCGACCCGGATGAGCGCGATGCCGACACCGAGGAAGACGAAGATAGAGCGCCCATCCTCCTCGGCAGCCAGTTGGTCGCTGCATGGCGCCGGTCGGCCGACTGCGGCGAGCGAGGAGGGTAGCCCAACTTAGGGCGGTCCCCGGCGGCGATGTTCTCGAGGACGGCCGCGAGCGTCTGGCTTGGTGCGCTCCACCACCGACGGCGTCCCTCGGTGTTGTACCGCTTCGCTGGCATGCCGGCCCCGTCGCGGGCGGCCCATTGCTAGTTTCGGCGCTCGACCACGAAGTTCTCCCAGTACACTAGGTTGTCGAGGTCTTCAGCGAGCTCCGGATCCTCCATGGCCGCGATGGCCGCCTGGATCTCCTTGATCATGTCGGCGTCCTCCAGCATCGACACGCCATTGGCGCTGAGCTTCTAGGTCGGCGGGCAACAGAAGTCCAATGGCATCGGGTAGCCGACGTCCTGAAGCAGCCGTGCCTCCCACGGCTACAGAGCCCGCCGGCCGAAGCCGTTCGCCGCCACCGTGTCACTGGGGTACCTCTCCGACATTGCTGTCGTCGAGCTCTTCATCTTGTCGCCAAAGGTGGAGTTTGTGGTGAGGAATAGGAGGTGAGAGTGTGTGCTCTGGAAACCGGCGAGAGCGCCAACATTTATAGCCGAAAGATGAAAGGGTGGCAAAGACGGGAGGGGTGTAGCGCGTGGGCGAGAAAAAGAGGAAACAATGAGAATGCGGGCCGGCGGTGGCACATCATGGCGACGCGTGACCGACGAAACGGACTGTCATTGTCCGGTGGTCCGTCGCGAAAGCCGTCACACGCTTACAGGGTGGGGCCATCGGCGGGAGAATTTGTTTTCATCGATTTCGCTGCATTCGGTGTTTTCAGACGGTTCCAGGCGCTCCGAATTTGGCATAAAAATGAAATATGAGCCAAATTCGACGGACGGCTGAAAAATGGGTCTAAAAAAGTCTTCTCGGGAATGATCGTGGAGATGCTCTTTATCCTCCATCTCCCAGCTGCTTTACTGCCGGTCGATTTTACGCGGCCGCAGACGTGCACAGTGCCACCAACCCCGCCCTTTCATCTGCATGCCTATTTAAACCAACGGGACACCTGCAGCTCCAAAAACCACCACGCCGACAGCCAACGTCATTAGCACTAGCAGTCTAGCTAGCACACTGCAGTACTGCACACACCAGCTGATCGATCACAGTAGCTATCTCGTGACGAAATCTCAATCGATGGCGAAGGTGGAGGTGCTGTCGTCGGAGCTGGTCGTCCCGGCCGACGAGACGCCGCGGGGCAGCATTTGGCTCTCCAACCTCGACCTCGCCGGAAGGAGAGGCTACACGCCCACGGTCTACTTCTTCCACCCCAACGCCGACCCGGGCTTCTTCTCCACCGACTCCATCAAGGACAGCCTCGCCAGGGCGCTGGTCGCGTTCTACCCGCTCGCCGGCCGCCTCGGCCTCGACGGCGCCGGACGCGTCCAGGTAGACTGCACCGGCGAGGGCGTGGTGTTCGTGACGGCCCGCTCCGACCACTACTCGCTAGAGGACCTGATGAACGAGTTCGTGCCGTGCGCCGAGATGCGCGACCTGCTGGTGCCGCCCACGCCGGCGCCCAACCCGCCGTGCGCGCTGCTGTTCGTGCAGGTCACGCGCCTCCGGTGCGGCGGCGTCGTGCTCGGCCAGGCCATGCACCACTCCATCGTGGACGCGCGCGGCGCCGCGCTCTTCTTCGAGACGTGGGCCAGCATCTCCCGCGGCGGCGCCGGGACGCCGCCCGTGCCGCCGTGCTTCGACCACACGCTCCTCGCCGCGCGCCCAGCACCAGCGCGCGCGGTGCTGTACGACCACCTCGAGTACAAGCCGGAGCCGGAGCCGGTGGACCCGGTGTCCGCGTCCACGTACGCGAGCGCCATCATCACGATGACCAAGGCCCAGGTGGACGCTCTGAAAGCGCGGTGCGCCGGCTCGTCGACTTTCCGCGCCGTGGTGGCGCTGGCGTGGCAGTGCGTGTGCCGCGCCCGCGCGCTGCCGTTATCGGCCGAGACCCGGCTGTACTCCATGGTGGACATGCGCGCGCGCCTGGACCCGCCGCTCCCGGCGGGTTACTTCGGCAACGCGGTGATCCGGACGTCGGTGTCGGCGACCGTCGGGGAGGTGGTGTCGAGCCCGGTGGTGCACGCGGCCCGGCTGGTGCGCGCGGCGACGAGCCAGGGCAGCGAGCACGCGAGGTCGCTGGTGGACTACCTGGAGGGGGTGGACACGATGAACCTGCCGAGGAGCGGCATCTCGCGGACGCACCTCCGCGCCATCAGCTGGATGGGGATGTCGCTCTCCGACGCGGACTTCGGGTGGGGCGCGCCGGCGTTCATGGGGCCGGCGCTCATGTACTACAGCGGCTTCGTGTACGTGATGAACGCGCCGGGGAAGGACGGCGCTCTGGCGGTGGTGCTGTCGCTGGAGCCGGAGACCATGCCGGAGTTCAGGAAGCTGTTCGCCCACGAGCTCGCCCGCCTCCAGCTCTAATGCCATAGTACGTACGTATGCCGTTAATTAGTGGAGTGCAGTACGTCCCCACACACAGTGTTGACATGCATGCCCGTGTGCGTGTCGTACGTAAGATCGCGTCGGGTGGCCATGGGCGTCAAGTACGGCAGGCCAGCACCTGGTCCGCCATATGAAGTGTTGACCATGGGAAATATTGGACTTGCATATATATGTATAAATGTGTAATATTTTCCAATCCAGAAAGGGTGCCACAGATCTGTCTATATTCATATACAAAGATATATTTAGATGTGTTTATATACATAAATCTAGACAAATCTGCCATACCCTACGAGCGGATAAAAGTATTGATCAACGCAGAGTGTCTCGTGTTGATTGTTGCATCTAAGCTGCCCTATACTCTCTCCTTTACACGTCGCTTCTACTTTGAGATCTTGAAAATAATTGTAGCTACTCTACTAGTAGCTTTTCGTGCATATACCATGTGAAATCCGGACGTTGTCCGGCGACATTTGGGCCGGCCGACTGGCCGCCGAGTCACTTGTACCTCCGTCAACCATGATGGCACCGGGTGTGCCATGCGTGCGCTTGAGCTGGCCCTGGAGTATACAGTACTCATCGCATCAAGCATGCACGATGTGCAGACGTCGTACCCACCTACCAATGGCGCCATGCATGATGTCACACGCCGACCATAGAGACCAAACCAGTCTTGTGTGCTGTGTGCAAGTGTAGTGCCTATATCACTAACAACGGATTTGCTGCAGCTTGTTAAATCGCAGCCACCTCTTTCGCCATTAGATTATCTCACAATTCGTGCAATACGAGAGTTGTAGGTCTCTCAGATTATGTTTACCTTTTTCTTCATATGAAAATACGTCCGCTCGTGCGTGTAGTGTAGTGTGAGGCAAGGCAGAACCTTAAATGTACGTTCAATTTATCAGTGCCTCCTAATCTAGCTACAGATTAATTAATTCCACAATTTAGCTACAATACTAGGAAAACTAGATGGAGCAAAAAAGGCTATAAACCCATGAAGATTGAAGAGGGGCAGGTAGGGTAGGCAGACATCGCGACCAGGTAGAAGAAGAAGGAGGGCAGTTGGTACAGCCTGATTTGGACATATTGCGGTTTTTTCATGGCCCCTGGATCGGACACGTAGCAAGTAATTAACCCAGCAGCTAGCGCCGCGGAGGCCAGTAGTAGGCCACACATCCCTGTGCCAAAAGACAACCAAGTGAAGTACCAACCCCCGTCCTGTCGATCGGAGTCAAATGGTCGACTATGTCCATGTGTTTTCTCGTGGTTCATGAATCCTTGAGTGAGTTGTATTTAGGGCATATTCACTAGCACGACACAAATTCTGTCCGTTTGGATTGTGTCACGGACGATTTGGGTTCAAAATTTGGCGGACGAAAACGGACAGGCCAGCCCAAAAGAAGGAGACCCATATGCGTCTGCATCTGGGCCAGCTTGTCCGAAGTCTGTTCGAACAGCCCCATTCGTCACTCGGATCTGAGTCACAAGTAGATCGGACAGACCGAAATAATCCAAATGAATCGTACCGCTAGGACGTCACGCAGTCCGCGCGCACCTATATGAACACTTGCGGACGGTTTGCGTCGCCCCGGTGGAGATGCCCTTACATCCCTCATGTTGAGAGAGACGACCAGAGGTGAAGTTTTATCGACGTGGAGTGGACTACTTGCTACAAGGATGGCTACAATTTGTCCGTCAAAAAAAAAAAAGATGGCTACAATTTGTGCACGTGAAGTGATTACCCATTATTGGGTGTGGGTTGTTGGCCGCCCTTCCTTTTGTACCTGGTCCTAAAAGGACCGAATATAGCAGCGTACTACGGCAAAATGATACTTTTATTATCGAGGGTTCCTTGTTATACCCAAATTGTAGAAAAGCAAAATCCCATGCGAAAATAAACTAGTATAGCCAGTTTTAAAAAGGAGGGCTGTTTGCCTTTACATTTGACGACTTGGCTTTCCTGTCGCTTGGCTTTTAAAAAGGGGTTAATTGTATCTATGCCATTGCAACTTTCACTCTTTGCAGAAATGCCATTATAAAAACCAAAGTTGGAAATATGCCACTCTAACTTTTCAATACCTCTATCTATACCATTCTCTCTATTATCAAACCATATACAGATCTTATACTTGTGTATATACCCGTATGTACGTGGCATACCAACGTACGGACACAAATAAAAATCAACCGTATTTAACTTTACCAGCATACTGACTCGGGTAGCTCGACCGGCGTCAAAATTCCCCGCTCGCAGTCGCCTGCCCGGACGGAGCGACGACAGATAGAATCGAAGTAGGCTGGGAAGGAGGTGCACGCCAGACGCCGGGGCAGGAGGTCCTGCTCACGCGACTTGATTGATGGAGTAGGGTGTGTGTGGTTGAAGGGCAGACTGGCTTGGGCACGGGCAGTGCACCGTGTACGCAGGATTCAGAGAAATAATAAGCAACAAATCAATAGATCTCAGCTCGGTAAGAATACATCCCCGATTTGATCTTCAATTAGCTACTCATCACTCCAATACCCATTTAAAAATTGAACCTGAAGGCTTGTTCGGATGGCGTCCTGGTGCGGACTTGGCTTCCAGCAACGAGAACAAGGAGCAACATACTAGGTTGGAGAAGCACACGGAAGTCTGGCGCTGCCGCGCGTGCCTCCAACCCCCGCGGCGACCTCCTCCAGCCGCACTCCAGACTGCCGCCATCGCGCAAGGTCGAGGGGAATTTCGGTTGATTCTGACCGCCGCTGTCGCGCAGGGTCGAGGGGAAATCCGGCCGATTCCGACCGCCGCCGTCGTGCAGGGTTGAGGGGAATTCCGGCCGCCGCCGTCGCGCAGGGTTGAGGGGAATTCCGGCCGATTCCGACCGCCGCCGTCGCGCAGGGTTGAGGGGAATTTGATGCAGTTCGAGCTCTCTGAGTCAGGATGGCTCGTAACTTGAAAGTGTTTTCTTCCTTTTTTTTACGTATCCGTATGTTTGTAGTACAGAGGTATAAACGGAAGTATAAAGTTTGTATACAGTCTGATATTAGAGATAATGGCACATGTAGAGGTACAAGAGAGTTAGAGTGGCATATTTTCAACTTTGATTTTTGTAATGGCATTTCTCCAAAAAGTGAAAGTTGCAATGGCATAGATACAATTAACCCTTTAAAAAGAGTCTTCACACCATTATTATGCTTCGCCAGAATCAAGCAAGATGATGAAGAGAAGTTTCGTAGACAAGGATATCGTTCCCGCTTCCCAAAACAAAAATATCCAAGACACCTTTTCTGGCGGACCAACTCCGGGTTAACATATAGCAAGGTTTTTATAAATGACAAACCTAGAAAAATAAATTATCCAAGCCAAGTTAAACCAATGTCGTCTAATCAGT
This sequence comes from Avena sativa, assembly GCA_916181665.1. Taxonomy (NCBI): domain Eukaryota; kingdom Viridiplantae; phylum Streptophyta; class Magnoliopsida; order Poales; family Poaceae; genus Avena; species Avena sativa. Next base: position 498,974,656 of record OV702299.1, on the reverse strand, counting down.
GTTCGATCTAAACCAATGTGGGTATGTTATTATTACATTGTTGTTTACTATGTTTTCACTAGTGGAAACGAGGCCTTTTGTTGATCCAGAAAAAGCACCGGTTCGTGGCACGAACCGGTGTTAAAGGACACTGTAACAGTGGCCCACGCAGCCCCCCCCTTTAACACCGGCTCATAGCATGAACCGGTGTTAAAGGGGGCTATATATAAGACACCACCGCAGCCCACACACACACACCCCACTCTTCCATTCTTTCACTATCTCATTTTGGAGCCTAGCAAGAGGGTGTGAAGAGTGCTATTTTTTTTTCATATGCACAAGAGGTGTTCGGTGAAATGCCCGAGAGCTCAAAATAAGTTTTCTTGTTGCTCTTTCCGTCTCGGTCGAGGTCGGCAACTATCCTTTCATGTGTCATTGATGTACTATATATAAATGGTCATCTCCCTATTATTTTTTGATATATACTACATATTAATGCAGATGAACCGGCAATGGATGTACGGTGACCGCCGCACTTCCGAGTACATTACGGGCCTCCAAAATTTCATCGTTGTGGCTAATGCAAACCGTGGTCACAATGGTTTTATGTGTTGTCCGTGTGTTCACTGTCAGAACAAGAAAGACTACTCAAATACCAGAACCATTCACGCCCACCTGCTTCGATCCGGTTTTATGCCCAGCTATAATTGTTGGACCAAGCACGGAGAAAAAGGGGTTGTGATGGAAGACAACGAAAAAGAAGAGGATGATGACAACTATCATAATATGTATCCTGAATATAATGATACTGCAACGGGGGTAGATAATAAAGATCAAGAGGCAGCAGATGGGCCCACTGATGACGATCTTGGTCGGCCATTACTGATGCAAAGGAAGAATGTGAAACTGAAAAGGAGAAAGAGAAGCTGGAGCAGATGTTAAAGGATCACAAAATATTGTTGTATCCAACTTGCGAAGATGGCCACAAAAAGCTAGGTACCACAATGGATTTGCTGCAATGGAAGGCAGAGAATGGTGTGACTGACAGCGCATTTTCAAAATTGTTGGTAAAAATGAAGAATCTTCTTCCAAGAAATAATGAGTTGCCCGACAGTACATACCAAGCAAAGAAGGTTGTCTGCCCTCTAGGATTAGACGTGCAGAAGATACATGCCTGCATTAATGACTGCATCCTCTACCGCGGTGAGAAGTACGAGAATTTGGATGCAAGCCCGGTATGCACTGCACTGCGGTATAAGATCAGACGAGACGATCCTGGCGATGTTGAGGGCGAGGCCCCTATGAAGAAGGTTTCCGCCAAGGTTATGTGGTATGCTCCTATAATACCACAGTTAAAACGTCTCTTCAGAAATAAAGAGCATGCCAAGTTGTTGCGATGGCACATGGAAGACCGTAAGAAATACGCGATGTTGAGACACCCCGCTGATGGGTCACAGTGGAGAAAAGTCGAGCGAGAGTACCCGGACTTCGCACGTGACGCAAGGAACTTAAGCTTTGGTCTAAGTACAGACGGCATGAATCCTTTTGGTGAGCAGAGCTGCAGTCACAGCACCTGGCCTGTGATCCTATGTATCTATAACCTTCCTCCTTGGTTGTGAATGAAGAGGAAGTTCATTATGATGCCAGTGCTCATCCAAGGCCCGAGGCAACCCGGCAACGACATTGATGTGTACCTAAGGCCATTAGTTGAAGAACTTTTACAGCTGTGGGCCAAACCAGGTGTACGTATGTGGGATGAGCACAAAGGGGAGCCATTTGACCTACGAGCATTGCTTTTCGTAACCATCAATGATTGGCCTGCTCTTAGTAACATTTCAGGGCAGACAAACAAGGGATACAATGCATGCACACACTGTTTAGATGAGACTGAAAGTGTATATTTGGATAAACGTAAGAAGGTTGTGTACCTAGGGTATCGCTGATTTCTTCCGAACCTGCATCCAGTAAGAAAGAAAGGCAAGCATTTCAAACGTCTGGCAGAACCCCGGAGGAAGCCTGTCCTCCGTACCGGTGACGAGGTATTTGGTATGGTCAAGGACCTAGAAGTAATCTTTGGAAAAGGTCCTGACAGTCTATCTGTTCCGAATGACGATGCCGGACACGCGCCCATGTGGAAGAAGCAATCTATATTTTGGGACCTACCCTATTGGAAAGTCTTAGAGGTCCGCTCTTCAATCGACGTGATGCACGTGACGAAGAATGTTTGCGTGAACCTGCTAGGCTTTCTAAGAGTGTATGGGAAGACAAAAGATACACCGGAAGCACGGCAGGACCAGCAACGTCTGAAAGCCCCTGAAGAGCCTATGCATCCTGAGAACGAGAAGGGTAAACGATGCCACTTAACTCCTGCCAGCTACGCTCTTACCAAAGCAGAGAAGGAAATCTTTTTTGAATGTCTGAGCAGTATCAAGGTCCCGTCTAGCTTCTCGTCGAATATAAAGGGAATAATAAATATGGCAGAGAAAAAATTCCAAAACCTGAAGTCTCATGACTGCCACGTGATTATGACACAATTGCTTCCGATTGCATTGAGGGGGCTTCTACCTGAAAATGTTCGAGTACCCATTGTGAAGCTATGTGCATTCCTTAATGCAATATCTCAGAAGGTAATCGATCCAGAAAGCCTACCAGGGTTACAAACAGATGTGGCCCAATGTATTGTCAGCTTTGAGTTGGTATTCCCACCATCCTTCTTCAATATTATGACGCATCTCCTGGTTCACCTAGTAGAAGAGATTGCCATTCTCGGTCCTGTATTTCTACACAATATGTTCCCCTTTGAGAGGTACATGGGAGTCTTAAAGAAATATGTTCATAATCGTGCTAGGCCAGAAGGAAGCATCTCCAAGGGCTATGTAACAGAGGAGGTCATTGAGTTCTGTGTTGATTTTATTCCTGACCTTAAGGCGATTGGTTGTCCAGAATCACGACATGAGGGGAGACTGTGTGGAAAAGGCACCCTAGGATGTAAAGCAATGATATGTAGGGACGGGCATTCTCTCAATCAAGCACACTACACGGTTTTCCAAAGATCTATCTTGGTTTCCCCGTTGTTCGACAAAGTTGGTCGATAGTTTAAAACGGGGATAAAAAAATAAAAAAAGATCGAAACAGTGCGAAACCTTCACATGGTGTTATATTATGTGACATAGTTAGAAGGAAAAATCTCAAACTTGGTATATTGATTATGTCTCGAAAAAACCTTCACAAAATGACCTATCTCATTCGAGGTTTCTTGGCTTTCGGGTCAAATGACCAATGTTATGGCTAGAATCAAGGCATAGTTTATGATAATATGGCCATATTGTGCATACATGTGCATCATGGCATGGCAAACAATGTTGCAAGAGGAAGTTTTCCTTTTTATCGCACCAAAAAGGCATTTTCCATTTTCCGAGCATAAAAAACGGATGGTTTTGTGAAGCAACCACCAAATGGATAATTCAAAAAACCACCAACACATTTTACAAAAATACTAGACCACCTTATATGCACAATGTACCAACAGGGGGATCTGAAACCTTTCCGTCCACCTCTGGTGAAAAAGACAAATTCCTGCCGAATCGGTAGGAAGTGGGTCAGATATGAACTACAGGTACATGATACGATGCTCATGATTTTTTACAAAAATCATTTTTAGGTTCACAATATGCTATTTTATCAAAAAAACAATGCAAGTTGAGCGAGGCTTGGCCCCGAGCTAAGAATCATCATGCCCGTTGTTCGACAACGTTTGTCGATAGTTTAAAACGGGGATAAAAAAATAAAAAAAGATCGAAACATTACGAAACCTTCGCGTGGTGTTATATTATGTGACATAGTTAGAAGGAAAAATCTCAAACTTGGTATATTGATTATGTCTCGAAAAAACCTTCACAAAATGACCTATCTCATTCGAGGTTTCTTGGCTTTCGGGTCAAATGACCAATGTTATGGCTAGAATCAAGGCATAGTTTGTGATAATATGGCCATATTGTGCATACATGTGCATCATGGCATGGCAAACAATGTTGCAAGAGGAACTTTTCCTTTTTATCGCACCAAAAAGGCATTTTCCATTTTCCGAGCATAAAAAACGGACGGTTTATGAAGCAACCCCCCAATGGCTAATTCAAAAAACCACCAACACATTTTACAAAAATACTAGACCACCTTATATGCACAATGTACCAACAGGGGGATCTAAAACCTTTTCGTCCACCTCTAGTGAAAAAGACAAATTCCTGCCGAACCGGTAGGAAGTGGGTCAGATATGAACTACAGGTACATGATACGATGCTCATGATTTTTTACAAAAATCATTTTTAGGTTCACAATATGCTATTTTATCAAAAAAACAATGCAAGTTGAGTGAGGCTTGGTGAGATTCAAGTGTATACAAAAGATGCGACATTTAAATATCCAATCAATTCAAAAATGTTAATACAAAAGATACGGCATTAAAATATGATTTGCTCTAATAAAATAGGGTTAGATTCCTTTTTAGATGCTTAATATTTCTTATGTTCAAAGTTTTAGGATTTAACAATTTATTTTTGTTTGAATTGAATAATCAAAATTTATATGTAAGTGTTTTAATCATTTTGAAAATTTTCATGTAAAGTAAATATAAAATGATTTACATGAATGGATAGATATTAGTTTTCTGAAAATTATGATATATTATTCATATTTTTCTGAGTTGAAATAAAAAAGATATGAATTTTTTAAATTCATATCCTATTTTTTGAATTAAAAATGCCCCTTTAATGCATGAAATAAATGCCCCCCCTTAACACCGGTTTCAGACACGAACCGGTGTTAAAGGGGGGGCGCATTTATTTCGTTTCGCGCGCGCACCCCCCCTTTAACACCGGTTCTTGTACGCGCGCGAAACGAATCCTCCCCTTTAACACCGGTTCCAGCCCCGAACCGGTGTTAAAGGGGGGGTATTAAATTCGCCTTCCCCTTCCTTTCTTCCCCCCAGAGCCAGATCGAACCGCCACCGCCACCGCGCGCGCGCCATCGGAGCAGAGAGAAGCGTCGCCACCGCCACCGCCCATCGGAGTAGAGAGAAGCCACCATCGGCCGCCACCGCCCTCGGAGAGTGAGGGAGGAATCGGCTGTGGGTGCCCTGAATCGTCGGCCCTGTCACCTCCACCTCTGTCTGCCGCTCGCCATCGACACTGCCGGCAACCCCGACCTTCCCCGGCCTCGTCGACCCCACCATCGGCTTCCTGGTGAGCCTCTGGTGCTCAGGCACATCTTCTCTTCCTCCCTCACGCTCTATATCGCCTCCACATCGTGTAACCGCCGCCGACCGGCGCAGTTCCTCCTCGTTCTCTGTTCTCCGGCGAACAAAAAGGGGAGGCGTCGCCACTACTAGGTCCGCCTCGACCTCCTCTTTCCAACCAGCCCAACCACAAGTCCCCGCGTGTAGCAGATCGACGGGAGCAAGATCGACTTGAGAGGAGCTCCATTGTTGACGTCAGTGTGATGCAATAATCGTTTTCTTTTTCTTTTATTATTTCTGTAATTCTTTTTCTGAAATTATTTCAGTGAAGAAAATACCTGACATGTGGGCCCTATCTGTAAGCGATAAAAACATTTCCATAAATGTTTTCTAATTAAGAAAATTGTTTAAGTAAATTCCAAAAATGCAAATTATTTTATAATATTCCAAAAAATAATTTAAAATGAAATAATTTAAAATGCAAATTATTTTATAATGCATCCGCGCGCAGAGAGCAGAGAGCAGCCGCGCCGGCGCCGCGTCCAGCCCTCACCGTCGGAGCCGCCGTCCACGCCTCTGCATCCGGTAGTCGTCGGCGGCACAATGTGAACAATGTGAACAATGTGTCAAAGCTGGCGGCACAATGTGAACAATGTGAACAATGTGAACAATGTGTCAATGCGGCAGCCGTCCACGCCTCTGCGTCCGGCAGTCGTCCACTGTGAACAATGTGGGGAATATGTGTGATGTATAAAAGATGTAGTCGTGTATTCATATTTGAGTAAAGTTTCTGATGTTGTAACATCGATAATATTGTTTACTTAGTGTTGGTGGTGAACTTGATGGTCAAAATCGGGAAACTCGAAACTAAGATGGCATGTAATTATGGAGGGAGTAGTAGTATAGTTAGGGTGTCAAGCGGGACGGGTTCGCGGGCAACATAGTTTCACCGGCTAATATAAATTGTACTACATGCATAGATTAAAACTTGTATATAAATTGGACTGCGTGTAGGTGTAGCTGTCTGAGACTAAATAATTGTCCGCAAACCCGCCCCACTTGTATACAAACTTGCATCCTGCCAACGTTACCCTCTTGGGGGTGTCGTTGTGGAGCTCTGACTCATCCTGATTAGGGTTTGGACCCCTCGAAACTCGTTTAAAATGATCAAGCATCCTTAGGGTTTTAATTTCATTTGTGTATTTATTTGTGTATTTTTGTATGAATAATATGCATATTTGTGTATGAATCCAAGTCCACTTGAATGTTTACACTCTTACTCTAGATAATATTATTGTTTTAGAAACTATGGATCCACTTAGTAGAAACCTTGAAGAAGAAGAAATAATGGAGAACATTATTGATGAGGACACCTCACAATATCTGAACTTGGAGGGACATGATGACAGCTCAAGTAGTCATGGAGAAGATGAAGACTCCGGTGAACGCAATTTAGTGATTACAAAGTCTGGCGAGGTATATGCATTGATTAAGCCTATGTTGACTTCCACCAACAATCTTCTTCTACATGTATTAATTAACGCTTCTTTCTTCTTTTAGCCCTCTGGATCGACCAGCCAGCAACCATCTTCTTCTACGAAAAAGAGCAAGCGAGGCGCGAGCCATCGGTTGAAAGATCGTGCAAAGTTCACGATCGAAGCAGTCCGTGTTGATGGCAGGCCGATGGAGCCCAAGAAGGCCGCAGACAAATTTGTACGTCAGGCTGGAGTTCTTGTTAGGGACCAAATCCCAATCATAATTGAAAATTGGAATAATCCAAAGAAGGGCGACGGTACCTTTGTGGATGAAAGATCCAAAGAAACGCTTTGGAATTCATTGTTGGTAAATTTCACCCTTCCGCCAGAGGAGGATGAAAACAACCCGGTTATAAAGGAAAAGGTCAAAGAGTGGACTCTAAAGAAGATGGCTGACGCTTTCTGCAACTGGAAGACAAAATTGAACAAATTTGTCAAAGCTGGCGAGACTCCAGATTTCGAAGACGCATATTATGCGAAGATAAGACCTCACTGGCCCGAATTTGTGACATATAAAAAAAGTGCTATAGCTAAAAATAGGTCAGAAACCAATACGCTTAATGCCCAGAAGAAGGAATATCACCAGAGGACGAGGTCAAGTGGCTACATATCTCAGAGGCCTAAGTGGGAGGAAGTTGAGAAGGCCCTGCGCGCTAGAGGGATCACACCCCAGACAGATGGGTGGGACCTACGTGTAAAGACTTGGTTCTACGGAATCGGGGCAAGGTTGGACCCAGAAACAGGATTGTGTATCTTCCCAACCCTCCTTGCCAAACCCGTCACTGAACTCATCACGGCATACGAGGAAACATCCGCCAGGACCTTCCATCCCGACAGAGAGAATGACCAGCTCACACGCGCCATCGGTAAAAAAGAACACCCTGGACATGCACGAGGCACAGGGGGTATGACATGGAAGGATGGGTTTGCCGAGTGGAGCGACTCTTACAGATGGCGCGGCAGAAAAGAAAAAGAGCGTACAGAGCGGATGACACAGATAGAACATGCACTTGCTGACGAGGTTTAATCTCGTCAATGCCCATTGTTATGGACTTGAGTTTTGGAGAAGATGGGGATGCTGGAGATCGTGGCACGGTTAACAAACAAGCAACCAGGGGACACGAGATTTACCCAGGTTCAGGCCCTCGGAGGGAAAACCCTACTCCTGCTTGTCTGCTCTTGATTACGGCGGAACCGAAGGTTACAGGGTGCGCAGATTCGATCTGGCGTGGAGGTGTGTGCGAAAGTATAAGTCGAGAGATCTAGGACGTGCCCTCCTGGCCTTTATATAGACTTAGGCAGGTCCAGGGCATAGTCCTAGTCGATTACAGGTTCTAGGGTTTTACCCCTTTGAATTTCCTATCTACGCTAGTCTTGCTCTCCAAGGATCCGAAGGCGTCATGGGCCTTGGCCATCCGAAAATCTTCATGGGCCAGCGTATATCTGCTGTGGGCCTTCCTTGGGCTGGACCAGGTATGCTGAAGTTACGTACCCGTAAGGTATAACCATGTCAGTAGCCCCCGAGTGTTCAGTCGAATCGTAGATTCGGCTGAGGACTCTTCCATTTTTCGGGTGCAACTATGTATTAATAATATATGTGTGCAGGGATTGTTGACGCGTGTGTCTGACTCACCCGACGGATCAGGGTCAGTTAACTGTCTTAGGACGAAACAACACGATCTTCTTCAAGTTCGAGTCCCTCAACTCGAACCTGGAACATATGCTGGGGCAATTCGACTCAGGCCGCGGAGGACTTACAGGAGTGGAATTCCAGTGATTTTAATTAACGTACCCAACGCGTCCGTCGGGATTTTTCATCACGCCTGTTGACATGGATTTGTACTAGCAGAGCGTAGTCATGTACGTTGCCAGGCCATTAGATGATATCTGCAGGTCTTATCTTTATGTCGCAGACACAGCATCCGAATGTTTGTCACCGCGGAGGTGTTTCGGGTGGCCAAGGAGATCGTTGCTCACTCAGTGTTTTGTTGGGGCAGAGATGCCAAAAAAGTTTTTGCGTGCTGATCCGAAAGATCACAGTCGAAGAATTCATAGGGTGCGCGACCAGCGCTCCCTATGGGAGTAGCCCCCGAGTGTCTGTTCGAGTCGTAGACTCGAGCAGAGACTTTAGTTCAAGCACTTGTTCGGTTGTTAGGTCCGTAGGACTCAAAAATTTTCAGATGATTAAATCCATCCTCCCTATGGGAGTAGCCCCCGAGTCCGTAGTGGAGTCGCAGACTCGACGTAGGACTCGAAGAAATACTTTGTCGTTATTCATCTTCCGGGTGCGCGGCCAGCGCTCCTGATAGGAGTAGCCCCCGAGTATTTAGTCGAATCGAAGATTCGAGTGAGTACTCTTAGCTCTTAGGTGTAGAGCCGAAGAATTGTAGTTGGTGCTAGTATAGTTTTTGATGACATCAGTGCTGATGGTCGATGACCTCAAGCGTCTGCTACGCCAGAGATGACTTGACTGGACGAACATGGATCCCACTTGCTGACTTTGAATTGACCGGTCACGCGGGGCGTGGAGATAATTACGGCGTCTCCTCGATTTCCGCGCGTAGTGGACGGCGTGGTAACGACGGTTCGTTGTGATGTTGACACGTGTACGGCCAGATCTGCCGTTGGCGTTAGGTCTTCTGGATGGACGGTTGCCGTGCGTCGTCTTCGCTGTTATAATCATTGGGGGAAACCGTGGTTTGTTTTCACCGCACCAGTTCATCTGTTCACTGCCTCCTTGTGCTCTAGCGATTCTTGCTTCGCGCTGGGATTTCCTTCCACATTTCCGTCGCGCTTTCTGCGTTTGCACCGCTGGCGCCGCCGTAGCGTGATGGGGAAAACAAAGAAGTCTTCATCTGCGGTTGGGACCAGTGCCGCCGGAGGAAAGAAGGGCACCGCCGCTACTCGTGTCACCGATGGTGGCTGGCGGCGACCAGAGACGCGGGATAGCGATCTCCGCAAACTGCGTGAGCGGGGCCTGATCCCGCAAGATACGGCGGCCGTCAAACTCCCTGGCAATGAGGTAATCCCCCGTCCCCCATCTGGGTATCGGGTCATGTTTCTCGCCTTCGTTTTGCGTGGGTTTTCGTTTCCGGTCCATGACTTCCTTCGTGGACTGCTCTTCTTCTATGGGATTCAGCTTCATCATCTGTCTCCCAATTCTCTTCTCCACATTGCGTGTTTTATCACTTTTTGCGAGTGTTGGCTTGGCATTGAGCCGCACTTTGGCCTCTTCCGAAAGCTCTATTCCGTGAAAAGGCAGTCTGGTTCGGATGGTGTGTATCCCATTGGGGGTTGCCTCATCTCCCTTAGTACCAATATTCTCTTCTTTTCTTTTTCCATGTCCGAATCTGTCTAGTACTGGCGGAGGCGATGGTTTTATATCCGCGACTCCGTAGTGCCCGGGCAAGATTTTGGTCTTGTTCCCTTTGACCCCTCCCAATTGATTGAGAAGAAAAGATCCTGGAAAAACCAAATCTTGGACGGTGAAGTGGCGGATATAGAGGCCCTTTATCGTCGGGTGGAGGATCTCCAATTGATTCCGGAGAAGGAGGTGAACGGCGTGGACATCATCCGGACGTTTCTTGAGCGTCGGGTGCAGCCTCTCCAAGCGAGGGCGCACCCAATGTTCCGTTATTCTGGGCGCCGTGATCCGACGAGGGTTTCGAGTGAGAAAATCTCCGAGGGGGATCTTGACAGGGCCCTTCGCGCGCTGCTGAAGTTCAAGGCCGGAGAAGAAATCCCGGGGAAGTCGCTAACCCCTCCCTTTTCTTCGATGTTGGTCGTACCGCGGGTGTAGATTTGTGCACGTAGTGCTTTTGTCGGCTGTGTTTGTATTTCCTTTGTTTGCTAACAAAGTTCCTTTTGATTTTGCAGAGCTTCAAAGTGTCGGGCATGGTACCGCCATTGCCCGAAAGGTATCCGAATGCCCCGGATAATGAAGTGGTTGAGTCCGTGTCCGAGCTGCCGTCGGCGCGATCTCCGGCGGAGGATGCCGACGAGTCGAGTGAGGACCATACGCGCAAGCGATCACGAAGCTCCAGCGAGTCTTCGGATGCCTCGACTCCTCCGACTCCCAGAAACCCTCTGGGCCTTGAGCGTCATAGTGATGGTCATGGAGGTTCTTCCTCTCCCCTTCCTGCCATTCCTGTGCGGGCTGTCGCGCCGCACCCGCCAGCAAAGCGGAAGAAGGAAGAAAAGAAGGAGGAGAAGAAGGAAGAGAAGAAAGAGGAGAAGAGGGCCCGAAGGGCTTCTCCTATCTTCGACCTGAGCGCATTGGGCTCGTAAGTTTTCTTGATGTACTGTTGTCCTTGTTCCTTCGTGATTTTTGCACTTGTGCTGATTGGTTTGTATGCAGGCAATCCTCCCACAATTCCTCCAGTGATGGTGGACTGGAGATGATGGGGGAGTCAAAAATTGCGTCTCCTCCACCTCAAACGGTGACGACTTCGGGTGGCGCGGCTCTGGATCCTCCGTTGCAGGAGGTGTAGGTGGTTGCGCCTCAGAATTTCGCAGGTGGTCCTTCGGGGTCGCCATCAGAGCATGTAAGTTTTTCTGCCTCATGGGGGGAGCCCCCGAGTGTCTTCGTGTGCGAATCTTGTTTTTACTCCTTTGTGTTGGGCGTAGCCCCCAAGCCCTTTTCTTACTGCCATTTCTTTTTCTGCAGCCTTTTGTGCAGGAGGCCAAGCGGCTGGTGCAGGAGCGCCTGGTGCTGGAGGCGAACCTTCGGCAGCTTCAAGGTATCTATCTGCCTTTTCTCTTATGTATCCTGGTTTAGTTCTTTGACATTTGTTTGTTTTGAATGCAGAGGAGCATAACAAGTCTCTCCGTGAGGTTGACGCTCTCAAGGAGAGCCTTGGTCAATCGGAGCAGAAGGCCAGAGCCACCGTTGGTGCGAAAGAACGCCTTGAGCTAGAGCTGACTAAGGCAGCCGAAGCGAAGGAGCGTCTGCAGCAGGAAGCAGCAGATCGTGAGGAGCAGCTGGCCACAGTTGCGGCTGCTCGCGAAAAAGAGGTGGCGGCGAAGCTCATGGCTGCTGCCAAGGCTATTTCGGGTGAGTGCTAGTTTTGTACTTGTTTCTTTTTCTTCGGGTCTTCTTCTATGCGTCTTTTCTTCATGTTTTTTCTTCTTTTGTCTCAGATGCCGCAGGCATCGAGTTTGACCGCGGTGCTCTGGAGCACGGGAGTGCTCTAGATGATGCCACTGTGGCGGTCGAAGACCGCTACAGCACCGTCGTCAACTCCCTCGCCAAGGCGAAAGAGGTCCTTGGTCGCTTCTACAAGGAGCTTGTCCTGAAGGGCGCAGCCCTTGACGATGTGGATTCTCTGGCTGAGGCTCTGTCAGCCGAAGCGCCTGCGGCGTATAAACGCAAGCAGAAGGGCATCGGCGCATCCGTCGGGCTGGCGATGGCCATGGCGGCTGGAGCGGAGCTGGATCTGCCCCAGATCACTTCTCGGATGCCGACGGCTGCGGATGGATCCGAGGTAGCCTTTGCTGTCTATTCTGCTCGCTGCAGGCGATATGGGCCCAAGCTCATTGATTTGATGTCTGAGTATGCACTGCGGCAGCAGGGTGGGGCCAAAGCTAGGCAGTCTGGCTCTGAGGCGACTCAGGGCCCTGCATCTTAGGCGTAGTAGTCGTAGGGTAGTTTGTAGTCTATTTTTGTTGTAAATATTTTGGAGAACACCATCCTTGTGCCACGTAGTGGCCTTATATATTTAATGAATTCCTCTGAGTTGTGCTCCATCCTTGGCTGAATGTTTGTGTTCCTTTATTCTGCCGCTCTAGGTTCCTTCGGGTGCTGACCCTATTGACGCCCCATCCGCAACGCCGTTGCGTCCATCCTTGGATGATTCCTCGCAGCTTACTTTCCTTCGGGATCGTGTGCGCAGTCTGGAGAGGGAGTTGCTCGGGCTACGCGGTCATGCCGACGTTTGGAAGTCCAAGGCGGATCGTGGCGCAGCCAGAGAGGAGTACTTGATGGCAGAGCTGATCCGGCCGTCTGAGCATCTGCAATGTAAGTTGTTCTTTGGTCGAGCTGTAGCTCTGGTCTTCGGATGAGCCTGCTGGCTTTACTCTTATTTTGTCCAATTGCTGCAGGTGCAAATCTTGCTTCGAGGGAAGAAAAAGAGCGTGTCGCTGTTCGGGTCAATTGCTTGACTCAACAGGACATGGAGGCCGGCGGCTTCTTCTGGATGGATCGTGATCGCGCCATAGCCCTGGCGACGGTGCAGGATCGTGTTCATCAAGTTTCGCGGGTACTCCGCCAAGTACAGACATCGCTTTCCTCGGTGCTGCACGTCATGTTCCCTTTGGATGCCGTGCCAACAAGCCTTGCGGGTCTTTTGTCGAAATTTCGGAACGTAAGCAATGTCAAGGAGTTGGTGCGGCAGCAGCTTGTCGCAGGAGTGAAAGCTGCGTTGTCTCTGGTGAGGCTGCACCGTCCTGACGTGGATTTGGCTGCCGTGGCTGCTGGGCCACCTCTTCGCCCTGATGGTGGTGAGTGGGATATGCGTCCGCATTATGCGGCTATAAGGCAGTATGCCGAACAGATTGTAGATTTGTTTGAGCAGCGTGCCCAGATTATTCTTCAACATAGGTAGTACCTGTAAAAAGAGAGATGTAAAATTTGTATATTTCGGCTGGGCGTGTTGTGCCCTTTGTTGTAAAGGTTTATTTGGTTGTGAGCACGCAGTGCTTTAATTGGGTACATGTCCTTTTCGTTTGCCTGACGTTGTCAGCTACTCAGGTGTACACGTTTGGTCCTCAGTCGATGAAATCGTGAGGTGGGGGGAGCCCCCGAGTGCGTTTTTAGCATGTAGTGCAGTTACAGAAAATAGTGAACCGAAGTTTTGGGGCGAGACACTTAGCTTTATTTATATCGTAATGGAGGAGGTACATTGTTCGGCTGAGTAGCCTTGGCTGGAAGCCTTATTGAAAGTAAAAGAAGGGGGTAGGTTGCTACAGATAGAATCGTCGCAGGTGCGAGATATTCCATGGATTGGAGTATGCGACTCCAGATTCCACGTGCTTGAGGCGATAGGCGCCACCTGGGATGACTTCGGTGATGACGTAGGGTCCTTCCCATGGAGACTCGAATTTATTCGGTCGCTTTTGCTTCAGTCGCAAGACGAGGTCTCCTTCGACGAAGGACCTTGGGCGCAGCTGGCGGCTGTGGTAGTTGCGGACACTCTGCTGGTACACCGCTGATCGAGCTGCTGCTATATCCCGTGCTTCGTCGAGTGTATCGACAGCATCTTCGAGTGCAGCCGTGGATTCGGCTTCACTGTAGGCGACGACCCGTGGGGCCTGGTGGCGTACTTCGGCTGGTAGCACGGCTTCGGCTCCGTGTACCATGAAGAACGGTGTGTAGCCGGTGGAGCTGTTTGGCGTAGTTCGTAGGCTCCATAGGACGGAGGGTAGCTCCTTCATCCAATTTCCAGCTTTTTGTTCGAGTGAGCTCATGAGGCGCTTCTTGATACCAGCGCCGATTAGGACGTTGGCCTTTTCCACTTGTCCGTTCGTTTGCGGGTGTGCCACTGAGGCATATGTGATGTTGATCCCAAGGCCTTCGCAGAAGTCCTGGAATTCTTCGGAGATGAAGTTCGAACCGTTGTCGGTAATGATGCTGTGTGGTACGCCAAACCTGTAGACAATAGACTCGAAGAACTTGACGGCAGTTTTGCCTTTCTGGTTGGTGACCGGCATGGCCTTGATCCACTTGGTGAATTTGTCAACTGCGACTAGGAGGAAGACGCGTCCCCCTTTCGATGATTTTGGCAGTTTGCCGATCATGTCGAGGCCCCATTGAGCGAAAGGCCAAGCTATAGGTATGGGCCTGAGCTCGGACCCAGGTGCGTGCGGTTTGTCGGCGAACCGTTGGCATCCGTTGCATCTTCAGACGATGTCCTTTGCATTGCTCATGGCCGTTGGCCAGTAGAATCCTGCGCGTAGAGCTTTAGCGACAAGGGAGCGGCTGCCTGCGTGGTGGCGGCAGATGCCTTCGTGGATGTCTTGGAGTATGGCCTTGCCGTCGTTGATGGCGACGCACCGTTGAAGTACACCCGTGATGTTGCGCTTGTACAGCTCGCCGTTGATGATGGTGAAGGCTTTTGACCGGCGAGATATGCGCCGGGCGTCTGTTGGGCTGTCAGGCAATTCTCCGGTTATCAAGAACTGGAGGTATGGTCGTGTCCAAGCTTCTTTGACTGCCATGACCTGCATTAGGTTGACCATAGCGACCTCTGTGTCCAGTTTCTCGGGTCCTTCATGTCCTTCGGGTAGCGTAGCCCCCGAGTGTTCTGCTTCTTCGGGTGATCCCTTGGGGAATTTCCGCTTGATGGATGGCACGCAGATTTGTTCGAGGAACACACCTGGTGGTACCTTTGCGCAAGTGGAGCCGATGTTGGCGAGTCTATCGGCTTCCTCGTTGCTCTCTCTTCCAACGTGCCGAAGTTCGCAGCCGTCGAATTCTCCTTCGAGTGCGTTGTAGAGCGCGCGGTACGCGATCATGTTTTCGGCGTGTGCGTCACACTCATTCATCGTCTGCTGGACGACGAGGTTGGAGTCACCGTAGATGACCAGGCGCGTTGCGCCGCATATCTTTGCCATCCTCATGCCATGGATGAGGGCTTCGTATTCGGCTTCGTTGTTGGAGGCTCTGAATTTCATCCGAAGAACGTACTTCATCTTGTCACCTTGCGGGGAGGTCAGTATGACCCCTGCCCCTGCTCCGGCTTCGCGCTTGGAGCCGCCGAAATGCATTGTCCAGGACTGCGACATATCTGGGGCGTCTGGCAGCTGCAGCTCCATCCAGTGTACCAGGAAGTCCGGAAGGACTTGAGATTTGATTGCGTGTCGCTTCTCATAGACGATGTCCAGGGGTGATAGTTCGATGCCCCACAGGGCCATCCATCCTGTGGCCTCTGGATTATTCAGGATGCTGTTCAGGGGTGCTTCGTTGACGACCATCACTTGGTGCTCCTGGAAGTAATGGCTCAACCGTCGAGCCGTCATGAACACACCGTAGGCTAGCTTCTGGTAGTGAGGGTACCTCTGCTTTGTTGGTGTCAGTACCTCGCTGAGGTAGTAAATTGGGTGCTGGACCCCGTGGGTCTTGCCTTCTTCGGGTCGTTCGACCACGAGTACGGTGCTGACCACCTGATGTGTAGCCGCTATGTACAGCAGCAGGGGCTCGCGCTCCTTTGGCGTGACCAAGACGGGCGAGGTGGAGAGGAGCCGCTTGAGGCTTTCGAATGCGTCGTTGGCTTCTGGTGTCCACTCGAACTTGTCTGCTTTACGCAGCAGCTGGTAGAATGGTAGGGCCTTCTCGCCCATACGGCTGATGAACCTGCTTAGCGCCGCTACTCGTCCTGCGAGCTGCTGGACGCCCTTGAGGTTTTTTGGCTTCTCCATCGTCATTATGGCTTTGATTTTCTTCGGGTTCGCCTCGATCCCTCGTTGAGAGATGAAGTACCCGAGCAGCTGACCTGATGGGACGCCGAAGGCGCACTTTTCGGGATTGAGCTTGATCCTGTAGCGATCAAGGTTGTCGAACGTCTCGCGGAGATCGTCGATAAGTGTTCTTGCCTCTCTGATTTTTATTACTATGTCGTCGACATAAACTTGGACGTTGCGACCAATCTGGTCCTTGAGGCAGGCCTGCATGCATCGTTGGTACGTGGCACCAGCGTTCTTTAGCCCGAAGGGCATTGTGTTGTAACAGAATACTCCGAACGGTGTGATAAACGCCGTTTTCTCTTGATCTTCGACCTTGAGCCGAATCTGGTTATAGCCTGAGTGGAAGGAGAGTTTCTCGCCACCTGCAGTCGAATCGATAATCTGGTCGATCCGTGGAAGAGGGAAGTGGTCCTTTGGGCAATGCTTATTTAGTGACGTGAAGTCCACGCACATCCGCAGGATGTCCGTGTCCTTCTTTGGGACCATCACCGTGTTTGCAAGCCACTCGCTTTCTTTGATTTCCCTGATGAAGTCTGCAGCGAGCAGTCTATTGATTTCCTTGCCGATAGCTTCGGCTCGTGGCTCCGACAGTCTTCGGATGGACTGCTTGACTGGCTTGGTGTCTGGAAAGACATTGAGTGCGTGCTCGGCGAATTCCCTGGGAACTCCTGGCATGTCCGCAGGACACCAGGCGAAGATTTCCCAGCGCTCACGGAGGAATTCGACGAGCGCGCCTTCCTATGCGGTGCTGAGGTCATTGGCGATCAAGGCCGTCTTGGAGGCATCCGTCGGATGGACCTGTACTTTCTTGGTGTTGACGGTGGAGTCGAAGGACATGTCAGGTGCGTTCTGCCTTGTGACTGGGGGTAGCCCATTGTCTGTCACCTCGCGGAGCCTTACAAGCTCGTCTTGCATGCCGAAAGACTGGGAGATTTTATTGAAGTCCCTGTCGCATTGGTCCGATCGGGTGAAGCTCCCATGGACTGTGATGACGCCCCTTGGTCCTGGCATCTTGAGTAGTAGGTATGCATAGTGTGGGACGGCCAGGAACCTTGCGAATGCTACACGCCCCAGGATGGCGTGGTATTGTGACGGCCAGTCCACCACTTCGAATTCGAGTCGCTCCTGCCAAAAGTTGTCCGGCTTTCCGAAGATGACGTCGAGCCCTATTTTGCCCAGGGGGAATATGCCCTTTCCTGGGACAATGCAGTGGAACGTTGTGTCCGATTGTTCCAGGCTGCATTGCGGGATCCGCATAGCTGCTAGGGTGCTTGCGAACATTAGGTTGATGCCACTGCCGCCGTCCATGAAGACGCGACTCATCTCGAAGCCTCCGATCTGCGCCTCCAGCACCAGGGCAGCATGACCTGGGCGAGGGATCTGACAAGGGTGATCTGCGCGAGTGAACGTGATGCAGGACTCCGATCCGCTGAGGTACTCAGGGATTGCAGGCGGAGTTACCACGACCAAGTTGATTTGTCGGGTGATTTTCTTCTGCACCCTGTTTGTGGGGCGTCCCTTCTGAATCATATTTAGTGCTCCCTTTGGTGGGGGGTATACGACCCCGGCGTTGTTTTGCGCTGGTGCAACTGGTTGGTTTGGGCCTCCAATAGGTGGCGGTGGAGGAGCTCCGTGTGCTATTTCTCCTGGCGCGGGTGCGTTTCCGAACGCAGGGATTGGGGCTTGTTGCCTCATCTGCGTCATGCTTTCGCTGAGTTTCTGGAACTCGCGGCAGTCCTTGAGCATGTGACTGGCTTTCTTTTTGCCATCTTGTTTGTCGATGTAGAAGTGGATGGTGCATGGACCAGAAAGTTTTTCGAATCCTGAGGGTCCGTTGTCGCGATCGCGGCGCTGCCACGATTGTGATGATCGTCCGTTGTCTCGGAGATTTCCTCCGCGGTAACCTCCGCTGTTGCGGCGGTCGGCGTAGCCAGCCGCGACCATGTCGGGTCCGTCGCGGTCTTAGTAGACACGCGATCTCCTCTTGCTGCGGCGTTCTCGCCTTCGGCCGTAGTCATCCTCTTCATCTGATTGCGCTCGCTGGATGCAATCTTCGCCGTCTGCCCAACTGTTGGCAATTTCCATGAGGTGGTCGAGTGTCTTGGGCTTGACGCGCCCAAGTTCTTCCTTGAAATCTTGGCGTTTGACGCCGTCTCTGAAGGCGTCGATGGCCCTCTCCTCGGAGATATGCGCTGCGGAGTTCTTGGTGGTAGACCAGCGTAATATGTATGAGCGAATAGATTCTCCCGTTCTCTGAGTGCAGGCTCGCAACTCTTCGATTGAGGCGGGCCTCTTGCTGGTGCCCTTGAAATTTCGGATGAAGCTATAAGCTAGCTCCTCCCAACTTCGGATGGATCCTGATGATAGGCTGCTGAGCCAGACCCGCGCCGCGCCTGTCAGCTGCAGCTGGAGGCATTGCATGGCGGTTTCTTTGTTACCGCCGTGCAGCTTGACGGATGACAGATGATCGCTGAGCCAAGATTTTGGATCTTGCGTGCCGTTGAACTCGGAGTATCCGAAGGAAGCTTGAAATTGCGTGGCATCTTTGTTCGCCGAACAGATCTGCTGAAGCATCGAGCTCCACAGAGTTCTCCTTCATCTTCATCCATCTCGGACTCGGACGAGCATGCGCGTTTGGCTCGCGCTTTGTCGATTTTGCGCTGTGTAAGCGCTTCTCTGGCGTTGTAGTCGCGTTTATGGCGATGCGAGCTCTTCTTCCTTCGAGGAAGGTCGTGCTCCTCCTCCTCTTCGGATGAAGGGGTGGGGCTACGGTCGCGCCTGACCGGAGCTTTCTTCTTTGGCTCCGCAGGAGCGTCTTCGTGGAGCGCAGCTCCGACGAGTCCGAGTCTGGTGAGTGCGGACTTGTGCATGGCTCTTTTCGGGTCCCCCTCCGGAGGTTGGTGGGCCGCGAGATACACGGTGGCTGCCAGGATCGCAGCTTGTGGTGTCTTCGGGATGATGTTGCCGTCGGCATCCATATCCATGAACGATGTGTGGAGAGTTCGGGTCACCTCACGGCGTTCCTTGAGATCCATGTTCTCCACCCGCGAGCGGTGCTTGTTTCCCTGGTTTCCATTCGTGCTAGAGCCGGGTGCCATGGCGGAGAGCGCAGCTCGTCGCGCGCTGGACTCGGAGGCTGCTTGCTTGCGTTTATCGAGCGTCTCCTGCATCTTGACTTGCTTCTTGTGCTCCTCGATGAGGAGGTAGTGGTATGCCATCAGCAGGTCACGTGGGGCATCCACGGGCAGGACTATGTCGCCTGTGACGGCACGGCGTGCCTGGACCCATCCTTCTTTGCTAAGTTGGATGACGTGGCCGCTGTTCTCCCCTTGGGGTGGGGGGATTGGCTTCTTCTGTTCCCGCCGTTTCCGCCGTTTCCGTCCTGCGGGTTAGGGTTCGTGTTGGGCGGCGGGTTGGGCGTTTGTTGATCCTGGATGACCGCGGCGCATAGGTAGCGCTCGTAGATCGGTTCGCTGTTGCCGCAGCTTTCAGATCCGGAACCGTAGGTCCCTTCATCCGAAGGTGGATCGCACAGATCGGAGTTGCAGCTGCTGCTGCTGTAGAACTCATCTGTCGATGGTGACGTGCGTAGCACGGGGTGTGGAGCCCACGAGGCGGGCCTGATTGATGGCACGGGCACCCGCTCAGGAAGGCGGAGGGTGCCAGTTTGTCCCACTTGGAAGCAGAAGCTCCCGAACAAGATCTCGAGTCCGTCGCCTACGGGCTCGAAATCTTTCATGGTGGCCGGCGAGTGGGCGGTGAAGTCGAAGGTCCCGAAGAGGAGGTGATTCTCCGTTGCCGCGGAATTGTAGATCGGTCGGGTCGGAACCGTCACGATCACACAATCAGCAGCCCCGATTCCCACAGACGACGCCAATTGACGAGGTTTAATCTCGTCAATGCCCATTGTTATGGACTTGGGTTTTGGAGAAGATGGGGATGCTGGAGATCGTGGCACGGTTAACAGACAAGCAACCAGGGGACACGAGATTTACCCAGGTTCAGGCCCCCGGAGGGAAAACCCTACTCCTGCTTGTCTGCTCTTGATTACGGCGGAACCGAAGGTTACAGGGTGCGCAGATTCGATCTGGCGTGGAGGTGTGTGCGAAAGTATGAGTCGAGAGATCTAGGACGTGCCCTCCTGGCCTTTATATAGACTTAGGCAGGTCCCGGGCATAGTCCTAGTCGGTTACAGGTTCTAGGGTTTTACCCCTTTGAATTTCCTATCTACGCTAGTCTTGCTCTCCAAGGATCCGAAGGCGTCATGGGCCTTGGCCATCCGAAAATCTTCATGGGCCAGCGTATATCTGCTGTGGGCCTTCCTTGGGCTGGACCAGGTATGCTGAAGTTACGTACCCGTAGGGTATAACCATGTCACTTGCGGCGCTGCAGGCGCAAGTGAATGCACAACAGAGCCATCAAGCTACCGGCCCATCTCAGCAGCACGAAGAGCCTGCATTGGAAGCTACCGGCGGCCTAGACTCTGCGCGGAAAAGCAGCGTGGCTTCCACGGAGAACGTGCAGCCCACGCTTGAAATGGCGGGTCCTCGATACCCCATGGATGAGATCACGGAGAGCGAACACGCTGAGCTGCATGTGATATTAATGGGCTTATACATTAAGGTGGCTGTCGGCTATGCCTTACCTCCTGTAGCTGGTGGAACTTACCACTGCCGACCGATTCCAGATGGCTATGCTATTGTCGGGGTGGATGAGGTTGTGAAGGAATATGAGGAAGCACAACTTGACCATGCTACAGGTGAAGGGGAAACTCAACTCAAATTTGCAGTGAAAACAACCATTCTTTGGAAGAAGGAACACATCGTGCTTCTAAATTGGAGGCCACTGGAACCCCCGCCGTCTCCGCAGCGTCAGCAGTCTGAGCCGCTTCAGCTATCTCCTGCGCGGCAGCCATCTCCGGCGCTTCAGCCATCTCCTGCGCGGCAGCCATCTCCTGCGCGGCAGCCATCTCCGGCGCGCCAGCTATCTCCGGCCCGTCAGCCATCTCTGGTGCTTCAGCCATCTCCTCAGCGTAAGCGGAAGAGCACTGCCACAAAGAGCATCACTAGCACTGCCACAAAGAAATCCGCAGGAAACCGTACGCCAAAGAGTTCAAAAAACTACGTCCCGCAGCCTTCCGCCAAGCCATTGCCGGTTTTACCGTGGAATCGCAGCGACGAGGAGACCAATAGGATCTCGGAAGAAGAGGTCAAGAAATTCTTTGCACCTAGACGGGCCGAGCCAAAGGAGAAAATAGATCCGGCGGTGGTGGAGAAGTTTTACAAAAATCTTTTGAAACCTGAAACCCCACTTGTGCCGGACTACGAGTGCCAGATTTTGAAGGTGGATGCAAGGCACCATAGGGAGACTGAAAGTAGCAGTCGTGAGGCACCCCAGAAAACAGTTCCCATGCTCGGAGAGCAGGAAAACCAATCATGCGCCCCGCTCCAAGTGTTCGACACACGGGACGCTCCTCCCGTAAATGATTACGAGGCAGAGCTACAAAGAAAGGCCAATGAGATGGGGATGAGTTATATTGCATACTTGAACATCATGGGAGACAACTTTCCCAAATGCGATGCCAACCCCATACAGCCATGGTAGTATGGGAAGAATCTCGTCAAGAAAGAGGAGCTCAAGAATCTACCAACAAAGATGCGAAAATTGCACAAGTGGTACCTTGATTTCTGCAAGACGAGAAAGGAAGAATGAATCACGGCGCATATAAGAGATGAGATTTTCTTCTGCGGAGACGACGGGATCGACTTCAACATTCAAGACTTGCATTTTCTATTCAATCAGAAGGAACTCGACAAAGCTGCCATCAACCTTTATTGTGTGTAAGTACTATTTCTATAATTTATATCTCATCTCATTCACTTCATTAATTTCATGTATATATATATGCTCACCATATATGTATATACTATTATGTAGGAAAAAGGTTATGGAATGCAGGAAAGGAGGCCCTTTTGACATTGGGTTCGTTGACCCAAATAGAGTTCATGAATAAGTGGTAAGAACCAAACCCGGACAAACAGAAGATTACTTGCTAAGGTCTTTACTGAGACAACAAACCAAAAGGGAAATACTATTGCCTTACAACTTCTCGTGAGTACTGTTACCCTCTCTCTTGTACACATTCTATTTCAGCTTACTCGATGTTAAGTGTAACTGATGATGAGTTATGCATGCGTAGGTTCCACTTTATTCTGCTAGTCATTCAACCCGACTCAGGAAAAGTCCTTGTCATGGACTCATTACGAAAAGAAAAAGAGATATGGGCAGACTTTAGAGAGATGCTCCAGAGGTATTTTCAATCATATTATCGCACTAGATCGGCAACTTTCATGACAACAAGTAATTAATTACTCCTTTATCCATTTTCTTTGCCGGACAGGGTTTGGAAAAGGTTCACGGGCAGGGCCGTGGGTGAATGGTCAGAAGAACTAAAATTTGTAGACCAAAATGTAAGTAATACTAGCTAGCTTCCAATTCCATTATATCATGCTTTATTGATTATTATTTTGATTGAACTCTCTATTCTCGTAAAGTGCGCGCATCAGGGACACGACAATAATTTATGTGGGTACTATGTTTGCGAGTTCATTCGCAACACGATATGTGCGACGGGCCAAGCTGCACTAGAACAACTTAAAGTAAGTAAACAAAGTCCACAACATTATTTTATTACCATCAATTGTGTTGAGTTTTATTCTTATATATATATATTGACGGCCCATTCTTCATATATATTCAGATCGAACGAATGCGGGACCAACTCCTACCATTTGAACGCATACGAGCCATTCAAGAGGAATTGGCGGGGTTCATACTTGATGAGGTCGTCACGCCTGGCGGAGAACTCTTTAGATATCCACCAAAATGAACGATGACGATGTATGTGCCGATGACGATGTATGTGCCGATGACGATGTTTGTGTATAATAATAGTTGCTTAATTATTCATGTACTCGTATGTACCGATGACGATGTATGTGTATACCGCTCCCGATCGATTCCCCCTCCCCCCTCCCGCAGAAATACGTCCAGAACGGGGCAGAGGCAGAACTCTGCCGTGGCAGAGATTTAGGCCGTTTTCCTTCCGCGGCAGAACTCTGCCGCGGCAGGAAAACGGCCTAAATCTCTTCCGCGGCAGAAGAACCTTTAACACCGGTTCCAGCCCCAAACCGGTGTTAAAGGGGGGGAGGAGGGGCCTGAGGCCTGCGGCAGCCCCACGTGCGCCACCCTTTAACACCGGTTCGTATAAGAACCGGTGTTAAAGGGGCCCCCCTCTAACACCGAACCCTCAACAGCGATTGAAGAACCGCTGTTAGAGGGCCCTCCCAACAGGCCCGTCCAAGGCCCAGTGCGAGCTGGGCGACCGCACTGGGCCCCCAAAATTTAGGGGCCCCGTTTTCCAGCGTAAAGCCCATCTATTCTGTGTAATTTTGGTCTAGGTCGAAGTCTTAACTCCCACGTTTCGCACGACCAGGTGAGGATTCTGTTATGGGCCCTGAAGTCGGCCCATTCTCGATCCGAAGCTGATAGGGCGATATCGATACAGCGAGCGGAGAGGTCATCGCTTGATTGATTGATTCCGCCGGCGCACGTGTTCGGTCCCCGATCAATTTGATTCCGCCGCCATCACGCGTGTTCAAGTCAAATCAAGTGATTGTCGTCTCCCAGCGTGCAGCGAACGACGAGACTGCCTAAACGCCTGCTAGAGTTTGTTCGCGCAATCACTGATCGGTTTTCCTGCTCCAGTTGGATCGATCATCTTGCCCAGTCGTTACTGCCGTTTTGGAATTTGATTCCAGGCCAAATTGGCAAATCGCTCGGTCAGGCCCCATGGCCCCTACTATTGGTCTCTCTTCCCCGACGCCCCAACTCCAGACCACAAAAATTCAAAGCTGATCAAGGTTCGTAGTAGCTTATCTTGTATTCCCTCCGACCTATATTACTTGACTTTGATTTGTTAAAATTTGGATGAACCTATATACTAAATAGTGACTAGATTCATCCAAATCTAAACAAATTTGAGTCAACTAATATGAGTTGAAGGAAGTAGTATTTTAATTTATTAAAGTTACTTATTTTTCGTTTATAAAACAACATGGTAATCATGTCTTCTAAAAAATATGACTCCGGTGCTACGTAGCAGGATAAGAAAGTAGCAGGATAAGAAAAGAATACGGGAAGTAGTTCAATCTCAAAGGGATGCTCTTGATAGATTTGTTGGCAACAATATCACTTAAAAATGATATCCTAGAGAAGATTAACTATGAAGATAACTTGAGATTTCAATTCAGAAATACACGATGGGTGATACTTTTTAGTAGAACTTGAGGTAAGTTTATTGTTTCAGTGGTGTACATTCTTTACTTTTTAGTAGAATTAGTGTTTGATATTTCTAAATATTGTACGAAATAACACATAGTGAAAGTGTGTTATAGTAATTATAATTATGTAAAAAAGCTAAAGTTCAGAGCCCATTGCGTTTCGCACAGGGGCCCCGAATTTCTGGAGACGGCCCTGCCTCCCAACCGGATTTAAAGGGGGGGTCTGCACTAGTGTTTATACTAGATAAAACCAACCCTACGACTCTACGACGAATAATGTCGGTTGCTCAGTTTGTGTACTAGTGTATATAGGTCATGTTAGAGCATCACTAGAAGATTCCAGTACAAAACACTCAGGATCGGATAAGTAACTCCTAGTTTTCGGTTTTCTGGAAGAAGAAGAAAAAGACTAGCATAGATCCCTCAAAATTGCCTGGCCGCCGACGATCCGGTTCGTGTCCCTATCACTGAAGCCATGAGAGCGTGGCCCCGAAACTCCGTTTCCCGAGCTGTCATTTCCTGGGTGCGAGACGGAAATCGAAATCAGGACACTCATCTCAGGTTTGCCGTTTTTACCTCCGATCAAGGAGGACTTCTCGCGCGCATCCCAGCTCTATGCCATGGCAGCCAGGGAGAGAAACTGCGAGCTCTGATTTAGGAAGAAGATCGCTCCGATCTAAGAACCGACAAGCCAGGCCCAACGGAAGAAAAAAAATGTTACCGAGATATTTTGGGCGTACAGTACGTTCAAAGACGTTGTATGTTGTCTTAGAACAGCCCGGTAGGCACTCGCGATGAACAACACGCAAATGTGGACCGGTCGAGGTGATTTTTCTTACTAACGAGTGCGTTGGTAAAAACAAAGTGCGTCGGTGAAAACGAGTCGGAATCCAATCCAATCCAATCCAATCCAATCCAGCGAGAGGTGCATGCATGCTTTATTTCTCTCCCGCCAAACGGCAAACGTACGCCTGATGAAAAAAAAATCCGTCCACTCACACCAGACCAGACCAGCCGCAGAAGCACTACGAGAGTGGGTCCCAGTTTGGTGGAGAGAGTCGCTGGCTAGCCCTGCCGGCGTCCATCGTTGACCGGACGACGGCCGTGTCCACACGAGCGAGCACGCCACGCTAGCTCCACTACTTTTTCTTGGGCGCCATCTGCTTCACTCTTCAGAGACATGCACGGCGGAGGTCGTCAAAATGTGGAGACCGAAGCGACGTGGTGGATGGATTTGCCACCCCACCGGAACAAAAAGAGATGATCAGGTGAGGATCGCCGGCCGCCAAAGATCCCGGCCGGCCGGCCGGTCAAACCGTGAAGACTGAGACGGATTTGCCACCCCACCACACCACACCGGACCAAGACATGGTTTCGCTTTCAGATATATCGAGTGCACAGCAGCCAAGGGGTTGTTGGGATACTACCTGTCTGGATGTCTGTCTGTCGCCGTGTGGGTGAAGCGATGAAGGTGGCATTCGAATCATGCATGGCAAATATGTCTACTCCTACACTTATTATTATTCGGGCCTTGACTGGAACGTCCTTTTTGCGAGGCGTGCTGTGCTGTGCTGGTGCTAGTGGGGCAGTACAAGGCGAAGAAGAGGCAAAAAAAAACCGCGTCTACTAGGAGTTTTGTAAGAACGGAAAGTAACATCACGCGTTCTTTTTTTTTTCTATCGAGAGAATTAATGGCGTCACAGTGATGTCGTCGCCATATTTCTTGCTTTTATTACATGGTTGTGCACTGCCGACTAAAGGCATCTTTACCGGGCTCATCCGAGCGCGTTCGAACGTGTTCGTGCGGACATACGCGACGTGCAGGCCTCCCAGTGACACGATCCATATAACAGATTCAGGACGAACCGACCATTTAGACATCAAATTTGGGTTATGGATGGGTCTGTCCGGACAGACGCATACGTTGGTCTATCCAGTTATTGTAGCAGACCTTGGCTGTCACACTATGGGCCTCTTCTCTCTTCTCTCTCTCTTGGACTACCCCGTCTCTCTTGGACTGGCCAAACAAAATAGGACAATTTGGGTCAAAATGCTAGGCGCGGCTGGTCGGACAGGCCAGACCATGACACAAAAATGTCGGTGACTCGACCCAAACGGATAAAAAAGGACCGTTTGGGTTGCCGATTTGAGTCTCCCCGGTGGAGATGCCCTTACAACCAAGCAATACTATTGCTTCGGACGTCCGACCAAGCGGAATGCCCACAACTCACAAGACATGAGTGTACTCGTCGAGGAAATATAGTACTCAACCAACAACATATTTTGATGGTTGTTCTACATCGCAATTTGTGTGGCTTGTTTACATACATATTTTATCGGTTTTGCTATTTCTTAATCAACTAAGAGTTTCTTAAGTCTCGGTCACCTAAAGAAAATGCAACTGGCAACTAAAACCAGTTGCATATTTCTTTTAATCGATTGAGACATAGACAAAAAACTAAAAGTTGTTCTAAATTAGTTTTCATGCACTTCAAATTATATTGTGCTTTTCGTTTTATACAAAAAGTGTGTGTTATAAAAAAGTTGTTCATATACGATATACACAATAGATATTGGACTACGTATAAATGTTCACGGCTATCTATATAATGTTCATGCATATCTAAATTAATGTTCCTGAGGTAAAAGTTGTTTCTATATATGGTATAAATTTATTCATACAAGAAATAAAAAAAGAAAGAAAGAACACATAGGAGAAACCTAATAAACAAAACAAAGAATGAAACCGCCAAAACCAACAGAAAACCTAGAGTAATAAAGCGCAATGAAATGAATAACAAACAAGACACAAAGACGTCGGTGACTCGACCCAAACGGACCATTTGGATCGCCGATTTGGGTCTCTCCTATGGAGATGCCTAACAACCAAGCAATGCTATTGCTACGGATGACCGACCAAGCGGAATGCCCACAACTCACAAGACATGATTGTACTAGTCGACGAAATATAGTACTCAACCAACAACAGATTTTGATGGTTGTTCTACATCGCAATTTGTGTGGCCCGTTTGCATACATATTTTATCGGTTTTGCTATTTCTCACTCAACTGAGAGTTTCTTAAGTCTCAGTCACCTAAAGAAAATGCAACCGGCAACTGAAACCAGTTGCATATTTCTTTTAGTCGACTCAGACATAGACAAAAAAAACAAAAATAGTTCTAAATTAGTTTTCATGCACTTCAAATTATATTGTGCTTTTCATTTTATACAAAAAGTGTTGTGTGTTATAAAAAAGTTGTTCATATATGATACAGTATACACAATAGATATTGGACTATGTATAAATGTTCACGGCTATCTATATAAAGTTCATGCATATCTAAATTAATGTTCCTAAGGTAAAAGTTATTTCTATATGAGATACAAATTTATTCATACAAAAAAGAAAACAAAGAACACATGGGAAAAATCTAAACAAAACAAAGAATGAAACCGCCAAAACCAACAGAAAACCTAGAGTAATAAAGCGCAATGAAATGAATAACAAAAACTAACAGGACATACAGCGCCATAGTTGCAGGACTAAATGGGTCGGCCTACGGTTGTGTTTCCGTACAAGATTTTTACCCAACGTGCCGCTAGGAACGATGATAAATAAGAAACGTCTACACATAGGGAGCTTCTATTGATCGCTCAAAGCGGGAAAACCTATGTTACACTTCTAGTAAGTACTAGGATGAAATCTCCTAAAGGCGCTAGCTACTCGTGCCCGACACAACTCCACCACTTGGGCATGCTCATTTTTGGGATTTTTTCTTTTTCCTTTTTCCTTTTTTCCTTTTATCTTTCTGTTTCTTTTTATTTTTGTTGCCTTCTATACTCTTTGTTTCTGGTCTATTTAAATTTAATTTTTTGATTTTTCCATTTTTTGTTTTGGTGCTGATATTTATTAGTTTTCTTCATTTTCTTTCTTTGAAAAATGTTTTCTAGAGTTGAAAAAATTCACGGGATTAGGAAATACGTAGACGGAGTTAAAAATATTCCAGAGTTCAAAGTAAAGTTATGTACTCCCTTCGTCCTAAAATAGATGTCTCAGATTAGTCAAAATTTGAATGAATCTAGACACTATTTAGTATATAAATTAATCCAAATTCTGACAAATCTAAGACATCTATTTTGGGACGGAGGGAGTATTAAAAAAATTATTCAAGGTTTCCCACAAAAATTGTGGATTCAAAAAATGTTGAAGATTCATAATTATATATTCAACTATTACCATAATGGAAAATAAAGAAGGAAAGAAAAAGGAAAAAATAAAAGAAACAAAAATTAAAACATAAAACAGAAACAGAAACAATAAGGAAAGAAAAAAGGCAAAAATTAAACATAACTAAAAATTCAAGAAGAAGCTAAAAAATATAGGTCGGTCGACCGCCGGGACGAGTCAGTTCTAACGCTCTCAAAGAGCGATCAATAGTGTGTGGGGTTGAAGAGGCACGTGGCTCCCCCGTTCCCTAAAGTAAGCACTACTTGGGCCACATTGTTGGAGCCCATTAACAAGTGAGATCTTTTTCTATTTTCATTAATTTAAAACATATTTTATAAATAGCAAATCTAAGAAAATACCTTT
The DNA here is from genome assembly GCA_916181665.1 of Avena sativa. Classification (NCBI taxonomy): domain Eukaryota; kingdom Viridiplantae; phylum Streptophyta; class Magnoliopsida; order Poales; family Poaceae; genus Avena; species Avena sativa. Next base: position 498,945,516 of record OV702299.1, on the reverse strand, counting down.
TTAAATTTATAAAGTCATTTTAATAAACTAAAAACTATAGCCTGTAGTACTCCCTTCGACTCATATTAGTTGACTTAGATTTAGATGTATATAGTGAAGTTTTAGTGCTAGATACATCCGTATCTAAACAAATTTGAGTCAACTAATATGAAAGTAATATTTTTCTCCGTGAACACCCACGAACATTTTTATCCCTCGTAACTTACACATGGGTGTTTAAAAAACCTCATAACTTACACATGGGTGTTTAAAAAAAGAAAATAAAGACGAAAGAGAGAACAAAAAAGACAAATATAAAATAAGGAAGAAAAAGAAGAAACATATATAAAAGAAAAGGAAGAAAAAACGCCTTCAATTTGGACGTCAAGTAAGATTTCAGCTTTGTTTTTGAGATAAAATAGGATTTCAGCTAGTAGTTCCGTATAAAATCCACCACGGAAGAAAAGAAGGCGGGCAAACTGGGCCAGGGCAGCATTGGAGAGGTACGCTCAGGCAAACAGTGCCGAAAGCCCGACACACCGATGCGCTCACCCTGCCCACTGAGCGCTCCACCGGACGCGCACTCCGTCGAGCACTTCCTCCACCGCCTCCTCCCCGCGTGCGCCACCCTCCCCTCCCTTCGCACACTCCATGCGCGCCTCCTCACGCACGGCCTTCTCCGTGGCCTCCGCGCCCACACCAAGCTGCTCAGCTGCTATGCGGCGCTTGGCGACCTCGCCTCCGCGCGCAAGGTGCTCGATGGAACACCCCACCCGGACGCCTACACCTACAGGGTCGCGCTCGGGTGGTATGCCGCCGCGGAGCGCCACACGGAGACCGTCGCGCTCCACCGGAACATGCGGCGACGATGCCCCGCGGGGCTGGACGACGTTGTTCTGCTGGCCCTGGCGCTCAAGGCCTCTGTCAGGTCGGCGGACTTCCGCTACGGCAGGCGGCTGCACTGCGACGTCGTCAAGGCTGGCGGCGGGGACGGGTTCGTGGTGAACTGCTTGGTTGACATGTATGCCAAAGGCGGTGACTTGGAGAACGCGCGGAAGGTGTTCGAGAGGGTTCTTGACCGGAACGTGGTGTCATGGACATCAATGCTGAGCGGGTACCTTCAGAATGGTCTCGCCGTAGAAGGGCTGGTTCTGTTCAACGAGATGAGGCGCGAGCACGTGCTGCCGACCGAGCACACAATGGCTAGTGTGCTCACTGCTTGCACCATGCTGGGTAGTTTGCACCAGGGGAGGTGGATTCATGGGTTAGTGATCAAACATGGTGTGGTCTTTAACCCTTTCATTACCGGAGCTATGCTGGATATGTATGTCAAGTGCGGAGAGCTAGAGGATGCTCGGCGACTGTTTGATGAGCTCAAGTTTGTTGGCATTGTTCTGTGGACGACGATGATCGTGGGGTACACGCAGAATGGGAGTCCTCTTGATGCATTGCTTCTGTTCCTCAACAAGAAATTTGCGCGCATTGTCCCTAATTCAGTAACCATAGCAACTGTTCTTTCAGCTTCTGCTCAGTTGCGTGAATTGTCTCTGGGAAGATCGATTCACGGGACATCAGTCAAGTTAGGTGTGGTAGAGAATTATGTGGTGATGAACGCGCTTATAGATATGTATGCAAAGTGTAAGGCGGTGTCAGAGGCCAACACCCTATTTGGTATGATGTCGAACAAGGATGTTGTCGCATGGAATTCATTGATTGTTGGGTATGTTGAGAATGACATGTGGAATGAAGCACTGATGTTGTTTAGTCAGATGAGAATGCAGGGTTCTAAACCTGATGCCATCTCCGTGGTGAACGCCTTGTCAGCCTGTGTTTGTTTGAGTGATATACTTATTGGTAAATGTTTCCATACTTATGCTGTCAAATGCGCGTTTATGTCCAACATTTATGTCAATACTGCTCTGCTTAACCTGTACAGCAAGTGTGCTGATCTCCCATCTGCTCAAGGGGTGTTCAGTGAGATGAGTGACCGTAATTCTGTCACCTGGGGTGCCATGATTGGCGGATACGGTATGCAGGGTGATTCTGCCGGTTCTATTGATCTTTTCAATGAAATGCTCAAGGACAATATCCAACCAAATGAAGCGGTGTTCACAAGCATCCTTTCTGCCTGCAGCCATACTGGAATGGTTACTGTGGGAAAGAAGTGTTTTGATAGCATGGCACAGTATTTCAACATCACTCCTTCCATGAAGCATTATGCATGTATGGTTGATGTGCTGGCACGCGCTGGAAACCTGGAGGAAGCGCTGGAGTTCATACAGAAGATGCCAATGCAAGCAGACAGTAGTGTCTGGGGAGCTTTCCTCCATGGGTGCAAGCTCCATTCCAGGCTAGAGTTTGGAGAAGAAGCCATCAATCGGGTGGCGGTTCTTCATCCTGATACACCGGGTTTCTATGTGCTGATGTCCAACTTGTATACCTCGTACGGTAGGTGGGATAAGTCTCTTGCTATCAGAAGATCAATGAAGAAAAGAGGATTAGTTAAGCTACCTGGGTGCAGCTCTGTGGGACTTGAAAATGGATGAATCTGATGGTCTCCGTCTCTGAAGTTGTACTTTCTCACCTGATGAACCATATCAAGCTATGGACTAATCAGGAGGATTTGTCTTTGTATCTCGTGGGTGCACAAAAAATTGAATGCCAGGGAAACTTGAAGTCTAGAAAATTTTAAATGTGCGTGGAAGTATGATTGTTGCTTGTGAGAGGCCAAAGAAGCAGAATGAGGATGGAGTAAGTACTTGCTCTGCGGATGGTGGAATGTGTTGTCTCATTCCTGATGATGAGGTAGCTCAGATTTTGGAAAAAGAAGCATGAGATGACGAGGACAACGGATGAGCTCAGTTTTGCGAATGAGCCTGAGATAATGAGGATAACAGGGAAGTGATTGCCACAAGCCAGCAACATTCGATTTACTTCACAAGGTTGTTGATGTTGAAGCTACATGGTGATATGTATTAGATATATAAACTGCGCTGGAGCGCACTGTGAAAACTCGCTCTTGATGTCCATGTGGCGCACTGACTGTAATCACAAGGCTGTGACAATATCTACACCGACAGAGCTCTAAAAGTTGTATGCACGTGGAGGTGCGCTCATCTGAGCTCATGAATGACCTTTGTTTGTCCCCAGAGCATGCCGATATGTCTCAGTTATAGCAACGTCCGGGTTTTGACCGCAAGCGGCCAAGCACTGAGGAACTAGGTAGGAACAAATGGACGAACTGTCCTTTCTGACATTGTTTCTGTGAGAGCAAGAAACTATAGACCACTTGTTCTTTAAATGTAAATTAGCTAGGTATATTTGGGGATGGTGAAGTGTGCAACTGGTATTTGGACATTCCAGTTCATTTTCAGGATTTGAGCGATTGGATCTTTGATTTTCCTACTCCCTCCGATCCATATTAATTGACTTTGATTTGTCAAAATTTGGATGAACCTATATAGTACTAAATAGTGTCTAGATTTATTCAAATCTAGACAAATTTGAGTCAATTAATATGGGCCGGAGGGAGTAGTAAAGATAGAAACGTAGTCGCTGTGGGCGTGGCTAAGATTATTTGGGCTATTTGGAAGACTAGAAATGCAGCTTGTTTCGATCATGTGTGACCGACTGATCCTTCTGTAGTTCTGTATCTGATTTCTAAATGGCTTTTTTAATGGTATAAATGGCTTATTGATTGGGCCGTATTGCAGAAGCAAAACGTGCAACAGGAACTTCACAGCCTGATGCAACAGTTGGTAGAAGTGGCAATTACTCCCTCCGTTTCAAAATATAAGATGTTTTAGTTCTGTGAAGAAAATGAATCTAGACTTCTTTTAGTGTGTAGATTCACCCCAAAATTTAATGAACCTACATACTAAAACAAGTCTAGATACATTGCTTTATAAAACTAAAACATCTTATATTTTGAAACGGAGGAAGTAGTTTTTTTCAACAGAAGATCTGGATGGGCTCTGATGATGAGAAGAATTGGAGATGGTTAGAACTGGTAGTAGTGTTTTTATCTTGCTAGTTCTGGGTTCTGGACTTTCCAAATGTATTGTACTCCAAAGAATAATGTTGAGTTCTGGAGTAATAAAAAATGTTGAGTTCTGGCTTGTTGTGTCTGGCTTCAAAGATAGTGGTGGTGGAAAAAATCTGTAGTTTGACGCTCTCGAGTACTGGGAGTTTAATCAGAAACAAGCGGGATGGGGTTTCCCTTGTGGAACTGTTAATACAAAACCTTTTTTTTACAACTTAACTACTCCTTAATTCAAAAGCGGGATGGAGTACATAACTTTTTGGTTTCATTTGGAATGAAATCGGAGCCTGAAGCTCCTTAATTCAAAAAAAAAATCCTTTACATGGTAACTCAGTCTTGAATTTATTCAGCAAACTTAATGGAGGCTAACAGAAATATGTATCCCTTGGCAGCCGGAAGAGCAAGATTAAGACAGAGCAGCTCAGCAGCAACCTTTACATAATGCTGAAATACTGCAGTTAGGCATAAAGAGCTGTCCTCATCAATTTTAATTTGAGATCCTATGGTGTTATCACGAAAGCAAGTAGCAAGTCTTGTGTTTTGGCCTACAGCAATTCTGGGAGTATATAATATTGTTCTGTAGCTCACATCAGATGCCAATTTGCAATTTAACATTGCAATTTAATCAATTACATGCGCTCTAGTTTCACTATTATGTTTGTACATGAACGATGTTGTAGCTGGAAGCAGTTGAGCTTCTCGGTAAAAGTGTTCATATTGGCAAGTCTGTTCCTTGGGTTAACGGAACCTTGGCCCTTGTGGGGGTAAAAACAAACTGTAATGTGCTGGTTATCAGTCGGTTCTCATGCTTTTCCCAGCCTCGTAGATTTGACGTCCTATGGTTACAAAATTCTTGAGCTTAGTAAATGCTCTCTAGACAATATTACCTCAAAAGAATCAACTAATAAGACATTAGGATGCACTTGCTTTCAACTAATTCTGTAAAGAGATCAGGATGCAGTTGCTTTCTTTTAGTAAGAACCGGCGTTGAATAGGAGTGTGATGACAGGGGGAGTCGACTCGGTTCACCGATTCCAAGTGAATCACCAGTAATCACCATAGGAGCAAAAAACCCCGTCTCTGAAAAATGGTGAAACCTCGATGCATCCCTAACCACAATCAGCCCACATAGTTGTAAATTCTCACCTGATGAACCATATGTTTGCATCTCCCGGATGCACAAAATAACTGAATGCCATGGAAACTTGAAGTCTAGAAAGTTTTAAATGTGCGTGGAAGTATGGTTGTTGCTTGTGAGAGGCCAAAGAAGCAGAATGAGGATGGAACAAGTACTTGATCTGTGAATTGTCGAGTGTGTTGTCTGTCCGGTTCCTGATGATGAGGTAGCTCAGATTTTGGAAAAGGAAACCTGAGACGACGAGGATAACGGATAAGTTCAGTTTTGGGAATGAACCTGAGATAATGAGGATAATGACAGGTAAGTGGTTGCCACAAGCCAGCAACATTCGATTTACTTCGCAAGGTTGTTCATTTTGAAGCTACATGGTGATATTTTCAGGCTTGAATTTATTCAGCTTATTACTGAATGGAGGCCAACAGAAATATGTGTCCCTTGGCAGCCAGAAGAACACGCATCTCCTAGTCTGGAATGGCAGCCGGAAGAACACGCATCTGATACTGAAATACTGCAACTTCTACATAGCCAATGCTGAAATACTGCAATTAGGCATAAAGAGCTGTCCTCAACAACTTCAATTTGAGAACCTATGTCCTATGTGTCTAAACTTCTAATTGCCGGTAACACTACTATCCTTTTGGCGCTTTCGAAGTTCCACAATGTGATATCAGTCTGTGTTGCACAACAAAAGCGTAATGAGATGTTAAATAAAATATCACAACTCTCTCTCATAAAAGAAAACCATAATTACAGTCAAACCAAGGTGACAAGCTGTTACAAACAAATCTTGTAAAACAACCGGAATATCATCTCCGAAACCCCAATACATTATTAATAAAACAATAGAGATATTTGTTTTTTGTGAACAGTTCTGTCTCAAGAAAAGACTACTAAAGTCTTAAAAAAAAATTGGCCTATTGTACACTCATCTGGCATGTATTATACATGGTAACATTTGACTACCACAAGGATCTAGCACTGGATGATCAGTCCAGCAAAGCATTACAGCTCAATGACAATAGGGGAGTTTGTCAAATCAATAATCTTGGGGCAAACGCTGACTGCTTTGCTGCAATCTCTGGCAAATCGGCCAACTGGCGTAACCAAGTCTACCACATCAGTTTTGTGGAAGAAATCATCTGGACCTGCCTTGGACACTGGAGACACTTGCCCTGACATATAGTCTACTGATCTTCGAGCAACATCATCATCGCTGCACGAGCTCGAGGAACATCGAGGTGATGTTCCTGATTCGTGCAACTCTGATGTCTCGGGAACTCTGCTCCATTCCATATAACCGAGGTCGTCAACGGGATCTCTGCTCCATTCCATATAACTGATGTCACCAATGGGATACTCAGCATCACAGTCCTCTGCAATTCTTCTGGTTTCTTCTTCCTCTGGCTGTGGCGCAGAGGATTCTGAAATTCTTGGTCCACAGACCCCACCACATTTTGTTGGAGCAAACTCATCGATGTCTGATTCACTGCCTGTAGTAGTTCCGGCTTCCAAATCCAGTGGCTGAAAACCATGATCAGAAGTCTCACGGCCAGCAAAGGTCGTATCAGGTTCTTCGTCCTCCCTACGCTCCTCTGATGAATGGCCCTCGTCGTAACACGGAAGATCTTCCATCGGGTTAACCACGGTCTTCATGTGGGAGGGGAGGGCCGGGCAGCCCGCGGTGAACTTGGTGTTCTTCGTGGACAAGAAGTTCACCGTCAGATTCAGGCTGGCAATCAAAAGAGCCGTTCACATCAGTATACTGTTGGTACTAATAAACTCATAATCCATGGATCGAGCAGCAAGAAGTGCAGAGATTAGGAAAAGAAAAGTGGGGCCTTACTTCTCCCACGAAGGAAGGGTGAGCATGGTGTAGGCGATCTTGACCTTGTTGCCGATGCCACCGAGCGACTTGAAGCCGGCGGCGGCCTTGCGAACGGCCAGCGACTCCGTCGGGTGCTGCCACGCCCACTCGAACTGCACGGCGAGAAACAGGCAGGGGCGGCGGCCACGTTTAGCAAAAAACAGATCAATCGACAGGCGATCCAACCCAACAGAGCAAATCTAATGATCTTTGAAGCGAGATGAGATGGAAGATGGGATAAATGGTCAATTACCTGTAGGGCGGCGACGTTGGTGGGGAAGCCGTAGATGCAGAGCA